>JARHVA010005198.1:0-1279547 GCA_037957365.1 Torreya grandis | reverse complement strand
TCTAATTTACTATACTCAAATCCTTTAATAACTTGGCACTTTAACTCCATAACCATAGAAAATTTGAATCATTTGGTAAACTTGACTTACTTATAATACTACTCAAACCCTAACCCTAGATGCTACTAGGGTTTGTATCCTTCTTTTTCCTATTTTCATTGGTTGTGTTAAGATTTTCATGAGTTCATACCTTTTTTTAGTATCCCTCTTTCACTTTGTTTACTATATTCCATCTAAATAAGTTATCTCTCTTCCCTAAGAAAAAATGCTAAGCTTAGCATCAATCCTATTAAGCATACCCAAATTCCTTCTATTTGAGCTCATACCATGGACAAAAGACCAATTACAACTCCCATAATTGATCCTTCACACCCTAATTATGTGGACTTCAATGATAATGCATCTGAAGATGAGAAATACAATCAAGATCAAGATGATACACAAGATGGGAATCGGGATGCTCTACCCCCACTTAATAGTGAAAATCTTATAGGCAATAAGGATGAGATTTTATAGATTTTCAAAGATAAAATTTGGGAATGGCCCCATGATCATGTAAAAATTTTAAAATTCATAGTGGAAATAAATAAAAAAACAAATAATGGTCAGTATCTTACACCCCTAGATAATAATATTATTACATCTAATTTGGGGGAAACTCAACTTATACAACATGTCTTAACTCAGTAACCTTCGATGATGATAACACCTCTTGTTCCTAGTTACTCCTCTCCAGATATATAATCCCTTATGTGTGAGATTAATTCTCTATAATATAAGGTGTTACATATTTAGTAGCGAGATACTAAGACATCACATGCCTTAGATTCTCATGTTCTTTCACATACAACTTTGGCACATCACAAAGTGTCAAATCCTTTTCCATCCAGATTTGTGACACCTATAATTAATTTGTACGATGGTAAGGGTGAATAAATCACCATCTATGAGCTTTCCACACAATATGTTTAGACTACATGTCCAATTATTGGATCTTAAGGTGTTTTCATATAGTCTAAAGGACTATGCTTTATAATGGTTTTATGATCTTCCAAATCAATCTATCACCTCATTCAATCCATTAGTAGATATGTTTTTAGAATTATTTTCAATTAATATAAGTGATGATATTGCATATGCTCAAGTGGCATAACTAAATCAAAAATTTAATGAGCCTATTATAAAATATGTCCTATGATATAAACTATATTGGTAAGGATGAATAGCATCATGGTAGTTAGAGATCTCCAAGACATATTCAAATAGAGATTACTACTATAGTTTCATGAAGCTATCTTGTTCAAGAAGTTTCTAATGTTCACAAATTTATGCCACACAATGAAAGAAAGGGAAGTCAAGCTTCTCTCTATGGGTAAATTAAAGTATACAACTAGATTAAAGTCAACTGATAAGAGTTATAATAAGCCTCCATAAAGTAAGGGCCAATAAAAATAAGAGTGATAAAAAGGCCATAATTAACACAACTTTGGAGCCACCTCCTCACTTGGTTTTATCATCTCCTCCATGAAGAGTTTTTTCCAATCTTCTAGAATTTCCATAACATATTTTACATCAACTCCTAGAATGCAATTTCATATCTCTCCCTTCCATCAAAGAGGTTGATATGATACAACCTCTTCAAAATAATTATGATTCTAATACATTTTATGACTTTCATAGTGTACCATGCCATACTAAAAATAGACGTATTAGATTGAAACATAACATACAAGATTTTATAGAGGATAACATCATTGATGTGGGTGCACCCAACCCAGATTTCAATAAAAGGAAGCTAAGGCATTGAAAATATTTTTTGATATATTTCCAAAGGATGTAACTAATAAGGTAGGGGTACTTCAAGTGTTCACTATACGTATCAGGAACATCCACCATCAACAATATATCATACTACTATAGAGGATGCACACCCCCTACATAATATCATTGGTGTGTATAATACTATAGTACCATCTAGACTACTCATCCCTTTCTTAGAGCATGAGATTTTCAGTGATGATTCATTTTTAAATGACTCTTTATATGAGACTACATTGATCATTATCATATTCAAAGTGTTATGGTTGACAATGGGTCAAGTATTAATATGTGAACTATCACACTTTATGGGATTTGGGTTATTCAAAGAAATACATTTCTCTTACTGACACATTTATCCATGGCTTTAGTAGCCATGTTCATAGCTACATTAGGGAGAGTGTACTTAGACTACAAGTTGGACCAACACATGTGGACACTACATTCTTAATTGTACCTAGTGTAATAAAATTTGACATGTTGTTGTATAGGCCATAGATATGGATACAAAATATATGTGCCATTCCATCCACTGTGCATGATGACTTAAGTACATACATGATAATTAGATGGCCATAGTTGTCAATCTCTCATATGAGTATATTTTACTTATCCCATAGTCACACCATAGCTACCGGTTATAGTTCAGAGGATAGTTCCCATTAGTACACCATAGAGTTCAATTGAGTCACCAGTTTAGGTGAGAAATACTCTTAAAATTTTACCACATATGCATGATATCCCATAGATACCCTTATTAGAGAGACCCCTGGATCAAAGCTATGTTGTATATTATAAAGGAACTCCCTCTACCTCTTTATATCTAATATCAATGTTATTTATTTCCCATGGTTTTGAGCACAAGGCACCCATTTTATTTACAACAACTTCTACCATATGGGTCCCTAATACCCCTATAGTTCACATTCCACCCTAGTCAACTTCATGAATTCCTAGCACCACTTTACAAGTAGTTCTAGCTATAGATCACTCAATAAAATAGGTTTTAGGACCTCATTTACCTTTTCATATGGCACATAAGATTATTATTCCTTTATTTGACATAGGCCACATTGAGAATGATTCTCCCATGAGACTCATCAGTTAGTATGTTCCTCCTTTCTTGTACATAGTTTCCTTATTTCTTATTCCTTATATATAGTTTCATTATCATGTTACTTGTACATATCTTATATCTATAAAATACAAAAATAATATAAGATGTCAAAACTCAAAAACATTCAAATATTTACTAAAAAATTACAAACCATAGATTTTATGCATTGATATGTTTATACTTATACTTGTTAGGTACTATATATGTTATCTATCTTAGTATAGTCAGTTTTTATCATACATACATGTTTCACTTGTTATTGTTGAGTGTTTGTAGATACTTACAAGACTCAAGTCCAATACACAGACCCAAATTTTCTACTATCTACCCATTGGGACATATACATAGATACATAAATCTCTAATTTGATACATTTTACCATTTTGGGGCATCTTATACATAGTTTCAATTGCCAAGTTACATATTTCTAAACTCTACATCATAGATTTTGCATTGTTATATCTTGATATTGATCATCCTACACCTACTCATATTTTTTTTGACTAATACTATTATAGACTTGAGTTATGTAAATCTTATCTCTTATATATATTTTTACTACATTTTCATGCATAATTTCATTTATAGATTTCTTAGTTTAGACTTGATTATGTCTTCATGCTTATTCTATTTAAGGGAATTTGAATATGCCATTGCTCTATGCCTCTATGCCATTTCCTTTCATAGTATGTATTATTTGGACTTATGCCCATATACTTGTGTGTGCCTTCCTGATTACATATAAAAATGTTTAAACATGTCCTTTCATGTGGCTCTAAGATAACTTGCTTATTATGTGTGTTTGTGGATATTTGAACATGTCCTTGTATGTCTTAATTTATTAAATTTAGTGACATGTTCATATGTCCCTTATATTGGGGGTGTCCCCTTGGCCTACTTTGTGTGCCTCATATGTGTTGTATGTATGCTTTTTTATGTGCATCATGACCATGACACTTATTTCTTTCTTGTTTCAAACTCTAGTTTTTGGTGTCATGAGGGAATTCATGCATCTCCCCTTCCTACTTGGGTGTTGTGATGGACATCATGGCCCATCCCCCTAGGTAGATACTTAGTTATTACTTAGATTTTTTGTTCATATACATTATCATATCTATCTTGATAGCCTTATGTATGCTATATCTAACATACATCATATAATACAAACATATGCTCATATTATCTTACATTCTGGTGTTATGTATACACACTATATTAGTTTATTACATAGATATCATATATGCTCCAAATAACACCCATTTTGTAGAGATTTTTATTTTGAGGATAGTTCTTGCATAGGTTCAACAACTCCCTTAAAAATAGGGGGCATTCACAGAGATTTGTCACAAATATTAGGCTATTCAAATGCACTCAAAGTACATTTTTCAATACATAGGCATAGAATACAAAAATAAATTTTAGGAAAACATAGTGGGAAATAGTAACATAAAGACTAGTTTTAGTTGCACAAAAATTAGTATAGTTGGACATGAGTGCCCAAATTGGGACACTAGTTCCACCAATGCTATTGTCCAAGATATGGTGTTATTATCTAATACCTTCAATTTTAAGAAATTCTAGATTGGCCAAAAAAATACAGTAGGTACTATTATCCAAATTTTGAATAACTTTAATGAGTATCATTCGATAATTTGACCTACTTGATCTTAACTTTGTTGATAACTACTATGAAGGCTTTGATTGGTCATTAATGATCTAAGTTTATAGGTAATGTGTCTCCTTTGGTGGCTTACAAGGTCATTTAGGATGGTCTAGTTGGAATATAGGTCAAGTCATGTTGTCTTGTCATCATGTGGTCATTATTTATGGTATTCATTTTATGTTTAGCATTATTTAAGTAAATTTTGACAAAGTTAAGGTAAATGGGAAAACAAGTCAATGTGGAGGCATGCCCAAAGAGACAAGGTGGTAATCTTACAAGGAGAAACCATGGCCTAAAGCTAGTCAAAATGGGTCAAAGAAGTAGAACTATTAAGTATATCACATTGTTTTTAAGGCTATTTGTAAATTTTCAAGTAATTTTGATAAGATTAAGGTATTTTATTACTTTAGTCTTATTATGATTTTTAATGGTAAAGATGACACTTGATAGTCAAGAATAAATATAAAGGTTTTGATATTACATAGGAGTTTATTAAAGTCATATAACACCTTGGTCATGACATCATGCTT
The DNA here is from genome assembly GCA_037957365.1 of Torreya grandis. Taxonomy (NCBI): domain Eukaryota; kingdom Viridiplantae; phylum Streptophyta; class Pinopsida; order Cupressales; family Taxaceae; genus Torreya; species Torreya grandis. Next base: position 1,274,419 of record JARHVA010005198.1, on the reverse strand, counting down.
GTACCTGACCATTATTCTTCCTCAAATGTCTTGCATAATTAATTTTCAACATTGGAATCTATTGTAACTATTATTTATCATTATCCAACACACAAATGAGAAATTTTTAAGACAATTGTAAGGAAAGAAGGGTATGAAAATTCTTGGAATCCTTTTCAATGTCTGTATAGGTTATAAGAAGGTGAAGAGTCATTATTTTCATCATCTCTAGTAGCTCCAAGAGGTAGAACAATCAAAATCTTGAGAAAAACATGTTTTTGGAGGTCTTGTGTAGAAGGTTTTTGATGGTTGATAAGGTGAAAAATATTTGATATGTACCCATGGTATTATTATACCCAAATCCATGTAGTAAGTGGAACTATAGAGGTAAACAGTGAAAAAACTCTCTCTATTTCTCCATCAGCCTTCTTGGCAACATAAGACAAGCAATAGATTTTCACTTGGTACTGTCAAGAGAGAGAGAGTTGGAGTTTGAGCTATTATCCATAGGATGAGACCCTAATTCCCTTCCAATTTGTGGAATTGGCTTTCTAGTTAATCCCCTTAACTCTATGAATAATTTCTAAGAAGTTAAGGGGCATAAAAGAAGTTTCAAACCCCACCAAGGTTAATTTTCTACAATTTCAAAGTTATGAAGCTCAATTAATGCATGGATATGATTTTATAATGTCATTTAGGACTCCATTTACCCTATCCCACCATTATCCAACATTTTATTGGCACATGCAAGTATGGATGAGGTAAAATCTCTAGTTTGAGGGAGTTATGGGAATGTTTCAAGGAGATAAAAATAGGTTTTATTTGGTTTGATTGTTGGCCTCACTTAGATTAACTCTAAGAAACTTATAAAAATCACTCACTCCTAAAAATTTCCTCATACCATCTCCAAGCATTAAATGAGTTAAAAGGTTAAGGTTGTAAGTTTAAATGTTAAGCTTTAGACGTCTAAAGACCTATTGTGGAATTAGTTTTCACCCTTGGAGGAGGTTCTTTAGGCTCCCTCCAACTAATCTACACAATGGGAGTAATCCCAGGTTGTGGGTATCTTGTAGTGGGGTTGAACCTCTAGAGAAGGTTGGCTTTCTCTTGATGGATCACCTAGGCTAATGATTATGCTTGTAAAAGGGTTAGAAAGGGGGGATAGGGTTACTAAAAAAGTTAAATTTGATGCAACAAATTTGACTCACATATGAATAAAACCAACACTAATTCATCCTAAGACAATATTGGCTCACACAATCTCATAAAATAGCTAACTACATACATATTTCATGAACTAGGCTCACCAAGAAATCAAGGAAGCAAAGAGGAATTATAAGACTCACACCAAGCATCCATTTATGGAAAAAATAACACAAGTTTAGACTTAAAAATATATTAAAAACACATTTAAAGAGGAAATAAATAAGGATAATGGGCATGGAATAATCCCCTTCATAAAGCCACCATGCACAAGCTTACTAAACACTAGTCGAAAGCAAGAGATAGGTAAAATTTGATCTTACTACTTCAAGAGGTAGTTCTTAAATTTTTTGAAAGGGTTTTGCCTTATCAAATGAGAGTCTATTACTCTTCAAAAATTAGAGATTCCTTGTGGGAGTCCAAGATCAGAGAGAGTTTTAATGAGTGAGAAAATAGGAGATATAAGAGAAAAGGGGAAGAGAAAGGACAAACATGTAATCAAAATCAATAAATGAGCTACCACCACCCTTCAATGAATTCTCAAACATATTTTTATTTAGTCAGGATTAGTCCTCCATCAAAAAAATAACTGTCATTAGCTCCAGTAGATTTCAAGCCCTCTCATTAGCTAAGAAGCATACTAAAAGACAAGAATTTGTTAAGGATGACGAGTCATGATCCTTCCAAGGAGTAAAGATCCTTAAGGCTTTGAAAATAATTTAATGCTCCACCTAAAATATCTAACAACCAAAATCTCCTCCTTGAATATTTTACACCACCCTCCACTTGGCTTCATTATAAGGACAAAATCTTCATATCTATGGACCTGACAAAGCCATGACTATGTCTACTTTAAGTGGTTGTAGGTACCTATTTTATCAAGGATATGACTATGTTAAAAGATGAGACACCTCTTTTATAATCACAAACTTTCCCCTATTCTAAACCTGAGCATAGGTTTACTATATATGAAAACCAATCCCATTTATTATTTTTTATATAGTCATGACCTTGATGAAAATCCCACTAGGTTGAGTGACTCCATTCTTGATCTTTATTAGGTCTCAATAGACTTAATTTGTTCCTAAAAATTATGGAAGCCAATAAATCATTACACACATGGATTCCCTTCAAATAAAAATGAACACAATCATGAAATGACATTGTAACCTTAGATAATAGGTCTTATATGTTCCAAAACTTTAAACCAAAGGTCAAAATTGAGCCCTAATGGAGGCCTTTGGTCCTAAAGTATTTGTTCTGGTTTAACCTAGATCGTATTTGGATTTAGACTCTATATATTCTCCCATATAGGTCCATAAAAACTCTTTGATCCAATGTGTCTCACCTATGTGGCATCTTTACCACACTATTTATCATATCAAAAATATGCCCATTGTAAATTCAAAAATGCGTAACCATCTTGTGTCCCATAAATTTTGATTATTTTTGCTCTATTATTTTTTGATTTGGGCTTCCCAAATCATGACACTTGGAAACCCCATGTTCAATATGTGGACTCTGCTATTATATTTCCATTTGGTTAATGATATTGCACCATGTGGTGGCCTTGCATGCAATCTGGGCTCATTGACTTCTTGACTTCATTCACACCATCAATATTCATCTATGGTTGAATGTGTGTCATCGATCTTTGATCTACTTGATCAAATGTACATTATCGATATTTGATCTACTTGATCAAGTACACACCATTGATACTTTACTTCATCATGATCATGCCACTTGTTAGAAATGCATTCAACCTTAGGATCCTTTACTTTGTTAACCTTATTCTCACCATTGATCATTGATTGCATGATTTAACTTATGTCATTGATCTTGATGGTCCTAATGACTCGATCCATTATCTATAAATTGTTGATCTATGATCTAATAAAGTGATATTTTGACACTTGACAATAATTTGTTCACTTTCAAAATCCTTTGAAGATTTTTGAATTCAAATGGCTACCTCTTGTGGATTTTATTTGACATCCCCAAGCACATTTATCACTGCTAGACCACCTTTTTAGACATATATCTTAAGATAGAAAACTCATCAAGACACCAAATTTTTATGGGAAATTCTTGGAATGAAATAAATCATTTTCATGTGATCTTTTGGCTTTGAGAGGCCTCCTAAGTACATTTATTAAGTGCACAGCCAAACTAACCTATTCCTTTCTACATTATGTGTTATGTTGGTCTAGCTTCTCTTGTCGTGTGCTAATCATATTTAAATGCATCAAGGATATGATAACCTTTAAGACTATAATTCTAGACTTGCTTCCAAGCTTGTTTCCCAAAAAATCATCAAATTACACTTTAAGCTTGCTTAAAGTGTTTCAAAAGTTTAAAAATGTCATGTGAATTTATCCTTATAATATTATATCACTCAATGAAAAAGAACCCTACTCAAATTCTCACTCCACACCAGTACTTATAGAATATTGATCCATCGAGGTGAACTTTTGTATGTAGGCCAAAATTGGCCAACACTTCTAGTGACATCCTAAGATTACATGCCTGCTATGCAATAGATTAGTTGCCTCATCTGGTCCATTGGGCATACATAGTAATAAATATTTTTTTCCAATTGATATGAAAAGATACAAGGTTTCCCTTGCTTAAAAACCTCCTCTTGAAGTAATAAGGAAAACAAGAATGAAACAAACATTATGCCCAAAGCACTTATGGAAGGGAAACACACAATTGAAAAGATGTGCATAAGACACTTAGAAGAAAACATAAAAATATACTCTAATATATACAATGGCTTTAAAATATCTTAATATCAATGATTTAAATGAATATCATTGACTATAATGGGTAATACCTCTCCATCCAGCTAGGCAAGCTGAAAATCATTATGTCGTTTGCATCCGTGGATCAAGTAAGGGCCATTTCACAAGCTATCAAACATGGTATATTTTCCTAGATTGGCCTTATTTGATTCCCACTTGAGGACCAAATCCTCTTTTTTGAAGTCCATTACTATGGATCTCTTGTCAAAATATTTATTGACTTGATCTTGATGTGACTCTAGTGTCTTCATTACAAGGTCCCTAGTTTATTCAATCTCCATGACATCTACCATCCTCACACTCATAGGTTCACTCTCCATCAAATCAATCTGGTGGGATAACTCCAAAGCAATAAATTCAAGAGAAATGGGAAATTTTTCTTCCCTCCCATATACCAAGACAAATGGTGATTTTCCAATGGTAACTTTGGGAGTCACTATATCAGCCCATAAGGTTGTCCTTAGCTTTACATTCCATACTCTCTAATTCTCTTCCATAGTCCTATTGATAATATTTATCAATCTATTTTTTTTGGACTCTACAAGTACATTTCCTTGGGGGTATTAATTATAGGATGTACTAAGGTAGATGCCCAGATGAAGGCCCATTCACTTGTTCTCATGCCAACAAATACTAAGGCATTATCTAAAATTATTGTTGCTGGTACACCAAACCTTATTATTATGATATCATAGAAGTCTAACACTATTATTTCATTGGCTTATTTTAGGGTAATTTATTCCACCCACCTAGTGAAGTATTTAGTATTACTGAGTACCCATTTGTGTCCTCCACTGGATGGTGGATTGATCATTCCTATGAAGTCCAAACCCCACTACATAAAGGGTTATTCTACCTAAATTAGGTTGAGAAGAAGGGCTACCAATATTTACTTACCTATAAAGATAACACACTTTTAACACTTCATAACCCATGCATAGGAATCTTGAATAGGTTGGGCCAATAATAACTAGCTCTCATAAATTTTTCTACTATGGTCATTGGAGTGAAATGGCCTTTTGTAGGCCCATCATGGAATTTTTTCAAAAGCCTGGTCACTTAGTCATCATCTATGCATATAAAAATCACTCAATTGAATTCTTTTCTAAATATAACCCCATTAATCAATTCATAAGGTATGTATTAAAGTCTAAAATACCTTATTTTTTCCCTATCCATACCTTGAGGGTATTCACCTGTTATAAAAAAATGTGTCATATCCTAGAGCTAGCTAGTGGGAGGTGGAGGTGCATTTTGTTTATGAGTTTTCTTGTGTCACAAAAACAGCCTATTTATCTTCATGGAGGTCATCAACCATATTCTCACATAATCCTTTGCCTCTCACTAGCTTAGTTACCTTGATCTCCACATCATATTCTATGACCTTGGTAATCTAGCCAACCCTTTTGTCATCTAAGTCCCTGTTAATAAGGATGTCCCTCACTCTAGAATGAGAAACCATAAGATATATTCTACTTGTTTTCCTATAAAAGTGTACCTTACCTCATATTCCTCTAGCCCTTGACTCAAAATGAAATTAGATACTCAAGTCCACCATTATTTTACATCATCATAGATTATATATTATCAATATTGACAAATTTATATAATATGAAACCCCTTGAGAAATCAAGATTCATAAGTGAGGGTGCTTGGTTAATGGCTTTCTTGATAGACTCAAATGTTACTTTACCTTTGTTTGACCAATCAAACCCTTGGTTATTTTTTTTCATGGTAGTGATGGGTTTGCCCAAATTTGCAAAACTAGGCATAAACCTCCTCAAATTTTATTTTCCCAAGGAAACTCTAGATTCCCTTCTTGTTCTTAGGAAAAGATAATGATAAGATGACACTTATTCTATTAAGATCAATGGATAATATTTACTTTGAGACAATATGTCCCAAGATTTTGCCTTCATGAAAAAAAAACACACATTTATTGGGATTCAAAGAGATCCCGTATTCTATACACCTTCTAAATATCAATATTAGGTGGTCTAAGTGCTCACTAGCCTTCTTAGAGAAAATTGTTATGTCATCCAAGTAGACCAACAACATCTAGTTTAACAATCCTTAGAAATCCATGTCCATTTATCTTTGGAAATTTACCCTAACATTTGACAAACCAAAGGGAATCTTATGATAAGCATATGTACCCCACTTTATGGTGAAGGCAGTCTTGTATTAGTCTTCTTATTTTACTAACACTTAGTTGTATCCTGAATACCCATCCAAAAGAGAGAAGTATTTTGAACTAGCTACTATCTAAAGGAGTTACTCTATGAATGGTAAGGGGTAATGATATTTCAAGGAAACTCTACTTATGTCCCTAAAATTAACACACAATCTAATATCCCCATTCTTCTTCCTTATAGGTACTAGGTTAGCTACCCATGAGGAGTGCTTGATGGGAAAGATGATATTGGATTCAATCAATTTGGTCAATTCTTTCCTCATAAAATCTTCAATTTTAGGGTTGATAGGCCTTTGCTTCTACTTGATAGGCTTGGCATTAGCCTCTAATTGTATAGTGTGTTGGGATAGCTTGGGGTCAAATCCTCTCAGATCATTGTATTCCTAAGCAAAGATGTCTAAGTAGTCTTTACAAATCTCAATGAAAACATGCTTTTTAGCCCTGGTGATTACCTTTCCAAACTTGAGGAGCTTATTTTTAAGGATAGGAACTCTTTCATAATTTTATTCATCAATTGACATCAGTACCTTATCTTTCCTTATATGATCTCCCTTGCGGAAAAGACCTTCAAGGGTGACTAGACCTTTAGGAAGTTTTTTAGACCTCAACTGAATAATTTGATCTTCATACTGATGTTGAAATTTATCTTGGTTAAATGAGAAAAACTCTACTTCCTACTACAAGAAATAAACAATTTGTTGGTTACTATCGAATACCTACCAATGAGCTTCATTTTCTAGCATTGAGGGTCTTAATACCACTCTAATGTGTGGCTGCACTTTGGACCTTTTCAATTCATCTAGGAGATCAAATTAAGCTCCCATAGCTACCAACATATTAGCATATTGATTTTGGTTCTTTGGCACTACATGGATGTTGAAGGCCTCAAAGTAATCAAGAATTTCCCACACTCTATACTTGTATGATTTCATCAAGGGGTTATTTATGGTGTTTAGGCCTATGAATTGATGTATTATTAGTTCATTATCCCCATATTCATGTAACTGCTTGATTCCTCTTTTACTAGCCTACTGAAGGCCATGGATAACACCCTCATACATAGATACATTACAAGAGAAACTAAATTAAAACTTATAATAATAGAAGTACTTATCATCAAAATGGGATATCAACATTTCACCTAAACCTACTCCATGTTTATTCCTTGATCCATCAAAAAACAATGTTTATAAACCACTAATATCTTCCTATGGCCTAGTGAGAGATGGAATGGACTCATTTTACTTATGCAAGCAATAGACACCCATGTCACTTTCTTCAAAACCTTGAAAATGTTCAATTAACTGATTTTCACTCTATAACTCATCCAAGAACATATCAAGTATCTCCTCAAGATGATTATTTAGTTCTTAACTAACCAAGTGGTCATCTTTATCTAAGATGGTATAATTGATGTTTGAGCTATCTAGCCCATAATGTTCTATGTGAAATTATGAAATAGGTTCATATTTTATGGATACCTTGGTCCCATAGCTTGTTCTAAAATCCATGTAGGACTAATCTACTGCTAGATAACCACCAATTTTTGTTGTGAAGTCTCTTGATAAGCATAGAGCAAAATAAGGAGTCACGTCTAAAATCAACACATCTTGAGCCACTAAAACACTATGACAAGCATGCAAGGTCAAGTTTAGACCTTTGATGATGCCAGATAGTTTGGTGGAAGATCCATCAAGATTTAAAACTCCCGTAGATTGGGGTTCATACTTCAAACCATGCTGATCTGCAATTGACTTTGGCATCACTAAATTACTTGCTCCACTATCTACCATGCAATTATGTACCAAAGAGTCATTAATTATTATATAAATATATAAGGGAGGATGTTTTACCATCTTAATTGATTTCCCTTCATTAAGCCCTTTGGTTTCATTGGTGAGAACTACATTTTCCTTTCCTGGTGACTTGTCTAAAACATTGATCTTTAACAATGCTTCTTGAAAGATATCCATCTGACCAGGTATGGGAAGCATGTCCCAGATTGACAAAATCACATTAGACTTTTTATTTTGTTTAACAATGTTTATGAGAAAACCACCAAATTTTGTTTGTGCTTTAGGAGCCACAACTATACTTTGAACTTGTGAGTTTTGGGGAACAAAGGCATTGCCTTGATTTTGATTCTTTAGAGTTATTGAAACCTTTGAAGTAGTAGTAGGTTCCTTTGGCTTTGATAGTAAAGGAGTAATGTTAGGAATATCTTATTGCTTCCTGGTTACCATCCATATTCCTTATTTTGAATCTTATATTAGTTACCACTAGAATGTATGCTTGGCTAGAACTAGCCTATTGATTGAGTACATAACACTCTTTTTTATCATTAATTAACCATTATAGCATCCAACTAATTTGGTCCCTCATTAGACTCTTGGCTTTGTTGAGGCTATTCTATTTTTGTCATCATAGGTACCTCTGTACTTTGAGCCATAAGAGCTTGATTATACACATATCTAACACCTTGATACCATTGCTCATTGGAATCCTGATTGAACTTAGTGTTTGGGATAATGGATTGACTGAAAGATTGATTTCAAGGCATGGTATCCTCAACTTCTTGATCAATGTTGTTTTGAGTAGAGACCAAAGTATTAGAGGTGATTGTAGCATTTGGGTTATAATTTTTTTGCCTAACATAGTTAGGATACCCTTGTCCCTGGCCTTGTCCTTAGAAATTTCCTTTGTAGGGTGGCATATTTGCTTGATGAGATTATTGTTGAGGCTAATGTAAAACTTGATAAGATATATTGAATTAGGTTTCCTACCTCTTCACATTCACCAATTCATTCCCTAAGGATTGAAACATGTTGTTAAACTCTTAGAAATTTTTGTTTTCTTAGGAATCACTAGACTGATTGGTTGAAGCCTTTTATTACATTGGTGTAGGTATGGAAATAAGTGTTAGCATAGGAGGAATGATATCAAGGGGATTAATGATGATAGGATGTTGTTTAATCTCCAAAAACAAAGGCATTGGTGGTCTAGGTGTAAGCTTGTTAGCTTGTACTAGACAATTCTCTACTTTGATTACCACCTCATAAGCATTTGGTAGTGTGTTCCCTCCCTTCGACTGAATCATTACCATAATATCATTATTAAAATCCTTCAGATAATAAATGAAAGTAAATTTAGGAGTATGCCTAATAGATATTGGGATCTCATCCCATGTCTTTTGAAACCTAGTATTGAAATCTTGCATGACCTCATGAGGAACCCTCTTGATTCTGGTTAGTTGATCTTTAAGTGATAAATGGTCACTTTTATCTTCAAATATTTTACACAAGGCATCACCTAATATATCTCATGATGTGATGGAGTTAGTAGTAAGGTTTCCATACTAGTCTAAGTCTTTACCCTTGAAAGAGATGGCCAACAACCTAATAGCCACATTTTCTTTAGTGATATCATGAATATTATAGAAATTGGCTATATCTCTAAGGTGTTTAAAAGGGGTTGTAGATTAGTCTCCAATGAAATAAGGAACACTTTTAAGATATTTCATTAGGATACAATCATATTACTGGAGGTCTAAAGGACTCTGGCCATTGAAATCCAAAAAATTAAAATCTCTAGGGGTTACCATGGAAACAAATAGAACTAAAAAAGATATTATTGTAGAGGTAAACTTATAAATTTGTTTAGGAAGAAAGATTCCTTTATATGGATGTGTATTAGTAAATCTTAACCTTTTTATTGAGTTCAAAGGTAATTCAACAAATTCAAAAGGAATACCTATAGAAGCTAATCTTGTAGTCACCTTTGGAATGAAACATAGTTGTTTCTCTACTTACTAGATTGTTGAGTGTTCTTTAGAGTCACTAGATATTGTTTGCATGAAAGCTATAACAGCTGCAATTTCATCAAACCAGCATCAAACTTGACCAATATTTTTTGAAATTAGTCCCACCAGGCATGCCAAAAACTATAATGGCATTAATTTTCACCTTTATAGGGGGTTTTTTAGGATCACCCTAACTAAGTTACATAATGGGATCAACCCTAGGTTGTGGGTATCCTATAGAGGGGTTAAACCTCCAGAGAAGGTCAGCTTCCTCTTGATGGATCACCTAGACTAGCGATTATGCTTGGAAAATGGTTAAAAAGGGGGGATAGGGTTACTAATAAATATAAAATGGTGATTCACCAAATTTAAATGAGACTCACATATGCTTAAAACTATCACTAATTCAGCCTAAGATAATATTGGCTCACACAATCTCATAAACTAGCTAACTACATAAGTATTTCATGAACTAGACTCACCAAGCAATCAAGGAAGGAAAGAGAAATTATAAGACTCACACCAAACATCCATTAATGGTAAAAATAACACCTTAAAAGAGGAAATAAATAATGACAATGGGCATGGAAAAATATCCTTCGCAAATCCATCATTCACAAGCTTACTAAACACTAGTCAAATGTAAAATATAGGTAAAAATTGATATTATTAATTCAAGAGGTAGATATTACAAATTTTTCATAGGGTTTAGCCTTATCAAATGAGAGTATCTTAATCTTAAAAAATTAGATATTCCTTGTGGGATTCCAAGATCAAAGAGAGAGTTTTAATTAGGGAGAAAATAGGAGATATAGGAGAAAAGGGGAAGATAGAGGAAAATCACACAATCAAAATTAGTAAATGATCTGCCACCACCCTTTAATGAATTCTCAACCATATTTATCAAGACTAGTCCTCTATCAACAAAATAAACTTAATTAGCTCAAATAGTATTCAAGCCCTCTCATTGGCTGAGAAACATACTAGAAGAAAAAAATTTGTTAAGGATGATGAGTCATGATACTTCTAAGGAGGAAATATCCTTAAAGATTTGAAAAGAATTAAATACTCCACCTGCAATCTCCAACCACCAAAATATCCTCCTTAGATCTTCTAGACCACCTTCCACTTGGCTTCATTATAAGGACAAAATCTTCATATCTATGGACCTGATAGAGCCATGACTATGTCTACTTTAAGTAGTTATAGGTACATATTTTGTCTAGGATATGACTATATTGAAAGATGAGACACCTCTTTCATAATCAAAAACCTACCCCTATTCTAAAGCTAAACATAGGTTTACTATAGATGAAAACTAATCCCATATATTGTTTTCATATAGTCATGATCTCGATGAAAGTCTCACCAGGTTGCTTGACTCCATTCTTGATATTTATTAGGTCTCAATAGACATAATCTATTCCTGAACATTGTGGAAGCCAAGAAATCATTACACACATGGATTACCTTAAAATAACAAATAACACAATCATGAAATGATGTTACAATCTCAAAAAATATGTCCTGTAGGTTTTAAATATTCAAAATAGAGGTTGAAACTGAGCTTTAATGGTGGCCTTTGGTCTTGAAGTATTTGTTTTGGTTCAACCCAGATCATATTTGGATCTAAAATCTATGAATTCACCCATCTAGGTCCACATAACCCATTTTATATGATGTTTTTTACCTATATGACATCCTTTACACATTTTTTATCATATTTTTAAAAATTCCCATCACAAATTTAGACACATGTCACCATCTTGTGCCTCATAGAACTTGATTGCATTTTCTCTATTAATCTTTGATTCAGGATTCCCAAATCATGACACTTGGTAACCCCACATTCAATCTATGGAAACTCCTATTATATCTCCATATGTTTAATTATATTTCACCATGTGGTAGCCTCACATGTAATCTAGGTTCATTGACTTATTGACTTCATTTACACTGTTGATCTTCATCTACAATCAAATTCATGTCATTGATTTTTGATCTACTTAATCAAATGTAAATCATCAATATTTGATCTCATTAATCAAAAATTCACTACTAATCCTTTAATTCATCATGATCATCCCACTATCATCCTTGTATTCAACCTTAGGATCCTCTAACTTGTTAATCATGTGCTCACCATTGATCTTTGATTTCATGATTTAACTCGCATTATCGATCTTAATGGTCATATTAACTAAATCTATTATCTACAGGTCATTGATATATGATAAAATTAAGAGATATTTTTACACTTGGTATCAATGAATTTACTCTTAGGATACTTTAATATTTTTAAAATCAAACGTATACCTCTCATGGCTTTTATTTGACGTCCCCAAGCATGTTTATCACTGCTAGACCACCTTGGTAGGCCTATATCTTGAGATAGAAAACTCATCAAGACACCAAATTTGTAGGGGACATTACTAGAATGAAATAAATCATCTCCATGCATTACTTTTAGTTAAAGAGGCATCCTAAGTATATTTATTAAATGTATAACCAAATTGACATGTTCCTTTCTACATGATGTGTTATGATAGTCTGGCTTCTCTTGGCTTGTGTTAATCATCTTTGGACCCATCAAGGATCTAATAAGATTTGAGACTTTGTGTAAACCTACGTCATGCCCCCTGAATGCTTGAACACCATGGAAACCTATTGGATATTTCACTTGTAATTATAGACCTACTTCCAAATCTATTTCTTAAAAATCATCAAATTACACTTTAAGCTTACTTAAAGTGTTTCAAAAAAATTTAAGTAGCATGTGGATTTTTCCTTCCACTATTGGAAAACAAGAACCCTACTCATATTTTCACTCCATGCTGGGACTTTTAGAATATTGATCCATCTACGTGAAATTTTGTATGTAGGCCAAAATTGGCCAACAAGACCATGAACAAAATCTCCCATCATGTTTGCATACTCACAGTGCTTGAAAGAGTCTCAAAATTCATATTTACATAATGTATCAAGAATATCTCTATGTATAGGTCTATATTTTGAGGGTTTTCCACTTTTTCATGCATCCCATATTATCTCATAACTTGATTCAATTGAAAAAGTGTCTCAATGGGCCTTTTAACCAACATAAAGATGTCAAGATACATTAAGGGGTTTATAAGGATTGAAGTTACATGTCCAAATTATTGAAATGGGTCATAATATCGCAAGGATAAGTGGAACACAAAAAATAGTCAGGAGGGTTAAACAAAATTGTAAATGTAGAGATAGGTGCTTGAAGGCATTTTAGATGTCTTGAAGAAGGTTTTGACCTTACTAATAGGTATGCTATGTAAATGATATATTCAAAAAAAAATTAAAACTAAAATAATGTCATAAATGGTCTAAATGAAAGATAATGTATACTTATAGGTCTATAGACCTATAGGTCCACATTCTTAACCAAAAGATCAAACCTTGCAAGTAAGAGACAAATATTAAATTGCACATAAGCTCTAAAAGTCATGAAAGGAATCTGGAGTCTTAAAATCAATGGTGAAAGGTTTTATATCCTATGTGTTAAAGATTAAACCTTTCAATCAAGACATTATCAAGGTCTAGTGGAGTATTGGGCCTGAAAAAAGACATAAAAGCCTATTATGGATTAAATGGACAAAAGTGCTATGTTTATGTTGAATGAATTGGTGAGGGATATGTAAAAATTCATAAGACAAGAGAAAATATTTTCATAATTTATAAATTTTCCAAATATGGTCAAATATTAAAAATCATGAGCAAGAAATAACTCTAAGCCTAATATGCACCTACAAGCTTGGTAAAGGGCAAAGTCAAGGAAGATAAACTTGTGATGAGAAGTGAATATTGAGGAGTGGATAGAATTTATATGAAAGTAAATAAGGTTCATATAATTATTAATACCATAAATAAATTCAAATACAACAAATGACATCTCAAACCTTAGTTTCTAGCAGTCAAAAAGGCCTAATATGCAGCTATAGCCAATAGGTAGTTTTGGCATAAGGATGAAAGGATGGTGTAAGTTTGGTATTAAACATGAAATTATGAAGTTGTGAGAGTTTAAATCATGCATAAAAATTATTTAAATATGATAATATTATCATCAATGGGTTTTGAGATGATTGAAGACAATTATATTGGTTAAGAAGCCTATATAGGCCTAAAAGGCCTATATTTGCATACACAAGGGTATAGGTAGAAAGGTGAAGAAAAATTACTTGGAGAAGGTTAAATTAAGAATTTAATACTTAAAATTTTTATTAATACCTTGATGTAACATCCTATTAATTTTAAATTCATTTGATCAAAGAAAAATGTAAAATGTAGGGCATTAGGGTTATTTGCACCAAACTGCCCTTAAACCCTAGTTACAAGATTTTGAAGGTGATAGAGGATTGGGGGATGGAACGGTAAATATAACCATTAAAACACTTAATTTTAGGTTTAAAATACCCAAATGGGTTTATATCAAAAATCAAACACTTTTATACCTCACTATACAAAAACAATTCTCTCAAGCTTCTCATTAGCCTAAGTAGGTAGAAAAGGTCACTTTGCTCACATGTGAAGTACAAGGGCAAGGTGAATGGTAATATAATATCATTATTAAAGGTTTATGGGTGTTTATAAATTAAATTATTGGCATTTTTCCCTAGGTTAATGTCCATATCTTTAGGAACCATCATTAAAAGGGTTGCACACTCCTAAACCCTACTTAAACCCTCTAAAGAGATCTAATGGAGGATATGTACTTACCAAGTGATCAAAATGGATTTAAATGGAATATAAAATTCTTATTTAATACCTACACACCTTTATAAACCTGAATAGGTTACTATTTTGTCATGTGTGAAGTAATTTTGTATATATTTGGGCCTAAAGATGACTGTTATAGGCCTAAAAAAGTAGTTTTTGAGGATTTTCATAGAGGTTGAATGAGTTTAAAATTAATTAGTAAAATTGAGACCATCTATGTTCTAAATAAGGTAAGGGATAATGACCCTAAATATTCATGAAGAATATTTACAGTGATTACAAAACTATTTGGAGGTCTCAAGACATCTAATGGTAAGTAAACATGTTATCAAGAGCTCTTATCAAACCTAATACACTTGTAATTCAATATTTAAGACATTTTGAGGATGAAAATATGATGTAATGATATCCTATATGGTTCTTAATAGGCATTAAATTTGTGATAGTAATCTTCAAACAAAGAACTAGCCCTAGGATGGAAATATGGTCTTGTTTTATGATCTTAATTTCAACCAAATTTATAGGTCCTTATCAGTTTGAAGAAGCTTGAAACCTAATTTAAAAATACAAAAAAATTATAATAATCATTTAGATACCTAGGATGATGTGAAGGTTTCCTCATGAAGCCAAGATGTCATGTGTCAAGATTCAAATTGTAACTATTCCTTCAAGAAGTACATTGTAACTCTTTAAACAAGAGCTCTTATGACACTTGGTGAAGTTCCTCATCAATTTAAGTAACACATGTTAAAGAGGATGATAAAACCAATATTAGAATATCTTCAATTTATCATTGTATCATACTTGAGGTGGATGACACTTTTCTATGCATCCCCTATGCCTTACTTTGTCTCTCCTTCTCACATTATCTCATATATACTACCTTGAATGGCTTGTTATGGATCCTTTAGATGACTATGGTGAATCCATTCTCAACTAAACACTTTTACTATGCCTTTAGATGTTGAATAAGTCTGATTCTTGCCTTATTAAATTCTTTCAACTAGTGTACTTGTGTGATTTTTCATGAATGCTAGTAGTAGTGCCTTTACTCTCCCTCATTTGTCCTCTCCTACCTCTTTGCAAGTGGATTATCTTATTTTAGGTAACATGGTGAGTTTGAAGTATATTTTCATGGTTTTAAAGTGCATTTAAGCCATTAGTGTCTTTCTTAGACCTCTTAACTAACCCTCTCATTCAGTGCATTATCTATGACCTTTATGTTGAAACACTCATACTTAAAGGTCCTTGTTGAGTAGTGTGATTAGATTTAGGCCTAATTCATGTTCTTAGTGCATGATGGTTAAATGGACGGTGTTAATTTGGTGTATCTCCTCCCTATATTAGTTTACTTTTAGTTTCTCTTACCATTTTCCCTTGTAAGTAGTAGGTCTAGTAGTGGTTTTGGGGTGATAGCATCAAGGGAACTAGACCTATCTAGAGATTCACCTCACTAATTAGGCAATCCAAAGCATAGAGGTGTCTCCATTCTATCAATTAAGTGAGGAGGCTTGGGTGAAACTTTTTATGATAATAGGTAAAATCTAAGCTTGCACAAGATCAATTATAAATTACCAATTTTGGCTCAATTTAGTTCATATTTGTACCAGTGTATTTGATTGGGGCATCATGTGTGACATGATCATTCCTATTTTAGTTTATATGATTAGATATAAATTA
Source organism: Torreya grandis (assembly GCA_037957365.1). Classification (NCBI taxonomy): domain Eukaryota; kingdom Viridiplantae; phylum Streptophyta; class Pinopsida; order Cupressales; family Taxaceae; genus Torreya; species Torreya grandis. Next base: position 1,258,011 of record JARHVA010005198.1, on the reverse strand, counting down.
TTACAACTCAATCTAGAATCCATATAGTCAAATATAAGAATTGGGGGCATGTGCATGACACATTATTTTCATATGATCACTTATGCACTAGTTAATCAAATAGAATGACAAACTCCATGTCATTATCTACATTGTACACATCAGCCACCATGTTCCAATTTACACACCAATTTCATGCCTTACTCCATCTATAGTGGTTGTCATTCCTGAGTGGATTAAACTTGCCTAATATTCTTGAGTGACACAGAGCCATTTTACAATCCAAAACTCTCAAGTGGCCATAGAACCGACATATGCATATATTTAGTTACATCATTTAGTTTCAATTTAAGATGTATCTACTAAACATTAGTAGGCAATGATGGAGTCATAGTCTAATTGATTTCTTGATCCACCTACATGAGAGGGTTGGACACACCATCAGTCCAATCCAATTTATTCACAAGTCATGATCCACTAAGTAGGGGTTGGTGATGATGAGTTAAAACTAGATTAAGTTATTGAGTCACCCACACATGAGGATTTAACAATCTATCAACTCAATTCAAGTTATTCACCAATTAATCACCATCTACATGTGCACATACAGGTTATCACCAATTTTATGTATTAGTTCATGTACCTAGTAGGTGTATTCATTCATTTCCTCTCTTTTCTCTATTTACTTAGTTTTTTATTTTTATTTTTATATCTCTTAATTAAGGATTTATATTCATATGTTTCATTTATAGACACATAATGGAGCATGATTCACACACTCAAATCTAAACTCCTAAGATTCACCTCTTAGGTAAGTCTAGGTACACTTATTTTTCATTTATCTTAGTCATTTCACTTTACTAGGGAGGGGGGGGCGGGGGGTGGGTGGGGGGGGGGGGGGGGGGGGGGAATGGAGAATGTAATCATCTAAAAATTACACTTGAGTGCTAAGAGTGCTACTTTAGACCACCCATCCCTAGATTAGTCCTAAAACCTATCTTAGGGATTATTAAGACACTTATCTAGCCTTCGTACAGGACACACACATCCTTAAACATCCCTAAATCAGTCCTAAACCTTCACTTCAACATATTGGCCACTAGTGCCTCAATTCTACCACCTAGACACTAGCACCATAATTGAGATAGTAGTGCCAATGGTGTCAGTGTCCTAATTTGGGTGTTATTATATTTTCCCCTCCTTTTGTTACCAATGGATATATTTTAAAATAAAAAACCACCCATGATTATCCTAGACCTCTTTTAAGACTCACACAAGCACTAAAATAGTATATACACATGACTTTTACCCCTTTATCCACTAGATGTAAATTAAATATATATTACACAAATGAACTCAGAACAAGTTATCCATAATCAAGGTTAGCAATTCATATTTTTCCTTACTTATACATACATCCATATATATAATTCATAAGCTTATATTAATTATATTTTTAATCTAAATCACACTCAAAACACTCAATCTAACATTCATACTATCCTCACTTGCACTTACATGAGTACTTAGGTGGGAAGAACTACATAATCTTGATCCCTCCTCAAATTTTTGGTATTTAGGAAACTCTCATCACAATGAGGTGTTGAGGACATATAACCTACCCTACTAAAAAAAATTTAATACTTTTGATAAATTTTTTGGAAGCAAAATGACTAGGGATTTGAATTAGTATTCAAAAAATTTCAATTAATTACATCCATTCATCTATGAACTATGAATATAACATAGTGATCTAACAATGCATTATTCTCAAATTTAATTGAGCATCGACCCAACATGGAACACCAACCCTAAATTTATCAACTATGCACTTGATTTTACCAAGCACCCACTTGTTAGAAGGCTACAACCCCTAATGAATAAGAACCAAATAAGTAAAAATAAAATTTTATAAGAAATAAATTAAAATTCAGATCTAAATCCCTCTTGGTCAAGCACCAACTCAATCAATACCAATTCTACAAGCTCCAACATGTAAGGAAGCTTCAACTCCCTCAAATACCAAATCAGTCAATCACACTTCTTTCCACACAAATATTTATCTATTCTATTTGAAATATATCCATTATCATACATCAATAACATATATTTGATTCAACTCTAATAGCCTCTATATAAGTAATGATCACTCCTTTGACTCTACTCCACTTGATTTCTCTCAAAACTGCCTTTAGGCTTCTTCGCTCAACTAGTCCTTTTAAAGATTGAATAGGTCATGTGTCCTTGATATTAATCTACATAATACTTATATTATAATCATGAAAATATTATATAATCTCTCATAAGGATTTACAACATGTTACCCAACCTCCTTAGAATAGTTGATTTATTAATTCATTTGCTTACTCTCTACTTTTTCAAATATGCCTAAAATGCCTTGTATATATATACTCATCTCTTGTTCATATCTCACTTAGTCAGCCACACATCCTTAAAATCTTAGGTTATACATATAATAAATATTATTAAATCTCATAAACATGATTCAAATGATCTTTGAGTCACTTTTGGTCTAGCATAACTCTATTATATCTCATTTCACTTTTAGGTCTCATAGAGACCTAATTACATTAGGCGTTCTTATCAACACATTACCATTTGATCCCTTGGAAAGTATTAAACATATATTCATGGAATAATAATTTAAAAAATAATCCAAAAATATCTCATCCAAAATCTTCTAAGTTTTATAACACTTTTTAGGTTCAATTACTTCATCAAACCCCTCAATAGTACTCAATCCTATTAGGCCTATGTACACCAAAAAGTTTATCTTTCAATACTAAAGCTCAAATACACTTAAACCAATTTTATATATATATATATATATATATATATATGACCTTAGAATCATTACCAAATAAATTAGACACTTTCAATCAGAACTTAAGACTTCAAAATCAACTCATCACAATACTCACTTAGGTCTGTCAAAATACTCAAAACATAATCATGATGACTTAAACCTCCAAAACCTATGTGGATATTTTACATGACTTATGATGCATTTATATGGTCCTATTATATCCTTATTACATCCTAAAATGTAAAAAACATATTTTATAATGATAAATATTGTTCTTGCAGACCAATTTCATGGCTTCATGTTTCAAAGTCTTATCTGAACTAGACTAGTCATTTTTTGTGTAAATTTTTCACCATACACATGAACTCCAAAGATTATTCCAAGAATTAAAATGTCTCAAAAGTCTTGAAAAACATATCAATTCACTTGTTTTCATAATTATATCATGAATTCACACTCTAATTCATCTTCTCACTATTCCCTGGGTTTTACACTATTCACATCATTAGGTTTGTCTATGATTGGCTAACTTAGATGACCAATTTAGCACACTTAAAGGATGAAACCCATCTAAAAACCATCATGGGAATAAATTATGAGTCTCTATATTCTTCATCTATCCATTTTATTTCCTTATATAATGCAAATTTTGAGATTTATAGTAACTTATTGATAAATAAGCCTACATTTGTGCATTTTATATTTCATCTAACTAACCACCACCACTTGGAAGTACCTAGGAGAGTTGAATACATTATCCAATAGTTTTTATATTAATTTTAGACCATTATAGAATATTTTTAATAGTATATTCCATATTGGGTCCTTATTAGGGTTTTAGGAAGGTTTAACATAGGTTTTGTTGTTAATGATTGTTCATAAAAGACTGCCCCTTAAATCCAAAACCAATGCCTAGAAATCTTAGCTATGACCATTATTGTAATACCCCTTATGTCAAACTTATGTATCTAGTCATCTTGATCCATTTATCATATGTGATGACCCTTTAGATGTGTATAAAATTTGATGTGGGGTATTTTATGTTATCCTAATTATTTCATATTATATATTTTGGTACATTTTGTGATCTCAATGGATATGTAGAGGACTATATATAAATATCACTATGTACCTTAGTAGCTAGTTTGGTAAACTTCAATTGGATGTGTGATTACTTAGTTTAGTTTCCTTGAGTGGATATATGTTTTATTTAGATTTTGATATTGAATAACATGATGATTCATTTTGACTTATAATTGATTATATTGAACTAACCAAAGATTATGATTTAGTGTTGTGACATTCTTATATTAATATGTACATATATATATATATATATATATATATATATATATATATATATATATATATATATATATATATATATATATATTGTGTGTGTGTGTGTGCATATCATTTAGATGTCAATTATTTTATTGGATGTATTTGATGTTGTATTGAGTATCTAGATTATAGGGGACCAAAGTTAAGATTACGAGGGACTCAAGCATGCCTTGATGGACTATATGCACCACTAAAATAAACCCAACCTTTAACCTTGTACCTATAATTTTATTTTAAATTATTAATCAAATTAATTTTGTGTCCTTTATTTATACTTTTATCATCTTTCATCAGGGTGTTTTAGCCTAAACCTCCTTCCTAATTAAATTACCCTAAAATTATGCTAGCCTCTATTAATTTAATTAACCTTGACCAGGGGTTGGGTTGACCCAAAAACCCAACCCATGTGTATAATCCCAAAATTTGCCTTACACCCACTTTTTACATTGAGTTTTGGATAAGTAAAGCTTGTCTCACAAGTCTCTTTTAGGCCCATACCCATACCCATTGGGTAAGAGGGTTTTCCAAGGCCTTTTTACCACCTTTTGGTCATGAAAAGGATTTTATTGATGACCTATATTTTCATCCCGACAAGCAAGCTTATACTTAGTACAAGTGAGTTGTATTTTGTATATTTTATGCAAGGAACACCTATGTAGGTGTGTAAGTGGATTTATGATATTGTAAGAGATTTTTTGGAAGTAATCACATCTTTGGGATGAGGATAGACAAGTGTCATTTCCCTATTGGCTCTTTATTTTGTTGCCTTCTCTATTTTAATAACTTTGTTTTGGTCTTTAAAGGGGGGATTTTTAGATGGAGGAAAGCTTAGAGCTTGGTAAAATAAAAATAAATGTGGAGAAGATTGTCAAGTAGAGCTTTGGTTGAGGTAGGCCTTTTACTTGAGTTTTTCTTATGTTTGAATGATCTCTCTCCCTTCTCTTGTTTTCTTGAATAAATATTCCTTATGGAAAATGTATTAGAGTTTTGAATGGATTTGATGCCCTTGATTTAAGATTTTGTTCTTAAGTTTTTCCTCTTGTATTGTTTCCATGTTTTTCCTTTCTTGTTTTTCTTTCTTATTGTTGTACAAATGTTGGTAGTGGACTTGGGAGCACCCTTATACTATGAGGTCTAGAGAGGAATATTGATACTTGATAAGCACTTTTGAATTTGGCTTAGAATCCCTTATGCACATTAATGAACTTATGTAATAAAGAAAATAAAAGCCTCTTCTCTTTCCCTAATGAAATCTTGGTGGCTTCTATGTGACTTATGTTATCTTGCTTTGTTTCCCTTGATTTCTTATTATGGATTTTGGCACTCTTTTTGTGATCTTTGAAATCCCTTATACTTATGCATATGGAGTTTATGTCATTCCTCTTTCCCTTGGGCTTGGAGGAGGATATGCATGGACCTTAATAATTGAGGATCCCATGCGATGATGCCTATTGGATGGGTGGTCAAGCACCTTCCTTGGGCCTATTTTAATGTCTTTGAGATATATTTGGAAGTTGACTAATTGAGTGTAGATGTTTACTTCTTGGAGCTTGAGGTTGAATCAAGGTGGCTACTTTCTTATGTATTTTGGTATCCTAAACCTTTTTGTGTTGTTGATGAGATGTTTTCCCTTGTGACCCATTGTGAAAAATAATATTTGACTGAAGACATGTTAAAGCTTGTAATCTTGAATATTTATTTATGGATTCTTAAAAATATTGTAAGAGACTATGTTCTTAGCCTTGTAAAATTATGATTATATAACTATTTATATTGTTGAAAGAGCTTGAATCTATTGAATAAGTTTTGTAAAAGAGAATTTACCTCCTATTTTAAGTTATTTTCCTCTTAATGGAAATGGATAATTTTTGACACATGGATATGATAAAATGTGTACACATTATATTATTTTATATTAAGTTGATCTCTTTATGTTGTAGGTTATTTTCTTATGAAAGTGTACTCCCTGATATCTCTCACAAATGTTGAAAGAGATTATTGTTTACATTGATTATGATAAAATAATCTTCTCCCTATAATCATCTCTCTCTTCCTCTCTTTTGATTTATTAAAGTTAAATATATTTTGGAAAGCAAAGGTTACTATCTTAGGATCACTCATATGATAAATATTTTGTTTTAAGTTGTTGAAAATTACTCTAGTCAACCCCATATTAGTTTACAAGAGTATTAAACAAACAAGTTTAGGAGTAGTTAGTTTTGGTACATGATTGAATTATCATCTTGTGATTTAATGAACTAGATAATACTAATTATGTACATGATAAGGTTGTCTTTATGAAAAAAAAAAATATTTCCTTCCATTTATATGATGAGACAAATTGTAAATTAGATTATGAAAATAATGAATAAGGTGGTAATTGTTTAGTTTATACTTGTATGTGACTAATAAAAATAAGAAACTTGCCCATTTTATTCATATAAGACTCTAAGTAGAGATTTATTTGTGAAGAGAAAAGAAATATATATATATATATATATATATATATATATATATATATATATATATATATATATATATATATATATATATATATATATATATATATATATGTATATGTATGTATATATATGTATATGTATGTATATGTATGTATATGTATGTATATATATGTATGTATATGTATATGTATGTGTATGTATATGTATGTATATGTATGTATATGTATGTATATATATATATATATATATATATATATATATATATATGTATATGTATATGTATATGTATATGTATATGTATATGTATATGTATATATATATATATATATATATGTATATGTATATATATATATATATATTATTTTTATTTATTTTTTATTATTATATTTAATATGTTAATATCTGTCTCTGTGTGTGTGTGTAAAATTAACATATTAAAAATGAGAAACAAATTTGAGAAATAACTTTTATTTTGGCCATAAGGAAATTTAGAAAATTTAGGGCTTTCCAAAGAATACCTAAATCCTAGGGTTTATATTAGTTCAATCCTATGGCTCTCATTTATTCCTCCACTTGTAAGTGGGAAAAAGTATTTTGATTTTGAAATTCAAATATAAAGTTATTTAAATTTATTCTTAAAATATTCAAGGAAAAGTTGAAACACATTTTATTTAATTGTTTCTCATAACCCTCCTACACTAATAATTAAATAAATTGATTATTTTATTTAATTCTTAGTGGTAAATAATATTTAATTATTAACAGTGCAAATGAAGTTTGGTAATTTTATTAATCATGGTTAAGTTAAGTGAAGAAAATACATTTTGGTTTTTATGTTAAATTTTGAATTAATTATTAACCGACTAATTTATTTAAGTTATTTTTGGATTTAATTTCTTGGAATTATTTATCGGATGGATAAACCCTTATAGGTTGAAATAATTATCCGTCCCTTGGTTTTTATAAGGAATTTTTTAATTATTTGATTGGAAATGACAATTATTAAAGATTATTTAAACATTTTATCAAAACACACTTAACAACACCTTAATAATTGTTATTAATATTTTTAAAGTATTGTAAATAATATTGAAGTATTTGGAAGTAACAATTATTAATTGTTTAGTGCATCATTTATGAAATCAGTTTTTCAATATCCAATTAATTTATTTGTAGTTAATGAAAACTTAGTAGTATAGTAAAACTAGTATTGACACATGGACTTAGTCTAGTTGTGCAAATAATATAGTTTTGGTAGTTTTTTAAAAATTAAAAAAAAAATAGTATTTTTATGGGTTTTATCTAGGTAAAAATTTTAGGTATTACACTTCCCCATCTCTCCTTAATATCTTAGGTTCCCATCCAAAGGTTATACATGCCAACAAACACTTGAAAGTCCTTAGGTTTGCATGCCTTCATTATATGCACTTGAGAGACCTAAAAACAATTTTCATGCCTTTTTGTATAAATTATGACCTCATACTTCATGATAAATCGTAAAACAAATTGAATTACCTATATCCATGCTCTCGTTCACACATTCACCTTGAAATTTGATCCTCATACCTCATTAGGCTAGGTAGGGTCTAGGAGTAGTCTAGGTGCAGACTTGGTCTGAAGGTCCTACCCTTTTAGGCTCACCTTGAGACTCTAATAGATGATTCTATACCTTAATCACATTATAAAACAATTCTATATATTATCTCACATGCCTGAGCTAACCCACCTTATCATGCCACTAGCTCATACCTTCACCATGCCATAACTAGGATCAAGCTTCCAATGCACTTGACACCTTAACCTGTTCCTTCCATGTCATAACCTCAAAAAAACATAAAACAAGCAGAAATAATACATCACAAGACACTCATATCACTGAACCATTCTATTTTTGATGACAATAAACTTCCACAGTTTCATACAGACCTAAACCCATATGACCAAGCTTCATATGACTAGACATCTCTCTTTCATGCACCTAAACACCTTGACTGATACCTTCATAAAACTATAAGACATTAATTGCCTTCAAATTCTCTTTTTCCCTCAAATTCATCATGTCACATGGCTCATCCTAAAACACTTCATGTCATGACTATGACACACTATGCATAGACATTCCTCTACACATACCTCTTCATATCATGACATCAATGACTTTTACATACCTATTCATACACTATTCTTCATATGTAGACATTATTTTTCTTTAAACATATTCTATTACCTTTACCTTCCATGCTTATAGCACTCATGGCAATTCTTATCAATGCAACATTCTTATGTACCTTGACATATCACATACTTCCATCAGTCCTTAGTCACCTTTGACATTAACCTTGATTTTACAATCTTGACATGATAAATCTTTTACATAAATGACCATTATACCTTTTCATTATGCACCCTTTTGACATCAATGAAAATAACATGCCAATAAACTTCCCCTTTGTCATTGATGGTAAACATATTGATGGAAAACACACTACAATCTAAAATCACTTCAAAATGATAATTTTGACATTTTCTCCTTCTCCCCCTTTTGGCATTAATGAAAAAGAGACACATGCAAGTTTATTCCTCATGCTTTAAGTTATTAGATCACACCTCTTTCACCAAACAAGATCTTCAACATTTCTTGAGTCTATAAAGCATTCTAAATTTTTTCCCTTTCTGAGCTCTTTCTCCCTTTTGGTAACAAAATCATAGAATTTATGAAGCATCAGACAAACATGTTCCCCCTAAATCCATACATACCTTATTCCAATGAATTTAGATACAAAGGAACACTCACCTTGTCCTTGATATGACTGATATAGATCAAAATCTTGATCTCTCACTAGGCCATCATATCTATTCTTATTTGGCATAGATCTTCAAATAGACTCAGATACACAAGATCACTCACTTTCCCTTATGCACCTTGATGCCATCAAGATGGATAATATCCAGCTTAATTTCCCTATTCCATATTCAAAAACATATATCATGCTCTTAGTTTTGGCCACATTCTTCAACCTATCTTCATGTTTTCTATATAAATTATTTGACATAGACCATTTACTTATATGCTTTTGAAGCTAATGAATCATCTAATTATCTCCCCCTTTATCCTCACAACTTGTGCTCATCATATGAGTCATCAAGACTCACATACCATTATCAACATCCTTCAAGTATCTTGATACTAATACCACTTCTCAACACAAATCAAGTTATCAACTATTAGAAACACAAAACAAATTTTTGTTTACCTCTCATATACCAATTAACTGCATATGTTTTCATCATGCTTCCAACTCTATCAACAACATTCAACTTGTATCTATGACCATATTGGTCTAGTAGACCAATCCATATTCCATATATATATCTAGACATAATCTTATGCTCAGACTTGCATTCTACATCATGAATCCTCATGAACTAATATCCATAATCAATTCTCACACTAACCAAAACTCCTTTCACCTTGTAATATACATACAATCTATAGAAAAAATAACTCACACCTTGTAACATAGATAACCTAGAATCCTCTCAATATGAATTTTTATTTGACTATATTCTCATGCTTCCAATGATAGAAGAGTGTCTCCATGAAGCCTAATGAAGTCACCCCTTTCCATAGGGTTTTCAAAACTCCATAAACTCATGATATTTCTAGATATCCAAACCACTCTGCTCAGCTATCTTACAATTAAGAGAGTTATATTTCATCCTTAGAATATACCTAGGTTTGACTAAAGCATTTGACTCATCTACCTTATCATCATTCTTCTTTTCTTTGGCTAGCTTATCAATACATGTAAATAATAAGTGTTCTTGACATTCCTTCACTTTTGATCCTTCTTCTATCTTAGAAAATAATCCATATTGACTCTTGGGGTTAATATGATCATTCTTGACTTTCTTTGGATTCCATACCAATGTTTGACCCTTATCATGCACTCTAGGAGCTCCATATACCTTGTTAAGTCTTGAGGATCTTTTAAATCCATTAGGAAAAAATATTCTAATGCGTTGCATATTATGGAAACTATAAAAAACAATATTTTTGTATTTACCTATTGATTGATCACTCTTTCTCCCATGTTCCCATGATAACTCATTATTTGAGACCATTCTACAATCACTTGCTCTATGACCAAAGTTATGACAAGAAAAACAATAACCATTGAAATAATTGAAATACTCATTGCATTGGGATGCTTTATTTCTCTCTTCATGTTGACTTTCATGTCTATACTCTTGACTTGTTGATGATCACTTTGAGTCTTAGATTTGAGATTTTATGTATAGGTCTTTGAGGTCTGACTCTCCTTGTTCTCTTTTTGGTCTTCTTTGAACCCAAGACATGTTTTATCATGTGGAGGCCTTTGAATACTAAAAATATCACCAATAACTTTAGTTCTTTTCAAATATCTGATGAATCTTCAACTTAACTATTGTTTAATCTAAGTCTACCTTCAAGGACTCTATTTATATTTAAACTTGATTGATTTTTCCTCCTTGGTCTTAAGACTTGTAGTGATAGTTTCAATCTAATTTTATAACTATTTGATGATATCATCATGTTCATTGGTTTTTTTTCTTAGTCTCTCTTTAAAGAGATTGATTTAATCCTCATAAATCTTAACCAATGATATTAGTTTTTGATCTTTTTTCTTTGGGAATTCAAATCCTCTAGATCACTCACCAATTCTACCTCAAGGTTCAATTTAGCCTCTTCTTCATTTGATTCTTCATTATCCATAATACTTTTATCTTTTGAGCAATCCTCATTGTCTATTTCTATCTCAATGAATAATTTTTCATTGTTACCATACTCATTACATCAGATGAGCTACTATTTTCTTTAGTATAGAAAATTATCTTGTTATTGAATGACCCTTTCTTCCTTTCACACTTCCTACAACTTTTCTTAATTTTTTTAGGATTATAAGCCTTTTTATCATCACCATGATGTTCATAATACTCATTCTTATCCTTTTTAGGACATTTAGAGGTAAAGTGACCAATCGTACCATAGTTAAAGAATTTGAATGGCAATCTACCCTTATACTTTCCTAAACCTCTCCCTAGTTTTCTAACAAACATGGATTCTATATTTTCATCATTTATTTCTACATCAACATAATATTTGGCCTTCTTACCTTGTGACTTCTTCTTAGCTTTGAATCCATCTTCCTTCTTGTAAGGTCTTTCATTACTTTCTCTCATTTCATTGGCAATCAAGATGCCATGAAGCTCATCCATCTATAGTGTGTTAAGATATTTGATCTCCTCTAATGTAGAAACTTTTGAATCAAACATAAAATTCAATGATATTAGTACCTTTTATACTATTATTGATTCTTTTAAATTATCTCATATATCTCTGATGATAATTACCATTTAATCTACTCTCAATAGATAAGATGCAATGTTTTCATCCTCCTTCATTATCAAACTTTCAAACTACCTTCAGTGAGTCTAAAACTTTATCAAATTAATTTTAGTGTCTCCTTAATATATGGTCTAAAACTTTTCTCAAATCCCTTTGGATGTATCAAAATATATGACCTTAACAAATTCTACTTCTGAAAGATCACATAGGATGGCATTCATTGCCTAAGAGTTGTTATCACTTGCCTTCTTGCCTACTACATCAATTGGTGGAGTAGAAGGTAAAGTGAATACATAAAAACAAGTTTACATATGTCATAAACTAAATACATTAGATAATTATTCATTTTTATGCTCTAAAATGCATAATTAGTCCCATTAAAGAGAATATCCTTATTGGTTGAGAAACCTCCTTGTACTTGTTGACTAGACATGCTTTTGATTCAAGTATCTCCTTTAAGCTATTATGCCTACTTAAAATGACCAAGTTTTGATACCAATTATTTCAAGCACAATTAATAAGATGGGGGGGGGTGTAAATTAGTCATAAAAAACATTTAATCAATTACACCCATTCATATATAAACTATGAAAGTAACATAATGATCTACTAATACATTAAGAATCAATCAAATGAGCATGAAACAAGATAACACATAAAATATGTGGTAAACCATCATGGGAGATAAAACCTATTGAAAAAAATCTTGGAAAAATTATCTTATAAGATAATGTATCAAATTTAGTTGAGCATCAACCCAACATGGAACACCGACCCAAAATTTATCAAGTACCTACTTACTAGGAGGATATAATCCCCTATGATTAAGCACCAACTTGGTAAAAAGACACCTTTTTAAGAACCAACCTAAAATGAATCTCAAAATCCTTATTGACCAAGTACCAAATCAATCAATACCAATTCTACAACCTTTAACCTGTAAGGAAACTTCAACTCCCTCAATCATCAACTTAATCAATCACACTTCTTTCCACTCAGATCTGTATCTATTTTATCTGAAATATATCCAATATCATACATCAATAACACATATATAATGCAAATTTTATAGCCTTTCAATAATAAATGATCACTCCTTTTTCTCTACTCCACTTGATCTCTCTCAAAACTACCTCTAGGCTTCTTCACTCAACTAGCCCTCTTCAAGACTAAATAGGTCATGTGTCCTTGATCTTCATCTATAGAATACTTGTATGATTATAATTACATGATTATATACTCTATCATAAGGGTTTAAAACATATCACCCAACCTATTTAGGCTCATTAATTTATCAATTCATTTGCTTACTCTTTACTTTTTCAAATAGGCTTAAAATGCCTTGTGGGTGTGTTTACACGAGTGTGTGTATATATTCATCTCTTGTTCATATATCACTTGGTCGGCCACACATCCTTAACCTATTAGGTCAGTCATATAATATATCTTAGGATATCTCATAAACAAATTCAAATTATATTTGAATCCTTTTTGATTTTTCATAACCCTTTTAGACCTCATTTCACTCTTAGGTCTCATGGAGACCTAATTACATTAGGCTTTCTTATCAACACATTACCATTTGATCCATTGGAAAGTATTACACCTATATAAATGACACAATAATTTCACAAAACATCAAAAAATACCTTATTAAACATATTCTAATCTGCATAACAAATTTTAGGTTCAACTACTTCATGAAACCCATCAATAGTACTCAATCCTATTAGGCCCGTGTACACCAAAAACTTTGTCTTTCAATACTGAAGCTCAAACACACTTAAGCCACTCAAATATGATAAACAAGATATATATATATATATATATATATATATATATATATATATATATATATATATTACCTTATGGTAATTACCAAATTCAATATACACTTTCACTTAGAGCTTAAGACTTCAAAATCAACTCATCACAACAGTCATTTAGAATTGTCGGAATACTCAAAACATAAGCATGATGACTTAGACCTCCAACACATGTATATATACTTTTCATGACTTCTAATTCATTTATATGGTCCTATGATATCTTCAATACATCCTCAAATGTAAAAATCATGATATAATGAAAAATATTGGTCTTGTAGACCAATTTCTTGACCTCGTGTTTCATAGTCTTATCTGAACCAAACTAGTCATTTTTTGAATAACTTTTTCACCACACACATGACCTCCAAATATTATTTCAAGCATGAAAATGTATTAAAATTATTTAAAAACATATCAATTAACTTTTTTTCATCATTTTATCATACACACTCCAATTCATCTTCTCATTGTTGTCTAGGTTTTACACTATTCACACCATTAGGTTTGTCTGTGACGGGCTAACTTAGATGACTAGTTTAACACACTTTAAGGATGAAACATATATATAAACTATAATGGTAATGAATTATTATTTTATATATTCTTATTTAATCCATTTTATTTCCTTCTCTAATGTAAATTTTGAGATCTACAATAACTTCTTAACAAATAAGGTTGTATCTATGCATTTTCTCTCTCATCTGACTAACCACCACCACCTGGAGGTACCTAGGAGATTTGAATACATGTTAAAATATTTTTTATAGGGATTTGATACCATTATTTAATATTTTGAATAGTATATTCCACATTAGGTCCTTATTAGGTTTTTAGGGAGGTTTAACATAAGTTTTGGTGTTAATGATTGTTCATAAAGGACTACCCCTTAAATCTAAAACCAATTCCTATATATATTATCTAGGACACTTACCCATGTATCCTTAATATCTCAAGTTCCCATGTAGAGGTTAAATTTTCCAATGAACACTTGAAAGTCCTTCTCGAGTTTGCATTCCTTCATTTTATGCACTTGAGAGGCCTCAAAACCATTTTGCATACCTTTTCCTATAGACCATGGCCTCATACTTCATGATCACTCCTTAAAAAAATTTAATTACCTATATCCATGTTATCCTTCACAAATTCACTTTGAAATATGATCCTCATACCTCATTAAGCTAGGTAGGGTTTAGGAGTAGTCTAGGTGTAGACTTGGTCTAAAGGTCCTACCCCTGTAGGATCACCTTGAGACTCTCATCGATGCTTATACACCTTAATCACATTCTCAAATAATTCCATACATTTTTTCACATGCCTAAGTTTACTCACGTCATCATGCCACTAGATCATACCTTCACCATGCCATGACTGGGCTCAAGCTTTCAATGTACTTGACACCTTGACATATTCCTTCCATACTTAATGACATTTGGGTGTGGAAGTGACTATCCTTAATGACCTTTAACTTTTCTAATATTGTAAAATGTTGGAATGGTGATATCATAAAACCAAATACTATCCTATCATTAAAAATGATTTTGAAGTGAATATATACACATCACCAAACTCACAAAACCTTCATCTTATATAAATCCTAATGACTTTCCATCTCCATCCAAAACTCCATATTCCAAATCCCACTTCAATATCTTTGGCAAAATGTTGTGGAGAACATGAAATCCAAGACACATTTAATGGGGTAAACTTCCCATTTCTCCATGAATTCATGACATGCCTAACATTAATAAGAAGAAGGAAAAAACACCAAGTGATCTATAAGAGGATGTTAGTGACACTTCTATGATTTATGAGGAAGTTTCTTCCAACATCAAAATAGGTTTCTCCCATAAAATCTATGAAGATATTTCCTCCACCAAACTTTTCAATGACATTGTTGTATTTACCATAATCCTTGACCTCCAATACCCTAAATTTTTTTCCTAGGACCAATAAAATCATATGCCAATCAACATCTTCAAAAATGATGAAAATATTGCAAAATTCATGGGATTTCGAGATGGTATCTTGCTAGGGGATTATAAAAAAGGATTTGGAATAAATTTGGATACATCAAAATATTTTTAGGAGTAATAATATTTCCTTAGTCACAATAATTTCAAATAATCAAAAACATAAAATGAAAGAAAAAGAGGAAAAAATCATTTAAATGTGAAAACCATTTATTATGGTGCCTTGGGAAAATATCATCATGAAAACTAGTTTCTAGCATCATGTGTAAATATGTTGTCTAAAAGTACCTTACACTTGGGGGTAATCCCACTCCATTTCAACCCTACATATCCCAAACCATCCATATAAACATACCATACATGATTATCATCCTTATTCCTAATTTTGACCTTGCTAATTATGTGTAAAGGTCATGTAACATGTTTTTGGAAAAACTCGGTATATTGGAACCTCTTCAGAACACATTAGAACATAGTAATAACATGACATGAAGATGATTGGGTACATGGTTTCTATGCAACATAGTCCTAAAATATCCATCCTAAATATCTTAACCATCCCATCCATTACCATCCATTTTGTTGACTCTAGAATTGGTTTTCCCCTTGTTTATATCTTGATTGTTAGTTAAAAATCCAAAAATTCAAAAAAATAGAAAACTAAAAACCATTTTTCCTTAATATTGTCAAAACCCATTTTCAAATTTAAACAAATAATTATATCTTTATCGGAATATATCATTCACAATATACCCCCTTGCATATATCATTGCTTGGGGAAAAATAAAGCTATCATTGCATCAATTCTTAGATTTTGGGTTTTTAACTTATTAAAAGATAAAAAAATAATTTGTTATTTATGTGTGTGTGTTTGGTTAATTATTTATTTTTTTAACATGTTGGTTTTCTTATTTTTTGAGTTTGTGTTAGTATTTGTGCATATTACACTAGTGTCATCATTTTCCATATCATTATGCATCTTATCATATTCTATAACAAATATTGAGTTTCTCAAATGTTGGAATTTCATGTAAGGTTGCAGAATTCATCATCAAAACTCAAAAACATTCACATCATCAATAATAATCCAATTCATCCTAACTAACATTTATTATAAATATACATAATAATTACTAAATTTTCATCATAAACAATATAACATGAATGTCAAGACATCCATACAATACAAAAAAACCATCCATAGCCATAATCAGTTCATCACATTAGGACCCAACCCCTATTTATTCCCCCCCATGCCTCCATTTTATCCCTAGTTCATCCATTTCACCCCCCTTCTCATTTTAAGATCAAATCCATGTCTTTCATACCTTCATGTCCTCTCTATGGGACATTAAACCTTCTAATCATGCCAATAATAACATCATAGTGCACCTATCATTTTTATTATAGTTTTTCTCCATTATTTAAAAATATGTTTCTTCTTATACTCAAAATTCACTTTCAAATAGGGGGAAATGTAGACACCCTGATGTTATCACCAATCGACTATTATCTTATTCATCATTCACCCTAGCTAATTTTTACTAATGTCATAAAACCCTATAATGAAACTTATTCAAGCTAATCTTAATCGATTAGGTCACTCCCCTTCCATTTATAAATAAATTAGTTAACTACTTCATCACTCTTCCTCTAAAAAGGAAAAAAATTAATTAACTCTTACACAATGATGAAATAAATTAACTAACTCTTTATCACTCTTGCACTAAATAGAAATAAACTAGTTAACTATGTCTCCATATAAAAATTATTATTTAATTAACTATTTGAATTTCATTTAAAATTGAAAGTTCATAATCCAATTAAATGATATCAACCATCCATTCTCTCAATAGAAAGTATATAAATCCATTCTTCATCCCTTCAATTGGGATCATGAAAATCTTGAATAATAATGTATATCATTTCTATAAATAAAATAAGTACACACTATTTAAATCTTGCACAAGCTTTGAAGAACAAAAAATCAATCAATCATGAGAAAATCCACATCAATGAAGGATTTTTTTTTTCAATGGGTGAAGGTAAATTATTTATTCTTTTCTCATTTTGATCAAATTGAGGTTATGTTAGATTTAGAGTAAAAATTTGTCATTGTTTCTTAGTTCCTATCATAAGCTCTTAATATTTGCATCTACACACTCACCAAAGGAATTTCCTACACATTTTGTAGTGAAACATAATATTTATTCAATTCATGTATTACCTTAAACTAATGATTCTTTATACCATAGATCATTTCTAAAGAATGAATAAATTAAGTGATAGATCCTTACTCATAGACAAAGGACATATCATAACTAGTTCATCACCTTATATCAACCCAGTTATTTTTGAAATAAATAAGGATGACACATGATGGTTATGCATTGATTACAAAGCTATAAATAAAATCATATTAAATAACCACTATCCTCTTCCAAGGATTTGGGACTTACTATACTAGTTCCACAATGCAAAATACTTCACTAAATTGATCTTAAGTCTAGGTATTTCATATTATTATTGAACTTATATATGTGTGTAAGACACCCTTCAAGGACAAATAACATTTATTTGAATGTTTATATATTCCATTTTATTTTAAAAACACACCTTCCATGTTCATGTAGATGATGAATGACATTCTTAGTCTATTCACTACTTTATTTGTTTTAGTGTACCTTGATGACATCCTAATCTTCATCAGAACATGGGATGAAAATTTGTGTCATATAGAGAAAGTGTTTGACACTTTCAAAAACAATTTTTTTACGCAAGAATGGAGAGATTTTCATTTTCTATGCAGGAGATACATAGGATATTCACAAGGAGTGTATGTAAACCCAACTAAGATTAAATGCATTCAAGAATGGCTATAGACAAATAATCTCAGAGGACTTCATAGTTTATTGGGATTATAAAATTTCAATAGGAGATTTTTATTTGGTTTTAATCATGTGACTTGGCATTTTAACCAAGTTACCAAAGGTGGAAGTAAATAAAATTTCATCTACAAAGCTACACAATAACAAACATTTAAATAATTTAAATACATAGTTTGTTCCATACCAGTACTTGTGTTATCATATCTTCAACAATCATTTTATCTTGAGATAGATACCTCTAAAATTTCACTTAATTTTCTCCTCACTCAATATAGTCACTTGGTTGCTTAACATAGTGAAATACTCATTGCACCAATAAGAAACTACCCAACCATGTAATCATGTAAGCATGTAATATGAGTTTTATGCTATTATTCAAGCATGTAAGTTTTAGAAGCATTATATCTTGGTCAAGTAAAGTATGATCCACATTGATCACAATCTAAATTATTTCTTACATACTTAGAACAAGTTTTATCAAGAGAAGCATAAAAAATGGTCCTCTTATCTTTAATAGTTCCATATGAACATCAAGCATAATAATGGAAGTGTCAATGCATATGTATATTTTCTAAGCCATCCACTAATTTAGTCTTTCATTTTTATACTTAATACATGTGTACATGAGTTAAACACATAATTATAATTGTATCTATCAAACATTGATTATATATATATATATCAAAAAAAATTACATTAATTCAATTCTAGACTTCAACTTGTAGGATAAACTCCTATATCACCTTGGGAATTTATGCATTCTATATGAGATATAGAGATATAAAATAATACAAGAGGATAATTTTATCAAAAAAATTAGGAAATTTTGGACTTCAAAATGCTCATACGATGTTGTGGAAGTATTCTTCTAGTAACATCTAAGATGTGATGTATTCAAATATATTGAGTCTTGTATCACATGTGTAATTTATAATTTGGTTAACAAGCAAAAAGGTTTGTACACTCTTCTACTAGCTCCAACAACATTGTGGAAATCCATTTCCATGGATTTCTTCACAAGCTACCCTATTACCAAGCATGGTAATGATTGTGTTTATGAAGTAGTTGATAGATTCTCAAAAATGAAAATTCCCATAGCATGTAAAAAAGAAATATTAGTGCTAGAAATAGCTCAACTATACTTTTAACATGTCTAGATTCAATTTATAATCCCAACAACCATCTTATTTGATATGGATAAAATGTTATTCAATAATTTTTAGAATGTGCTTTGGTTTATGATAGACACAAATTTGAACAAATCCACTACTTTTCATCCACATACTTGTGGATAAATGGAAGTGGTAAATAAGATAATGGTGCACCTTATGAGAGTGTATAATTTAAATGAGCAACACACTTAGGATGAAGTTATACATTTTATTGAATACAACTACTACATATCTTTACATAGGTCTATCGCACATAACCTTTTAAAGGTTTGCTTGGGTTTCCAAACTCTATCACCCATCGACATAGCTTATCCTTTTCCTCCATCAATAGTAGCAACTCTTTCAACTCAAAATAAATTTAATAAACCTATTCAATTCATTGATCACATTTAATACCAAGTTTAAATCATTATGCTACATGTTAATATGAAATACAAGAAGTACCATGATAGAATCAAACACCAAACACCTTCAAAGATGGTGATCAAGTTTGGTTAAATATGTATAAGGAAAGAATGATAGTTCCTTACCATAAGCTTTTCCCACTTTGGTATTGGCCCTATACCATCACCAAGAAAGTAGGAGAAAACACTTTAGATACCGATCTTCCATCTTACCTTGGGTTGCATCTAAAATTTAATATATAATTCTTACACCATTTATGCCCACCACTATTAAATACCTCAAATACTATAAAGACTCTTAAATGGATAGAGATCAATCTAATTTTCAGCATCTTATTGGAAACTAATAAATTCATTGATGCTCAGGTCAAACAAAAATGTTGACAAGAGATCCCTCTTTCAAATTATCAAAATAGGTCAAGTGCCTTCCCATGGAAAATGATTTATAGAAGTATAATTATTTCCACATCTCATACCACAACTAAATGCAATGGGGACCATTACTCTTGATGGAGGGTTGGCTGATCCAGAAAGATTTGGGTCACTATATATTACCTAAAGTTACCATTATTTCATATCTAGCCTTGCACTAATTTCAACAACATTGACATTATTTTCCACACCTACTTGACAATTTTTAAGATCTAATTCCATTTTGTTTTGTATCATATAGCTCCTATAATATAATTATTATAGACCTCAAATCATTATTAATGTAATTTAATGGTGTCATAAAATTCATTGGTTATGAATCAATTGTTACCAACTCTTGTAATGGTTCAAGTGACACTTCTTCTCCCTTCATTTCATATTAATGTAAACTTCCATTTTATGTAGTTAGCTACATAGACAACAATGAATTTATGAAGTACATAGGCACCAAACATATGATCTCTTATATATTGTACAAAACTTTGCATAATAATACTTTTCTATTATGATTATACATTAGTTATCATCATCTTCTTTATTTTATTTGTTATTTAACACATTTCACCTTCATATCCTTTGTCATTCACAATTAACTTCCATTAAAAACCTCTTAAATTTGATTATATAAGTTGTCCACCAAGTCTCTTCTTGGGCCATGGATCAATAAATTAAAATATGAATACACAAAGTCAAATTTACATGATGTCAAGTTTCAAAGGTCAATAAATAATATTGCTTTCAAGATTATTCAATATTTTGTGCACAAAGACATAAGTGGGATAGATACATGATTTTCAAACCCTCTTTATATTATTATAATGTAATAAATTCTCAACCATTTAGTGGGGATTGGTTTGGGTATTATTAACCCAAAACACTATCCAATTTTTAAGGGCATCTTGAGGTTGAACAAGCAAAATTAGGGCTTACACAAAGGATATTTCTATCAAATTATAAAGGCATATTTCTATATAGGTTCTTAGGATAGAGTGAGGTGTAAAAATAAGTCTAGATTAAGTATTCAAGTTAGTTAGAGTTAAAGTGGAAAAGAAATATCATTATCAAATATTCATGACCAATTTTGAGTGACTACATTCCCTCCTAGGTGTAAAATAAGGAAAACACATTCTAACACCCATTACAATAATTATATCTTTAAGGATGGTTGTTGTATAATTAAAAATAGGGAGGAAGTCAACTCCTCTTATAGTAATTGCCTTTAGAGGCATCACCTAGAATCCAAAACATTTATGAGGATCATGGGCTTTAATAAAAACCCTCACACGCCATTAGGAAATGGTTTGGATCTCCATTTAGGGTTGGAACCTCTAACTATTTTCCATTGATGGAGTATTTATACTCAACATTCAATTCCTTGCCCTAACTATAGAGCTAAAATAATTTGTATCCCTTTCCCAATAAAGTGAAAATTGTTTTATTAGAATGTGAGCAGTATGTCAATCCTTTCATTCAAGTTTTAGTTTAATTAAACTCTTTCTCTTTGGTACTTTGTGTGGTTTTAATTTAATAATTAAATATTTAGGGGGAAAACTAAAATTTACCCTTAAGAAAATATGGAAAGAAGTAAATTTTCTTCAATCCTCTCACCTTGATGCTTGTGGTGGGATTATACTTAGTGTTACTCCCTAGATTAATGGGATTATTATTTAATAAGTGAAACATCTTTCTCACCAATGTATTTGGTGTATCTTCCTCATCCAATAAATAATCATTGGTTTTTTCAAATTGTATACCCCTAATGGTTATGAAGACTAGATACAACTATGGCAATGGATGGGAGATAACTCTCCCTCAGTTGAGTGGGTTACAGAGACATTAACATGAATAAAAATAAGATAGACCATAGTTGGTATGGTTTCTATAAAATTTATCCTAGTGATTTTAGGGATTGGATCTACTACCATAATTATCTATGAATTTAGGACCATTTACTTGGTAATTATGACACTTATAAAAACCATTGATACACCTGGTCAAATTATTGAATGGGCCTCAATAGTAAATTTCATCATTTGGATAGGTTTTATATGTCCCAAAATCTTTAATTAATTCATTCCTCTCAAGTGCATACTATGTGCATATACTTATTACCACATTATTTGATCATCTTCCTTTAAATATCCATATATGTATCACCAATGCTCAAAATTATCCTTGTAACTTGACCTTAAAAATTAATGTTGCTTACCTTAACAATAAGGACTATGTAACTACCCTTATAGTTATTTATAACTTAGTCCATAAGCCTCAATAAGGGTATATTTAGATCTTCTTTATATATGTACCTATCTTTTTTAATATTATGATAAAAACATTTTTTGGGCCAAAAGGATATGGGAGTGGCCTTGAAGGGGGTATCTTTAAGATGGACATACACTCCTATCTAACTCCATAGATGAAATCCTTCAAAAATAAATGGATATTATTTAAAATTTGATTAGAAAATTTAAGTTGTATCAAGGTTGTGGGGGATCACATCTGATTTATACTTACAAGGATTAAGGAAGGAGATAAAGGTTCTAAATTTTTATTTTAGTATATAAATCACAAGCACAAAAAATAGATGAAAATGTCTATCATGGCCATAATGGGAACTCGTGTTACTATATTATTGAAATTATAACATTTCAAAACCTTTTTCAATGATGAGGCTAACCATGATGTGTTTTATCATGAACTCAATAATACATTAGGTCAATGTATCCCCACAAAAATTATGGGGGATATTACAAATCATTTATACAACCCACTCACCCCCTATGAGCTAGAACATTATCTCTTATACATGGTGGATGAAGATGTCTTGGCTTAGATGGCTTACTAGATGAGTTCTTCAAGACTGTGCCCTAAAATGCTAGAGTATTTCTACCCAAACTATATCAAGACTAAATAAAAATGCTCTCCTATAAATATTATCAATCAAGATTTGATATAACTTAGTCTTAAAGGTAGTAATAACAAAGACAACCTAACTAGTTTGAGACCTATCTCTCTCATTAATGTCTTATAAAATCATTTCTAAAGTTGCTTCCAAACACATTAAAGTTATGATGTAATATATTTTTAGTCTTGCTAAAATGGCATTTCTTAATGGGAGGTACATTATAGATAACCTAATTTTGTCTTGGGAAACTATGGAATGGACCCAACATCCAATGCAAAATGTTTTGTATCATTAAGCTTGACTTTAAAAAAGCATATGAAAAAATCATATTCCCATTTATCATCAATATGCTTATTTAATTGGGGGTTTGGAACAAAATGATTCATAATATCAAAATGTTGTTTAATGATACCCCAACTAGAATCTCAATGAATGGTTCTCTCATCAAACCCTTTACTCTAAAACAATACATTTTCCAAGGTTTTCCTCTAGTTAATTAATTGTACATATTGGTTATAGATACTCTTGGATACCTACTACAAAGAGCACATGACATGAAACTTTTGAAGATAAAAATAACCAATACAAGAGAAGTAATACTAACATAATATTTATGCTAAAATTGAACATGATATATTGTATTCCCACAATATTACACATTACACAACATTTCACTTGAGAAACCCTTAAAAGAAAAAACATAACACAATAACCTCCTTTACTATTGCATTAACTTAACCATCTTCCAATACAATAGTGTACTTCTCATTTTTTATTTTTCCCTACTACATGTGTTAGTATATACAGACACATCAATAAGTAATTACCTAATAAATCTTAAAACACTATGGGTAAAACCATGGGCCAAGAATACAACCCATAATGGTTTCCCATAATACCACCTAAATTATGAGTATAGGTAAAAATATATTCAGGATAACTAAAAAAATAATTTGTTCCCAAAATAATTTAAAGGTTGTAATATGCAAAACATTCAAAAAATATCTAGCATCATCCAACTTGTTAAACACTTTGCATAGGGTTTCATTTCTAAATTAATTTTAGAAACTAAGTGAAGCCATGTCCATCAATCTTATACATCAAGAAAACTTCTTAGTACTCATATCCTTGGTAAGTGAATCATTAACATTTTTATCTATGTCCACATTCTCAAGTGGTATCTTTTTCTCCTCCACCATTTCCTAAATAAAATGATACTAGACATCAACATGTTTCATTAAAGAGTGATACTTAGGTATTTTAAAGATAAATATTAGTCTAATTTTCACAATCTATCCTTATAGATTTTTTAATAAACCTAATAGTGAAACACAACCTAGTAAACCAAATTATTTCATTGATTACATGAGTAAAACCCATGTACTCAACCTCTATTATAGACATAGAAAAACTTGCTTGATATTTACTCATACAAATTAAATTACCATTGAACAAGTTGAATACATGTTTACTGGTATATCTACTACACTCAAAATCTCTAGCCTAATCAGAATTCACAAAGCCATGTAGACTCAATATATTGCTTTCACCAGGAATACCATGATAGCATATTGCATAGTCAAAAATCATAAAAAATACCTAAATATCATCTTCAATATAGTACAATGTTCCTATTATAGATAAAATTTTCACCCTTGAGAGGTTGATTCAAGCCCTCTCAAACCGAGATATGCAATGGGATTGATCCTAGGTTGTGGGTGATCTTAAAGTGGATCAAACCTCTAGATTTTGGGCTAGATCCAAAGTACAACACCTAAAATAACAACTATACTACTTGATTAACTTTTAAAATGGAAACATGAAAGCTAAAACTAAAAAATAAACTTGGAGATGATGCACCAAGCATAAAGTCCTCATCTTGCTAAGAATGCACTATGAAATACTAAGTTACAATCAGATTATGCTATATCACAATAGTCCATATCACACTAATGCTTCAATATTAAGGCTATGAAGGTTGAAAGAGATTGGATGATCATCCAAGAGGTGATAATATCAAACACTAATTACTTATCAATTCTATAACTAAGCAAACCATGTATAACTCTTCATATCACCTATGAAAGAAGACAAACTTACATAGGGGTATGAATAAGAATGAAAAATGCAAGGAAGCATACTTAATATCACTAAGAATTCATCAAAACAACCCATTAAATATCAATTTATTCAATATGAATATATAATATCCATCTTGAATTAATTCCAATACACAACTTAATTTTGGTAGGGCTTCGCTATAACCAATGTGAGGATCCTTTGTAAAGCCAAACAAGGTTGTATATATAGGAAAATGTGAGAAAGAGAGATAAAAGAGACATATAATATCATATACAAGTGTCATCCACAATGGAGTTAGTTTCAATGAAATAACTTGAGCAAGAAAATAGTTCTAAAGGTTCTCATTAACATGTTTACACTTGCTTAATGGTGTCCTTCTTCAAATTGGTGTAAAAGGTTACTTAGGCAATTTTGAACTCTTGAATATAACTTCTTAATTTTGAGAATACACCTTAAAATATAATTAAAATGTTTTAAATTGACATGTGTCATGATTGAAGAGTTTGTACACCATGCTTCTGTAAGTTTTGTAACTTCTTCTTTGGTCTTCAAAAGCATATAATTTTCACTAACTCTCTTTAGGCTCAAATATTTCAAATTTTGTTTTCAAATTCATAACTAAAATATTTATTTATTAATAATGTATGCCTACCTTATGAAATTTTTATAAACCCCTTTTAGTGACTAAAATACTTACTAGCATTCCATTTCATACCCAAACCTCAAAATAGACAAAGTTCCTTGTATAGAAAGTTATACAAATTATATTAGAAAACTAATCATATATTTTAGTACCCACTATGCTCTTACATCTATGTACATATTTTCATGACCAGACCCTGAGTGAAAGTGTATTTACTTCACCTATTTTGTCAGGCACCACGAACAACAAACATGCTCTGATACCACTTGTCAGGGACCACGAACTACAAACATGCTCTGATGCCACGTGTTGGGGGAATACAAAACCCAACACCAGAAGCACACAATTGATTACCAACTTCAAGCAACTTAATATGCAAAAATAACCAGAATCAACAAGTAACTAGAATTCAGAATAACATAGAATATGAGAGACAATACAAAACTTGTATTAATAACTCTTTCAGAAGGAAATACAACAAAGAAGACTGCCACAGTTCTTCTTCCTTACACACCTCTAGGGCTGCCACACCTCTAGGACATAAACAGTAAATCTTCCCTCAAAGCTCTCTCTACTAGGTCCCAACACCCAACTCAAACACAAAGTTGGTGCTCACCTTACACCTGTGCTCCACGCACTCCACAAGTGCTCCACGCACTCCACAAGTACTCAAAGTACTTCAAGGAGATCTCCCATGAACCTGTAACAACTTGCAATTCAACAGACCGTACTTATGGAAGGAACTGCCTTGCCTTCCTCTTAGCTCTCCATGTACTCCACGTACATACCAATGAGTACACACCGTACTCCAAGTAGATCCTGCCTGATACTGCTCCCTGTTGTGTTGCTATCCTATCTGATCTCCAAACTATAGATCAATAAGTGGTTCTACACACCTGTGAACCTTGACCTTGCACACACACACACCTACAGATCAACGATCTTACTTACCATGTAGATCTCCTACAAGCCATGCTCACCTGATGACTAAGATCATACATACATGAAGAATCCAGCTGACTCTCCAATCCAGCACCAACACACCTAGTACTACTATGGAACTAGGAGGAACACCCTTGCTCACCTCACACACAGAAGAAGCAAACTTTGCTCAACTCAAAATAGCCCACTTATCCAATACAACCATGAGTCTAATATATAGAACTCATCCAAACAATAATTAGACACTCAGTACAATAATTAGATCCGCAGCTCTTAGTCTATAATTAGCACTAAGCATGCAAACACTTGGTTCGACACCCAACTGCCCATAATAAGCTCGTAGTTGAACTACATAGGTGACCGATGCCAGTCCCTGTCTGCCTGGGGGTCACCGACGTTGGCCGATCTCTGACCGACACCGGTTGCTCTCCTGCCCTGTCCTATCGACGTCGGTTGGCCTGACCGACGCCGGTGTCTCTGACACTCAGCAACTCTTCTGCACCCTCCTCCATGTCTGCACTAGTGAAGCTTTTAGCTCCACAACCTAACATATTTCTCTATTCAATTAGCCCTCAACTACGTCTCTAGGCCTTGAAAACTGAGATTTGGATCCATTAATCTCTAAAACATGTGAAACTTAATTTAAATTTTTTATTCACTTTACATACCTCTTAATAATTCTCTATTTAATATTTTAGGATGTCATACCTTGTATGGATGGGTGAACCAAGAAATGGCCAAAACCCTAGCCTAGGTGCATGTTCAAGCTTGAGAAGGAATTAGAGTGGTTTCTCAATAAATTGACATGTTATAATGATTTATTATCATTTTTTAGTGCCTAAAAATTCATATTAAAACATAATATTCTAGAATAAATCTCTCCAAGAGTACTTCATAGACCTACAATTGAGCTTCTTTACTAGTAAAATAGTGTAGTCACCCTTCTAAGCCTAATTTATTGACTTGAAAAGTGAATATACTACCATAGTATATTTTAAAAGGTGAATATGTGGTGATGGGATCTCTTTAAAAGATTAAAAATCCTCTCTAACTGATTTTTAGCCTATCACCACCTTACACACTCATAAATAGGCCTATAACTGAGTTTTTTGGCCTATTTTTTATATTGTACCTTTCACATGTACTACCAAGTATGATTTTAAGGTATCCATGGGATTTTTTAGAATAATTTTGGTCCTTTAAAATCCATAATATTATACCTTAACCCATATTTTATCCCATTAGGTCTTCTAGGAGGGTTTAACAAGGGTTTTAGGTGTTTACCATCTTAACGATGGTTTATAAAGCACAGGGCCTTAAATCAAGAAAAAATGCCAAAATATGGGAGTATGGAGACCCCCTAACATCCCATATAATATTCATATCCCATTTAAATCCTTTATACACTTATAATCAAAAGAAAATACCCCTCAATCACCTTCACAAGACAAACATAGGGTTTAGAGAGACATCCATTGTTAAAAAAAATTCATATAGGTGTGGATTTTAATGATTGAACCAGTGCCAAATATTTAGGTATGATACCCATTCCACTACCTTGAATAATATTTTTCCACCATGTAACTCCTCGTAGTTTAGAGCATTCAAAAATGGCCTCTCAGGCTAACTGACCGTGTGAGGATTGAGAGTATTTAAATTATTTTAAGCTATCTACAACCTCCTCAAACTTATTTTCACCACTTCATGACTATGTTTTCCATTTTGCCTTGACAGGCCTATAGGTGGTGATTTAGATTGCAGGCCTAATTCTACCTTTTGTCTTTACTTCATTAGTAGATTGACATTCAATGAAACTATTATCATTTAGTTATAAAAATGAAAACTTTTATACTATTAAACTTCATGTTTCATTCAAACAAGTGCTATAACCTTTTCTCTAACTTATCAAATGTGACGATGTGTGCTCATGGGTAGTGTGGCTATTGGTTTACATGTCCTCCTCCTTCATGAGCACTTTCAATGTTATGAATTTGTATTATAATAAATTTCATATTTATATTGACACTTTAATGACCTCTATGCATTATTAAAATAACACATAGTTCATTGTTTGCTCCACTTAGCATACATAGGCCTGTAGCTACTCATCTTGACTTATTGATTGGTACTTGAGACCAAAACCTCCATTCTACTATGTTTTTATCCTATTTAGTTTTTTCTAAGTATAAAAAAGATATGATAAGGAATGAAATTTTTTTTTCAGGTCTTATTAAAAATCCTAATGTATTCAAATCATGTTGAATGTCCATTTATATCCCTAATAATCCTTCTTTGGGCTTACATAGTCCTACTCAAGTATGCAATCTTATTTAGATTGAAGAATGAAATGAGGTTTGAGATAAAAATATTCCTTAGAGTGTTCAAATATATCTAATGAGATCTCAAAAATATAATATTGAATTCATCAAGACAACATTTGATGTTGATGGTGACCTATAGGTCTGTAGACCTGTAGGCTCACCATACTATTTTTCAAGGCTCTCAAGGAGGCATCATTATATCTCAAATATTGGATATTATCAAACATTTATGCTTAATAGGATAATTATAGTCCTTATATACATAAAAAAACACTATGTGTAGGTTGAATTCATTCACTCATGCACAATACAAGCTACCATATTCCCTGCACACAAGACTGTCAAGTACAAACTACCAAAGCAAAGACATTGGACCTTGTATTGAAAATAATAATGAATAAACATAAAGGTAAATTATGTTGATGAGATATAATAATGTTTAACATACCATCCCTAATCATCTTCATCCATTGGTTTGACTTTATAACTCCACACTTGAGGAAAACTAACCTAGGTGGGGAATTAAAGTTCATTTTATGCCCCTTAACTTCTTAATGATTGTTCATAAAGATAAGAGGATTAATTAGACAACCAATTCCATAAATTGGAAGGTAATTATGGCCCCCTTATATGGATAACTATGAGATTCTAAATTTTTCTCTCGTACTTGTACCAACTAAAAATTGAACTACCTTTTGTAGCTACCAAGGAGAGCAATGGGAGAGATGAATAATTTTTTGCCTTATTTGAGTTTCAAAGCTCCTAAAATTCATGTATTTAAACTTGTATAAACTAGATGAAGCTATAATAGTGTTTGGAAGTGGTCTTCCCTCTACAACTTGTACTGATTTCTTAAAAATTACCTTTTTTACTTAAGAAATGTCATAATATACATAAAATTTGACTAAAATGAATCAACAAGTGTTTTATGAACTTCCTGACACTTATACAAACATGGGATGATGTGTCAACCACTAACTTATTTTGCAAACCTACCACTTTATAACCATATTCCATTCTTGGACATTACAAATGATCAAACAAACATGGCAAAGTGAGTTGAAACATTAAAAATGGATTTTGACTTCATTTAATACACTTGTAGAGACCATGGGCACATTAACTGATTCTAACTTGGAATACATGACATGATAATTATCTCTCAACCCTTGACCCTCTTTGAACACCTTTGACCAAGATACACTATGACTAGATAAGAATAATATTAGGAAGACACTTACCTTAAACTTGTTAAAAATACCTTAAACAATGCTAACAATGCCTTATGAAGGATTTTCAAGCTTGAAAACCAAGGTGAAGGCTTGACAAGATGAGTTTATTATTAGACTAGTCTATGGTTGCCAAAATTTGGCTAATAGTTCTTTTCTTGGATTTGACATGAATCCACTCACTACTCTTACTACTTTAGTAATATCAGGTCTGGTATATAACATTACATACATCAAACTTCCAACAAAATTATCATATGAGAATTGAGACATGTCCTCAATTTCTTATTGTGTATTTAGATAATGTTTAACAGATATTTTTTATCAACCAAAAAGGAGTACACATAGGTTTAGCCTTTGTAGAATAATTTTGATATATTTTCATTGATTTAACCATAGTTTCCTATTCACATGATCTCTTTTGATTTCTATTACCAAAATAAATTTTGTAGCACCTAGATCCTTCATATCAAACTAAGATGATAATTAAGAGTTAACTTGACTAATCATTTCCTTATTTTCACCAATTAATATCATGTTAACTACATACAACACTATTATAACAAAAATTCCATCTTTGTGTTTAAAACTCAAACAAGGATCAGCTTGGCTTCATTCAAGCCAAAGTTCTAACCCACCCTTATCAAATTTTTGGTTCCACATCCTTGGTGATTACTTTAAGATGTAAAGAGACTTTTTCATCCTACACACTAAATCATTATTTCCCTTAACCTTAAAATCATCTACCTATATCATGTATATTTCTTCCTTAAGATCACCATGAAGAAAAGTATTCTTTACATCCATTTGATATATTTCAATATTGAAATCAAAAATAAAAGCTAAAATAAATATAATTGAGTTTAAATTAATAATAAGAGAGATTATCTCACCAAAATCAATTACCTCTTAATGTAGGCCCCTGATGCCTACAACCTCTTTAACATAAACTTGGCTCTAATTTGTTCTCATTGGCTTACAATCATCTCTTTAACTCTAATTTTATTTCACTCATGCAAGTATTTACTTGCCTTTCTACACTCTTGATCACTCTTTATATAACTAAGCTCATAATCCTTATTTACTCTTAATATTCTATCTCTCTTATTACACATATCACCCTTCTTGTTCCTCTACATTCTCTTCATTTGGTCACCATCCTCATTACCTCATACACAATGATCAAAACCTCACTCTCCCTTATTTTATCACACATGTCTTTCTCTTTCATATAGGTACTTAGGTCTAAAATCCTAAAACATGTATCTATTTATATTGAATCCCCAATTGAGCCTCTTATGATCATGCATATGCCTATTAGGGACCCCTTCCATATCCAAACAAGTAACATAACTTTTGAGCACTGAATCTTTAAACAATCCACTTTTCCTTTCCTTAAGGCCTAATCCTTATAACCCTCTTTTAATACAAAGCTCCTAGGTTTGAACATTATCACTTAGTTTCACAACAACAAAAAACAATTTTATATGCCCTTTATCCCCATTTTGCTTCACTTAAAGTTTTGTGGCTCAACTCTCAAGGCAACCTACCTAACTCAACACACCCTTCTTCTAATTAGGTCTCTTAAGGCTTCATACAATAACATGGTTCAAAAATATGTATTGTATAGTCTGGTATAGTATGGAAACTCTTGAATCCTATGTAAAATATCAAAACACAATGGATCACCAATTTTATAAGGGTTACAACAAAAATATACCAATTTCCATTTTCCAAACCCTAGTTAGTTATAGATAGCCATGTGCAAGGTTGAAGAGAAAAAAATGATTATAATGAGTTTTAAGGCACTTAAAAACAAACTAATGATAGAAATTTTTTTTCCAATATTTATTAACCTTCTCAAATAATTATTATACTTTGATCAATAACTAAATGTTCTTAAAACAAAAATAGGTAAAGTTTTGAGCTATAAAATATGACTGTCTACACTAGAATGAATTTTTAAATTAAAAAATTACACTTTTAGTGCATCCTAAGCATCCAATAAATTTATACAAAAATAACACAAAAGATAATACTTATCAATAACTTTGTAATCACAGAACAATGGCTCAAAATATTCTTTATTCATGGAAATATTTCTCCATACACAGTCATCTATAAAAGTTACAAGACAACAAGGTTATTTATAGAATTCATTTCAATTCTCCATAAATAAAATTATAGTAGAAATATTTCATGAGCTTATAAACACTCCTAATCCACTCACACACTAACTACTCTTTCATATATAACCTTTCATGTATGTGAAACTAACTCTCTATTTGAATGTAACTTCACAGTCTTCAATACAAACCTACAACTTATGTAAAACACTCTGAAAAGACCTTAAAGGCCCCTCAAAATAATATAAACTACTCAAATACATTAAATAAATAAGGCTTTAGAGATTCAACACACAAAACCACACATCTTTTATTGATCTCAAGATAATATTTACATACTTACTCACTATCATATCAATGTCCTTCATGGATGATATAGTTCTTCTTCATTTTACTCTATATTTCTTCTCTTTTTCAAACCTTATTATCCTACTAAATCTATACTACCCTAACACTACTCTCCTATCACACATACATATCTACCTTTTTAATATGCTAGACATACAAGACTCTCTCATTTCTTAGCCAACCCACATAAGGTGATAGTTGCAAGTTGGTGTTTCTTGATTTTTCATCCTTATTTTCCATGTAATGCACATTATGACACCTTATATACACTCTCTAAGACCTTAAATATTCATTTACAAACATTCATTAACATTTTCCTTCCTCACAAAACCCACTACATCACTCCAAAGCCTAGATGAGAATTCAAATTTTCAAATTCTTGAATTTGGTGGGAAAACTTCTAGAGGGATAAAAACACACAAAAAGGACTCATAATGACTCCAAATGACCCTCATGGTCCCTATAAGACAACTTACACCCAAAACTTACTATAAATGACTACCATGAGACTCTTGAATATTTTTA
Organism: Torreya grandis; assembly: GCA_037957365.1. Taxonomy (NCBI): domain Eukaryota; kingdom Viridiplantae; phylum Streptophyta; class Pinopsida; order Cupressales; family Taxaceae; genus Torreya; species Torreya grandis. The sequence goes on along the minus strand of JARHVA010005198.1, from coordinate 1,224,194 downwards.
CATTCTTGATTCCTTGTGATGCTCTGCATCACCTCTACCTCAGGGATTATTTTTACTACTAGGTGAGCTTTATACTTCTCCATTTTTACTTATGCATTATTCTTCTTCTTAAATACCCATTTCTAGCCTAATTTTGAAATATTTGGTATTTTTGTAAAATAGGGACTTCACAACAATGAAGGAGATAAAAAGTCTCTCCTATATTAGGAGGGGAGGTTTCCTTTATTAAAAGTAATAAAAGACTAATTTAAGTATATTTAAACTAGTGATTTTTTTGGAAACATTCAATTAAAAATAAAAATGGAGAAAGAGATAAGGTGAAGAGTCATGTAGGAATGATAAGACATAGGTTTCATTCAATAATTCAACAAGAGAGTGTTTAATTTTAATAACATGCTTACTTGAGATTAAACATGATTACTTATTGGAATAATGTAACATGTATTAACATAATAAAAATACACATTCATAAAATAAATTAAGACACAAATTTCTAAAATCCCTTGGCTTCTTGTGAAATACTAAACACAAAGTTTCTTTCTCCTTATTTCAAGATGCAATACTTACAGACATCAAAAATCCCTCTTACAACTTCCATTTCTCCTATTTATAAATATAGGATGGAATGGGCTGACCCATCACATTTATATTGAACCATTTCTTCCCTCAAGCCTATAAATGGGTCAACCTAAGACTTGAGAACCAAAGTCCTCCATAAAAAATCATAGTTTTCATATCTCTTGATGGAGCGAGATAGTTCAAATCAAGATAATTGATTGTCATACCAAATGTAGTAGGCCCAAGGTCTTGTCATGTCATGAAAAACATAGTGGTTATCCCTACTCCCTATTTCAACTTTTTTCAAGTGCCATCATAGTGTTTGAGCATGTGTGAAGGTCTATAATTTGCCTTGAAGTGGTCTCAACTATCCCAAATGCACCATGGTGGAGATAACTAAATGTTGCAACTAATGATTCAACATGAAACTTCTTGGTGTATGCAAGATATATAATATATGGATTGATTAAATTTTTTTAAGAATGTTATAAAGTTACATGGGAGCCCAATTAAAGCCTTTAGTAGGTTCTAAGGTGTATATATAAGTGTTGAAATGGTATTCATTTGAAATCCCCTCTTGAAGTCATATATATGGTCTAAAAAAGGAATATTTGAACTTAATGTGACACCAATTGACCTTAAAAGGCCACTAAAACTGCCATTCACATCTTCAAGAGCATTCGTGAATCCCATTAGGCCATACCCAAAGTATTTCATAAACTAATGATTCCTTTTCATAAAAGTCAACACCTAATTTCCACTAAAGGGATACACACATGTGAAAACGTGTCTTTTCAACTCCCTAATTTGTATATGAAATTTTAGACATCACATGACCCCTATTATCCCTCTTTCTACCTACCAATAATGAATTATGATTTTAAACATGAGAAAAACTAGGTAATTTTTAAATTTTAGGATCTTTCAAAATGATACAAATCTGTATTATATGAATTGGCTCAAATAGAGTCAAGGGCCTATAAGGGGATTTCACTAAAATCATATGTTGAATAAATAAAATTATTTCAAGGCCCAAAGAGCCAAAAACTAATTTACTTTCCCCACTGAGCTCATTGGTAGACATGGAGAGCACTTTAGGTTTATGCTCAATCCGTACAAAGGAGAGAGATAGAGATTCAAACTCTTGACCAAATGATGTTGATTTGATGATCTTATAATCATGGGCATTGGTTGTAGGTTTAGTCTTCTAAGCTTTATGAATAAATTCTAAGAAGTTGGGTAACTTGTGTTGGGTGAATATTTTGTCACCAGCTAACTAATGGGAAAAATCGGTGTTTCCACCACAGCATAGGGAGATTTATCAGCCAAATGTGCAGGTCGACCATATCAAAAGGGGATAAATATCTCCTCTCATCAAGGGGAGGTTCCTTATAAATATGAGGTGCTATATACTATATATATAATCTGAAAATAACACTCAGGGGTAGGATAACACCATCCATCTCTCTTTTTTAGAGATGATGTTCACAAAGTAAAGGAAAATTCTTGGGTAATTATTGAAGACATTTCTCTTCTTTAAGAAATGATGTTCAGAAGACCAAAGGAAGACTTCTTGGTAGTAATGGTAACCACAAGAAACCCATGAAAGCACAAAGTCTTTCATTGCTTCCCTCACTAAAATAGGGTGTAGTAACATAGCAAAATGAAGTGTAGCACAAAGTCTCCACCTCAACTGCCAAAGAGTGAAATACAAAGGGCAATGGGGGCACAAATTCATCCTAAGATCCTTTAAATAGAAATAGAAAATAAACACACTAAAGACAATTGTGGCACCACAAAGTCTCTCCACAGTCAACTTCAGGACACCTTCCTGGTTACTTCCACTAGTTCTACTTATTTAATTAAATGGACAAGAATGCATTCAGGAAATAGACATAAGAACAATTTCCTCAACAACACAAGCTATTCCAGCACAAAGTTTGAAAGGTCACTTGCTTTCTCATTCAGATAATGAAATATGATTAACAATTTGAGCTCAAAGTCTTAGTAATGCCTTTCGATTTGGGTAAAGTTTTGCTTTAGATAACAAAAAGATCTCCTTTGCATAAAATAAGAGATTATAATACATAGCACTCTAAGAAAGACTTGGGTGTTTTATTTCATGGAATGGCCTATGCTGCATTCAATGCCTTGAATGCATTTTTAGTTTTGTCAAGGGGCCATGATGGAAAATGGCATTGGCCTTAACTGTGGCATGTCAATTCATCTCTGAGAAAAATAGGCCACATCCTTGAGTGCTCATGCTCTCTACTGTCCACTTGGTGGAATATTTCATCTACTAAAATAACTTCTACATAGATATTTATGGTCTTTCTGCATCATTCCCTCTTCCATCACCATGTCTTGTCCTTCCTTGGTGATCTGAGCTCTCAAGCTATCTTCTCGCTTTTTGTTGGCTCCTTCAACTTCTTCTTTGGCTGGTCACTGAGATTATTTTTAGGTCTGTGCCATATTTTTAAAAAAATAGATATTTTATTACCCTAAATTTGATGTCCATAGGGATGTCACTGGTCGTTGGTCGCTTAACCACTTTGAACCTTGAACCTTTGAACCTTTTGGTTCAAGGTTCAACGGTTCAATGGTTCATTCTTTGCTCTTCGAATCCTTTGTTTTTTTAAGTCTCTCAAACTTTATTGAACTCGTTGAACCTTTAAACTTTGAATTCTTTTGGTTCAAGGTTCAACGGTTCAATAGTTTAATCTTTCTTCTTTGAAGTCTTCTTTCATTTAAGTCCTTTAAAACCGTTTGAACTTTTCAAAGCGGTTGAACTTTGAACTTGTCAAAGTCTTTGAAATCATTGAAACACTTAACTCTTTTTGAACCTTTAAACTCGTTCAATGGTTCAATAGTTCAATGGTTCAATAGTTTAATGGTTCAATGGTTTATTCCATTTTTTCGAAACCTATCGATGGACTTTTTGGTTGAACCTCGATGTTGAACCAACCTTGAAATTTCCTAAGTGTTTGGAACTCGTTCCTTTGTGAGAGCTCGCCTATTGAAGTTGTTGAACCCATTGAACCTATGAGTTCTTTAGCTAAAAATACTTGAATAATTGAAGAACTTGAGCACTCAGAACATTTTTTGAGAAGGAAAGAGAGAATTTTGGCTTGTAGGACCAAAATAGTTGATAGTTGTCCCCAAAAACAAGTGACAAATTTTGGGAACAACAGCTGGCTCCAGTTGGGGAACTTCCATCAATTGTAAAAATAATCAAAGGGAGTAGAATCTAGAATCTCCAGTGCCTTTAGGCATGCCATTAGGCTATGGATTCATGCTACCTAAAAAAGATAGGTGCCAAAAAAAATGAAAATGAAAAACACCAAATAGAACTAAAGACTATACAAAAATTATACATATGTACAAGTTGATCTTATTTGATACTTCAAGGATTGAAGTGCTTTAAATGTAGCCCACTGTGAGATAGTGAAAATGGCATTTGTCTTGATATATCAATAAGAAACCATTTTCTCCCTAGAAGTGGTGATTGGTCAATGAACCTCTCCACCAAGAATCAACTTTTTCTGTGCATTCCTTTTGGTTCTCTACTCTTTCCCCATAGCAAGACTTGATTTCTAGTCTAAAAATCATGAATCCTTATTCTCTTGCATAAGATTTTATTTTCATGATTTTGACATGTAACAACATGGTCCATTACCATAATTCACTATTATTATGGTTCAGTCTAGCACATGATTTAATTTTCCCCCTCAAATACCTACCAATGATTGGAACTATCAGGCAAACTTGGTCAAAAGACCAGCTCGATAGTGTACTTCTACTTGTCAAAGTCTTTGTGAGGAACCATGAGGGTTGTAGAGACATCCAATGAATCTACATAACCATGAAGCTCTCTAGGCACTATAGATATATTGAAAGCATCAAAACTTTCAATACAGTCCCATACCTAATTTTGGTAATGGTGCAATATTTTGTTCTTGGTTTGACACAGGTTCCTCACCTAAAAAACCATCAATTCAACATCTCCTTTAGCATGAAGGAGTTTGACACCTTTGTCTTGAGCAGCCTTCAACCTGAGTAACAGAGATTCATACTCGGTAGTGTTGTTGGTGTTGCTAAACTGCAACTTGTATGAAGAATGAAAAATATCTCCTTGATGAGATATTAGAACAATCTCAGCTCTATCACTGGTAGAATAATTGATGCCATCAAATTCTAGAATCCAAACATCACCATAAACTAATATTCTATCAAATTTTTCTTCATTAGAGAGGGAAGATCCTTATTCATCTGTACTACACCTTACCAATTCTTTTGATGTTTTATTTGAATCACCACCTACAGGACTTTTGTCTATTGTAACAGGAACATCTTCAGTAGATAAAAAATAATTACCCCTACCTGAAGGCTCAAACAAAATTTGGACTTTAGGCACTGATGTTTGAGTGACAACATATTTTTTTGCCTTTTCAAGGAGTAGCCTCTGCATGATGCCTATGACAGGGATCCTCACCTCAAATAGGTCCATGCTCAAATATCCACCAATGTCTTTGCAAAAATTTTGACCAAGAAGAGTGTCGTAGGAGGCTGGGATGTCGGCCACCAGGACTGTCATCTTAATTCTTTTCCCTGGAAAGGTCACAAATATAAACTAGCATCTTTGATTTGTCTCAAGAGTGGCACTTATTTGTTTTCCATTGAGAAACATCTCCCAAATGTCTTAGTCAGTGTGAGATCAAGAGATTCTACCACTTTGGCAGGCATGACATTGTCAGATGCACCTGAGTCTATGATGCAGTTGCTTAGCTTATGACCATTTATCAATAGGGAAACATAGAAAGGCTCTATTTTCTCAGGGGTAGCAGGAGGAGTAATGATAAGGTTATTCTAGGTGGATGTGTTCTTGGGGGGACCAGGAGTTACTTTCAAAATTTCTTATCCTATAGGGATGGCTTTATCCTTCACACATTCCACTAATATATCCAAATGTTCAAGGCTGGATTGCAGGAATTCAAATTCAGACATTTGAATTTTAGTTTTCTTGACATGGTCGATTATATCAAATGTCTGAAATGAATTAGGAATAAGGGAAGGAATTTCATCCTTTTGGTTTTTTGGGGTATGGTACTGGTCTGAGAATTTGAATTAGGAGGTGAAGGAATATTTGAGGTACTTACTTTTTTGTTGATCACCAGGTCCTTCGATTAGAAAGGCAATGAAGTTCCTTGTTTAGCAATTGAAATTGCTGGTCAAGATTTTTCTCCTATTCTTCCTTTATCTACTTGTTGAGTTGACTAGTTCTGGGACCTAGTAAACACTGCATATGATCCATCAAATGCTTCACCTTTACTTTTGGGTTCATCCTGGTAATTTAGGAAACCAATGTTGGAGTCACCAAATGATTCTTCTTGGTCTTTTGCAAAGAGATCAACATCATCTTCTTGGTTCAATTTAGGTTGGAAAGAGAAATTAGATTCTGTTTCAAGATATCCAACTACTGAATTGGTTAGAGGTGCTTCAATAGCAAGTTTCTCACATGGGGGAGGAAGGTGATTTGGCTATCCTTGATTCCTGGTAGCATTACCTTGGTATGACTGATTTGGAAATGTTCTCCTTGGTATATCTCTATATGAAGAACGAAAAGACATCCCTTGTGTTGTTTATTTCTTGAGAGCTAGCAGCTCATTTGCCAGCTTTTACACCATTGGATTAGTGGCTCCTATAGATGGATATTCAGAGAATGAAAAAGATTTACCTTTGTTAGGATCTCTCCTTATCTTCCCCACCAAGATGAGATCAACTTCCACCTCAGTATCCAAATCATGTGTTGCAGCAAGGTTTATGTGGCTAGCATGTCTCAATAGGAAACTCACTTCAAGAAGCTAAGAGTTGATGAAGAAACATTTGAGATTCTCAATTGTCGACTAAGCAATTGTAGGAATCTTATTCCTCAACTTGTCAAATTTGGCTATGAAATATCTCATTGGTTCATGAGGCTCCTTCTTCATTTGTGTGAGCTAAGCTAGCATGGCATTCACATCTTTTATAGGCTTGAACCTTGCTTTGAATTTGGCTTTGAGAGTTTTCCAGTCAATCATAGTCTATGCTTGCAAATGATAAAACTAGTTTACAACAACACCTTGTAATGTTTCCATAAACAACCTAACTACTACATCTTCATACTCCACACCTATCATGCCACAAGCTATGCTGAAGGCTACAATATGTTCATTAGGATGAACTCTCCCATCACCATAGAATTTGGGGAAATTCTTCCTAGAACTACGAAGTAGCTCATGTAGAGGTGGAGTTAGATTGAGTGGACTAAAAGAGTTACCCCAGGGGCCTTGAGCTACCATTGTATGATTTGTGAAGGGGGGATAAAAAATTTGGGTGGAGTATGTATAGGCAAAGTTTTGCTAGTAGAGGAAAAAGAAGCTTTGCCTTGTATTGGTGACCTGATGTTGGTAGGAGGAAGACTCCTAGTTTGTTGGAGGATAGATGGTGAAGGAAACATATCAAAATTACTTTATTGTACCAACTCAAATATAGGGTTAAAAATACCTTTGGATTTTTGGCTTCTTATATACAGTGGAGCTACTAGATTATAGAATAAAAATGGAGAAAAACTGGCCCTGCTTCAACTTGGAGCTTGAGGCTCCAAACTACTCATTCTTTCTAGTGGAGTCACCCAAAACTTTTGGCACGAAGGTAGAGGAAAATGGTAATGGAAAAGGACTTGGAATAGTGAAGAAAATGGATAAGGAAAAGAATTAAAATTTCTCATTATTCCCTAGCAGAGTCACCAAAAACTATTGGCATGACGTTGACAGTGTTCTTTCCTACTTCATGTCATTCCCCAGTGATATGAAATGCTTCAATTTGAATAGACTAGAAAAGGACTGGGAATGCTCGTCGATCCCTAGTAGAGTCACCAAAAACTATTGGGTGAATATTTTGTCACCAACTAATTGATGGGTAAAATAGGTGTTTTAACCACAGCATAAGGAGATTTATCGGCCAAATGTGCAGGTTGACCACATCAAAAGGGGACAAATCTCTCCTCTCATCAAGGGGAGGTTCCCTATAACTATGAGGTGATATATACTATATATATAAGCTAAAAATAACACTTAGGGGTAGGATAATGCCATCCATCTCTCTTTTTTTAGAGTTGATCTTCACAAAGTAAAGGAAAATTCTTGGGTAATTTCTGAAGGCATTTCTCTTCTTTCAAAAATGATGTTCAAAAAACTAGAGGAAGACTTCCTGGTAGTAACGGTAACCACAAGAAACCCATGAAAGCACAAAGTCTTTCATTACTTCCCTCACTAAAATAGGGCATAGCAACACATCAAAATGAAGTGTAGCACAAAGTCTCCACCTCAACTACCAAAGAGTGAAATAGGAAGGACAATGGGGGCACAAAGTCATCCCAAGATCCTTTAAATACAAATAGAAAATAAACACACTAAAGACAATTGTGGTAGCACAAATTCTCTCCACAATCAGCTTCAAGACACCTTCTTTATTACTTCCACTAGTTCTTATTAATTAATTAAATGGACAAGAACGCATTCAAGAAATAGACATATGAAAAATTTCCTCAACAACACAAGCTATTCTAGCACAAAGTCTGAAAGGTCACTTGCTTTCTCATTCAGATAATGAAATATGATTAACAATCTGAGCTCAAAGTCTTAGGAATGCCTTTCAATTTGGGTAGACTTTTGCTTTTGATAACAAAAATATCTATTTTGCATAAAATAAGAGATTACAATATATAGCACTCCAAGAAAGACTTGGGTGCTTTATTTCATGGAATGGCTTATGCTACATTCAATGCCTTGAATGCATTTTTAGTTCTTTCAAGGGGCCATACTAGAAAAGGGCATTGACCTTAATTGTGGCATGTCAATTAATCTCAAATGTCCCCTCCAAAGTATGGGCTGCCTGGTCCTCTTCCTAATATTTACGCAGTTGTCCACTTCACCTTTACTCGATGGAGAAAAATAGGCTATGTCTTTGAGTACTCGTGCTCTCTGATGTCCACCTAGTGGATTGTTTCACCTACTGGAATAACTTCTATGCAAATATTTCTAGTCTTTCTACATCATTACTTCTTTCATCACCACATCTTGTCCTTCCTTGGTGATCTGAGCTCTCGAGCTATCTTCTCACTTTCTGATGGCTCCTTTGACTTCTTCTTTGGCCGGTCATTGAGTTTGTTTTTAGGTCCATGCCATATTTAAAAAACAACAAATATTTTATTACCCTAAATTTGATGTCTATAGGGATGTCACTAGTCACTGGTCACTTGAACCACTTTGAACCTTGAACCTTTGAACCGTTTGGTTCAAGGTTTAACAGTTCAATTATTCATTCTTTGCTCTTTGAATCCTTTGTTCTTCTAAGTCTCTCAAACTTTATTCAACTCATTGAACCTTTGAACTTTGAACTCTTTTGGTTCAAGGTTCAACAGTTCAACGGTTCAATCTTCCTTCTTCGAAGTCTTCTTTTGTTTAAGTCCTTTAAAGTTGTTTGAACTTTTCAAAGTGGTTAAACTTTGAACTTGCTGAAGTCTTCAAAATCGTTGAAGTGCTTAACTCTTTTTGAACCTTTGAATTTGTTGAACCTTTGAACCTTACTAAAATGGGGTTCAATGGTTCATTCCATTTGTTTGAAACCTGTCGATGGACCTTTTGGTTAAACCTCGACATTGAACCAACCTTGAAATTTTTGAAGTGTTTGGAACTTGTTCCTTTATGAGAGCTCACCTGTTGAAGTTGTTGAACCCATTAAACCTACGAGTTCCTTAGCTAAAAATGCTTGAATAATTGAAGAACTTGAGTGCTCAAAACATTTTTTGAGAAGGGAAGAGAGAATTTTGGCCTGTAGGACCAAAATAGTTGATATGTTGTCCCCAAAAACAAGTGACAGATTTTGGAAACAATAGCTTGTCACCACCCTCATCTGCATAGGGAAAAAGAAGGGGAATGGTTTCATTGATTTTTGGGTTTGTTTGATCAAACTAATGATTATTCCTATTTCCTCCAATCCTTTAGATAAATTTAATTTCCTCCTCAACCTTTGTTTCACATGTGTGGGCATACAAGAGTGATAAATGTCTAAAGTGCTAATATTTTTAGGCTACAAGCAATGTTTCATTGATGAGGAGTATCCAGTGCACATCTCTGAAGGTGAAAGTGTTTGAAAGTGAAATGATAGTGTCCTTAGGTTTTCCACACATCCATATTTAAACTTTACTTTTTAGAAGCATCTCTAATACTCTAAAATGGTACTTATAAGTGATTGGACCTTAAAAGTTAGGTTTCTCTACAAAATAAGGTAGTGTGTTGTATAATGGTGGTTTGAGGGTTATTAAAACACATCAAACATAGTATGGAATGTTTCATTCCTACCAAGGTGTCCTTCCATCAAGGTTATAAAACTTCATCATAGTCCCAAAGGCCAATAAATAACCATTTACCTCCAAAATGCCTTCACAAACCTATTTAGTAAATGTTAAGGTTATTTAGCAAAATTTAATGTTATTTAGCAAAAGTTAAGGTTTTTGGAGTATCCTAGGTTCTATTTTTCTCATTGAATATGCCACATTAAGGGCCCCAAAATATTTCATTATGTTAGGTATGTGTGTGGATATATCTAGGGTACTTAAAAATAATTTTGGGTATGAGTTCATGGTTAAATCCAAACCCTCAAATAACTTCTACCATTTGACCACTTTAGAACTATCAGCTTACCTCATTGTTAGCCCTGCATTCTAGTTTTCAAACTCTGCATGACCTCATAGTCATCATCCTCAGGTCACCACTACTACCCAAGTCCAATATATGGAATAAAGGCCTAAAAAATCCTAAAAGGTTATAAATAACCATAAATTCCATAAATAAATGGACATATACAACTAGATACCCTGTTGAGAGATTGAATTACCACCTATGGGAAACACCTTATACGCACCTTGAAGAGTCCTTCAAAGTCTATAACATAAGATAAGAGAACATAAGAGAGGGGTATGACTAAGTAGATAAATGTTCAAGGATTTTTATGGAAATATATAGAGTCATAGAGATCACAAATAACTAAGAAGGCACTCTCCTCACTCGAAAACTCATTACACAGACCCCTTATCAGTCAATACACATATCTTAGTACTAATAACATTATTGATGTTTATACCCTCAACCTTAAATATAAGATAATATATTATATACACATGAGGAGGTAACTAAATTATATAATGTGGTCAATACATGAAGATCATGGTACCAAGGGTTGATAAGATAGCCTGATCAAGTGACTAAACAAGTGGTACTAGCATACATAGTTAACTAAATCCAGCTCAGTCAACCTAGAATGCATGACTAGATTAAATGACAATCCAAGAACATATGAAATGGTATTAATAGGTATATTAAGACATGTTTTAACCCTTAAAATATTCACATGATGGTAACATCATTTTAAGGTGGTTATATAGTCTAAATTGCATACCTAAGACACACAAGCTTATATCTGACTATGTAAATAGACCTGGTTAGCTGAATTAGGGAGGATAAACCTCAAGGTTATGATCAAGACCTGAAATATGATTTTTAGGCCTTGATTTTGTCCCTATTAAGAGATAAAATGAGTTTCTTTAGGAACCAACATCAACTACCATAGTCCTATACACTATACAATGTTGATCAAGGTAGTCTGCAAGAAAGAGAAGAATTGACAAAAGGTTTGAGTAGATGAGAGAATGTGATCGAGGTAGAGGCTAGATTGAGGGAGATGTTATGGAAACATGGAATCCATATACTCATCTACAATTGGTTGAGATTATAACACTCAGACTGGATACTACAAGGCTTAAAGGCTCATCTAGGTCTCAAGACCCTACCTCCACCTCAATAGTAAATCCAGACCTTAAGGCAAGTTCAATATATTGTGATATGTATTTGAATATGTTTCAAACACTATATAATGAATTTTAGGGATATTAATGAAATGAGATGGTCTTTTTGGTTTTTATTCCTCTCTCAAGCTCCTTTCCCTTGAGTAGGCATGTCAAGTTGCATCTTCAAATACTCATACCTTTCACCATAAAGGGACCCAGGCCTAGGGCTCTTAGGGAAACTTGATTACCCATATGGATTCAAATTTCATAAATTAGTGAGTGGGTTTGGGGGTGTAGCTTTATGGATGAATGCTAAGAAGCTAGCCTACTCAAACTACTTAGTAGAGAGCTCAAGGCACACATTCCATAACTCATATCTCACACATGATTTACATGGGACACTAAGATTTTTAGGAAATATGAAGGGTTTAGTGGTCTATAAGTTCATTATAAGGGGTTTTGGTTTGTATTTTTATACTCTATGAACCATTGTTAAGATGACAGACCTCTAAAACCCTTCTTAAACACTAGTTTGTACTTAATGATAAAATTATGCCTCCAAATTAATTTAAATGGAGTATTTGAGATATTAAATAGTCCTAATGGTCTCCCCAATTATTATAATCACTCAAATGACCTATTTGTTGGCATGTACATGGGACATACCATATATATCAAGCCTTAAAAAAATGTTTTAAGCCTACAAATAAGGAAACAAGAAATATTTTCATATACCATGAGTTTATGAGGATAGAGAGGGTCTAAAAGTTCCAAAACAATCTCATATTAGTCACCTATAGGGACCTCTATAAATGGTTTCTCTTGCAGATAGACTTGAGTGTCTAAATGAAGGAGTGTATGCATGCAAAAGAAGGCAAATGTCTTGATCAAGCCAACATAGATTCTCTAAAGGCCCTCAATAGTGATTCTCATGTTAAAAAAAAGTGGCTAGGAGCCTCACAACTCTAGGTTAAGACCAAAACTTAGAAACCCTACACTTATGCCTATTGATCTAGCATTTTCATTAAAATAGTGCCACCTAGAGGATAGAGTAGATGGAAAAAGTAGATTAGAGGACATATCAAACCTCCATTGGAATTATCAGAAAGTTTTTTATATGGGTGGATCATGATGTTTTTTAAGGGAGATGCCACAACTATTCACTATTGGCCTGAACACAACTCAAAACTACCCAAGATGCATGTTTCTCACCCAAGAGGTAAGTTGATAAGCTCACAACTATATGGATCTACTACATGAGCGGATGATTACATTAGGAGAGGTAGGGGATTTTTATAATATATTTTAGTGGAATTAGTTTAGAGGTTAAGGCCCTAACCTATATGAACCATTGTTAAGAGTCTTAGACACTCGTAAACCTCCCTAAAACACTAATAAGGACCCAAATAGAAATATTTAAGATAAATTTCAACAAAAATAATTTTAATCACTTGGAAAACACTTTGATAATTTATTCCACTCATATAAGGTTGATACCATGATACTAGTTTGTATCTAAAGTGTATGAACACCTCCAAAAACTACAAGTTTATAAGGTTTTTTGCAAGAAATGAAGTGTAAAACTTGGTAATAGGTTAAAAATAATTATAAGGGATATTTTTATACTTGTTTCATCCTCCTTTAAAATAATTAAATTTCTACAACACTACCTGTAAATGCTTCTTCAAACCTCTAGCAATCAACCAGTTTACAGAAGCTAGTGAAGATGGCCTAGTCATCTAAGTGAAGTGAGATTGAAAATATGTACTATTTGAAAGGTATATATCCTAGTATGAAATTTTTATTTGGGTTTAGAACAAGTTAACTTAGAAAAATTTAAGGAATGATTCAATCCTCATGACTCTCCAAATAGTGAATGAGCAAAAAATAGGTTACTAGTCCATGAGGCCTACTTAGCCAACAAAATAGAGAAGCTCATGGTTATAGAAGGCCTTTATGGAGTTAATGTGTCATAATGAGACATATGTAACTTCCCCCATGAGGTGATCATGTTCCATATTTATGGTTATTGTGAAGGATTTTGGGTAGTTTCTTAAACATAGCCAATGTGTAGATAAGGGCAACTACTTAATGCCTCATGGAGAAGGCCTAATTGGACCTCTTAAAATGATTATTAATTGATGATAAGGAATGGAATCAACTAATGATGGTGTTCATAGGATCTTCATGGGATAAAATTTTCTAAAATTAGACCTCAACACTCCAAGGTGTTCATCCAAGGTATTAGTCAACCCAAGTAATGTATCGTGGAGTATGGAAGACTGTTGTAACTATTATGTGACCATTATGACCTATTCATGAAACTTTTATGCAAATATTCCTTACTCTTTCTTAATCACAACTTTATATATTTAGGCTTTGAGTCCTCTCTTCTCATTCTTCAATTGGGTCTAGTAAAACTCTACCAAATTGTATCTTGAGCCTTGACAATCAATAAGGAAAGATTGGTTGTAGACTTCTTATCAACATTAGTGTGTGTTATGGTTGTTGATTTGGAAAAAAATAAGATTTTAATCTACTATTTCAGGTCCTCTCTTTCACCTAGTTTTATATTTTCACCCTAAGTAGTTCATATGAAGTTTTGAGGGGTGGTGGTTGTATTGAAGAGTGAGTTAATTGGTAGTGTCTCATGCAGACCTTCCATATAACATCCACATGAAATACTAATGTTTAAGAGTGTGTCAATAATTCTATTTATATGTTTGTCTTTCATGAGATTCAAAAAATTTGTTTGAATATAATTTAAGAGAGGATAAGTGAATATTGGTGCATCACCAATCTTAGAATAGGTTTTCTTCTCATCTTTTCATCATATATCTTTTCATCCCAATATTAGTAAGTCTTATGAGGAGAGCTTAAGTTAACATATCAGGGGATATATCCCCATAATATAGAGGTTTTATATTATTACAGGTCACCCAAAACATTTAGGCCAATCCCATGTTATTCCAAGCTTAAACAGAATCAAACTATCTCTTTTAAAGGGTGCAGCTTGGAGTGCTAATAATTATGGCATGCCTGATGGGACCAACATTCAAGTGACTCGGAGCATGAATTGGTAGTCTTGGAAAAAATTTGAAATCTTAAAGTGCCTCAATGGAAGATATATAGTCAAATTACATGCAAAATGTGGTCACAACATCTTCCTCAAAAGGTAAGGATGTTGAGTTTGTTGAGTTGTCATTGGACATTGAGAGGAGAAATAGATATCTTAGGTTTAATCCCAATCCTACACCCCCTAACTCTCCTAATTATACCTAAAAAAACACTAATAAAAATAATATACCTCCAATGGATAGGCCTAGAATGTAAGCCTTTATGCCTATTAATGTTGGCATCCCCTTAAACCTTAATCATTTTGATGACATAAATGTTGCTACCCTCAAAAGCCTTCCCTATTTCATAAAAGAAAACTCAACTACCCCTGTAAAGTATATCATAGTCATAGTTAATTTATGTTCAATCTATAATGTGACCCAAAAAAATGTATCTATGATACTATTGGCAACCTCCTTGAAGGGTAAGGCACTCCACTGGTATAGGGGCTTAACACTTGCATCCATCAACTCCTAGGATGAGTTTGGAGAATATTTGTGTATGCACTTTGAATATAAGAGTGACCATATCTCCTTAGTGTAAAAAATTACTTTTATGGCATATAATTACACCCTTATGGCAGATTTATTTAGGATATCCTAGTCCCAACCATAATATGGGAACAACCTTAGATTGTGGGTATTTTGTAGTGAGGTTGAACCTCCAAAAAAGGACTTCCTCTTGGTAGATCACCTAAACAACTACTTTTATTTGTAAAATATATAGAGAGGGGGTATAGGGTTATTAAGATAGATGAAAAGGTGATGTACCAAATTTTAATGAGACTCACATAAGCATGAAATAAACACTGATGTAGCCTAAGACAATCATGCTCACACAACCTCAAAAACTAACTAATTTGCATAAGTATTTCATAAACCAGGCTCGCCAAGCAATGAATGAAGTAAAGAGGAATTATAGGATTCACACCAAGCATATATTAATGGTAGAAAATCACAAGTTTAAACCTGAAAATAGAGTTAAAACACCTTAAAATAGGCAAGAAAGAAGGACAATGGGCATGGAAGAACACTTCTTCACAATGTCATCATGCACAAGCTTGCTAAATACAATTCAGAGGTAAGAGATAGGTGAAAAATAATCTTATTTATTTAAGAGGTATTGCATACAAATTTTTGACAAGGTTTTTCCTTATCAATTGAGAGTCTCCTTTTTTAAAATTGAGAGAGATTCCTCTCAATAAATGGGGGAGGAATGGGAGATATAGGACAAAAGGAGGAGAGAGGAGAAACATGCAATCAAAATTAAATAAATGAATTGCAAACACCCTCCATGAATTATCACCCACATTTTGATCAATTAGCACTAATATTGCCTCAAAAAAATAACCTTCATTATCTCCTAATAGCCTTCAAACCCTCTCATTGGCCTAGAAAGACACTAGAAGACAAGAACTTATTGAGGATGATGAGTCATGATCCATTAAGAAGGAAAAGTTTGCAAAGACTTTTGAAATTTCATTGAATGCTCTACTTGCCTTTCTCAACCTCAAAAATATCCATATTATTAATGAGTTTATAGCACCATGCTCCATCTTGATATGTCCTTTAAATTATTAGACAATCATTTAAACTCATTCATCTAGTGTCCTTTCTAACATTCCTTTCATAGTCACAATTATGCCCTTACTCCAAACCCTAAACATAGGTCCACTATAGATGAAAACCAATCCCTTTATTGGCTTTCATATAGTCATACTCTTAATGAAGATCCATAGGCTACCTAGTCTCCTGATCATGAACAACATGTAAAACTTATATCTGAAGGCTTTTGAGAGATTTAATTGAGATTTGTTTACTTTTAGTAACCTGTAGAGTAAATTTTTACTCTACATTGCATTCAAATTTTTAGTCAAGCACTACAATTTTGGTTCCTTCATACCTTGGGCATAGTGGCAGAGTTTTGGAGTAGAAGGTGAGTTCATTTTTGCCTAAGTGTCGAAGTGCAGCGAAAGCTGCCAAGTGTTTCCCTCCGATCACAGGTCCTTTTCCCCCTTTCATTTCTTTCATTTCATTTTTTTCCCAAGTATTAAATTCAAGCAGAAGCTTCCAAGCGTCACTTTTTGAAACCTAGAGCTGGCCAACTGGCATCCTCTGAGCCCCCTTTTGTAAAATTTTGAGAAGGTCACGGAATGTGCCACGTTCCCAATAACAGCTAAGTGGAACGCATCACGTGTCAGCATCCACATCTCACAGAGGCACCCACGTTTCATGCTATTTTTCAGTAAAGACTTTCAACGAACTAAGCAGTAGAGAAAGCAAAAAGTGCTAGGTGGCAATCATAGAAGGCCCTAAACTACCTTTTCAAAATAAAGTAGAAGCCTCCATGTGTTGACATCCAAACGACGCCTGGGTTCATGCTTTGATTCAATGCATAAAAGAGTCATTTTATTTTGCTTAAAGTGCCATAAAGTAGTGGATGCTACCAAGTGTCACTCTCTGAGCCCCCTTTTACTCCATTCCTAAATGCAGTGGAAGGTGCCACATACACATAGAAGAAGAAGTGGAAGATGCCACGTATCTTCCCAAAAGCAGTGGAAGTCACCACGTGCCAACTTCTGAGAGACCATCTTCGAGCCTCATTACCAATTAAAGATTATGGTGGGTCTCAGATGTTATTTCAAAGAACTATGGAAGTGTCAAGTGTCAACATGCAAAGACTACCACATACATCCATCCCCTCCTGAAAAGTTGCCCGAGCAAGGAACGAGGTGAGTTTTATTTTATTAAAACTATAAAGAGTCGAGGAAGTGGATTGTGATAGGTGTCAAATGCAGAATGCTATTGAGTAGAATATAGAGAAGTGGAAGGTGCCAAGTGTCATTCTCTGGTGCCTTCTAAACCATAAAGAGAATTTTCATGAATTAACTAAGTGTCCTCTCCCATTTCAATAGAATAGGGTGTCTATCTATATGTTACAACAAAGATGGAGGGAAACTCGGTGGGAGTTATTCCTGGTAGATAGAACAGTGCATCAGATAGATTTTGGGGCTCACAAGCATTAAAGGGCCATCTGTTTGTCCCCTATAAGTGAAGGTAGAAGAGATAGTTGAGCAGCCAAACAAGTGAAGGAATGATAAATTTAGGTGTAAAGAGAGGTATTAGACATGAATCACCATGTCATAGTCAGGGCAGCTCTTGATAAGACCAAGATGCATCTGAGGCATTGAAAGTGCCATCTATTTTGTCCCCTGTGAGCATAGGATAGAGTGGAATTACATGGGAAAGTGAGAGATGGAAGGAGGCATCTGAGGCTATATAAGAAGAATTGTAAAATCAAAAAAAATAGGGGGAATTCTATAGTTTTAGACTTTTTGGAGTTTTTGACCAGTAATATCACTTGCTCTTGTCTCAATTTTCTTAAGTTGTAAAGTTGATGTAACTATGCATGTTTCTATGCCTTTTATGCGGCTGAATGAATTAAGAATATTGGAACTCCATGCCTTGGTTGGTGTTATCTGTGTCATTTGCAAAGTAGTCTATACAATAGATTTTTTGGAGTTGTGATTAGGACTGTCATTTGCTTTTGTCTCATTTTCTTGAATCGAAAGGTTTACATGACTATACGTGACTTTTGTGACTCTTATGTGATTGGAAGATTCTATTAAGAAGATTGAACAATATGCCTTTGTTGACATTCTTTGTATCTCAACAAAAGAATCCCCTGTTGTGAGCCTCTATTTCTGTTATTTCAATCTTTTACATTGATCATGCACTTGTTTGCTCTTAAATGTAATTAAATCCTATGATAGTTTCACTATGCTCAGGTTAGGATTAGGATTACACTTAGGTGCATCACAATAGTTAGGTTTTAGTTCTTGCATTTGAATTTTTTTAAATCTCCTATCCCTTTTCCCCCAACACTTGACACAAAAGAAGAGACTAGCTTCTCTAAAATCTGGAGGTTATTTCAAGTTGCATTGTCCCATAGCTTGAAACTTCCCGTTGTTGATTGATTAAGATCAAGTGCAATTTTCATCATCAATAGTTTTTGGCACACCTGGTGGGACCAGTCTTGAAGTTTCTTTTAAGACCATATGAACTAGAGAGCTATGAGGAGTTGGAGCTATGGACCAGTCACCAAATTGCAATCTGATACAAATCTAGGTATTCTTTTGCCACCTCTGGTAATTATTCCAAGAAGAACTAACCAGTTTGTACCAGTACCAAACATGGGAGCCCCAGTACCCCAAAGAAATTATGCAAGCTGGAACATTGGTAGTCCCTTAATCCTCCCAACACCACCAGCTATTTGGGACCCTATCCCAGTAAATGCTATAAAAGCTCTACCCAAATTCAGTGGGCAAGACTCAAAAACACCCATGGAACATCTTCAAGATGTTTTAGATGTTTGTGCGATACATGGTGTCACAGAACAAAATGTGGCCCTAAGGTTGTTAAAAACCTCATTCAAAGGGAAGGCTTTAGAATGGTATCGGTCTTTGACCCCAAATACCATTTCTACATGGGACCAGCTCAGAGACCAATTCTTTGAAAGGTTTGCAGAGAAGGGTGATAAGTCTTCTTTATTACAGTAGTTAATCACCATTCAAAGGGGACCAAAAGAGGACATGACTGATTTCAACACCAGATTCTAGAAAACTTGGGATAGAATCCTTGTTACAGCTAAACCACCACCTGGTATGGCCATAGTATTCTATCTCAAGGCTTTAAATTCAAATATATCTGTTATGATTCAATCAATGGGAGGACACACTTTACCAACAGCTTATGACCTTGCAGTCAGAGCTAAAAATTATTTAATTGATGCTAAAAAGTTACCTCTAAATCCTCCCATGCCTATATTTCTATAAATTACCTTACCCTTACCTCAAGAAGTTTCTAAAGCTGTAAGCCCACCTATGTCTATGTATGCTTACCCTCCATCATCTGCGAAGCAACCGGTCCCTGCTCAGTCATCTAAAATAGATGATATCAAGAGTGTGCTGAGGACATTCTCCAATGAGCTAATTAACATAAAGAGATAGCAGAATACTTTCCCTAAGCCTCCTTATCAAGTCTATTAAGGAAACAAGTTTTTGTCCCAACCAAACCAATATCAGGGCCCTCCAAGACAAACTAACCACCAACCAGCAAATCAATTAGTTACAGTTCCCACACCCTCACAGACCCTTCCTCCCAACTCAAATAGAGAGATGGTTCCAAGTCAGAATAATTATGTGGATGATATTAATGCTTGGTATTTCCCTTGCAATGATGCTCACACACCCAGAGATTGTCCTAGAGGCAATCTACAACAAAGGGTGGCTGAGTAGAGAAGAATGGATGGTCAGTTCACCAGTACCAGTAACAATCAAGCCTACCAGTCTCCCAACATGCAAAATTTAGTTCTAGTGGCTCAGATGCAAGGAATGTCCTTGTAATAAGAAGAAAAAAAAGCCCCAGAACATGCTTTGTTCTCATGGGTTGAGGATGAAGAAGTAGTTTTCTTGAACGAGGCATCTACCTCCCAAAGGCCAGTAGTGCAATCTGATTATTACACCAGATCAAAGAGGAGGATGGTGGAGTAGCTCGAGATGGTAAGTGGCCAAGTCAAGAATAATCCTCCATCTTAGGGGCAAAGGAATGTTGCTATTAGAAAAGAAGTGCCTCAGCCAGTATGAGATCAAGAGATTCCTACCTAGATTCAAGAAAAAATGAGGTATCCCTATTATCAAAAAACTCAGTCCTTGGGACCAATCAATGTAGTAGACCAATTAAAGAGGACTCCAGCACAATTGTCAATATGGGATATTTTGGCTATTCCTGAACAAAAGACACTACCACAAGAAGCTCTACAAGGGAAAGCAGTGCCTGAAGATGTTGTATCCAAGGAAGGACTTGCTGGAAAGGAAAAACTCAAAGATACGGTTCCTCTAATGACAACAGCCTTCGTGAACAATGTAGCACAAGTAAATCCAAGCCAAAACCCTTCTATTTGACTCTGATAGTTGGAAAGAAACTCCTGCATAACACATTGATAGATTCGAGAGCTAGTACAACTATGATGCCCAAGCAAATAGCTGATGTTTTGAAAATAAAATATGAACCCCTTGCAAAGGGAGTTATGCAGCTACATGGAAAAATAGTGCAAACCATAGGGAGAATTAAATAACTCTCCTTGCAATTATACACATGTCCCAACATAATTGTCAACCAAGATATAGTTGTCATAGATATACCTCCCATCTTTGGTTTATGTTTATCCAAAGACTTTACAGCAAAAATAGGAGGATATATGTCTCTTGACTGGTCTCACCTCATCCTGAGAACTAAATACGGTTCAAAGATGAGAATTCTATCTAAACTACTATCCAAAGACCATATCACCAATGAACCAACAACAAGATTAGAAGCAAATCATGCCATGTTGAATAAAGAAGAAAGAAATTGTGTCGAAGAACTAGGAGACTAGACTGAGCATGATCAAGAAGAAGAAAATAGCCAGTTGTTGGCTATGATGCATAGCGACCCGTATGGGAACTGACTCTACTAGTTTGGGCATGTATGTCATTTTTGATGAAGATCAAGTAATCCCAAATGTTATAAGAGAAAAGGCACCTACTACTCAAGATTCAGAGCTCTAGACTTTGAATTTTGATGGGGCTAGAAGTAAACATGGTGCTAGAGCAGGAATTTGTCTTATTGCTCCAAATGGTGATAAAATTTTAAGGGCTATCTGATTCCAATTTGCTTGCACTAATAATGATGCAGAATATGAATCTTTAGTGCATGGGCTTTTATTGGCCAAGAAAAAGGAAATAAAGAACCTAAAAGTAAAAGGAGATTCAAAATTAGTCGTAAAGCAAATTAGGGAAAAGGCAGTAGCCAAAAATGTGAGAATGAGATCTTACAGGCATAGGATTTGGGATTTGATAGAAGACTTTGAAGCTTTTAATATTGAGATAATCTCTAGAAGTCAAAACTCTGAGGCTAATAAGATGGCTCAGATTGGCTCATATTTTAACCAAGTAACTGGCCTATTGGTTAACAATGAGTCAGTAAAAGTTATAGTGAGACCAACCATCCCAGACAATGATGAAAATTGGCAAGTGTTTAACAATGATGCTCAGGTAGTCTCTTTCTTACAATAATCAGATGAGTTTTTTGATCAGTTGCAAACTAAAATTGAAGAGGCATATGGTGATCAGATTATACAATTAAGGACTAATAAGCTCCCCAAGGGATTGATCACCTTAGAAAACTTGTTTGACCCAAAGGATGCAAGCCTAAGAAAGAGAAGGTTCCAAGTAGATAAGGCAGACTATTCTGAAGTAGAGGTGAGTGATGGGAAAAGACTAAAAGTTGGGAATTATGCAACTCAAGAAGAGAAGGAAAAATTAATCAAGTTGTGCCAAAATTATGATAGAGTCATATCTTGGAGCTATGAAGACATTCATGGATACAACAGAGACATTATCCAACACACAATAGAATTGACTGAGGGATCCAAGCCCATCAGACAAAATAGAGGCTAGTGAATCCAAGGATTAAGCCTCTAATGGTAGATGAGTTACAGAAACTTTTAGATTCCAAAATAATATTCCCAATCAAGCACTTGACCTAGGTATCAAATCTAGTCCCAGTTAGGAAAAAGAATGGAGATGTAAGACTGTGTGTATATTTTAGAGATCTAAATAGAGCATCTCTAAAAGACCACTATCCCTTGCCCTCCATGGAACAAATTATGCAAACTATGGCTAGACCAGAGAGGCTTTCTTTACTTGATGGTTTCTCTGGGTATAATCAGATTTGGCTCACTGAGGAAGACCAGTACAAAAATGCTCTCACTACCAAATGGGGAACATTTGCCTACGCGAATATGTCATTCAGCTTATCAAATGTAGGAGCCACCTTTTAATGAGCTATGGATATATCCTTTGGTGAACTTATAAACAAAGTCATCCTAGTCTATCTAGATGACCTCACTGTTTTCTCAAAAAATGCTCATGATCATTTTGATCATTTAGAATCTGTCTTCAAGAAATGTCAAGATTTTGGGATATCATTGAATCCCAAGAAATGTATTTTTGATGTACCTCAGGGTAAACTATTGGGGCACATAGTATCTAAGGAAGGATTTTCTATAGATCCCAAGAGAATTGTAGCTATAATGGACCTACCTCTTCTAGTAAATCAAAAGGTAGTCTAGTCCTTTTTAGGGAAGATCAATTTTGTTAGTAAATTCATATCTAATTCTGTAGGCTTGGTTAGACCAATGACACTCTTGCTAAAAAAGGACCTAGTTTTCAAGTGGACTATAGAAGGAAGGCAAGATTTTGAGGGGATCAAGAAGGCTATCTCAGCAGCCCCAGTGCTCAAGAACCTATATTTTTTCAAGCCCTTTGTAATGTATGTCTATGGAGGAGAGTCAAGTATTACTACTATGTTGACTCAAAAGAATGATAGGCTAGAAGGGGAACACCCAATAGCCTTTTTCTCAAGAACTCTCAGAGAGTATGAGACCAAGTACAATTTTATGGAAAGCCAAGCTTATGCCATAGTAAAAGCCCTCAAGAAATTCAGGCATCTGATATCAGGGAACAAAATTTTGATACTGGTAGCTCACCCAAGTGTTAGGGAATACATCATGGAGGGGGAAATTATTGAGAAAAGAGCCAATTAGATCGCTAAGATCCTTGAATATGATATAGAGGTTAGACCCACCAAGCTGGTCAGAGGCAAGGGCTATGCCAATATATAACCCAAGAGCTTGAAAAGATGTTACCTGAGGGAGCAGATTCAAAAGGAAAGATGGAGATGGTGCTAAAATTACAAGAGGTTGATCAGGAATCTTGGGTCACATGCAGGATTCAATTTATGAAAAATGGGGTTTATCTAAGAGAACTCCCTTAAAATAAGAGGAGATATTATAGGATACAGGGAGTTCATTTTGTTTTAATTGAACAAGTCCTTTTTAGAAGAAATTTTGATGGGAAATTGTTAAGATGTGTAGAACAGGCTGAAGCCAAGAGGATACTATATGAAATTCATCATGGAACATCAAGGGGGCATTTTTCTACAAAGACCACAACCATAAAGATAAGTGAGGTAGGATATTTCTAGCCTACTTTATTTGCAAATTGTTATCAACTGGTTAGAAAATGTCAATCCTGCCAGTATTATATGGGGATGAGGAGGAATGCAACCATGCCCCTCAGTCCTATAATTGTGGATGAACCATTTGCTTAATGGGGTCTTGACTTCATTGGAATGATAAATCCAGTGTCCATTATGGGTCATAAATGGATATTAACTACCATGGACTATTTCACTAGATGGATCGAGGCAGTCCCACTTAAGGAAGCAATAGAGAATGTGATCCTAGATTTTCTAGGGGGCATCACTACTCACTTTGGGGCTCCTTACACCATCATTTCAGATAATGCTAAAGCATTCTTAGGGTCTAAAGTATCTGACTTTGCCTTGAGACATGGAATCTATCTGAAAATGTCATCTAACTATTACCCTCAAGGTAATGGTCTAGTAGAATCAACCAATAAGAACCTGATAAGACTCATCAAAAGAGTAGGGGTTAATCATCACAAAGAGTGGCATAAAGTGCTTAATCTAGCACTATGGGTTGATAGAATCATGCCCAAGTAGGTGATCAAAATGTCTCCATATGAATTGGTATATGGAAAGTCTACCATGATTCCCCTAAGCTTGGAAATCCCTACTCTTCAACTGATCAAACAAATTGAGATTGAAGAAAATGGCCCCATGCAGGTTAGACTTGCAGAACTTTTGGAAGTTCAGGAAAAGAGGGATATAGCCCATGATTGATTGATCAAGCATCAGGGAATGGTTAAGAACTATTTTGATAAAAGAACTTTGAATCCTAATTTTGAGGTGGGCTCGATTGTTTTGAAATGGGATGCATGGGCTGCAAAGTTGGGTCAGCATACCAAATTTGAAGCGCTATGGATTGGCCCGTATAAAATTCCCACGTGCAAGTAGAATAATTCTTTTGAGCTAGAGTCGATGGAAGGAGAACCTAAAGAGATTCCTATAAATGAAATCTATTTGAAATATTTCAATTGACTTGGGTCTCTAATGTATTATAATTAAATAATTTCCCTTTCTCGCATTGTTTTTCCATAGTTTTCCCACTTTTCTTTTAAATAAGTGTCTTAAACATATGTCAACGGCTCTTTTAAAGCCGTAATTTTCATAATTTTGATCTAGCGAGGGGTGGAGTTTCTTTTTGAGTAGGCTCAAAAGTCCTGAAGGTCACCAGTAACTGTAGAGTAAATTTTTACTCTATGTTGCATTCAAATTTTCAATCAAGCACTATAATTTTGGTTCCTGCACACCTTGGGCATAGCGGTAGAGTTTTGGAGCAGAAGGCAGGTTCATTTTTGCCTAAGTGTCAAAGTGTAGTGGAAGCTGCCAAGTGTCACCCTATGATCATGAGTCCTTTTCCCCCTTTTGTTTCTTTAATTTCATTTTTTGCCTAAGTATTGAATTCAACTAGAAGCTGCCAAGTGTCACTTTTTGAAACCCAGAGCTGGCCAACTAGCATCCTTCGAGCCCCCTTTTGTAAAATTTTGAGAAGGCCATGGAATGTGCCACATTCCTAGTAGCAGCTAAGTGGAATGCACCACATGTTAGCATCTACATCTCATAAAGGCACTCACATTTCATTATATTTTTTAGCAAAGACTTTCAATGAACTAAGCAGTAGAGAAAGTGGAAAGTGCCAGGTGGCAGTCACAGAAGGCCCTGAACTACCTTTTCAATAGAAAGCGGAAGCCTCCACGTGTCGACATCTAAATGATGCCTAGGTTCATGCTTCGATTCAATGCATAAAGGCATCATTTTATTTTTCTTAAAGTGCCATAAAGTAGTAGCTACTACCAAGTGTCACTCTCCGAGCCCCCTTCTACTCCATTCTTGAATGCAATGAAAGGTGCCACATACACCTAGAACAAGAAGTGGAAGATGCCATATATCTTCCCAAAAGTAGCAGAGGTCACCACGCACCAACTTATGAGAGACCATCTTCGAGCCTCATTACCAATTAAAGATTATGGTGGGTCCCAGATGTTATTTCAAAGAACTGTGTAAGTGTCAAGTGTCAACATGTAAAGACTGCCACATACATCCATCCCCTCCTAAAAATTTACCCGAGTAAGGAACAAGGTGAGTTTTATTTTGTTAAAACTACAAAGAGTTGAGGAAGCAGATTGTGATAGGTGTCGAAGGCAGAACATCCCTGAGTAGAATATAGAGAAAGTAGAAGGCACTAAGTGTCATTCTTAGGTGCCTTCTATACCATAGAGAGAATTTTCATGAATTAACTAAGTGTCCTCTCCCGTTTCAATAGAACAGGGTGTCTATCTATCTATTACAGCAAAGATGGAGGGAAACTCAGTGGGAGTTATTCCTGGTAGATAGAACAGTGCATCAAGTAGATTTTGGGGCTCATAAGCATTAAAGGGCTATCTATTTATCCCTTGTAAGCAGAGGTAGAAGAGACAGTTGAGCGACCAAATAGGTGAAAGAATGATAAATTTAGGTGTAAAGGGAGGTACTAGACATGAATCACCATGCCATAGTCAGGGCAGCTCTTGATAAGACTAGGATACATTCGAGGCATTAAAAGTGCCATCTATTTTATCCCCTGTGAGTGTAGGATAGAGTGGAATTACGTGGGAAAGTGAGAGATGGAAGGAGGCATCTGAGGCTATATAAGAAGAATTGTAAAATAAAAAAAGGGGGAATTATATAGTTTTAGACTTTTTGGAGTTTTTGACCAGTAATATCATTTGCTCTTGTCTCAATTTTCTTAAGTTGTAAAGTTGATGTAATTGTGCATGTTTCTATTCCTTTTATGTGGCTAAATGAATTAAGAATATTGGAATTCCATGCCTTGGTTGGTGTTATCTTTGTCATTTGCAAAGTAGTCTATACAATAGATTTTCTAGAGTTGTGATTAGGATTGTCATTTGATTTTGTCTCATTTTCTTGAATTGAAAGGTTTACATGACTGTACATGACTTTTGCACCTCTTATGTGATTGGAAGATTTTATTAAGAAGATTGAACATTATGCCTTTGTTAACATTCTCTGTACCTCAGCAAAATAATCCCTTGTTGTGAGCCTCTATTTCTATTATTTTAATCTTTTACATTGATCATGCACTTGTCTACTCTTAAATGTAATTAAATCCTATGATAGTTTCACTGTGCTCAGGTTAGGATTAGGATTACACTCAGGTGCATCACCATAGTTAGGTTTTAGTTCCTACATTTGCATTTTTTTTTAATCTCCTATCCCTTTTCCCCCAACACTTGACACAAAAGAAGAGACCAACTTCTCTAAAATTTGGAGGTTGTTTCAAGCCGCATTGTCCCATAGCTTGAAACTTCCCATTGTTGATTGATTAAGATCAAGTGCAATTTTTGTCGTCAACATAACCCATATCACATTTTGATCTCGCATTTATACATTTGCATGCTTGGGTGGTGAAATATTTTGATCTAATGTGTTTGCTTATGTGGCATCTCCATACCACATTATTTATTTCATTTTAAAACTTGATCATCATCACCTTAAACATGTATATTCATCTTATTCCCCTTGAAACTTGATCAAATTTTCTTTGTCATTTTCCTTAGGACTCTCCTAGATTTGACCTTCAACATTGGTCATTGATCTTTGATTTACATCTAAGATTGTGAAACTTGGTAGCCCTGTGTTCTTTTTATGGACCCTATTTTTAGTCTCCATTTGGCTAACATGTTTATGCCATGTGGTGGCCTTGAATGAAATTTGGTCTCATTGAATTGTTGACTTTGATCTGCACCATTGATTTTCTTTTGTGTGGTTAAACACATGCCATCGATCATTGATCTATCTGATCAAATGCGGGCCATCAATATACTTCTAATTTTCTATGATCAAGACACATGGCACCATCTAATTCATTATTGGGATCCTCTAACCTTTTTACCTTGTGTTCATCATTAGATCTCCATTTGCATGATCGAACATGCATTGTTGATCTATCTTGACTTATTGACTTGATTGATCACCTTCATGTCATTGATTCTTGATTTGATTAAGATGCATTCACTTTGTATATTTTCAAATATATTTTTTAATCTAAATGGCTATTTCTTGTGGCTATTTGATATCCCTTTTCATGTCCCACACTGCAAGATCATTTTTTAAGGCTTATATCTTGAGATAGGAAACACACCAAGACACTAAACTTGTAGGGGATATTCATGGCACAAAATATATAATTTTCATGTGATCCTTAAACTTTGGTTGACCTCCTAATTACACTTATTGTATGCACAACCAAACTAACATGTTCATTCCTACATGATGTATTAAGACAATTTGGTTCCCCTAGGCTTGTGTTAGTCATCCTTCACTCTTCAAAAGGACACTATGAGGCAACGGAAATTTACCAAGACACCTATGAGATTCAAAACCATGGCTATGTATGGAGATTACTTAGACCATCATATCCCTCATTTGACCCATTAAGGCTCTGATGAACAACTAATACTTTATGCAAAGCTCCTTCATGACCATGAATGCTTGAACATCGCATCCAGGCAAAAGTTTCATATGTAGGCCAATTTTGTCTAATATTTCTGGTGACCTCCTAGGATTTCAAGCCTATTATGCAATAGATTAGTTGACTTATCTTATGCATTGGGAATATGGAGTCACAATTATTTCTTCCCAACTGATATGAAATGATACAAGGTTGTCCCTAACTAAAAACCTCCTCTCAAAGCAATAAGGACAACAAGAAATAAAAATAACATTATGCCTAAGGAACTTAGGGAAGGGAAACACATAACTAAAAAGATGTGCACAAGGCACTTAGAGGAAATCATGAAAAACTACTATATAATATACAACATATACAATGGTTGTAAACTCTTTTAATAATAAGGCATCAAATAAATCCCATTGAATGGGATGGCTAATATCTCTCCATCCAACTAGGCGAGTTGAAAAGCATTATGTTATTTTCATCTATGGATCAAATAAGGACTAATCCACAAGCTATAAAACTTGGTATGGTTGCTTGGATTGGCCTTATTTGAATCCCACTTGAGGGCTAGATCCCATTATTTGAAGTCCCTTTCTATGGCTTTCTTGTCAAAGGCTTTCTTGACTTGAGCTTGATGTGACTCTAGTGTCATCATTGTAAGTTCCCTTGATTCTTCAAGATCCATGATCTCTACCATCCTCATGCTCATAGGCTCACTCTCCATCAACTCAAGCTGATGGGCTAACTCCAAGGCAAGTAACTCAAGGAGATGGGCAAGTTATCTTCCCTCCCATATACAAGGACAAATGGTGAGTTGTCAATGGTAACTTTGAGAGTCACTCTATCAGCCCATAAGGTTTTCCTTAATTTTGTGTGCCATACTCTATGATTCTCTTCCATAGTCCTCTTTATGATCCTTATCAAGTTTTTATTTGTAGACTCTGCTAGTCCATTTCCTTGGGGGTAGTAATTTGAGGATGTACTAAGGTATATGCCCCAATAAAATGTCCATTCACTTGTCCTCATGCCAACAAATGCTAAGGCATTATCTAAAGTTATTTTTATTGGTACACCAAACCTCATTATTATACTCTCATAGAAGTCCAACACTACTATTTCAATGGCTTTTTTAAGGGAAATTATCTCCACCCACCTAGTGAAGTAGTCAATAGCAGTGAGTACCTATTTTTGTCCTCTAATGGAAGGTAGATTGATCATTCCTATCAAGTCCAAACCCCACTACATGAAGGGCTATTCCACCTAGATTGGGTTGAGAGGAATGGTTTCCAACCTTTGATTACCTTAAAAGAGAGCACACTTTTGACATTTTCTTACCCATGCATAGGCATCCTTGAAGAGTTTTTACTAGTAATAACTAGCTCTCATCACTTTTGTTGTTATAGTTCTTAGAGAAAAATGACCTATTGTAGGCCCATCATGGAATTACTCCAAGAGCTTATCACTTGGTCATCATAAATGCACCTAAGAATCACTTCATTAAAGTATTTTTTTAATACAACCCCATTAACTAATGAATAAGGTATAAACTAAAGTCTAAAATATCTTCTATTTACCCTATCCATACCTTGTAGGTACTCACTTGCTATCAATAAATGTGTCATATCCTAGATCTAACTAGTGTGAGGTGAAAGTGAATTTGTTTGTGAGTAGTCTTGTGTCACCAAGACAACCTCTTTATCTTCCTAAAGTTCATCAACCATATGCTCACATAATCTTTTGCCTCTTACTATCTTAGTGACCTTGATATCTATGTCATACTCCAAGACCTTGGTAATCTAACAAGCCCTCTTCTCATTCAAGTCTTTGTTAAGAAAGAAGTCCCTCACTCCAAGATGAGACACCATAAGATAGATTTTTCTATTGGAGAGCATTGGTCTAAACTTTTTGAGGCTTATTAACACTAGAAGAACTTGTTTTTCTATAAAAGTATAGCTTACCTCATATCTCTCAAGCCCTTGAATAAAAAAAAACTAGTTGCTCAAGTCCTTTACCATTATTTTGCATCAATATAGCTAATATATTATCAATATTGGCAAAGGTATGCAATATGAAATCCCTTGAGAAATCAGGATTCATGATGTGGGTGCTTGGACAATAGATTGCTTGATAGCCTCAAATGTTACTTTACCTTCATTAGACTAAGTGAACACTTAGTTCTTCTTCAACATGGTATTTATGGGTTTGAACAAGTTGGTAAAACTAGGTATAAACCTTCTCACAAAGTTTATCTTCCCAAGGAAGCTCTGAAGTCCTTTCTTATGTTTGGGCAAGGATAATGCCAAGATGACACTTATTTTATTAGGGTCAATAGATAATCCCTATTTTGACATAACATTTCCCAAGAGTTTTCCCTCATGGAAAAAAAACACACATTTCTTAGGATTCAATGAGATCCCATATTCTCTACATCTTGTAAAGATCAATCTTAGGTGATCTAAATGCTCACTAGCCTTCTTGGAAAACATGGTTATGTTGTCTAAGTAGACAATCACCATATAATTTAGAAAGCCTTGAAAATCCATGTTCATGGATTTTATAAAGTATACCCAACATTTGATAAGCCAAAAGGCATCTTCTAATAAGCATATGTGCCCCACTTTGTGGTGAAGATAATCTAATATTGGTCATATTATCTTACTAGCATCTGGTTGTATCCTAAGTACCCTCCAAAAGAGAGAAGCATTCTAAACCTTCAACCATTTGAAGGAGTTGATCCATGAATGGTAAGGGGTAATGATATTTGAAAGAGACCTTGTTCAAGTCTCTAAAGTCAACACACAATTGAATCTCCTTATTCTTCTTCTTCATAGGTGTTAGGTTGGCTACCCATGAGGAGTGCTTATGGGAAAGATGATATTGGATTGTATCAATTTATTCAATTCTTTCCTCATTATCTCTTCAATTTTGGGGTTGATAGGCCTTTTTTTTGCCTCACAAGCTTGGCATTAGCCTCCAATTCTATAGTTTATTAGGCTAGCTTAGGATCAAAGCCTCTCAGATCACTATATTCATAAGAAAAGATGTCTAAATATTCCTTGCAAAGTTCAAATAAAGAATTCCTTTCAACCTTAGTGCTTACCTTTCCAAGATTAAGGATCTTGTCTTTAAGGATAAGAACTCTTTCATAGTTATCTTCATTAGTTGACATCATTACCTTGTCCTTCCTTATATGGTCTCCTTCATGGAAAAAAAATTAATGGGTGACCAACCCTTTACGAATATTATTAGACCTCAACTAAAAAAAATTGATCCTCATACTGATGTTGAAATTTACCTTAGTTCATTTAGGAAAACTCTACCTCATATTACAAAAAACAAGCAATATGATTATCACTATCAAAGACCTACCAATGAGCTTCATTTTCTGGCACTAATGGTCTTACTACCAATTTAACATGTGACTTCACTTTAAACTTCTTCAACTCATTTGAGATGTCAAATTGAGCTCCCATAACTGCCAACTTATCAGCATGTTGATTTTGGTTCCTTGGCACTGCTTGGATGTTAAAGGCCTCAAAATCCTTAACTATATCCCACACTCTATGTTTGTAGGATTTCATCAAGGGATTTTTTGTGATATTTTGGCCTTTGACTTGGTGCACTATTAGCTCACTATCCCCATACACTTGTAACTACTTGATTCCCCTCTTACTAACCCATTGAAGGCCATAGATAAGGCCTTTTAGTTAATTGCATTAAAAGAGCAATTAAATTGGAACCTATAATAAGATAAGTACTTGTCATTGGAGGGAGATACTAACATTGCACCTACACCTACCCAATGGTTACTCCTTGAGTCATCAAAGAACAATTTCCACAAACCACTAGTATCTTCTTAAGGCCTAATGAGGGATGTCATGGACTCATTTCCCTCATAAAATAAATAGAATCCCATGTCTCTTTCTTCAACACCTTCTGAAGGGTCAATTAACTGATTTTCATTCCATAACTCATCCAAGAAAATATCAGGTATCCCATTAGGGTGAGTGTCTATTTATTGACCAATTAGGTGTTCATCTTCATGAAGAATGATAAAGTTGATGTTTAGGATATCTAACCCATAAGGCTCAATGTATAATTATGCAATAGGATCAACCTTAATAGACACCTTGGTCCTATACCTTGTCCTAAAATCCATGTAGGACCAATTTTCTACTAGATAACCCCCAATTTTGGTTGTGAAGTCTATATATAAGCATAGAGAAAAATGAGGAGGCACCTCTAGAATCAACACATCATAAGCCACTAAAATGCTAAGATAATCATGTAACGTCAAGTTTATACCTTTGATAATACCATTTGGTTTGGTGGAAGATCCATCAAGCTGCAAGACTCCCTTAGGTTGGGGTTCATACTTCAAACCAAGCTAATCTACTATTGACTTTGGCATCATTAAAGTAATTACTATACTATCTACCATGTATTTATGTACCAAAGATTCACCAATGATTAAATAAATTTATAATGGAAGAAGTTTGACCAAGTTATTTGATTGTCCTTCATTAGGATATTTGGTTATATTGGTGAGGACCACATTTTCCTTACTTGGTGGCTTCTTAGAAACATTGATCTTTAACAATCTTTCTTGAAGGATGTCCACCAAACCAGGAATAGAAAGCATCTCCCACATTGGCACACTCAAATTGGATTTTTTAATTTGTTCAAAAATATTGATGGGTAAACCACCAACCTTTAGTTGTACTTTGGGAGCCACAACCATATTTTGAATTTGTGGGTTTTGGGGTACAAAGGTATTCCCTTGATTTTGATTCCTTAGGTTTATTAGAACCTTAGGAGAAGTAGTAGGTTCCTTTGGATTTGATAGCAATGGATTAATAGTAGGAGGATATTTGAATACTACTTGATTACCACCCACATTCCTTATTTTAAACCTAGTATGAGTTTTCACTGGAATGTATGCTTGGATAGAACTAGCCTATTGATTGAGTGTATAGCACTCTTCCTACTCATAGTTAACCATTGTAGCATCTAACTAGTTTGGTACCTCATTAGTCCTTTGGCCTTGTTAAGGCTCTTCCAATTTTGTCATCATAGGTACTTCTATTTTCTAATCCATAAGAGCTTGAGTATATCAATAGCTAGCAGCCTACTACCATTGATCATTGAAATCCTAATTGAAGTCAGTGTTTTGGATAATGGATTGATCAAATGACTGATTCTATTGCATGATACCCTCACTTTCTTGAGAAAATTTGTTCTAAGTAGGAAATAAAGTTTTGTAAGTACTTGTATCATTCAAATTATATTTTTTTTGCCTATCATAATTAGGTTACCCCTATTCTTGGCCTTGTCCTTGGAAATTTCCTTTGTAGGGTGGCCTATTTACTTGATAAGATTATTGATGAGGTTGATATGGAACTTGATAAGGTTTATTGAACTAGGATTATTTCCTCCTAACATTTACCAATTTATTTCCAAATGATTGAAACATGCTCTTAAGCTCTTGGAAGTTCTTGTGCTCTTGGGAATCCCTAGATTGACTAGTTGAAGCCTTTTGATACTTTGGTGTAGGTATGTTGATAAGTGTTAGCATAGGAGGAATGATAGAAAAGGAAGGAATGATGATAATAGGTGGTTGAATTTTAGGAAACAAAGGTATTGGTGGCCTAGGTGTAATCTTGTTAGATTGTACTAAACTATTCTTTGCTTTGATTGCCACCTCATAAGCATCTAGTAGTGTGTTTCCTCCCATAGACTAAATCACTACTACAATATCACCATTTATAGATTTTAGATAGTAAAGGAAAGCATAGTTAGGATTAGGCCTAATAAATATTGGGTTCATATCCCATGTCTTATAAAATATGGTATTGAAATCCTACATAACCTCATGAAGATCCCTCTTGATTATGGTTAACTTCTTTATAAGTGACAAGTGATCACTCTTATCTTCAAATCACTTACACAATGCATCACCTAACTGATCACATGATGTGATGGAGTTGGTAGTAAGGTTTATATACCAGTCCAAGGCTTTACCCTTAAATGAGATGGCCAATAACCTGATGGCCACATTTTCCTCATTGATATCATGAATATTTTAGAAATTGGCTATATCTCTAAGGTGCTCAAAAGGTGTTGTATACTTATCTCCCATGAATTAAGAAACACTTTTAAGAGCTACCACTTGAATTGGGTCATATCAATTGAGGTCCAAAGGAATCTAACCATTGAAATCCATAAAATGGAATGCTTTAGGGGCTACCATGGTAGTGAAAGGACCCAACAAAGTTATTCTTATAGAGGTAGATTTAAAATTTGGTTTAGGAGGAAGGTCTCATTTATATGTGTAAGTATTAGCAAATATTAACGTGCTTACTACATTTAAAGGTAATTTAACAAATTCAAAGGGAATACCTATATAATTTGATCTTGTAGTCACCTTTGGCATGAAAGATAGCTACTGTTATACCACCAAAATGTTGAGTGTTCTTTAGATTCACTAGATACTGAAAGATGAAAGCTATAACCATTGCAAATTGATCAAACTTGACCAATCTTCTTTGAAATTGATCCCACCAGGTGTGGAAAAACTATCATGGCATAGAATTTCAATCTTTTAGGAGAGTTATTCAATATATCCCACTCCTAACCATAATTTTGGATCAAACTTAGGCTATGGGTATCTTTTAGTGAGGTTTAACCTCCAAATAAGGTTGGCTTCCTCTTGGTAGATCACCTAGATTACTACTTTTGCTTGAAAAATGGATAGAGAGGGGGTATATAGTTACTAAGAGAGATAAAAAATTGATGCACAAAATTTAAATGAGACTCACATAATCATGAAATAAACACTAATTTATCCTAATACAATCTTGCTCACACAACCCGACAAACTAGCTAATTTACATAAGTATTTCATAAACTAGGCTTACCAAGCAATGAATGAAGCAAAGAGGAATTCTAAGATTCACACCAAGCATCCATTAATGGCATAAAAACACAAGTTTAAACCTATAAATAGTGTGAAAACACCTAATAATAGGCAATAAATAAGGACAATGGGCATGGAAAAACACTTCTTCACAATGCCATAATCCACAAGCTTGCTAAACACAATTCAGAGGTAAAAGATAGGTGAAAATAACCTTATTGATTTAAGAGGTATTTAATATAAATTTTTGACAAGGTTTTTCCTTTTCAAGTGAGATTTTCATTTCTTAAAATTGAGAGAGATTAGTCTCAAAAAATGGGGGAGAAATGGGAGATGTAAGAGAAAAGGAGAAGAGAGAGAGGAGAAACACGCAATCAAAATTCAATAAATGAGATGCAACCACCCTCTATGAATTATATCCCACATTTTGATCAATTATCACAAATCTTATCTCAAAACATTAACCTTTATTAGATCTTAATATCCTTAAAACCCTCTCATTGGCTTAGAAACAACTAGAAGACAAGAACTTGTTGAGGATGATGAGTCATGGTCTATTAAGAAGGAAAAGTCTCCAAAGACTTTTGAAATTTCATTGAATGCTCTACTTGCCTTTATCAACCTCCAAACTCCCCATCTTCTTAATGAGCTTATAACACCATGATCCATCTTGATATGTACTTTATGTTATTATACAATCACTTAAACTCATTCATCTGGTGTCCTTTCTAACATTCCTTTCACATTCACAACTCCACCCTTATTCCAAACCCTGAACATAGGTCCATTGTAGATGATAATTGATCCCTTTATTGGTTTTCATATAGTCATAATCTTAATGAGGATACACTAACTACGTAGTATTTTAATCATTAAAAAGATATAAAACTTACATTTGAAGGCTTTTGAGAGATTTAACTAAGATTTAATGGCATAATATGAATTTGTAAGGTTTGATTTTGGTAACCTAGATCATATTTTGATCTCACATTTATACATTTGCATACTTGGGTGGAAAAATATATTGATCTGATGTGTTTGCCTATGTGGCATCTCCCTTCCACTTTATTTATTTCATTTTAAAACCTGGTCATCATTTCTTCTGACACGTGTCTTCATCCATTAACCCCCTATAACTTGATCATATTTACTCTATCAATTTCTTTAGGAGTCTCCTAGATTTGACCTTCAACATTGGCCATTGATCTTTGATCTGCATCTAATATTGTGACACTTGATATCCTTGCATGTCTTTTATGGACCCTACTATCAATCTCCATCTAGTTAACATGCTTACACCATGTGGTCTCCTTGCATGTAATCTAGGCTCATTGACTTATTGATTAAATCTACGCCATCAATTTACTTTTACATGGTTGAATATGCACCACTGATATTTGATATATCTAATCAAATATGGGCCATAAATCTACTACCAATTCTCTATGGTCAAGACACATGGCACCATCTAATTTAATCTTAGGATCCTCTAACCTTTTAACCTTCTAATTATCATTAGATCTCCATTTACATGATTAAATTCATTCCTTTGATCTACTTTGACTTATTGACTCAATTGATCACCCACATATCATTGATCCTTGATTTGATCGAGTGATATTTTGACACTTAGTATCCTTTCATTCAATGTGTATCTTTTCAAATATTTTTTGAATCCAAATGGCTATTTCTTATGCCTTTAATTTGACATCCCTTGGCACGTCCCACACTGCTAGATCATTTTTGAAGTCTTATATCTTGAGATAAGAAACACACTAAGACACTAAACTTATAGGGGATATTCATGGCATAAAATATATCATTTCCATGTGATATTTAAACTTTAGTTGAGCTTCCAAGTATACTTTTTAGATGCACAACCAAACTAACTTGTTCATTCTTGAATGATGTGCTAAGATAATTTGGTTCCTCTAGGCTTGTGCTAGTCATCCTTCTCTCTTCAAAAGTATAATAGGAGGCATAGGAAATTTACCAAAACACCTCTGAGATTTAAAACCATGGTTATAAATGGATATTTCTCAAACCATACTATCCCTCATTTGACCCATCAAGGCTTTGATGAACAACTGAGACTTTGTGTAAACCTCCTTCATGCCCTTGAATGCTCAAACACCATAGTTAGGCAAAAGTTTCATATATATGCCAATTTTATCCAACACTTACCACAATAAAAATATCCCCCCAAGAATTAATGGTAGATTTCAACTATAGGTTTCAAAAAACCTAGGATAGGATCCCCACAGTCATCAATCCCACCCCCAATTATGATAAATGCTAATGTGGTAGTTATGATATAGCCAATGGGGGGAACACCTTACAAAATTATTATGAGGTGGTTATAAGGGAAAAAAATTGCCTAATTCAAGTAGGTAAACTCACTCCAAGACCCCTCATGCCTCTATTCCTAGAAAATTAACCCCATATGCCTACCATTACTCCATTACTATCCCCAACCAATCACGATCAAGTAAATAACAATCAAGTGGACAGATTGGGCAAGATAGAAGGATTGATCAAGGCTCAAAATAACAAGTTAGTAGACTTAAAAAGGCAAAAAATCCTACCCATAGGCCTTATCAAACACCTTACCAAGCCCCTTATTATCCCTATCAACATAATAGACCTCCTTATCAACCCAATCAACAAGGTCGGGGGTAGATTACACAAGTAAGGCTATATCATAGTTGTAATCCTAATGTTGCTATCAATTTTAGAGCCTTGGTTCCAACTCAAAATAATTATTCTCAAGTAGGTCAATGACATGTTCATTAGGGGAAATAAAATGATATGGAAATGGATCCAAGTGGTGATGTGTGTCAAGCATCCTTCATGTAGCAAGGTCCTTCTCTCCCATCACATGATAATCTACCTCCTCCACAACATGAGGAAGGTCATCTTATGCCGCATAAAGGCACTCCCTTCATGACCCAAGCTGATATTCCAAGTCAACAAGGGGAAAGTGTAAACAAATCACCTTTTGAAACTACATTTTTCGTGTTTCAATAAGGGAAGCATTCATTTGAACAATTGGTATAAAATAAGGTTCAGAATGTAGCCAAGGTGGAAAATTTAGTTGCATCCCATGCAAGGGCTAAGAGAAGGGTAGTTGATGATTTTTTAGGACTTACCAAGGTAGATTCTCTACCATCTTAAACACCTTAAGGGGTTTCCACTCAATATGCAGCTTATAAGACAACATCAACTCAGTAAATGCAAGATGGGAAAGGGAAAAATCATAAGGGTCCTTTTATACCTTAGTTTACACAAGCTCCAAGCAATGTTTCAACCCCTAAGTTGTAGTCCAAGATAGCCAACCCTCATCTTAGGATTGTGGACCAGATGAAGAAGGTATATGTTACTATTCCCATGTGGGATACTTCATTTATTTCAAGGCCTTCAAGAAGAACTTTACAAGCTTCATGTCTTGAAAAAACAAGTAGAAAAGCTAAGTGTAATTATTACTAATTATAGTCAACTTCATGAACCCCAAACACCTAAGGTAGTCAAACCACCTAAATTCTACCTTTTAGTCATCATACATGATTTCCTAAAGCATAATTTCATGATAGATAGTGGAGCTAGCACTTCTAGCATGCCTAAGTATATAGCTGATAAATTGGGGCTTAAATATGAACCTAATACAAAGGGGCTTTTACAGTTAGATGGGTCTCCTACTAAGACTATGGGTGTCCTTAATGACCTTAA
This sequence comes from Torreya grandis, assembly GCA_037957365.1. Taxonomy (NCBI): domain Eukaryota; kingdom Viridiplantae; phylum Streptophyta; class Pinopsida; order Cupressales; family Taxaceae; genus Torreya; species Torreya grandis. The sequence continues at coordinate 1,185,450 of JARHVA010005198.1, read as the reverse complement.
AATCATATTGGCCACTTTTCCTAATTACACTATATCTCAAGATGTGAGGGCAGTTGCCTTTCCTCCCTACTTTACCTTATGCATGTCTTAGCATTTCATTGCCAAAATTGGGCGGGGGAGGGGGGGGGATGTTGGGGTGTGTGGGTGGGCCGGGGTGGTGGGGTATCTCTCTTCTAATTGGTCATACATGGTCCTTAGGACTAGTTATGGGATAAAGGTTACCATAATTTATTAACCTATCTCTAGGTTCCACTTATGTCCAACTTATCAAATGTCAATTATACTATATTGGATTAAGATGAGCACCCCAATGACCAAGATCCTATATAAAAACTAAAATGCATATCGTATTTGGTCATTAATGAGTGGGTAGTAGAAAATCGTGGCTATGATCTTTACAAAACCAATAAAAATGTAGGTTTGGGTGTGTATTTCATGCATGAAGAAGGAGATGCCATTCCAAGCCTCACTAGCGAAAGCCAAGAGCATGAAGGTGTATGAAACTTATTTTTTGATGGGTCTAGATCAAAAAATGGGAGTGAGGAAGGTGTTATGCTTATATTCACTTAAAATAAAATGTAGAATTCTACCCTAATATTTTAATTTGGTTGAACCTCCAATACTAAAAAATATAAGGCATTCATCCTTGGGATATAATGAGCAAGGAAGAGAGGCATCAAGCTTTTGCAAGCTAAAAGATAGTGAGTTAGTGGTGTAATAGGTAAGAGGCATAAGTGAAATCAATAATCCACTCTTTAAGGCCTACAAACATAGGGTTTGGGACCTCTTAGATGACTTTCTATCCTTTGACATTCACTCCATTCTTAGGGAGGCCAACCATCATGTAGATCGATTAGCTACCATTGGAGCACAATATGATATAGTTGATGGGGTCAAGGACATCAAATATTTATCCCAAATAAAAGTGGTATTTAGGCCCTCAATCCCTAATAACAAGGTGATTTATCAAATATTTGAAAGTGATAGATAAATTTCTTGCAACATGAGGTAAAATTCTGCTTAAAGAATCAAGGCATGTTGCAGCATCAATATGGAAAATAGAATTTCTAATTGAGGACAAATAAGTTTCCTAAGGGATTGGTAACATTAGAGAGCATATTTAATGAGGATGACCAGCTATGGAAGGATAATATAATCATCTCCACTAAGGAGGAACACTATGAAAAGGTTGTCATATTCAAGAACACGTTACTCATGCTTGGAAAGGTGAATACCAAAGAGGAGAAGGCAGCCTTCATAGCATTATTACAAGAATTTACAAATGTTTTTTCATGGGAATATCATGATTTGAATGGTTTTTAATCTATGTTATTTTAACATACTATAGAGTTGGAGGAGGGTGCCAAACCTTTGAGACAAAAACAAAGGCTGATCAACCCCAAAATTGAGATCCTTATGAGGAAAGAGTTGACAAAAATTATTGAATCCAAGATAATATTCCCCATCAAAAATTCTTCATGGGTGGAAAATATTGTGCATGTGAGGAATAATAATGGGGAGATAAGGTTGTGTGTGGACTTTAGAGATCTCAACAATATCACTACCCTCTACCATATATGGATCAGATCCTTTAGAGAGTTATAGGTTCACAAAGGTTCTCTTTACTTGATAGATACTCTAGATACAATAAATTATTGGTAAGAGAGGAGGATAGACACAAAACTACCTTCACAACCAAGTGGGGCACATATGCATACAAGAAGATGCCATTTGAACTATCTAATACAAGGTATACCTTCCAAAGGGAAATAGATGTGGCCTTCCAATAACTCATAAACGAGATGGTACTCATCTACCTTGATGAAATCACCATGTTTTCTAACGATAAAAGATATCACTTGACACATTTGAGGTTGGTGTTTGATAGGTCAAATAGTTTTTGGTCTCTTTGAACACCAAAAAATGCATATTTGTAGTCCATGAGGGTAGAATTCTAGGACATTTTATGTTAAAATATGACCTCTTCATTGAGCGTGAGAGGATAGAGGAAATCCTTTCTTTGTTATTGCCCAAGAATAATAAGGGATTTTAAAGTTTCCTGGGCCAAATCAACTTCATTAGTTTATTCATTCCTAGATTTGGAGAATTGGTGAGGCCACTAACTCACATGCTAAAGAAACACAAAGAATTATCATAGACCAAATAAGGTAAAATAAGATTTGAGGTCATCAATCAAGCCATTTCCTAGGCTCCCACCCTCCTCAGCCCTTATTTTACCAAATATTTCTTCATGTATGCCTTTTCCATAATTGATATTATTTTTTTTATGTTCACGCAACAAAATAGTGAAGGACTAGAGAAACCCATTGATTTTTTTAGTCAAGATTTAGAAGGGCATGAGGAGAGGTATACATTTATTGAAAAACATGTCCTTGATATCATGAGAGGATTAAAAAAATTTAGACACATGGTGTCTAACAATAATATTTCTATTATGGTAGTTCACCCTAACATTAAGAACTTCATCCTTAATAGAGACATAAGTGAAAATAGGGTTGGTTGAGTGACCAAGTACATGGATTATGACATATAATTTAAGTTTAATAAGTTTATCATAGGTATATTACTTTTTTATCACCTTAAATCAGATGTCAATGAAGAGAAAGAGATGATTTTGGCAATCCAAGATAATCAACAAGCAGTTGTAACTATGTCTCCTTCTAGCTAGACCCAAGAAATAGTAAATTTCCTCCAAATGGGAGAATGTCCTATGGTATTATATAGGAAAATGAGGAGACACTTTAGACTACAATCCATCTCTTACATCTTTTTTGATGGGTTACTCTTTAAGAAGGAACTTGGTGGCATGCTTCTGAGATATGTAGAGATTAGTCAAGTTGACAAGTTGTTAGAGTAGTTTCATGATGGGACTATAAAAGGGAACTTTGATGCTAAAACCACATCATCTATGGTCATGAGGATAGGATATTTTTTTCCAAAATTATTCATGGACTCCCATGCTTAGTTCATGAGGTGTCCCAAATGTGTTATGTTTACTCACAAGCAAAGACTAATTACCCTGCCTCTAAAACCCATTCAAATTGAGCAACCCTTCTTACAATGGGGATTAGAATTCATAATTATGACTCATCCCCCATATATTTTTGGATTTAAGTAGGTTTTAATATTTATTTACTACTTTAACAAGTGGGTAGATGTAACTACACTTAAAGAGGTAAATGAGAACCCAATTCTAGAGTTTTATGATAGCCTAATGACTAGGTTTAGGGTCCCCTCCACCATTATATCAGACAATGCCTTGGCCTTAAATAGTTAAAAGGTGTGTGATTTCTACCTCAATCATTTTATTTACCTTAATTATTCATCCAACTACTACCCATATGGAAATGTACCGGTAGATTCCACCAATAAGAACTTGATTAGGATCATAAAAAAGATAACGGAGGACAACCAAAGGGAGTGGCACACCAAGTTAAGGAATACCTTATGAGTAGATAATATCAATCCTAAGAATTATATTTTTCACTCACATTATCTCCTAATTTATGTAAAATAATCAAAATTTCCCATTTCACTTGAGCTGCCAGCTTTGGAACTTACACACCAGCTTGAACTCATGGAGAGTGATGCAATGGAAGTGAGGATGAATGAGTTAAGGTAGTTCCATGAATTCCATGTAGTACAAAAAAGACTAATTCAAAATATTATTTGACAATACATACTCATCCAAGACATTTCAACAAGGTGACATTATCCTTAAGTGGGATAAAGACTATGCCAAGCTAGGTGAACATTCAAAATTTGATAGTCTTTAGAGTGGGCCATACATCATTACCAATTATAAGGAGAGTAATGCCTTCCAATTATCTAGATTAAGTGTTGAGGAAATCCCTATCCCCATAAATGGTATTTCCTCAAGTATTGTTATTATAATCACCAAGTCCTCTTGTACATAATAGCTAGTTTCTTTCCTCTAAGTGTTGATGCACATGTTTATTAGTTATTGATTTATTCTAGTTGCTTGATTTTTTATGTATTTGTTTTTTTTATTGTATCTTTATTTATGTCTTTTTTTGTTTCTTTTGTCCTCAATGTATGCAAGGTATTTGTCAAAGTCATTATGTATTTAAGGAGATTTATCTAGTCATGAGTGATAAGCAAATATGTTCTGAGTTCTCTTGACCAATAGGTAGGTCAAGCCAGCTGAGTCACCAACAATGTTGACCAATTTCTACCCTCAGGCATATAAATGGGTCAATATAATCCTTGATAACCCTATTACACCATAAAACCTCATATTTTTCATATCTCTTAATGAATTAGGATAGTCCAAAGCAAGATTGTTGATTTTCATACCAAATGTAGTAGGTCTAAGGTCTTGTCATGTCATGAAATGTATAGTGGTTATCCCTACTCCATATTTCAACTTGTTTCAAGTTCCCTAATAGTGTTTTATCATGTTTAAAGGTTTATAATTGGCTTTGATGAGGTCTCAACTATCCTGAATACACCATGGTGGAGATAACTAAATGTTACAGCTAATGATTCAACATGAAATTTCTTAGTGTATGAAAGATATGTAAGGTATGGCTTGATTACAAGTTTATAATAATGTTATGAAGGTATATGTTAGCCTAATTGAATCCTTTATTAGTTTTTAAGGTCTTTTTATAAGTGTTAAAATCTTATTCATTTGAAATCCCTTCTTAAATGCATGTATATGGTCTAAAAGGGGAATATTTGACCTTAATGTGAAAAAATGTAACCTTGAAAGGCCACTAAAACCACCATTCACATCTTCAAGATCATTCATGGATCTCATTAGGTCATACCCAAAGCATTTCATTCACTAATGAGCCCCTTTTCATAAAATTCAACACCTAATTGCCACTAAATGGGCTCCACACATGTGGAAATGTGTCTCCTCAATCTCTAATTCATACCATAAACTTTCAAACATCACCTGACCCCTATTTTCCCTCCTCCTTCCTACCAATAATGAATTGTGATTTGAAATATGAGAAAATACATGGAATTTACAAGTTTCAAGAGCTTTTAGAATGGTATGAATCCATATAGTATAGATTGACTTAGGGGGAGTCAAGGGCCTATGCGGAGAGTTCACTAAAAGAATATTTTGAATAAATTAAAGTATTTTAGTGTCCAAACAGCTAAAAACTAATTTACTTTCCCCACTGAGTCATTATAAAATATAGAGAGTACTTCAGGTTCATGCACACTCCATATAGAGGAGAGAGAGAAAGGGTCCAAACTCCTATCTAAAAGAAGTGGAATTGATGACATTCTAATCATGGGCATTATTTGTAGGTTTAGTCTTCTGAACTCTATGAACAAATATTAAGTTGGGTAACCTAGTCACCACCCTCTATATAGGGCAAAAGAAGGGGAATGGTTTCATTGATTTTTGGGTTTGTTTGATCAAACTGATGATTTTTCCTAGTTTCTCCAATCCTAAAGATACATTTCATGGCCTCTTCAACATTTGGTTAAAATGTGTGGGCACATAAGAATGAGAAATTCTAAATTTACAATATCTACAGGCTACAAGAAAGGTTTCATTGATGAAGAGTATCCAGTGCACATGTCTGAAGGTGAAAGCATTTGAAAGAGAAATGATGTTGTCTTCAAGTTTTCCACATCTCCCTAGTTCAACTTGAAATATTAGATGGATCTCTAATACTCCAAAATGGTACTTCCAAGTGATATGACCTTAAAATTTGGGTTCCAATGTAAAAGAAGGTAGTGTGTTGTATAATGGTGGTTTAAGGGTTATCAAAACACATAAAACACATCATGTAATGTTGCATTTATACCAAGGTGTCCTCACTTCAAGTTTCTCAAAATTCATCATAGTCCCACAAGCCAAGAAATTTCCATTTACCTCCCAAATGCCTTCATGGTCCTATTTAGAAAATTTTAAGGTTATATAGAAAAAGTTAAGGTTATATAGCAAAAGTTAAGGTTTTTGGAGTATCTTAGTTTCCCTTTTCTCATTACACATGCATCATTAAGGACCCCAAAATGTTTCATTTTATTAGTTATGTGTGTGAAGATGTTTAGGGTCCTTAAAAATCATTATGGGTATGATTTAATGGTTCAATCCACACCCTCAAAGAAATTTTGTCATTTGACCACCTTAGCATTGTTAGCTTACCTCATTGTTAGCCCTGCATTCTAGTTTTCAAACTCTACATGACCTCACAATCATCACCCTTAGGTCACCACTCCTACCCAAGTCCAAGATATTGAATCAAGGCCTAAAAAACCCTATAAGGTTATCAATAACCATTAATTCCATAAAGAAATGGATATATACATCTAGATACCCTATTGAGAGAGTGAATCACCACTTACAAAAAACACCTTAGACCCACCTTCTAGAGTCCTTCAAAGTCCATAACATAAGCCAAAATCACATAAGAGAGGGGTATGAATAAGTAGTTAAATGTTTCAATGAGTTATATGGAAACATAGAGAGTAACAAAGATCATAAGTAACTAAAAATACACTCTCTTCACTGAGCACCTCATTAGACAAACCCCTTTATTAGTAAATACACATGTCTTAGTACTCACAATATTGTTGATGTTTATATGCTCAACCTTAAGCATAAGATAATATACAATATACACATGAGGAGGGAAATAAAGTTGATAAGGTGGTCAAGACGTAAAGATCATGGTACCAAGGGCTGATAAGATGGTTTGAGAAAGTGACTAAACAAGTGGTACCAACATACACAACTAACTAAATCTTGTTCAATCAACCTAGAATGCATGAATAGATCAAATGACAATTCAAGAACATATTAAATTGGAGTCTTAGGTAGATGAAGAGATAACCCAACCCTTCAAGGATTCACATGATGGAAACATCAGTCTAAGGTAGCTACCTAGCCTAAATTGCATACCTAATACACATAAGCCTATATATGACTATGTAAATAGACCTAGTTAGAAGAATTAGGGAGGATAAACCTTGAGGTTATGATAAAAAATTAAAAAATGATGTTTAGGACTTGATTATATCCCTATTAATAGATAAAAGGAGTTTATTTGGGCACCAACATCAGCTACTATATCCCCATACACTAGATAGTGTTGAATAAGGTAGTCTGTAAGAAAGAGGATTGACAAGAGGTCTCAGTAGATGAGAACATGTGAACAAGGTAGAGGCTAGATTGAGGGAGATGTTATTGAAACATGGAATACATAGATGCATCTATAATGGGTTAATGTTCAAACACTTAATCTAGATACTACAAGGCCTAAAGGTTCATCTAGGTCTCAAGACCCTACATCCACCTCAACAACAAGTCTATACCTTCAGGAAAGTTCAATATAATTTGGTATATATGTAAAGATGTTTTAGACATTAGATAAGGCATTTAAGGTAGAGGAATGTAATTATATGGTCCTTTTAGGTATTAGTCTTCTCTTGAGCTCCATTCCCCTAAGTAGACATGTCAAGCTACATCTTCAAATGCTCATAAATTTCACCACAAAGGGACCCAGGCCTAGGGATCTTAGGGAAACTTGAGCACCCCTATAGACTCAAAGTTCATAAAGGAGTGAGTGGGATTTGGGGAACTATATTTATAAATTAATTCTAAGAATTTATCCTACATAAACTACCTAGCAGAGAGCTTGAGGCACACCTTCCAACACTCATATCTCCACACACACTTTTTATGGGACCCTAAGCTATTTAGGAAAGATGAAGGGGTTAGTGTGCTATAAATTCATGACAAGGGGTTTTGGTTTAGATTTTTGTATTTTATGAACCATAATTAATATGGTGGACCTATAAAAGCCTTCTTAAACCCTAATTTATACCTGATGATATAATTATGCCTCCAAATGCATTCAAATGGAGTAATTGAGCTATGAAATAGTCCTAATAGTCTCCCTAGGTATTCTAAGAACTTAAATGACCTTTTGGTTGGCACATGCAGGGGACATATTATATGAATTAGGCTTGAAAAAGCTATTTTAATCTTATAAATAAAGAAATGGGAAACATTTACACATACCATGAGTGAGGGGAGAGATGGTCCCAATGTTCCCAAATAATCTCATATTAGTAACCTACATGGATATACATAACTAGTTACTCTTGAAAATAGACTTGGGTGTCTAAATGAAGGATTATATGCATGTAAAAGAAGGAAAATGGCTTGATCAAGCTAACATAGATGCTCTATAGGCCCTTAGGGGTGATTATCATGTTAATAATAGTGCCTAGGTGCCTCAAAATTATAATTTAAGATCAAAACTCAAAAACCCTACACTTATGCCTATTAATCTAACATCTTCATTAAAATAGTGCCACATAGAAAATAAAGTAGAGGGGTAAAGGAGATTAGATGAATTATAAAAGCTCGATGGGAATGATCATCAAGTTTCATTAGATGTGTGGGTCATGATGGTTTACAACATAGATGCCATAGCTAGTTGTTATTGGCCTAAAGACACCCCAAAACTGCCCAAGATGCATGTTTCTCACCTGAGAGGCAAGTTGACAAGATCACAAATATGTGGATATAATTCATGAGAGGTTGATAACTTTAGGATAGGTAGGGGATTTGTCTATGAGTGTTTAGTGTAGTTGGTTTAGAGGTTAAGGCCCTAACCTTTATGAACCATTCTTAAGAGTCCTAGACACTCTTAAACCTCCCTAAAACCCTAATAAGGACCTAAATAGAAATACTTAAGATAAAATTTACCCAAAATCATTGTAATCACTTGGAAAACACTTGGATCATTTAGTCCACTCAGATAAGGTTGCTTCTATGGTACTAGTCTATACAGAAAGTGTATGGATACCTCCTAAAACTGTAATTTTGTAAAGTTTTGAGTAGGAGATAAAGTGAAGAAATTGGTAAAAAGTTACCAATAATTGGAAGGTATTTTTTGAGAATTTTTTCATCCTTTAAAAACATGAAATTTATAAATCACTTCTTGTAAATGCTCTTACAAACCTCCACCAATCATCCAGTCTGTAAAAGCTAGTGAAGATGGCCTAATCATCTAAGTGAAGTGAGATTACAAGTATGGACTATTTGAAAGGTTGAGATCATAAAATGAAATTTTGATTCATGTTGAAAAAAATTTAACTTAGATATATTGAATGTCTGATTCAATCCTTATGACTCTCTAAATAGTGAATGAGCAAAAACTAGGCTACTAGTCTGTGAGGCCTACTTAACCAACAAAATAGAGAAGCTCATTGGCATATAAGTTCATTATGGAGTTAATGTGTCATCATGATACATATTAAAATTCCCCTTGAGGTGATAATATTCTATATTAATGAGAATTATGAAGGATTTTGGGCAGTTTCTTAAACATAGCCAATGTGTAGATAAGGGCAACTACTTAATACCTCATAGAGAAGGCCTAATTGTATGTATTATAATTCTTATTAAATAATGATAATGAATGGATTTAAATAAGTATGTTTTTAATGGGATCTTCATTGACCACACTTTTCTAATAATAAAATTCAACACTCTAAGGTGCTCATCCAATGCATTAGTCAACCCAAGTAATGCATGGTAGAGTATGAAAGACTGTTGTAACTCCTATGTGACCATTATGGCCTTGTTATGCCACTTATATGCCAATAATACTTTCTCTCTCTTTCTTCCAACTCTATATATTTATGCCTTCATTCATTTCTTATCATCCCTTGATTGGGTGTAAGAAAAATCTACCATGTAGTATCTTGAGCCTTGGGAATCAATAAGGAAAGATTGGTTGCAGACTTCTTATCAATATTAGTGTGTGTTATGATTATTGATTTAAAAATAAGTAATATGTTCATCTTATTTTGTAGCTCATATCTTTCACCTAGTGTTATATTGTCACCCTAAGTAGGTTATGTGAAGTTTTGAATGGTGGTAGTTGTATTGAAGAGTAGTTTATTAGTAATGTCTCACGCAGACCTTCCTTCCATTGCCTTCAAGTTGCAGACTTCCACATAACCTCCACATGAAATACTCATGTTTAGTATTATGTCAAAAAAAATTATTTACTTGTCTTTCATGAGATTCACAAAGTGTATTCGAAGATCAGTTAAGAGAGGATAAGTTAAGATTAGTACATCACCACCCTTAAAATAGTTTTTCTTATTATGTTTTCATCTTATATCTTTCATCCCAATATTAGTAAGTCTTAAGAGGAGACCTTAAAATAAAATATTAGGGTATTTATCCCCATAATCTATAGGTTTGGTCTTATTATAGGTCACTCACAACCTTTTGGCCAATCCCATGTTAGTCCAAGCTTGAAGAGAATTGAATTATCTCCTTCAAAAGGTGTAGCTTGGAATGCTAACAATTCCATTTGGATATTCATATCTATATTTTTTTCATATTCTATTTTTCACTATTTTCAAAATGACACAATGGAAAATATAACTTTCCCCAAAATATAAGTTTGACAAAAATGGAAATAAAACCCTAAAAACTTCTCTAGGAAGTATTTTTATGGGTAATAGTTGTACCTTATGAGTTTAAAGAGTAAACAATATGTAGATTAGTCTCTTTTTAGTCCAAATGAGAAAATATCAATCATAAAAATTCACTAAGACTAAACATTCTTTCCTAATAACTAAGGGAGAATAACATAATAAGCAAAATCACAAAATAGAGATGAAGACAATACAATTTTATTACCTCCTTTATTGCATATGATGCTTACTTGTTGTCATAAGGATGATCATGCTCAGCCTATAATGATTTAAATCTTTAATCAATGCTCTTCCATGGTGATAACATCTCTCCAATAGTCACTTGTAGTTTGGTGTGAAGCTTGGCATAATTTGGGAATTATAAAACTATTCTCAAAGGCTTCAAAAAAGTATTCTAGTAGAATAACCCTACATAAAAAATCTTATTTATCAATGGTGTGGGAATTTGTATTTATATCTCAAATAACTAGCTCTAATCCTAGGTAGGTTAGGCTAAATTCTAACTTAGTTTGAGTCTAAATTAAGCTAGGTTGAGTTAGTCTAACTCTAGGTAGGGTTAAGGGACTCATAGAATCTTGACACCTTAGTTTCAAATATTTGTGAGGCATGACAACTCACTTTCGATATTTTTGAGGTGTGAGTCACATTTCTAAATATTTATGAAATAATAAATCACTTTATTACCTCATTTGACTCTTGAATTCATTTTTGGATAAAATTTTCTTTTTTAGTAAATGAAATTCACTAATTTGATTTGAAATTTTTTTTAGGCAAGTTAATTAAGATTTTCAATATAATTAGTCTTGCTTAGTGATTTTTGGCTTTTGACAATTATCTTAATTATCATGAATTAATAGCTTAGCATGCCAAAAGTGTCAAATTACTAGGTTATAATTTGACTAGGCTTAGAATTAAACCAAGTTAGTGATGTATATAGGGTAATACACAAAATAAGCTAGCCTCACCACATTTTTGGGTAATTAAATCTCTTATGCAAATAAAATTGGGTGATTTAAGTGATTTCTAGGCTTAAAATATGTAATTTTCTATAAATTGAATTGAATGCCAATTTAGGTACAAAAGTGGCCAAAATTAAGTGTTTACAATTTTCCCCTATTTGAGAATACATTGCAAGACACAAACATAATAACATCTTTTCAAAGAATGTAAAAGTTGTTAAGCTAAATGATTCATGACCTAGAGGGTGAACGATGAGCCCTTTATGCCCCCTCAAGGGAGTAGGTGGTAAAAATAGAATCATTGAATGTTCCCTCAAAATGAATTAAATGACATGATCTAAATAAAAATGGGGGTTGGATTGCTGAATTACCCAAAGGTAGTTATAGAAAGTAATAAAGGGTGTGACACTAGTTTTTCCAAAGGTGGTTATAAGTAATGTCACAGATAGTTACCCTAGCAGGGCACTAAGATGGATACTAATTTGCCCAAAAGCAATTATAATCAGTAACCAAATGGAAAAAACTAATTACCCCAAAGGTGGTTATAATCAAAAATAGAAAGCAAGAAATATTGATTTTCCCAAAGGTAATTATAATTAGTAATGGAAAGGGAAACACATTGATTTGCCCATTGGTGGTTATAATCAATATCACATACATTTTCATCAGAAGGGTAGGTGAAATGGCTAAAAATAATCATTTTCCCATTGCTAGTTATAATCATTAGCATGGAACAAAAAAATAATTATTTTCTCCTAGTTAGTTATAATCATTAAATTGGTCAAAAATAAAATTTTCCACAATGGGGCAAATTAGAAAGGGTAGTTTATGCAAAAAAATCTATAAAATAAATTGATGATGATATGACAAAGTATAAAAACACATTTATAACCTATATGTGAGTTTGAAGATGCACATTTGAACAAACATGGGATATAGATTGAAAAATCATGTTATTAAATGGGTCTCAAGGGGAGGCCCAAAAACAAAAACTACCACAACAAAGAAAATTGGTAAGGGTAGTTTATGTGAAAAATACATAGAACCAATTAATGATGAGATGTCAAAGGATAATAAGACATTTCTATCCTAAATGTGAGTTTTAAGAGGCACGTTCAAACAAACATGGGATGTAGGTTGAAAATTTTTGTTTTTATATGGGTCTTAGGGGGAGGTACAAAATGATGGTTAAGTTATTTTTAGGAGATTTTTCATTTGAGATTATCATCTAAGTATGTTATATGACTCATATGGATGCTTATTCATATATGCTAATCTATATAAACACATAATAAATGATTTATTACACTTATTTACTAGTCATAAATTTAGGCATGTGTTAGGGTAACTGGTTAGGATTTTGATATATTGGAGAGATGTTACCACTGCATTGCTAAAAGATGTGATCATGGTTTCACTTTAAATTGTGATATTATGCATGATATTATGGATAGATAAAATGACAATTCATATCCTAAACATGGAAAACTTAATTTAAATGTAAATATAAAAACTTAAGAATAAGATATGAATAATCAAATTCCAAGTGTAAATAGAACAAATAAATCAAATGTAAGACTAAATACAAAAATTCATGACCAAAGTACATGATATGGATAATCAAGACTTAAGTGTAAACAAAATGTAATAATATTATGGAAATCAAGAAGAAAATTTAAAAAATAAAGAAAGATATAAAAATAAACAAAACATAGTAAAACACCAATAAAAACAAACAACAAAACACCAATAAACAAACAAAATACACAAACAAACAAAGTGAACAAAAAAATCAAAAACAAATAAGCAATCCAAAGCAAATAAAAATATAGTAAACAAACTAATCTAAACAAATGAAACAAAACAAATATCAATACAAAAACAATGGTTAATCATAATTTTAGTACAAATAGAAAATAAATTATTCATGCATGTTTAATAGAGGTGTTAATCTTATTGACAGGGTAACCCTTAATCTAGGTAGTAAAGACACTGATAAAACAACACAAGAACAAAATATTAATGGTTTCCTCTAGATTATAGGGAAATAATGACACAAACAAGATAAACAAAATGGTGGGAATAAAATCAAATCAAGGAATAGCCAAGATGACTCTAGATTCACTAGGCAAGTGGATGCAGCCTACATAGTTCCATGAACATAAGATCCAATGTAAAATTTAGGCCAAATTTAGTTCTCCTAGGATATGGGATAGAATAAAATGGATAATAAGAAAACATGATTGATGTGTAGAGTAAAATAACATTGTTCTTGTAAAATGGTGAGTACATTATAAAAAGAGGGGATGACATTTCAAAAGAATGAAAATGTCAACACAAATAAATTATGCAAGTGCAATATTATGGTTTAGGTTAAAACCACACTATAAGTCAAGATACGGGTACCCACTAATTAACTAAATTAGTAATTCATAGTGTCTATTGCATCTAAGGCTTGAAATGATAATGAGCTTACAAAATGATGAGAGCATTAAACTTAAAAATGCTCAAAAAATGGTGAGAGTGTAAGATTAATCTAAATAAGGATGGGGAAACTAAAAGATAAGTGTTTATTTGTGATATAGTTATGGGGGAAAGATCCTTAAGGCAAAAAAGTTGTCTAAAAATAAAGTAAGGTGTGGTGGAACTAACCCAAGATATGCCATGTATCCATTTGTTTCTTTTATAGTCTGTGTGAACCTTAGGCTGATTTAGCTCTCCTATAAATGGGAGGAAAAATACTAAAGTGGTCTAGAAATAAAAATAAATATATAATATGGTCCATCTTAGAATAATTTTCTATATTTATATCTCACATGGAAATTCTAAGCCAATTTTCTTTACAAATGTTTAGGGGTTTTGAGACTGTTACAAATGTTTTTGAAATTTTTTAGGCATCTCAACTCAATCAATAATTATGAGATACATAATAGTCCAACTCATAAAATAATGAGAGTGTGTCTTAGGTTTCTCATAAAATGGTAAGAGCATGGCTTAGGGGTGACTGAGTTGAACTCAATGTGAATCAAGCATTGCTTATATAGTCCTATTAAGACCTCAAGTCATTATAGTTCTACCTATTAAAAAGGAGATGAATTTATTCTAATGTTTTGGTGTATTTTTGGTATCTCTACTCCATCAATAATTAAAAGATACAACATGGTTTAAACTAAAAAAATGGAAAGAGCATGGAAAAAGGGGTGACTAAATTGACTTTAACATTAATCTATTTTATTATATAAATAAAACCCAAAAGAATATGTTCTTCTATTCAACACATAGATAGCCTAATATATAGGCAAGAAACAAGCACCTACAAATATGGATGTAGGTGAAACAAAGAGTTGATGGGAATAACAAAATAGAAAACCCATGCAATAATAAAATAATATTGTTTATAACAATATAATCAAACACATATAAACTTAATGATTCTAATACCCTCCCTTAATGACTAAACTAACTATTTCAGTCATTATTATAATAGTATGATTAAGTCTATACAAAACTCAACCAAGGTGTATTATTTTTACCTCTATAGTGGTGTATCCAAATATCCCTATTGTTGCCAATCCATCTTACCAGAGTACATGGGTAATGTGTTGATGTAACTGCCAAGTAGTGTAGGAAATAGTATGGAATACTAGGTTCACTAGATTATGTTATTCCTTGAATTATTGTCATGTCTTGGATGCATCATGCTTTACCTATTTGTTAGAGTGATCAAGCCTGATAAAAAAATTTAGATTATACATCAAAACTAAACAACATATCATATCCCCTAAGGGATATTTATATGAAGATTTTTTGACAACTTAACATGTACTTCTCTCTATTCTTGTAGAATTTTGAGACATTTCTTGTGCACAACATGGTTGTGTTCTTTGTTTATGCTCCTTATTTTTTCACCAACCTTCATAAAACACTTCCATTTGGGTTTGAATTTTGTCTTTGTACTTATGCTTGGTTTCAGTACCTATGAAACAATAGTCAAATCAAAATTAACCTACTCTTCACCTTCCACTTCCCTTTTTATCAACCTTGATCATTGCCCTTCCATCAAATAAGGTAATTCATCCTTTCAAACATCCTACATAGTGGTATGGTACCACTTAGGCCTTTTGTTTTGGTCTTCTTGATTTGACTGTAAAGAGTTTAGAAACACTCTTTTCATCGCTAAAACTTGATTCCTCTGGTTTTTCCATCTTTGAACCCTATTCAACTTTAGTAATAGTACTTGTTCTAGAAACATTATTAGCAAAAATAACTACAATACTTTCAGTAGATTTACCATTATTAGAAAATAATGGTATTTTCTCATCTAAAATAACATCCCTACTCACCATAATTCTGTATGTAGAGACATATTTAACTTTTATGCATTCTTCTACTCATAATAGCCAATAAACAAGTATTATTTACCCAATATAGAAGCATAGATCCAAAAATATGAAAATTACTTACATTTGGTGTTTTTCCTAACCATGATTTTTCTAATGTTACATTCTGCACAAGTTTATAGGGACTTCTATTCAAGATGAACACTTTAGTGTTGATAGCTTCTGCCCATACTGATATGGTATATTTTGGCTATCCAACCATACATCATGCCATCTCCATCACTATCATATTTTACCTTGCCATGACTTCATTTTGTTGTGTGATCTGTAAACTAAAAAATACAAGTGTACTACATTCAAAAATCACTTGTTCATGTTTCTGAGATCTTTCAAAATTTTACTTTCTTGTGTTTAATTTTGCATAAAGAAAGTAAAATCAAAATTAAAATGAATATTAGAATGCAATAATAATCAGAGAAAATCAAAGATAACACCAGCAAGTTGATAATGGAGTTCGGCTTCAATAGCCTACATCTCCGGGTCTGCCCAATGGTGAGGACCGTTCTATTAAAATGCTGCAACAAATGGCTTCAAAACCTTTACAAATCTTCAATTTCACCTTTTTTGATCTTTATTTTCCAAAAAACATTCCTCCTTGACCTGAAAACAAAAGCCCAAGGCTATAAAAGGCAAAAACAAGGCTCTAATCCTCTTAATTCTCTTTACACAGTCAGAAATCCATGTCAATACAAGTAAAAATAACTCCCTTTTATAATGTTTCAGCCACTGTGGCTGAAGAAATCAAAACCTTAGCCTTTTAGGCACAAGGTCTCAAGTTCAAAACTCCCTCCTCCTTTCTAGGTGCCAAGCATGCAGTTTGAACGCTTTGACTTCTTCTTCCCTCCTTTTTGGTGCCTTGGACTTTGAAATTTCCTTGGGTGGCATGATAGGCATGGCAAGGTGGTGTGGCATGCTTGAAACTTTCAAATAACATGTGATAAATAACACCTAACCAAATTTTTGCCCCCTAATTATTTTCCACGTGTCAAATGGAGATTGGTCCACTTGGCATTTTGCAACTGTGCCACGTCATTTTTGACACCAAATTTTTACCTGTTGAACCAAAACTTCAGTGGCCTATAACTTTTGCATACGGTGTCTATTTTTCAAACCACGAAAAGGGTCAAAAATCTCTCAACGAGTAATATAATGTGCAAATGATTTGAACTGATTTTGAAGACTTTTGCAAAATAGAACAGTACATGGATCCATTTGGATCATTGTGAGAAACTTTGCATGTGTATTCCTCCTTACAAAATTCTTTAAGTTTCCTAGAGATAAACTCATGCCCTTTAAACAATCTCAAAGCCTTTACCTATTTATCTACCATAGCTTTCTAAGCAACAATATTTGAGAAATATTCTGAATTTCTATGTAGAAAACAAACCCACATTTTCCTAGAAAAGTCATCAATGAATAACAAGTGGTACAAAGCTCCAAAAATGGATAGTATCCACATTACACCATGAAAACCCACATGTACCAACTCCAATGCATTTTGAGTTTTCTCTTGCTTATTAATGTCAAATGAAAGTGAAACATTCTTATCAATTTGACATCTTGAACATACATTATGACTATTTTGAATAGAAACCATTCCATTCACCATATCAGTCTAACCTAATGTATGTAAGTGATCATAATCGAGGTGACCATACCTCTTGTGTTGTAGTTCACTAGAGTTATCCACCACTGCTAGTGCATGTTCATTACCTATTTTGGGATCAACTAGTCTATATAGACCCTTAACACCAATCCTTGTAGTAATGACTTTCTTATCATAAAGACTCTAAACCATACAATTATTTCCTTTAAATTTCACATAAAGGTTAGGTGTCATTGTTATTTCACTAATGGAAAGAAGATTATATCATGTCAGGGACAAACCAAACATTCTAAAAAGTGTACATGATAGAATTTAATGAAATTTTAACATCTCCAAAACCTTTCACATCATGAACCCAACCATCACCTAAGGAAACTATTTCATTTCAACTAGTATCTTCAAAAAAAATTACATACCAGTCTCTATGACACATGTAGTGTCATGAAGCCCCTGAATCAAAGTACCATGTTCTTGACTCCTCTAACTGGTTATGTGATGCCACATATACAAATTCACTTGTCAAATTGTGTTGATCTTCTTCAGCCATATTTTTAGATTGTGATTTCTTTGTCAAATCATATTGTCACTTACGATAATCTTTCTTGAAATGACCAGGTTTCTTAAAATAGTGTCATTTCAACTATGATTTATTCCAACCACTTTTGAAGGCCTCATCACTAGATGAATTACTACCACTATATTGTCTTCCTTGTCCCTTAATTTTTTATGCAATGAATGCACTCTCTATCAATTTTGATATCAATGTGATTGATTGTTCTTGCCTTCTCTCCTTCTACAATAGCAATGTGGACAACTTTTCAAAGTCCAAAGTCTACATCTCATCAATCATGTGCAAGGAATCCACAAATGACTCAAATGAAGGTGGAAGATTTTGCATAACTAGAGCAATCAAATCTTGCTCATCAACAGGCTTCTGCACAACCTTCAATTGATCACTGATGTCCTTGATCTACAAAAAAACTCAAAAACAAAGCCACCTTTCTACATCTTAGTGGAAAATGATAAATTATTCAAACACAATACCCTACCAACTTTAGACACCTGGTATTTAGACATAAGACTAGTCCATAAAATTGATGGAATGGTCATATTTCTGATCTCTAAGATTAGATTATCTACTGTTGATAGTTTTAACAACATAAGAGCCTCACAATGATGTTTATCATAGTCATCAGTACCTATGGTAGGTCTTTTCTCTTTATCAAGCACTATTTTATCAAGATTTCAATATTCACTTATCATCAAAACCTTGTGACTCCATAAACTAAAAGTTTTGCTTGTCAATTTTTGTGAATCTAGTAACAAGAGGTGTTGTAAACTAGCCATTTTGACCTAGTTTTTCCAAAAAATACAAATACTAGAAAAAATATAATGACTTTAAACAAAATTCCACCTACCCACTGATTCAAATCACAAATTGGTTAATACCTCTAGTTTTTAGCAAAAAAATCAACACTGATTGGGATATTTTAAACTTTCCATCTTTAAAAACACCAAAAAATAAACAAAAATAATTAAATCTAGAGATCTACAAGTCTGCTTTCAAAAATTCCTTTTCCATCAACATCTAGATACAAAACCTATAAAATAGTGAAATTTTCAATTGATATAGGTTTATGGTTATCTCCCAACATAATTAATTATGTTCTTTCAGGCAAAACCTTTGGTAAAAAATCAATTTTTAAAGTTTGAAAAAATTAATTAATTTTTCCAAATTTTAAAAAAATGCACCTTATTTCTAATTGGCTAGAATAAAACTTAGCATAAAATCTTGCATGAAATAAATCAACCAATCAAAAATGACCTATGCAAATTAGCTAACATGCATAACTTTAGATGCAAATTTTGGACAAATTACTCAGCTAAATCAGATGCCATCAAATCTAATGAGCTTCTGTCAAAAAAAAAAAGTTAGAGCCCTCACACACCAAAAAAAGTATCTAAATGAAAATTTGGGCTCCTCCCCAATCCGTATGAAATTAACTAACCAAAAACTTCAAATGCAATTTATGGGCAAAATACTCAACCAAATTCAATTCCATCTACGCCTACAGGCTTCTCTCAAGAAATAGAATTTTATAGAGCCAAGAAACAACTAAAATAGGCAAAAAATTAATTTTTTACACTTTTGGGCTCTATACAGCCTGACAAAGCAATGATGTACAAAAAAATAATTTCTTCTTCTTCTACTTTGAACTTATCAGATGGTGTTCACACTAGGTACATGTAAACCTCATGCTTCTTCCCTGAACTAGACCTCCTCCTTCACAGGCTTCTCTCCCAAGATTTACCCACCGTTAGCTCTACTACAATATTAGATTACATAAAAAAAGCCTAAAATAATATGTTCTTATATTCAACACATAGATAGCCTAATATATAGGCAAGAAACAAGCACCTAAAAATATATAGGTAGGTAAAATAAAGAGTTGACGAGAATTAAAAAATAGAAAATCCATGCAATAATAAAATAATATTGGTTATAAATATATAACCAACACATATAACCTTAATTTAAAAATATTATTTTATTAAAAAAAAGAATGGTATTTCTCATCTATAAGAACATCCCTACTCAACATAATTCTATATTTAGAGACATCTATTAACCTGTATGCAATCCTCTACTCATAATAGCCAACAAACATGTATTATTTACCCAATACAGAAGTAGTAGATCAAAAACATGAAAATTACTTAATTCCTCTAGGAGTGTTGCCTACATAGTCCCATTAGGAACTCAAGTCATTGTAGATTTGCCTTTGCAAAATGCATCTAATTAATTACTAGCAATTTTAGGGAAAAATCAAATAGCAAGGCAAATGATAATAGTAATGGCAAGGTGATGCAATAATACATGGTAAAGGTGTTGTCCCTAATTTTCCCATAAGTATTTAAAATTAGGAAGCAATGATAAAGGTTTGGTGGTACTAATTTACCCATAGGTGGTTATAATTATTAGCCCAAGGTGGGTCACTGATTTTCCCAAAGATGGTTATAATCAGTGGCACCAATCAAACGTAATAACAAATGAAGGATGTAATTACTAGGACCACTATCATACTACTTTCATATACTACCATTCAAACATGTAATTCTAAAACAACTACCAAAATTGAATCTATCATCAACCACTAACGTTATTGAATCACAAATGAATTAGAACCAAGGCCAAATGTGATAGGTGGGGTTAGATAAAAATAATTAGCTGGTGAAGGGTTAAGGTTATGGTAGAATGAAAAGGGGGTATAGTAAAAATAATAGGTATAATGTGGCATAACTTAGATGATCCTTATAGATAATAATCTAAATCCCTCAAGCGTAAAAATGTTTGAGGTGCATTATGTTCATTGGTTCTTTAAGTTCATCTCCCTCTGGTGTAATAAGCCTATATGATTTAAAACCATACCTGGTAATAACTACATAGGGTCCTAGCCACTTTGGTTATAACTTTCCCTTTTCTTGATTTCAACATTAACATTGATTTGATTCTCTTTTAGTACCAGGTCACCAAGTTTGAATTCATGATTCTTAACGTGCCTATTGTATTAGCCTTTGAGTCATTTCTGATAAGCCTAAAGATTATTAAAGGAATCCAAATATTTACCATCAAGTAGGTATATCTCCTATAAGAGAGCCATTCTATAGTATTCATTATTGATGATGTGCTCTAATTAAATTTGAAGAGAAGGCAACTCAAACTTAATGGGAAGATAGATTCAGTTTCATAAATAAGTGAATAGGGTGTAGCTCCTATTGGAGTATGGAATGTGGTATGGTAAGCCCAAAGGGCATTAAATAATTACAAGTGCCAATTATAGCCAACATCATTGACAATATTATTTAGAATGTTAAAAATGGTTTTATTAGAATCTTTAGCTTAGTTGTTGCCTTGAGGATAGTAAGTAGTATAGAAATGTTATTTGATTTGGTATTGAGATCAAACTGATTTCACATTTTTATTCTTAAATGATCTATCACTATCAAATATAATGTTAGAGGGGATGCCATAGTAATAAATGAGATGACTGAATATTAATTTGGAGATATGCTTACCAATGATGTAAGGGGAATGGCTTCCACACATTTAATAAAGTATGTGATAGTAGTTATGATGTGCTTTTGGCCATCTGAAGATGTTGGATTGATCTTCCCAACAAGGTCAAGTCCCACATTGATAATGGCCATGGTATTATCAATGGTTTGAGTGTATTAGCTAAATCATTAATATTATTGGCATACTTTTGACACTTGACACACCTATTCACATATATAACTATGTCTACTTCCATCATCGGCTAGTAATAACTAGTACACAGTAACTTTTTAGCTAAGATTGTCATGTTGGTGTGGGATTCACACACTCCTTATACTTCTCTTAATGTTATTATAGATTATATTGAAGGTAAAAAACAAATTAGAGATACATCATAGCTTCTATGATACAAGGTTGGTCCAATTAGGGTATAGTGAGAGGCTTTGTAGGCAAAGGCTTTTTGTTTTTTAAATGATAAATTGGGAGGCATGATTTGGGTTTAAAGCTAGGCATATATATCTGAGTATAGGGAGATGTGGGACCATCAATGTCACAAAACATATCAATGGTTGAATGTTCATGTGCTGGCACTAAGAGATGTTCAACAAAAAATTGATAATACCTAAATCTGTTAGTAATCTAGATCATGTAACCAATAGTGGCCATAACATCTATTATTTTGTTATAGGTCAGAGGTATTCTTTTAAATTGGATGTTGGCAATATGTTGTTTGAGAGTATTGACTATACCTTTATAAGGTACCAATTTCTCATCCTTGGTTTGGTATTTATCTATGGCCTGATTAATGGTTAACTGAGAATTACCATAAACCAATAAATGTTGAATGTTTCATTGTACTACTTGGCAAAACCTAATAATTAGTGCTTTGTAATTGTCTATGTTATTAGTATCAGGAAATCCAATATGAAAGGACTTGGGAATAATATCCTCTTATGGCATAATAAACAATATTATGAACCTTGATCCATGAGTCATGAATGATCCATCAAAGTACATCTTCCATCATTCAGCCTCAGGAGGTGCATCTGCTTCTTTAATAATCATAATAGCCTCATCTAGAAATCCAAATGTAAGAGGTTGAGTATCATGAAGAGGAGATTTAGCAAGATGATTTGCATGTACTTTCCCCTTAATGGCCTTCTGATTAGCATTAAATTTCAAACTTACTCACTATCATGATCTATTTTACCATACAACCATGTACAGCTGATTTAGAAAGTAGATGCCTAAGTGGATATACTTTGGTGTTAACTATGGTCTTATTGTTTATCATGTAATGATATAATTTTTGGGTTTCAAACACCATTGCTAGATAAGCTTTTTCAATTAGTTTATATTTATGTTAATGTATGACCGATGTTCATCTCAGATAATATGTGGCATGCTTTTTTACCTATTCATTGTGTTATGCCAAAAATTTCCCCAAGGCATTCTCAGTTGCTGATACGTAAAGAAGTAACGGATTATTTGGCATTGGTGGCAACAAAATAGGTGGGTTGGTAAGATATTATTTAGTATGGTCAAATACTTTTTGACACTTTTCATTGTAGGATAATGTAACACCTTTATTCAACAAGTGCATAAATAGGTGGCATTTATCATATAATTATGATATGAAGCATCTGATAGATTGAATCTTTCCCTACAAACTATAGATTTATTTCAAGGTAGATGGTGGTGGCATTTTTATAATTGCATGAACTTTGGCTATGTCAACTTCAATACCCCTATAAGAGATAATTAATCCTAAGAGTTTTCTAAAAGTGACACCAAATACACATTTATTTAGATTAAGCTTGAGATTGTACTCACAAATTCTCTCAAAGATTATTTGGAGCATGACTGGTGATCAGGACAGGTTATAAATTTACCCAAAATATCATTGACATAGTCCTCAACAATGATGTGCATCGTGTCATGAAAAATATATATCATAGTTCTTTGGTAAGTGGCTCTAGAATTTTTAAGTCCAAACAACATTACCTGATAACAAAACATTCCCCATAGAGTATTGAATGTTTTCTTGTGCTAGTCTTTAAGAGCAATTCTAATTTGATTATACCCTAAAAATACATCCATTGGAGAGAGCATTTCATAGCAAGTCATTGAGTCAACTATCATGTCAATATTAGGCAAATGGAGATCATCTTTTGGGTAGGATTTATTGATATCTCTAAAATGAATGTAGATCTTGATACCTTCTAGATTTTTAATTACTATCACAATGTTTCATATTCACTCTAATGGTTGATTGGCCTGATGCATTTCATGTCTAGGAGTTTTTCCAACTCTTTATTTACTATCACAACAATGTGAGGATGCATCTTATGTAACTTTTGTTTAACATGCTTAGCATCAGGATGTATAATGAGATGGTGTATAACCAAGGTTGGGTCCAAACCTAACATGTCCAAATAGGTCCATGCAAATATGTCAAAAAATTCCCTCAACATGGATACAAAACCTTAACTTTCTTTCTTAGTGAGGGAAGCACTTAGTTTAATCCATTTTGGGTCCTTTCGAGTCCTGATATTCACCTCTGAAGTGTCCTCTAATAGAAGTGTAGAATCATCATCTAGAATATTTAGCAATGAGTTGAATTTAAAGGCAATGACAGTGTAGATAGACTGGCTCTTCTAATTCTCCTAAGTAGGATGAATCAGAATCTCCTAATGTTAGCATTGGCCATGATACAAATATCTCAGGTCACTCTTGAATAATTTATGCAATAGCCTACCACTCTTTAGTACTGATATCTAATCCATAAATAGACTATGGGATAAAGGTCTCATGTGTTTCATAGGAAGAGGGGTGAACATCCCTATCTAATAGTGCCATAAAATAGTTTTCACTAAGAGACTTGCCTTTCTCTTTACTTTTTATTTGGTTAAGTAGTGCCCTAAAGAGGTTTTCACTTTCAAACCTCAATGTTTGATTTTTTTTTTTGGCTAGGTAAGTTAAGCTGCTCTCATAAATAAGCAAAAAGATCCAATCTAATATCAAATCCCTATTTGTGTTCTCCAAGATTAATGTGACTCCTTAATCAAAGAAATCCATATATGCCCTCATCACTTTCAAACTCATATAGTTTCACTATTGACTCTTGTTAGTCCTAGTCTATCAATTGTAGATGGTAAAGGGTTAAAGGTGAGAGGTTATAAATAGGGTTAATATTGAAAATGGCATGGGGTTCAAATAATTTTGTAGGGGCAAGGTCATCCTAGATGTTATAATTAGACCATGTGTCACTACAAACATCATCACCACTAGTAATTGGTATTGGAATGTGAATTAGGTATGTGGGTTTACCCCCAAGTGATTTAAATCCAATACCATGGGTTACCTTATACTCATTCATTAAGAATGGTTTGATCATACCTTATTGATGTAACCTAAGGCCTCTACCATCATAAGCTAGGTGATCTATAATTCATTTGGGAATAGGATACTTCACACTTTGGTAAAAGTTGGGCAACTCATTAGTGTAAAGCCATGAATTATCTTCTATCAAGGGATCCCATTCTAGGCTAGATACCAGTTTCAAAATAATGGGCTAGTTTAGCTAAGATTTTTCTTTGGTTTCCCACACCATACAAGTAGTTTTGGTAGTAAGTCTCCCAAAAGCTTTAGGATTTTTAGGAAATTCAGTAATATGGAATGCATTATGGGTGTTATATTCTCCAATAAATTTTTTAGTGACATAGAAATGGTTGGAAATTTTTGGTGGAGGCATGGTGGAGGTAGAGGCTAAGCTATTTAGGTTAATGCAATTAGCTTTTAGGCTTGATTCAATGAATTTTCCTTTCTTAGCTTTCTCTCCATCTAACCTAGGTATAGGATTCATGCCAAATTAGTAGTTGTAACTTTTATACTCAACCTCAAGGCATTTACAATACTAGTATGGATGAATATCAATAGGTATAGTCACTTTCATTCTTAAATGTGTAAATTTTATACATTGATACAATGTAGAAGGTATAGCCCTAATTTCATAGATCCAAGGTCAGTCCAATAATAGATTGTATGATAGTTATATATCTAAAACATGGCATAGATTATCATGGGTCAATGGTTTGATGACCACTGGTAGGCTAATGGTACCTTGAGATGCTCATTCTTCATTATCATATGCCTTGATAATGATGGTATATGGCTGTAAGTTGGCTATTGTATATCTATGATGTTTGACCAACTTCAAAGACACAATGCTAAAACCCAAACCATTTTCTAAAAAGACATGTTTAACTCTATGGTTCATTATACTAACTTCAATATACAATGGGTTATTATGTAGAGGACCCAAATAAGACATATCACTTTGATCAAAGGTGAGGCATTGGCCAAGGGATGAGTGCCCTACCATGGCTTAGAATTTATTTGGAGTGATATCATCTGGCATAATAGATTGGTTCAAATACTTGTTATATATGTCTTTGTGGACTGTAGATGTGCACAACAAATCCATGATGGAGATGTGTATAATATTTTTCTTCAATTTTTTCACAATATAATAGTCTTTCCACTTAGTTTTATCAGTTGGTTTATTTTTTATAAGCATGAAAGGTTGATTAATCTCATTTATAGTATTTGGATGTGGTCCTTTGATAATGGATTTGGCTCATCAAGTTGTGATTATATAATCTCAATCTAGAATTTGGATTTGGTAGTTGGCTACATAGGGAATGAGGCTCAGAATGATGATTCTTTGATGGTATGGTCCCTGATTATTAACATGGACCATAGAAGAATGACCAACATAAGGAGGTTGGTAGGTATTATTTATAAAATAGGCATTATTATGTGAAAGTCCAAGTTTATTTATAGTTGGTCTAGGGTTAATAGTAATGGTGGCAACATGACTACCTAAAATGTGCCATACCATATTGTTGTACATCTACACAATGGCATGATGACTTCATTGATTGGTTTGATCATTTTTCATTTGGTTTTGATCATTTTGTTATTGTTGTTATAGTTAGCATTATTGTGTTGATTTTATGGTGGAGTTATCTACCATTTTTATTATTATTGGTAGTGTTGTTGGTTGTTGTTATTGTTATGTTGGGGAAATAGATTATGGTAGATATTATTGTAGATACCCAAGTTATGATTGATCATAGGAGCATGGGTGTCTCTTTCTATTTCTCTATTATCCAACATGTTCTCAATCAGATGTTTGAGTTGGATACACTATCTTATAGAATGTCCTCTAACATGATGGTACTCACATAATTTATGTTCCTTATACTAATCAAGAAAAGGAGTATCTTCAAGAAATGGATTTGGTATAGGAAATAATGATCATATTTTCTTGAACCAAAATTTTAAACACAAACTCAATAGGCTCACCAAGGTCACTAAATTATCAGACAATAAGTGGCCTTCTTTGTAGAGGAGGGGATTGTAATTGGTTCTAATTTTATGGTAGTTGGTTCTTTAAGGTCCTAGTTGAATGTATTAAGGAAGTGGTTATTGAGTGGGTGGAGGTATACCGAAAGTCATTTTTTACACCATCTAAATGTGGCATGATTTATTAACCCATTTACTAAAAACATTTTTATTGAGGTTGCAGGGTTTAGGTATTTCATTGTTGTTGGCTTGAGGTGGCGTTGAAGCCGGTGTTTGAGTTTGGTTATAGTTATGGTTCTAGCCTTAATTCTAGTTTTGGTTTTGATTGGGAGAGGATAACTTGATTATGCCTTTATTGACAAGAGATTTCTTAATCTATATTCCTTTCACTAATAACCTCTTTAAATGTATGAGCACATTACAGCTCAAGATTTTAGGATATCTCATTGTGTAAGCTCCTCTAAAATATTGTAGCCAATTATTTATCTAATAGATTTTGTGTAAATTAACTTGTTAGTGCTCTCCAATATTGAAAGTACGCAATGAATCTCTCATTAGTATGTAAAATATCTCATTAGTATGCAATGAAGCTCTCATTAATATGCAATGAAGCTCTCATTAGTTTTGGTGAGGTGTAAAATCTAGATTTTATTATTTAAAATAAATATTTAAGTGTGTATAATTGACTAATTTGACTTTTTTTAATTATTTGAATTTTGAGGAAGATATGATGAATTATTAGAATAATTATTAATATGTTTTAGGTGTATTTCAACACTAAATGAATTTTAGGTGTCTACATTTTCCTATCTTTAAAATAATGTTATGAAACAATACTATTTCAAATAATATTAGAAGTAGAGTGTTGATGATTAAAAAATAAAAAAAATATCCAAATGAATGAAAATAAGTGTGATGATGCCCCCTCAAGGGTTTGTGTGAGAAAATAGACAAACGCTCAAAATTGATGAAAAGAGGTAATGAACAAAGAGATTTGGAGAAATGATAAATCAACTTATTGTAGAATTGATGTAAAAATTACAATATGTTTATTGCATAAAAAGTTTGCCCCTAGTTAATTAAAACTAGAGTATGGATTTGAAAGTAAATAGTTTTAACCATTTAGAGAATGCATGCTTACTATTTTTCTATGACATAGGGGTCAATTGAGTAGTTGTGGGAATGATATATCCTAAAAATAATAATCTAAAGATCTATAAATAGAAACAATATATTAAATTTGAAAATGATTTTGTTTATTTGACATAGATTATTGCAAGATTTTGAAAACAAATCTAGAATAAATTGAATTAATATTTTAGTAAATTTGAAAAATGGATGGAGTTAGATGAGAATGTTTTTTGGTAGTATAGAA
Source organism: Torreya grandis (assembly GCA_037957365.1). Classification (NCBI taxonomy): domain Eukaryota; kingdom Viridiplantae; phylum Streptophyta; class Pinopsida; order Cupressales; family Taxaceae; genus Torreya; species Torreya grandis. The sequence continues at coordinate 1,157,207 of JARHVA010005198.1, read as the reverse complement.
GAATATAAGTAAAATAAATGGGGATTAGAAAACCATTTTTGATATTTGATAATCAAAGTTAGTTGCTAAGAATTATGATATGATAGATTTGTTCTGAGGCTTCCAAGGAAACATAAACCGTATTCCACACCACAAGCACCGAACGGAGTGAGTGAGGAGATTATAGATACTTGAGAGGCTTAGGCCTCTAATAAGTGAATTTATTTTTGATTTTTTTTGCATTTATTAGAATTTATTAGTGCTTAAATTAGAGAAAATGAAATTGTTGTTATCAAAATGGTGATTTTGGAGTTGAAATTAGTGATTTCATTAGGGCAAACATCGATTTCACTAAACATGGTAGTGATTTTTAAAAATAGGGTAGCAATTTTATTTTAGGTAAAAATGGTGATTTCTCTATTTAGCAGTAGTGAAATCACTAAACATAATAGAGAAATCATCAGGTATACAATTGATTTCACTCAAGGGAGAAATATTTTTGTGTGAAGGGGTTAAAAGTGAATTCAAAGGAATAAATAGCAAATTTACAAATTATAGCATCAATTTTGTGTTGTATAAGAATGAAAAAAAAATGTTTTTGTGGTTAATGTTTTTTATTTATTTTGATTGAGTCTTTAAAATATAGTGATAGTGATGAATTTAACACCGAGTATAATTAATTAAATGCTAAAATTTGTGATTTCTATGAGGTATTATCAATGTTTGTTATGTGGGATTAGGCATCTACAGTGATGGTGTAGATGGCAAGTTTCACCAAGTATGATTTTGGCATATTAGAGGCGACTAGATTATCTTATATTATATATATGTTGAAGGTTTGACTAGATAAAGCTCTATTGATAGCATTGGTAGAGAGATGGCATAGTGAAACTAACACATTTCACTTATTGATTAGGGAAATGAAATTTACATTGGAGGATATGTATCATAATTTTGGTATCCTACTATGAGGTAGATGTGTTTACTGGGGATAGGGTCCATAGGATGTTACATTATAGAAAATTTTTGGTGTTAGGTTGATTCCAGTTATTAGAGGTGGGATTGATGTAGACTATTATACAAATTTAGAGATGGATTCTCTTACTATGTTACTCATGGCTATTGTTAGTGGCATGTTACTTACTAACAAGAGTTGGAGGATACATCCTATTAGGTTAATAGATGTGATTAGAGACATGATGGATATGGGAGAGAGATTTGCATGGGGTCCATCTATGCTATCACACTTATACCATGATTTACACCACTTTGTATATTCAATTCAAGAAGATATGAGGCCATCGACATTACTACATGTATGGTGTTGGGAGCACATTATGATTGAGAGTCCTATTAGACATATGAACACATGAGTTAATGATGAGGTATCGGCATATGTATGGCATGTGATTATTGGGACACACAAACCATATTTGGGAGATCTAGATTTTTATAAGAGGGATATTGATGAGGTAGGTGATGATTAGATCACTTGGAGACCTTACACAGAGATTTTATTTTAGTAGCCACATGAGGATCTTCACATGGACTACATGATGACCCCTTACTACATTATTAGGATGCATGTGTATACTATACATAGATATCACGCAAATAGGGTGATGAGATATTTTGGTGTGAGGCATCATATACTAGTTGGACCACATGTATGTGCATAATCTATGAGGGAGAGACCATAATGGGGTATGAATATTGATCTAGCTATGGAACGTAATCCACATTTTGAAATTTTGGAGTAGTTTGATTTTTGTCATGGGTGTCCTTGGTAAATTTAATAGCTATTTTGGCCTTCACTTTTACCCAGGTCTTTTTTCTATTTTTAGCTAAGTCATAGCTTCCTTCTACCATTACCACGTGCCATCCCATGTGCTTGTTCAACATGAAGAAATTCTTAGTTTGCCTAAGATTAGTACTAGCTCTCCATATGGTGACCTAATACTCATTTAAAGATGGCACCTTTTTTATAGAGCTTCAATAAGCACCATTGGCTAGTCGAGTAATGGATGGGGCCTACTATATAGTTTCAACAAGAAGGAATCAGAGTTCACCACATGGCATCATGATGCTCCTTAGGAGTAAAGATTTCTTGTGTTATAACTTTAGGTAGTGCCATTGGTTGGGGAAGTTATAAAGAGGACCCAACAAGCATTTATAATCGAGAGGAAACAAACCTTCTGTGTGATGTCACAACACTTGAGTAAGTTAAAAAAATTATTATTAGACATTCAAGTAACACCATTGGATGAGAGAAGTGGGTCCCTCTTTCTTAACAAGCATTTCAAAGGTAGTTTTAGAGGTAGACACATGTCACTGCCATGCTTTTCCTAAGTGTCATAGGCATCACAAGGCATTGTGGTTGTACCATATCTTAGATTCTAAAGACCAACTATACTCATGAGTCAGAACTCCTCATTTGGTTGCAATGGCTTCATCATTAGCATGAGTGCTAGTTTTTAGGTATTGCTTCATCATGAGGTCATTATGCCTATATAAGCAGAGCTCGTTTATTTTGTAAAGGGTTGGTAAATGAGTAATTGCTTTTATTAATATCAGAGAGAAGCCATTTGTAATAGTCTAGTTTTAGAATATAGGTAGCAGTAGTTAGCATTTTTCATTCTATGACCTTAGCAAGTGCCCCTCATGGGTAGGATTGAATATTGTATAAAGTGCCCTTCAAGCCTTTTGTATTTTTTTCTCCACCTAAAAATGAATACGATGTGGTGTTTTGTGTCAAACTAAGTGGAACTTTATTTTTGTTTGTTGTTTCCTTTCTCTAATTCTATAGTATTGGTTCTTTTTTGCATTATAGACTTTAATTCATGCATATACTCCTTCAATAGTCTGTGATGTTTGAAGATTTAACATATTTTAAACAATTATAGGTTAATACTTGAAGGATCTTGATGCATCACCCTAATTAGCTTATTTAAGTTTTATTTTACATTTCCTTCTTATGCCTTTTCATCCCTAAATTGATCCAAAGAGTTAGATTTTAAAACCCCAGAGGTTGCTTTATAGATCACATTTGAGTCTCACATCTATAAATCTTCCCATAGAGAGTTATTTTCCTAGAGTAAAATTTTTAGGCATTTTATTTTCTAGCATGATTGATGGGACACAACTACTAGTCTACCTGAATATAAGACAAATTTTATGAGCCATAAACCCATTATGAGGCCATAAATAGAAAATAATCCAAGATTGTTAACACCACCTATGGTAGCTATAACTTATCAAAGGACCATGGGATCAAGTGCAACGTAATAACCACAACAAATGGTGATCCAAGGACCAATACAGAACTTTATAACATGAAATAGTGGTACTCCACTCATCCCTCTAGTAGCCTCAGTTACATGGTATATTATTCCTATGAATGCCTTAAAATCACTCCCTAAATTCTCAGGGGAAGACTTCAAAAGTGTAGCATAACATCTCCAAGATGTTGTGAATGTATACAATGTGCACTATGTTACATAGTAAAACATGGCCTTAAGGCTAATAGTCACCTCTTTCAAAGGGATATCTTCATTGGTACCAATCCTTGCCACCAAACTCTATCACCACCCAAGATGACTTTGGTAATAGATTCTTTGAGTGATTTAATGAGAAGATAGACTGGTCATCTCTCTTACAATAGTTAATAACTATTAAGAGTGCCCTATAATAGGATATTATTGATTTCAATACTAGGTTTAATAAGACCTAAAAAAGGATCCCAATAATATCTCAACCACCCATATGTATGGATATTATCTTTTATCTCAAAGCCTTCAACTTAGACATAGTTGTCATGATTCAGTCTCTTGGAGGCCAAACATTGTTGGATGCATTTGAGCTAGTAGTTAGAGTTGATAATAACTTGATAGATGTCAAAAAGCTTTACCCTTGGCCACCACTCCTAATGCTCCCAAAAAAATTGATGCCACCATAAGAGGAATTCTTAATCACCATGTAGGTGCCACCTTCTATGTGTGTATATCCACCTACCTAGGAAAGCATGCCCTATTCATCCTCACTAGCTATAGAGATGATTGACATGAAGAGAATCTTGTAGAACTTATATATTTAGATAATAAACCTCAAAAGTTAGTAGGCCATGACCCCAAAAAATTATTTAAAAAATTAAAAAGAAAGGAATATTTGTAGAACCAATGCTAAAAAAGGTAGAGGCTAAATCATCAGGTACCACATCATTAAGTGCATAATCATCAGATGTGACCCATGAATAAAATTATCCTAGTAACTGATCTATTATAAATAGTCTCACCAAGTGAAAATAGAGAGTTTTTTTTAGCTAAAAAAACATAATAGATGATTCAAATTCACGGTGCTTTCTATGCAAAGACACACATGTGTCCTAAAATTGTCCAAGAGGTAATCTATAGCAGAACGTTATCAAGCAATGAATGTAAGGGAATGCACCTGATTCATCCCATATGGATACCAATCCCTAGGTGTTGAGAATGTTTTTTAATGGTTTAGATGTAGGGAATGTCCTTGTAACAAGAGGAGGAGATATCCTCAGAGCATGTTGAGGATGTGGTATATGAAAGTGATATCCCAATATCAAAGGCCTCACAAGTCTAGTCAAATTATTTAACCCAATCTAAGAAGAGATTGGTCAAGACCCAAAAATCCTTCATAAGGCCTAAAGTGGATTTTTAGAATAGTCTAAGACCCAAATTTGAAGTAAATTAGGGCATTGAAATTACCCTATGGTTACAAGGTCCCTTGAAGCATGTGTTATTTTTATCAAGTGAAGTAAGATTACATGTTGGGTGGAATAAGGCATCCTGGGGGTCTGAGCAAGTTTATAATTTATAATTGCTTGTATGAGTTGATTTTTTGTCTCCAATGACCTAAATAAGGTATGTGAGGTCCCCCCATAACCTGTTATAATAGTTCATTTCCTCATTCCTTCATAAAAAAAAATTTATATGCCAATGATCTAGGCCTAGGGTTTGTTAGTCAAACTGACTGTCTAATCCTTAACTAACTGTATCCTTCTACTTATTTCTATCCAGAGGTCTAATACCTTATATAAGGTTTGTGAAAAATTTCCATCATATTATCAAGGTTATCAAAGGCTCATCCAAGATATAACTAGACTTACAATCATTTCCTCAAGACTGACTACTAAGACAGTCCTATGTATGCACATTAGGACTATGTAGGGTTGAGAGCATGGTGATAATTGAGTTTTTATCTTTGTTTTTTGAGCCTAAGTATGATGGATTGATTTCATCACTCTAAAATCCTTATCAATAATTTTTCATTGCTTCCCTTTAGTTATCATATAGACTTTAAAACCTTTACATCAAACACAAACTTCAATAAACTAATAGGCATGTATATGCAATGTATTGAGTATGCAGGGGTTTCCATTATTTGTTATTGTCTCCTTGATCTTTAAGGACTTGAGAAACTCAAGAATCTCCTAATACAAAACTCAAATCCTTTCAAGGACCTTTATCACTCCTTTTAAAGCTTGAAATATCCCATACTAGCTTAGTAAGCTTTTAGGTCTATATGAAAGCAATCTAAGGGATTTAATGTTCTATGAACCCTATTAGAACTGAAATATTCTTCAACTCTTGAATGAATAAAGGTTTTACTAACACTTTTAAACCTTAGTCCTCTCATCACCATTGCCATATAAAATAACTTTCTCACCTAATTGGCTTTAGGTGACTGTTTGAGGAAATGTGAGTGTCTTTGGACCTAAGTTTTCTTAGGTATCAGACCTATTGGTGGACTAGGTCACCACCTCTCAATCACATTCTCATCTTCTATATTAAAGGGATTTAGTCTTTTATCAATACCTATATCATTCTTTATTTTCCATGTTGCTTGAAGATGCTCTATTAAAAAAGGACTCAATCTCACTATTTGTATGGTCTAATAACTCCTTGTTACACTTTAAAACCAACTTGTCTTTGCTCCCATCCATATAGGATACTATAGGTAGTGATTCTTAGAGAGGATTGAGTGTCTAGTGATCTCCAATGGGATTGATCAGAGTTAGATGAGAATTAATGAGTTCAAGTTATAATTTCATATTGTCAAGAAACTTTTAACACATTTTTAGACTCATGAATGGGTGTTGATGGGCTTGTAGACCTATTTAGAGATATGAGGACCCTGCATGACCCTTAATTGAAGGTGTAGACTTAAACCATTATCTTTTCTTGAAAAACTCCCAATATCTCAATGGTTCTTATAACTCCCACACAACCTACTACTTGATCCAACTATCCAATCCAAGATAACATTGCATACCTTATTATTATTATAATTAAACCTTGAAAGCTTCAATTAGTCTTATGAGTGGTTTAGGATTATGTGCAGTATATTTGGTCTTGAATTCACTTTCATAAATGTATGGAATTTTAAAAATATTTAACCTCATTAGGAGCCCATATCTTTACTACCTTCAAGTCCATTGGTATACTCAGGGCATCTCCAAACTTTGATCCTCTTTTGAAATTTCTTATAGGCTCGATGATGCTTTAGGACCTCAGAGCTTTTTTCATTCAAATTCATAAATTTATTGTTTGCTTCTTATAACCTCCTATATGTCTTGGTATAGGTAACCCATACTATGTTAAAACATTCTTCGCACATTTGACCCTCATGATACTTCACACCATCTTCACTCTTCTTGCCAACATCACTCTTCATATTATCCTCACTCTAGTAATATTATAGATGCATCTTTTAACTTCCTACCTTCATCACTTCACTCATTCACTTGTGACTTGAAATCTAAAGTTAGAATATTCTCTATGATCACCATTTATACCAAGGCTTGAAAGAGATCTTGAAGCTTACTGAACTCCAGAGAAGATGATTTTTTGAGCATAAGTATCACATAGGGAAGAACACCTCTATAACTTCCATACTCAGTCTACTAGAGTATTTTGTCGGTGGCATTCAATTAGGTCAATTAGATTATTATGAGAGTCAATGGATCCAATACTCACCTCCATATTACTAAGCCACCTTTATCATGAACATGTCCTCATGAATGTTTATTGGTAGACTTACAAGCCTATGTGAAGGTAGAGGATGGTCACCTTATGTTTAAGAGTTGGGAAGTGCACATATGGGTGATAAGGATTAAAAATATTTTTTTACTTTGCATAAACACATAAAACATGAAAACACCACTTCAAAATATCTAAAAAAAATCAAACTCATCAAAATACTCTATTACATGCAAACATAGAAAATAGTCTCAAGGAGTGAATAGAGATATGTGACTAGTTAGAATTTGTACGAAGTAATTTTCTAATTATAAGGCCATATATGGATTATATATAGATTATAAGACTTATGAGAAACCATTAAAGTTCACTAAATTACTTGGAAAACTCAAAAACACAAAAAAAAACTACTAATTACTTGCAGATGGTGCACCAAAGAGGAATTTCTCGCCAAAAGGACATCCACACATGACACCATGAGGAATGAAAGTTTTTGAGGCATGTAAAAATATATTACAACATCCTTAAACTAGATTAAAGTAGATAATATTTCACAATTTGTTTTGGAATCTCAATAAATACCCCTATCACAATTGACTAGTAGATTGTAGACCCTTAACTTCTAACGATTGTTCATAAAGCTAAGAATATGAATATGAGAACCAATGCCAAAAGTTTTAAGAGGACTAATACTCTAATCCATATACAAATTTTTAGCTCCCACCTTCTCTCTCCTAGCCATACCATCTACTCTAATTTTATCTATGTGAGCTTGTGAAGGAGTCGATAGAGTATAAAAGTGATTTTATGAATTTTTTGGATCTAAAACTTCATTCCAAGCCTTTTTCTAACATATAAGAGACTAAATGACACTTTTTTAACATCTTTGTCTTACACATGACTTCCACAAGACTGTACAAGTTTGCTAACTCCTTAAACAAGTATTGAAAATCAAGAAAACTAACATTTATTATCCCTCTGATAGGTGTGGTATTTAATTAACTACACCCAACTCCTTAGAACATGTGTGGTGTGGATTTTTAAGTTTGTGAACTTTTCTAAACATTAAAGTGAGCCAAAAATCACATTTTAGTGCATTTTCAACCCCTTCAAGTTAGTAAATGGTCTTCAAACATTCCAAAACCTTATGAAACATTGTTAGAAGATGTTTTAGATGTGAAATGACATTTATGAATGCCTAATCACCTATGACACAACTTGACCTTGAATTTTCTCGCAATAACACCCCTAGACCACTATATGACCAAAATATGAAATTACCTTAACTTCTCCAAACATACCTTAATAAATGATAATAAGGTATTTGAGGGATTTTATGAACCATATAAGTATGATATGAACACATGACAGTTTTTAATTTGGAGGGGTGGCCAAATTTGACTTGGGGTCAAATTTGGTCAACATTCCATTTTATGGATTCCAGTTGACATGTGTAGGTAGTGTAATGTTAATGATAAAAGGAAGAGTAGTGTATGTGGAAATGGAATAAACTTATTTGATGTTATTTATAATATTTATATTGATGTTGGATGAGGCTTCTTCCTTACCTATAACATTATCACTATCATTTGCAAACTTGTCTACTGATAAAACTATTACTAGGACCAAAGTGGATGCTGATGCTAATAATGATCCTTCTCTTAATCGCAAAAGAAATTGTATATCTAATTTTGATAATAAATTTTATCTTGGTTTAGATGTGGCCATAAGGAAGGCCTAATAAAGTGTTTTATTTCCAAATTTCCTTTTTACTAATCTCTTATAAATGTTGGATTAAGGATGAAGATATTTTTGGAAATGCAGAGTCTTAGGTGTTGGTTTGAAGGCATATGATAATTCGATTATAGGTGGATTAGATGATGTTTGGGTCAAGATTGAGTGTTTATCAAAAATGGGTATTTGATCAAAAATGGTTGTTTGGTGGATAATGGATGAAATATTATGATTTTGATTTGGAAATGAGATGGTCTGATTTGGTGTAGGAGAGACATCTTGAAATACCCTTGAAGTAAGATTTTCAAATATGAATAGATCCAGGTTCATTATGATATATTCTATGTCATCCAACTCTTGGATATTGTATTGAGGTATACTGGAATTGTAACTAGTGGATGGGAAATTTGATTAATTTTGGAAAAGAGGGTTACTAGTGATAAGATGATATCATTGTTGGGATTCACTAGTAATGAAGTGTATTGGAATAATGGGTTTGTTGGATTTGTGTTGAAATTGGAAGTATGTGTGTTTTATTAATTTGTGAATGTAGGGGTATTTGTGAAGAAATTTGAACTTGAGTTTGGGGTTAAATTGGATGCAAAATCAAATTATTGATTTTGATGATTATAGAAAGGTTGGTTGTTATGGTTGGAGGAATTGAAGGATTGATTTGAATGGAACATGGTTGGATTTGACTGAATTGGAGTTTGATTTATGAATGTATTTTGGTTTATATACATATCATAAAGTGGTGGTGAAGGTGAACTAGAAGTTTGATTTGCATTGATGTTATGATTAGAACTATATGGATCTATGAACATATTTTGATTTGTATTTGGTGGTATTTGATAAATGGATTATATAGGATTGAGAGAATAATTTAGATAATTTTGACTATTATAACCTAAAAATTGATTTGATGTTGTCCTTGAATTTAAATTTTGGTACTATTCCATGGGTGAACATGAATAAGCATTGAAACTATAAATTGATTAGTTATGGCTTAGATATAATTGGTTGGTTGGGAAGCTTGAATAATTTTCCATGTTTTGATTTGATTGATTGATGTTTGATGTTCAATACATATTCAAACTCATATTTTGATTTTCTAAATGATTGATTTGGCATTGATTTGAATATGTACTTGAATAAAAATTAGTTAGATAAAACCCTTGGTTATAATATGGATTATTTGGATTTTGACTTGAATTGATTAAGTGATGATTCCAATATGTCATGTTTATTACAATGGATGACAGTATAAATAAAAAACTAAAATACCAAAGTGACTAAAAGTTTGATTGAACAAATTTACAAATAAGATAAATGTCAAACACAAGAAAATAAGAAATTGTATTCTTAAATAGTCAAGAGATTGCACATAAAGGGTGAAAACAAAGATGAGGGTCATGAACAACTATTGGGTCTTTTGATGTCACTGACTCATACATACTCTTAGTTATGGCCTAATATTTCAAGGCACAAACCATGAAGGATAATTTTGTTCCCATGGCCCTCTAAGTTTGGTTTCAAGGGTGTATGGAAGGTTTTTTCTCAGTGTTAACCACTAACTGATGCACCAAATTTGAATGGTGAAAGATTTTATCCTAGGATTAAGGTTTAAACAAGGTTATCTAGGGGAGAAAAACTATGGAATAAATAGATAAAGTGGATACAAACTATTGGGTATTATCCCAAAGTGCCTAACATAGATGTAAGGGTCTTAGTGTGTTGACAATTGGTGATATCATATTTCAATTCAGTAATTGAAACCCTGAGTATTGGAGTGTTAAAACCCCTCACATCACAATGTGCTTAAAACACACAATCACTTAGGCAATTGAAACAACTAGATCTCAATTTATATACCCCACTAGTAAATGAGGTTTGGCATACTATATGGTGGTGAAATATATGGTCAATAGATCCCCTAAAAATAAAAATAAAAATTACGTATTTGTTTCTAATTTTTTAGTATCATTACCAATGTAACACCAAGGAAAGAACATATGTGGGCACTACTTGGATAACATAGATAATTATGGAAATGTTTTTAATTTTTGAGTATCCTCACCAATGTGATGACAAGGAAAGAGCATAAGCAATTTTTGAAATAATGAATCAAAATGTGATTTAATTACTAAAAATGAAACTTTGAAAGCAAAATTGAAATCATTGGTAAAAGCAAATTGGCTTTTTGTTGATCTTTTTTGCTGATTTTTTTTACAAGAGTTTTGAAAATAATTTGTCAGAATATTTAATTAAGCTTGGATTAAGATAACCTATAGTAGAATGAATAAAAACCAATAAAACAAAGTAAAAAACACCTCTTTGTCATGATATTACAATTACATAGATAGACAAGAAAAGTGAAATTATAATAAAATCAACACTGGGAAAAGATAAAATGTGAAAAGTAGAAAATAAATAAACTTGTGCTTATATAATGATTTCACTACCCAAAATAACAATTTTGCTACCAACAGAGATGAATTCACTGCTATAAATGATGAATTCACTATTTAAAATGATGATTTCACTATAGAAAAGGATGATTTCATTATTGAAGAGGATAATTTCACTATTGAGTTTGACAAATTCGTTGTTGAAAATAACAATTTGTTACTAAAAAAATGATTTCATTATTTTATAACAAATTAATTGTCAACCCTACACACTAAATAAAAAACACATAAACTGGAAAAATAGAACAATTTAGTTTTATAATTGAACAAATTCATTGTTAAGGTCTACAATTTTGCTATGTATACATCTGAATTCATTGTTATGTAGTGGAGAACACACAATTGAATAGAAAATGCTTGATAGTAACCTATAACTCATATCAAAGCTCAAAAAGACAAAATTAAATGCATATGTAAACATAAATAACAAAAATCAAATGAAAAAGTGCTATCTAAATGAAAAAATGATGATTAAAAGATGAAAAAGATGAGGGAAGCTCCCACTGGGCATGCCAAAAATGTGTGAACTAAATTTAGAAGTACTAATAAAATAAACTAATCTTAATCTAAGCTAAATTCAAACCTATGATAGAGCAAAAAACAAAGAAAATAGAGATCATAAATTTTATGCTTCAAATGTGCAAGCTTTCTCTATTGTGATATACATTCAATTTTCTCTTTGAAAATGTGGTGCTCAATATTCAAATACAAAGGAGAACGGGCAAAGTTCTAGTGCAAAAGAAGTTTTTGATTCTCTCTGACTCGCTTGTGTATAGAACTATATTAACATAAGCCTAGATTCTAATTTCTTAATTGTGATCCTTGAAAATGAAGATTTGTAAGTTTATTTATAGAGTTTTGGAGAAGAATCCAATGGTGGAGGATCATTTGGAATTATTCAATGATCGAAATGATCAATGATGTATAATCAGTCCTCACCCATGAGGATGAAGACCATTTTAAATGGTTGAGATAAGCATGGGGTTGGTTAGCTGACTCAACAAGACTAAGCCAAATTTATTGGAAACTTAGGGGATGAGTCATAAGAGGTTGATAAAGTTATGGATTTGGTTTGGATGAGGGAGAAAAAAGTGGGATATGTTTTGGTGAGGTGTAAAATTTGGATTTTATTACTATTTAAAATAAATATTTAAGTGTGTATAATTGACTAGTTTGACTTTATTTAATCATTCAAATTTGGAGGAAGATATGATAAATTATTAATATGTTTTAGGTGTATTTCAACACTAAATGAATTTTATACGTATACACCAAGGCTTGTCCAACGAGACTCCTTGGGAAGAGCAAAAGTAAATATATATCATTATAGGCCACTAGCTAGTAGAGAACAAAAAATGCCTTTAAATGTTCTCTAGGGTCACCTTTGCCTTTGTATTTATCAAATTTAGGTGGCTCATAACCTAGAAAAAATGGTATTTTTAATTATTCCATGTTAAATGGGTAAGATCATATCTTCTCCATTTTGAATTTCTTCATTTTTTTCCAATGTATATCACTTGAATTACATCCTTTATTTGTTAAAACTCTTGGGCAAGGAAATCAGGAGTGGCATGTTTTTTGGGGGTTTGTATAGTCAAAGGTGGATTAATTTGACTGGGATAGGTGTATTGTAGGATACTAGTTGAATTGGTTAGATGACCAGGTATTTGTATCTATGCATTAGAGTTATACTATAGGTATAAAACATGCTACTATTGAAGCACATTTTGGTTTGGATTGGTTATATAACCCTTGTTAGTGAATTATTATTATGGTAATGGAATTTAGATCTATGGAATATATTTCTATTAGTGGGTGTAGGAGGGAAATTGTTGTCTACTTATTGAACCTAACTGGATATAGGGAACACACCACTGACTAGATCCCTGATGTTGAATGTGTTGATAGTTGGATCCTTGTTTCAAGTGTGATACCTATTGGGTGTGTTGGGTGAATATTTTGTCACCAGCTGATTAATGGAAAAATAGGTGTATCAACCATAGCATAAGGAGATTTATACAATGAAATGTTTAGGTCTACCACATCATAAGGAGATAAATCTTTCTTCTCATCAAGGGGAGGTTCCCTATAGACTACTATATACTAATATAAATTAAAAATACACTCAAGGATGAAATCAAACCATCCATCTCTCTTTTTTTAGATATGATGTTCACAGAATAGAGGAGTATTCTAGTGTAATTACTTAAATGGCACTTCTCTTCTTTCAAAAGTGATATTTAACAAACAGCAGGGCTTTCCCAGGGTAGAAATAGTAACCACAAGAAACCAACTAAAACACAAAGTTTTAGTTGTCTCTCCTACTAATTGGGACAAAAGAACATCGCAAAATTAAATTTATCTCAAATTATACACCTAAAATTACAATATAGTAAAGGATTATGAAAGATAAAGAGAACACAAAGTCTCTCTAGTATCCTTTACACAAAAACACAGGCTAAAAGTAATTATGGCAGCACAAAGTCTCCCACAGTCAGTTTTAGGACATCTTCCAACTTATCTCCACTAATTATGCTTATTTTATTAAATGGACAAGACTGTATTTAGGAAATAGACATAAGAACAATATCCTAAAAGACACAAGCTTATTCCAACACAAAGTCTGGAAGATCACTTGCTTTCTCATTCATTTAACAAAATATGATTAATAGTCTGAGCTCAAAGTCTCAAGAATGCCTTTCAATTTGGGTAGAGCTTTGCTTCTAATAACTGAGAGATATCCCTTATACAAAATGGGAGTTTACAATAAATAGCATTACAAGGAAGACTTGGGTGATTATTTTCATGAAATCGGCCCATGTTGAATTGAATGCCTTAATTATCTATCAAAGAGCCATGTTGGAATAGGGCATCAACCTTGACTTTGGCATTCTAAATTATCTCAAATGTCCCTTCCACATCATGATTTTTTTTGTCTTCTTAATGATGTTTACATGTCTATCCATTCACCTTTACTCAATGAAGAAAAATAGGCTGCATCCTTGAATGTTTATGTTCCCTGGCATCCACCTAGTGGACTGTTCCACCTACTGGAAATAAATCTCCTGTAGATATTTATGATTTTCTTATAGTTTCTCTCTCATTCCTTCTCCCTTTTTTGTCTCTACTTAGCAATCTGAGCTCTCAAGGCTATCTTCTTGCTTTCCGCTGGCTCTTTCAGCTCCTTTCTAGGTTGGTCACTGAGCTTGTTCTCAATTATTTTGAAAATCAATGGCTATTCTATTACCCTAAATTTGACATCTATGGGGACGTCACTGGTCACCTTGAACCCCTTTGAACATTGAACCTTGAACCTTGAACTTGTTTGGTTCAAAGGTTCAATGGTTCATTGTTTCAATCATTTTATGAAGGGTTGCGTTTGCTTTCTTTTTCTTCTTCAGTTGAACCATTTCTTTGAACTTATTTTTGGAATCTTTCACTTTATCCATTCTCTTGAAGCTTCCATTTGAAATTTGAACTCTTTGAACCCTTTGAACCTTTGAACCATTTTAGAGTTGGGGTTTAATGGTTCAATGGTTCATTCTCTTTCTTTGAAGCCTTTTATTCTCTAAGTCTATCGAACTTATTAAACTCATTGAACCTTAAACCTTTCAATCCATTTTGGTTCAAGGTTCAACGGTTCAATGATTCAATCTTATTTCTTTGATTTTTTTAAAGCTTTGAACTCTCTATATTTTATAAGTCTGTCTAAGTCTTTTGAATCTTTGAACTCGTTAAACCTTTAAACTCTTTTTGGTTCAAGGTTCAACAATTCAACAATTCAATCTTCGCTCTTTGATTCCTTCTTTTTTTTAAGTCTTTCAAACTTATTGAACTCATTGAACCTTGAACCTTTAGACCATTTTGGTTTGAGGTTCAATGGTTCAATGATTCAATGTTAACTATTCGAATCCTTCTTTTCTTTAAGTCCACCGAAGTCGTTGAACCTTTGAACTTGTTAAACATTTAAACCTTGCGGAGGTAGGGTTTAATGGTTCAATGGTTCAAAGTGGCTCATTCTATTTCTTTGAATCCCACTGTTAAGTCTTTTGATTAAACTTAAGCGTTGAACCATCCTCAAAACACTAAGGAAAATCCTTAAGTGTTTTGAACTTCCTTTGAATAAAGCCCGCCTGTTGAACTTGTCACTTCCTTAGCTAAAAAGGCTTGAATATTTGAAAAATATAACTAATCAGAACATTTTGAAAGAAATAAATAGATAATTTTGGCCTGTAGGACCAAAATGGTCGGTATGTTGTCCAAAAAAACAAGTGATGGATTTTGGGAACAACAGGTTGAAAGGTAATTGTGGAGCACCTGGTACTTGTTATATGTAATAACCTTATTGTTGGCTAAAAACTTGTTGTTAGATTAGTAATCATTATTGAAGAAACAATTTTTATTGGTTTAGAAAATGTTGGTTTGGCAACTATTGGGCATTTAGAATTTATTGTTATTAACCAACAAGATTTTTTTGACCAATAGGGATGCATTGTTGGTTAGGCAATGTCTATAATTGATAAGGTACATTGGCTTATTCCTGTTATGGTAGAACATACATTATCACCTATTGAGGTGGCATAGTGTTATGCACTTATTATGGTGGTAATTTTTTCTATCATTAGTTTGTTACCTCTTGTTACACATTTAAGGAAGTAGTTAGTTGCAGAGTGGAGGTTATTTGTTGAGTTTGGGTAATAGGTGTACCTAGTCCCTGTTGTTGAAATCCACTCATGGCATTATTTGGAAGAACTTATTGGGTATTACTTCATGGTAAATTAGACCCATTTTGGTTTAAATCATAATTCACTTACATGCTATCTATAATATTTTGGGTGTGGTCTTCCATTTGAGCAACATTCTCTTCCATCAAGATATGGACATTATACATATCACCAAGTAATGCACTTTAGCTAAAAGGATATATGTTTTGACTTGTGTATCTTGAGGCATATATTTATTTCCCTATCAATGGATCTATCTTAATAAGTATCATGTTAGAAATAGCCCTTGCATTAAGGTTATGAGATAGGTTGAGATAGTTTTGGTATGCTTTCTTTACCTATTCCATTATTCTTCCATAATACCTTTCCTTTTTTCAAGTGTATTATGATACTTTTGTGGCATTTAGAAAAAATATTACTTGCAACTAGTATATTTTTATTTAAATAGTTGAATTCATAGTGTATTACTAGGTGTTCTAATCAAACTACTTAGACTTTCTTGTGGGAATCTTGGTGAAAACCTAGTCCCTAGTTTGACAACTGTAACTAGTACTTAATCTTTTTTTTCCAACAAATGGTGTTCAAATACGTATGGATCATAGATAGTTTATGTTGGTGGCATAACATAATAGGCTCTTGTTTTTTGTTTTGTTCAATGTTAGGCATCATTTGAGCAAGGTATTGTTATGTTTGCTCTAATGCTCGACCTAGATAAGGAGGCATAGTTACCAAATATTGTATTAAATGGTCATGTCTTTGTTCAACATATGTGATGTTATAAGATAGATAAGGACTCATTTCATAGCTACATCATCAATGACTCTTGAAAAAAATTGTCATTGGTAACAAAGTTCCCATAGATAGGATTATACATAGTCCCACTACATGTGTAACGAGGTAAGTTTAGATCCCTAGATAGTTCACGTGATAAAAAAAAAGGGTCCAAAGGTAATGAAAAACTAAGGTATAAAAACAAAGGACCTTTGGCTCTATAAAAGAGGCACAAAATGATAAATAACTAGACTAGGCAAATGTAGAACAAAACAAATGTGAGACCGATCTAACAAAATGACATTGATTTGCCCAAAGGTGGTTATAATCCATGGCAAAAGTAACACAAAGGATCAAACTCATTTATGGATAGAGTACTAATTTTCCCATGATTATTTATAATCAGTCACAAGAGTGTCTAAACAAAGTATAATAACTATGAACTAAGATCAAGAGATAGCAATGATTTCCCAAAGGTAGTTATAATCATATTAAAAACAAGGCTAGACCTAGAAACACAAAACTTGAACAAGAAATCAAAATCAAAATAAAATAAGGTAATTGGCTTAGATGACACTCGAAAATTATCTCATTTAAGACTCAAAATTTGACTCAAAAAAACTATTAGAATAATGGAAATAGGGCACTTGAAATTTTGGCACAACAAACTTCAACTAAAGTACAAGGAAACAATTTAGTTTAAAAATATGCTCTAAACAAGTATAGAACAAACAACAATCACTAGGTCTAGGGAAGGGGTATTTTAGATCAAATATGAAATCAACCCAAGTGACATAATATAAACACGAAATGTGGATAACCTATACCTAATTAGATGAGGCTTTGGTATGAACATGATTAGTTTAGAATTTATACTTCAAAAGGCTGAATTTAAATTTTAATGCAAAAAAGACTTGAATTTTTATAAGGAAAAGGCTAGACCAAAATGGGTAGAATAACTATAGGTACAACAATGGTTTGGAACTTTATTTCAAAATAGATAAGAATTTGGGATAAATTTGGTAGAGTAACTATGCTCCTTCAAACAAATGTCATGGAAAATGGTTTTTAGACTATAATATCTAAGGAAAAAGTTTGAAACAAAATGGGTAGCGTAATGAATCCCCATTTAAACAAGATACACACTAATGGTTTTGGAATAAAATTTCAAGGTAAAAGGTGTGACACAAATGGATGGAGTAACACCTCTTAAGCTAAAGGGGTGTAGAAACAATGTGATTGTTTTAGACTTGTTTTCTATGTGATAATATAAACAAATAGTGTTTATTATAAAAACATACATGTAAATAAAATTAAAATAGAAGTAGTATAAATGGCTCATCATATTCCCTATAACTGGCATGGTTGTTCATAGCTTTATCCAAAATTTCCATTGATATACCAATTCCTGTGAAGAATTCAGTGTTAATCCAAAAAAAGAATAGGTGTAGGTATATTTTTTATGCCCCCTCTATTTCTCAAGAATTGATATGTGGCACAAACTTAGAGTGAGGATCACTTGATATTTGGCATGAAATTATACAATAAATGGGGTTTTAACTAAAATCTATAAATCTTGAATTTATTAGATGGTCCCAAGTGTGGATAACACAAGGCTACAATCATGTCAAATGAATCCAAACCACATAACTTAATATGTAAGGGTCTATTAGTTTGCATAATGAATCTAAATATATACTACTTATTGGAGTCTAATGTCTGGTTGTCACATGGTATGGGTACTCATTATAATGGTTAGGCTAAACACTCACCACTATCCTATCTAAAGTTTTACCCAATTTATAAACCCCATCATGGAGTAGGGTGGGTATGATGATAGGAGATGAAACCCTAGATCAATTCACCCCTAAATCACTTATGGGGAGGATATATATTCCTACCCACAATCCAAATGCATAAAAAGAAATAAATGAAAAGGAAAGACTTTAGAGGTCATTTTTTGGGTCACCCAAGTCAATTGAAGCTTACTGACACAAATTTTCAAATAACAATAATAAACTAAGTGTTTTTGGTCACATGAGTTCCTTAAAGGGGATGGGGGAGAGCATACACACAATAGTTTGTAATTTGTCACAGACAAAGAAACAAGTCTAAGAACTTTGAAATTTAGCTAATAAATAAAAAATGAACATAAAATGAAAAAGCTCTTAAGAGCTATAAATAAGATGAATGTTCCTTTAAATATCACTAAATTCAAAGTGTGATTGAAATTTTGGCCCCTTGGCCTTGTTTGCACTTGTAAAAATTTCAGAAACAACTAAAAGGCAAATGCAACTAAGTGGACTTTAAGCACTAAACAAAATGTATGTGAGATTTTAACAATGCTTAAAATTTTCTCTTTCCACATTAGGTTCTATAAAATTTGAGGGGGTTTGTTTGCTAAGAATCCTAAAAGCAAGTGAGTAAACAAAAATTTAATTTGAGCTCTCAGGTTTCTATTTATATCTCAGATAAAATCATCACCAGCCACATAGAGATCGATGTTGATTCCTGAAATCATTGTCCATTCAGTCAGATCATCAATGTTTCCTATAAACACATAAAAATAACTATATTTTGAAGGAAAAATGGTTAATAATAAAGGTTAAAACTTAGAATTCTCATGTCTTTATAAAGAAGAAAGGTTACATAGATAATAAATAGATCATTAAACACCAAAAAAAAGGCAAAGAAAATCAAGAAAAAACAATTTTAGCCATGTTCCTACCTTGCTCTAGTTTATACATAGAGATCATGGTCATTCCCCATTATTAATTTCAATTTGGGAAATTTCCATCGATCCCTACAACCTTGTTAAAAAAAAGACATAAAATTCAAAGCTAAAACTCAAAAATTAAAGATTTAATGCATTTTTTAGACAAATTAAAGCTAACATATTAATCTTATTGGCTATATGGGATGCTTGTCACACTAGGCATGCCATATTTTACCTTAGGATTTCAAAGGGTGAACAATATGTATATTAGTCTCTCATTAGTCCAAATGAGAAAACATCAAGCATAACAATTCACCAAGACTAAACACTCTTGCCTAAGAACTAGACGGATCATAACATAATAAGCAAGAATACAAAATAGAGATGAAGAAAATGTAGTTTTCTTACCTCTTTTGTCACATATGATGCTTAATTTTTGGCATAATAATGTTCATGCTCGACCTATGATGATTTTATTCTTATATTAATGTTTTTCAATGGTGGTAGCATCTCTCTAATAATCACTTGTGGCTTGGTGTGAAGCTTGACATAAATTAGACATTATAACACTACTCTCAAAGGCTTTAAGAAGGTATTCTAGCAGAATAACCTTACACACAAAATATTATTTATCGATGGTGTGGGAACTTTTATTTATATCTCAAAGAACTAACTTTAACCCAAGGTAGGTTAGGTTAAATTCTAACTTGAGTTGAGTCTAAATTAACCTAAGTTGAGTCAATATAACTCTTGGTGGGGTTAAGGCACTCATGAAATCTTGAAACCTTAGTTTAAAATATTTGTGAGGAATGACAACTTACTTTATATATTTGTGAGGTGTGAATAATATTTATGAGATAATAAATCACTTTATTATCTCATTTGACTCTTGACTTCATTTTTTTGCTAAAAAATATTTTTTTAGTAAATGAAATTCACTAATTTAATTTGAAATTTTTGTTTAGGCAAGTTAATTAAGATTTGTAATATAACTAGTCTTGCTTTATGATTTTTAGCTTTTAGAAACTATTTTAAATGTCATGAATTAATATCTTAACATGCCTAAATTGTCTAATTACTAGTTCATAATTTGACTAGGGTTACAACTGAACCAGGTTAGTGATGCATATAGGGTAGTACACCAAATAAGCTAGCCTCATCACATTTTTGAGTAATTAAATCCCTTACATGAATTAAATTGGGAAATTCAAGTGATTTATAGGCTTAAAATGTCATTTTCTATAAATTGAACTAAATGTCAGTTTAGGCATGAAAGTGGCAAAAACTAACTGTCTACAATAGATAGTGTTGAATACCTTGGAGTAGCAGTAAAACTCTTGACCTGTTCTTTGATATGGGTAGATTTAAAAATTATTAACCTCTTTACTTCCTTATTAATTTCATTTCCCTTAGATACCACCACATTTTTTTAATGTATTCACCACTTTTCCAAAACTAGCAACATAGTAGTTGAAGCTTCTATGAGTTAAAACAACTGATTATTTATTTCTCCTAGTGGCAAGTGAATTTTTATCAGCATGGTCATGGAAGTAATGTTGAAGGCATTTTATTTGAATAACTCCTCATGAATCACCTTCTTAAATTGAGATTTTATTTCATCTATGGTGTGCAAGGTGCTTGTGTCTTCTTTGATTAGATCGCAATGTATTTCATCTAAATTGGAAGAGAGCAATTTCTAATTCTCTCTTCCAATGTTATCTTATTCCCATAATTATTCAAGTGCTCTATTTAATACTTAAATCTTATAAATAATTCATTTATACCTCTTATAGGTTTTGTCATCTTTTACTTTGTTTAAAATCCCAGTTTTGACCATCAAATCTATTTCAACATCAATCATTTCACAAACATCATCTTTCATGTTCTTCCATACTTATAATTCACTATAATGGGATTTGATTTATTGATTGATGATGATTATTTTTTTATCAATATCCCCATGTCATTTCAACACTTCATTAAGATATTTCAATCCATTCAAAATTAACTCCTCCACCTAAGCTTCCATGGTTTTTTCATATGAATTGTATTTGGTGATGGTGGCAATCACTTCTTTGTTGATAATAAGCACCTAGGAAGGGGCATCTACCTGAGGTGTTGTAAGTGTGTGAAATGGACTAAGGAGATATTTTATGTATCCTACCAACTATATGATCTAATCCTTGAGCTGAGCCAAAGTGATCTCATCTTGATTTGATCTTTTGATCATTCTCTCAGTGGTTTTGTGTAGGTTTTTAAAATCACTTTCCCTAATCTCTTCCCCATGCAAAATATTATTGAGAGTGTAGTCACATGCAGTAGTTTCTTCCACATTATTCTTCACATTGGGCAACATAATTTATACAAATTGATCTTTGTAAGGATCTAACACCAATTATGTAAGTGGTCTTAGCTTTCTTGGAAGGGGGAGACTTGAGGAGATCAACAAATATATCAAAGTCTAAAATGTCTACTTTTACCACCTTTTTCCTTTTATTTATAATGGGTTGCATCCATTGGAATGATATGTCATTAAATGTAGTAATTTTATTTCTAATATAAGGTGGTGTTGATTTACTTAGAGGAGAAGCTTCTGGAATTAGAGGAATGGATGGGGAAACTGAGGGGGATGAGATAATTATTTCCTCAAATTCTTTATTGAGTTCCTTTTAAGTTACCTCTAGGGGCTATATCAAGGTAATCTTAAGTATTATTAGAAATCATTAGATAATGATAACCAAGAGGTAAATAATATTGTGAAATTATATACTTCTTTGATTTGAATTTCCTACCTATGATAGGGCTCTCTTCACATGTTTTGTATGGTTGTTTTGTCTCTTTAGGATCCTCTTCATCACCACCTTCTAAACTATAAGATCTAGATTATTGGACTATCATGATAGTGTTTCTTTTCTTTGGAGTCATTGTAGGTGTTGTATTTTGAGGGGATGATTCCTTTGATCTCCTAGATCTACCTACTCTTATAATTATATAACTTTCTAGGATCTATCCAAGATAGCCTTGGTTTACTCCTGAAGGTTTGAAAACTCTTTTACTAACTAGTTAATTATTGGTAAATGGGAAAAAACTATCTTAGAATATCTAGGGTCAATTATATATGTCATGTCATCAACCATGCAATCTAGTACCCATTCATCTATGAATTCCTTGATCTAATCAGTTGTCATCTAGCTCCAATCTCATATGATCATTTTATACTCATTAGAGAAATATTTTTGATAGTCTTCTAGATGAGGAACATGCTCATATGAAGAACTAATATCACTATTATTTTTCACAAATCCATTACTATAAACCAAAGCTCTAAAAGGATATGAATGAAGGGTAAATTGATAGATAGTAGACTTAATATCCTAAGCATTAACTATAGTTTGACATGAAAAATGTCCCAAAGAAATTAGTAATGACACCCCTAATATGTGCATGTCTCTAGAATTTATGAACTACTTCCAGTTGCCTATATAAATCGATCAGTATGATATTGTTATTGGTTAACCCTGATAGTCATAGGGGATATATTTTAAATCCTTTGACCCTAGTATAAGGGAACCTTTAGAATTGAATAAAGTAGTTACCCTAATGGTTGATCAATTTTGTTTCTTCATTAATATTCTTCTTTTCTTCCCTAATATTCATTATGATCTTATACAATCCTCATTATGAAAGCATCATTCACCATTCTTAAATATTTGTCTTTACCTTATAGTCAATTGAGGGAGGCATTTATATACCTAAATTATAATGAATATGACACCATGTTGAGAAAGGCCAATATATACCTATTGTTTCTTACACAATATGCCCTAATTTATTCATGAAATCATTAAACCTCTTTTTTGCTTTGGAGTATATTCTTATGGGTTTTAATCAAGTATAGGTATGTTTTATTTGTTGATCTAGTTTGTAAAGGTCCCTAAGAAGTTGTTGTCTTAATGTTGTATTTGTTTCACTCTTTAAATTAAGTCTAAACTTAAAATATCCATTATATGCACTCAGTATGGAAGATTTTGTAATTATATTCATTGATACAACTATACAAATTTGTCTAAAAGTTTATAATACTTGGTTTGTTGTAAATTATTTTTTGAACTCAATTTCAATTTTAGTTTCTAGGCCATTTTCCCTTGGATTTATTCAAGTTTTCTAGTTATTTTAGGATCTTCAAGGCCTTTTCTTTAGCAATTCCATCATGCCTTCTCTGTTTAAAACTAGAATGGATAATCTTTATATTAAGTTACCTTCAAACTTAGTCATTTTATAAACTTTGGAATTAATTGGCTTTAAATTCATAAATTGGGACTATTTATTCACAAGATTGGGTATGTTTCTACCCTATTTCAAGTAAAAGTGACTATGGATTTTCAAATTTTCATTTTAGAACTTAGTCATTTTCTAAGTTATGGATTGGATTTGGATTTGGATTTGGGTTAGACAAAAGGTTATTTTTGTTTTAAAACTTGTTTTTCTTATATTTATTTGGTTTTATACTTTGTTAGTTTTGGTCAAAGTTTAAATATGAAAATCTAATGATTACCTATCCATTTTTTTGTAACCAATGGTCACTTGCCTTTTTGTAAGTCCTAAAGCAAACAAGGATCTTAAACTTGTAACTCACTCACTTCCCCAAACCTCTCTAGGACTTAGTCACTTAAAATACTCTCTAGATGATTAGGATGGGGATGCATGGCACAATCCTACTTCCCTAATTCACTAGGACCTCTAGGCTTCCAAATTAGGTAGTGGACCTTTTGGATGAATGAGATAGTGCCACATGGTGTAACTTTGCTTCCTTGGGTGATATGATAGTTTTTATAAATCTAATCAATAATATATCTTCTTAAACGCTCAGGTTTATGCCACATGGCATAATCCTATTTTCCCACTCCTTGAGATACTTTCTATGTCTTCATACCTTCAACAAAGACCCATATAAGTGGGATCTTAACAAGTGTCAAGATCTCACCACACGTATACTACAGAGGCAAATGACCTAGGTGGACACTTAATAAATCCTTAGATGAGTGAATATCTACCATATGGCATGAACCTACCATTTGGGCAACACGTGGACATCCATATTAGCATTTTATGAGCTTAAATTTGATGGTTATCTAGCCCATCAAGATTGTCAAAGACCAAGATCATTTTCCATTGGGCCAAGTTTTTAAGTCTGCTTAAATTTATGGGATTTGAGTCATTCTAGATTCATTTTGTACTTTTAAGTTTCTTATTTAGGTAACCTTGTGACCTATATAGATTATCTAGTTATTTTGGGGTCTTTTCTTGGTCCATTTTCACTTTATTCTAGACTAAAATTAATAAATGTTTATCACATTCTATCTTATGGTTTATTATTTTTATTAAAAATGGATCACTTAAGTACTTTTATTTTTGAAGCTATTGCCTTAGTCATTTTTATTTTGAACTTTAATGACTAATTGACCTTCCTTACATGTTCAAATTGAGCAAGGAGCTTCCACCTATCAAAATCTTGAGGCTTCACTTATCCAGAGTGCCTCAAATAAATAATCCACCCAAAGATCCTTTGGGTTACCAAGATGATGTTTCATGACATAATATTATTTCCTCAATCCCCTAAGATAGTCAATATATGGTATTTAAGTAGTAGAGCCTCTGATTGAATGAGATGTTGCCATTTGGAAACATCATGTTTCTCCACACCCCCAAGTTTAAAAAATAACTTGGAAGGATAGGAAACTGAATGAATCCTTGATATGTGGCCATGTTTCAAAATATTAGGGATCTAGAGAAATCAAAGTGTGAAACCTCAATAAAATACCATCAAGCTCTGGGTGAATGAGATCATGCCATGTGGTAATTTTTTTTACATCAGATCTAATGAATAAGTAGAAGATGATCCAAACCCTCAACCAAGCTATGGAACATTAGAGACTCACAATGTAGAAGGACCCTAGCATGTTATAGACATGATGTATTTCATAAGTAATAAAGAGTGGCCATGTGGAGAAACCTTCCCAAGGATGATACATAGGCCTCAATGAAAATAATTTGGGGTAGGATTTGATGGTAATTCATCTCATTAAGGCCTTCAACACCCAAAAATTAGATCATGGATCCAATTTGATCATGGTGATTTAGTCATTGTTTATTTCTTAGAAACATAGGCATCAATGGATGCAAAACCCAAAATTATCAAGTAATGGCATTGATCACAATATTTGGTGTGATTTGGGATCAATAAAAATCATAAAATACAAAGTGTTACCTTAATTAGGCAAGGTAATCATCGAGTAGAATATGGCCAACTAGATATCCCAAGGGGATCTTCAATGAATTCAACCACCTAAAATACAATTTGAATATTAGTTAACATGGATTTGATCTTGATTTCATTAGGATTATATAGGGCCCAATTTAAATTTGACATAAATGGGCATGTCTCATTAAGTATAACTTAACCACTAGTCAGTGGGTGGGATTTTATAACTCAGTGAACTAGATCATATATATAACACTAGTCAAAGGGCATAAATAAGGTTGGTTTATTTATATCTAGAGGCTAGAGTAGAAGAAATAAACCCTTTATTTCCATGTATTTAGTTGGTTTTTTACTTAGTTTCGTTGCCTATGAGTTATATTGTATTAAGGCAATTCTATAATTTCAACTAGAAAGGGTGAATCCCAGACATTGTTTCCTTCATGTAATATTATTAAATTAAAATATTATGACTCTGATGTTCATAATTTGAGCATTCATTTGGTAATTATGTTACAATTTATTTGTGTTCAAGTTTTCCTTAAATTTTAGCACCACTTTGTTTATGACTATGTGAATACTAGTTAAATAGAAGATTGGTTTTGTGGGATTTGTCTAACTGAATCAACCAGACTTATCTGCACTAAATTATAGTGTTTTTTCTCTTTATTTCCCCTTTATATTTTGGCCCTTTTTAATCATATATTATCTTAGTTTTAGAGTATCCTAATAAATAAATTAGTGCTTACAAGTTTTATCTAGATTGCATGGTTATCGCTTGTATCCTCCAAAGCATTATTGAATGTAGTATGTTGAAGACAAGTGTTGCTTAACAAAAAATTCATTGATAAATATGAATTAGCTAAGTTTTTCTTAGTCTAAGGTCCTTTAGTGGATATTATATATTATATTATATAGGCCCCTTGTATGGAATAACGTGTATTAGCTAACTAAGGTATCTAATTTGCCATGTCATGGTAGACAAAGACCTTAGGGAAGTTACTCCCAAGCTTACTTCTTTTTAGGATCTAATTGAACAATTCCTCTCCTCTTTTCTTCATATATTTGGTGTGTTGTGCCAAATAGACCACCAATAGATTGGTGTTATAAGGAGGAAATGTTGAAGTATTATTTGATATTAATGTTTGATTGGATCTAAAAAAAATTAGGTTTTGCTTAAATAGGATGTTTTAGGTTTATAAAAATATAAAATAGAAGATTTATCACAAGGTTGAAGTCTATTTAGGGTGACTTTAAGATATTACAACTCTCATGGCATAGGTGAACTGACAAATATAAGTCTAAGACTAGATAAATATATTCATCCTATAACTCTCCTACGAATAGTGTCCCTTTTACCACCTCTTTCGCTCTCCTTCATAACCCAACAATGGCCAATCCTACCTGGTTAGAAGGAGGTATTTGTCTAATGAACATTCCATGACTTTCCTAAAAACTCTAAGAAATTATACCCAAAATATATTCACAGTGGGGTAAGAAAAATAGAAGAACACATATAGAACTTCAAGGATACCTTGATTAGAACTCAAGTTTAGAATGAATACATCACTTAAAAGATATTCCCGTACACATTATATGATTTGATGTATGGTTAGTATTTAGGCCTCCCAAATAGATCCATCACCTTTTGGAATAATATAAAAATTATGTTCATTCACCACTTTAGGATGCCAATAGACCATACCATATTTTATAACTAGTTTTTGCTTACCCATAAAGAGCCCAACAAGCCCATGAGTATCTTCAATACTCCATTTCAAAAGATGTATAAAAGGTTG
The DNA here is from genome assembly GCA_037957365.1 of Torreya grandis. Taxonomy (NCBI): domain Eukaryota; kingdom Viridiplantae; phylum Streptophyta; class Pinopsida; order Cupressales; family Taxaceae; genus Torreya; species Torreya grandis. The sequence goes on along the minus strand of JARHVA010005198.1, from coordinate 1,129,747 downwards.
AAGTACCCCTACATGCAGACTGAGCTTACTATTATAGAGACATACTTGAGGGCCCTAGACCCCATGATTTCCATGTTCTTTAGGAAGACCCTAATAGCTTTTACATTATTTTCCTTAGCCTACAATGAAGTAGTTGGTGTTGAAAAATAGATGGTACCCCAAGGATATGGTTCTCGTCACTTCCTCCATATGCCTAATAATCAGACTTATACTCCTCCAAATCATGTATTATCACAACCTTTGAGTTAACAAATCATTATAGTTGCCTTTAATAACACTACTACGATGCCTCGTTCAAGTGATGATGCTTCCCCTAATAAAAACTAGTAGGTTATCCCTTCATTTCTTAATAATCAAATCCCTTCTAGAAATACTCATAGCCTAGTGCATTCTGAGACCCCTACATTTTTAAATGTTACTACATTAGTGGCTAGCCCACCACCTCAAGAATTAAGTAACCAAAGTTCCCCCATGAACCCTGAGGTAGCTAATTTATAAAATATGCTCTTGAAATTGGCTAATTATATGGTTAGCTTGCATAGACAAGTACCTAAAAACACAAAAAAAAATTATGAATAACCAACCTCAAAACATAAATTATAACTTTTAAAGGACTAATAGGTAGTGGAACACTAGGACTAATAATGGAAATTTGCTTAGTCCCCTTGACAACACCAATCAAAACAAAAATAGTTCCTCCAATTAAATAAATATAGTAGACCTAGCCTTACCTACTTGGTGTATACTACATAATACATCAGACCATGCTATGATAGATTGTGCTTAGTTTGAATTGGCCTTAAACATCTTCCAAAAGGATATGGATAACCTTTAAATATTGAAAATACTAGACAATAATAAACCAAGCCTGAGTGGAGACAACCCAATAATTATCATGGTCTTGGAGACCTATGAGTTTTCATTTGAAAGTGATAATGAGCTTGAATACAGCCTAGATGAGGACCATGCTTTTAAATAGTTCTAAAGGGGGAACAATTATCAGTTGAAAAGTGAGTTGTAAAGTCCTTTGAATACCTCTACTCTAAATAAAATTCAAGTTCCCCATGATTAAAAATCAAGTAATAACCCTAATCCCCCAGAAGACCCACTACCTCATATTAGTCTAGGAATAGTGTTGTACCTCCCCAAGCTGATCAACTATTAGAAAAAATAAATCTAGGAATAACATTATTGAGGACCTCAAGAAAACTAAGGCCAGAATAATAATGTTTGAGTTGTTTCAAATGTCCAACCAAAAGGATTTATTGCTAAAATAATTATCTAATCCAAAAAGGAAAGAATATAATAAAATAGTTGATGCTCATATTTCCATCAATAAGGAGAAAATAGATACACCCCCTGTTTTATTAATAGAGATAATTTTTCAAAAAACTTATAAAATTATTTGGTGATTTTAGGTGCTTTAAGGAACATGATGTCTTATGCCATTTTCTAGTAATTGGGACTGACACCTACCAAATCTACCAAAAAAATTATCTAGCTAGATAAATCAAAGGTTAAGGTTGTTGGTAATTTGAATCACATCCACATGCATATGGCCTCTGATCTTAGGATGTAGTAGTTAATTGACATCTAAGTGGTGAATATCCTTGAGGCATAAGGGATGCTTCTCAACTAAGATTGGTGTAGGATCCTCAATGGTTATATGGCCATCAATTTCTCCCACATGTGGCTCCCATAAAAAGGCATGCCCAATCAAATCTAGATTAAGAGAGAGAGTTGAATATGGCTCAAATTATTATAGAATACAATAAGACCAATGAGATCCTATATGAGAAATTTGAACTAGGGGTCTATGCACTTTACAAATAACTAAAATATTATGTAAGATTATCCATTAACAGGTTGAATATGCAAGAAGAATCTAAATTTGAAGAGTTAGACTATCTAGATGAGGAATATGTCCTCTATTCACCACATTATTTCCTTAACCCATGGCAACACCAAACATGGTTATCTATGTGATAACAAGGGGTACAAAGGCTATGAGGCTACTCATGATACCATTCTAAATAAATATGGGTTAACATCTACTACCAAGGATTAGATCATAAGTTCATTAATAGTTAAAGAGAAAATTTTCTCCACATCAAGAGCTAGAGAAAAAATAAAAGAGAAAAGAAATGAACATGGAACAACATCCACCTTTCAGAATCCATCGTGCATAATTGAATTTAATATATATACCATGAAGTTTGATGGCTCTAAATAAAAGAGCAAGTGTGGTGTTTGGATAAATCTCATTGTTAAACATTGTCATTGATGTCAAAGGTGCATCTTATGAAGGATGATGTCAAATGTGACTAATCCTAGTCGAGTAGTACAAGATGCATAGGAGAGTGTTGTCTTGAGAGAATTTGAAGGTAACTAATGTATTATGGTTTATGAAAGTACAGGTCATTTTTGTAAATATTAGTGTTTGCATGTTTAGGTGTATGAAAGAGAGATGTCAAGTTACATGAAGCTTGGTAATGTGGTTTTAGGTTTGTAAGAGGCTATGAAAGCTTGTTGTCATCAAAAAGAGAATGGCATAGTGATATTAGTGTGTTTTTATGTCTTATGTTTTCTTGTTTGATGTTTTTTTGAGGTCATGGCATGGAAATAATTGGTCAAGGTGTCAAGTGCATTGGAAACTTGAGCCTAGTCATGGCATGGTGAAGGTATGAGTTGGTGGCATGATGAGGTGAGTGAACTCAACCATGTGATAGATTGTATAGAATTATTTGACAATGTGATTAAGGTGTAGAATAATCCATGATATTATCAAGGTGATCCTACAGGGATAGGACCTTCAGACCAAGTCTATTCTTAGACCATTATTAAACCCAACCTAACCTAATGAGGCATGAAGATCCTACTTCAAGGTGAATGTGTCAAGGATGGAATGGATATAGGTATTCAATTTATTTCAATAATATTCATGAAGTATGAGGTCATGGTTTGCAAACAAGGCATGAAAAGTGGTTGTAAGGTCTCTCGAGTGCACAGAATGAAAGTATGTAAACCCAAAAAGGAATTTAGGTGTTTGTTGGAATGTGTAATCTTTTCATGGGAACATAAGATGTTAAGGAGAGATAGGGAAGAGTTTTAGATAATATCTCCAAGAATTAGTTTTGGATTTAAGGGATAGTCCTTTATGAATAATTATACCAAAACCTATGTTACACTTCCCTATAACCCTAATAAGGACAAAATGTGGAAGATCTTGTTTAAAAAGGTCTATAATTGTTTTAAATGCCTATAAAAACTATTTTTTCATATATTAAACTCTCCCAAGTAAACTATGTGGTGGTGGTTAGTCAAATGAGAGTGAAAATGCATAGATACATGCTTATTTGTCATGAAGTTATTATAGCTCTCAAAATTTGCATTGTCCAAGGAAAGAAAATAGATGGAAAAAGAATTGAGAGACTCATTATTCATGCCTATGATGGTTTATGTATATTTTATACCATTCAAACATTCTAAACCAGTCTTCCAAGTTAACTAGTCATAGATATACCTAATGGTGTAAACTATGTAAAACTTAGTCAACAGTGAGAAGGTGAAATGGAATGTGTTTTCATGATATAATGATGAAACCAAGTGCATGGAGGTGGTTTTAATTAATTTTAAGGCATTTTTATGCTTGGTATTAGTTTTTAAGTTCAGTGAATATGGTGAAAAAGTTGTTCACAAGTTGACTTGTCTGGTTTAGATAAGATAGTGCAATATAAAGTCATGAGATTGGTCTAAAAGACCAATATTTTGCTATTAGACCATATGAGTTTTGTGTTTGAGGATTTTATAAATATGTCATATAATATTTTGAATGCATCATGAGTCATGGAAAGTGTCTATATAGGTGTTAGATGTCTGAGTCACCATGACTGGTCTTTGAGGTAAACTAGTTGTTTTAAGTGAGTAGTTGCAAAGATGTTATTGAACCCTTATCTCCTAAGTGGAAGTGTCTAATTAATTTTTTAATTACCTTGAGGTCATGTAGACTCTATTTATGTGATTTTTTTATCATGTTTGAGTGGCTTAAGTGTGCTTTATCTTCAATATTGAAAGGCATATTTTTTGGTGTATATAGGCTTAATAGGATTGAGTACTATTGAGGGGTTTCATGAAGTGGTTGTACCAAAAAGGTTTTATGAATATCAAAGGATGTTGGATAAGCTCTTTCTAGATGTTGTGTGAAATTATTTTCACATGTATAGAGGTTTAATGCTTTCCAAGGTATCAAATGGTAACGTGTTGATAAGAAGGCCTAATGTAATTAGGTCTCCATGAGACCTAGAAGTGAAATGAGGTATAATAGAGCTATAAAAAACCAAAAGGGAATCAAATATTATTTTAATCATGTTTATGAGATGTAAAAATATCTATTATATGTCTGAACTAAGAGGTTAAGGTCATGATCCAACCAAGTGGTATATGAATAAGAGATGAGTATATATACAAGGCATTTTAGGCATATTTTTGTAAGCTTAAAGGAAGCAAATTGATTGATAAATAAATGAGCCTAAGGAAGTTGTGAAACATGTTGTAAACCCTTAAGAGAAATCAAAAAATCACTTCATGATGATCATATAAGTGTTCTAAAATTACATATCAAGGTCATATGACCTATTCAATCTTGATGAGGGTTAATTGAGCAAAGAAACCTAGAGGTAGTTTTGAGAGAGATCAAGATAAGTAGAGCTAAATGAGTGATCATTGCTTATGGAGAGGATATCAGAGTTTCATCATAGATGTGTTTCTAATGTATGATATTAGATAGATCAGATAGATATTTGAGTGGAATATTATAATATAAAAGGTTGATTGACTAAGTTGGTGTTTGGTGAAAGAGGAAGTTGAATCTTCCTTACAGGTTGGTGGTTTTAGAATTGGTCTTGGTTGAGTTTGTGCCTAGTCAAGAGGGAGTTAGAGATTCCTTATAGTTTGGTGGTTCCATAAGTTTTATTTAACTGAGTTGGTTCTTATTCATGGGGGGTTTTATCTTCCTATTAATTGGGTGCTTGATAAATCTAGGGTTTATACTACATGTTGGGTTGTTTCTTAACTAAATGTGATACATTATCTTTTAGGAAATTTTGTCTAAGCTTTGTTTTAGTGGGTTTTATTCCCCATGAGGTTTTCCCACATATGTGAGGTGTTATTTTATTTCATGATGACGTTATTGATTCTTAATGCATTGTTAGATCACTGTGTTGCTTTCATAGTTCATAGATGAGTGGATGTAATTGATTGAAAGTTTTTAAAGGCTAATTTACCCCCCCATCTCATTCATTTTTATTCCAATAATTTGTATCAAACCTTAGTCCTTTGAAGTAGGACTAATAGTTTGAAGGTGATCCTAAGAATCACTAGATGTCTATTGATCAACAAAAATAAGACATGTATAATGAAGAATCCTACTATGATAGTGAAGAAGGAGAATTCAAAGTAGACCTTCAATATGAGATCATAAGTTTCTTATATGATTTGAAGCATAAAATTAAGAGGAAGCATGAGTTGAGATCTATGGTAAATGATCTTAAGGAATAGATATGTACCTTAAAGTGTGACATGGTCAAAGAAGCTAAAAAGTATGAGAAAATCATCAATTATCTTAGAAATCAATTCAAAGGTGTCAATATAAAGTTTAGATCAAAATAAGTTGAGTATGATATGTTTAAGATAGAGATAGATTCTTTGAATGATGAGCATGAATAGCTGATATAAAATATGAGTAAGTATGAGAAAGAGTGTGAGAAGTCAAAATAATTTAAGAGTACCAATATGAAGAGACCAATTAGGCATCCCAATGTAATGAGGTATTCCAAATCTTTCAGTGGTTATTTTTTTGTTTGTCATATATTTGGTTATAGAGAAAGTGATTATAGAATGGTCTCAAGGGATGAGTTATCATGGGACCATGGGAGAAGGATTGATCAGTCAAAGAGTATGTAATAAGGTATATGGAGATTCTAGAGTACATGATTAGGGTCAAACATTGGTGTGGAAGCTAAAGAAATTTAGGACTGATTCTATTGATCCCAAGAGTCAAGATGGATTATTTGTTAAGGAGGAGCAAAAGACTAAAGAATAATATATGCTAGATCATACTTCCTTTCACATTAATTTTGAATGCATTTAATGGTATATATATAGTGTTTTCTTAATACACATGATAGGAGATAAAATTAGGTTCATCTCATTGAAGATTAATGTTGTAGGAATAGTGATATTTAGAGATAACATAACTGCCAATATAGTTTGCAAGGTTATCTTGAGTTTGGATGATGGAAAAACCAAGACAAAAAATGTGTTATGTGTGGAAGGTTTGAAACATAACCTACTTAGTGTGATTCAAATGTGTAACCAAGGACACACACTAACCTTTCATGATAGATAATTTGATATAAGGAGATCTACATTACCAATGCCAAGAAAATAGAGAAAAGCCTATCTTTAATGAGATCAAGAAGGAGATATGTTTTCTGATCAACATGTATGAATGTTGGCTATGGCATATAATATTGGGTCATCTAAACTTTGACAATATGGTCAAGATAAGCACCAAAAAATCTGTGAAGAACATGCCTAAGATCACCAAACCAACAAACACACTTTGCAAGGCATATTAACATGATAAGCAAACTAGAAGAAGGTTCAATTTTAAGGATTAATCTAATACAAGACCTTTGGAGTTAATACATACTAATCTCTATGGGCCTATAAGAATCCAAAGCATTTAAAGATATATCTACTTCATGTTACTCATATATGACTACACAAGAATGACTTGCATAGCATTCTTAAAAGAAAAGTTAGAATCTCTTAACAAGTTCAAAGCATTCAAGTATCTTGTTGAGAATGAGAAGAAAGGGATATGAAAAATTTGAAGGGGAAGACTTTAAGGAGACCTTTACACTAGTGATAAGATTATATTCCATCAAATTGTTTCTAGAAAATGTAAGACTCAAAGGGTTCAAGGTATACTAGACGGATATCAAATATACCATTTTGAATGGAAACTTAGAAGAAGAGGTGTACATAGAGCAACCTGAGGGATTTTCACTATCAGGTAACAAGTACTATCTTTGTATATTTTAAAAGTATCTTTATAGTTTAAATTAAGCTTCTAGAGCTTGGTATGCTAGGTTGGATAGGTATCTATTAGATCAAGGATTCATAAGAGGAGTTCCAGATAGTAATTTATACAAAAAGATAAAAGATGACCATCAATTGATAGTAGTTTTCTATGTGGATGACATCATTTTTGGTGGAAATAATGAGAATATGACCAAGGCATTTTCAAAGGTGATGAAGAAAGTGTTTGATATGTCCATGATGGGAGAACTATCATTTTTTTGGGGGTTTTAAATCACTCAATCTGAAAAAGGTATATTCATTTCACAAACCAAGTACATAAAAGAGATGTTGAATAAGTTTGATATGGACTATTGCAAGGAAAATATTACACCTATGATCATAGGGTGTAAGTTGATAATGTAATATGAGTCTCTAAAGGTTAATTAGACATCATATAGGTCAATAATTATAAGTTTACTATACACCACTACCTCTAGACCTGACATCATACAAGCAGTAGGTCTTGTGGGAAGGTTTCAATAAGATCTAAAGGAAAATCATCTTTAATAAATCAAAATGATACTCAAGTATCTCAAGGGGACTATGTATTTTGGGTTTTGGTATCCAAGGAGAAAAGAGTTAAATTTGCTAACCTATACAGATGTAGACTAGGCAAGAAGTCTAGATGATAGGAAGAGTACTAATGGAGGAACTTTATTCTTAAGTGGGTGCCTAATTTCAAGGATAAGAAAGAATTAACCATCATTATCTTTATCCACTTTTTAATATGACTACATTTTATTAGCTTCATGTTACACTCAGGTCTTATGGCTGAGATAGACCTTAAAAGACTACAAGGTGGAGTACGATGGTCCTAGCCCTATCTATTATGACAATACAAGTGATATAAGCATCTCAAAGAAACCTATCATTCACTTAAGTACTAAGAACATTCCAATTAGGTATCATTTTATAAGATATTACTTAAGTGAACAAAGTGTCAAACTTGAATATATTTCTACACATGATTAGATTGTAGACATTTTTACCAAACCACTTCCAAAGGCAACATTTGAACACCTAATAGAGGAATTAGGTGTAATTCCTAATTCTAGTATTCATTAAGGAATCCAAGTACTTAGGCGGAGATAATCAAGTGGTTCATTAGCTCCAAAAATAGGTGAGTAGTGCTAGGAAGGTATGCATGGAGATAGGGGGAGCAGGTTTGTATTATGACTCATAAACTCATAATCTTATGTTTTGAGTGTTTTGGGTACAAGGAGTGTAATCCAAGAAGTTGCAGGCATATCTTTGTCATTTATGTCAAAGGGGGAGAAATTTAATAATGAGGGAGAAGTTTATTTTTAAGAAGAGGTTATAAAAGTGGTTGTCATCAATGATAAAAGGTGATATTGTTGAGCATTGTCATTGATGTCAAAGGTGCATTTTGTGAAGGATGATATCAAATGTGACTAAGCCTAGTCTGGTAGTGTGTGATGCATAGGAGAGTTTTGTATTAATAGAATTTAAAGGTAACTAATGTATTATGGTTCATGAAATTACAATTCATTGATGCCAATATTAGTGTAAAATGTGTTCAAGTGCATGGAAGAGGGATGTCAAGTCAGATGAAGCTTGGTCATGTGATTTTAGGCCTATATGAGGCTATGTAAGCTTGTTATCATTAGAAATATAATGTTCTAGTGATATGAGTGTGTTTTTATGTCTTATGTATACTTAGTTTATGTTTTGTTGAGGTCATGACATGGAAGGAATAGGTCAAGGTGTCAAGTGCATTAGAAGATTGAGCCTAGTCATGGCATGGTGAAGGTATGAATTGGTGGCATGATGAGGTGAGTGAACTCAAGTATGTGAGAGATTGGATGACATTTTTTCATCAGGTGATTAATGTGTAAAATCATCCATAAGAGTTGTAGGGGGAACCTACAAGGGTAGGACCTTTAGACTAAGCCTACACCTAGACCATTCTTAAACCCTACCTAGCTTAATGAGGCATATCAAATTTCAAGGTGAATGTGTGAAGGAGATCATGCATAGAGATATTTCAAGTTTTTCTACTAATTTTTATAAAGTATGAGGTCATGTTTTGTAGAAAAAGGCACAAAAATTAGTTTTAAGGTCTCTCGAGTGCATAGAATGAAGGTATGCAAACCCAAAAAGGACTTCAAGGTGTTCATTTTATATGTGTAACCTTTTCATGGTAACATAATATTTTAATGAGATATTGGTAAGGGTTTTAGCTAATATATCCATGCATTCATTTTGGATTTAATGGGCAGTCCTTTATGAACAAAACACCAAAACCTATGTTAAACCTCCCTAAAACCCTAATAAGGAACCAATGTGAAATATATTATTTAAAATAGTAAATAATGGTCTAAAATTCAGATAAAAACTATTGGATAATGTATTAAGCTCTCCCAGGTATCTCTAGGTGGTGGTGGTTAGTCAAATGAGAGAAAAAATACATAGAAACATGCTTATTTATCAAAAAGTTATTGTAAGTCTCAAAAGTTGCATTAGACAAGGAAATAAAATAGATGGAAGAAGAATATAGAGACTAATAATTCATGCCCATGATGGTTTATATATATGTTACTCCCTTAAAATATGATAAACTAGTCTTCCAAGTTAACCAGTCGTAGACATACCTAATAGTGTAAATAGTGTAAAACCCAATCAATAGTGAGAATGTGAATTGGAATGTGTTTTCATGATATAATGATGAAACAAAGTACATGGATATTTTTTTCATAAATTTTAATACATTTTAATACTTGGTATAAGTTTTTAAGGTCAGTGAATATGGTGAAAAAGTTGATCATAAGTTGACTTGTTTGGTTCAGATAAGACAGTGTGATATAAGGTCATGAGATTAGTCTAAAAGACCAATACTTTACTATTAAACCATATGATTTTTGTGTTTTATGATGTTATAAATATTTAATATAATACTTTTAATGCATCATGAGTCATGGAAAGTGTCTATATATGTGTTAGATGTATAAGTCATCATGACTGGTCTTTGAGGTAAACTGGCAATTCTGAGTGAGTGAGTTGTAGAGATGTTCTTAAACCCTTATCTCCTGAGTGCAAGTGTCTAATGAATTTTTTAATGACCCTAAGCTCATTTAGACTCTATATATATTTTCTTTTTATCATTTTGGAGTGTATTAATTTTATTTTATCTTCACTATTAAAGGGCATATTTTTTGGTGTATACAGGTCTAAAAAGACTGAGTACTATTGAGGGGTTTCATGAAGTGGTTGGATATAAAAGGTGTTATGGAGCTCAGATAATATTGGATAAGGTATTTTTTTATGTTTTTTTAAAGTATTGTGCCATTTATATAGGTGTAATTCTTTCCAAGGGATCAAATGGTAAAGTGTTGATAAGAAGGCCTAATGCAATTAGGTCTCCATGAGACGTAAAAGTGAAATAAGGTATAATAGAGCTATGATAGATCAAAAGGGGATAAAATATTGTTTTAATAATTTTTATGATATTTAATAAGATATATTGTATGTCCAACCTAATATTTTAATGGTGTGTGGCTGATCAAGTGGTATATGAACAAGAGATGAGTATATATACAAGGCATTTTAGGCCTATTTGTGTAAGCTTATACGAAGCAAATGGATTGATAAATAAATGAGCCTAAAAAGGTTGGGTAACATGTTTTAAACCCTAAAAATAAATAAAATAATCACTTCATGAAGATAATATATTTTTTTTTTAGTTTGATATCAAGGTCATATGACCTTATTCAGTCTTAATGAGGGCTAGTTGAACGAAGAAACCTAGAGGTAGTTTTGAGAGAGATCAAGTGAAGTAGAGTTGAAGGAGTGATCATTGATTATTGAGAGGATATCAGAGTTAAATCATAAATGTGTTCCTAATGTATTATATTGTATATGATAGATATATATTTGAGTGGAAGATTAGAATAAAGAAGGTTGATTGGCTAAGTTGGTTCTTGGTCAAAGAGGGAGTTGAAGCTTCCTTGTAGATTGGTGCTTGAAAAATTGGTCTTATCTAAGTTGGTGCTTGATCAAGAGGGATTTGGATCTTCCTTTTATTTTTTTCTTGTATAATCATTATTTGACTTATTTGGTGCTTATTAATAGGGTGTTTTATCCTCCTAGTAAGTGGTTGCTTGCTAAAGTCAAGTGGGTACTTGATAAATTTGGGGTTGGTACTCCATGTTAGGTTGGTGCTCAACTAATTTTGATACATTATCTTATAAGATAGTTTTTCCAATATTTTTTTAGTAGGTTTTATTCCCCATGAGGATTTACCACATATGTGATGTGTTATCTTCTTTCATTCTCATGTGATTGATTCTTAATGCATTGCTAGATCACTATGTTGCTTTCATAGTTCTTAGATGAGTGGATGTAATTGATTGAAAGTTTTTAAAGACTGATTCACCCCTTCCCTCTTATTCATTGTGATTCAAAAAATCATCAACCCAAGAGTGAGGTCATATTTGGTATCCTTATTATTATATTTCATCTACAATAGTTATGTGGCTAAGTACAAATCATTTATGCATGGCCTTTAGTTCAGACTAAGGAAGAAGGTGAAAAACCTAAAATTCCTTAGTTATTTATATCTTTTGGTCAATAAAATATAAATAAACTATGATTTTAATCAAAAACATCTTTATAGATACTATATAATAGTGTGGAACCTAATTAATGACTTCAATGCATTAAACATTTAGACGTTGCCCCAAAGGAAGAATTATATGATGGATGCATTGGTGATGGTTGTAAGTGTATACATAATATTTTAAAAATTTATCAATTATTTATACTTTCTCTATTATAGGAATCCATCAAGTCTCAGCCTCTCTGAGTGCATGCCTTAAATGGTATAGTGATAAAGGGGTGGGTAAACCATTAGTGCTTCATAAGAATATTGTTCCCTATACCACCAGTTTCAATCAATAAAAACTTCTCATATACACTTCCCTAATCTTTGACACCTCCCTTAAACACTCTTCCAAGTAATTAACCACTTTAATTATCCCTCACCTAAGCCAAAAACTCTTTTAAATATTTATCGAACAATGTTAGCCTAGTTTGACCTTGAACTTAAATTATATTAGCATATTACAGGTCTAGGTCAGCCTTGGCCAACCCAGACTAGGACCTAACTTGCTTTTATTAGTTAACAATACAAGGTCGATTGGGCTATCTCTATTGGCTAAAATTTTGGAAGAGTTTAGGGTTAAATCCATCTATTTATACACATCATTTTTTCCATTTCTTAGAGAGATAGTGTTAATTATTCATTTTTTATTATTTATAATCTACTCTTCCATCTTTCTACTTGAGGAGTTATTTACTTAGGGTTTATACTTGGATAAAAATCTTGTCCTAAATAAAAGTCTTGGATGCTTTGGAATATCTTAGTGATCCTTACAAACTATAACAAACTCTTATGAAGCACCTTTGGCCAAGGGAGAGATTGAGTCTCAATGGGTTAATCTTTAAGGTAAGTATCTCTAACTCTTACTCCTCTATTTTAGTAGATAGAAGTGTCATAAGTAATGGATTTTGAAATTATTTCTCTCTCCATGAATCAAGGCTATATCTATACATAACTTAATTAGAATTATTCTAAGCATGTATAATTTTATTTTTATTACCCCCATTTTGTGCCACAAGCTTAGGTGAGAATTAGATTATATTTTATTTTATTTTGAATATACTTTGTGAATATAGAAAAAATAGGACCTAGCTAGGGTTATTGTATGGTGTTGTTTGATTAGAGGCTTTGTAACCCTCTCTAATGACATTATTTTCATAAGGGACCCCTTGGTTAGGTCTAGTGGATCCATCTTGGTCATGACCCCAATTGTCTAAATGTACCAACAAGTAGAAGTGTAAGTGTGATTTATCTTCTCTGATCTAGGATTGATTTGAAGATTAGATGCATTTTACCTTGTATACATTTTGGTGAACCCAATGTGAATCTAAACCTTTTAATTTTTCTTTCACACATTTTATTATAATCTTATATATTTTTATTTCTTTAGTACTATATCAAACTTTTTTATATAGTATAACAGTCTGTACATAGGTTTAACATATAGTCACTCCAAATTGACTATGTTTTATTTATGTCGATCTTCTCCAAATATAGGTGACTAGATTGATTATCTTGACATAGTTATCTTCTTCAACCATAGGATTTAAAACTTCATCAACCTAGTCAAATATATTCACATTTATCTTTTTCAACATATAGGTTTATAGACTTCATTGACCCAATCGATTCTATTCATAGATCATTTTTAGCACACAGGTTTTGCAGAGTTTGTCAACCTAATCGACTTATTTCTATAATATAAAAATTAGTATCTGAGAAATATAAAATAAAATTAGAAAATAAATCATCTTAAAAATTATCAATATTAATTTTTACCTTCTCTGTCATTTCTATTTTTCATTTATAGTCTTAATTCTCATACTTTGTAGTCTATAAAACTATCACCCTATAGTGAAATGGGTCGACTAGCTCGACATAGTTCTATAGCATATTTCCTCTCTAGAAGACTCAATTGACTTGTTTGACTATGTTCTTATAGATATTTCTTATATAGATAGTATAAACCCTATTAACTCTGCTCATAATGTTTACATATAGTGTCACATGAACTGAATTTGTACTCTTCACAAACAAAGGAATTAACAAATCTTGCTAGTAACTAATTCACTTTTCATTTCAATTGATTGCTTGCTTAGAGTAATAAACATAGACTAAATAGGAGGTTTTTAGTTTATCAATTTATTCACATTATTTATCTTTTTCACACACTTCCAAGTCATTTAACACTAAAAAGCATTAAACATTTTTTCTTCCCAAGGTATACCTACTTGGATTTCATCACCAAGGAAGAAGCTAACTTGGTTTTTTGGCAAAGTATAAACACTTGGTTGATGGTATATCTTGTAAAATCACCTAAAACCTTTATCACTATTGTAATTTGAATTGAAGGGGTAAACCACAATACCAAGCCAATACCATCACCAATACATATCCATTTTATCCTAAATTAACTGAAACTATCCATAGATTGATTTTTAGTTCCTTCTAATAGCCAACTCCCTATCACATTAATTTAAAAATTTATTATAATTTTATAACATTTAGTAATGACCATTTATCTTATCATTTACATTCAAGTTTTGTTGTTTGTTCTTTGATCATTATATTTTGTATTATAAAACTTGTACTAGCCAGCATTAGCGCAATTTTTTTGTTGTGTGCTATAATTAGATCAAACTCATTGATCTAATTATTCATGTGCTAAATTATATTTAATTAATTATTATATTATAAAAAATTTACCTATTTTCAAAACAAATCATCCCTATCAACACAGTCTCGTACAGGTTGCTTGTCCAATTTATGTTTAATACATAGTTGACCTATCTAGCTGTGTATCCTTTTAGCATGTTTAGTTTTATCATCTGCAAAACATAATTGAGTAGTTTAACTATGTTTTTTACATCATGTTCTATATTTATCTCCTACATACTCTATCAACCTTTTTGACTCTATACCTCTTGGCTGATACTATTCTATATTTGGCTAAATTTATCCCTATTTTTCCTCTTTGATTTTTGATTTTAGATTCTACCTTCAATCATCATGAAATCCCCTATCAAAATATTTTTGGAAAACATAAATCCAATAGACTCTATATGAGATTTTATTTTCTTCCTACCTTCACTACCAAAGAGGGTCTTCCTTATTGGAGCACTTTTTCTAACCCTTCATATTTGGAGTGCAATATGGTCAAAATCACTCCAATGGATGACATTGATGGATGAGATCCTTTCTATACTTCTCAAGATAATTATCATTTTAAGGTACCTTATTATATTATGGGAAATTGACACAAGCCTAATAAACAAGCCCATAGGAAACATTCTTAACACCAACAACCCACCTCTTAACAATTTGTCTCATAGCAATCCTCCCTTTAATACCAATTTGGGGAATGCTCCTTTACCAATCCTAATAATAATCCTCCCAACACTAACCCACTAGTTTATAACACTCAAATTTTTGTACAAATAGTGTAACAAATTAACATCATGCAGACATTTAATACCTCTCAAATGATGAAACTATAACATCATTTGATCAACATGATTAATTAACCTCTTATTCTTCTTCCCCAAAATTATCAAATTTTGTCCCTCCACCTCTTAAAGATGTTAGGGGAAATATTATTCCCCAACCTATTATGCACAACAAGATGCTTCAACACATTCAAATGAAAATTTATCCCCTTTCATTTCATCGATTGATATTGGTAATATATCTCCAACTATTAAATATGATGAGACTAAAGACCCTACATCTTTTCTCAAAGCATTCAATAATATTTATAAAGAGTGGATCCAAACTAATACCTTCACCACCACCACAATTTTAGTTAAAACCTTCACAGTTGATATATTAGAATGGTATAACCAACTTTCCTAATATTCTATATGGTAACTTGAGGATTTTGTCAATCCTTTATTCAAGGAATTTCAACACAATGATATTCCTAAAAATTGTCTTAGTCATTTCATTAATGCTAATCAGTCCCCTTTTGAACCACCTCATGATTTTATCAAATGATGAAAATAGTTGGCTCACAAAGCTAATCATAACATAAATAATGATAACTTGTTCAAACTCTTCATCACTGCCTCAACACCTTTCCTCCAATACAAGGTTCAGACTTGTGTTCCTATAACTTTAAACCATGATATCAATCAAGATAAGTGACAAAACTTTCTAATGAAATAGTTTGAACACAACACTAAAACCATCAAGGTATCTTTCTAATACTCAATGACTACAATCAATGGTAATCCTCCTCAATCAAAAGCAAGAATATCCAAAATGGAAAACCCCCAAGCTTTGTATACGTTGCTAACTATTCAACAAATGAAATAAATTTTAGAACCTTTTAAACCATTCATGTATGCTAATAATCTACCTCAATGGTATGAACCTAAAAAAATTTGTTGGTTTCATGTTGATTTAGGTCATTCCCCTATAACATGTCATGGGCTTACAAAATTTTCCATTTCTTTTATGCTAGGAGATACATTCAATCATGATGATGTTAATGCTTCTCAAAATAAACAAGCTTTCAAGACTTATTCCTTTAACAATCCAAAAACCTTTTCTACATCTAACCCTCAACATTCAAACAAGGATATTTATGTGATTGACACTGACTATGATCAATATTATAATAATTCTCAATAGGTGAATATAGCTAAAGTCAATTATCAGTGTAAAATACCCACAAAGATCTCATCACAAAGACAAAGAAACCATCACTTGAATAAAAACTTCTAAAATATACCACTAACACTAATCTACCTTTAGAAACCAACAAAGAACCACTTCCTCAATCCAAACCTCAACCTACCTGTCTTCCTACCATAAATATTTTACCTTCTAAGCCTCATGTTGGTTTTTCCTCTTCAAAAACTCATTGGAATTTCTTAGAGGAACTTAACTATATGCCTTGTAAAATACCTCTCATGTAGTTAGTTTTCATCTCTCCTTATCATCATAAATTCCTAATAAAATAACTAAAACAAATTGAAGAACCATCTTCCCTAGAAGTGAAACAAACTTCTCAAAAGCCTCCATTAACAGAAGTTCATACCATTGAAATTGTTTGTCCTTCTTGAAAACATTCCATAGAGTTATTTGAATAAGACATGATCAATAATGAAATTCTCTTTTGAGCTGATGACCCACCTCTCTTTATTAAAATCTCCATTAATACCACCCTTGTTTGTAAAGTCTTAGTAGATGAAGGGTTGGGAATTAATGTGACATCTCTTTGGCTAATTCAACAACTTGTGTCTAATAAAGATCATCTTAATCAAAATCATCTAATATGTTATGGATTTGACAATACCAATAAAAAACCACTTGGTTTTATTTGGCTCCCTCTTACTATTGGACCCAAAATTATACATATCAAGATCATGGTTCTCAACTTACCATTATCCTATAATATAATCTTAGGTCATCCATGGACACATCACATGAGGATTGCCTCTTTTGGTAGCCAATGTATCAAGATATTCATAATGTAAAATGGCATAAACATGAGTTTGATCTTAACCCATCAAGTATTTAGCTTCCTAACCCCAAATCTCAGTATCAAATTCTAACTATTCTAAGAATTAATAGTGAAACTTTACCTAAATTTGTCAATATGAATTTAAATTTACAAGTCACTCTAGTTGATTCTAATTATTATGAGCCAAACTATTTTTAAAACACTTTTAATACCACCAAACTACCTCCTTACATTTTGGAGTGGCTCCCTCCTTTCTTAATACCATGTGATCCTATCATCCCTCTCATCGATGAGGTCACTAATTTCCCTCTTCCATATAATACACATGAAACATTTTACATAGAAGATGATTTCACCTATAATAAATATGAAGTGGCCAAGTTAGTTAAAGACCCTTTAATCATGTCACCTCAAAAATTTAGTTATCTAGGTGTATCTCCTTTTGATGCTCCTCTAAAGACACAAGCATGTACTATCTCTCCCACCTATGATGATAATTTCATCATGGCCCAGCTCAATCATAATACTTTGATGTTCAACACGATAAACAAACCTTAGATAAAATACATGATTTCAACCAAGATGTTCTTTCCATTTCCAAGTATATTGAGTTAGAGCCTAAAGGTCATGTACCTCTATTTAATTATCTAATTCTCAACATTTCTTAGGTTGTTAAACAAATCTTACCTCTCATAAATTTAGAATATTTGATACCTCCTATCTCACCTATCATTCTACCAAATCCCTTCCCTACCAACGATTCTAAATATATGCCTACTATCAATCCAATTAAATTCACTCAACCTTCCTCTATAGTTCCACCTACTCCTGAGATTACCCTTGATGCTACAGCAATAGATGTACACCAGATACATTATAAATATGATATCCATGGAAAAAATCATTAATATTGAGGTATATATGTAATACTATGGGGCTTTGCCCACACTACCTAGTGACCAATCCATACTTGAGTTGTTCTATGCCAGAGAACCTCAACTTCCTCGGCAGCATCACAAACTTGGGAATTTCAAATTAAAGGCTCCTCATTTTAATAACTTCATTACTATCATATATCCCAAAACAAATCCCATTTCTTCTCTTCCCAATGATCCATATCATTTTCAATATGGAAATGCTATAATTATTAAGAAACCATGTGAATAGAATATGGCACACCCTCATTTCCTTGACCTATAATAGTTTCTTGAGAACTCACACCAATTGAACACGATAACTTTAGCCTATTTTTAGATAAATATCTTGAGAATTGTTCTTGGTAATATGATAACATGTCATGTATCAACCTTAGTATAGTTATGAACAAAATAATCACATATTTAGATGACAAACCCATTTAGTAAAAAAAAAAAAATCCACCTAAAGTTTCCACCCTATGCCATAAAGAAATTATTAAAATATTAGATTCCAAGTTTATTAAACATATGGAATATTATAAATGGGTGTCAAACATTTTTTCCATTCAAATAAAATTCATCCATGGTTTTTTGAATATGCATCAACTTCTATAATCTTAACTTGGCATGTCCTAAAGATAATTTTCCATTACCTTCAGTATATGACATCATAGATTCCACTGCTAGATATGAAATGTTGTAACTCATGGATATTTTTTTGGGCTAAAATAAAATTCACATATCCTCTTAATACCAACACAAGATAAAATTCACTATAAAATGGGGCACATATTGCTATGTTAAAATTCCTTTAAGCCTTAAATTTCCATAACTACCTATCAATGTGTCATGACTCATATTTTTCATGATCTTAAACATAAAATATTAGAAACATATATATATGACCTTATTTTCAAATCAAAAAGTTTCACAACCCATCTCTCTAATTTATCCATCATCTTTGCTTGATTAATCAAGTATAAAGTTAGACTCAACCCTTACAAGTGTGTCTTTGGCATTACATTGGTAAACTTCTAGGGTTCTTAGTCTCTTTTCATGGTATTAATGTTGATCCCAGTAAAATAAATGCTATAGTAAACATTCCCATTCCTCATTCCATTATATATATTTGTACTTACCTTGGCAATCTTGGGGTAATCTAATGATTTGTCATAGAAATGGCTTACCACATATATTATATTAATTCCCTTCTTAAAAAAGGTAATTCTCTAAAATGGATTGATTCCTATCAAAAGGCATTTGACAATATGAAATAATCATTTCTCCATCCACTTAACATTTTCCACCTTTTAATGATCATCCTTTGATTTTATATACCTCTTCTACACACGTATCAATTGGGGTAATGCTTACCCAACAAGATGATACCAGAAGAGAATATGTTATTTATTGTATTATTCAAGGCATCATTGATTACAAAAAGCATTATACTAAAGTAGAACGTGATTACCTTTCTATCTATTTTATAGCTAAAAAGATCTATCACTACATGTTTTATCAAACAACCTATGTAAATGTCCATTTTGACCCACTTTGTCACTTTTACTCCAATGCATTTCTATATAGAGATAGAATTGGCAATTAGATGGTTCTCTTGATAGAATTTGACCTTTGAATCATAACACAAAAAAAAATTCAAAGGAAAATTAATTTCCAACCAACTTGTAGCAGCACCCATACCCACTATAAATCACCTTTAAGATAGTCTCCCTGACATAACATTCTCTATATGGAAGGTCTCAATCAAGCTATCTCTATTAAAGATTATTTTCATAATTTCACTATTGATTTAGAGGCAAATAATCAAGAAGATACATATATCATTCTTGATACTAATAAATCTAAATTATTTATCGAAGAGCTTCCTAAAGTTACCATCGATTTGCATGAAGATGCCTGGACCCTCCACTTTGATGGTGCCAAATACCTCAAGTAGTTGGGGTAGGTTGTGCTCTTACTAACCATCATGGTAAAATAATCCCTTTATCATTTTAGCTAACCTTTTATGTCATTGATAACATGGCATAATATGAATCATTAATCTTAGGCATGAAATCAAAACTTGGCTTATATATCCCATATCTACACACTATGGTTGACTCCTAACTTATCAGCTACCAAGTTAATGGTGATTAACGATGTAAAATTTAAAATATTATTACTTATCATTAAATAAATATAAAACTCACCAAATAGTTTACATTTTTTACCATTGATCCAATTTAAATAGATCAAAACTATATCAATGGCTCTCTTGCTTCTTCGACATCTCTATTTCATCCTCATGAAGTACTTAATGGTTCCTAATTTCTTAGTCAAATAATAAAATCACCATCTTTTATCCATTCACAAGATTTAATCATCTATCACATTGAGGCTATCACTATTTGACATAGCCCATGGTACAAAAACATTATCCAATTTATTGAACATCAAACTATCATTTAGACATGGATTCTAAAAAAAAAGATTAGAATTTATAAATAGGATTTTATGTCTTTTGATAGAACACCCTTCATTATCATAGTTTATAAGGTACCCTACTCTATTTTTTAATGCAAGAAGAGGCCCCTCCTCTTCTTTAACAAACAAATGGGTGCATTTACAAAGGTCACTATAGTGAACATGCTACAACATGCAAATGTTTATGTATGAGATATTTTTGGTCTACTTTAGAAAAGGATGCTATTTATTTTATTTGAAAGTGTAGTCCTTTCCAACTTCATGATTATCTAGTCCATTCACCACCAGTTGAGCTCTAAACTTTGGAATCTTCTTGGCCATTTTATATCTGGAAATTAGATATCATTAGCAAAGTACCTCGATCACAAGATGGTCATGTTTTTATCATTATTGCTACTGAATATTCAAATAAATGGGTAGAAGCCATGCCTATTGTCAATGTCACGGGAACCACTATTTCTAAAATTATCCTTAAAAAAATCATATATTCACTTTGGAGATCCCATACTATCATTTTTAATAATGGAAAAAAATTTAAAAACAAGGACAAGAAGCAATTATGTGCTAAATTTAAAATATCCCACAAATTTTCCACACTTACCATCCACAATGCAATGGCCAAGCTAGGGCCACTAAAAATTTTCTCAACAAATTTTTAAAAAATTACATATGAAAAATCCATATATATTATCATATTCATTTATATCCCACACTTTGGGCCTATCATACTAGCATACGTACTGCCATTGGGGCAACACCATTCTCGCCAGTCTATGGTTCTGAATCTATTTTACCTTTAGAAGTTGAACTTCCATATTTATGTATATCTCTTCATGTTATCATTCCTAAGGAATAACTACATAAATCTCAGCTCCATGCCCTCAATATTATCGATAAACACCATCTAGTTGTTATTCAACATAACTACCAATACAAGGCTCATATTGCCAAATAACATAATAAAAAGGTTAAATTCTACACTTTCAATGTTGGCAATATAGTCCTTAAGCTAGGCTATATCCATGATAAAGAAGATAAGTATGCCCAAAAATGGTGGAGGCCTTATTTAGAAAAAGATATTCTTGATCCTAGCACCTATCACCTCCAAACTAATGAAGGCCATATTTTTAAAGAACTCACTAATGCTTAATTTTTGAAGAAATACTTTGCTTAGATATTTCCCTTCTTATCATATTTATATATACTATACTACTAACACTTATTGTAGGATTTTTATATGGATGTCACCCTCTACATTAGTTTATTTTTACACAAACCTTAGTTCCTTCACTTGGTCCTTTAGTTTCTTCATTTTTACAAGTTGAATTATAATATCATGGATAGGACCTAGTTTTCTTCATGAATTCATTTAACTTTCATATATTGATTTTTCATATCAATTTTATTACTTTCCAATGCTTTTTACACCCTTTTAGGTTTTTATTTTTTTAATTTATAGTGCAATACCATGGATAGGACCAAACCCTCCTTATAAATACCATTTTTACCAGTTTTTGCATGTTTTGTTCACCCTCTTGGGTTTCTCTTTTATGATTTAAAGTGTAAGACCATGGATAGGACCAGGCCATCTTCAAAAACACCATTTTTTTCCTTTGTTGCACCCACTTGGGTTTCTCTTTTATAAGTTGTAGTGTAAAACCATGGATAAGACCAATATCTCCTCATAAAATTACCATTTTATTTTACATCCTTGGTAAACCAAGTGTTCCTTTTTTATAATGTTAAGAAATGGTTACAAGTTTTGATCTCATATTCTCAACTTCAATTTTTATTTCTTTTATGGTTAATACTTGCACAAAAAACTATGTTATCATGTTTCCCTACACTTCTAAACATTATTAGGATAAGGAATCATATTTACCTATCATTGTATCCCTTTTTCACTTTATCACATTTTTATTATTTGAAGTAATTCAAATTATTTTATGTTCATTCCTATGGATTTCCTTTCCTTTCATTTCACTTTGGATAAAACAAGGTTGAATTCAAGATAACACTTTTATTTCACATGAATAAAAAAGAGTATTAGATACCATACTCTCTAAATTCTCTTTCTTATCAACCAAGTCCAAAGTTTTCAAATGATGGTCATTTTTAGCACCCATGTTTCATTCTCCAATTCTATATGGAGGATGAATAGAAAAGGCCATAAAAATTTAAATTCCAAATCATTAAAAAATAAAAGGTAACATACAAATTCAAAATTCAACATCACACCAAAAGATATGATTTATAGCATAGTTTAAACTCCATAGTTTGCCTCATGATAGAGCTAAGGTTCATTGGGGTGTGGTAGCCTAGTAGATTGGAATAACAGAATTCAAAATAAAATCTAGTACTACCTACTTTATCTTGAAATTACCTAATATTTTCAATAGACTGATGACTTTGTAAGGGGTCCTGAAGAATGGAGAACACATTGTGGGAAGGTAGGTCCATTTTAATTTTCATGCATATATCCTTAATGGGATGGTATTCATACTTCATTTGATGACCCAATATTTTTTTGGTTAGAAGTTCTTCAGAGTCTTTAATGTCAAAAGTATTTTTATTTTGACAAACTTAAATCTAAGTGTCTTGACTTTGATAAAGAGATTCTATGCCTTGATTTTTTCTCCATTTCCTCCACCACCCATTTCATTTCCCCCCTTGACAAGAAAGCTTGATTCAAAATCTATTTCCCCACTTCTATTTTCCCTTTTCTTCACATCTTAAAACATGTTAGCACTACTTTATTTTAGTTATTGTCTATCTCTAGAACAAAATAGTGTGTTTGAGTGACTATGGATTATCTTATTTATACCATTTCTTTACATTTATAAAATTACCTTGGTTTATTTTGAAAAAAAAACTTTATCACTCTCTTTTTTGGATAATTATGTCTGTTTTTATATTTTTGTCATACCTCCTTTTTTTGTACAACTATGTCTATTTCTAAAAAAATTGTTATCATTCCTTTTTTCAAACAACTATGCCCATTTCTAATTTCATGTACTTTTTCCATTGTTGCGAAAGGTTGATGTTACTTCTAACTCACTAATATTGTTTTCCATTTTACATACTTTTTTCATTGATGGTTGAGTAAGGATTGCTACTACTCACTCACCCATGTTGTTTTACCATTGCTTACCCATCTTTGTTTATGTAAGGATTGTTCCTAATTTCACATTGATGTTTGATTACCATTTTTTCTTGTATCCTTAGTTTGACTTGGTTCGTTTACCTTTCTTATTTAAGGTTTACTTGTTTGAGTTTTTTATCATTTAGTAACCTTGGATTTTTGATTACCTAATTTAATCTAAAATTGACTTGGTCATTTGGTCTTAACTTAGCATTTATAACCCTAGCTTACCAAATTTACAAGTAGATCATGCCTATAAAGTTTAGTTGTCTTATCTTTCCTACATTTATTTGTTTTTATTATTTAACTATGTATCCTTAGGTTTATGCAAAGTAGTCTCTACGCCCTCTAGGATCAACACTACAAACACAATAGACAACTATCCAATGATAAAATTAAGTCAAGGTATGCATAAATTAATTTTATCTTCAATTATTTCATTTCATTATTTTACTTTTAGTTATTTTATGCTTTAAAATACTACAATTTATTTAGCTTTAGTGTTGTGTGTTGCTATGTTCTTTTATTGAATTACCATCCCCTATTGCACTTGAGTGACACATGATAAATTTCAAGTGAGCCATATGTATACACATAATATTTTCAAACTTTATCAATTATTGATTCTTTATTTTTTTTAGTAACCTATCTATTGTGTTAAGGTGTGGAGCTAAAAGCTTCACCAAGTGAGTGGATTGTAGAAGTTGCAGGTTTACACAGTCACCGGCATCGGTCAACAGTGACCAACATCAGTCAAGAGCAGACCAAGAGATGCTGGCATCGGTCATGGATCAGCTGACATCGGTCATAGGCAAATAGGCAGGAACTGACATCAATTACCTGTGCATCTAGAAAGCTATTTCTGTGGACAGAACAGAGTGTTTGCATGTTAGGATTAAGTGATAGTCTTAAGTCTGCATCTCTATTATTAGTAAGACTATTTAGAGCCCTTTATTAGGAGGTGCATCTGATGGCTGTAGTTGTATGCTCATGTTTCCTAATTATTATATAATAGTATAGATCTTCATAGCTTATTGTATGAGTAGAATGTTGAACAGTATAGAATTGTATATGTGAATCATTCCAGGTTGTTGGAGTTGTTTGTAATTGAGAGAGAGAGCTCTTGAGGGAAAGAGATCTAGAGAGAGATCTGTACATCTGAGAGAGGTGTGGAAGAAAAGAAGTTTCTTCAATTGAATTCCTTCTGTAAAGAGTTTAATACAAGTTTTCAAGGTGGTTTCTTGTATCTCTTATTGTTTACTATTATCTGATTCTAGTTACTTATCTTTCTAGTTTAATTCCACATTAATTGCTTTTATATTGTAATCAACATTGTTGGTTGATCCCCAACAAGTGGTATCAGAGCTTAGGTTGACTAACAGGTGTTTCAAATCTGGTTAGTGTGTATTGATTACAGGGTACTCACAGGGGTTTTTGTAGGGATTTCTATTTGAGTGGGAGAAGCAATGGCAGAAAAAAGTAAACTGAGAATGGAGAAGTTTAATGGAAAGAATTATCAACATTGGAGAATGCAGATAGAGGACTATCTGTATCAAAAAGATCTATACTTACCATTAGGTGGGATTGCAAAGAAGCCCACAGACATGGATGATGAAGAATGGGAAGTTCTTGATAAAAAGGCTCTAGGGTCTATAAGACTGAGTCTGGCATCTACTGTGATATCTAATTTATCACAGGCAAAGACAATAGTAGAGTTGATGACTACTTTAGCAAATTTTTATGAAAAACCCTCAGCTTCAAATAAGGTATATCTTATGAAGCAGTTATTTAATTTGAGAATGCAAGAAGGTGGATCTGTATCTAATCATCTAAATGATTTCCATGGAATTGTAAATCAATTAAGTTCAGTCAAACTAGTGTTTGATGATGAAATTAAAGCTCTTTTAATATTATGTTCTTTGCCTGAAAGCTGGCATAGCTTGGTAATGGCAGTTAGTAATACTACATCTGCTTCAAATATTTTAAAAGTAGAGGATGTTGTTAGTGTAATCTTGAATGAAAAAATTCATAAGAAAAGCACAGAGGAAACATCAGGGAATGCTTTAAGTTTTGAGAGCAGGGGAAGGCAAAAAGAGAAGGGTAAGAAAGGGAGATCAAGGTCTAAGTCAAAGGTGAGAGGTAGATCCAAATCCAGAAATGGCAGGAAGCCACAATGCTGGAATTGTGGAAAGATAGGGCACATAAGCAAAGATTATTGGTCAAAGCCTAAGGAGGACAATCAGCACGAAGGAAGAGAAGAAGTAAAGGTTGCAGGTATTGCACAAGATGCTCTTATATTCTCTTTACATAATAATATAGAATCTTGGGTTTTAGATTTTGGTGCATCTTTCCATGCAACCCCTAATAGAGAATATTTTAGTGACTATGTCCATGGAGATTTTGGAATAGTGTATTTAGGGCATGATGAGCCTTGTAAAATTGTTGGCAAAGGAAAAGTGTAGCTAAAAGTGTAGAATGGAAACACATGGGTGTTGAGAGACGTCTTGCATGTTCCCAGCTTGAAGAGGAATTTGATTTCTACAGGAAAGTTAGGGGATGAGGGTTGTACAATAACTCTCACAGCTAAATCTTGGAAGGTGACCAAGGGTGCACTTGTAATGGCCAAATGTAAGAGAGTAGGTACTCTCTATTTATGTAATTGTGTTACTAATAATTATCTTTCTGTATTATCTACTTTAGATGTGGATGCAAAGTTGTGGCACTCTAGGCTCAGCCACATGAGTGAGAAGGGAATGTCCATTCCTAAGTCAAAAGGTAAGCTTTCAGATTTGAAAAGCATATATCTAGATTTTTGTGAGCACTGTGTTTTTGGGAAACAGAAGAGAGTGAGTTTTCTCAAGACTGGGTCAACAAAGAAGAATCATAAGTTATAGCTTGTTCACACAGACGTGTGGGGACCAGCTCAGGTTGTTTCTATTAGAGGATCACAGTACTATGTTTTGTTCATAGATTATGTTACAAGAAAGGTATGGGTCTATTGTATTAAGAAGAAATCTGATGTATTTGAGACTTTTAAGATTTGGAAAGCTATGGTTGAGAATGAAATAGGCAAAAGATTGAAGTGCCTGAGATCTGACAATGGTGGTGAGTTCTGCAGCTACAAGTTCAACTGGTATTGTTATATGCATGGAATCCATAGGTAAAGGATGGTTCCAAGGACACCTCAGAAAAATGGAGTTACTGAAAGGATGAATAGAACAATAATGGAGCATGCAAGATGTATGAGATTGCATGTTAGTTTGCCCTTAGAGTTTTGGGTAGAATCTATTAACACTGTAGTGTACCTGATTAACAGAGGACCCTTTACAGCTCTAGATGGTGGAATTCCAGAAGAGGCATGAATAGGTAAAAAGGTAGATCTCTCATTTCTCAAAGTTTTTGGTTGTGAAGCCTTTGTGCACATTGATAAGGAAAATAGAAAGAAGCTGGATGCTAAGTCTATGAGGTGCACATTTATTGGCTATGGCTTTGATGATTTTGGATTCAGGTTTTGGAATCTAGGAACTAACAAAATAATTAGGAGTTGTGATGTTGTTTTCAATGAAAAAGTGATGTATAGTGATCAACTTAAGAAGCTAAATCAATCTAGGTAGAGCAATGGAGAATTAGACAAGGTGACGGTCCAAAATGAGCTCACGGGAAAAATTAATCACAGACAGGAAAACACAGAGACCGACATCGGCAAGGCAGGAACCAACATCGGCAGGATAGAAACTGATGTTGATCAAACAGTGACCGATGTCAGCCAGGAAGGAATCGACATCGATCAGGCAGAATTGATGTCAGCCAGTTACAAGCTTGGAGGTGACCGAGGTCAGTCACTGTCAGAGAATTTGGGCAGACAGCGTGTTGTGAATGAGTCTCAGACACCCATCAGGAGGTCAAAAAGGGTAAGTAAACCTCCAATTCAATATTCCCCTTCATTATTCTATTTATTGCTTATTGATGGTGGAAAACTAGAGAGTTTTGAAGAAGCAGTACAGGTAGCATCCAAGAATTAGTGGGAGCGTGGCATGGTTGAGGAAATGGAGTCTTTGAAAGAGAACCAAACATGGGATTTGGTTGAGTTGCTAGGAGGAAAGAAGACACTGAATAACAGATGGACCTATAGATTGAAGGAAGGTGAGAATGGACAAATGAGATATAAGGCCAGGTTGGTAGTGAAAGGATTTGCACAAATGCTAGGTATTGACTTTGGTGAGATTTTTTCTCCTGTTGTTAAAATGACTTCTATACGGACTATATTGTCTTTAGTTGCTATTGAGGATTTGCATCTTGAGTAGCTTGATGTTAAGACAGTGTTTCTTCATGGAGATTTGGATGAAGAAATATATATGGATCAGCTGGAAGGATTTGAGGTCAAAGGTAAGGAGAAGTTAGTGTGTAGATTGAAGAAAAGCTTGTATGGCCTCAAGCAAGCTCCTAGATAGTGGTATTTGAGATTTGACAGGTTTATGACTGAGCATGGCTACAGTAGGTGTCAATCTGACCATTGTGTGTATTTTAAGAGATTGGATAATGGTAGATATATTATTTTGTTGTTGTATGTAGATGATATGCTGGTTGCAAGATCACACATGCAAGATATCTCTGAGCTTAAGGTGAAATTAGCTCACACATTTTCCATGAAGGATTTGGGAGCAGCAAAGAAAATCCTTGGAATGAGCATTAAGAGAGATTGAAAAAATCACAGGTTGATTTTGTCTCAAGAGGATTATGTGAACAAGGTGTTGAAATGGTTTAATATGCAGGATGCAAAACCGGTAAGCACACCTTTGGCTGGACATTTTTAATTGAGTAAAAAACAGTGTCCTAATTCACATGATGAGGTAGAGTACATAAGTAGAGTTCCATATTCTTCCGTAGTAGGGAGTTTAATGTATGCAATGGTTTGTACTAGACCGGATATTTCCCAAGCAGTGGGAGTTGTAAGTAAGTATATGGCCAATCTAGGGAAAGAACATTGGAAAGCAGTTCAGTGGATCCTTAGATATCTGAGAAGAACCAGTAGTAGGCATTTGTGCTATGGTGGTTCAGATACTTCTCTACATGGTTATGTAGATTCAGATATGGCAGGTGATTTGGATGGTAGGAGAAGCACCACAGGATATGTTTTCACTATTGGTGGAATGGCGGTTAGCTGGATATCAAAGTTGTAGAAGGTTGTTGCCTTGTCGGCTACAGAAGCAAAATATATTGCAGTCACAGAGGCTAGTAAAGAGATGATATGGATGACACAATTCATGGAAGAGCTTGGAAAGGAGAAAGAGAGTTGCAGATTGTATAGTGACAGTCAGAGTGTAATTCATTTGGCTAAGAATTCAGCCTTTCATTCAAGAACAAAGCATATATAGCTTAGGTACCACTTCATTAGATAGGTATTGAAGGATGGTGAGTTGAAGCTGGAGAAGATCCATATAGATAAGAACCCTACTGATATGTTAACCAAACCAGTTACAAAGGAGAAGTTGAATCTTCATTCAACTTTTATTGGTCTTCATGATTGAGTTGAAGATGGAGGAGCTAGAAGATGTTATTGTACAGGTACTGGTGCAATTGTTTATCTCCAAGTGGGAGATTGTTAAGGTGTGGAGCTAAAAGCTTCACCAAGTGAGTGGATTATAGAAGTTGCAAGTTTACACAGTCACCGACGTCGGTTAGGAGCGACTGATGTTGGTCAGGAGCAAACCAGGAGATGTCGATGTCGGTCAGGAGTGGATCGGCTGATGTTGGTCACAGAAAAATAGGTAAGAACCGACGTCGGTTACCTATGTATCTAGAAAGTTATTTCCATGGACAGAACAGAGTGTTTGCATGTTAGGATTAAGTGATAGTCTTAAGTTCGCATCTCTATTATTAGTAAGATTGTTTAGAGCCCTTGATTAGGAGGTGCATCTGATGGCTATAGTTGTATGCTCATGTTTCCTAATTATTATATAATAGGATAGATATTCATAACTTATTGTATGAGTAGAATGTTGAATAGTACAGAATTGTATATGTGAATCATTCCAAGGTGTTGGAGTTGATTGTAATTGAGAGAGAGAGCTCTTGAGGGAAAGAGATCTATAGAGAGATCTGTACATCTGAGAGAGGTGTGGAAGAAAAGAAGTTTCTTCAATTGTATTCCTTCTGTAAAGAATTTAATACAAGTTTTCAGGGTGGTTTCTTGTATCTCTTATTATTTGCTATTATCTGATTCTAGTTACTTATCTTTTTGGTTTAATTCCGCATTAATTGCTTTCATATTGTAATCAACATTGTTGGTTGATCCCCAACATGTTATACTCCAACATTCCCCCCTTTTATAGAATGGGGACCCACTTTGGTTTTGGTTTGGCCCATGTTTTTTTAAAAATTTCTTCTTCATTCTATGGAAGTTTTGTAGATTACCCCTTAATCTCAACACACAAAAGCATAAACAATGGTATTTTACAATTTAGAATAACTTATTAATGTCTTTCAGGAGTTTTATACTTATGCAAGTTTTGGATTCATGTGCACTTTGAAGGACTTAGCCTTTTGAGTTTTTTTAATCATAAGTTCAACTTTTCATAAACTTGTGCTTTAAAAATTTATAAGTTCATAATTTATTCATCAGACATTTTGTTCGAAACTTATTCATTAGCTTTTGTGGTTGAAGAATTTATTTAGGATTTTTTTCATCGAACATTTTATTTGAAACTCCTTCATTATATTTTGTGGTCAAGGTTTACTCTTTGTAAATTATGTTAGAAGCTTCCCTTATTTCAAAGGATTTGGTCATCAAATTTTTTTTTTTGGGTTTATATTTAGAGTCTTTGACTTGTGAGAGTTAGTTGGTCTGATCCCAACATGAAACCCAACTCTCAACTACCAAAATCCCACTAGGCTTATCCATTAAAGTGGAATTATTTCATGACACTTGTCAAAAAAATGTAAAGATGTGGCTTCCCCACAAAATAAGATAATAAGGTTTGAATTGTGTAGGTAAAGCAAATTTATGAATGTTGGGAATTAAAAGTTCATTAATTAGAATTGAATGCAAAATTTATATAAATTACTTGTGTTTGTTGATGTGCTCATTATTCACAAGTAAATTTTGATCTCGATTATTACTCTATGAACAATCCCTAACCACCTATGCATCAAATACAAAGATGCAACCAATAGAAAGAAGTTCTCAAAATCCAAGAAACTAAATTTGAATAAACTAGTCAAAAGTCAATGGATTCATCATCCTAGGTGTTTAAAAGAGTAATTCACTATCTCAGGTTTCCATTAAATATTCTAATGAGTATACAGACACTATGTTTGACTCTACCCTCTTTAATGACTGGTATGCCAAGTATTTAGACCTATGGGATGCCATTAATGTTTTTAATGCTTTTTACCAAGAAGAATATATATCACCAATGTAGATATAACTAGAGATAGACCTATTCCCTATTAGAAGATAAGGATTTAACTTCACAAAAACCAAGCTCAAGGTTATGTTGTGTATCAACCTACTACAACACTTGTTTTTTATCAGTAAGGTGATAGATGATGTCTTCCTACATCATGTAAAGCATAAGATGTTCATGGATTGTATCTCAAGTGATAGCTTACAAAGGTATTTATCTTTACAAATTTTAGATGTTATATTCAACATGCATAGGGTGATAGCATGAAAGAAGAAGAATTTGATTGGAAAAACTCTGAGTGGATGGCTTCTTCCTAGGGAGTCTATTGCCCTGAAGGAAAAAGACCCACTGCCTATAAGCAAATTCAAAATGGGGGTCCTTGTTAGGATGTCCCTTTTGAATAAGCTATACAACCTCCCAAGCATCTATTTTCTCCACCTGGATTGGGTGCCACTTTTATACATGATGATGACCTCCAACATGATTTTTTCTCTGGGGGAAATTTCCAGTGTTAGGCTAAGGGAGTAAATTTTACAAAAAGATAAATGGTCCACTAAATGCATTTATATATGATGTTATACCTTCTTGATGTAGTAATGGGAACTATATACTTAGACTATGGGTCACTTTGGATCCAATCTTCAGACTTCATAAAGAATCACATCTAAGATTATTATTCATTCATGCACATATATGCATAAACCAAGCATATCACTTATATTATAAAAAGCATATATCCTCAAGTATGTAAAGTTATCCATGAAGTCCCATTACCTAGATATCTAAGATTATAAAAGATACATTAACACCTTGGGGTGATTATTGGCTATACCCATATTATATAGTGATTATGTTCACTCATAATAAGGTCACCCCCTTACACATCTCCAAGTATGTGCCTGATTAACTTGTAGAATAAGAGATTTCATTCTAGCTTTGGTGGAGTGTAGAAGAAGATATGATAAAGAAAAAGAAAAGTAAATTCTACATATCCCATATGGTAATAGGCCAAATGTGCTACATAATACACAGACATTTTAAGGAGGTTGGTAGTAAAAAGAAGCATTATTATTTGTCCACCCTACTTCATAGAGATTAGGACCTCATGGTTGAATTCAAAAACACATTAAAATCAGGGGTATTCCATACCAACACATTCCTTATGACTATGATTTCTTGTTCTTGAATTCAAAAGATGATGCCCAAGTCATGGAAAGGGCACAAATGGTAGGGCATAGGGATGAAAATTTGAAGATAATTCAAGGATAACCTTAAATTTTAGTTCAAGAGGTGCACATAAGACTTTCACCCCTAGAGGATGGATTGCTTTAAACTTTTGGGTCAATAGACCCCCACAACCAATAGAGTAACAAGGAGAGCCTTCTCAAGAAGCTCCCTAATTATTGAAGGCTATTAAGGTAGCACCTAGTGTGACTAAAACTAAGCATGGAAGAGCTCAATAGGATCCAATTTGCTTGGACTCATCTAATTTAGAAATCCAAGATCACCCAACTAAAATGGCTTATGTAGGAATCTATAGGTGAAGAGGGTTATACTACCCTAATTCAATGAGGATCCTCCGCAACTAAGAAATCTACAATCTACTAAAATTGGAAGCTAAGGGCTCCTCCCCTCTCAAGGAACCCAACTGTTGATGAACTACCAGTAGACATATCTTTAGTTCAATAATAAACTCTAGCAGAACAAGTTATAGATGAAGAGGAGGAATTGTAAAGATTAAAGGCCTTTAACCTCATAGATGATAAACAAAGGGAAATCATCTATGAATGATGAAAAATCAAGTAAGAAGGCTCATCCTTAATTATCTTCTTCCTAAATTTCCTCTTTTATTCCCCTTTATTTAGTAGGTTCATTTGATTCAATTCCTCTCAGTATTGTCACACAAACACCTCTAGTCACTCTAAAAATATATGATGTTTCCTTTACCCG
The DNA here is from genome assembly GCA_037957365.1 of Torreya grandis. NCBI lineage: Eukaryota > Viridiplantae > Streptophyta > Pinopsida > Cupressales > Taxaceae > Torreya > Torreya grandis. The sequence goes on along the minus strand of JARHVA010005198.1, from coordinate 1,096,617 downwards.
TATTGTTTCTATTTCCCCAATAATGCCAACCATATTTATTATTTCCACCATTGTGTAAATTCCATCTGAGATTGCCTCAATCCATCCTAAAACCAAAAGGAAGGCTTCTAAGAAGGTTGGAGGGGCATTAAAAAGCTCTCAACTTTGTGTATCATCTACTCAAATAAACTTGTCAATGCCTTCCACTAGCTCTTCCCAATGCACTACTGAAACATCCTCAGAGAAGGCTAAAATGGGGTAATATGTGTATAGAGTCCACCCACTACCCCAATATTGGGGTTTGGATTGGTCTAAAATCATATGGGCCTCTTTTATTGAATTAATACTTAAAATAACTTTAGAGCAAACATCAGAAGATCAATTGGTTGAGACTATAGCTGAGGACACATAGCTAGTAAATCTAGCACAAATAGTCATCCCTCCATGGGTAATTGATCTCAGATCAAAGGCTTCTCAAAAGCCAAATTCAAAAATCATAGATTTGTATTCAATAAGATTCATGTTTTATAAAACTATAGAAAGTATCCAAAGGGTTAAGAAGAGGAAAGTGGAAGACAAAGTTAGAAGGGACATCATTTTTAAAGAAAGACAAGATGTATTTACCTTATCTAAAATGAAGAATAAGAAGTTGGGGTAGTCCCCATATATAGAGGAATTTAAATCCTATATTTAAACTTATAAAGATGCTTTGATAGCATTGCATGATGGGATTGAAATAGCCAGGGAGGAATTTGATCAAGAGTTAGAACAAATAAAAGAGTAGTAGCAAATTGTCCACATTCCTCAAGAAATGGAGACTGAGTTTTATCATGCCACATCAAAGCTATATAATGATCTAAAAGCAATTGTTGTAATGAGGTCAGAATTAGCTCCTCATATAATTGAGACTCATAAATTATTAAATTATTTGAATCAGTATGAGAATAAATTAAAGATAATTATTATTTATACTACCAATAAGACTTATATCAATCTTGACTTAATGACACCTTTAGAGGCTTCAAATGCCCTCAACTTGGAGGTAATTATAACCCAGGAGGATAGAGAGTGGATCATAGTAGTTGGGGCAATAATGCCAAAGTATTAGGAACATAAATCTCTCATTTTTCAAGTCCTCAAGGAATTAAAACTATCAAAGGCAAGAGACTCAATCGATAAACATATTAATATGATCAATTTTGATCAAATACTTTAACAGCATCCAAGAACTTCAAACAAATCCTTTAGAGATTATTAATTGAATAAATTCAGGCCGAGTTAAATTTTTCTAGGAAGAAGGTGACAAAAGTAGAAATTTCTAGAATAAACTTATAAAACACAAAAGCATAGCATGTCAAGCTCCTTGAACAGGTAAATAGGGTGCATAGACCATCATTACTAAACATGGACATTATTAGACAATAACATTATGTAGTTAACTATGAACATGCATACATGCAGTTTTGAAACTATAATTATAACTAAGGTTCTAAGTATGTAATTTAATTACAATTTTGCATACACTTGAAAGATGAGGCAATCCCTCCCCAAGTCTATATATACATCTAGAACCCTCATTTCAAAAGGTCAAAAAATATCAATACAAGAAGTCAAATTTTGATTGTCACACAATGGTGTTGGTGTTTTTATTTCCAAATTTTGTGTAATCAGGTTTTATCTTTTTTTTATTGTTTGATTCAAAAAATTTAAGTGTGACATAGATATGAAGAATTCCCTTTGTTATAATTTATATGCTGATTTTAGATGTTCAATAGTTATTGAAGGGTTAGCAATTATTATTGATTATATTCAAGTAAGTTAATTTTCAAATCTTTTTGAGTGTGCAGTAGTGTTTTATCTAATATAGTCTTCTATGTGTGTGCACTAGATACCTTAGATACATCCCTAATCTGAGTTATAATATTCTAAGTATGTGTGTGAAAAATTTACCTCAAAAGGAGCAACCTTTGATCGAGATATTTGAGTTCCCTATATCATTTTTCCCATACTACTTGACTATGTTTATATGTGTGTGTGCAGTAGCTGCTAGCAGTAAACATAAATTTACAAAACACTTATCCATGAATAATATAGCTCAAATGTAATTCTTAAATTCATAGATCCCTCTTTTCTGCTCTACTCTTCCCTCTTTTGGATTTTATTTCTGAGATCTACCCACTTTAAATTAGTATCCACCCATCTTCCAACTCACCTAGTTTTAACTTTCTTTTAGATATCATTCATTCATACATAGTCTTGATTAACAACTTACATGCTCTACCTACTATTCCACTACTTGGTTATTCAACCACATACCTAAAATCATGCCTTGGAGTGTATTTTACCCCCATTGTGATCCTAAAATTTTAGAGGATACTTCATTGTGATTTGGTGTGTTTACAAATTATATCAACATTATTTCTAGCACTAGACAGAGGGCATGAGACTTTACAATAAAATAGGTTAATCCCTACATTGAGTTGTACTAGAAACACCTAAATGAGTGACCATATCTAGATCTTAATCTAGTCTTCTAGTCTCACCTTTGTCAAATCATTGAATGCCTAGATTTGTAACAATTACCCCTATCATACCCTGAGCTAGAACACCTTCCATAGTAAGGAACACTCTCCCTCTTAATCATCATATGGCTCAACCAGTCTGGTTGGTCAAATTTGCTATTACCATCCTAGGGGATGTATATGACTTACTGAGAAATCCAAATAAGTATCTACCATCCTTATCTCCTTCAAGAGGAAGAATGATAGAATAACACATCAAGTCTTTCAAATCTACATTGAGATTGATGAAATTTACTAACAAAGATGTTGCATGCATACTTTTGCTTTTACATTACAAGATGTTACTTATGATTGCTACCTTAATCTATAAGATAATTTCATTACTTTTTGGAATGAGTTTCAAACTAATATTCTTGCACAATTTGGATAGGTCACCATCCCCAACTTGATATACCAATAATTTACTAGCATGAAGAGGTGTCCCAATGAACCAATCCAAGCCTTCAATACAAGATTCCAAAAAATGTATACCTAGTTAAGCCTAGCATATAAACGATTAAAAGTGTTGGCATTATAAATGTGCAAGAATGCTCTTGATCCAATTACTACAGTTTTCTTATGAAGGGTTATTTATGCCAATACTTTGGCATTGGCCTATGAAGAGGACATTAACATTTATAGATAGCTTGATCCTTAGGTGCCTAACATAGCTAGTATCAACACCAATCTTTTGACTTTAAATTTAATTCTACATGTGAAATAGAACATCCCCACATTTAATCAGAATTAGTTATAAAACTACCCCCTCTGATGTCAATATCACATCTAAATTATAGTTTCTTAAACAAATATACACATGGTAATGGTTACTAGTAGAACTAGTATTTAGTTATATCCCCTAATGCAGTTGCCTAGGTGATAGATTCTACTAAAGTAGAGGTGGATGCCACACAAAAATGGTCTAGAAATTAAGAAATGATTTTCTTGGTATGAAATAAAGATAGGCAACCGTAATGGCTTGAATAATAATCAGAATTTTGGGTTCCAAAGGTCTAATAAACCCTTCAATAAGCCTATAAATAATATAGAGCAGTCCATCAAGCTTCTAAAAATCAATATAGTAGAGATAGCCTTACCCAACTAGTTCAAAATCCATAACATGTCTTAGTATGGTAAACTTGATTGTGTTGAGTTTTTTGTAGCTTTTGAGATCATTTAAAGAGAGATGATGAGGCAATATCTAATGCATAACCCACCAAAATTCCACCATAACTCTAGCTCTTTAAGCACTACCATGTTTTTTAAGACCCATGAATTTTCTTTCTCGAGTGAAGATGACAACATACCATAGGATAACACTAATGATATCCATGCCTTCCATCAATATCAGAAAGGTGGTTAAAAAAGAATAGGTAGCCCTTCACAACATCTACTCCTCTAAATAATATAGTTATTCCACTAAATCCAAAAGTTGTTAATAATCTACCTCCCTTGAAAGAGAATGATTAGCCTCATAATAAGGAGGAATAGAGTATAAGGGGTATAACATTGTTGAGAACATGAAGAAAATAAATTCAAACATCACTTTTCTTGAATTGGCTTAGATTACTAAATAGAAATAACTCATATGGAAGTCTATCATAAGGAAGGCTCCTATATAAAAGATAAAATTTCCTATAGAGTAAATAAAGCCCTCTGACACCAACATCATATATAAAATCAAGACAAAGGTCACAACTTTTTTGCTAACCATTAGGGCATTTGGAAAAAATATTCACAATTTCTTAGTCAATTCTGGAGCTTCAGTCACTATGATGCCTACTTATATTTGTTAAAAGCTTGGCTTAACTCCAAGCCCATCAAATAAAATAGTCTCATAGTTAGATAAGATAGTGGTACCAATGATTAGAGAGTTGACTGTTGTGCATATTTACATAACATCTGATCCATGAGTAAAAATGACTATTGACATCCTTGTAGTAAACATGCCTAAAGGGTATGGACTATTATTGAGTAGGGACTAGTCTAAGACACTCAATGGATACCTCTCAACACATTTATCTCATATTTGGCTACCATTAAGAGTGTTTCCTAACTAAATTTGTATTGATCAAGAATAAATAATGAAGTATCTTATCATAGAGTACAATGTCAAAAATGAAGAGGTGAGTTATTAATCCCCTAGTCTTGGAATTTATACTTTCACCACATGAAATGAAATACAAGAACCAGAATCTTGGGGCCTTACCCAAATATGGACTCTCTACTTTGACTATGTTAGATCCAAATAGGGATCAAGATTAGGAATTAAATTGATTAATCCTTAAGGAAAGAAATTCCTATATATATATATATATATATATATATATATATATATATATATATATTTCCCTTGCACTAATAATAGAACCAAATATGAAGCATTGATTTTAGGATTGCACTTTATCCTCAAAAAAAATGTCAAGCAGTTGTTAGTATATAGGGATTCGAAGCTGGTAATTAATCAAGTTAAATATTGATACCAATATAGGTTGTCATATCTAAAAATATATAAACATAGAGCATGTGATTTAATTGAATCCTTTGAGGCTTTCAATATAGTGGTTATTCCCAAAGAATAAAACCAAGCCACATATTCACTAACAGCTTTGTCTACGAATTTGGAGCCTCTCCAAGAATCCTAGGTAAAGAGATTCTCCATTAAGCTAGTACATTATCCTTTTATTCCTAACAACATAGATAATTTCCAAGTCTTTAATGATGACCAATAGATTATCCATTTTTTAACTTAAGAAAATTTGAGTCCCAAATCATTGATGAAAAATAAGTTATTTATCTCTACCAAGAGGATTCAGGTGAGGAAGGTGTCATTCAGCTCAAATAAAATAATCTTCCACTTGGAATGGTTTCCTTAGAAAGAGAATTTGATATAGATCCCCAAGCTCAATAGCAAAGGCAACCCAAGGTTAGTGATTCTGACTTCAAAATAGAGAATTTAGGGGATGAGATTAGCCCACACTACAGCAACATTGGTCTTAGTTTCACTCTAGAAGAAAGGTAATGGGTGAAATATTTACTCACCCAATATAAAGAGATGATTGCATAGATGTATGAGGACTTGAAGGTTTATGACCCAAAGGTCATCACCCATATAATTCCACTAAAACTAGACCATAATCCATTTATACAAAGATACAAACTAGTAAACCCTATCCTGGAACATCTCATTCAAAGAGAAGTAGAAAAGTTGTTGAGTGCAAGGATAGTCTTCCAAATTAGGCATTCTATCTAGGTGGAAAATTTAGTCCTAGTTATAAATAAGAATGGATAAATTAGATTATGTGTTTCTTTTATAAAATTGAATAAATATTCTGAGAAGAACAACTATCCACTACCCTCCCTAGACAAGGTTATTCAGACAATCAATGGCTCTGAAATGATATCCTTCCTAGATGGATTTTTAGGTTATAACCAGGTGCTAGTAGAATCACAAGATAGAATGAAAACTACATTTACCACAAAGATTCCTATGCATACAAGAGGATGTATTTTGGCCTAATTAATATAAGATCAACCTTTCAAATAGAAATGGATCATGAATTTTAAGGATTGACAGGTAAATGTATAATAATCTATATGGATGACCTCATTATTTTCTCTAATAACAAGAATGATCATGTATGCCATATGTAGTCAATATTTCAAATATGATAAAGGTCTGACATCTTAATAAACCCAAAAAAGATCATATTTGGAGTTATTGAGGATAAGCTTTTGGTACATATCATTACCAAATAATGGATCATCATCGATCTAGATAGATTCCAAGGGATTTTAAAGATTGTGTTGCCAAATAGAAAAAAGGATCTCAAGTCTTTCATTGGGAAAATAAATTTCATAATAAACTTCATCTCAAGATTTATATAAATTTTGATACCCTTGAATGCAAAGCTCAAACATGATGCTAAAGTGTAATGGACATCTGAGGCCTAGAAGTCTTTTTAAGACATCAAAGATGTTATATCTCAAGCCCTAGTACTAATTATTCTAGATTTCACAATGGACTTCTACTTATATTCATTTTTTTTAGAGCATACAGTTGTTGATGTCCTAATACAAAAGAGAGATAAGACTGAGTATCTCATTATGTTCATGAGCATGAATTTGAAGGATACAAAACTTAGGTATTTCATGATCAATAACACAAATCTTTGTTATTGTAAAAGAAGTGAGGAAATTCCATCACATCTTGAGAAATAATATTATCACTATCGTTCTTGACATTGTTATCAAGCTTACCTTGGCATAGAATGAATTGGGATAACATAGAGGTAAATGGATGGCAAACTTACACTAATTTGATATAAAAATCAAGCTTTCTAAAATCATCTGAGGTTAGGGCATTGTCTAACTCAAACTGATTCTAACCCATACATTACTATTAAATACAATTGTGAGGCCCAGGTGTCCATAAGGGAATGGTATACTGACATAATTCAATATTTGATTATAGTTACTTGTTCCCCAAAACTCAATCAAGAATGAAGGAGATATTTAAGGCTTAAATCCACTCACCACATGATTAGAAAATGAGTTATTCATAGGAAAAATTATGAAGGCATCTACCTTAGATGTGTATCAATAGAAGAGGGTCAAGAGATTCTATAAAAACTACACCAAAAGATAGGTAGTGGTCATCCATTTGGGAACACCACAGCTCACAAAATCCTAAAAATGGGCTATTACTAGCCAAAAGTCTTCAAGGATGACCATGCCCATGTAAGGATATATCATGAATGCCAAGTTTTTAAAAAAAGAGAAGTACATGCAATAATGACCTTGCAACTTGTTGTTGAGGGATGGCCATTTCCCCAATGGGGGTTAGAATTCATTAGTGTCATTAACCCAAAATCTTAAGTACATCATAAGTTTATACTCACTACCACATATTACTACACCTGATGGACTAGGTAGTGGTCACAAAGAATTCCAAAGCATGAGATGTGATTCTCTTCTTAGAAGAACACGTCATAACTAGATTTGGAACTCCAATCTCTAGTTTATGTCAATGGGCCAGCATTCCAATAATTGAATCCATTTAATGGGATCATGACAATTAGAGGACCATCAGGCCATCTTCTAACCACTATCCTCATGGAAATGGATTGGTCTAAGCAATGAATAATAAATTTATAGATGTGATTAAGAAATTAGTTTTGGATAAGCCTAGGGATTGGTATAATCTACTTAAGTATGCCTTGTGGGTATACCAAATAAGATATAAGTATGCCCTTAAGGCCTCACCCTATCTACTGGTGTATAGATGACAACCAATATTCCCAATCATGTTAAAGTTTCTAACCTATCAATTCATGTAGGAATATATGGAACCAAATGACAAAATAGAATCTCAATTACTAGATATAATAGAAATGGAAAACTCAAGGACTAAGGCTCTAAATACTTTCATCAAACATTAAGATGTAGTCAAAATATTGTTTGACAAAAGGGAAAAATTCAAATCATTTAGGATCTCCGATATAGTGCTTCTATGGGATAAATCCCATGTAAAAAAGGGTAGCATGATAAGTTCACCCCACTACGGATTGGACCATACCATATTTCATAGATCTTGGGCAATAATTCATTATATTTTAAGGGACCTTCAAGGTGATGAACTTACATATCCTATCAATACCATCTGAAGTTGCCCCAAAGTGATGAATAAGCCATGGTAAAGGAAGTAGTTTAATCTTCCTACTTTCTAATTTAGTTTTCTTTCGTTCTAGTTTAGTTTTCCTTCTTTCTAGTTTAGTTTTCCTTCTTTCTAGTTTAGTTTTCCTGCTTCTTAGTTTAGTTTTACTCCTTAGTTTAGGTTTCATGTTCTCTAGGTTAGACATTTTGTTATTTCCTATGATAATCTAATTGGTTCATATTGATATGATTTATTTAACATCCTACTCACTAGGGCCATATTCATTCTTAAATTTATATATGGGAAAGGGAAACTAGAAAGGGACTCATAATTTGGGGTCTATTCACAAGCCTATTACACTTTTATGTCTAAGGTCTTCAAGATTTGGGTAGATAATAATAGTTATTTAGGGTTGTGTCATAATTGAATATTTATACCCAGTGTCTAAAATTCACTCTAGAATACTCCATATAAATTTATAAAGTTTTCTCACTCCAGTAGACCAAACACACTCTTCATACTAATATTTATTTGGAGGTGATAATTACTAGTGTAGATATAGCTAGCAGGGATGTTCTAGTAACTAATTTCTTTTAAATAAACACTTATATTATCTCTTTTTGGTTTTTTCTCTCCTTTCATTCATAAAAAAAGAGAGAGAGAAGAATCAATGTGCTCAAAAAGAGTGATCAATAAATCCCAAAGAAAATTAAAAGGGGATCAAAGGCTCACATGATGAAATAAGGTCAATGTACCATGCATCATGCTTAAAAATGGAGGAAGAGGGGAGAAGGAACTCAAAGGTATTTCTATAGAGGCTATGGATGTTTGGATAGAAACAAAGCAATGCCTAATCTCCCTTGATTCAATGAGCTTCAAAAGAACCAGACCAAAACCTATAGCTACTATAATTATTTGTAAAGATCCTCACAACTAGTGTTAAATAACATCACTTTAGCACACATATACCCATGGATGCAAAGGCAAGTATGTTTTATGATGTATTTGAGAGTCTCTTTTATATCTCTAATTCAAGTATTTTTTTTGTGGCATGGTTCATGTCTAATTTGAAATTGCTAATCAAAGTTTGGAGTTCTCAAATACTCAAAAGTATTCCCCTTGTAAGTTACCATTTGTTGCACCCCAACATTACCCCTATTATTTTTAGAGAATGGGGACCCACTTTCGTTTTGATTTGGCCCATGTTTTTTTAAGTTTTCTTCTTTATTCTATGGAAGTTGTGTGGATTTCCCCTTAATCTCAACACTCAGAAGTACAAACAATGGTGTTTTACATTTCAGACTAACTTATTAATGTCTTTTAGGATTTTTGTACTTATGAAAGTTTTTGATTCATGTTCACTTTTAAGGACTTGGCCATTTTATTTTTTTATCACAAGTTTGAATTTTTAGAAACTTTGTACTTCAAAAATTCTTAAGTTCAAAATTTATTCATCAAACATTTTGTTCAGAACTTATTCATTAGCTTTTATGGTTGAAGAATCTATTCAATATTTTGTTCATTAAACATTTTATTCATAACTCATTCATCAGCTTTTGTGGTCAAGACTAACTCTTTGAAAATTATGTTCAGATTTTCCCTTATTTCAAAGGATTTGATCATCAAAATTTTTGTTTGAGATTTATGTTTGAAACCTTAGATTCACAAGAGTTAGTTAGTTTGGTCCCAACATGAAACTTTACTCCTAACTACCAAAATCCCACTAAGATTAGCTAGAAAAGTAGAACTACTTCACAACACTTGTTAAAAAATCAAAGATGTGGCTTCCCTACCAAATAAGACAACAAGGTTTGAATTGGGTAGGTAAATCAAGTTTATGAACATTGGGAATTAAAAGTGCAAAAATTAGAATTGAATGTAAAATCTATATCAATGAATTATAGATATTGGCATGCTCATTGATCACAAGTAAATTCCAATCTCAATTATTACTCTACAAATAAGCCCTAGCCACTTATGCATCAACTATAAAGACACAACTAAAAGAAAGAAGTTTTCAAAATCTAGGAAACTAAATTTGAGAAAACCAATTGTGAGTTAATGGCTTCATCATCCTATGTGTTTATAATACCAATGCCACCATCTCAATTTTCCATTAAAGATTCTATTGAGTACACAAACATTATTTTTCACTCTACCATCTTCAATGACCGGTATGCTAAGTATTTAGACCTATGGGATGCCATTTATGTTTTTGATACATTTTTCCATGAATAATATCTATCACTAGTGAAGATCTAATTGCTAACATACTTACTCCCTCTTAGAAGACAAGGATTTCACTTCACGGTAGCCAAGCTCAAGGTTATCCTAGGTATCAACCTACTGTGAGACTTGGTTTTTTAGCAAGATGAAAGATGACATCTTCCTACATCACATAAATCACAAGATGGTCTTGTCTTCTATCTCAAGCAATGATTTATAAATGTATTTATCTTTGCTAATTCCAAATTCTATATTTAACATGCATAGGGTGGTAGCATGGAAGAAGAATAATTTGATTGGCAAAACTCTGAGTGGATGGCTTCTTCCTATGGAGTCTATTACCCCAAAGTAAAAATACCTAGTGCTTATCATCAAATTCAGAATAGAGGTCCACATTATGATGGCCCTTTTAAATAGGCTCTATGCCCTCCAAAGCATGCATTTTCTCTACTTGGATTGGGTGTCACTTCTAGACATGATGATAACTTCTGACATGACTTTTGCCCTAGGGGATATTATTAGTTTTAGGCTAAGGGAACGAATTCTACACAAAGATAAATGGTCTACTACAGGCCATTTTTATATGATGTCATACCTCCTTGACATATTAATGGAAACTATATACTTAGAATATGGGTCACTTTGTATCCCAACTTCAAATTGCATAAATAATTACATCTATGATTATTATTCATTCATGCACATATATGCATACACCAATCACATCACCTATATTGTAAAAAGTGTATGTCCTCAAGTATGGTAAGCTATCCAAGAGGCCCCATTACATAGGATATCTAAGAGTATAATATATAAATTCACACCTCATGGTGATTATTGGCTATACCTAAATTATACAATGATTATGGTCACTAGTAATAAGGTAACCCCTTATGCCTCCCCAAGTATGTACCTAATAAACTCATAGAGTAAGATATTACATTCCAACTTTGGTGGAATGTAGAATAAGATCTAATAAAGAAAAAGAAAATTACATTTTATGGATCTAATATGGTAATAGTCTGAATGTTATACATAATGTGAAGACATTTCAGGGAGGTTGGTAGTAAAATGAAGCATTATTCATTAGCCACCCTACCTCATAAATATTGAGACCCTCATGGTCAAATTTAGAAACATATCAAAATTTGGGGTATTTTATACTAGCACATTCCTTATGACCATGATTTCTTCTTCTTGAATGCAAAAGATGATGCCTAAGTCATGGAAAGGGCATAAATTTTGGGGATTAGTGAGGACCATTTGAAGATAATTTAAGGACAACCTTTAATTTTATTTCAAGAGGTGCACACAAGTCTTCCATCCCCTAGAAGATGGATTGTTTTAGACTTCTAGGTCAAGAAACCCCCAAAACCAATAAAGGAATAAGGAGATCCTTCTCAAGAATCTCCCCACTTATTGAAGGACATTAAGGTAGATCCTAGTTTGAATGAAACTAATTATGGAGGAGCTAAAGAAGATCCACTTTTCTTAGACTCTTGATTTTGAAAGCCAAGATCACCCAACTGAAATGGCTTGTGCAAGAATATACATGTGAAGAGGTTATTACTACCCTAATTTAGTGAGGATCTTCCCCAACTAATAAACCTAAAATATGCTATAAGAGGAAACTAGGGACTCCTCCCCTCTCAAGGAACCCAAATAATAATGAACCACTAGTATGTACATCTTCATTTTAGTAACAAACTCTAGCAGAATAAATTATGGATGAAGAGGAATTACAAAGAGAAAGCGCCTTTAGCCTCATATATGATAAAGGGAAATCACCTATGAATGATTATAATTAGTTAAGGAAGCTCATCCTTTAGGCCCTTATTCCCCAATCTCCTCTTTTATTCCCCTTTCTTTAGTAGCTTCATTTGATTTAGTTCCTCTCAGTACTATCTCACAAATACCTCTGGTCACTCCAAAAATAGAAGATGTTTCCTTTACCCTTATTGTTTCTATTTTCCCAATAATGCCAACCACATATATTATTTCCACCACTATGTAAATTCCTTTTGATACTACCTCAGTCCATCCTAAAACGAAAAGGAAGGCATCTAAGAAGGTTGAAAGATGGTAAGCTCCCAACTTCATGTATCATCTACTCACCTTCCACCAACTCTTCCTAATGCACTATTGTAACATCCTTGGGGAACACTAAAAGAGGGAAATAGGTGTATATAGTCCACCCACTACCTCAATATGGGGGTGTGGATTAGTCTAAAATCATATGGCCCACCCTTCTTGACTTAATACTTAAAGTAAATTTACAGTAAACATCAGAAGATCAATTGATTAAGACTATAGTTGAGGACACACAACTAATAAATCTAGAACAATTAATCATCCATTCATGGGAATCTAATCTCATATCAAAGGCTTCTCATTAGCCAAATTTGAAAATCACATAATTTCCATTGATAAGCTCCATGTTTGATAAACCTAAAGGAAGTGTCCAAAGGGTTAGGAAGAGGAAAGTGGAAGATGAATCTAGAATGGAAATCATTTTTTAAGAAAGAAAAGACATCTTTACCTTGTCTAAAAGAATAAGAATTTGGGGTAGTCCTCATATAGAGAGGACTTTAAGTCCTATATTGAAACTCATAAGGATGATTTGATGGCATTACATGATGGGACTAAAATGACTAGGTAGGAGCTTGCGTAAGAGTTAGAACAAATAAAATAGTAGCAACAAATAGTCCACATTCCTCAGGAAATTGAGACCAAGGTTCAACATGTTACATTAAAGCTATACAATTATATAGAAGTAATTGTTACAATGAGGTTAGAATTGGCTCCTCATATAAATGAGACTAATAAATTTTTTAATTATTTTAAGTAGGATGAGAATAAATTAAAGTTACTTATTCTTTATACTACCAATAAGACTTAGAGCCATCTTAATTTAATGACACCAGTAGAGGCTTCAAATGCCCTCAACTTGGTGGTAATTATAACCCAGGAGACTAGAGAGTAGATCACAATAGCTGGGGCAATAATGCCAAAATATCAAGAACATGAAGCTCTCATTTTTCAAGTCCTAGAGGAATTAAAGCTTCAAAGGTAAGAGACTCAACTAGTAAACTTATTAATAGGATCAATTTTGATCAACTCCTTCAACAAGCATCAAATAATTTAAAATATATCCTTCACAAATTATAATATGAATAAATTTAGGTTGATCTAAATTTTTCTAGGAAGAAGGTGATAGAAGTAGAATTTTTAGAATAAACTTCCACAACATAAAGGTGGAGCATGCCAATCTCTTTGAACAGGTAAACATGGTGTATAGACCCTAATTACTAAACATGGACATTATTAGACATTAGCATGATGTAGGACATAATAATTATCATGATTTAGAAGTAAATAAAAAGGTTAACACTGCAACTTTCAGTTTAGCACCAATATCTACTATAACATCTCTAACAATCAATAGTGCCATGCAAATGCCCATCCAGCCTTAGGTCAAAGGCTAATTTTGTGTACATCCATGCAAAGGCATTAATTTTGTACTCATAGTCTAATTATTTTATAAATTAAATACAAATTTTTTTGAATTATTCATAACCATGCACATGTTGTATCACATTATACAGGATAACTTATATTTTGATAATTGTAAGTTAACTATGAACATGCATACATGTAGTTTTGAAACTAGAATTAGAACTAATGTTATAAGTACATAATGTAATTATTATTTTGTATGCACTTTTAGGATGATTCAACCCCTCCCTAATTATATATATACATCTAGAACCCTCATTTCAAAAGGTCAAAAAATATTAGTATCGGAAGAAGTCAAATTTTGATTGTCATGCAATGGTGTTGGTGCCTTTTCTTTCCAAATTCTATGTAATCAAGTTTTATATTTTCTTAGTTATTTGATTTAGAAATTTTAAGTGTGTAATAACTAAAAATAATTCCTTTTTTTATAATTTATATGCTGATTTTAGATGTGCAACAGCTATTGAAGGGTTAGCAATTATTATTAATTATATGCAAGTAGGTTGATTATCTCATCTTTCTGAGTGTGCAAAATATTTTCTCTTATATAGTATTTTATGTGTTGAATTAGATACCTTAGATACCTCCCTAATATAATTTATAATATTCTAAGTATGGGTGTGAAAAATCTACCTCAAAAGGAGCAAATTTTGACCAAGATATTCTAGTTCCCTATATTAATGTTTCCCAAACTACTTGATTGTGTCTGTATGTGTGTGTGTGTGTAGTATCTTCTAACAACAAACATCAATTTTTAATTCCATGAATAATCTATAACAAATTTAATTATTGAAGTCATATATCCCTCTTTTCTACTCTATCCTTCCCTATTTTGGATTTTATTTCTGAGATCTACCCACTTTAAATTAGTATCCACCCATCCACCAACTCACCTAGTTTTAACTTTATTTTAGATATCATTCATCCATACATAGTCCTAGTTAACAACCTATATGCTTTGCCTACTATTCCACATCTTGGTTGTTCAACCACATACCTTTAGTTCATGCTCTGGAGTGGATTTTAACTCCATTGTGATCCTAAAACATTAGAGGCTACCTTATTATGATTTGGTGTGTTCAAAAACCACATCAACACAATCAAGTCTTAATATCTATGAGTGTACGCCTTAAAAGGCACACTAGGAAAGGGATGGGTTGGTTTTTTTTAAGATTATTATCAATATACCACCACTTGTAATAAATACAAATGTATCAGATACATTTTTTTAAGATTTGACACCTCCCTTACACACTCCTCGAAGTAATTCACCACCTTAATTAGCCCTTGCCTAAGACAAAACCTCGTTTTGATATTTCTTGAATAATTTTGGCATTGGACAACCCTGTAACTAAATTATATTAACATGTTATTGGTCTAAATCAGCCTCAATTCACCAAGATCAGGACCTAACTTTTTTTTATCAATTAATAATATAAGGTCGATTGGGATAACTCTGTCAACTAAACTTTCAAAATAGTTTAAGGTTAGATCTAGTTATATATACACATCATTTTCACCATTTATTAGAGAGAGAGTTAATAATTCATTTACACTTCTTTACAATCTATTCTTTCATCATTATACTTGAAAAGTTATTTGCTTAGGGTTTATACTTGAAGAAGAATATTATTTTGTGGACAAGTCATGGATGCTTTAGACTATCTTAGTGATTCTTACAAACCACAAAAATCTCTTGAAAAGAACCTTGGCCAATGGAGAGATTGAGTCTCATTGGTTTTTCTTCAACTTAAGTATCTATAACTCTTAATCCTCTATTTTAGTAGATAGAAGTAGCATAAGTAATAGATTTTGAATGTATTTCTCTCTCCATGCATTAGGGTTATATCCATACATAGATTAAATAGAATTATTCTATGCATGTTTATTTTTATGTTTATTACCACCATTTTATACCATAATCTTTGGTGAGCACTAGATTATATCTTAATTTACTTTGCATTTACTTTGCAAATATAAAAAACATAAGACCTAGCTAGGGTTATTTCATGGTGTTGTTTGACTAGAGGATTTAGAACCCTCTCTAGTGATATTATTATGGTAAGAGACCCATTGATTACATTTATCAGATCCATATTGGTCATGACCCCAATTTGTATAAATGTACC
The DNA here is from genome assembly GCA_037957365.1 of Torreya grandis. Classification (NCBI taxonomy): domain Eukaryota; kingdom Viridiplantae; phylum Streptophyta; class Pinopsida; order Cupressales; family Taxaceae; genus Torreya; species Torreya grandis. The sequence goes on along the minus strand of JARHVA010005198.1, from coordinate 1,080,550 downwards.
AATAATTAGAAGTGTAAGTGTGATTTATCTTATCCAAGATAGGATTGATTTGTAGATCAATTATATATAGTAAGTACATTGGAACCCATTACTAACTCCAAATTGAAGATGTTATCAGTAGAGTTGGTCTCTACTCTTTTAATTATAGACAACATCAAAAACCTCTAAGTCTTCAATGATGACCAACATATCATCAACTTCATAACCAATGCTGACTAATTTTAGTCCCAAATCATTTATGAGGATGATAGGAAGGAGTATGAATAGATGAAGAAGGGGTAATGAATTTGAAAAATAATAACATACCAAAAGGTATGGTTTCATTGGAGAGGCAATTCAACATGAAATATCATGGTGATAAAGATAAAATAAACCCTGTTAAAGGGATTCTTCATTAGTATTATAATCAAGGCAATACATGGAAATCAAATAATGTGATTTTAAACATAACTTGCACCCAGATTGAAAATTAGAGTGTTGTGCAAGCCTTGAAAGAATTAGGTGACACTATTTCATGGATCTATGAATATTTAAAAGTGTTTGGAATCTCTATCATTATGCATACTATTCCACTAAATGCTAGTGTCAAACATTCTACCAGAGGCAAAGGCCAGTCAATCCATTATTAGAGCCTTTAATTTTTTAAAAAGTGTAGAAGCTACTTTATAAAAGGATCATATATCATATTAGGCACTCCACTTAGGTGGTAAACTTGGTACTCATTCACAATAATAATTGGGAAATCAAACTCTATGTGGACTTCATAAATCTAAATAAATTATCTAAAGAGGATAATTATGTGTTTCTTTCACTAGATAAATTCTTGTAGATATTGAATGGATATCAAATGATGTCATTTATTGATGTATATTTAGGTTACAATAGGGTAATGGTTAAATATGAGGATAGTATAAAGACATTTTTTAAAACTAAGTGGGGTAAATTCACATATAAAAGGATGTCACTTGGCATAATCAATGTGAGTGCCACTTTCTAGTGGACCATGGATATCCCATTTAAAGACCTCATTAGTAGATGCATAGTCATATACATGGATGATCTAATTATATTTTACAATAATATATAATACCATGTGAAAGACTTGAAAGTGGTATTATAGAGGTGCAAAGACCATGGAATCACCCTAAACCTAAAAAAATGCATATTTAGGATCACAGAGTGTAAATTATTGGGTCACATCATCTTTGACCAAGGTATTTCAATAGACCTAGAAAGAGTGGAGGAAATTATAAAAATTCCATTGCATGGTAGAATAAAATATCTAAAGTTTTTATTTGACGAAATCAACTTCATAAGGAAGTTCATCTTAGGATTTATAGAGATAGTTCGATAGATAAATAACATGCTAAATAAGGATGCTAAGATTAAATGGATGACTAAATCACAAGTATATTTTTCAAAAACCAAGATGTCAATTGTAAACACATTGGTGCTTGTTAGTCTCAACTACATGCAACCCTTTTACATCTATGCATTTGATTTAGAGCACTCTAATTTTGTTCTCCCAATGTATAGAAAATAAGTTGGGGATGAGATACCTATCTCATTTATGAGATGCCCACTCAAAAATGTTGAGTTATAATATTTAACCATTTATAATCAAGCCTTTTCCTTAGTTAAATTTGTCATAAATTTCAATCATTACATCCTACATAGCAAATTATTTGTAATTGTGTATGATTTAGCTATTAAGGCAATGTTGATGCAGAATGATCTTGGCAAGCGACATGGGAAGTGGATAACCATACTAAAATAATTTGATCTAGATATGAATTTGATGAATATTTTTAGAGGTTAGAGGCTTATTAAAACTATGGCATAATTTGATCCATAGATTATCTACTAGTATTATATAGTACAAAACATTACAAATGATGTCTGGTACCAAGATATAGTCTATTATTTTATTAATAATAAATGTCCAAGTCGCCTAAACTCCACTCAAAAAAGATAATTATGCCTAAAATTTAATAAATTAATGATCAAATCTAATGTATTATACAAAAGGAACCATGAAGGCATATATCTAAGATGCCTAAATAGAAAAAAAGTAGTTAGAATACTCAATGATTTCCATAGGAAATATGGGATTGGCCATGGTTTAGGGAGAGAGAAAAATCAACAAATACTCATATCAGGATATTACTTGCCTCATTTTTTTAAGGATGCACATGCTTATGTGATAAACTACCACACTTTTCAATTGGTTGCACATAGAGAATGCACTCCAACCATGTTATTATTTTAGAATATTAGGCCCATCCATTTTCAAAGTGGTGACTTCACATCATGAGGGGCATAAATTCCAATTCCTCCATTAGACACAAGTTTATCCTCATTATAATTGATTATTTCACATATTGTATTGAAGCCAAAACATTCAATAATTACACAACTAAAGTAATGATCAACTTTCTTGAGGACCACATTGTCACCAAGTTTGGTATTTCATTTGTTCTTATATGTGACAATGGCCTTGCTTTATCCTCACTATAATTTATTGAGTGGACATATGACAACTAGGTAATCCTTAAAATATTTCCAATTACTATCCATAAGGTAATGGGCTAGTTGATTTAATTAATAAGAATTGGTTGGATGTGATCAAGAAACTCTTGGAGAAGAATCTTATAGACTAGTATAATGTTCTAAAGTTTGCATTATAGTTTGACAAAACTATGATCAAGTCTTCTCTAGGTACTTCCTAATATCATTTAGTACATGGAAAAGACCTTTTCTTCCCCATAAATATCAAAATAACAACCTTTTTATTCATTAAATACTACCTATAAATGGATAACAATATAAGGTCCCACCTCCTAAATTTAATTCAATTGGAAGAAAAACATAGTGCAGCCTTATTTGACTTTAACAGGCATTAAGGAGTTGTCAAACATTGGTTTGACAAATGAGCTAAAATAAAATCCTTTTAGATCTCAAATTTGGTCTTTTTTTGGGATAAATGTCATGAAAGAAGGGTCAACATGAAAAATTTGAGGCCCTTTGGCTAGGATCCTTCCTAATTTTTGAGATCTTGGGCAAGAATGCATTCCACCTAAGGTGTCTAATTAGTGAGGATGTTTCATTGCCTATCAATGGATAATTCCTAAAGAATTATTTATAGGCCTAAACCAGCCTAGTGTAGTCCTATACATAACTTATTTTCCTTTCCTGTTTGTTTCAATTTTTAGTTTTCATTATTGGATTGGTCTATTTCTTTGTTTGATTTTATGTTTTTGGCATTAGACCTCCCCTAACTATTTTTCCTAGTGGTTCCCATGTTTACCAATGATGTGATTAAGAATGACAAGCCTAAAAATATGTGCCACAAATGGCATCCTAGTGTATAATTACTTTGAGTAAATTATAACATTGTATTTAGTCTTCAATTCAATTCCAAAAGCTTTAGCTATTTGTGTGTGTTTTGAACTAGTTTGTATTTTGGTAAGTATGGGATGGGTTGTCTAACTCTTGTAGATATTCAATCAAAACCTTTCACAAAATGCACTTTAATGATCTATAAATTTACTTAGATGAAATAATTGTGGCCAAGGTCTAAAAGTGAAAAATATATAATTATACTTTTTATTTACCATGGTGGTCCCTAGCCTAAGATTGAGATGCTTAGTAAATATCAAGAGTAAAAGAAAAGAAACTAAAATTTGTTATTCAAAAACTCAATGTTTTGATGATTGACCCAACCTCTATCAGGGCTATGGATGCCTAGCTAGTAGTAAAACAAGGCTTTGGGTGGGACTATAGGTAACTTTGTTAGGGCTATAGACATTTACCAATAGTGGATTAATGTTTTTGTATTCATTCCAAGGTATAATTCACTAGTTTGATGATCCTAATTATAACACCTAGTCCTTTAAAATTTTAGGAAGAGAATGAATACATAAGCGCACATTGGTCAATGAGATTGTCTAATTTGGGTTCTATAGTCTATCCTTTCTTATATTTGCATGAGTTGTTTCATATTCCAAGCATTGGGATAAGCCAACTATTCTAGGTAATGTCTTACTGTTCTAAAATACTTAGGAGTATTTTCTAGTAGAGTCACCATTTATTGTTGCTTACATAGCATGCCCTATTTTAATCATGAAATCATGGAACCTCTTTTTTCTCTAGAGTATGTTATTTTGGGTTTTAGTCAGGTTTAGGCCTATTTTATCTGTTGATATAGTTAAGAATGTCCTTGAGAAGTTGCAATCTTAATTTTGTATTTATTTTACTCTTTAAGCTAAGTCTAAACTTAAAATGTCTATTATATGCACTTAATTTATAATATTATGCAATTAGGGTGTCATTTATACAAACATATGAATTTGCCTAAAAGCTGATAAATATTGGTCTATTTAAAATTATGTTTTGAACTATATTCAAATTTCCATTTCTAGGTCATTTTGCCTCATATTTATGCAAGTTGTCTAGCTATTTTGGGATCTTCATGACTTTTTATTTAGTAATTATGTCCATGACCTATCCTCTTCAAACTATAATGGCTAAGGTTTTATATTTATTTACCTTTATACTTGGTCATTTTAGAAACTTTTGACTTAATTGGATTTAAATTCAAAAATTGGGATTATTTATCCATAAGATTAGGTTTGTTTCTACCTTGTTTTAGGTAAAAGTGACTATGGATTTTCATGGTTTCATTTCAAAACTTATTCACCTTCTAAATTATGTACTAGATTTGGCTTAGATATGAGATTATTTTTGTTTTCAAGCTTGTTTTCCTTGTCTTTCTTTGGTTTTATACTTATTTATTTTTGCTCAAAGTTTAAATTTTAAAATCTAACAATTACATGGTTTTTTTCAAGACCAATAGTCACTTGTCTTTTTTTGTGTCCCTATGAAAGAAAAGAGTTGCCACTTGTTCACTCACTTCCTTGAGCCTCTTTAGGACTTAGTCAGTTTAAAGACCTTATAGATGCCTAGGATGGGGATGGGTGGCACAATCATGCCTCCCTACTTCCTTGGGACCTCTTAGATTCCAAGGAAGGTGGTGGACTTTTTAGATGCATGGGATCATGTCACATGCATAATATAGCTTCAATGATCCCCTAAGATAATATGTATACCTCTAATCAATAACATATCTTATTGGATTCCTTGGACCATGCCACATGGCATGATATTATTTCCCTACTCCCTGAAATGGTTTGTATGTCTTCAAGCCTTTAATAAATCCATGGATAAGCAAGATATTGACAAGTTTCAAGACCTCACCACACCTAGATTAAAGATTTGAATGGCTTAATTATATGATTAATCAAGCCTTAGATAAGTGAATGGTTGATTTGTGGCATGAACATGCCAGCTAGGCAACACGTGGATGCACACGTCAGGATTTCATGAGCTTAAATTTAACGATCGTCTAGTTGTTAAGACCATCAAAAACCAAGATGCTTTTCCATTGGGATAATTGTTTAAGTTTGATTAAATCTATGGGATTTGGGTCATTCTAAATTTATTCTATACTTTAAATTTTATTCTTTAATAAATTTAACCATGTGACTTCTATAGATTATCTAGTTATTTTGGGGTCTTGTCTTCATCCATTTTCAATTTATTATGGACTATAATGACTAAATTTTTGTCACATTATATCTTATGACTTAGTATTTTTATTAAAAATGGATCACTTGGGCTTTCTCACTTTTATTTTTAAGCTTTTTCCTTAGTCATTTTTATTTTGAATTATAATGGCTAATTTATCTACCATACAAGTTTAGATTGAGCAAGGAGCTACCACATGTCAAAATCCTAGAGTTCTACTTCTCTCTAGAGGACCTTAGAGAAATAATTCACCCATAAATCCTCTAGGTGCTCAACATGATGCCACCTGGTATAATCCTATTTCCCTTGGCCCTTAGAATGGTTAGTGCATGGCTAGAAAGTAGTAGACTATCTAGGTGAATAAGATGTTTCCATGTGGAAACATTCCACTTCTTCATTCCCTCAGGTCAATAAAAATTATTTGATGGAGAAAAACCAAGCGAGTCCCCAAGATGCATCCATGTGTCAAAATCTCAAGGATCTATATCAAGAAGAGTGTGGAACCTCATATCAGGATAGTAAGATTTGGGTGAATAACATTATATTGAGTGGTGAGATCTCAGTGCACTAGAGATAAATAACATGAAAAAGATGATCTAGACCCTCAACCAAGTTGTAGAACACCAAAAAGTCACCATGTAGTAGGACTATCGTATGTTATGGACACACTAGATTTCATAAGTAGTGAAGAGTGGACATGTAGAGAGACCTTTCCAAGGATGATACATACACCTCCACAAAAAGGATTTGGGTTGGTAATTGATGATCATCTAACCCATTAAAGCCATCAAAACCTAATAATTGGATCATGGGTCTAATTTGATCAAGGCAATTAAGTCATGATTTATTTAATAATAAGAGAGGGATCATGGAATGTAGAATCTAATGTAATCATGTAGTAGTGTTGATCATAATATTTTTCATACAATGGGATCAAGCAAGAGCATAAAATATAAAGTATTACCCTAATTATATAAGGTCATCGTCGAGTAGAGTATGGCCAATTAGCTACCCAAGGGAATATTCAATGACTTCAGTTGTCCAAAATTCAATTTGAATATTAGTTAACATGGTTGTGATGTTAATTTCATTAGAATTGTATAGGACCCAATTCAAATTTAGATAAAAATTGGCATATATCATTAAATACTTACAACCACCAGTTAGTGAGTGGGATTTTATGATACAATGGACTAAATCATCTATATAAGAGTAGTCAAAGGGCATAACGAAGGTTGGTTCATTTAGATTGAAACTAGAATAGAGGAACTAGACCCTTTATGTCCTTGTATTTCCTTATTTTCTTAGTTTATTTTCCTATGATCTATACTATATTGAGGCTTTTTTGTAATTTCAACTCAAAAGGGTGAATCTTAGACATTATTTCTTTCATGCAATATCTTTAAATTGAAATATTATGAGGGTGGTGTCCATAATTTTTGAAATCATATGGTAATTATGTTACCCTTTCTTCATGTTCAAGTTTTCCTTATATTTTATCACCATCTTTATTTATAACTATGTTAATATTGGCTAGACAAAAGAGTGGTTTCATGGGATTTATCTAACTAAATGAATAGACTTATATACATTAAATTATAGTCTTTTTTTCTTTTTATCCTTTTCCTTTACCTTTTTAAATTTTTTAATCATCTATTAACTTAGTTTTAGAGTATCATAATTCTATAATCAGTATGTACAAGTTTTATTTGGATTCCATGTTTATTGCTTGTTTCCTCTAAAGCATTGTTGAATCTATTATGTTGAAGACAAGTGATACTCAACAAGGAATTCACTGATAAATTTGAATGAGCTAAGTATTTACTATTCTAAGTTCCTTTTTTGTATATCAAAGCATATCTTATATAGGATCCTTATATGGAACAATTTACATCAGCCAGCTAAAGTATCTAGTACACCATGACCTGGTAGACAAATACCTTGGGGATTTTTTTATTGAGACTAATTACTTTTAGGAGAAGTGAAAGGGAAAGGGTTAATCCTCACTTGTTGATACTTTCCTCTCCTCTTTTCCTCCTATAGTTGGTGTGCTATGTTAAACATACCACCAAAAATACTCTCTACAAGGGTAATGATGAGTATACCAGATATGAAGTCATGAATAAATAGTTTGAAGATTCTTTATTAGAATAAAAATTACTAATAGGGGTGAATTATTATTCAAAACATTAATTAAATTCCACTTAACATTCATGATCCATTCATATAAACATATGGATCAATCAAAGCAAATCAACTATACATATGAACATGAAATATAAAAACACATCACATATATGGGAAACCCTCAAGGATAATAAAATCCAATGATATCTACAAATGGAATATAGTCATATGATACAAAAACTAAATTTAGTGAACCACCAATTCCACATGGAACACCAACCCCAACTAACCAAGCACCCACTTGACTAGCCTTTAGCAATCACCTACTTGTAAGGAAGCACCAACCCCCTAAATGACTTAGAAAAATAATTTATTTGATCACCTTAAAAACAATATGTTTCTCATACAATATATGATGATCACCTTCTTTATCTCTTCACACTCTTATCCCTCTCAAACTACCTTATAAGGTTCTTCGCTCAACTAGGTCTCTTTAAGACTGATTAAGTCATATGACCTTGATATTCATATTCATACCTTCTATTATATATTCATGAATATCACTATACACTCTTATAATGGTATATAATACCTCCTTCCACTCAAGTATATTTTATCCCAAATGCTCCTCAACTCAATTCACTAACTAGCCAATTAGGCCTAAAAAGCCTTATTCTTATACAAACCTCATACACAATTTACCACTTATATTAGCCACAAAATATGCCTTAGGAGATATTAAAAGTATTAATCAATCATTACATTAGGTTGGTCATAACTCAAATGGACCAAATCCTTCTTTAGGTCTCATGGAGACCTAATTCCATTAGGCCTACTTTTGGACACCTTACCTTATGACCCATGGAAAACTTTTAACCTATATACATGGTAGAATGTTTTCATAATATAATAAAATATGCATTATCCAACATCCTCTGATCACGATGACACATTTTGGGTCTAACCACCACTTGAAACACTCCATTAGCACTGTTTATATTAGGCCTTTGAACACATAAAAAAAATTGTCTTTAACAACTGAAGATAACACACCATTTATACACACAAAAAAGATAATAAATCACTTATAAATAATCTAAATTACCTCAAAAATATCACCTTATACATTAGGCATTTCCACTCAGGAGATAAGGACTCAAGAACACCTCTATAACTCACTCAGAACTACCAATTTTCCTCAAAGACTAGTCAAGGTGATTCATACCTACAACACCTGTATAGATACTCTCAATGACTCTAAAGCATATGTATTGTCCTATGAGATATCAAAAATATCCTTAAATATAAATATTATATGGTGTAATGGAAAATATTGGTCTTTTAGACCAATCTTGTGACCATATATCTCATTATCTTATCTAAACCAAACAGGTCAAATTGTGAGCAACTTTTTCACCATATTCACTAACCTCCAAAACTTATAAAAAACATGAACATGTCTTAAAATTACTTAAAAACATATTTATACACTTATTTTCATCATTATATCATGAAAACACATTCCAATTCATCTTCTCACTATTATCTGGGTTTTTCACTACTTGCACTATTAGACCTGTTAGCAACTAGTTAACTTGGATGACTGGATTAGCACACTTAAAGAATATAACCTATCCATAAAACTTTATGGACATTAAACATGATTCTCTACCTTCTTCCACCATCCATTTTATTATTATTTCCAATGCAACTTTTGACTTTTATAGTAACTTCTTTAGAAACAAGCCTGTAACTCAACATTTTATCTCTCCTCTCTCTAACCAATACCATGAGGAGATACCTAGGAGAGTCCACTATGAGATCCAATAGCTTACCTAAACAATTAAATATATCTTCAGAGATTCTAAGCAACATCTTCAACATTAGGTCTTTATTAGGGTTCTAAGAGGGTTTAAACTAGTTTCTATTCTTAACAATCATTCATAAAGCGTAGCCCTTCAATAAAAAAATTAATGCCTAGAATTTTTAGCTAAGACCCTTACCCATATACCATAAAATACTTAGGTTCACATGCAAAGTTTTGATGAGCTGATGACCACATTAAAATCCTTCTTGGGTTGAGAACCCTTCATTCTAAGTACTTGATAGACCTTCAAACAACTTTTCATGCCTTTTCCTTCACAATATGACTTCAAACTAAATTAAAAAAAAATTAAAAAAAATACCTTACCTATTAAAATTCTTATATTATCTCAAACACCTTAAAATATGATTATGACCCCTCATTAGTCCATACTCTCTCTCTCTCTCTTTTCTCTAGACCTTGACCTACAAACCACATTAAGCTTTAAAACTAACCTTCATGCCTCTTTCCATGCACTCTCCTCCTTAGTCACATACTAAATAAACCTCATATAACCACTCATGACTAAATACTACCATGCATCCTTCACATGCCTTGAATATAGATCATGATACCTCATTAGGCCAAATAGGGTCTAAGAGAGGTCTAGATAAAAAAATAGATTGAAGGTCCTATTGGAAATATTGTCATTGATGTCAAAGGTATATAATTATTGGTGATAAAGGCCCCATTGCATTTAATGGTGTTTTTAATATTCATTTCTTGGCTAATATGTGTTAATATTTATTTAATATTAATGAATATATTTTTGGCTGCATATAAGTCAAAAGAGGGCCCATGGAGAAGTCAAAGAGTCACGGAGTAAAAGATGAAAGAAGAATGGGATGAATTTTCTCATGAAGAGTCACGTTGAGGAATTCCAAGAGTCACGATGTGAAGACAAAAGAGGTATGGCACATTTTTCCTTGAAGAGACACTTTGAGGAATATGAAAAGTCACCAAGACAAAGACAAAATAGGAAAGGATGATTTTGCTTAGAAAGGGTCACCATATGACTTTTCAAATGTAAGGATATGAAGGGTCATGCAAGTTTGGAACCATTCTGCATTAGGATTGAAGGGTCACAAAGGGTGAATGCCAAAGGTCATTTGAAAAGCTATAAATAAAGGCTTGAGAAGCCATTTGGAATATGCAAGAGATTGCATGGTTTTTAGTTGTTTTTGAAGAGAGAAAAGTAGGAGATATTGTAGAGTTCTATCATTTGTTGAATAAGAAACATTGAGAGATAGTTGTGTTTTATACATAAGAGGGGTTGGTGCTCCTATGGGTTGGTGCTCATGAATCTTTGTAAGGGTTTGGTGCTCCTGTGGGTTGGTTCTCACAAATAATTAAAGTGTTGGTGCTCAGAAAAGGGGTTGGTGCTCCTATAATTTGGTGCTTACAAACTTTGCATTTTGATTTGGTGCTCATTTATATACTTGAGATTGTTCTCTATGGTTTTTTCCACTTTGGGTTTCCAAGTAAAAATCTAGTGTCTCTCTCTCTCTCTCTCTCTCTTATGTGGTGAAAATTATTATTTTAGTTTTATTGCATATCTTGAATGTAAGATTGAGTGGTTAAAGAAAAAAAATTAGATTAAGTAAAAGATATATAATAGATTGATTCACCCCCCCTCTTAGTATATTTCATGCTCAACAATTGGTATTAGAGTAGGTTCCTTTTGAAAATGTTTTACAACTTGAAGGATGATCGAGAAATCACAATGGTTGGATCACATGAAGAATTTTCTATAAATAAGGCACCTTTGTTTGATGGAACAAATTATGATTTTTGGAGCATAAGGATGAAGACTTATTTGATGGCCCTCGAATTTGACATATAACAAGCAGTGGTGGAGGAATATGAAGAGCCATAAACACTTGTAACTACTTTGACAAAAATGAAGGCAACTGAAAATAATGCTAAAGCTTTAAATGCTACTTTATGTGGTTTATGTGAATCATAATTTGTTAAAGTTATGCAATGTAAATCTACTCATAAAACTTGGGTAAAACTTGAGAATATTTACAAAGGTCATGTAAAGGTTCATCAAGCTAAGCTTTAGACTTTCAGAAGATAGTTTGAGATTTTGAAGATGGAAGAAGAAGAAAATATAGCAAGTTATCTCATGCGGGTTGATCAAATAGTTAATTACATTCAAGGTCTTGAAAAAAATTTAGAAGAATCAACTATGGTTCAAAAAGCTTTGAGATCTCTACCATTGAGATATGATGCAAACATTTTGGCAATTGAAGAGATGAAGAATTTATCCAAGCTAAAGATGGATGAGCTTCATGGTATTCTTACAACATATGAGATGTAGACTGAACAAGATAAACCTTCAAAGAGAGAAGTGGCTTTCAAGACATCAAAGAAAAAGAAGGCTAAAATTCAAGAATCAAGTGATAATTTTAGTGATGATGAAGATAATAATGGATCTCTATTCATTCGCAAGCCAAATAAAGGCACAAGTAAATTATCAAGGAAAATTACCTTTTAAATGTTTTAATTGTGAAAATATTGGACATTTTGTAGCTAAATATCCAAATAAAGGTAATGATGATAATGAAGAAGAAAATTCTACATACAAGAAGAATTTCAAAGGAAAATTCGAGAAGGGATTTGAGAAGAAGAGTTTGTATTCTAAAGATCCTAGCTTAGTTGAAGATAGTGGAGTCAGTGACTCAGAAGAAGAAGAGATTATGTTCATGACCAAACATGAAGATGCCTCTGTAAGCAAAAGTATAGATGATCAAGAAGAAGAATAGGATGAAGCTGAAGTAAATCTGGAAGGAGAACTCATTTGTGCCTTAGAAGAGTTAAAATCTCTTGAAAAGAATAATTGAATATTAAAGCTCTAGATCGAGAAAAATGAAAAAGAGTCAAAGGAAATAATTGAAGATCTACAAGCACACTTTGAAGAAACTAAAAATAATGAATAAGATCTAATGGCATAGTTGAAATTAGTAAGTAAAGAATGTGAAATGTATGTAATTGAAATTTATTCTTTAAAACCAGATCTTGACAAAAAAAATAAAGCAATCAATGATAGAGCAGCCAATGAGTCAAAATTTAAGAATAACACTAATATGTTGAATAAGATATTAGAAAATCAAAGATCAATGTTAGATAAGATAGGTATTGGATTTGAGAAAGAGAAAGAGGAGGTCACTAATTTCATAGACAAGAAAAAAGGAAAGAGCTATGCTGAAGCTCTTATAAAAGAAGAAATAAAAAGGGAAAAGGTTAAGAATACAGAAGACATTTTAAATAAAGAAAGTTGGAGGGAACAGAGCTACAAAAAGCAATCAGATCAGAGATACACAAATAGGTCCTATTTTTATGGTTACTATTTTTATTATAATGGATATGGTCATAATAAATTATAATGTTGAAAAAGATCTATTAGTTTCAAAAATAAGGAGAATAAAAGTCATGCAAAGTCAAGCAAAAGCCACAACTCTTTTGCTCCTCTATCAGGCTTTATTGAAGAGTCCATAATATGTTACAAGTGAAAAAACTTAGACACATATCTTGGTAATGTATAAGTGTGTTTGAGTCATTAAAGAAGGACAATAATTTTAAGGCTCCATTCATCAAGAAGAAAGTTCAGACAGGTTCATGGTAAAAGAAACAACCTAAAAAATATATGTTGGTGCAAACTGCTTTGCATGCAAGAAATAAAGAAAAGCCATGGTTCATTGATAGTGGATGCTCAATACACATGAGAAGAGATAATATCAAGTTCATAACCTTGAATAAGATCAATGGTGGCAAAGTGAAATTCAAAGATAATACTATTACCAAAATTATTGTAAAAGGTACACTAAGTTTGGATAATGGTAGAACTAAAATTGAAAATGATTTATATGTAGAAGGTCTTAAGCATAATATTTTGAGTGTAAGTCAAATGTGTTATCAAGGGCACATAATAAATTTTTATGTATAAGGTTTTGAAATTAAAATAAAATATTCAGATATGTTGGTTGTACATGATCAGAGAATAGGCAATAATTTGTATATGCTACAGACATCAAAGGTTAAATATGTTGTTTGAGCCAGATTGAAGAAAGTTGGATATGGCACAAGAGAATGGGGAACATAAATTTTGACAATCTTGTCAACATCAGCAAGAAGCAAGAAAACAAAAATCTTCCAAAGATTATAAAGCCATTTGACATGCTTTGTGAACCTTGTCAGCATGGGAAGTAGGGTAGAAGGCGATTTAAAACAAAAAAATACTAGACTAATCAGATGCTAGAACTTGTTCACACTTATCTATGTGGACCTATGATAACTCAAAGTACTCAAGGTGAGAAATATTTTATGTTGCTTATTGATGATTTTTCATGTATGACTTGGGTAATGTTTTTAAAGAAAAAATTAGAATCTTTCAAACATTTTAAAGTATTCAAAGCATTATTTGAGAATGAAACCAGTTTGAATATTAAATGTCTAAGATCAGATGGAGGAGGAGAATTCATGTTAGGTTAATTTTTTGATTTTTTTGAAGACCATGGAATAAAGAGACATTATTTAGCAGCTAGAACTCCACAACAAAATGGAGTATTTGAATAGAAAAATAAAATAGTTCAGGAGATGGTAAGGGCAATGCTAAATGAATCTAAGATAGTAGATAAATATTGGAGAGAGGTAGTTACTATAGTAGTGAATATTCAAAATAGAGAATTATTGAGAGTCAATAGTGACAAGACTCCTTATGAGCTATGGAAAGACAAACCAGCAACAGTTGATTATTTTAGAATTTTTAGTAGCAAATGCTTCATAAAGAGAACCAATGAAAAACTTGGTAAGTTTGAATTTAGAGTAGATGAAGGTATAGTTTTTGGTTATTCTTTAAAAATTAAAGCTTATAAATGTTATAACAAAAGAATCAAGAAAATTGTCAACATTGCAAGTATCAGGATAGAAGAAGATGGAACATAAAGAATCAATGATCCAGTAGACATTCCTAAAATCATTAAAGAGGAAGGTTTTAAAGAATCAGTTGAAGATAAGAAGAAAGAGAAAAAGGGAACCAAAAATCCATCCAAATATGTTCAAATAAATCATAATAAAAGTAACATCATCAGGGACATAAATGAAGGAATTCACACCAGAAGAATGATGGTAAGTGAATATAAGCAAGTTAATTTCTCTTTGTTATCCAAAATTAACCTATAACTTTTTCAGAAGCTAGACATGATAAGCATTGAGTTAAGGCTAAGGATGACGAATTAAATTAGATAGAAATGAATGATACTTGGAAATTAGTGACTAGACCAAAAGATCATAATGTGATAGGAACAAAATGAGTTTATAGAAATAAGTTGAATGAAAATGGAGAAGTGACCAGAAATAAAGAAAGATTGGTATGTAAAGGATATGGTCAAATTGAGGGAATAGATTTTGAAGAAAAATTTTCACCAGTGGCAAGGTTAGAGGCTATTATAAATTTTCTTGCATATGCAGTGTTTAAAAATTTTAAAGTGTTTCAAATAGATGTCAAATTTGCCTTCCTGAATGGGAATATAGAAGTCTACATTAAGTAGCTTGAGAGATTTATTCACTCATATATTAGTAGCCATGTATGTATATAGAAGAAATCATTGTATGAATTGAAACAAGCTCCTAGAGCTTGGTATGCAAGATTTGATAAGTACCTGTAGGATCAAGGTTTCAAGAGAGGATTTATTGATAGTAATCTCTACATAGGTGAGCATTAATTGATTATTATGGTATATTTTGATGATATCATTTTTTGAAGAAATATTGAAAAGATTAACAAAAAAAAATGATAATATGCAAAAATTATTTGAGATGTCTATGTGTGGAGAATTGTCATTTTTCTTAGAATTGCAAATATTTCAGTTAGATAAATGAATTTTCATATCTCAAAGTAAATATGTCAAGAAAATGTTGAAGAAATTTGGTTTTGAGGATTGTGCACTAGTTGGTACACCAATGTGTATAGTAAATAAGGTGAGAAAGGATGAAGATTCACCTGTTACAAATCAATCTTTGTATAGATTTATGATTAGTAGTCTTTTATATTTGATAGCATTGAGGCTAGACATCATGCATTTAGAAGGTATAGTTGCAAGATATCAGTCATCTCCAAAATATAGTTATGTTTAGTTGGTGAAGAGAATATTTAGATATATCAAGGGGACATTGGATTACAAATTATGGTATCCCACAAGTAGAGATTTCACTTTGGTTGCTTATACAGATTCAGATTGGGCAGGGTGCTTGGATGATAGAAAGAGTACAAGTAGAGGAGCTTTCTTCCTTGGTGATAGCTTAGTATCATGGCTAATCAAGAAGCAAAATTTAGTATCACTTTTTATAGCTAAATTAGAATATATTGTAGTAGTATTATGTTTTACTCAAGTGCTTTGGATGAAGCAAAATTTGGTTGGAAGATATCAAGGTAAAGTATGATGAACCTATTTCTATTTTTTGTGATAACATAAGTGTTATAAATATTTTGAAGAATCCAATGATGCAATCAAGAACAAAACATATTCTCATTATATATCACTTCTTGAGAGAGCAATTTGCAAATCAATAGGTTAAGATGGAGTATATCAATACTATAGAGTAGATTGCAGATATTTTCACAAAGACACTACCAAAAGACACATTTGAGTATCTACGAGAGAAGTTGGGAGTAATTTCTTTTATTTCATGTCATTGAGGTTTAGCATCAATTGAGGGGGAGCTAAGTGTTAGCTCCAAGTAGGCCCTTTTCCATTGATGTCAAAGGGGGAAAATAATAGGTATAGGTACAAGTGCAAAAACAAGTACAGGGAATAGGTACATGTTGCTATAGTAAGGGGGAGTTACTGTATATTTTTTAGATGATAATATGTGCAAGTTTTAGGATGTGGCAGTTTTTAGTTTTAGGTTGCCATCAATGACAAAGGGGGAGATTATTTGAAATATTGTCATTGATGTAAAAGGTATAGCATTATTGGTGATAAAGGCCCCATTGCATTTAATGGTGTTTTTAATATTTATTTCTTGGCTAATATGTGTTAATATTTATTTAATATTAATGAATACATTTTTGGTTGCATATAATTCAAAAGAGGGCCCATGGAGAAGTCAAAGAGTCATAGGGTAAAAGATAAAAGAGGAATGGGATGCATTTTCTCATGAAGAGTCACATTGAGGAATTCCAAGAGTCACCATGTGAAGACAAAAGAGGTATGGCACATTTTTCCATGAAGGGACACTTTGAGGAATATGAAAAGTTACCAAGATAAAGACAAAAGAGGAAAGGATGATTTTGCTTATTAAGGGTCACCATATGACTTTTCAAATGCAAGGATATGAAAGGTCATGTAAGTTTGGTGCCATTTTCCATGAGGATTGAAGGGTCACAAAGGGTGAATGTCAAAGGTCATTTGGAAAGTTATAAATAAAGGCTTGAGAAGAAATTTGGAATATACAAGAGAGTGAATGGTTTATATTTGTTTTCAAAGAGAGAAAAGGAGGAGATATTGTAGAGTTCTATCATTTTTTGAATAAGCAACATTCAAAGATAGTTTTGTTTTATACATAAGAGGGGTTGGTTCTCCTATGGGTTGGTGCTCATGACTCTTTTTAAGGGGTTGGTGATCCTATGGGTTGGTTCTCACAAATAGTTGAAGTGTTGGTGATCATCAAAAGGGTTAGTGCTCTTGCAAGTGGGTGCTTCTGAACTTTGTATTTTGAGTTGGTGCTCATTCATATACTTGTGATTATTCTCTATGGTTTTTCTCACTTTGGTTTTCCATGTAAAAATCTACTCTCTCTCTCTCTCTCTCTCTCTCTCTCTCTCTCTCTCTCTCTCTCTCTCTCTCTCTCTCTCTCTCTCTCTCTGTGTGTGTGTTGTGTGGTGCAAATTATTATTTTAGTTTTATTGCATATCTTAAATGTATGATTGAATGGTTAAAGAAAAGAAATCAGATTAAGTAAAAGATATATAATATATATACGGATTCACCCACCCTCAGTATATTTCATGCTTAACAGGTCCTACCCATGTAGTCTCACCCTAAAACTCTCATGAGTGTTATAATACCTTACATACATGCTTAAACAACCTCTCACATGCCTAAAATTACTAACCTCATCATGCCACTAGATTATACCTCTACCATGCCATGACTAGACTCATGACTAGGCTTCTTATGTAACTTGACATCCATGACCTATTCCTTTATGAAACCATAAAACATTAGTTTCCTTAAAATTATCTCTTTTTCCTTCAAATTCTCTTTCATGGCAACTCTCCATAAATTCCCCTTTTCACATCAACACACTTCCAACTAAGAAAACTCTTTCAATGATGTCAACCTCATGTAAAATACACATTTGACATCAATGACAATACTCAACAATCCCCCCTTTGTCATTAATGGAAACTACTCTCAAAGACTTATTTCAATAAGTAATTTATCCCTCATTCTGTACTTTCTCCCCCTTTGACATAAATGACAAAGTGATGTCTACAACTTCTTGGATCACAATCCTTATAACCAAAACACTCAACATATAGAACTATGATTTTATGATTCATAATACAAACATTCTCCCCCTATCTTCATGCTTACCTTTTTCAAAATAATCACTTACTCCTGGAGTTAATGAACCACCTAATTATCTACCCCTAATTATGTGGCTTCCTTAATGACCACAACGGGCAAGAATTACACCCAATTATTGTTTTAGGTGTTTAAATGTGGCCTTTGAAAGTGGTTTGGTCAAAATGTCTATAATTTGATCCTGTGTAGAAACATATTCAAGTTTGACACTTTATTCACTTACCTGCTCTCTTAGAAAATGATACCTGATAGGAATGGGCTTAGTCCTTTAGTATATGATAGTGTTCTTTGAGATGCTTATAGCACTTCTATTATCATAATAGATAGGTCTAGGACCATCATACTCCACCTTGTATTCTTTTAAGGTCAGTCTCATCTATAGGACCTAAGTGCAACATGAATCTATTGCAATCTACTCAACTTCACAAGTGGATAATGCTATTGATGGTTGATTTTTTATTATCCATGAAATTAGGCACCCACCTAAGAATAAATCTCATCTATTGGTACTCTTATTATCATCTAGACATCCTACATAATCTACATTTATATAGGCTATCAAATTGAACTCCTTATTCCTTGGATACCACAACCCAAGCTCCATAGTCCCCTTGAGATACCTGAGTATCCTTTTAACTACTTGCAGATGATTTTATTATGTATCTACTTGAAACCTTCCCACAATACCTATTACTTTCATGATGTCAAGTCTAGAGGTAGTGATATATATCAAACTTCCAATCATTGACCTATATGATGTCTGATTGACATTCTTTTCTTTAAGCCTATGAACTAGTTCCCAAGTCTCATTATTCTCTATTTCGTCTAACTCCTCATTCATAACACCTATTCAAAATTTGTCTTTGTTTGATTCTATAAGTTTTTTAGGCTCAATATTAGATAATAGAGAAACATTCTCTTGATTTAGGTTACTTACTAGTCTTCTCTTTGTTTGCATACATGCATCCTTATTGCTAATATTTGAGATTCAGTATGATCTCTTTGAATCTATCTTAAGGGGAATTTTGAGTCATCTCTCCTCAATTTCTTATTCTTCCAAAACAACCTCTATTGTTTCCTCTTCATTCTTTAAGTCCAAATTCTCTGATATATCCTTTGACTATGAGTGCAATTTCCTTGTTTCATCAATCTTCACATTATTGTTTTCCACTATCTTTTGTAACCTCTTATTATGGAATTTATAAGCTAATATTACTGATTAATACCCCAATAATATACCTTCATCATACCTATAATCAAACTTACCTACACCCTCCTCATCTCTTTTGATGAAACATTATATTCCAAACACTATAAAGTGTTCCACATTAGTAGGTCTACCTTTCCACAATTCATAAGGGGTATTTTTTCCATTAGTTCTTATTTGTCCTCTATTTTATATGTAGATTGTATTACTCACTACCTCTCTCTAGTACCCATCAAATAATCTAGACTCATTTATCATAGTTTTTTCTATCTATTGAACAGTCCTATTCTTTCTTTCCACTACCCTATTCTACTAAGGTGTCTTGACTACTAAGAACTATCTCCTTATCTCATAAACCTCACATAAGTCATCAAAATCATTAGACTAAAAATATCCTCCTTTGTCATTCTTAGGCACTTGATCTTCCCATTCTTAAAAAGGTCCTTGAATGCCTTGAACTTATCAAGAGCTTCTCAATTTTACTTCAAAAATGCTACCCAAATTATTCTTGTGTAGTCATCTATGAGTAACATGAAGTAGCTATCTCTTTGAATGATTTGGATTCTTATATGCCCATAGATATTAGTGTGCATTAACTCCAATGGTATTGTAGTATATTACTCCTTGGACTTAAACCTTCTTCTAGTCTACTTACCATGTTGACATGCCTTGCAAAGTATGTTTATAGGTTTGGTGATCTTAGGTATGTTCTTCATAGACTTATTAGTGCTTATCTTGACCAAATTATCAAAGTTTAGGTGACCTAACCTTATGTTTCATAGCAAAATTTCATCCATATTTCTCATAAATCATCTCTCCTTCTTAATCTCATTCAAGACATATAGATTTTTATCAATCCTCTTAGCATTGGCAATTATCCTTCTTGAATTGGCTCTCCTTATCTCACACCCTCTATCATGAAAGGTTAGTGTGTGTCCTTGGTTGCACATTTGACTTACACTAAAAAGGATATGTTTCAAACCTTCCACATAAAACAAATTTTCTATTTTGGTCTTACCATTATCCAAACTCATAATACCCTTGCCAACTATATTGGCAGTTGTGTTATCTTCAAATCTCATTGTTCCTGTAGCATTCTTCTTCAATGAGATGAAATTGTTTTTGTCTCATATCATGTACCTTGAGAAACCACTATCTATATACCATTTCATCACTTCATCTTTAATTTTAATGGAAATCTAATCTATCATAAATTACTCTTTAGTCTTATGTTCCTTCTTATAAAATAATCCATCTTGACTCTTGGGCTCAATATGATCAATCCTAACTTTATTTGGCTTCTACACCAATGTTTGACCCTTCTCATGCACTCTAGAAGCTCCATATACATTGTTAATTCCTCTTTAATAATTACTCCTTATCCCATGGTCCCATGATAACTCATATCTTGAGACCATTCTATAATCACTTGCTCTATGACCAGAGATATGATAAGCAAAATAACAACCATTAAAAGAATTAGACTACATCATCGCATTGGGTTGCCTAATTGGTATCTTTATGTTGACTTTAATGTTGGTGATCTTAACTTATTCTAACTTCTCACATTCTTTATCAAAATTTCTCATCTTATCTATAATTTACCCATGCTCAACCTTCAAAAAATCTATCTCTATCTTCAACTGATCATACTCAACTTTTTTTGATCTAAACTTTGTATTGACACTTTTTAATTGATTCTTCAGATCATTGATGATCTTCTCATCCATTTTGTATTCTTATACCTAGTCAATATTCAAGGTAAAAAAAAATTATTTAAGATCCTTAACCATATATCTCAACTCATGCTTCAAATCATCTAGGGAACTTATGATCTTAGCCTTAAGGTCTACTTCAACTTCTCCTTATTCACTATCATAGTAGACTTCTTCATCATACATGTTGTCTTATTAATCACTAGACATCATATGCTTCTTAGAATCACCTTAAAACTATCAAATCTACTTCAAAGTACTAGGATTTGATACTAATTATTATAATCACAATGACTAAGAGGTGGGTGAATTAGTATTCAAAACATTCATTCAATTCCACTTAATATTCTTGAGCCATTCATATAAACATATAGATCAATCAAAGCATAAACAACCATACATATGAACATGAAATACAAGAACACATAATATATGTGGGAAATCATAAAGGAAAATAAAACCCATTTATATATTCAAATATAATACATTCCTATAATATAAAAACCAAATTTAGTGAAGCACCAACCACAACTAGCCTAGCACCCACATGACTAGGCTTTAGCAAGTACCTACTTGAAAGGAGGCACCAACCCCCTAGATGAATCAGAACCAACTTATCCACATGGTTTATTTTATCACATTAATAATTATATGGTTATCACAAAACATATTATTATCACCTTATTTATCTCTTTACACTTTTATACCTCTCAAATTGTCTTATAGGTTTCTTCATTCAACTAGGTCTACTTAAGACTGATTAGGTCATATGACCTTGATATTCATACTCAAAACTTATATTATATATTAATGAATATACCTATTCACTCTTATGATTGTATATAATACATCATTCCACTAAATTAAATTTTATCCCATATGCTCCTCAACTTAATTCACTAACTAGCTAATTAGGCCTAAAAAGCCTTGTTCTTATACAAGCCTCTTACTCATACATCTCTTGGTCAGACATACACACTTACCCACTTATATTTGCCACAAAATAGTCCTTATGAAATTTTTAAATTAATAATAAATAATTGCATTAGGTCAGCCATAACTCAAATAGACCAAATCCCTCTTTAGGTCTTATGCAGCCCTAATTCCATTAGGCCTACTTTAGGACACGTTGCCTTATGACCCTTTGGAAAATTATAAATATTTATAGATGGAATAACATTTTAATACAATAATAAAATATTCCTTATAAAACATATTCCAATTACCATGACACCTTTTGGGTCCAACCACCATTTGAAACACTCAATTATCATTATTCATATTAGGCCTTTAAACATAGAAAAGTCTGTCTTGAACAACTAAAGATAACACACCATTTATCTGTTAAAAAATAATAATAAATGACTTATAAATAATATAAATGGCCTAAAAAATATCATCATATGCATTATACACTTCCACTTAGGAGATAAGGATTCAAGAACACCTCGACAACTCACTCACTCATAATTGTCAGTTTTCCTCAAAGACCAGACATGGTGACTCATACCTCCAACACATGTATAGACACACTAAATGAATTATTAATCATGTATATTGTCCTATTATATCTCCATACTATTATAAAATATAAATATCATATGGTCTAATATCAAATATTGGTCTTTCAGACCAATCTCATGACCTTATATCTCATTGTCTTATCTAAACCAGATAAGTCAACTTGTGAGCAAATTTTTAACCATATTCACTGACCTCAAAAAATTATAAAAAAAATTAAAATTTCTTAAAATTATTTAAAAATATATATATGCACTTTTTTTCATCATTATATCATGAAAACACATTCCAATTCATCTTTTCACTACTTCCTAGGTTTTTCATTATTTGCACTGTTAGGCCTGTTAGCAACTAGTTAACCTGGATGACTAGTTTATCACACTTCAAGACTAAAAAAATTCCATAAAAATTCATTTACATGAAACATGAGTCTCCACCTTCTTCCTCCATTCATTCTCTTACTATGTCTATTGAAACTTTTGACTTTTACATCAACTTCTTCATACATAAGCCTTTAATTCAACATTTTCTCTCTCCTCTCTCTAACTAATACTAACTATATATACATAGGAGATTCAAATAAAATATATAAAAAATTACCTAAGAAATTAAATTCATCTTGATCACTTTTGAGCAACAACTTCAACATTAGGTCTTTGTTAGGGTTTAAACTAGTTTCGTTCATAAAGCATTGCCCCTTAATCTAAACACTAATGCCTAGAATTTTTATTTAGGAACATTACCCATATAAAATGAACTAATTATGTTCCCATAAAAAAATTATGATTTGATGAGCATAAGAAAGTCCTTATCGAGTTGAGAATCCTTCATTCTAAGCACTCAAGAGACCTCTAAACAACTTTTCATGCCTTTTCCTTCACACTATGACCTAAAACTACATGAACAAACTTAAAAAATCATACCTTACCTTTGAAAATTCTTAAAAAATCTTAAACACCTTGAAATTTGATCATGACCCCTCATTAGGCCATACTCTCTCTCTCTTTGCTCTCTAGACCTTGACCTACAAACCACATTAGGCCTTAAAATTGACCTTCATGACTCTTTCCATTTACTCTCCACCTCAAAAACATACTAAATCAACCTCATACAACTAATCATGCCTAAATATTTCCATACATCCTTCACATGCTTTGACAATAGATCATGATACCTTATTAGGCCAGGTAGGGTTTTAGAGAGGTCTAGATGTAGACCTATATTGAAGGTCCTACACCTATAGGCTCACCATAAAAATCTCATTAGTGTTAAAATGCCTCATATACATGCTCAAAAAACCCATCACATTCCTAATATCACTCACCTCATGATGACACCAACTCATACTTCTACCATTCCATGACTAGACTCATGACTAGGCTTCTTATGAAACTTACATCAATGACCTATACTTTTATTTAACCATAAAGCATTACTTACCTTAAAATTCTCTCTTTTGACTTAAAATTTTCTTTCATGACAACATATTTAAATTACACCACTCCATCAATTCCCCTTGTCACATCAACACACTGCCACCTAGGCACACTCTTTCAATGACATTAACCTCATGCAAGATACAACTTTGACATCAATGACAATACTCAATAACTTATGTTTAATAGTTGATAGTACAATGAATCACTTATCATCTCACCCTAGTCTATGAGTTACTTTCCAATACAAATGATATTCATTGCCATGAACATCTGGGGGTAGATGTTTTGGGTTTTTTCATTTCCTACTATGTGATTTAGGAGAGTGATCATGTCTAAAAGCTCCTCTTGAAAATATGATATGAATAAGTTATTTATAAACTTGGAGAGCCTATTCCTCTTATGTTTCAACAAGGATTCATTGATCATTTTTAGATATTTATCAATATTTTTGTCTCAAAAATTTTATCTTTAAATGGTGTTCATTATATAATAAGTATCATTCACATGGATTCTCATTGTCATTCCCATTAATGTCCCATCAATATTAGTCATTAGCAATCTGCCACTTGAATTTATATCCCTAGTCTTAGGCTCATAATGTCTTTCATAAGTGAATACCAAATTTGAGCATTGAATATATGTTGGAAATTTGGATGTTTGTGTAAGACTACTTTCAACCATGTGAACAATGAATGTACTTGAATTTTCTACTTTTAGCCTTTTATAGAATTCCTCTAGGTCAACATTCCCAATCTATGAATCTAAACTTTTTGGGATGTTATTCTCAAACACCAATAGTGGTTATAAGCCCTTATATTTATACTTCACTTTTATTGGCTTCATAGTTTCAAGAGCCACTTTAGAAAGGGTTAACAAATTTAGTAAATATGAAGAGAGAAAATCTTCGTGTTGTTGAAATCGGTAGGTTGCAATGGTCATGAGATAGACTCCTCACACTATGGAAAAATACCCATAGAATAGATATCTAAGGGAATAAATTAAATAGGGTAAATTTTGTAGAAATGGCAATGATATTGCCTAGAAGAATACTATAGTGGGCAATACCAGAAAATGGAAAAATCCAATAGAGTTTCAATAGCATGGAATCCTCAGAGGAGAATAATCACATTGGGGTAGGATTGCTTGGATAAAATAGTGATCCAAATGAGGCCTTGAAAGGCTTATAAAGCATTGAAATGGTAGTTTGGTGTGTAATGACTGGTACCTTGATACTACACTTGGCCAAATTCTATGAATGGGTCACACATCCTATCAAATGTGTTTTATATGTAGATTTTCCTATGTGTGTAGATGTGTCCTCACATTTAATGCATCTATGAGGATAGGCTCACATCCACCACATATTTAGATAACAATGGGATGCACATCCATCAAATTAGCTCACATCTATTGTGTCTATAAAGATGTGCAAGACACATGTCACATGGAGTGGCAAGTGTCTACCACATCTATAGAGACATTAGATGTGTGTCACATAGAGTCATGGGTTAATAGGTGATGTGTCACCACATCTTTCACGGTCTAAGTTTCAAGGAGGTCTGACCTTTAGGTAGCATGGGGAAAAATTATGTGTCGTGTGTGCTAACACAAAGGCTTAGACAATGTTCCAAATTTTTTACCTTTTTTAATTTTGAAATGTTGTTCTCAATTTTTTAGATAAATTACCCTTATCAAATTTGGGGAACAATGGTTAGCTCAAGTTGGGGATGTGGTTTTATAATAGTACATAAGGTAAACTTCTAAAATCTCATGGTTTCATAAGATAGTGCCTTATCCATTGGGTCATAGAGTCTACTTGAAAATAACAAGAAAGAGGAATAAAATAAAGAACACCAGTACTAGGAAAGGGAAACACACAAATGAAGGAAAACACACAACTGAAAGAAAATAGATGTGGGTAATAGTAGGTGGCATCCTACTTTCACTCTTTCTAGAGTTTCTTATGTTTCCCCTTATATGGTAGTTGGAGGTGATTATCATATTTTTATGCTAAATAATATATATTATCATTATAGAAATGTCAAATCTTGAATGGTCCATCTATATGGAGTCAAACTTACCATGACTTCCTCACAGTTCTCTTCTTTTATCCCAAATTAGGACCAAGTATCCTACCTAAAAGTCTCATTGTCAAGCCTTATGATCAAATAGTTATTTTACCTTTTCTTAAGATTTATAATCCTTTAAATCACTATAACTCATTCTTCTTCTATTGTTTCCAGATACATGATCATTTTTCCTAGAGAATCTTTGAATTGATCATCCTCAATTTCTTGATCTAACTTCAAGGATAGAAATTCCAAAGAGATAAATATCATTTCATATCATATGGAAGGTAAACATCTTGATTTATCTCGTGTGTGTTAATTTACTATCCCACATGGCATCATACACTTCTTTTATCAATTTATATGATTCTCAACAACTAACTTACGGACGATGATGGTGATGTTTTTATTGTTGGATTATGTTTGTAAATTACCTTGAGGATAGTATTTTTATGAGTGTGTAACATAAATTCCATACCAATAACAAAAACTAATCATCTCAGTTGAGGAAAAGTTGGAAACATTATCCATGATGATTTTTTGAGAAACTCCCAACTTGACCAATATTTTTCCTTTATGAAATTTCAAACAACTTCAGAAGTTGTAGATCTTATAGGAATAGCTTATACCCACTTAGTGAAGTATTCATTTATTGTTAAAACATGAGTGTATCTTGTACTATAATGGGGATTATGAGTCTTTATGAAGTCTAATACCTATTTTTTAAATGGTTCTTTGATGACCAAAGGCTGTAGAGGTAATTTTACAAGTTTAAGTTCAAAAAAAAAGTATTGACAAGCCTCACATTTAGAAACCCATTCTTATGCATCCATGAATAGTGTTGGATAGTAATAATTGACTTGTATAATTTTGAAGGTTGTGACTAAAAATCAAAAGTGTCCTCCATATGCTTTGTCATGAAATGCCTCCAAAATTTTATTTTCTTGTTCTTTGTTTAAAACCTTAAGAAATTACCATCCAAGGACTTCTTAAACAAGGTATTATCCCAAAATTACATATATATTTTCTTTCATCTTGAGATTTAACTTTTGTTTAAGGTTAAAATGGGTTTATAATTTTCAATATGAGAGGAAATATACAATATCAGAATATTATTCTTTAAGAGAATCGATGAAAACAACCAACAACAATTCTTCCTCTTCTTCCCTCTATGAGTCATCACCTTCAACAATCAATTTATAAATTCCTTGTCCTCTTACCAACTTGGTGGGATTAGTTTCCAAATAATATTATATAACTTTGGTGATCAAACTACCTCTTTTTTATCCAAACTCTTTTTGGGTAATAATTGATTTGACTGTTGAATCTAAAACCATTATAATAGTGTGTGAATTCAAGATGTAGAACCTAAAGTTTTTTATTGCTTTGATAACTAAATATTCATGTTTCACAACCAATGAGTATTTTAATCCATGGTATTTCAACCCAAAACTCATGAAATCAATAGGGGATTCAATCCTTTCCTCATATTTTTACACCAGGATAGTAGACAATGTGTAATCGAAACAATAACAATATGCAATGAAGTCTTTTTGAAAATTTGGGTAGGTCAAGACCAAAGCCTTAGAAATATCTTCTTTTATCTTATTGAGATATCTTTTTCCATCATCATTCTACTTGAAAGATGTTTTTTCACTTATCATTTACACAATATGCCTTGTGATTTCAACAAAGTCAGGAACAAATCTTCTGAGAAAGTTTAACTTACCAAAGAATGAATGAGTGTCAAGTTTATTGTTAGGTAAATATAGTTGTATTTCCATCACTATTTCTATGTCAATATTGGTACCTTCTTTTATAAACTACATGACCCACTTTTTACTTTCAATTACTACAAAGATGGACTTTTTGGGATTTAAATATATCCTATGAGTTTGACATCTTTCAAAGACCATCTCCAGGTGTTTGAAGTGATATTTTATCTTTTTTTTAGAATATTGTGAGATCATCCAAGTATATCAATAAGATATTATTCCTCATGTCACTAAAGGCCAAACTAATTGCCCTTTTAAATTTTAGCCTTGCATTTATGAGGTTGAAAAGCATATTCTTTTAGGAAAAAGTTTCCCATGGTATGTTGGATGTTTTTTGTATTGATCATTCATATCCAGTTTGACTTAATTATATCCCTAAAATCTATTAAACATTGACATAATTTTAGATCATGTGACATATTATAGTATTTTATGCATGATCAGCATAGGGTAACTACCTTTGAGCAAGGACTAATTGAGATTGTATAAATCCATGCAAATCTTAACTTTTCCATTATTATTTTTAATTGGCATGATGTTAGCTACCAAAGTTTAATGGTGGATAGGAAAGATGATCCTAACATCCAACATACTCTTAAAAACTTCATAAATAGTGTCAAAAAATTTGGGATTGTATTGTCACAACTTTCTCCTAAAAAGATTAATTCTAGGTTTTAGTAGGGTATTGTGTTGAATATTCAAATTAAAAGACTTCAAATTGGCATAGCACCAAACAAATATATCCCTAAAATCCATCTAACATTGACATAATTTTAGATCATGTGACATATTATATTATTTTATTCATGATCAACAAAGGGTACCTACCTTTGAGCAAGGCCTGATTGAGATTGTATAAATCCATGAAAATCTTGACTTTTCCATTATTATTTTTAATTGGCATGATGTTAGCTACCAAATTTTAATGGTGGATAGGAAATATGATCCTAACATCTAACATATTCTTAAACTCTTCATAAATAGTGTCAAAAATTTTGGGATTGTATTGTCACAACTTTCTCCTAAAAGGATTAATTATAGGTTTTAGTAGAATATTATGTTGAATATTCAGATTAAAAGACTTCAAATTGGCATAGCACCAAATAAATATATCCCTAAAATCCATCTAACATCGACATAATTTTAGATCATATGGCATATTATAGTATTTTATGCATGATCAACAGAGGGTAACTACCTTTGAACAAGGCCTAATTGAGATTGTATAAATCCATGCAAATCTTGACTTTTCCATTCTTAATTTTAATTGGAATGATGTTAGCTACCAAAGTTTAATGGTGTATAGGAAATATGATCCTAACATCTAACATATTCTTAAACTCTTCATAAATAGTATCAAAAAATTTGGGATTGTATTGTCACAACTTTCTCCTAAAAGGATTAATTCTAGGTTTTAGTAGAATATTGTGTTGAATATTTAGATTAAAAGACTTCAAATTGGCATATCACCAAAAAAAATATCCCTAAAATCCATCTAACATTGACACAATTTTAGATCATGTGACATATTATAGTATTTTATGCATGATCAATAGAGGGTAACTACCTTTGAGCAAGGCCTAATTGAGATTACATAAATCCATGTAAATCTTGACTTTTCCATTCTTATTTTTAATTGGCATGATGTTAGCTACCAAAGTTTAATGGTGGATAGTAAAGATGATCCTAACATCCATTATATTCTTAAACTCTTCATAAATAGTGTCAAAAAATTTGGGATTGTATTGTCACAACTTTCTCCTAAAAGGATTAATTCTAGGTTTTAGTAGAATATTATGTTGAATATTCAGATTAAAAGACTTCAAATTGGCAAAGCACCAAACAAATATATCCCTAAAATCCATCTAACATCGACATAATTTTAAATCATGTGATATAATATAGTATTTTATGCATGGTCAACAGAGGGTAACTACCTTTAAGAAAGGCCTAATTGAGATTGTATAAATCCATGAAAATCTTGACTTTTCCATTCTTCTTTTTAATTGTCATGATGTTAGCTACCAAATTTTAATGGTGGATAGGAAATATGATCCTAACATCCAACATATTCTTAAACTCTTCATAAATAGTGTCAAAAATTTTGGGATTATATTGTCACAACTTTCTCCTAAAGGGATTAATTATAGGTTTTAGTAGAATATTGCATTGAATATTCAGATTAAAAGACTTCAAATTGGCATAGCACCAAAAAAATGTATTCCTATACAACTTGAAAAGAGAGATTAACTTCATATGTTCTTCCTTGGAATATAATTTTATAATATTAACATATCTCGATTCCTCTTATGTACCAATGTTCAATTTTTCATACTCAAGTGATCCTCAAAGATCTTCTCAGATCCTATTTTTTATATACCTATCGTATTTTTCAAACATTTATTTAAGAGAAACTAAACATTTTAGGATATTATGTCCTTTTGGTTGGATGACCTTATCATCCAATTGATTAGCTTACTTTTTAGATGATCTTAATAATTTCACATCCTTTTCTTCTGGGATAGAATACACTCTATAGGGTATTTTACTTCTTTTAAAGTATAGATTTTTGAAGCTATCCTATTTATCCAAGAAAGAGACATTTTTCTCATCATTGTTGAACACTTTTCAATGTTAAGAATTAGTAGGAATGGTAGGATGATACACCATCTTGATGATATATGAGTCTTTATCAATTTATATATGTGGGATTAATAAGATAGTGGTTACAACTAGGGCATCAACCTTGGAATTTTTTTCTCTTGGGATAACATTAATGGCAAAAGCTTTGAAAGATTCAATGTAGTCCTAGACTTAATTTTTATAATTCTTTAGCCTAACATTCTTCACATAATATTGGATTTGTATTTTTTTTCAATCAATTCAACATCACCTTGAGTTATAATATTCTAGATTCCCATTTATTCTACTACCTGCAGTCCTTGGAGTAATACTTCATATTCAGTAGTATTTTTGTTACATTTGAATCAAAACTTATAGGGGAATAGAATTTTTTTTTGAGAAATTAAAACTAGGCCAGCATTAGATCCTGTAGTTAATTAATTTTTATAAAATTATACGGTTCAAATGTCATTGGGATCACCTTCTAAAAGTTAAAAAAATTCAAGATATTTTTTGATTATCATCATATAGGTGTCAAGGCCTATTTCCTCATATAGAATGTATGCCTGAGGATTAATTGATTTATGTACAAAATGCTTGGATTTTGGTTGAGGAAATAATTTATCATTAACTCTTTTTATTGAAATCACAACCTATGTCTAACCCAATTTGATTTCTCCTCCAAGATCTTTACAAAAATATCAGCTCAAAAGCATTACATATCTAGGAAGAATGTCTACCACTAGTATGGTCTATTTAATCTACTTTGAGCAAAGGTGAACAAATTAACTTGTGAATCCTTTATTTATCCAATAAGTGGGACTTTTTTGCTTCCATGCTGAAAAAATGACCAAAATTTTTAGTTCAATTCAATCCCAATGCATGTGTAATTTGGATTGGCATGACATTGTCTAAATATCCTAAATCAATTATATAATTGCTCAAACTAAAACCACCAATAAATAAAGACACATAAAAAGGTTCAATCTTTTATTACTTTGATAATAAATAACTACATTATTTTTAAAATTAGAATCATCAATTCATATGTGTTCTCCTTGAAAAAGTGTATTAGAACTTCCTCCCTTGATGAACTTTATCAATCTATCCAATTTCTTATAATTCACCCTCAAGTATTTAGTTTGAGAAATCTAAACCTTATTATTGTTTATATGATCAATTATGTTAAAGGAATAATTTTTAGGTTATTCATTAATGGATAGATTAAGAGGGTTACTATGTTTAAACTTATTTGGTTGTTTGTCCTTTGAGAAATTTGGCAAATTACTTCTTTTCTTAAGAATAAACTTAGGATTAGTTGTAACCTTAGGAGTTTCTTTAATTTTTTGTTTATTAGAATCCTTTCTCTTTTCAAAATCCCTCATCTTCTCATTCTGAGCTTAAGTTAATACCAAGTATGAATGAGTATTCATATCCTTCATCTTTAATTATACTCATCAATTTTAGGTTCATATTCAAAATAACCCATAGTGGAGTCATCATCAAGTTTTAGAATTTTAGAATCAGAGGTGCACAAAACACCTTCCTTAGGTAATTTTTTAATGGTATATAGTTATAGCATTCTGGACATTTATGGATAGTTAGAACCATCATGATCATTAGTAACATAAAATATGCATGAATAATGAATAATAGTGGGATATGCTTCAACAGCGAGTTGATGACTTGGAGAAGATAGCCTATGATGAATGTTTCCATGACATGGAATAATGGTATCACAAGTACATATTTGTAAGGAGTATTTTGAGTTTGAGAAATCTACTTTTTTAAATCCAAGATATCATTTGATATTATCTTGAATAAAGGGTCTACTAAAATCTATTATTTACTCGTAAAAGAGATATTTTTAAGCTTCCCAACCATGATCATATCATATTCAATTTCTATAACTTGGGTTTGTTCAATAACCAGAGTTATAAGATGATTCCTCTAAATGAAGAAGCTTACTTTATGTGTTTACACATTTGAAAATAAACATTTATGATATTATACTATGGGTATGGAAGTGGTTGGGATTTTATGTGCCAAATTATTAAATTAGACAATTAACCCTCTCTTGGGTTCATGGGATTCTTTCTTTATAAAGGATAATTGTGCCAATATAGAATGTTCATCTTTAATAGGTTTAAACTTTTCTTCAAATCTAGTTCTCATTATTTGCCAATCCATGATAGAAGTAGTAATAAAGTGATGAAACCATTTTATATCACCTTTGAATAATTCTTCCATAATTGGACTAATAGATATTCACATTCCATGCCAAAAAACCACAAGTAGAGAAAAAAGCATTTATGTGTTCATCAGGGTGTTGTTTACCATCACTGATAAACTTGGGGAAATTTTTCATGTAACCTTTTGTAAGTTCATGGAATTGATAAGCTAAATCCAATGGACTAATGTGAGTATCTCATTATACAACAACAACCATATTTTAAAAATTAAATTATTTAGGAACCATAATGTCAGACATAGATAAAGTTCTACTTATAGGTTTTGCCTATTTTATCTTTTAAGAGGAAGTCTAAAACTAGATTGTTCTTAAAAATCAAATAATGGATCAGAATCTCAATTTTTTTTAATGGACCTTATGTAACTTTTATTGGCCAACATGATATTTTAAGGACCTCTTTATATTACCCTGATTAATACTCTTTCAGCAATGAGTAATACAATTATCTAAGCAAAAAATGCACATTGTTCTTCCTCATCTAGCACAATTTTAGCTCTTTAAAAGTGAAAATTATTTACTCTATTGTCCTAGTTGAACTATCAGAGCTCAAAAGAGATATTTGCTTCAGTATCTTGTGTCCATTGTAAGTTTTGTTAGATAGCTAGATTTTTATTTCTATAGATAGTCATACAAATGAATACAATTGATAGATGTTAATTTCATGAAAATTATAGAACATACCCCATAGTGTGTGCTAAAAACTATTGGTGAAATATTTGGTATTCATTGATAATAGAGCTTTAATAATAGTGAAGGAGATGAAAAGTCTCTCTCTATTCAGAGGGAAGGTTCCATTATTAAAAGTAGTAAAAACTAAGTTAATCATATTTACATTATTTACAAGTTGAATGGGAGTTTGTTTTACAACATTTAACTAGAAAAATGGAGAAAGAGATAAGGTGAAAAGTCATGTATGAACAACTAAACACTAATTTCATTCAATAACATAAAAAGAGAGTGTTTAATTGAAATAACATGCTTACTTGAGATCAAACATGATTACTTCTTGGAACAATGTAACATTTACTAACATAATAAAAATACACATTTATAAAGGAAAGTAAGACACAAAGTTCTAAAATTCATACGTTCTTGGTTGAAAATTGAACACAAAGTTTCTTTCATCTTCCTTCAAGATTCAATTCTCATGGACATAAAAAAAAATCCCTCATATAATTTCCATTTATCCTATTTATAAATATAGGAGGGAATTTGATAACCCTTCACATTCAATATGACTATTCATATTAAAAAAATTATCCTACTCTATTTTTCACTATTTTCAAAAATACACAAGGGAAAATACAACTTTATCCAAAATAGAAGGTCAACAAAAATTGAAATAAAAACATGAAAACTTATTTAAGAAGTATGTTTTTGGGTAATAGTTGGTGTTGAAGAACTTGGAGTAGCAATATAACTCTTGACCTATTCTTTGCTTTAGGCATATTATACCTTCTAAACCTCTTTACTAACTCGGTAAATTCATTTCCCTTTGGTATCACCATGTACCTAAAACATGTTAGCCATCTTTATGAAACTATAAACATAGTAGTTGAAGCTTTTATGAATTCAAATAATTTATTATTCATTTATCCCAACTATAAGTGAATTTCACTGTGCACAATCATGGAAGTAACATTGAAGGCATTCTCTTTGAAAATTTCCTCATGAGTCACTTGTTGAAATAAAATTTTATTTCATCCATAGTGTAGAGGGTCTTTGTCTTCCTTTATTAGATCAAAATGTACTTCATCAAATTATAAGAGAGAAATGTCTACTTCTCTCTTCCAATGCTAACATTTTCCCATTACTCTTCAAGTTCTCTATTCAAGACTTTAATTTTATGAATAATGCATTCATACCACTTGTAGGTGGTGTCATCTTCTTTTTTGTTTAAAATCCCAAATTTGACCATCACATATGTTTCAATATCAATCATTTCATGAATGTCATCTTTCACATTCTCCCATATTTTCAATTCGCTATCATGAAATTTAACTTTTTGATTGATGTTGATGATTTTTTTATCAATAACCCCATGTAATTTAAAAACTTTATCAATATATTTCATGCCATTCAAATGTAGCTTTTCCACCTAAGATTATAATTTTTTTCCATATGAATTGTATTTGTTGATGGTGGGAATGGCTTCTTTGTTAATACCATGCACCTAGGAAGGGTCATCTACCTGAGGTATTGTAGGTGTGTTAACTAGATTAAGGAAATAGTTGACATATCATGCCAACTATTTAATTTGATCCTTGAGTTAATCTTAAGTGAGATCATCATTTTATGTTCTTTTGATCATTATCTTAATGGTTTCATATAAGTTGTGAACATCACTTTCCTTAGTCACTTCCCTAAATGAAAACCTCTTAAAAGTGTAGTCACTTGCATTCATTTTTTCCACATTGGGTCCAATAATTTATACAAATTCAGCTTCAAAAGGGTCTGACACCAATCTAGAAGTGGTCTTAGATTTCATAGGATTAGGAGACTTTAAGAGATTAGGAAATACATTAAAGTCTAAAATTTCTGCTTCCACCACCTTTATCTTTTTATTTAGCATGGTTTACATCTATTAGAATGGCATATCACTAAAGGTAGTTATTTGATTTCTAGTATAATGTGATGTTGGTTGCTTTGTAGGAAAATATTTTTTAAGTGGAAGAATGGATGGGGAATATAATAGGGGTGAGATAAAATCTACCTCAACTTCTTTACTATAATATTTTAGAGTTGCCTCTAGGACTAAGGCAAGGTATTACTGAGTAGTTTTAGGAATGAGGAGATAAGGGTCACTAAGAGGTAAATAAGACTATGACATTATAAACTTATTTGTTTTCATTTTCCTACCCATAACAAGGCTCTCTTCACATGCTTTCCCTTGTTTTATCTAGTTGGGTTCTTCTTCATCACCACCTTCTAAACTTGAATAGCTAGATGATTGAACTATCATGCTAAGGTTGCTTTATTTAGAGTCATTTCAAGTGTTGGATTTAAAGGGGATGATACCTTTCATCTCTTAGACCTACCTACTCTCATAAATTTTATAATTTTTTTATCGAACCATTTCTTAGTTTATACCAACATAACCTTTTTTGATCTTATAGGTCTACAAGATCTCTCACTAACCAATTAATGGTTAATAAATAGGTAACAACTATCTCAGCATATCTAGTGTCAATGATATCCATCATGTCATCAACCATGCCATATAGTACTTATTCATCTATGAATGCCCTAATTTGATCAATTTTCATTTGGATCTAATCTTGTTTGATCATTTCATACTCATTGGAGTAATCCTTATAGTATTCTTATAGATGAGGCACATGTTCATATGAAGAACCAATGCTAAGATTCATTTTCATGAATCCATTAATATAAACCAATGTTCTTCAGGTATATGAATGAAGGGTAAACTTTGAGATGGTAGACTCAATTTATTAAGTATTGACTATAGTTACATGAAATAATGTCCCAAAGAAAATTGGGAATGACACCCTTAATACATGTCTATCTCTATAACATTTGTGAATTGATGTCAATTGTCTACACAAATCAATCAATATGATCTTATTATTGGATAACCTTGGTATCTGTATGGGATATCCTTAAATCTTCTTACATGTATATAAGTGAACTTTTAGGGTTTAATAAAGTAGCTACCATAATGGTTGATAAAAGTGGTTTCTTTTTCAGAGATTCTTCTTGCCTAGTATTAATTGAGAACTTGTACATTCCTCATTATGAAAGCATCATTCACCCTTATAAAATGTTTGCTATTCTACTCTAGAGTAAACTAAGGAAGGCATTTGTATACCTGAGTTGTATGGGAGATGACACCATGTTTAAAAAGGATAGGATATACTCTCTATGAA
The DNA here is from genome assembly GCA_037957365.1 of Torreya grandis. Classification (NCBI taxonomy): domain Eukaryota; kingdom Viridiplantae; phylum Streptophyta; class Pinopsida; order Cupressales; family Taxaceae; genus Torreya; species Torreya grandis. Next base: position 1,043,893 of record JARHVA010005198.1, on the reverse strand, counting down.
TCCAAAGAGTATACAAGATATGAAGTCATGAATTACTACTTTGTAGAGTCTATATTTAATAGTTGATAGTGTATATAATCATTAATCATCTCACCTCAGTATTTGAATTTATTTATATTACATATGTTATTCATTTCCATGCACATCTACGGGGTTCTAGTTGTTTTCATTACCTACCATGCATTTAAGGAGAGTGATCATGTTTGAAAGCTTCACTTGAAAATCTGATCTGAATAAGTTTTTGGCATCTTAGAGAGTTTGTTCCTCTTATGCTTTAGTTAGGAGTCATTGATCACTGTCAGATATTTATTAATATTTTTGTCCAAGAACTTGTGTCCTTTATAAGTGGTCATTCTAGCATAATATCTTACATAAGGATCCTCATTATCATTCCCATTGATATCCTATCAATCTTAGCCATTAATAATCCATCACTTGATTTTACCTCCTTATTCTTAGGGTCGTAATGTATTTCATAGGTGAAGACTAGGTATAAGCATTGAATAGATGTTATAAATCTAGTCTCTTATGAAAGGCCACTTTTGACCATGTAAACAATAAATGCACTTGAATTTTTCACTTTAAGCCTTTTATGGAATTCCTCTAGGTCAACATGCCCAATCTATGAATCTACAATTTTAGGGATGTTGTTATCCAACACTAATATTTGTTTGAAGCCCATGTATATATACTTCATTTTGCTTTGATTTGTAATTTTTAGGGTCACTTTAGCAAGGGTTAATATATTTAATAGATCTAGAGGGAGGAAATTTTAGTGTGGTTAAAATGGGTAGGCTATAGTACTCATTTAATAGGCTCCTATCATTGTTAAAAAATGAACCTAGAACAAATATTTTAGGGAAGAAATTAAATGGGGATAAACTCTATGGAAATGGTAATGATCTTACTCAAAAGAATACTATAAGGGCAATACTTGAAAGAAGAAAAAACTAATATAATTTTAGCAACATGAAATCATCAAAGGAGAAAAATCACATTAGGGAAAGATTTTTTAAATAGAATAATTATCCAAATGTGGTCTTGAAAGGATTATAAATCATTTGGTATGTGGTTTGACACGTATCAACCAATACCATAGCACCACATGTAGTTTCATCCCACATAGACCCATTTATGGGTCATGTATCCTCTTGGGTGCATTAGACATGTGTTTTCACATGCATGTAGATACATATACAATTATGGGATCACATCCATGGATACACATAGGATACATTCACATAGAGTGGCTCACATCCACTGCATTTGTAGATATGCAGGGATGTGTGTCACCTATAGTGATGGGTGTCCAAACCATCTATGAAATGTTGGAATCACAATGAATAAGAGGTGGTTGAATTAGTCATAAAAAATTTTACAAACTTTACCTTATCATACATGAACTATCAATAATATAGTAAGCTAGCAATGCATTAAGAGTCAAGAAAATGAGATAAGAACATAACATACAAATCACTTATTTAATGGGAAACCCTCAATGGGAAGAAAACCCATTGATGATGTAAATTTAATAATGTCCTATAATTCAAACATTAATATTTATTGAAGCACCAACTTCACTTGGAGCACTAACCCCAACTAGTCAAGCACCAACTTGACTAGGCTTTAACAAGCACCCACTTACAAGGAGGCACCAACCCCCTAGATGACTCAACACCAACTCAGCCACCTTAATAATTTGATCACCTTAAAAACCCTTTCTACTCATATAATAAATTATTATCTTTATCTTCAGCTCTTCTCACACACTTTTCCTTCTCAAACTGTTCTCTAGCCTTCTTCGCTTAATTAGCCTTCTTATTGACTTGGTTAGGTCAATTGACCTTGAAAATCATCTAAAGTACCCCTATAAAAAATTCATGATATTTTATTTATACCCTCTTTATTTTATACAATACCTTATTCATATTTTCAAATTTCTATCTCATTCGCTTCAACACCTATATTCTTGCTCTAGACAATTATGCCTATTAGACCTTATTCTTATACTAGGCTCTTTATCATACACCTCTTGGTTATCCATACACACTTTCCCACTTATTTTTTCAATTAAATTGTATTTATGACATGAAAAAAATATTATAATATTTTATTCATAGCATATAATACCAAATACCCCTTTTAGGCCTTACGGAGACCTAATTCAATTAGGACTTCATTAGCACATGTTACCTTTTGAACACCTTGAAACATTATAAAAATTATCACATAGTAGGAAAATATCATATTAAACTTTAATATATCCATAAAAAAATCATCTTGGTTCCAAGACACCTTTTATCTCTAATCACCACTTAAACCATGCCATTAACACTGTTCATAATTAGGCCTGTGCATACCCAAAAAAATTGTCTTAAATAACTAAACTAAATACACAATATTATAAAAAAAATGGAAACAAATCATATTAAAATAATTCTCATACATATATTCATCACCATGTGAATTATACCACACAACTTAAGGCAAAGGTACTAAAACCCTTCTCTACAAGTAGCCACTCAGAACTGCCAAAAATCTTCAAAACACAGTCATGGAAACAATGATCTATAACACTTGTAGAATCACTTTCATAAAATTCCAATGAATTTATATAATCCCAAAACATCCTTAAAAAACATTAAAATAAATATATCATAATCTCTAATAGTAATATTGGTCTTACAGATCAATATCATGACCTCATTATACACAAACCTCATTGAGTTAGACAGGTCAATTTGAGAGAAAAATTTTATTATATAAAACTATCTCAAAATAGTATTTCCAATATGGACATGTATTATAGGTATTTAATATTAACCCCATTCATTTGTATCCATCCTTAATTCATGATAACAAATCCCTAATCTCATTCCCATTTTTGCCTAGTTTTTATCATTGTCTGCAACATTTGGCCTTTTAGTGATAGGTCAAATTACATGAATAGTTTATCACATTTTAGATATGTAACCTTATAAAAAACCACAATTTATACAATATATAATTCTTAATATTAAACCTCCATCTATTTATTAACTTTGAATCGGTCAACTCTACTCACTACAATAAATTTTTGAAAAACAAGGCCTTTCTTATAGGGTCCACTCACTCTCTTAACAAAAAAATGCCACATGTAGGTAATTGGGAGAGTAAAATACATTATTAAATCATAAAAATAGGTCATATAATCCATTTCCATCCATATCTTCTATATCAGGTCAAAGTTAGGGTTTTAGAGAGGTTTAAACCACCTTATAGTCTTAACGATCATTCATAAGCTTAGGCCCTAAATCTAGAAACCAATTATTGTAATTTTGAGGTAGGAAACTTTCCCATCTACCATGATTTTATTATTTTCTAATTTATATGTTACACATTCCAATGAGTACATGAAATTTCTTTAAAAGTTGAGAATCCTTTATTTTGTGCACACGAGAAACCTCAAAACCACATTCCATGCCTTTTATTGCATACTTTGACCTTATACTTTGTAAAAATACCTGAGACAACATTAAATACCTATTTAAATTATAATTTTTCCATGATTACCTTGTAAAATTATCATAATACCCCACTAGGCCACCATCTCTCTCTTTGATCTCTAAGTTTTTGATATAAAGTTCATATTAGGCCTTGAAACTGACCTTTAAGCCTCTTTAAATGTACTCACTACATCAATCACATGATCAAGAAACCTCTCACATTCTAAAACACTATTCTTAATCCTTTAGATACCTTTAAAACACTTCATGGTACCTCATTGGGTCAGGCAAGGTCTAGAACTAGTCTAGTTGTGTGTTAGGTTTGTAGGTCTTTACCCTTGTAGGTTCACCTTGAAGCTCTCTTGAGTGTTCCAATGCTTCACATATATTCTCAAGTGTCCTCATAGATCCTCTTATTCTTATGTGTATCCCTTTCACTGAGCCACCATGCTCTTATGTACAAGCCTTCTCAATTCTCCTCATGAATAACTCTTGACATCAATGACAACATCAATTTCAAGCCTCAACAATAGAAAAAATTCCCAAAAATCTCCCCCTTTTTCATTTATGGAAAACAATAATAAATATTTATCATCCCTACTCCCCATTTTGGTATTTCTCCCCATTTGACATAAGTGATAAAGTAATTTCTTCAATTGGTTGGATCACACTCCTTGCAATCAAAATACTCAACACATAGAACTATGGGTTTATGAGACATAAAACAAACATGTTCCCCCTATCTCCATGCATACCTTCTTGGAAAAACTCACCTATTCTTGGAGATAATTAGCATGATTATCTCCCCCTAAGTATTTGGCTTCTTTAATGATTATTAGGGGTAGGAATTACACCTAATTCTTGTCTTAGGTGTTCAAAAGTTGCCTTTAAAAGTGGTTTAGTCAAGATGTTAACAATCCAATCCTATGTAGAACATATTCAAGTTTGACACTTTGTTCACTTACCTTATCTCTTAAAAAATTATATTTGATGTGAATGTGGTTGGTCTTTTAGTGTATGATAGGATTCTTTGAGATGTTTATAATACTTGTATTATCACAGTAGATAGGGCTAAGGCAATCATACTCTACCTTGTATTCTTTTAGGATTTATCTCATCCATAAAACCTAAGTGAAATATGGATCTAATATAATTTTCTTATCCTCACAAGTGGAAAAAGCTATTGATGGTTACTTCTTGCTTATCCATGAGACTAGACACCCACCTAGAAAGAAGGCTTCTTCACTGGTACTCTTTCTATCATCTATACTTCTTACCCAAGCTGCATCTATGTAGGATATCAAATTGAACTCCTTGATTCTTAGATACCATAATACATACTCCATAATCCCCTTGCGATACCTGAGTATCCTTTTAATTACTTGTAGATGATTCTCTTTTATATCTACTTCAAACCTTCTCACAAGACCTAATACTTGTATGATGTCAAGTCTAGAGGTAGTGGTGTATAAAAAACTTCCAATAATTGACATATATGACATCTTATTGACCTTTTAAGACTCATATTACTTACTCAACTTACATCCTATGATCGTGGGTGTACTAACTACCTTGAAATCCTCTATCTCAAAATTTTTCAATATCTCTCTTATGTACTTGGCTTGTGAGATGAATATACCTTTTTTAGACTAGGTGATTTGTAACCCAATAGAGAATGATAGCTATCCTAGCATGGACATCTCAAACTCTTTCTTCATCCCCTCTAAAAAATGCCTTTGTCATGTTCTCATTATTTCCACCAAACATGAAATCATCCACATAGACAACTACAATCAGCTGATGATCATCTTCTATCTTGATGTATATATTGTTGTCTGCAACTCCACTTTTGAACCTTTGATCCAACAGATACTTGTCCAACCTAGCATACTAAGCTCTAGGAGCTTGCTTTAGACCATAGAGATATTTATTCAATTTGAAAACATGGTCTTTATCATCTGATAGTGAGACCCCTTCAAGTTGATCAGTGTACACTAATTCTAAATTCCCATTCAAAAAGGTAGATTTCACATCCATCTGGTATACCTTGAATCTTTGAATCTTACATAAGATAGAAACAATCTAATGGCCTCCAATCTTGTTAATGGTGCAAAATTTTCCTCAAAGTCTACTCCTTTATCTTGTGCATATCCATTGCATACCAATCTTTCCTTGTTCCTATTGACTTCTCCATATTCATTCAACTTATTTTTGAACACCCATTTTGTGCCAATGACATTCTTGTCTTTAGGCCTAGGAACTAATTCCCAAGTTTCATTATTTTGTATTTGTCCTAGGTCTTCATTCATAACACATATCCAATATTTGTCTTTGATTGCTTCTATAAGACTCACAGGTTCAATCTTGGATAATAGAGCATTCTCTTGATTTATATTACTTACCAGTCTTCTCCTATTTTGCATACTTGCATTATTTTTGTTAATGATTTGAGATTCAAGTTGATCTCTTTAAATCTTTATTGAGGGTCTTTTTGATTCCTATCTCTCTTCAACTTCTTCTTCCTCATCAACCTCTATAGTCTCCTATTCATTCTTAAAGTCCACATTATCTAAAGGGTTCTTTGATTGTGATTGAGATTTTTGTCTCATCAATCCTCACACTAGTGCTTTCCACTATATTTTGTATTATTTTGTTATAACATCTATAAGGAGTATCTTAAGAATATGCATTCATCAGATCTAGAATCAACCTTACTCAAGTCTTCATCATCTCTTTTGATAACACATTTTCTCCCAAACACTCTAAAGTCTTCTAAATTTGTAATTCTACCCTTCCATAGTTCATAAGGAGTCTTGTTTCCATTTGTCTTTATCTATCCCTTATTCAAGGTGTAGACAACAGTGCTTACTACCTCTCTCCAACAGGCATCAGATAATATAGACTCATTCAACATAGTTCTAGCTATCTCTTGAACTGTCCTATTCTTCCTTTATACTACCCCATTATGCTAAGGTGTCCTAGCTACTGAGAATTGTATCCTTATTCTATGAACCTCACAAAAGTTATCAAACTCATTAGACCACAACTCTCTTCCTATATCAGATTTTAGGCACTTGATCTTCCCATTTTTCTTATTCTCAACAAGATCCTTGAATGCCTTGAACTTGTCAAGAGATTTTAATTTCTCTTTTAGGAATGCAACCCATGTCATTCTTGTGTAATAATCAATGAGTAACATGAATTAGCTATCTCCTTGAATGATTTGAATTATTTTATGCCCACAAATATCGGATTGGATTAACTCCAAGATTATTTTAGTAAATTACTCCTTAGACTTGAACCTTTTTCTAGTCTGCTTACCATGTTGGCATGCCTTTCAAAGCCTATTAATGGGTAAAATATTATTTTAAGCATGTTCTTCATAGACTTATTAGTTTTAATCCTAACTAGGTTATCAAAGTTTAGGTGACCTAGACTTTTGTGCCATAGCCAAATTTCATTTATCTTGGTGATTAAACATTTCCCCTTCTTGATCTCATTTAATACATATAAGTTGTTCTCAATCCTCTTGGCATTGGCAATTAGCCTTCCTAATTTGGCTCTCCTTATCTCACACCCTTTGTCATGAAAGGTTAGTCTATGTACTTGATTTCAGATTTGACTCACACTAAGTAGGTTATCTTTTAGACCTTACACATACAACACATTTTTTTTTGGTCTTTCCATTATCCAAACTCAAGACACACCTGCCTATTATATTGGAATTTGTTTTGTCTCCAAACCTCATTGTTCTTCTAGCATTCTTCTTCAAAGAGATGAACTTGTTCCTATCTATTGTCATATGACTTGAGAAAAAACTATCCATATATCATTTCATGCCTTCATCTTGAATGTGAAAGGCAATCTAAGCTAGCATAAAGTCCTCTTTGTTTTTTTGTTCCTCTTTGTAAAATAGTCTATATTACTTTATGAGCTTAATCTAATTTGTCCTAGATTACTTCAACTTCCATACCAATGTTTGATCCTTCTTATTAATTCTAAGAGATTCATATGTCTTTTTGAATCTTGTGGACCTTATAACTTTGTTAGAGAATAATATTTCAATGTGTCCTATATTATGGTAGATGTAGCAAATAACTTTTTTGTACTTACCATTGTTCCATGATGACTTATCCTTTATAGCATTGGGTTGCCTGATCGATCTTCTTAGGTTAGTAATATTTACTTGTTTTTACTTCTCATTCTCTCAAATTTTCTCAATTTGTCTATGATTTGTTCATGCTCAATATTCAAACAATCTAGATATATCTTCAATTGGTCATACTCAACTTCCTTTGTCTTACACCTTGTGTTGACCTCTTCTAACTGACTCTTGAGATATTTGATAGTCTTATTTTGATGTTATAACTCATCAATTATACTTATGATCTCATATTAAAGGTCTAATATAGCATTTTATTATTCACTATTATAGTAGACTTCTTCATCATACATGCTTTCTTCTTATTATTAATCACAAGACATTCTTGTGCTTCTTAGGACCATCTTCAAGCTGTTAGAATTGCCTCAAAGGACTAGGCTATAATACCAATTTTTATAAGCAAAATTAATGAGAGGTGGGTGAATCATTCATCAAAACATTTACAAACTTTACCTTATCATGCATGAACTATCAACAATATAGTAAGCTAGCAATGCATTAAGAGCCATGAAAATGAGAGAAGAACATAACATATAAAACACTTATTTGAGTGGGAAAACCTCAATGGGAATAAAACCCATTGATGATGTAAATGTAATACTATACTATAATTCAAACATCAAGATTTATTGAAGCACCAACTTCACTTGGATCACCAACCCCAACTAGTTAAGCACCAACTTGACTAAGCTTTAGCAAGTACCCAATTGCAAGAAGGAACCAACCCCCTTAATGACTCAGTACCAAATAAATCACCCAAATCCTTTGATCACCTTCATAACCCTTTGTTTCTCATATAATATATGATGATCTTTAGCTCTTCTCACACACCTATCCTTCTTAAACTGTACTCTAGCCTTCTTCACTCAATTAGCCCTCTTCTTAACTTGGTTAGGTCAAATTACCTTAAAAATCATCTACAATACCCATATAATAACTTCATGATAGTTTATTTATACCCTCTTTATTTTATAAAATACCTTATTCAATTCTTAAAATTTTTATCTCATTTGCTTCAACATCTATATTCTTGCTCTAGACAATTAGGCCTATTAGGCCTTATTCTTATACTAGGCTCTTTCTCATACACCTATTGGTAATCCATACACACTTGAAAAATTGTTTTATAAATTAAATGGGTCTTAGGACATGTAAAAAAAATTAACCAAACATTAAATATTTTGGTCATAGCATATAGGACCAAATACCCCTTATAGGCCTTAAGGAAACCTAATTCAATTAGGCCTTCATTAGCACACGTTACCCTTTGAACACATTGAAACATTATAAAACTTATCACATAGAATTAAAATATCATATTACCTTTAATATACCCATAAAAATTTCATCTTGGGTCCAAGACACCTTTTATCTCCAATTACCACTTAAACCATGCCATTGACACTATTCATAATTAGGCATGTGCATACCCAGAAAGTCTATCTTGAACAAATGAACCAAAAACATAATATTGTTAAAAAACCATGTAAAAAAATCATATTCAAAGAATCCTCATACCTATAGTCATCACCATGTGCATTAGACCTCACAAATCAAGGCAAAGGTACTAAACCCCTTCTCTGCAAGTAACCCACTCAAAACTACCAAAAAAATTCAAAACACAGTCATGAAAATAATGATCTAGAACCCATATGATTCACTTATATAAAATTTCAATGAGTTTATATAATAATAAAAAAATAATCATAAAAACCTAAAACAAATAGATCATAATATCTAATAGTAATATTGATCTTACAAAATAATCTCATGACTTCATTGTACACATACCTCACTGAGTTAGACAAGTCAATTTAAGACAAACTTTATGATTTATAAAACCATATAAAAATATTATACCCAATATGTACATGTATCAAAGGTATTTAAAAACAACCCCATGCATTTGTATCCATCCTTAATCCATGAAAACACATCCCTGATCTCATTCCCACATTTACCTAGTTTTTCTCACTATCTGCACCATTAAGCCTTTTAGCGATAGGTCAACTTGCATGACTATTTTAGTACATATGAGGTCTATAACATACTTATAAACTTATATGGACATAATATATAATTATCAATCTTAAAACTCTATCCATTTAGTAACTTTGACTCTATCAACTCTACCTATTACAATAAATTTGTAAAAAATAAGGCCTTTTCTGTAGGGTCCACTCACTCTCTTGACAAAAAAATGCCACCAAGAGGTACCTAGGAGAGTCCACTACATGATATAATGATAAAAATATGTCATTAAATTCATTCTTATCCATTTCCATCAAGATATTCCATATTTGGTCAAATTAGGGTTTTAAAGAGGTTTAAACCACCATATAATCTTAATGATCATTCATAAAGCTTAGGACCTTAATCTAGAAACCAATGGCTAAAAATTTGATATATGACCCTTCCCAATATACCATTAATTTATTATCTTCTCATTCATATGTTACACATGCCAATGAGTATAAGAAAGTTCTTCTTGAGTTGAGAATCCTTTATTTTGTGCACATAAGAAACCTCAAAACCATATTCCATGCCTTTTCTTGCTTACTTTGACCTCAAATTTTGTCAAAATACTTTAGAAAACATGAAATACCTCTTATAATTATCACTCATCCATTATTACCTCGTAAATTGATCTTTATACCCCATTAGGCCACCATATCTATCTTTTCTCTCTAAGCTTTTGATCTATAGGTCACATTATACCTTGAAACTGACTTTCAAGCCTCTTTCCATGCACTCACCACCTCACTCACATGCTCAAGAAACCTCTCACATGATAAAACACTAATTTACATCCTTTATATACCTTTAAAACACTTCATGTTACCTGGCAGGGTCTAGAACTAATCTAGTTGCATGTTAGGCCTATAGATCTTTACCCTTGTAGGTTCACCTTGAAGCTCTCCTAAGTGATCAAATGCATCACATATATCCTCAAGTGTCCTCACATAGCATATTATGCCTCTATGTATCCATTTCATTAATCCACCATGCACCTTCATACAAAACACTAGGCATCATATGCACAAGCCTTCTCAAGTCTCCTCATGAACAACCTTTGACATCAATGCCAAGCCTTAACAATAGAAATAATGATAAACATGAAGATGCATAAGACATGTGTCACATAGAGCAATAGGTTTTATGGTTGATGATTCATCATGTACCATTTAGTTTGAGGTTTATTGAGGCCCAACCTTTGAGTTGTGTAGGGTGTGAAAACACACCCTATACACTAACACAAAGACTAAAACAATTTTCATTTTTTTACTTTTTTCAATTTTGACTTTTCTTAATTTTGAAATTATATTCTATATTTTTTAGACAAATTTCCCTTAGAAATTTGGGTAAAAATAATATGAAATCATCAGTAATAGCTAAAATAAATATAATTAAATTTAACTTAGAAACAAGAGAAATTATCTCACCAAAATCAATTCCCTCTACATGATGGAATATTTTTTCTACCAAGTGAGATTTATACTTCTCCATTTTTCCTTGTGCATTATACTTCTTCTTGAATACCCATTTGCATCAAATACATTTTCTACCTAGAGGTAATTTCACCAAGTCTCATGTATTATTTTTATGTAATGACTCCAATTCTTCCTCCATAGCCTTATTCCAACATTTATTTTCATTTGATCTAAGTGCCTCCTTTATAATTTTTAGGCATTCAATAATAACTAATAAAATTAATAAAATAATTGTAGAATTAAAATTAGGAGGACTATACCTTTCTGATATTATTTTCACTAGATCTGATCTTCTCAAAACTAATGTTTTTGGTTTTACATCTTCTAGTTACTCCTCTACTTTATTTAAATCTTCCTCTTGCAACTCCTTTGCTAGTTTATCTTTTATAGTTGCTTCAAATTCAGACATAGATTTTCCCTATTATAATTCCACATGAAATTGTTTAGATTCATCCTTTGATTTCCTTTCCTTTTTTTACACCCCCTTGACCTCTCTAAATATAACATGTCAACTATAAATAGTATTCTTTATTTATGATTTCCATAGCTTATATCCTTCTACATTAGTACTATATCTAATAATTATACACTTTGTTAAATTACCATCTATCTTAGTCCTTTTTTATTTTGAAATATACATTTAATCATCACAACCAAAAAACCTGAGATGTTTAAGAGAGGGTTTCTCACTAGTCCATGCTTCTTATGGAGTTTTATCGACCAAGGCTGGTGTGGATGATTTATTGATCAAATAACACGTAGTCATAATTGCTTCTCCCTAAAATAACCTTTTTAAACCTATGAAACTTAGCATAATTTTCACCTTATCCATCAGAGTCAAATTCATCCTTTTTGTGATAACATTATATCATGTTGAATATTTTGTTTTAGTTTCCATTTATATTCCATTATCCTTTTAGAACTACTCAAAAGCATTGGATCAATATTCTCCGCCATTATCACTTCTCAAGACCTTAATCTTCTTTTCTATCTAGATTTCAACAAGGGTCTTTACCTTCTTAAACTTATTAAAAACCTCATATTTATGTTGGATACAATAAAATAATGTTTTGATAAAGTATTCATCTAGGAAAGACACATAATATAATGAATTTCCAAGACAACGAATTTTCATATGTCCAAACATATTTGTATGTATTAGATTCAAAATACCATTTTATATAGGAGCACTACTGGTAAACTTTACTCAAGTTTACTTCCCATATACCTAATGCTCATAAAAATAAAAATGTTGTGGATAATCATAAATACCTTTAGCCATACTTTAGTTTTGAGTGCTCAAATTCATTTTTATCCAATATAACCATCCTCTAATACCTTAACAATATTTTTTCTATAGGTAATGTAAGAGCGCGATCTAGTCTATTTCTATCCTTGAACAACTAAATTATTACACCCATCACTGATATTGTTTGCTAATATATTGAATAATGTACTAGTGTAGACAACTCTTGACAACACCATGGATTCATAGACCATCTTTCATATATCCTTGTTAAATACCACTTGCACATCCACATCATTCATCTTTCTTACAAAATTTAAATTTATATCCAATCCAAAATGTGTAAAACATTGGGGAGGGTTTTAGCCCTTTCATATTTAAACATCATCATGACTATCCCTCAACCAACAATATTGTCAGTAGAGTTGTCTCCCAAGAAGACATCATCTCCATTTATCTTTTCATATTCATATAACCACACCCTATGGGGATTCATATGGGAAGAGGCACTTAATTCAATCAACCATTCATCATAGCATCCATGCAAGCTTGATGCCATAAAAAATAGATCATTTGAGTATTCACTAGGGGTATTTGTTTTTACAAACTTTAAATCATCAGATGACGTACCCTTTTAGACCTTTTTATATCTATAGTCTTTCTAAAAATGCCCTAATTTAATATAGTTCTTATTGACCAAATTTGACCTTACATGTCAAATTGGGACCCCTATAAGTAAAACATTGAGTGTTAAATGTTTTTAGGGGTCTAATATTATATCATAAGGGGTATTATATGTTTTTTTATGTTATTCCATATCACATTAGACTTTGTCATTAGTCATATTAGCCAATATATCATTTTGAGTCATTTTAAGGGTCAAAATGAGCATTGAATGAGTTTTACGACCTCCTTAGTAATTCTAAAGGTGTAAAAATGATTATTTCATGTTCCATGTGTCTTATTATGTCTTAAATCAACTATTCATAACTGAAAGTGATAGGTTATTCAAAAGAAAGAGTAGTTTTCTTGGAAAAAGATAAGAGTTTGGCACTTGTATGGCCCATGGGGGAAGGTGACACATGGGAGAAGGAAATGGAATGTCTCTCTAGATTACTCAAGTTTAATTCCATGTTTTAAATTCTTTTTAATTGCCAATTTTTATCTAAAACCATTTTTCTCCTTCTTCACCCTTCTAGACACACAGAACTAGTCTTCAAGTTTATACTTGGTATGGTTAACAAGAGAGGTTTAAGGAAAAATGATCTTTGGGGTGTCTTATAAACTTAGATATATTAATTTCCATAATAATATTTTGAATAATGGTGTCCTATGCTTTATGAACCATCCTCATGAAGTTGACTATGTTCTTCTTCTTGCTAATCCATGTACCTTATAGGTTTTGCTTTGGTTTGGGCATTTTCATACAATCCAATTGGTCATGTTGTTTCTAGATGATTTTCAATCTTTAATTAGCTTCTCTTCATGCTTTTTTTATGTTTCATGATGTTTTGATTATGAGGTTGCAAGTGAATGCACCATTCTATGTTATAGGTAGTTTTTCACCATTTTCAAGATCTTCATGCTTTTATCATGGTTATAGAGGGTTGTGATAGTTTAATTATAATTTTTTAAATTTCCTTTCAATCTCCTCACCTTTAAATCTCATCCTCCAAGGCAACATTCCATGAGTTTGCATCCATAACTATCATACACTCAATTTGCTCAATAATTGTCATATCAATCAGCTAGGTGAGTTGTGCAAGGCTATGAAATATATTCATGGAAGATTCACTATGGTATAAATGTTTTAGTAGGATATTATATCATGAAAAAATAGGATAAACCCAAGTCACACCATATAAATCATGAGAAGATAGTCATGTACAGTCTTCCACCATTAATGAATGTGTACAAGTGCCATGAAGGAAGAAAATCATGATGGAATAAATGTTTTGAAGTTGGTTATAAGACCATCATAATGATGAGAAACCATTTGGAAAATTGGTAAAGAGTCTTGAAGTGTTCATGAGGTCTAAATAATATAATTTCCCACACTTACATATATTGCATGCATATATGAAAATGCTCGTCTACAGGTGTCCTCATGAGTACTAACATGTTAGAAGGAGGTTTTTGAGATTAAAAAGGTTTTCAGTGATGAGGAAAGTGTATTTTAAATCTTCAATGAAGATAAAAACTCATTTTAATCTTCATAACCATGTCCACTACTTGAATTCATAGTTATTTCCTGCACATTAGAATATGCACCTACAAGTGGTGCTAACAGAGCATGAAAATACTTTTTTGGAGGTGTTGAAATAAGTGATAGAACCCTACTTAGAGTCCTTACATGTTTAAGGGATAATTTTAGACCTTTTAAAGATCTAATTTGGTAGATTTAAGTGGAGTTTACCTTCAAAACATGATGACTATAGGTTTAGGGACCATTTTCCCTAAAATAAGAAAATAGAGGTCTAGGCCATTTGGATGGTAACATATAATAAGGATATAAGGACTTTTGAGGAATCCTAATGGCTTTGTCTTGTATCCATATCATAGGATAAGAGTATTTCAAATAATTAATTCAAGAGGATTAGTGGAAGATGGTTATTGGGGGGCCTCAAAGTTGTTATTGGAACACTAAACTCCTTCAGTATTATCTATAGGTCTGAGCTATAGTAGACCTCTTCATCCAAGTTGTAGTATGAAACCATGTTTCATGATTAAATAGTTTCATATGGTTTAACATTACATTAATTATTTGAAAGGTCACTAAAATAGAATGATATAGTGTATTTTTCACCCATACACACCTACAGGTGTCCCTACCTTTATGAACATTCATCTACAATAGACTTTAACTCTTAACCTAGTAATGAAGTGAGATTTAAGAATGGGGATATAAATATTGGTTATTTAAAGATGAATCAAAATTATTTAAAAATATCTTAGATATTCTCCATGTCATATATATCACAAGTTTAAGGATAAATACACCTATAGGACTTTATATAGTCAACTATAGGTGATTGTAGGGTGACAGTGATTGAGATAGGGTACCTAAGTGATAATATAGGATAAGAAAGGTGAAAATAGGTCAAAAAAAATTATAAGTGACCATGTAAAGATTCAATAAAATCTTATTCAATGTTCCAAGGTCAAACTCAAGCTAGGAATACCTATAAGTGTAGTATTTTGAAGCAAAACACAGTCAGGAAGGTTGTATACTGTCTTGACCAGTCAATTATGTAATGAGAGGTATATATGGATTTCAAATGGTGAATGGACATATAAAACATTCATCTTGATCATGATTTTATATTAAAACTCTTGACATGGAAGACAAGTAGAGATAAAGGACTCTAAACATTCATTACACGCTCCACATGAAGAATCATGCACACAGTCTACTTTATAAGGGTTTATTTTAGGTTTTGGAGAAGTTTGAAGGTCTAATGAGATGATATAAGGATATATTTTTGTGTGGTATGTCCTTAAAACTTTAATAATACCCTATAATGTTCTTTTTTTTTGATATAATAGGGGAATTTCCCTTTATTTTATCTCAGATAAAGGGCACTCCCCTTAATGCAAATTGGCAGGCTTTAGAAAGAAAGATAAAAATGGTGGGAAAAAGTTTTATTTAATAGTTAAAATATATATAATAATATTAAAAACACTTATTAAAGTATTAATAACCTTTCATAGAATAAGGAATCCTAACAGGGTGGCCTAGACCCTCAAACTTGTAGGCAAGCCTATTAGGCAAGGTTTTAAGCCAAAGCCAAATGGAGGGTCAGATTTATTTCTAACCTCAATTGAGAAATAAAGTGGATTTAAACATGTTCCTATTGATACATTATGTGTGTTTCAATAATTTATATTTTAGGGGAAGCCATGAGAATCCATTTTTGAGCTTTAAGATAACTCATGCCTATTAGGCATGATTAGGCTTAGAGTTTAAATGATAAGACACTTTAACTTATAGATATTAGTGAGACTTATAACTGGTTGGAACATGTTTATAATATTAATTAAGAGGTTTTAAATCTTTTGGAGTGTAGAGAAACCCCTAAGAAAGTCACTTTTGGCTCAAAGACAATTTAAGCATGCAGGAAATGAGAAAACAAGCTCGATAGGCTAGTTTTGAATGCTCATATCTCCATTGAGGTTGTGCATGGGAATATAAGAATTTTTTATAATTTTATGTATTTATTTAAATCTTATATAATGTTATTTTTTTATTTAAAACATCTAAACTTTATGAACAATGCTTAAGAGGGTAAAATAGGCTTAAACCCTTGCAAACCTTGGTTATTGACCCAATGGAGGAAATGGAGATGTAAATATATATTAATGACCTAATTTTAACATTAAAATGATTTAAAATTTCATATTACTCTTTCAATATCCTTCCCATCCCTTTGAGTTGTATGGAATTGTATGGATGGAGTACAAAATAGGGTATTTTTTACTATTTTGTGTGTTTTGTAGGTTTTAAGAGGTTCCAAGAGATGAAACTCACATGGAATGGAATATTTAGATTTAATATAACTCCAAATTTAAATTTAATACCTTTTAAAAACTCCTAAGTGCCTTAACCAGCTATTTCATCTTAGCCAATCAAAACTGGCATAGTGACCAAGCTAGTGAGAAGGGTGGAAAACTTTAAGTGAGCTAATTTTAAGGTGTGCCTTATGCCTACAAGGCCATTAAGGGTCATTATAAGTTTCATCCACTCCATTTTATGAATTTGTATAAAAAAATTATTATTTTTGGAAGCCAAGTATTCAAGGTGTGTGGAAGAGGAGTTTTCTTAGACAACAGATGGTGATGGCTCATTCCCAGATGATTCTAGATGATCAAGACTAAAACCAATGCATGAAAAGGAATGTATGAAATCCTTCCCTATCATTCCAATCATCATAAATATACCTAGTTATTTTTGGGACATTCAAATAGGTGTGGATGATGAAGGCAATTTTTTGAGCCAACATAAGGAGTTTCATGCCACTTTTCATGAGTTGCATGCCTTGTATGGACACTTGTAATTCTTGACCTTTCATGGTATATTTCACACCCTATTCTCATACATAATTAACTCATTTTATTATCTTTACAAGTGTCCTTGTGACCTTTGGACTTCTCCTCTCTCTCTTAAGTTATATAAGAACTAGCCATTTTGGCCTTTATAACTCAAGCTCCACCTGAGTATGGTGAATCCCTACTCATTTTCATACCATTGTATCAATAATACTACTGATTTTTACCTCTTCCATAAATATTCATAGTGTGCTTATTTGAATGATGGATCTTACTTAGTGAAAACTTATGGATTCCTTATCGTGTTGTCTCATTCTCTCACCTATTTATAGCTTCTTCTTGTAGGTCATGTGAAGTATTCTAGGAAGTGTCAAGCTTAAGTGAGTTTTCCTATTCACTGGTTCCATTCAAGAACTCTTTTCTATCCCACCTAGCCTAAATATGTATCCATAACCTCATAATGAAACATTGATGTGAAAAGATTCAAATTAGAAAAGTGTATGTTTGGTTAATCCTTTGTTCTCATGTGTAACATCCATCTGGTTGGAAGTCATCAACTTATTTGGTCTATCACCTCCCTTAGGATAGTTTTCTTTCATTTTTCTCTCTCCCTTTCCCTCATAAATTTTAGGTGTAGTATAGATCCAAAGTGGTACATCAAGAGAGCTAGCCCTATCTATAGATTCACCTCATTCATAGGCTACCCACAAGACTAGAGGTGCTTCAATTGTACCACTTGGATGAGGAGAGATGAGACATCTCCTCAAAGGGTGAAAATCCAAGTGATAATTTTTCCAACATTTTCTCTTATCTTCTTTTGTAGTCTTATATTTACCTTTAGATTTTCAATGAATAACCTCTTACAATCAAGGCATATTTTATTTGATAACCCTTAATAGAATTCTATCCCATTTCTTATGATAATAAGGTCCCTAATACATCCTCAATTTTTGATGTTGATGTATTAGTAGTTATTTCCATAGCTAAATTATCCCAAGGGTCGGGTAAAGATTAAATCAAATTATTGCACTTTTTTTCTTCATCCATTTTAATTTTTAAATAAATTAATTGACTCACCACAATATTGAAATCAATCAAATGTTCATCTATAAAGCAACCATCATTCATTATCAGTGAGTACATCTTATTTCAAAGAAACAATTTGTTTACTAGAGATTTTGTTAAGTACAAAGTCCCCAACTTCTCTCATAGCTCCTTAAAAGTTTTCTTCATTTACACATTAAATAAAATAGAATCTAAGAAACATAATCTAATTGATCTCTTAGCCTTTCTATCAATATTTTCCCAATATTCTACCTTCATAGGTTTCACTTATGATATAGTAACCCATTATTATATGTCCACTATAGGATCTTCCATCTTGAGCTTCCACAACTCAAATTTTGTCCCTTGAAGCTATCAATTTATATCCTTACACTTATCATCATTATCCATCACACAAATATTCCCACATATAGATATCCCACTCACAAAATAATTTATGATGGGTCAATGAAAACCTAACTCTTCATAAAAAAGTTGAAACCCAAATATGAAACTAAATGAAGAGAAAATGACTAATAAACTAATATAAAAGAATCAATGCTAACAAAATATTTATGCTAAATTTAAATAGGATAAATTTTGTACATACAATATTACATAATACACAATATTTCACCTAGAATACCCTTATAGGAAAAAACTGAACACAGTAAGCTCCTTTACTATTGTGTTAACTTAACCATCTTGAAATATGATAATGCACTTCTTAGTTCTGATTTTTCCCTGTTACATATGTAAGTGTATATAGGCACATAAATGATTTAATACCTATGTAATATTACAATACTAGGTACCAAAACCATGGGTCAATAATTTAACCCATAATGTTTCTTCATACAGCTATGAGTCATAGCATTGCCTATATTATTAATATAGGAAAAAATACCTATGGGATCACCAAAAAATGAATTTGTTCCCCAATATTCACTTATGGCTATATAGTACCTAAAAGATGTGAATTCATTCCCTAATATTCACTTATGTCTATTTAGTACCTAAAGGGTGTAACACATGGAAAGTGTACAAAAAATACGCAACATTAAAAGGATCTCTCTTCCTAACAACACTTATGTTTTAAACTCACATTTTTTATGACAATATGTTTTTTTTTTACAACAATGAAGAGGAAATTAGTCATGTATCAGAAATTTTTTAGTTGTATTATGTTATATCAAGCTTTAAAAAATTAATGCATAAAATGAAATTTATTAGGGTAAGAGCTACTTGCACTTCCTATTATATTCCTCTTGAATGTTTCCAAATCCAACATGGTGAGATTACTATATATTTGGGTACCCCATTTTGAATTATACTATTTTGTAGTGACATGGTATTATTTCTTGAATAAATTTTATAAAAGGCATGATTGTTGAGTGTCTAAATTATTCTTCATTGTAGGAAGAATTGAAGTTTCAAAAAAGGTCTTTATTAAAACTCATGTATACTACTCCTCATGTTGGTTACCTTCTAAATTATGATATAATAATTTTTAAAAGCTTATCAAATTTAATTTGGGATAGGTAATATAGAAACAAAGGTATGAAGAACATCTCTTGGAAATAATGCATTCAACCCAAGGACAGAGGAAGCCTTAGCATCATAGATCCTTAGACACAAGGTAACATTTGAATTTATAATCAGATCACGTTCTCTTCATAGTTTTGATGTTATGTCCTTAACCTATAGCATCCATAGGGATATGTGTGGGTTGACCTATGGCACACACTTCAATTTTAATTGCATTCATTAGTTAGTTATTGCTTTAGGTTAGCTTCCTAATATCTAGGGGTGGGATGAATGGGTGTGGATTTACCTATAATTTATATATATATGGAGTGTGGCTCACTCAAATCATTATATTCATGAATTATATTCTTATTATAATATTATGTAGGTTTCCCCCTCGAAGTGGTTTTTCATATATTCATATAATTTTATATATTTAAGTTATATTATTACTTTAATTATTAATTAAATTCATTATAAGTGATATTGGAGCATCGATTTTAGCAAAGAATTTTGTTTCTAATATATATCTTAAATAATTGCATTTTTATCTATAATTTTTTTTACTATCATTAGAGAATCAAATAAGGTGTCCACAATAAAAATTGTAAGCTTTGAAGATCAATTTTAAAGGAGTTATTGCCATTTTAATTTTTTTATAAAATAGTTCTACAGCCCAAAATTTAAGTAATTTTTTTGATTTTCTTACATTTTTGGAAAGCTTGAAGAAATATAATGTGGTTCAATTCTTGGTATTTTTTTATAGGAGACTGACATCGTTGCAAAAAAAATTGGTCAAAGTTGGGTCAAAGGTGAAAATTAGGTTTGCATTGTCAAATCTTATTATGGTAGGACCATAAACTAAAAGTAAAACAAGAATTATGAAACTCTAGCTAAAACTCTTAACAAAGAGGATATGGATTCAAAAACAAGAATTGATGGATCTTTTGTTTCACGATTTTCTTTGGTGCATCACAAAGTGAGCCAAATTGAGTATGATCTACATGACATATAGTCTGAGATGACAAGTAAATTTGACCAAATAAATCAGTGCTTGGATGATCTCATGTAGAAACTCATTCCAAATTTTAATGTTAATCATCATCCCCTAAACTACCTACAACTCACTACTACTCAGCTCAATCAGGGTGAATTTTTGGGTCAAATTATTGCATAATTCAACTAGGGTGAACCTTTTATCCAACCCAATTCAAATACAAATACACCACACTTGAGTAACATAACTCCAAAAGTAAAAATGTAGAAGTTTGATAGGAAGGAACTGATCATTTAGATCAACCAAATGGAGTTTTTTATGTACATCAAATCTCATGTGGATAAAATATAGTAATAATATCCTTGTATCTAGAACTAGATCAGTTCATTTAGTATAGATGGATTTGTACTCATTATAAAAATAAGGGTCTTACTATAACTTTTTCAATGTTTATGGATGAGCTACAAATTCACTAGTGTAATAGTGTAACAAATAAC
Source organism: Torreya grandis (assembly GCA_037957365.1). NCBI lineage: Eukaryota > Viridiplantae > Streptophyta > Pinopsida > Cupressales > Taxaceae > Torreya > Torreya grandis. The sequence goes on along the minus strand of JARHVA010005198.1, from coordinate 1,022,398 downwards.
TACTTTAGACAGTTAGCAAAGCTATAACAAATAGGGATAATTAAGGATTATATTTAGTAATTCCATGACATGTCCTTATGCATAGATGACATCTCAAATGAAATATATTCTTGGGTGGTATCAAGGATACAATCAGACAAGATGTTTGCATGTTTAATCTAGGTTTTGCATATTAATCCATATAGGCATTATTGTGTGTAATAACCATTTGATAGGTTGATTGGGTGGGTAAGGCATGATCAGAATATGAAAATGACTTGGATACACATGTTATAATTCAAAATATCCAAAAATATTCTAGTGCCTCAAAAAAATGAGTGGAAATTGAATTCCTTATAGTATAAATATCAGTTATACCTATGTAATAATTATTACCTCAAGCACAGGATACTCACAAAGCTTCATGCATCTCTAATAGGAGGGCATTCTAGATTTTTTAAAAATTATCATCGACTCACAAAGGATTTATTTTTGGAAGGACTTGAGGGGGATATATAAAAAAAATTGGTTGAATGCATGGTGTTCCAAAAAAACAAGGGTGAAATAATTAATACACCAAGTCTTCTATAGCCTTTATCAATTCTTGGCCAGTGGTGGGAGGAGGTCTCTATGGATTTGATAGCAGGTTTACCTAGGTCATAAGGTAAAAAAATCATCATGGTGATAATAGATAATCTCACAAAATATTCCCATATTTTTCCTTATCACAACCATTTACATCTAGTATGGTATCTACTTCTTTTTAGGATATAGTTCAAGTATCTACTTCTTTTCATGATACAGTTCAAAATCTACATGGTACCCCCAAGATCATAGTTAATGATCATGATCCAATTTTTACAAGTATTTTTTAGATTGATTTATTTTCATGTTTGGATACTTATTTGGCTCATATTTCTTCCTATCACAAATGCATAGAGGTTTATCCTCATTATTTCACATCAGATAAACAATAAAAAATGAGTTCATTGGCTATACTATTAGAATGGTGGTATAACACTTCTTTCCATGTGTCTTCCAAAATGTCTCCATTTGTGGCATTGTACAGGTACCAAACCCATCCTTTATCTCATCATTATAAGTATATACTAACATTTATGTTCTGGAAGAAGATATTCAACACCAATAAGAAGTATTCACCAGTCTCAAAGAAAATTTAGAAATGATACATAATGGAATGAAGAAACAACTATATCAACACCATAGCGAGAGGCATTTTGAAGTGGCTAATTGGATATTTGTACATCTACATACATATGAAAAAATTCCCTGAAGCAACAAAAAATATAACAAACTCTCTGCTAAGTATTATGGTCCTTATCATATCTAGTAAAACATTAACAATGTCGTATATAAGTTGGAGCTACCCCAATCTACTTGCATAAATCCAATATTTTATGTTTCTTACCTAAATAAGGAAATCAAACCATAATATCTACCTAGGATGAGTTACTTAAATTGTATGAGGAATTTTGGGTCATTATTAAACCTAAGAAGATCCTTCAAAACATAGTAAATGGATTTGGACTAGAGAGATTAAGGAATACTTGATCAAGTGAAATAATCTACCTAGTGAGGATGTAATACATGAGGATAACATATTTCTACTCAACATCTAGAGTTTTTCAATGTTGAGTAAAACATTATTTCAAAGTTGGGGCATGTTATGCCCTTGACCTATATCATCCGTAGGGATGTGTGTGGGCTTACCTATGACACACTCTTCATTTGTAATTACATTCATTAATTAGTTATTGATCTAGGCTGACTTCTTAATATATAGGTGTAAGATGAATGTGTGTGGCTATACCTATTATTTATATATAGGGATGATCATGGTTCACTCAAATAATTGCATTCATGAATTATATTCTTATTGTAATATTATTTAATTTTACCGCTAGAAGTGGTTTGTCATATATTCATATATTTACTGTATTTCAGTTATATTTTGACCTATTAATTTAATTGTGAAGTAATTGCATTACATAGGAGCCTTAGAAAGTGATTGATTTTTATAAGATATCTTTATCCTTTTTCAAATGACAATGGTTCAAAGTGCATACATATTACAAATTTTTACTTGTTAAATATCTTAAATATTTGCCTTTGCTCATCTTAGTTTATGAGGAAAGTGTGGCAAGAGATTTATGGGCTATTAGAATGGAATAATAAATCCATTCTCTATGAACTTAACTTTCCCACATCCTCCATTTGGTGAAATAGACATGTATAAATTGATTATTTATCCCTTAATTTGCATCCAAGACACAAATAAAAATGCTTATTCAAAATAGACACATTCTGATTTGGAGACATCTAACACTTGTATTGTTCACAATGGAAAATTTGATCTCTTTAACAAAAATGGTTAAGTGCTATGAATAGTGAAATGATAACTAAAATCACTAAAATCATGTACACATCACTCCTTTCCAAAATTTCCATTTTTATTTAGTGAAACTTTGTAAAAAATTTAATGTGACCTAACATTAGTAGGTTAGACCACTTCTTGCTTAAATGTATTTACTATAAACTCATCTGGAAGTTAATTGTAGAATAAAAACTCAGTTCAAAGTAGAAATACCATGGGGTTTCAATTTTTAAGTCTATAGATGAATCCATGGCTCAAACCATAGTGCAAAAGTTCCTCTTCCAAAAGCTTCTCATTGAAAATAATATTTAGTTTCTTGTAATCAATTCTCTTAAGTGTGTAGTCTACAAATAACCTTAGACTATCACTCAAGTATTTTGGAGGTATATATTTTCTAAACACACATGGGTTTTTGTTCATAGTAGTCTCCCTATTATATTTAGACACTCATTGTCTTGGAAACAAGCTTTTTTGGGACTTAGTAGTTATCATAATGTGGTTGTTGAATATTTTAGATAATTGATTACAAGCCATTCTTGGAAGAACAAGTGTATTGTTTTCTTTATAAATATTCTATTACATTTGAAGTGTGAATGCAAAATATTTACATTAATATTATTTTACAAATTTTTAATATGCCCAGATTACTAAAAAAAACTTTTTCTTCCAATACTAATTTGGCTTAACAAATGACAAGGATTTAAAGTAAAATGAGGGAGCTTGAAAATAATCTAGCAAATGGTTTCATATTAAGTAGATTTATAAATTTTTAGGCTTCATGTTGTTGTTTTTTTTTCTATTCTATAAATTGGGCTCACTTGTTGAGTCATTTTATTTTTTATTTAGCTTGTTTTCTCCTTTTTGAAATTGTTTCCACCTTTAGGTGTTTAGTTATGAGTTCTTGATAGTTGTTAGTCATTTTTTTATACTAATTTGTTTTCTTATTTTGGGGTTTCAACAATGGATTTCTAGTTTGTATAATTTTATGTAACTTATTCAATTAAAAAAAAATAGTAAATACATGCACCCATAAATTATTTCAAGTATATGTATATATCAATTCAATTTTAGAGTTTGTCTCATTAAATTTTATTGAATGTTGGGTCAAATTAATTAACCTCAAATTACATTTGAAAGGATATTTAATAATCATTATTTTGAAATAAAATTTTAATTTTTTCCTCTACAAGCCAATTTCAAAAGTTATTATTTATTAATTCATTTATTTATTGGCTAGTGGTAAAAATAGTATTAATATAGAGACAAGTTACACCAAATAAACACTAGAGGAAAAAACACACAAAAAGGGAAGCACTCGACAAAAACAACATCACCCCTAATAATGACATCAAGGTCACCACACAACACAATAATTAAACATAGCCATGTGGATGACATTTATTAGCATAGAAAGTACTTCAATATCCTTAGTATACACTTTGGTCATGGATAAGCTTATGATTTGCCTAGTATCCTTACCTTTACCTTCAATATTAGTATTTTCCTCTTTCACTTTATAGAACCAATGGTTGATATGATTTTGGATGTAATGTTTATCCCTAATAAGAGTGAAGAGTGTCATATTTAGGCTTGTATTTTCCATCGTAGGTTATGAACAATTTATACATTATTATAAACCACAATAAATTTTTCATTGAGTCTATATGTCCTTTTTCAATATGGATTAGCATGTTGACAATAGTATCAAGGGACTTGGGGATTCATTTTTCCTTTTGTCGTCACTTTAATAAGTGGTTTGATTTTTTTTTAAATATTCCAAACTCTTAGTTATATTACACATAAAAATGTTTTAGTCCTAAAATAGTTCCTTCATTATATGAGTTTCACTTCAATTTTTTGGAAGCCCCTTTGGATATTTTTCAACATCATTTGAAGCTTGTTATTGATTTGAGACTCTTTTTGAAGAATGGATTTTTCCCTCATGTTTTGAATGGGTTTTTCCCTTATGTTTTGAATGGATTTCCTCATCTAATTCAACATTTTACCAACCTCTTATCCATGATAAGTATCAAACACTCTCTCCATCTCATATGTTTGTTCATTTATGTAGATATTACATTTTTGAAGGTTATCAATACCATCCTCAAAATTAATCTCTTTTTTTTACATAAATTTTGATGCCCCTTACTATATTTTTAGAATATAAAACACATTAATTCTAATAATTTGATATTTGAAAATGTTTAAATGAAGCATGAAGAATTAATGATCTACACCTAAGACCTCATGAACATATAAATATTAGTTATCAAATGCCTAAGATTAAATTAATATGATGCAAACCTTTATTGGAAACATCATATTTGCATATGATTAGGCTCAGATGTAATGTCAATAGGACTTTACCAATTCCATTCTATGTTGAAACATCTCCTTTGAAGTTATGGACTAGTTGAATTTGATCAAGAATACAAAATGTGATGCATAAGAAGACTCTATAATTTTTTTGCACTTTGTTGTCTAATTTTATAATGTAAATTGTAATGATAAGAGGTATATTTAAATAAATCAATATCAATGAGGACCCTTAATATTGACTCCAAGATTAACATATGTAATTGATTACTCAATAATGTACATGGATCAACACATGGATCGCTAATGTGAGCCCAGCCCTTCATCTTGTTCAAGATGAAAGGTGGAAGATGGCTCTTGAAAATAGAAAATAAGGATTAATAAGATCCCTTAATATTGTTTCAAATATGAAGGGTGGAGGATTATCCTCATAATATCTTTGTGAGAGTCATTATGGGCCCTTAATCTTGTTTCCAAGATGAAGGGTGGAGAATCATTTCCAAGAAAGCACATGGATAATCAATGTAGGCCCTTCATATTGTTTTCAAGATGAAAGGTTAAAAATGTTCCCATAAAATATATTATAATATTCATTATGGGCCGTTCATCTTATCTCCAAAATGAAGGGTGGAGAATAATTTTGCATATTAATTCAGTTAGTAAATTGATTTCCTCACAAAAAAATATTCTATAGGATCTCACTATTCTTTCTTGAATGAAGATGCTTTTTGGAATGAAAAGGAGGAATTAAAATTTGAAAGGAAATTATAATTCTATTTTCATAGAATTATAATTAGAAGAATGATTAATTTAATTAATATAATGTGGTAAATTTGATTAGAAGAATGATTTATATAAGGAAAATTCATAAGATTAGTTGATCAATGAAGGGGAATTAGTGAATTGATCAAAGTAGAATAATTAGTGATTTGATCAAAGTAAAATAAGTAACCATAATGATAATTAAATATATCTAATATGGTGAATTATCCCATCTAAAAAAGCTCCAAGATGAATTCAAACTCATATGTTAGATGAATATATGAATTTAGAATAATTTTTGTGCAATTACAAGAAGTCAGTCCATTTTGAAATTTTGACACAGAAGTGATAAAAATGGAATGTCTAAATTTTCTCCTATTTGAGAAGGTAGTGTGATATGTAGACAAAGCAATGACTTTTCAAATAATGAAAAAGTCATTAAAATGATCGTATAAGAAAATTAATGATGTTAGTTTTAATGAATTTGTTGAACGTCATAGTAAATGGGTTCAAATATGTCATAAAGCAGTGCTTAGTAAGCCATGGATGCCCCCTCAAGAGGAGAGTCAATAAAAATTTTAATGAGTGGATTTGTGAAAGGAAGAAATTATCATAGAGAGATCTATGAATCTATTATTATCTCATGTGATATTTATTTCATTTTCTTATGTCTATTTTGTGTAGATTAGACATGATTTATATGACCTTTATTTAGAAATTCTCTTACTATTAGTATTTGATGAGATTGATGTTATGCTTAGTTGATTTGATGACTTTGATGTGAATGATCATGATGCTTGTAGTCTTATGATTGGATTAGATTAATAGAGATGTTTGATTGTAGCATTGACATGTGATTAAACCTTTTTGAGACTTGATTTTTAATATTACACATGAAAATATGTATCATAATCTATGAAGGAATATGATAACATTCGTTTGTTAAAATTCAAAAAAAATGAATTCAAAAATTGAAATATAGACAACTTAAAATAAGATATGGAAAATCAAGCTTCAAATGTAAAACATAATGCACTTCAATCAATTATAGATTAGATACACATTATTAAAAACTTAAAATCATGATATGAATAATCAATACTTAAGAAAGAAAAATGAATGTACTAGATTAAGGCAATTGAGTAAAAAAATAGCATACCAATAAATAAACAAACAAGAAATCAACACACAAGCGAAAGTAAATAAACATTCAATTTACCAAGGAGTGTGCGTGAAAATAAGGTGCTACCCTTTGAGAACAAGGGTATGATAGAACAATAGTGACCAAGGGGGAATATAAGAATAAGAAAGGGGTGGTCGAAGTTAGTCCAAATGACCCATGCAAGTGGACATTGCCTACAAATTTATATGGACTTCAGGATAAATGTAGTTCTCCTAGAGATTTGAGAAAAAATAAAATTAATGAGAATTTAAGAATATATATTTTGGAATAAAATTTGGAAAGGACTCACAAAACTATGAGACCGTATAAGGAATAAGCTTGCCAAAATAGCAAGAGATATGTTTGTAAAATGTTGAGAGCCTGGGACAAGGGATGGCCAAACTAACCTTAGATAATTGATAGTTTCCTACATAGTCCAATTAGACCTCAAGCCATTATATTTTGACCAAAAATTAGGAACAAAAAATGATAAGTATGATCAAGGATAAGATATAAATGTTTTAAGACTGGATGGTTAAACTCACAAAATGGTGAGAATGTGAAATTAGCTAATAAAATGGTGAGAGAATAAAATTTAACTCAAAAAATTTTGAGAGTTTAGAATTAAAATGCTCATAAAATGATGAGAGTGTAAAATTAGGAATGTTTAGGCATGTTTGAAAAATTATACCCACAATGGATCACTAGCAAAGGGGAAATCCTACTCTAGCACTAGGATGGTATTGAATATCAAATGATAAGATTGGACTGATTAGATTGAATATAAATGGATGATAAGTAGATAATGAATATCCAAGTACCATGTTATTTGGGAAAAAAATATCCATTCATAAAAGTGTCACTAAGATGATATGCTAAGAGATTTTCCAAAATAAGGCTTAGAACAACTTCCACTTTCTTTTTAAGATCAAGATGAGAAGGAAAAATTGGACCACGTTAGGATGAATAGAAATATGGTTCAAGATAAGATAAAATAGTTAATATGATTGAGAATGAAATATATTTCAATGTAGATAAGGATGTCCCCAATTGTCAAGGTACTTGTAGATAACAAATTAGTTACACATGATGATAAAAACCTAGTTTTCATCATGGTACTTGCCCAAGGTGCTACAAACATGGTTTTCACCTTTAAATGAATTATTTATCTTTTGATTTTTATTTATTTTTATTTTTGGCATCTCAACTCAATGGAGGATTATGAGATGCATAATGTTAAATGTTTGATCTCTAATACATACCAGTTCTAAATAGCTTCTCTGTTAGAATAATGTTGTTGATGTATATTGTATTGATGTTGTTGTCATCTTTGTTGGTTATTGATTTTGCTTCCTCCAAACCTATAAATGAGGTATTTACATTGGGGTGAAAGAGAATTGAAATTGGAACTATCACACACACACACACACTTAGCTTTGGATTACTCAATTATTTTACTTATATTTAGTGTTCTTGTTAGGTAAATATTTTATTTAGTATTATTTTTAACTAATATGCATGGCATTATTCATTTAAGATCTATATTCTATTATCTAATCAGATCATTTATCCAATGCCTATCCATCTGTACACTCTCTGGTAACACCATGGAATGTATAGTGGTTAAAGGATAAATGAAGATTGGAATTTTTAGTCACACACATTATTATTGATTCCAAATTAAACTTGATTTTGGTTGTGGCAAGGTTGATATTGACTTCAATAATGCCTTCATTAAGTAATGAATAACTAATTGGATCAGTTATTGGCTCCTCAAAAAGGTTTTCACCAGCAAAGTATTCTTGATTGTTCTAATTTGGATTGTCGAATAGTATCTTAAATAAGGTTTCACTAAGAGAGGTTGATAATTCATTTTGATTGTATCTTAGTGCCTTAGGCAAGTTTTCACTAAAGGATTATGATTATCATCCAGCACCTCAAATAAGGTTTCCCTAGAAGATGTTGAGTTTAGACTTTAATTGTCCCCTAGTGACTCAAATAAGGTTTCATTAGGAGATTGTTTTTTTGCTTGAATGTTGTCTTGGATCCCCATAAATTCTACCACTAAGATGTCACCATGGAAGGAGTTTAATAATGTGTGATTTAATCAATCCCAATTGATGTTTGTGGGTGGTGGAATATTAATATAATGGCTAAGATGGTTAATGGTAAAGGCATGTAAAATGTCAATGGAATGAGAAAAGATAGTACAATCCTCATAGAGGATACTAATATAACTTATGTCAATGTTGAAGGATGCATTCTCAAAAATCATGGAAGGATCATGAATATATTCGATTGGATCTACAAGAAGTTTATAGCCAATGTCATAACATCTACTAAGGTATGTTGCTTTTAAAGTTGAGTCTAACTCAAGTGGATATGATAGAAATGTATAACCAATTTTACAATACCTATATATCTATCATGATTCTAAATTTGATTTTGATTCAATAGGTTCTAAACCTGATGTTAAGATTGACATTGATTATATCTTTGATGCTAAATCAAATAGTGGTTCTAGAATGGAACCCAATTCTAACATTGGTTCTAAAATAGAACCTAATTTTTATGTAGATGGTGATCCTAATTATGATTCATCCATATGGATGAGCTATTCTATTGAGTTATCCACAAGTAAATTTTTCACTTCTTATTGAGCAGTGAAGGTTTGGGGATGTAAGTGTTTCCAGGAATGGGGAATGTTTGGTAATGGATGGAAGATAGACTGCTAGTTAATATTATGTTCTTTAAAAATGGGCTCATAAAATAAGGCTTCATCAAATATAGGTTATAAATCATAGAGAGGCTCTTTAAATCAAGGTTAATCAAAGATAGGAGGATGGTCAAAATATGACTCATCAAATATAGATGATTCGATAAGAACTCAAAAATTGATGATTTATTTTTATCTTGACTCAAAAGTGAATGAGTATGATTATGATTAAGAAAGTGATATTGGCATATCCTTAGTGAGTAATTCTCAAAATTAGATGTAATTAGATCTTCATTAGCTAATGGCTCCTAGAATGGTAATGATAAGACATAATTAGATGGCCTGATTGGCTATGACTCAAAGTTCAAAGTAATAAAAGATACAATACAAGATAGGTTTTATCTAAACTAAAGGAATGTGTTTATAACATCTTGTATTGTAAATGGGATTGAACTTGATATTTTGCATGTCTTTTGTGTCTAAAAATAAATAAGCATTGGATAAATGTGCCAAAATAGTTTCCATGTTGATAGCATGACCATGATCAAGTGGGTAACTAGTAGATAGGACATTTGACAAATGTTGATATGAAATAGTGTGATTAATCCTTCTTAGGATTGAATAAATATTTTCTAGATCAAAATTTATAGGTAGTCAAACACCTATTTTTAAGAGACAAAAGGATCTCATCCTTGTTTCTAAAAATGTATCATCATTGGTGTGAATGTCATAGAATTTAATGGAAAGGTAATAAAAGACTAATCAAAGGATGCCTCCAAACAAGGATACATGCAAGAGGAATGATTGGATTGGAATTAGCCATAAATAGGATAGAATTGACCTGATTAAATTAGAATTGGCCCTAAACATGGAAGAATTGATTAAAAGTGAATTGATTTAGATTATCCCAAAATGGGGTGAATTTTATTAGATGGACAATGAATAAACCTAAGTAGGGCAAATTGATTGGATTAATCTAAGCTCAAATTATACTTTGATGTTGGATTGGATTCAAATAAGAAAAAATATGGATGTCATGACTTTGTCATTCCCAATCAATAGGTATGGGACATTGAATGGAAAGCTAAAGATATGAATTGTAAATGACTAGAGAAAGTATTATACCTAAATTGGTTTGATTTGAACATGAGAAAATATCACATAAAGACTAGAATTTAATCCTAGTCTTAAAATGGTTTTGAGTTGGACACTTGGGAAATGACTAGAATGGGTCTAAATTCACACAAACAACATAAAAAATACAATTTCACACAAGAAAGGTATAAAATGTATGGGTTCAACAATTTTGGATGTAGAATGGAATAATTTTGACCTAGAACATGGATAGAATAATGCTTCTTTCTGTAGGTATGGTATGACAATGTCATGGTCTTTGGTTGTGACTTTATTTGATGGGATTGGTATTTGAATACAAACAAGGTTTTGATGTGACAATTAAACATCAAAGCATAATCATCACAAGGTAATTTAATAAATAACATGGGTGTACATCTCATTCATTGAAACTTTAATATACTCACCTTGAGAGAGGATTAATAATTTAAGATTCATTTAAAAAATTATTGTAGCTATTGGTGGTGTTTTAATCTCACCCTTCTCTCAAAAGGTTTGTATGAGCAAGGAAATATTAAGATGTTATTACCTTTACACCCCTATATCACTGAATGATTCATGGTAAAAGAGGTATCTAAGAATAAATCCAAGATTAGGTTATTTATGAGAGGATCTTGGCCCTTGATTACCCCTTCAATCATAAGGGTCTCAGTGAACTTCTACCAAATTTGGGGTTTTATTAAAATTTTAATTGGCTTTCTATATGGTCCCAATATATAAATTATAATAGGTGGTACATGGGCACAAGTCTATCAATGAAGATTTTAAATATTATTATCAATATTGTTCCTTTCAAGGGTACCACACCTTGGCCTTGAGTATTAGAAAGAACTCCTCAAGGTTAAATCCTTATGTGATGATGTGCAAGCATAAATTTGGGCCTTCATGGTGGAAATGCTCCTTAATTTCAATACCACACTAGATAAGCAGGGTTTGGTATGAATTCTAGGTAATGACATCCTAGTCACCATGCCTTGAAGACTTGAAAGAAGGTGATGAAATCCAATGCACATAGCCAAAAGAAAAAATAAATTATTGTTGCTTTGATTTATGTAATTCCCCTAGGGGTGAGTGAAGAGCATAGTAGGACAATATTCATATTATCCCTTCATTACCCCTTCAGTCATAAGGGTCTCAGTGAATTTCTACCAAATTTGGAGTTTTATTACAATTTTACTTGGATTTTTAGATGGTCCTAATATATAACCCATAATAGGTGGTATATGGGCACAATTATATCAATGAAGATGTTAAATATTATTTTCAATATTTCTCTTTTTGAGGGTACCACACCTTGGCCTTGAGTATTATAAAGAACTCCTCGGGGTTAAATCCTTACATGATGATGTGTAAGCACAAATTCAAGCCTTCATGGTGGAAATGATCCTCAATTTTAATACCCCACTAGATAATCAAGGTTTGGTATGAATTCTAGGTAATGAAATCCTAGTCACCATGCCATAAATACTTGCAAGAAGATGATGAAATCCAATGCACATATCTAAAATAAAAATGAAATTATTGTTGCTTGATTCACGTAATTTCCCCAGGGGTGAGCGAAGAGCATAGTAGGACAATGTTCAAGATAAAATAAATAGGAACCTTGAATTTTTAAGTCACCCAAAAGGGAAAAACATATGCATAAAAAAATCCTCATAAAACACTAAAGCAACAAGAAGCAAAAGAAAACTTGTATGAAATGAAAAAAAATAAAAAATAAGTAAGTTTTATTATAACCCAGATGAAATGTAAATTATTTTTAAGACACTAAAGTAAATGTGAGTAGATAATATATGTTTGAAATAATCACCACACACTTTTTGGAACTTGAAAATAAACAAAGTACGTAGTCTTGATTGGTGGGTCTTTGGCATACATAAATTTGTAGACAAAATATTAAAAGCAACAGTCAGTATTTTAATTATAACTTATAAAATATAAATTAGTTTTCCATAAAATTTTAGAGGTTTTTTATAAGAAAAATATTCACACCCATAAAAAATTCAGATTTAAAAAATAATAGATCAAAAATTATGATTATTTTACCATCCATTGTTAGCCAAAAATAAAATAAAAAATAAAAGGTGGAAGTTAGTAATTTGACCATAAATCCTAAAATATACATCACTTTTCAACAAAAATTTGAGAAATGTTTTATAGGATAAATCCACACATTTTTAAAAATAATGAAAATTAAAATAGATAACATATCAAAAGTTATGAAAATTTTACCAATTATTTCTTAGTCAAAAAACAAAATCAAAAATAAAAGGTGGTAGTTAGTACTTTGACCATAACTCATAAAATATACATTAGTTTTCAACAAAATTTTGAGATAGTTTTTAAGGAAAAATACACATATCTCAAAAAAAAAATATTAAAATAGATAACATATCAAAAGTTGTGAATATTTTACCAATCATTTTCTATCAAAAATCATAATAAATGTTTTTAACTTGAAAATTGATAAAAGAGACTAGAAGAATTTGTGGGGTACGAGTTGAGTCCCATCAAGTGTGACATATGTGTAATTATAATATATAACATGTTAATTATACTCATTAAATGTTTGAAAATATTTAATTTAATCATGAAGAATTAATGATCTACACCTAAGACCTTGTGAGCACACAAAGATTAGCTAACAAATACTAAGATTAAACCAATATGATGCAAACCTTTATTAGAAACCTCATATTTTTATATAATTGGGATCATATGTAGCATAAATAGGTATTTTTAAATTTAAATTCATGTTTAAACATCTCCTTTGAATCTATGGACTAGTTGAATTTGATCAAGAATAGAAAAGGTGATGCACAAGAAGACTCCATAATTTATCAGCACTTCATTGTCTAAGTTGAGCATGTACATTGTAATTAGAAGAGGTTTATTTTTAAAAATGAGTATAAAGGAGTAGCCTTAATCTCAAATCCAATATTAATTAATATAAACACTTCCTAAATAATATACATATATCATCATATGGATCACTAATGTGAGCTCTTCATCTTGCTCAAGATAAAGGGTGGAGGATGGCTCTTGAAAATACAAAGAAGGATTAATGTGATCCCTTAATCTTGTTTCCAAGATGAAGGATGGATTATTATCCTAATAATATATTTTTTGGATTCATTTTGGGCCCTTCATCTTATTTCTAAGATGAAAGGTGGATAATCATTTTTAAGAAAGTACATGGATAATCAATGTAGCCCATTCATCTTGTTTCCAAGATGAAGGGTTGAAAATGTTCCCCTAAAATATCTCATGAGATTCATTATGGGACCTTCATCTTGTTTCCAAGATGAAAGGTGGAGAATAATCATGCATATTAATTCATTTAGTAAATTTTTTGGCTCACAAAATAATATTTTATATGATCTCAAGATTCTTTCTTAAATGAAGATGCTTTTCAGAAGGAAAATGAGGAATTAACAATTGAAAGGAAATTATAATTACATTTTCATAGAACTATAATTTTAATAATTATTAATTAAATTAATACAATATAAATTTAATTAATATAAAATAGGGAATTTGATTAGAAGGATGATTTAGATAAGGGTAATTGATCAACGAAGGGGAATTAGTGATTTGATCAGAGTAGAAGAATTAGTGAATTGATCAAAGTAAAATAATTGACCAAAGAAAACAACCAAAATGATAATTTAATAGATCTAATACGATGAATTATCCAACCTAGAGATGTTCCAAGGTGAATTCAAACTCATATGCTCATCTAACAGATAAATTTAGACCAATTTGTGTATGATTATAGGAATTTGTTTCATTTTACATTTTGACATAGAAGTGATAAAAATGGAATGTCTACACTTAAATTATTATAGAAGCTTAATCTATCACCATGTTTATTCATGTTATCATAATTTTAACAGTTAGAGTTCCTCTTATCTTCTACATCTCACCTCCTTCAGGAAAGCATAAGACATTTATTAATGACATGGGCATGAATCCTAGTCCACGATTGTGAAATTAAAGGGGATAATGATGAGGATCAATATTACATTGATAATGAGGATGCCTCATCATACATAACCAATGTCCCTGATGATTATATGGATGATGACTAGGATTTAGGATAGATTACCTATGTTTTATATTTAGAATGAATATTATATTAATTTAACTATTTCCAACACCGTATGTTATTATGTATATGTAATTACCATAATTTACAAATTTATTATTTATTACAAATATTTTTTGGATATACTTGTATAAAAGTTTTGATCAAATTTAAACAATAATTTTTGAATATTCAAATTCACAATATTTTTTATACATAAATATGAATAATATATTTAAATAATAGTATAATATATAATATAAGTAATATATAAATAAGAATAATATATATAATAATATATAATTTCATATTTATATTTTTAAATAATATTATAAATATATATTCTTTTTATTTTTTATCCAATTCACCATGCAAACCCAATACCAAAAAGATGCCAACTATTGACACAACCTCGATGAAATTATGGTGTATTTTAGGTGTAACCTCAATGCAAATTCAGTGCATTAAAATGTCTAGTCATATCAACTATGCATCAAATTTGTGTCGTAAAAGTTGAAATTATTTTTTGGAAGTTTTGGTGTAAAAACACCAAAATCATTAAATTTTGGTACAAGTTTGACCCAAATTGAGGCATGAATTGCGCTAAATGTAGTAGTGTAAAGAGTTAATAGTTATCTCTAACCATACTCATCATAAAATCATGCCTTAAGTAATAGATCAAATATATATATGATAATATTCAATATTATAATGATTTACCAAGGTACATCTTGTATATTTAAGTATTTTCCTCCTAACCATTTATTATTAAATTTTTCAATGAACATATCCCATACTATATTGGATAAAGTATCATGGTGTAGATAATAAATCTAATATTATAGAAATGGAAATGTTAGTCTTAACCTATCCTTACATTACATTATTTCTACATATATATATGGCTCTTGCACACCCTTATCTCCTATTTGTTCTCCTATTATGGACCCTACCTTCCCAATTTGTTATTAATCACCTATAAAAATTCCCTAATTTGTACCTAACTTACTTAAAATCATACTTAACTTGTATATTAATCATAATATCATTATTCATGTCTTTTTAGACACATATATCCATATATAAATGTCTCCAAATTTTTGAAACCATTTACTTCATCTGGACTTGTCCACATGCTAATCAATAGTCATTCTCAAAAATCAAATCATTTTTATGGGTCAAATCATATGTTTTACATTCAGTGTCATGATTATTACCAAAAATAATCTTATCTAGCCTAAACCTAATCCTTATCTATCATCTATCAAAAAAGTATAAAGAAAGCATATTCTATCACTTGCATATTAAGAGGTATTGCCCTAAATCTCCCAAATCATAAATCAATCACAAGGAGCAAGCCTTAGCCATGTCTAAATCAACTCAACCAATTCAATTTATATTTTTAAATGTCTAATACTAGATTATAGGTTGTATCTATACTAGTGGATCATGATTACACATACACACCTAAAGGGAAGAACTACATCTAATTTGATTTCCATCCTTGGAGTATTGGATACATTATCAACACTCAACCATTTATTGGAGAGTGGTTGGTTTTAGCTCAACTAATCATTATTTCTTATATTTATAGGTTAACCTAGTGTCAAAAGAGTAACTAGGGTTTTTAAGTGAAGGAGACAATTTTTATGGACTTATGTATACATCAACTTGTTGATACCACACAAGAACATAGATTATAAGTAGGCATAATGACTTGTGTCAAAATAGTGAGGATATACTACAAGGATGAATTTGGTAGAAGGTATATGCCTACACCTAGAATGGGAGTCCAACTCCTGATAGACTCATCCAAATAAATCCATTTACCACATTTTCATAGTTGAGCACTACATATTCATCTTCAGTCATTCCTACCATCTACACATAGTTTCAAACTAGAATATACTAATAATAAGCTAAGTATCCTAGTATTATTATTACTTTCCATAAATAATAAATGTCAATATTTCAATCATACTTTTTTGTATCATTCAATTTTTTGTGTTATTTTTATATATCATACAATCTAAATAGTCTTTAGTTTTATACTTTTTCAGGTAATTAATCCAAAATAAGGTAAAACATATTGGTGAACTCGACCCTTTATTGAGCACATACAACTCTTTATTTCTTCTTAGGGTTCCATCCTTCTTTCTAGGGTTTCAAATTTCTACATTTAAATTTTATTTTTTACTATTGATTTCTAATTTTACCTCATTCACATAAATCTTTCGTGGTTATAATGGATATACATAGTTTTTATTTTTTAACTCAAGCTATGATTGTAATCATTACTGTTGCTCTCCTAAAAGACATAATATCTTTAACAACTATGTAATCTCATTGATCAAATAATTATGCAATAATTTTAAGGATAAAACTAATCATGAAGAATCTTTAACCTTCTTATATTCATTTTTCTTAAATATTAAATTTGAGTTACTTTCAGTTACAAATAAACATTAAAAGGCATGAATGACTCAATTTTTTACTCATCCCCCTAGACCTCAAGGTCATCATAGCTACCATACCACCCCTATTATTTTCATTGGGATTATATTAGATATTATGATCCATGTTGTCATTACACAAAGAGGTCAAGTACCCCACTATGCATGATAAGATGAAGGTAATGAATATGTTCTTTATCTTGCTCCATCTCTAATGAGGCTAACCAATCAAACCAAAGTGTATGATAGTGTTAAAAAAATAAATAATACTCATACTTAGATTTATATCCTTAAACTACTAAAGCAGTCATCCTTATATAAGGATATACTAGATGATATTTTATGTGATACAACTTTTTCTTATGATAAATAACTTGCATATTTTGCTTCCATTATGAATACATTGAATATTTTCATATTAGGCATATAATTGAGAAAATATCCACTTGGTCATTCAATCCAAAATAATAAATATAGAAGTAAAATTAATGTATTGGGAATGAATATTTGTAATATAACTTTATTGCAAACATTAAAGGTTAGTGTGGATATTATTCAAATATCAGATAAGGGCATGAAATAATTTGATAATATTCCATGTCAATTACTTTGAAAAATATCATTAGATGTGAAAATATAACCCAAGACATTGATTATCCTATTCCAATTCATTCCTAATCATCTACCAAATAACTTAATCTACACTATGTTGGAGGTACAATAACTGAGAGGGAGGTGGTGAAGCAGTGATGCAAGATATTTCAAAATTCAAATGTAACCCTTTCAAACTCTTAATCAATGACCATAATAATTCATAAAGCATAGAATATTTTCATAACAATGAATAAGAAAGATGATGCAAGATCACACACATAACACTAGATCTATGTGGGAAACCCTCTTGGGAAATAAAACCCACTCTCAAGCCTACAAACACATGGACTAATTATTCTATAATATGATCACAAATATGAGACCTTTTAGTGAAGCACCCACTTCACAAGGAGAACCCACCCCTAAGTATTAATAAGCACCCACTTGTTATATATGTTGAGCACCCACACAACACCTATGAAATCAATAACTCTAAAACTCTGATTGCATATCAATCTAATTAGAGAAACAGTGTATAACACCTCTCTTTCAACCCATCACATGTGCTCAAACTTTATCATATAATTAATGCATCCAAACACCCTTTTGGATAACTCTAGGCTTCTTTGCTCATCTTCAATTTCCTTTATACTTCAGTCCATCCACTAAACACACTCCCTTTGATCTCTCTCCTTCATCTCTATCTTCTACTCGCAATACCTTCACATTCAATTTTGGAAACCATTTCCTTGGTCTACACTCTTTATATAGTCTTCATGAATGTAAAATTCTAGGTAGACCATAATAATTACCTTAACCCTTAATACATCTATTATGCTAACACATATCTCAATACTATCCTCACAAGTCGACCATAGCATCCATGGGTCACACTTAAAAAATTATGCCTTTCAAGTAGGCCTTAGTAGCCTTTATAAGTCTTATGGAGACCTATTACCATTTTTAGTAATTCATAAAGCAAAACAAGAACACAATATCACTTTAAAATACATGGGTCTACTCTATATGATCTCTAAGACATATTCAAATGATTACTCCTACCAAAACACTCTTCTATTAAAGCACAAATTACTCAAACAACAATCTTGTTCATAGTATCACAATGAATGAATAAATAGTCAACTTTGAAGCACCATATATTTAATTATATGAACATTCAAACCTTCTAACTAGATTTTATAGATGCACCTTGAAGTCCTTTATGACTTTGATTTTGATTGCATTACTAAATTCATCCTGGATCAAAAGATATAACTTAAAAACTATAGATTTATTTTCCCTCATTACTTTGAATATTGAAATTCCAATGGTCACTATTCAAACACTAAACATCAATCACTTTAACCTCATCTCATGATCCTGAGAAACTTTGGATAGATATGCATTATTGACCTCTTTATGAGTAACTTGATCTTTACCTTGAAATGTTCACCATTGATCTTAGATCAGAGCTCCCACAATTGTGCCACTTGGTAGCTTTGTGTGCCTTCTACACATTTGACTCTTTGACTCGACCCGCACTGTTGATCTCTATCTATATGAACACCTATGAACCATTGACCTTATGTCAATTTAAAAATATTTAGACATATGTCAAAATCACAATTAATCTAAGGATCCTTTGATAATTTGAATTCACGTGCACCATTAGATCAGAATTTGGATGATGAATGCTCATCCTTAGATCTGTTAACTAGTGACCTCAAACTTCAACATAGTTAAACTTGATGATCTCTAACCAATCATAGTCTACAAGAGCCACTTTTAAGGTTTATAACTTGAGCTAAAAAACACTTCAAGATTTCAAATCTTCAGGGTACCTTCTTGGCACTATAGACAACATCTGCATTAAATCCTTTGACCTTGATTGACTTTTTGAGTACCTAAATTAAATGCACAAACCTGTTCGTTCATTCATATCTGCATGATGTATATTGGTGTTCTGACTTCTCTTAAGCTATAAAATGCATGTTTCTATTTCAAAATGATCAAGTGACATACCAAAACTTCACCAAGACATCTATGTATGCCTCATAACTTCTTCTTTATCCTTACAGACCTATAAATGTGCCATATATATGCAAGCTATCAAACACAACTTCTTTGTCATTCATGCACTAGAACCATATGCTCTCTTTGACATTAATGATAACCTAAGACATCAATGACCATTCTCAATAATCTCCCCCTTTATCATTGATGGCAAAACACCCTCAAAATTAATTCATACTCATTTAAACTTCTTCATTATGATCTTTCTCCCCCTTTGACATTAATGACAAAAGGTCTCTTCTTCAACATGCCAACAATCATTCCTCAACATTATGTATGCATTCAAATACTATTAATATGCTAAATATACTTACATAATTTCAATCATATGAATCAATTTCTCCCCCTTTGACATGCACCAATCTAAACTTGGACTTCTCTAATCCTTGGACTTAATAAACTGCTCACAAAGCTTAGAAAGTTCCCCCTAACATTAAGCACATCTCTTCAAGTCTCTCAAACTATCTAAGTTAGCTCCCCTTAACTCCATTCTCTATCTAAGAAGATCATCTTCAATAAGTCTTCTCAATGAACTAGGTTTTCCATCAACACTTCAAACAATATGGATCTCATATCAACAAAATAATTGCCCTTTATCCTCTACAAGCCATCATGGTTTAGAACCTTTTCAAAAGTAATCTCATGGAACCATGACATACACAAATTGTCATATACATAACTCTGAGACCTTCTTCATGATAAAAAAAAATATGACAACACATTTTCCTTCTACTCAAATGACCTTTTAAAGATCCATATACAAGGAGATGACTCCCAAGATTTGTCTTAGATATTTAAATGTGGTCTTTGTTAATGGTTTAGTCATAATGTATACAAGTTGTTTTTTTGTAGACACATATTCCAATTTATAATTTTATTACTTATTTGTTCTCTTAAAAAATGATATATAATAGGAATGTGCTTGGTTTTTGAGAGCATAACATAATTCTTAGAGATACTAATTGCACTAGTATTGTCACAATAGATAGGACAAGGTCCATTTTGTCTTACCGTATAATCTTCCAAGGTTTGTTTCATACACATTACCTAAGTAATACAAGAAGCAGCAGCTATATACTTAGCTTCTACAATTGATAAATATACAAAGGCTTGCTTCTTCCTTATCCAAGACACCAAGCATTCACCCATGAAGAAGACACCACCACTGGTACTTCTCCTATCATCTACATATCCTTCCCAATTTGCATCAGTGTATGTCTTTAGAGTAAATTATTTACTCCTGGGGTACCATAAACCACTCTATTGTGCTCTTGAGATATCTTAAGATAATTTTGACTGATTTCAATTGAGATTCTCTGAGATCATATTGAAACCTTCTTACAAGGCCCTGCTTACATGATATTGGTCCTAGAAGTAGTAGAGTATAAGAGACTTCTAATCATGGATCTATATAAAGTTTGATCAATTTTTGGTGAGTCATCTTGTTTACTTAGCTTACATCTAGTGATCATTAGATTACTCATAGCCTTAAAATCCAAAATGTCAAACTCTCTTAGCATATCTTTGATGTATTTTTCCTGTGAAATGAATATCCCTTCATTAAGTAGGTTAACTTGTAATCCTAAGAAGAAAGAAAGTTCTCCCAGCATTAACATTTCAAACTTAGTATTCATAGCATCTACAAACTCTCTACTCATGTTGTCATTGTCAGAATCAAATATTATGTCATCAACATAGACTACTAGTAGTCATTAATGAGTGTCATTTGTCTTGATATATAAATTATTATCAAATATCCTTCTTTTGAAGCCTTGGCTCAATAGATACTTGTGTAATTTGTCATACCCATCTCTAGGAGATCGTTTAAGACTATATAAATCATTTTTTAGTTTGTAAACATAATCATGATTACTTATCATTAAAAAACCATCAGGTGACTCAATATAAACTTCTTCATCTAAGTTCCCATTCAAAAATGTAAATTTCAAAAATCTATCCCTTCAACTTGAGCATATCCTTTACACACTAGTCTAGCCTAATTTTTTGTGACTTATACTTTCTCATTCATCTTGTTTCTAAAAACCCACTTAGTTCCTATCACATTTTTATCTTTTGGCCTAGGAACCAAATCCCATGTTTCATTTTTTACTATTTGATCAAGTCCCTCCTTTATGGTAAATGTCTAATTTTCATCTTTTCTAGCTTTTAAGAAATTATTAGGTTCAATCTTGGATAACAAAGCTGTGTCTTATTGATTCTGATTGATCAACATACTCCTCGTAGTCTTGAAAATAGCATTCACATCTCCAATAACTTGTAAAATTGGATGATCCTTTTGTATTCTCCTAGAAGGGGATTTAGTATCTTGTCTTACTTATTCCTTTTCATCATCTGATTGATCAAGTATGATTTCATTATTTGAAATAACATCCTTAGTAGTGTCAATTGTCTATAATTTATGCTACTTGATGTCACCTACCTCTTCAACTCTCATATTAGAGCTTTAAATAACTTTTTAGAGTCTCTCTTTAAAAAATCTATAAGAATAACTTATGGAGGAATAACCCAAGAATATTCCCTCATTAGATCTTGAGTCAAATTTTCCAAGATTTTCTTCATTCCTCTTGATAAAACACTTGCTCCCAAACACTCTAAAGTGTTTTACATTAGCTTCCCTATTTTTCCATAGCTCATATGGAGTCTTATCACTATTTTCTCTAATTTGGAATCTATTTAAGATATAAATAGAATTATTGGTAGCTTCTTCCCACAACCCATTTGAAAGTTTGGAATCTTGAAGCATGGTTCTAGTCATCTCTTGGATAATTCTATTTTTCCTTTCAACTACCCCATTTTGTTGAGGTGTCCTAGTAGTAGAGTATTGTCTTCTAATTTTTTATTCCTCACAAAATTCATCAAACTCATAAGACCAAAATTCACCTCCTTTGTTTGGTCTTACACACTTGATTCTTGATCCTTTTTCATTTTCAACAAGAGATTTGAATGCTTTAAATTTTCCAAAAGCTTATGATTTCTCTTTAAGAAAATATATCCAATTCATTCTAGTGAAGTCATCAATTAATAACATAAATTAGATATTACCTTGAATGCCTTGAGTTCTCATAGGTCCACAAAGGTCTACGTGGATCAACTCTAATGGTAATGTAGTATAATGTTCCTTAGATTTATATCTTATTTTGATTTACTTTCCATAAAAGCATGCCTTACAGAGAGGGATCTTAGTGATTTTATGCATATGCCTCACTAGTTATTTTTAATTGATCCTTACTAAATTATCAAAGTTTAGATATCCAAGTCTTATATGCCAAAGCTAGCTTTCCTCTACTTGATTCATGAAGCACTTTTCTTCATTGGATTCATGAAACACATACAAGTTATTATCTACCTTGTGAATGTTTGCAACTAATTTTCTAAACTTATAAATTTTCACTTCACACCCTTTTTCATGAAAATTCACAACATTTCCTTATTTATACATTTGGCTAAAACTTAGAAGATTGTGTTTCAAAAAGTTTACATATAAAACATTTTTAGTTATAGTATGATCATTATCCAAACTTATGGATCCTTTCCCAACTATTTTAGCATATTTTTTGTCACTAAACCTTAATGAACTTGAATTTTGTTTCTTGATAGAAATAAACTTACTCTTTTCTCTTATCATATTACTTGAGCATCCACTATCTATGTACCATTTCTTGTTGTCATCCTCCTGAGTATATAAGGTAGTTTGTGTAAACATGGATTCTTCCTTTGAGTCCTACTCCTTTCTTTGAATCTTGGTTTTATCTTTCTTGAACCATTTGATGGTTTCAATAACTTGAAATTCCTTTTTCTAAAAGTCTCTTTTGTAATACTTGGCTAAATGTCCCTGTTGATTGTAGTTATAATAGAAAACTTCATTTCTTCTCCTTGGATAGTAAGTACAGTCCTTATATTTGTGACCATATTCACTACAAGTATAACAATGTACATTGAAAACATAACTATAGATGTTCATGTTAATCACCCCTTTTGTTTGATCAGCAATACCCCAAGACATCTCATCCATAGATTATTTTATATAAATAGATTTTTTCTTGTCTTTATATAAAAGTGCATCAATATAAGTCATAATTTTACCTTCCAATTTATCCATTCTTTGATTAAAATTTGTATCAACTATAACCTATAATTTTCTTACTATTGCTTCTATTATTCATGTTTGTGTCTTCACATTATCAATACTTGCAAGCATCTCATGACATATAGAGGAAGTCAGGTCTGAATTTTTACTCTCTATCATGTTATTCAATGTTTTAGACATTGATATTTTTCCCTTGAACATTTGAGTTATGATAAATCACATATTAGTTCACCTTGAAGAAAAACCTTAGCCTCTTTGTCTTTCATTTTACCTATGATCACCTTCAAGTGGTTAAACTTACAATGAAGTTCCTACTCTGATACTAATTATTCAAGGTATAATCACTGGGGGTGAATCATTGATGCAAGATATTTCAAACTTCACATGTAATCCTTTCAAACTCTTAATCAATGACCATAAGCATTCATAAAGCATACAAGATATTCATAATAATGAATAATAAAGATGATGTAAGATCACACACATAATACCAGATATACGTGGGAAACCCTCTTAAGGAACAAAACCCACTCTGAATCCTACAAACATATGGACTCTTTGTACTATAAGATGATCATAAACATGAGACCTTTTAGTGAAGCACCCACTTCATAAGGAGCACCCACCCATAAGTATGAAAAATTCCCACTTGTTTTATATGTTGAGCACCCACATAACACCTATAAAATCAATAGCTCCAAAACTCTGATTGGATAAATAATGTATAACACCTCTCTTTCAACTCATCACACACACTCAAACTTGCTCATATAATCAGTGCATGCAAACACCCATTTAGATCACTCTAGGCTTCTTCACTCATCCTCAATCGACTCTGTACTAAATTTAATCCACTAAGCACATTCCCTCTATTTTCTTTCTTTCATCTCTATCTTCTACTCTTAACACCTTCATATTCAAGTCTAGAAACCATTGCCTTCATCTCCACTCTTTATAGAGTCTTCATGAATATCAACTTCTAGGTTAGACATAATAATTTCTTTAACCCTTAAGATATCTATTATGATAATTCATAGATCAATACCATCCTCATAGGTTAGTCATAGCATCCATGGGTCACACTTAAGTAACTATATCTTTTAAATAAGCCTTAGTAGCGTTTATAGGTCTCATGGAGACCTATTACCATTTTCATCACTTTATTGAGTAAAAAAAGAACATAATATCACTTTCAAATACATGGGTCTACTCTATATGATCTATAATACATCTCCAAATGGTTACTCCCACCAAAACACTCTTCTGTTAAAGCACAAATTAACTCAAATAGCAATCTTGTTCATAGTAACACCATGAATGAATAAATAGTCAACTTTAAAGCTCCATATCTTTAATTATATGAACATTCAAACCTTCTAACTAGATTCTTTGAATGTGCCTTGAATTCCTTTAAAAAAAATCTATTTACTACATCAATAAATTCATCCTAGATCAAAAGATATATCTCAAAAACTATAGATTGGTTTTCCCTCAATAATTTAAACATTCAAATTCCAACGGTCACTATTCAAACACTAAACATCAAGCACTTTAACCTCATCTCATGCTCCCTAGTAACTTTGGATAAATACACACTATCAATGTCCTTGGGAGTAACCTAATATTTACTTTGTAATTCTCACCATTGATCTTAGATCAGAGCTCACATGATTGTGCCACTTGATAGCTATGTGTGCCTTATACACATTTGACTCTTTGACTTGAACCACACCATCGATCTCTATTCATATGAACACCCACAAACCATTGATCTTCTATAAATTTAAGAAGATTGAGACACATGTCACAAGCACATTTAATCTTATTAACCTTTTACAATTTGACTTCACATACATCATTGAATTAAGATCTGGACAATGAATGCTCACCATTAGATCTATTGACTAGTGACCTCAAAATTTAATGTAGTTAAATTTGATGGTCTATGGCCCATCATAGTCTACAAGAGTAACTTTGAAGGTTTATAACTTGAGCTATAAAACACTTCAAGAGTTTAAATCTTTAGGGTACCTTCTTGGCACTATAGACAACATCTCCATGAAATTCTTTAACCTTAGTTGACTTTTTGAGTACTTAAGTTAAATGTAAAAACTTGCTAGTTCATTTATATCTATATGATGTGTAGTGATGGTTTAGCTTCTCTTAATCTAGAAGATGCATGTTTCTCTTTTCAAATGATCAAGTGACATACCAAAACTTCACCAAGACATCTATGGATGCCTCAAAACTTCTTCTTTGTCCTTACAGACCTAAAAATATGCCATATCTCTCCAAACTATAAAACACAACTTATTTGTCATTTATGCACTAAAACCATATGCTCTATTTGACATCAATGACAACCTAAGACATCAATGACCATGCTCAACACACTACATAAATGTTTGAAATTCATGATTAATGGAAATTTGTATACAAGTTTTTCAAATAAAAATCCCTTAAAATATTATAAAATAATTTAACCTAATAATGAAGATAACCACAATCATATTATATTCAATATTTCATAATAATACCTCCATCACATATTATTCCAACAGATAAAATTCATATATATGAAGTTAGATAATAAAGTAAAGAAAATGATGAGAAATTTTTAAAAAGAATCAATAAAATAAGATCCAAATAAAGAATAATAACTTCATATTAAGCAACCCAAAGAAAAAATACCAAGTCTTCCCTTATTGTTTAATTCAAAAAATATAGCTTGCATAATCACAAATTATGAGAGTGATGATGATGATAATGAAATGTAATGGAATATAAGTGATTATTTGGGGAAACTAAATTTTACACCTATGGATCTAGATGGGTACTTATCTCATAACATGTTTACACCTATTGGTCTAGGAAAGTATTAGGATAATTCATATATAAATAATATTGATAACTCAAAATTCCTTACTCAAGAATAATATAAAGTTAATAAAGGTGAGACAATACTTCAAGACAATCAAAATATTGGAAATAATGATTGTAATATTAACTCACATTATTATCTCTATATGATAAATGTGCCATTAAGGTAAACCTTTGTAAAATCAAGAATGACTCAAGAACAGGAATAATTTTACATTAAAAAGTGTACTAGAGGTTTAGACCAAAATTTAGTAAGCAATGTGGAGTTTATGAATGTAGAACCTTCTATAACATTGTAAGGAGACCTTCAAGATAAGCCAAACATCATATTACAAATTTTATTTATTGATTATGTCATCTACTACTAGATAGTAAGAAGGCAAATCATATTTTGAATACCATAGAATTTTTTAGCATGGAATCGATAATAATGTAATATTGCCAAAAAAATATAGAAATATAAGAATTAAAGGAACATTTAGGTTGTACAATCAATAATGGTTCCTACAATAGCTTGGTATACCATGAAAAACTAAAAGCATACATGGAAGGAAATTTTGACTATCCAAATTTTCACTAAGAATAAATATCAACAAGAAGTTTAAGCTAATATGGAAGAAGGGCCAAATACATGCATAGTACCATTTATACAAAAAATTGAGTTATGATACAAATGAGATACAACATTTCATACAAAGTGAGGAATGAATATGAGATATTACATTACCAGTTGCATGTTGCCTAAAATTAGTGCATGCACTTATATTTGTGATGGGTGTAGGTGATCAATAATAAGCTACATTAAGATAACAATTTTTAGAAAACATGAAGCCAATAATCGATGCACCTAGATTTGAGGATAGTATAATTATAGTTTCTCATGATTTTAATGATGATAATTATATAATAAAATATCCAAGAACAAGTATAACTCTATTTTTACCTAAGACAGAATGTGAGCCTTCATATACAATGGATCAACATGTAGTATGCATGCAAAAAATTTAGAAAAGAGTAATGGAAAGGTGAAAATCATAGACAAAAATCAATATGATGATAATAAAAATGATGATATATGGACATTTGAAATGGTTTTATATATATAAATAATTAATCTTATATTAGATCAACCATTTGATTACCCACATCCATTGATGTGATATTGGCATATAAATTTCACAAATTAAAATAATTTAAAAAATACAAAAAAAATAAAATATTCAAAAAATAAAAAATCCTAAGCACAAATATGTTTGATAATTATTACATTGATTTATGTTATTTATCATGTGTTTATAATATTACATATCATGTTTCATACGCTCATGCATTTCATGGTATATAAGAGTGAGATTCAATACACACATGTTGATACATGGATGTATATATGTTAGGCATTCTTATACCCATGGGCCATGCCAATATTGGGGGCATCTCATTCCTTAGGTTACATTGTTAAAGGTTATATATTTTTATGACTTTCCATTTATCATGTTTAGCTACATTGATTGCTTACGTACTCTTTCCTCTTGCTTTCATTCGTTATAGTGATACATTTCATGGATATGTTATTTTGTTATGTTGTGACATTGACATAGATTGATGGGGTAGACTATTTTTTGAGTTTTTACATGCTTCACTATTGTTATTTCATTTCATAATAGCTAGTCATAGATTATGTTTTGTGTGGTTCTTGCATTCTTATGTGAATTTTCCATGATTAAGTGTATCATTCTATGATTCTTTATTTGGCTCTTACCTTCTTGTGTGAGTTTATCTTGATTGAGTGTATCATTATATGCCTTTTTCTTTGGCCCTTGATTTCTTGTGTGATTTTTTCCTAATGTAGTGTATCATTGTATGCCTCTCTCTTTGGCCCTTGAATTCTTATGTGACTTTTTCTTGATTAAATATATCATTGTATAATTTTTTTCTTTGGCCCTTGTCTTGTTGTGTGACATTTTATTGTCCATTGAGTGTGGGTTTTACTTTGTGTGACATTTGATTTTTCAATGACTGTAGTATTGTCTTATGTGATATGTGATTTTCCATTGTATATGGCTCTTCACTTTTAGGACATTTAGTGTTATTATGTCCACTTTATTGTATGTGTCACGGCCATGACATTATGCACTTATGATTGAATGCATCTAAGATTATCTTTTGAGTTTTTGGTATCGTAATCCACATCACACATATTTATAATTTTATGTCATGTCATGATCTATATCATGCACCTTTATACATAGGATATTATTCACTACTTATAGCTTTTTTGACTATTACTATGTGTCTATTTGGTATATCTATCTTGATATGACCCTTGTATACCTTAAGATAGATTTCCATAAATGCTTTGACAATCTATTCATACTATGCTGACATTTTCTCCACATGTTATCACATGCTTCTAAATGCTTACATTTTTAAATGTAACATGATGTGTTTAACTATTCTTTTGAGATGAGTAGTTTGTAAGCTACATTTCTCACCTCAAATGAGAAACATATTAGTGGTCTTTCCATAGATATTCAAACTTGCATACGCATATAATTAAAATTTTAGGATAGATTATATAATTTAGAGAATACAAATTGAGTCAGATTATTAGTTTGGTACAAAATATGGGACATATATTAGATTGAAACAGTGTATTGGGGGCATATGCAAACATTTACATATTTTTTATAGGAACATGAGTAACAAAATTTAGAATATATCAGGTTTTGGATAGTGGCATAAATATTTTATTAAACTATATAATAGAATGGGATAGTTGATCAAATTATAGGGCATGAACATTGTTCTTGCACATACTATTGTATATTTCTAGTTTTAAGTTGGCATTGATGGTATTGAAGGTAAGGAAGATAAAAAATTAATATATAGGTCCAATTATAGTGGTTGATTTACTTTACATATAATCCTTAGAATTGGGGTTCCACCCTTAAATAATTCTAATATAGGTTCCCCCTTTCATCTTAAGGTTCAATATTAATTAAATTATTAGTGTGGTTGAGGTTATGCACCAATCAATGGCCTATCATTAGTCCTTCTTCACAAGGGTTGGTCTATTTATCTTACCAATCCATGGTTTAAATAAATGCACTTGCCTTGGGGCATAATAACCCCAATATACAAGTCTTTATAAGGAATAATATCTCCAACACTTCAAAGAGAAACATAGTTCACCCATTTATAGGGTATTCCTTTCTTGCTCTTCAAAGTTCAAAGTTTCATTAATATAATTTATCTCAGATTCATATCATATATGGACATTTATTACTACATTTTTCATTGTAGGTTTACATGGAGCAAGCTACAAATTTTGAGCCTTCTCCCAAAGACAAAGTGCTGTAAACACCTAAATCTAGTCACATGTACTTCAATGTTAATTCTTGACATATATTACATTCTTTGACTCATGCACAAATACATGATTCTTATTCACCATTCCTCTCAACCATTTATCTCTATGTAAGTTTTACCCCTCTATTCACCATCACTACTACACATGAATTTCCATGTCAATTTTCAAACTTCTTCATATCACTCTCAGACTACTTACAACCCCAATATAGTTGCCCTTATTTTTCTAAGATAGGTCCATGTTATGCACACAGATTCATTATTGTAGACCTATCGATCTAGTGTGGCCTTGTCCCCACACCATTTAAAATATAATTTCTTAAATTATAAATATTATTTTGGGTCATCCTACACATTTCTAACTATGGCTAAATTAAATTAATGAAAAGGTTTATTATATAAAAAAATCAAATTCTCATTTCAAAAGGACTTGATTTTTATATGGCATCTATCTTTTACACTACTATACATTGAGAAAATTTGACATATTCTTCCCAAATTAAATATTAATCACTAGGAGAAATATCAAATCAAGTTTGAAGAACCTCAAATCAAGTCAAAAGCTAACATTTTAAAGTATCCAATCTAAATTTATAGCTACATACATATAATCAAGTACAATTTCATAATCACACTAGGTGGGAGAACTACGTGTGGTTTTATTCCCTCCTCAAAGTATCTAGATAAGTATGTGGTTCTCAATTATCAAACGGGGTGATTTGGGTCAACTCATCCCATTACACTTTCCCTTATTCTTTCAAGTTTTTAGCTCTCACAACTACCCCTAGGGTTTCCAAGGCAAAGAAAAAGAAAATAATGATTTATGCATAGTAATAACATAATTTAAACATCTCAACCCTCTCATTAGACATAGGCACAAGTATCAAAGTAGTTTCAATTTCATCATAGTCAAAGTGTACAAGTTCATAGTCAACAAATGTGACTGACCTACTCTACTATCCATGGAGTACAAACCTGCTAGACATAGTCAATAGCTTTGTCCCTAAACCTAAGATACCACAATATTATCTTATTCTATTTTCCATTATTAAGCACCCACTATAGTTAACCAAAAATTAAAAAATCTAAATATTTTGTATTTGGTTGTACTTACTATTTCTAGAAAATGCCACTTTTTAATCAATTTCAATCAATTCTAATTTACATTCAATTTTTTGTTTAAATGCCATATATTATAATTTAAATAGATATATCTAGTTTTATACCTATTAAACATTATTAAATGAATAAGAGGGTAAAACATATTGGTGAACCCATTTTTTGCCTAAACATTGCTTTGTTTTTTCAATTTTTGTTCTAGTC
This sequence comes from Torreya grandis, assembly GCA_037957365.1. Lineage (NCBI taxonomy): Eukaryota > Viridiplantae > Streptophyta > Pinopsida > Cupressales > Taxaceae > Torreya > Torreya grandis. Next base: position 991,047 of record JARHVA010005198.1, on the reverse strand, counting down.
TCTCAACTAAATTCATGATTCTCATACACTAAAAAGAAAATTGATCATCCTTTGCAATATTTAATTGAGTGATACTATAGGATTTCTCTTTAATAGTGGGTTTTATATTAAATTCATTTTTTCCATGCATAAAATTAATTTATTCTATTGACATTCAATTTCTTTTTCTTTCCTCTTTCTTACTTTCTAGAAATGTGTTCTGGCAGTTGTAAAACTCATAGGAGTTATTATTCTAGGCAAAGCAATCTTCAATTTTTCTTGAGACATGGTGTGAGGGTATTACTCCAATACTCAATCCATTAGAAATCATTACATATGGATTTTAATTTCCATATACCTCACGGTATATCAAAAACACTTAAGTTTTTATTTTTTCTACCATAGGAAGCCTTTTGACCATTTGGTTTTGTAGTACACTAGTAAGTGATTAACCTAGACAAGTTCATCTCAACATACCCTAGACATAATAAAGTGCAATTAAAATAAAATTGAATCCTTCATAGTTAATTCCCCTTTGAACCTTATTTACTATTTAGAACTGGAATCAATATATTTGAGATCCTATAAATCAAACATAACTTGCCTAGTCACACAGATTTATATCCTTCTTCCTTGGTATGATCAATTATCTTTTAGTAGTAGGTTTGATTTTTTCATATTCACTTTATTTATGTTCAATAAATATAAAATAGATACTAAATATGAAACCCTAATGGTGATCATCCTCATGATTTCATCCTCTCTAAAAATGATACACCCTATGCTTATGATAAGGAATGGACTAATGATTACACTTGTATAATTACTAATGCAACTTATATACATGAGGAATATGATTTTGATATAAATTTTTATGATTATGAGTATGATTTTAATTACAAAAATCAAGAGGAATGGTACAATACTAAAGATTATAGCAAAGATTAAAATGAGTACACTAATTAAAAAATTGAAGAGCCAAATTTATTTATTCCTCGCTTGTATTCTTATTTTCATAAATTGGAACAAAAATAACATACTAATAATAAATGTGCTAGATCATAGTTTAGTTACAATTTTAATGGAGCTCCTGGACCTTATAAACTTATCTTTTTTGAGTTAGATTCTTGTTGTTGGTTTTAATTGTGGGCTTTGCAAGGTGGGCTTGTGCCCAAGAAGGATGTTGATGATTTAATAAAATATTATTGTCTTTTATTGTATTGAGGATACCAATTAGTTGATTTAATATTTTCAAATGTTTATCCCTTTGAGTTCCTCTATTTTTTTGCAATCGGCTAGTGTCCAAAGTTGTTTTTGATTTGGAAGTGTTTAACTTAAGATAAGTTAAGGTAGTGTCTAGTGTTTGTTTATACGTTGTCTTAGTTGTATTTTCATTTGTGTTTCTTAGCTTTGGCTTGTTTGTCTTTTTTGGTACTATTTGAGTATATTTTAATACCTTTAAGATAATTATTTAAGGTTGTGTGACCTCTTATAACCCTCAATACTAATTTATAGCTCTAGTTCAAAAGTGTTGTTTGGTTCATAGCTCTAAAAAATAATGAATATGTTATTTCCATGAATCTATCACAAGGATCACATTGTGAAGAATGAGATATTAACCTAACTTATTTAATTCTTAATTTTGATACTGTACTACACCACATTAATTAGTATAAACTACAAATACATAACCCTTACATAAAAATAGAAAATAATATGAATGATTACGTGAAAACACATAAAATTTATCGTTAAGTGATTGAAAATGTTTAATCTTGACATCCTTACCTTACTTGGTTCATTTTATATTTTTTTAACTCACAATCTATAAGATAGCCTTTGTTGTCTTACAAACACAAAAAATATCACACATAAATTCCTATTTCAACCTTATTCATCTCTAATCAACCTATAGGTTTATGTCAAGACTTTTTCAATAGATTTTTTCCTTCTAGGACAAGTCCATGCTAGGTTGTATAGGGCCATACTATGGCCTTGTCCCTTATCCCCTGTGATCTAACAGTTACTTTTTCAAATCAAGACATTTCACAGCAACTCTCCTACTCCTTTTGTAAAAAAAATTAGCGAAAATATTTCAAATATTCCCCTACATAATCACATCAAGGTTTCTCTAAACATATATATAAATAACTTGTAAATTCTATTACAAACTAAGAAAAAGAGAACTATTTCTTCTAATTTAAATTCTACAGTATTCAAATAGTCATAGGCCAAGTTTGAATATCTTTTAGTGTAGGTCAAGGGCATCCATTGTCAATCACTTCGATTGATATTATAGTTACAATCATATAGTTACATAATCATTTATCTTACAATCACCCTAAAAATAAGAATTACAATGGCCTAGGGCCCATTTGGGCTATGTAGGTAGCACTCATATTACATAGGGTTTTATGAGGATAGCTTGGCTATTCACCTTACCCATTTACCTTCTTTTGCATTTGATATTTATTATGAAAGAATAAGGGTTTATGTTTTTCATAAATTTTGTATATAATATCATCACATATAATTAATCAACAAACCATCACAAATAGTTTCATAGACCCATATCATAAAATAAGGTGAAAATTTAACTAGGGCACAATCACGGTATATCCCTATCCTCTTATTACAGACTTATCCCAGCATAATTTAAATTCTTGCATTTGATCATGACATATTACATAGGTATTTTCAAATAGTTTTTAATTATAGTTAGGTTTCATAATCAACATAAAATCTATTTTAGGTAGGTTTACATATTTGTAGGCCTGTTTACTATATTTAGCTAATTTTCAATTCTATAAAATTTTGTAGTATACTATATTTCACTATCAAATTTGTATATTCTTATATTTCAATTTCAATGGTTTAACTCTATTAATTTATATTAATTCAATTTAAAATCAATTAAACATTTTGGTGAACCCACTATTTTTATAACATTACTTAATGTTTGATTTTTGTCCTAAGATTTCATACATATTTTGTAAATTCTTGACTCTAAAAGAAACAACCTTTAACCTTGGATAAAATCCAACACTAAAGAATTTTGTCTTGCCATCTTGGATATATCTGACATAGAAGATCTTTATTTTGACCTTACGTTGAAATTTATTAATATCAATACACAAAAAAAATTCATTTTTTTCTCTTTATTTTATATTTATTTGTGCTTATTTTAGAAATTTTATTCTAATATTTTTAAAACTATTTAGTTATTATTTTAAAGGTTATATGATGATGTTTTTACAGACATTGTGGCATGATGGGTTTACCCCAATAATTATAGCCATTGTACAACACTAAACATGAACTTTAATTTCCATGTACCTCACGGCATATCAAAAATGCCTAGGACCCCTTTTTATATCATATGAAACCTCTTTTATCTATTTTTTTTAAGGTGCACCTAAGAGGAGTGTATTACCTAGGGAAGTTACTCTCATTATGCCCTCAAAAACTAGGTTAGTGAGCTATATGCACAATTTTGCCTTTCTACTTAGTGCTTTGAAACATTGGGTTGATACTAATCAATGAAAGAGAAAGTATATTTAAGAGCCTACACAATCATGCAAACCCTTTCCTAGATCACCCTTATACCTTGATCTTTATTTGTATTCTATTCATAGTCATTATCATTGCTTGATTCATATTGTATTGTATTGTATTCATAATGGGATCAAAGGGTGAATCTTTCGATCTTATGTTACATAAGATTATGAAATTCATTATTGCATCTCATATTCCATTTCATCATGTTATTTATTATGTTAGAGCATAGATAAAACTTTTAAAAAATCAAGGGAATAAAAATTAAAATATATACCCTCAAGCACTTCTTAATTCTCATTGTTGTAATATTGCATACTCTAATAATTCCCCTAAAAAATCACCATCTTCAAAATAGAATTTTGTAACCATTTGGGGGAAAGAGTGCATGAATATTACACATTATATTTAATAAAGAGGTCTTGGGTATAAATAGGAGTCTACTTTTTATGGACAAAGTCAAGACAAACCATTTGTCAAGTTCATACCTCTTTTTAATATGTATTGTTGTAATATCCAATATGAACTACTTCCTATCACAACCAAAATCTAAAGAACATGTTCACAACCTTTTGTGTTTCCTCCTCCTCACCCTCAACCTACTTCTATTAGTATATATATTCTTATTATTTTTCCAAGGCTCATATTAGATCCACATGTCAATGTTGTTCAAACTAAAAGATCGAAACAATATTTACCTCCCTAACCCAATCCTATTACTCACAATGTTCCTCCTCCACCTCATCCAAGACAAGTTTTTCAACCTGAGGGGTATGATCTAATTGACCAACTATGTAATACTCTAATAAAAATTTCTATTCTACACCTATTGAATAAATCCTTGGCTTATAAAGATATATTTTATGCCATGTTGTGAGATACTACTCTTCCCAAGATATATAACCAACTTTGTTTGGTTCTATCATGAACACCTTCAAGGATATTAATAATACTATTACTTTTGATTAATAATATGGACCTCCCAATCATATCATTCAACAAAATATTTAATTCTTCATTCAAATTCAAATAAATGTAAAGTTAGTCAAGCATGCATCAATTGACAATGGTTATGGGATAAATATTTGTAGTTATGACTTTATACTAAAATTGGGTTTTAATAAGGATAGTATTCATAGATCAGAGCAACCTATACATGGTTTTGATAACACTTCAAAGAAAATATTAGGAATTATTTCATTGGATTTACAACTAGACCCAAAATTGGTACCTATTATTTTTTAACTCATACCTGATCAACTGTAATTTAATCTCCTATTAGGTCATCCTAAGATTCATGTAATGGAAGCTATACCTTTTACATTTCATAGGTTCATGTGTTCATGATACACATGAAAATACATTTTTAGTTGATGATGTATCTTTTTGCTATTGAAAAATGACTCAATCACAAACTCATAAGCTCTCCATTATACCACTTGAACAAAAAATTATAATGGCATAAATGCATTTTCTTGAAGTGGGTAAATCAATCACTATAAATGATACCTCACAAAGTGCTTAAACTCTTAAGAAAATTAAGAATCTTATCAAGGAATTTATGCCACAAGTAAAAATTATCAATAAAATAGAGGAACCTATCAAAAAAGAGATGCAACAAGTAACAATAGAGCCTATTCAGGAACTACAGTAAATGGTCAATTCATAAAATTCTTATATAATTGAATATTACTATATCAGCGATGATGAAGATACACAAAAACTTACAAATGATTATCAAGTTAAATTTCAATCCCATTGATGAGGATGATTACTAATCTCATTATTTATTTACATATGTTGGAGTGGGTGAATATAGAGATATTTCTTACATACAAGATAAAGGCAAAGTAACACTTTCAAATTAAGGCGATCTATAAGATGCTTCAAACAACTATAATACTACATCATAATCGATTGATTCTAATATAGTGATCATAAAAAAGTAATTATAAACTCATATAGAGCAACATGTCAAATAAAAATCACCAAAACAAGACCAAAACATCTTCAAAAAGGGATTTATCAATCAATTCATTTCAAAAAAAGAGTCAACATATAATATTACTCACAAATAAATGGTTATAAATGAGGAAACAAAGCAACATTATTCATATTTAGAGCCTCTCATTATAAAACCATTTACAGCCTATATATTATAGTTACTCGCTTAAAAGAAGCTAATGTATGCAATCTATTTTTTCTCAGATATCATGGTTATGATACATATCTCAATAAAGCTACAACACCAAAGCATTGCATCAAATTTATCACATTACCAATCACTCTTGGTCTTAAATCTTTTTCAGCATTATTTCACATTGATCCTACTTTAGATAAATACAATACAATCCTTGTAAAATCATGGCAAAGATTAATTGGAGTCACTTTGAGTACCAAATATGATTCTCTAAAATTTTAGCAAGATGGTTTCATGATCACAATTTCAAAAGAGAACATAATCATAACACAAGAAACACAACAAGGCATACTCCAACAAAGTTCTCCACTATGGTTATGATTGATATTCATTATAATGGATCAGATGGACCTACATAGTGACATCCTATTCCAATTAGTGATTTATCACAAAATGAAGTAGGTGGATACAGCCTTTATGTAAGAACCCCATTGGAACTTTCCTCTAATCAAATTATTGGCTAACTACTTGTATTTTCCAGTTGTACATAGCTTCTTTTGATTTTATTTCCTTTTTAATTATTTTATCCCTATTCAAAGCATTTGTTTAGCCTTTGTCTTTATTTTCACTATAAACACTTGACCTCTTTATTTTAAAACCAAATCGAACAATCCAAATCAGCTATCTTATGAACATTATCAATGGTCATTCTTTCTCAACATTACATACTTATCATGTTATAGCTTGCATTATACTTATGTGATCATATCTCTCTCTATATAATGAGGATCATGTATATTCTTATCTATCTTAATCATTCAAGTTACATTGTTATGACTCATTTACACATATACTAGGGGCACATACCTTGTCTTCCTTATTTCACCTTATTGGGGATTATTCAAATCACTCTCTCATCTATTTTTTAACACTTAATTCTTAAGAAATTTTTAATTCCAATGTTTCAAAAAATCCAAATATTGAAAAAAGTAAACTAAAATCAAATATGGAAAAAATCCTAAAATAAATTCATATGTCAAAATTTTAAAATATTTCAAAAATTTAAAATCAGGACCTAAAAAATATTTTTAAAATGTTGTTAGTTTACTTCTTTACATATGGTATTTATTATATGTTAGATATTTAACATATTTCATTTTTCAATACACATTGCTTTTCATGAGGTATTTGAGTGTGATACATGACATAATTTTACATGATTTCAATGTTGGGCTTTCCTTATTACCTAACAACCTTGTTAAGTTAGGGGTGTCTCTTCATTATCCATGATCATTTTAACATGTTATATTTACCCACAACATTTTTTCCATGTTGAGATACCTATCATATGAAATATTTGATAATCACTCATACTTAACATGTGTTTGAAGAATATGTTATTTTCTAACAATAACATGAATAACATATGGATTGTATAAACTAATTTCATTTTATTTATGTTTCTTTCTTATTTTATTTCATGATAAGATAGAACTAGCTTGCTTATTATGGGTGGCCCTCAGCCTTGTATGTACAAATATTGATTGTATGGCATCATCATGAAATTTTAATGTGACCCTTGGCATTGTGTACTTATGTGACATATTATAAAAATTATGTGACACTATACGGCATTGTATGTATGTTTATTTATTGTTACTAGGATGCCATGATTCATATCATGCATTATTTCTACTCCTAATCTCTACTATGATGGCATGATACATATCATACACATGATGCTTATGTGATTCAATGATATATCTATCTTACACATTCAAATTCAATGTTATATTCAAATACTATGATGTAATATATTCAAATTTAAGTGCTACTACATGATTACATCTTTCACATATTACATAACTCTTATTTTGAGTTAAGTGACTTACAAGCTATGTCCATCATCTCAAAAGTGGGACATCACAATGGGCTTATCTTGAGAAGACAAGTCCTCATGAATAAATTTTAGATTTATGGCACTACATAGTTTGAAAAATTATATCATGATTCATAAGTTTTAGATTATTGGAGCATTCCACATGCATGTGCACTCACGCCTATAATTAAAAGTGGAAAATATCAAATAGTTATCAGTTTCAATAGTTTCAAAGTTCAAATGAAAATTCAGTATCAATTTAATATAGTCTATGGGGCATGATACTCAATCATATTCAAGTTATTACGTGGCATTTCAAAATTTATCAAGTTCAAAAATTTCAAATGTTTAATTTTATCAAAGTTTCAAGTATCAAAGTTACAAAGATTCAAATATAATATAGATCCATCTACATCAGTGTGATTCTTATTCATTTTATAAATCGACCACATTACAGTCTAGTGGCACTCAATTTATATGGTTGCACTTTTTCTATGTATCAAGGCACAATTGGTGGTTCCCCCCTTCAAATATTTTATAGGGTACTCTACACAGTTAAAGGATAACTAGAGCATGCAATATTTCTAACTTACTCAAGAGCATTCAAAGGTTTCAAATTCAGACTTGATCACTCTCAATTCATCATAGGTTCAACATTTCTCTATATGCCTCAATAAGGGGGAAAGAACTTCTCCACTTTCAAGTTATAAGGTAATTATATTGCATACTCTTTTAGGTGTATACTTTTCGTGCTCTATTTTCAAAATTCAAATTTAAAGTTTCCAATTTTCAACTTTCAAATACGGAAAATAACTACTTTCAGTGGCATTGTTACAATTTTTGCATTAAGGAATCTTACACTATCAAGTTTCACATCAAAAGGCCAAATGTACATACACACTTAGGTTTCCATCTAATTTACTCTACTAATTTCACTTTTTTCATCACTAGAATAAAGCGGGGTCAAATGTGTACATATAAAATGAATCATTAAGTGTTAGATAATGTTTAATTATGATATATTTACCTTAAGTTGTCCATTTTCAATTTCTCTAACCTATAAGAGATATTTTATTATTGTATAAACATATAAATATCATACAGACATCCCTATGTCAACCCTATTCATTTATATTTAACCTACAGGTTCTTATCATACCTTTTTCAATAGTACGTGTACTTTTAGGGCAACTCCATGCTATGGTAAATAGGAATGTAATGCAGCCTTGTCCACTAACGTAGCCATGTCTAGCACACTCTAACAATTACTTTCTCAAATTGAGACATTTCACAAAGGCTCTCTCACAACTTTTTTAAATTTGTTTAGCAAAAATATTCCAAAGATTCCCCTATATAAGCAATCAAGGCTTCTCCAAGCATATCTAGCAATCACTTGGTAATTTTACTATACAATAAGAAAAAGAGCAATATTTATTCCATTTTTAATTTTACAGCATTATAATAATCATAATCCAAGTTTGAATATATTTTATTATAGGTTAAGGGCATCCTTTGTCAATCATTTCGATTGATATTATAGTTACAATCATATATTTGCATAATCATGAATCACACAATCACCCTAGGAGGGAGAACTAGATTGACTTGAATCACATTTGGGTTATATAGGTAGTTTTTAAATTATGTGGGATTTTATGAAGATAGCTTAGATATTCCAATTACTCACTTCCCCCCTTTTGCATTTGATCTCTATTGTGTTTATTGTGTAGTAACAAGGTTTTATGTTTTGTAGGTTTTTCATGTGGCATATCGGCACATAGAATTAATTATAAAACCCTCATAGATAGTCACATAGACCTAAACCACAAAATCATGTGTACAATCAACTAATAAGCAATCTCAGTCAGTGGCCTTATCCTCCTCTTATGAACTTATCCTAACATAATCTAAATTCTAGCATTCAATCACGACATGATATATGCGTCTTTTCAAGTAATTTTTAATTACAATGAGCCTACACAATCAACATAAAATATATTTCAATGAGGTTTACATATTTTTAGGCCTATTTAATATTTTTAGTTAATTTCTAAATTTGTAAAATTTTATACTATACCATATTTCACTATCATGTCTATATTTTACTACAGTTTAATTTTAATAATTTAATTCTATTATTTTATATTAATTCAATTCAAAATAAATTAAATAATTTATTATTTCTTCTCTTTCTCTAGAAAATGTGGATAATGTAAATTCATATTATATTCCCTATTCTCATCTAGACATGGCTAACAATATATAATATTGTGATAATATTTATCTCCCTTGGAAAAGACAAATATTGTTATAGCATTCCTTGATACTATTTACCTTTCTCTTGAAACACCAAAGCAAGCAAATGAAAGTGATGTATCATCTTATATATAAATAAAATGTTTTATTATTTCTTTAGGTTCACAAAGTGATGATCATTTAATATTATGCAAAGATTCTATAATTAGTCATGATATAGAATGTGATTCTCATGATATCATCACTTTTGATGACTCTTGCTCTTTTCTTAAAATAAAAGAATATATTCTCATTATGATGTCCTTCCTTATTTTCAAACTCAATGTGATAAAAATACTACAATATGCAATGATTCTAAAGTATAATTCAATCCTAAGCCATGCAATGATATTAGTCAGGATTCCCTCATACCATTATTTAAAGTAGATGGTTAATTATAACCCATAAGTGAGCCTTTACAAATCGCTACTATCCCTACTAGTCATATTATGTCCATGATGCAAGTTATTGGTGACCTTAAAACACAAGTACTCAATCTCACTTTTCAAACTAGATCTTATTGTGCTAATAGTAAATATAATGTTATTTTAGGACAACCCCTTACACTAGATATACATGAATAGCCATATTCAAAGGATTTTTGTATGTCTATACTTTTATTGTTCGATGCTCATAGAGATCCTTATATTCATTTAACTCACTATACACTTCCTTTTACAGAATGGATTATAATGGATGCAACCTACTAAAATATTTTCATAGAAGCCTAACAATAGATGCCTCAAATTATTTCTATAGCTTACCTAGTGGTTCCTTACCCACTTTCAAGAGATTGAAAGATGTATTTCCATCATATTATCACAAGCATATGGTACCTAAATTCACATTGTAACATTCTAGAATATTTTCAATAGATCCATGATGAGCTTATATAAGATTACATTTTATAATTTAAGACTACTTTACATTTTTTAACTTATCAACCCTCAGATTTAGAAAGAAACTCATTTTTAGTAGGGGTATTTTGTCTTCACTCAAAAAAAGATCCATGTATAAATGTTATATGTCTTTTGAGAATTTATACATGGATGATTTTATATATTTATGTGATCTTAATCTGTAACACGTAAGGCAAATTAATCATTAGCATCTTCACACAAGAAGGAAGATACCAATAAAAGGGTGGAATCAGATGTAGCCTATAAAAAAGAGAGCCCAATGAATCTCATAAGATGGATAAATCAACATAAACAATTATAATCAAGTATTATTAAGTTAAGGTCCTCAATAAAGGGAAAGAATCAGTTTACAAAGCATTGTCTCATGTAAATAAATTTACATTCAATAAGACACAACTACCTAAGTTTGACAAATTTAGAGATCAACCACGTGATATTCTATGAATATTATTGGATGAAAAATTAATCACACTTCCTCCTAAATACTATCATCCTCCTTATCATCTTGAGAAACTAAAAGGCAAACCATTTTACACTTATCATGGTATTAATGGACATCACGATAATAATTATTATGCATTACATGAAAATATAATACAACTTATGGATAAGGGGATTATTATGTTTGGGAAAGTGGACAACAAGGAAAAAATTCCATTTATTCATATTTTCGTACATCTCCTTTAATGAAGACCAAGATATCCCAAAACATTTTTGAGAAGGAACCAATGGTAATTTGAGCTCTAGTTAACAACAAATATAGAGAAAATATTAGCGTAGATAATATGCAACAACATAATCCATGCACAATATTATTTATTCATAGTGTAGGATACAATGAATAATATTTTTAGTATACACATATGTGAACAATGGGACATATTATTTTCCCAATCACTTTGGGACTTAAGATAATGAATACACTATTAATTGTACAACTTTTATTCCATATGGATAGGAAATTTTGGGATAGCCATGGTTACAAAAAATGAATGAAATAGTGAAAAAGGATAATGCAAGTTTATATTTTACTTTAAAAGGCATGTTATTAACATTTCAAAGCAATAGAACAATCATGGAGGACATTATGGTTCACAATAAAGTTACACCTCACTTTACACAAACATGGGTACTAAAGCAAAAGTACCATCTTTATATCAGAGATATGAACATGTAACACATACTTGACAGACATCAAAAAAGCATTATCTGTATCAATCATAAAAAATCTATGAATTCAGTATCAAAATTCAATTCTAAATGATGATCAATATGGTGCATAATTTTTATTTATGTTAGGGTGATCAACTCATTCTGTGATTCTTAGTTAGTTTAATTATATGCTTGTTGTAAATTAAATACTATATCACTAACACATTGTTGGTATACAAATACACAAAAAAAACCAAGGTACAAATAAATAATGCAATCAAATGATTATGATTGAAAAATGATCTAACTATTACAAATTCTAAATTTTAAACCAAACCAAACTACAAGGTCAAATCTAATGAAAGAAAGAATGAATAAATAATAATAATCAATTCAATATCACAACCAATTAATAAGCTTTAGTTGACATCTCCATCAAGGAAGAAATTTTCAAGGTTACCATCACCTCCTCATATATTATTACCAAAGCTAATTGAGTGTAATCACATATCTATCCCTCCACCATTAGAGGTTGATATGACTAAACCTCAACATAAAGGATTTGACAATAACACATATTGTTGTAGATACCTAAATCTGATCATAAGTACTTGGAAATGCTAATTATTAACACATCGTAGGCCATATGATTTACACTCAAATACATGAATCTTATTCATCATTCTTCTAAGCCATTTATATATATATATATATGCTCTCCATTTGTTTTTTGTCACTACTACACAAAACTTTCCAAGTTAAATGCTTGAACTATTTTATGCTACCCTCATGCTATTTCTAACTCAAGATAGTTATCCTTAATTTTTTGAGACATTTCCATCCTAATCAAACAATTCCATTTTCATAGACCTTTCCACTTGGAGTGGCCACATCCTGCATCAAATAATGGCTAGTTTCTAAGTTTTAAAATACTATTTTAGGTATTCCCACATATTTTATAAGGTCAAATAAAGGAAATTATCAAAATGTTTCACTATATAATCAAATCAATATCTCATTTCAATAGGACTTGATTCTTATTTTATCATTTATCTTTTACCATATTTCACATTGAGCAAAGATACCTTATTCTTCCTAAATTCAATATCAAACACTAGGAACAACCTCAAATCAAGCCTGAATCATATTAAATCAAGTCAAGTGGTATCATTATAAAGTATCAAATCCATATTTATAATTGAATACACATAGTCAAGGAGCACAATTTCACAATCATTTTAGGTGGGAAAACTATGCGTGACTTGATTTCCATATTCAGAGTATTTGGATATGTAGGCAATATTCAATCATAAAAGGTGTGATTGGGGTTAGCTCATCCCATTACACTCCCCCTCCATTTTTATAGTTTTTATAGCTCTCATAAAGACCCCAAGGGTTTTCAAGGTAAAAGATAGAAAAAATGATCTCTGCATGACATAATATAAATCACAATAACTCAGGCCTCCCCACAAACATAGTTTCAAAAGGTGGAGTTGTTAGATTTATATCATAGGTGACATAGACAAGTTTGTAGTCAAAGGATACAATTAGATTATGTTGTCTAAAGAGCATGGTGTTATCCAAGAATATTCTCATATTATTTTTTTGGCCATCCACTAACATAGTTATGTTTTTTTTTGTTTTCACTCTCAGTCATCAATCATAATCAAGTAGAATAAGTCTACATTCAACAGATACGATCAACTTACACTACTGTCTAGGGAGCACTAATGTCAAATACTCTAAGATTTATTTTCCAATATTTTATTAATTTCTACTTTTATATATCTAAAACAATCAACATAAATCCAAGTTCAAGTTAAGTAAATCTCTTCTTAATGTTTTCAAAAATAGTATTTTTCTATATTTAGAAAGCTTAAAATAATAATTGTATATATTTATCATTATGATTCTCTATTTATTTTTACATCTATATTTCATATCATATTCATTGTTAAATCAAAAATAGGGTAAAACATATTAGTGAACTCATACATTTTTGAGCATTGCTTTTATGATTTTTGTCCTAGGGTTTTAGATTTTTTATTTATTTATATACAAAAAGTCTCTTTCTTATAATTTTATTTTCTATTTCACTTTAAATTTTATTTTATTTTTCTTTCTTGTCTTTTTTCTCTATAAACTATGTTTAAGTAGTTTTAAAACTCAAGGGAGTTGTCATTCTCAAAAAAATAGTTTTACTTTTACCTAAGCCATGGTGTAAGGGGTATTACCCAAACTCAAGCTACTGATAGCACTATATATGTATTTTATTTTCCATTTAATTCATTCTATATCAAATATTTTAGAATTTTTCAACCATATGAATCCTTCAACTGATTGTCCTTGTAACCCATCGATACACAATTAAACTCGAGAAGTTACTCTCTACATATACTAGAGATGGGATAATGTGACTATGAGACTTTTTAATCCTCCATATTTAGTTTCTTTTGAGTGTTATTCACTATTTACAACTGGGATAAATATACCTAAGAGCCTAAAAATCAAACACAGCTTGCCTAGTCACATTTGTTGATATCATTTCCTTATTGGTGTGATTGATTGTTTGTTAGCAGTAAGCTTGGTGTTTATCATATTTGATTTTTTTTTTTTTATAAAATACAAAATATATTATAAATATGATATGCATAATGGTGTTAATCCTTTATATGTCCTCCTCTCTAACAATGCTACACCCTATGCTTATGATAATGAACTTACTAATGATCACACTTGTACAATTATTGTTACTTCTTATATCAATGAGGAATATGAATGTGATAGATATGATTATGAGTATGATTATGGTTCCAATAATGAGAATAAATTTTAATGTTACAATAATTAATAATATAATGAAGATTAATTAAGCAAAATAATTTACAAATTGCATAACCAATCTCCTCTGCTCCTCCATTGTATCCATATTTTCATAAATCATAACATAAAGAGCATATTGATAATGAATATATCATTTCCCTTTATCTCTCATAAGGATAAAAATTTGAATAATCAATCATTTACATGCCTTATTTTCCTCTTAATTTTTGTATTGCTTAGCATCACATTAATCAATATAAACTACAACAACATAGCCTTTATATAAATGGCAAATGATATACATGATTGTGTTATTCCATCTCTTTCCCTAGAAAAGGTAGATGATATAAATACATATGGTATTCAACATTCTCCTTTAATCATGGATAATGATATACAATATTGTGATAATCTTTCTCCTCCTTTAGATATGACAAATAAAGGTGAAAAATCCAATGATACTTCTTCCCTTTCTCTTGAAATACCAAAAGATAAAAATTAATGTGTTGAACCATCTTCAAAAGTTGATATTATTGTTTTATATGCAAAAAGTGATGATAATTAAATATTATGAAAAAATTATCAAGTTAGTTATGCTTTATCCATAAAATGTGATTATCATGATGATATCACTTATGATGATTCTCAATCCTCTCCTAAGTTGATAGAATTTAATGATATGAAATATGATGTTCTTCCTCCGATATAAAAATTAATGTGATAATAATACTATGATATGCAATGATTATAAATTAGGCATTGGTTTTGTCTTGGAATGCATACCTAATACATGTAATGATATTAGTCTTAATCCCCTCCTACCAGTTGATAGAATTTAATGATATGAAATATGATGTTCTTCCTCTGATATAAAATTAATGTGATAATAATACTATGATATGCAATGATTATAAATTAGGCATTGGTTTTGTCTTGGAATGCATACCTAATACATGTAATGATATTAGTCTTAATCCCCTCATACCAATGTTTAAAATAAATGGTAAATTATAACCCATAAGTGAGCCTTTTAAAACCACTAATATCCCTACTAATAATAATATTTATATGATGTATTCTATTGGTGATCTTTAAGGACAAGTACTTGATCTCACTTTATAAACTCAGTCATGTTGTGCTAAAATTAAAGATGATTTCATTTTAAGACAACCCCTTACTTGAGTTGTATATGAAAATATATATCTAAAAGACTTTGTTATGCCCATACTCACATTGTTCGATGGTCATGAAGATAATTATTTTTTGATATACTTGTGTTCATTTAATTCAATATACACTTTATTTTGGATAATGTGCTAATTATACACAAATTATATTTAAATATTTTTAAATAAGCCTTACAAGAGATGCCTAAGATTACATTATAGCCTACCTAATGGTTTTTTACCTTATTTAAAAAGAGTAGAAGATGTGTTCCTATCAGATTATCATAAACACATGGTGCCTAAATTCACATTGAAACATCTCCAAGGTTTTCAACATTGCCATGATGACCTTATGGAAGGTTACGTTTTATGATTAAGGAATACTTTATAATATTTAACTTATCAACCTCAGATTTAGAAAAGTAATTCATCTTTAGTAAAGGTCTTTCATCTCCATTCAATGAAAGAGCCATGCATAAACCTTATATTTATTTTGAATACTTATATGTTGATATGTTCAAGTATTCATTTGAATTAAATTCTACAACACACGAGATTACTAATGTAACAGATTCAAGATCATCTTCACATGAAAAGGATGGTATTAGTAAAAGGGTTAAATCAATTTCCATCTATAAAAAATAAAAGAGTTTAATTACAATTTATAATGAAAAATATTAATTAATATAAATATTTTTAATCAAGGAAGATCAATTTGAGGTCCTCAACAAAGGAAAAGAAATAGTTTACAAATCACCTCATAATGTATATAAATCTATCTTTAAATAGAGTCAACCACTTAAGTTTGATCATTTTTGGATATTGACCACATGATATTCTATGAACATTATTATATGATAATTTAATCACTCTCATTCCTAATTACTATCATTCTCCTCATCAACTTGAACACATAAAATTCAGTCCATTTTGCATTTATCATGGAATTGATGGACATTGAGAGAATGATTATTATGCATTGTGAGAAAAGATTACAAAACTTGTAAATAAAGGAATTGTTACATTTGAAAGCAATATATAAAAAATAAATGATACTATGGCACAAGATAAATTTACATCTCACCTTACACAAACATGGATACCAAATCAAAAACACCAAGATTTACATCAAAGATATGAATATGTAATGCATACTTCACAAAAATCAAAATAGCATCAATGATATCAACCACAAGTATTATAGGTAATTAATATAGATATGACTATATCTAAAAATAAAGAGAAACATTTGGTAGTAAAATATATTTATAAATGATGATTAGTATGTTGGACACTTTTGATTATAATCAGAGTGGTCAAATCATTCTACAATTCTCAGGTGGTTCAATTATACACAATGCTATGATCAAAAATGTGTCAAGTGAAAACATGTGTATAATTAAACTTATTCACACTCTTGGGTATACATAACATCATTTACAAGCTAAATAAAAAATAGATAAAACATTTAATAAACATACACAAAACACTCTTAGGCATATAGTAATATCTCTTCAAGTTGGTTCAACAATAATGACTACTTTATTCTTAGTCTTTCCAAGCACATAGGTTTTTAATATGTTATTAGGATGTCCTTGTATGCATAATATTTATGAATAACCATCAATAATACATTAATGTCTCAAATACATACCTTATAATCAAGTGATTGAACTTCAAGGCATTTGATGTGAGTACCCTCTATAATTAGTGGTATTTCTTCCTCCTCCATGAACACCACTACAGTTGTTTATGGAACCTATTCAAGATAAAATCACAAAGAAAGTTATTGCACCCATTCAAGATCATAATATAAACATGGTCATGCCACCTATTCAAGAGTATAGTGCAGAATTAGTTGTTCCACCTATATAGAATCTTTCTATACAAATGGTTTAAAGAAGAGTGGTACACCTTCCTAGGAAAAAAATTTCATATCACAGAGTTACTAAAAATACAAAGAAATATAAATCTTATTTAGTGCATCCTAAGATAATACCTTAGATAGTTCAATGTGTTCCACAATGAACACAAATAGTGAAACTTGCTCCTACTATACTACAGATTCCACCAAGTATCACACCCTATCAAGTTATACATCATTGAAAATAAACTATTAGTAGTGATAAAGATAATTATGTTACATCATTTGATGCATTTTAGATTTTGATTCATCTACATGTATTACTTCCACAAAAAAGCACCTTCCAACTCTATGATACAAACACACACTATGGTCATCCCATTTAGGGATCATAGGTTAGTTACATTAAAAATAAAAAATACAAAAACATTCAAATGTGTCAAAAATTACAAAAAATTCAAACATGTTAAAGACACAAAAACATTCAAAATATTATCAATAAATCAAAAATAAATTCATGAGCATGAAATGAGTTGTTAGTTTACTTCCTTACATATTTTATTTATCACATTTTGGTAGATAACATATTACTTTTCAAACACACATATTTCAAGAGGTATATGAATGTGATGAATGGCATACATATTATACATGGATTCTTAGATGTTAGATTCCCTTTACCTAATGTTCATGACTATGCTAGGGGCATCTTATTCTACATATTACATTATAACAATTTATATCTATATATGACATATCTACCATGTCAAGCTACGTATCTTCCAAATGTCTTATTAATTACTCATATCTTACATTGCGCTACATGAATATGCTACTTCGCTATGATATGAAATTGATACATATGGATGGTCTAGACTAGCTTTCATTCATTCTATGGTTTTTTAATGTTGTTTAATTTCTTTCATGATAGACTAGACATTGCTTTCTTATTGTGTGTGGCTTATGTGAGTAGCCCTTGGCCCTATGTGTGAAATATTTACTTGTGTGACATTTGAACATGTCCTTTTTTGGTGGCTCTTGGCCCTATGTATTTGATGATTACCTGTATGCATGATCTTTAAAAATGTCCCTTATATATGGCCCTTGGCCTTGCTTGTCACATTACATAGCATTGCATGTTTTGCTTGTTGTGTTAATTGAGATTGACTGGCAGTAACATGATCTATATCATGCACTTTTAATGCATAGTCTAATTTAGAGATATTTACATTACTACATGCCTCACTATTATATCTATCTAAACATGATGCATGTATACATTGCATTCAATATGTTACATACAAGTTTCAATGACAGTTAAATTACTATGACAGCATACTCTCAACATGTTGACATTATTATATATGATTATACATTTATCACATTATATAGTTAATTCTTATTTTGAGACGAGTGACTTGAAAGATACATCCCTTATATCAAAAGAGGGGCATCATAGTGGGATTTTTTTAGAAATTCAAGCCTCCATGAATAGACAAAAATTAGATATGAAACAAAGTACAAGTTTCAAATATATAGAGAATAGGTTTCAAAGATACTAATAATAGGTTTCAAAGATACAAAATACAAGTAAAAAAGATAAAAAGTACATGGTTTACAGATTCAAAGAAATTCAAATACTAGATTTTATAATAGAGTACAAGTTTTCAAAGATTCAAAGTAATCAGTAAATCAAACACATGAAATATATTGGCACATTGATATAAATTATGGGTAAAAATGACATGTAAATGCACTCACTTTTCAAGGACTCAAGGACATAATCATACACACTTGATGCATATGCATGGGCATATAAAAAATAGTCACAAGATAGTTATAGGTTATAAATAAGTTAAAATTGAGCATACAGGTGCATGGCATTCTATATCATTGACATAGATTCAAGGGAAATGAGACTTATTCATGTAAATTTTTAAAATTTAAAAAGGCATGATGCTTGTTCATGCACATTTTCAAATTTTAAAGTTACACATACAAAGGCATGATGCTTGTCATGCATATTTTCAAAGTTAAAAGTTATGGTTTCAAATAAAAAAATCCATTTCAATTCAAATGTATTGGCACTGAGTTCATGATGGGAACATGAATATTATTCATTCTCTTTTGATCATACATATAGGATATATATTTATCTATAGTGGTGTGATTCATTATATTATGGGTAATATGTGTTTGAGTATAATGACACTCAAATCCTTGGAATTACTTCTAGTGAACCCATTATGTGGTTTTATTTTATATTATGGGTGATGTACGTTAAGTTTAATGACACCCAATGACCTTATCATCACTTCTATCAAACACATTATTATTCCACCTTCTTTAGATTAGTCATTGGGTATGTGTCCCCCTTAATGAGAATTTTAAGATTAATCTTTTTAACTCAAGGGATTGATTATTTATTTAAAAGTGGTACTTGATCACCCTCAATTCACTAATGGTTCAAATTATCCAAGTGCTTCAACAAGGTGACACAGTTCTCCATCATCAGTTACAAATTATAGGAAAATTGAGTCTCATCTTCATATTGGTGTATTCCTTCATTGCTCTCTTTTCAATTTTCAATTTTAGAGTTTCAAGTTTTTTAAAATTTCAAATATGGACAAATGACTACTTTGTGTGTTGTTGCAAGGATTGTAAAATTTGGAGTGCCCCACACAATTGGAGTATCCTATCAAATACAAAGTGTGTTACACACACTCATGTTTAGTTTTCTTTCTTTTACTCTAGAAGTTTCATTACTAGAATAAATAAGGATGATGGGGGGGGGCATGGGATGCAGAAATGTAGATACCTAAATCTGATCATAAGTACTTGATAATGATAATGATTGACACATCTTAAACCATGTGAATTATGCCCAAATATTTGACTCTTATTTGCCATTATCTAAGCCATTTATCTATATGCAATCTCAAAAAAAAAAAAAAATTATCACTGCTACTCAAAAAATTCCAATTCAAATGTTCAAACTACTTTATACTACCCCTAGACTATCTTTAGTTTAGAATAAATATCCTTTGGGATAAACCCACATTAGGCAGGCAAGTCTACTATCATGGACCTATCCACCTAGATCTAAGATGCCCCATACCAAATAATGGTAAGTTTCTAAATTTCAAAATATTATTTTGAGTCATCCTGCATATTTCATAAGGTTGGTTAACGAAAATTATTAATAAATTTATCTATATAAAAAAAGCAAAATCTTGTTTCAAAGGGACTTAATTCTTAACGTAGTATCTATATTTTAAAATGTTTCACATTAAAAAAAGTTATTTTATTCTTTCAAAATTAAGCACCAAGTACCCAAAGTAGTCTCAAATCAAATTTAAATCATCTCAAAGCAAGTCAAGGGTTATCACTATCAAATATCAAAGCTATGCTTTTAACTACATACACATGGTCAAGGAACACAATTTTAAAATCATTATAGATGGGAGAACTATGTGTGACTTGATTTCCCTCTTTATAGTATCTAGAAACATAGGCAATGTTCAATCATTAAAGGGGTGATTGGACTCATCTTAGCCCATTACACTCCCCCTCTTTTTTTTCAAGTTTTTTTATCTCTCACAAAGACCCCTATGGTTCTAAGGAAACATAAGGAAAATAGAAATCTTAACACAACACAATCTAAATCGTAATATCTCAACCCTCCCCATAGACATAGATGTAGAAATTAGAGCAATCATATTTCTATCATAGTCAATGTAGATAAGTCCATAGTCAAAAGACTCAAAGGCCTACATTTTTATATATGGATCATAGTGTTGTCTAGGAATTTTCTCAAATTATTTCTCTCACCCTACATTGTCATTTTATTTTTTTTCATTATCACCTATTAGTCACAGTCAACTAGGACAAGACCATAGTCAATAGACATGACCGACCTACACTCTTGTGTAAGGAGCATAAACCTATCAAGAAATAATTTTAGATTCTATGATTTCCACTTTTCAATATCCAAAATAGTCAATATAAGTTTGAGTTCAATATAATTACATTTCTTCTTGTGTTTTCCAAAAATATCAATTTTTAATAGTTAGTAAGTTTCAAATTAGAATTATTAATAATTACATATCTTTAGCATTCTAATTATCTATCTAGTCTTACACCTATATTTTACAACATATTTACTATTAAATAAAAAATAGGGTAAAACTATTGTAACTATCACAAATGTATTAGAATTATACAAATAATTGTTATAGGCTATGTCATAAGATACAAGATCTTATCAATAATAATACTATTAAGCTAAGCACACCCACATAAGAGGCTAGACCATAATGAAATGAAAAGTCAAGGTTGAAAATCTTTAGTAATCCATTTTTAAACCATCAAATAGTATAAACTAAGGAAAATTTAGAACTAAAACATGCATGCTATGTGCATCTTCCTCCTCCAACATATGGACACTCAATAAATGGTACTATTGATGCAATTGCATGCACATTACCACCATATCTTATGATCACAATCGATGACAGTGAGATTGTTGGTGATAATTTAGATATACACACACTATTTATTCAATTTTAGATCCATAAACAACCTATACACAGTGTCATGATTGATAATGGGTCAAGTGAAAATGCATGTAAAATGACACTTCTTCACACTTTTGAGTACTTAGAGCATGATTTACAAGATACATCAAAATTATTCAAAGAATTAGATGGACACATAGATAATAATCTTGGTATTATATTGTTACCCATTCAAGTTAGTTAAGTGATAATGGCTACTACATTTTTATCTTATAAAGTACAATGGTATTTGACATGTTATTAGGATACCCTTGGATACATTGATGAAATATTTGGTATTTGTAGCAAATAGGGATTTCACAACATTGAAGGATATGAAAATTCTCTACTTTATTAAGAGGGAAGTTCCCTTTATTGAAAGCATTAAAAATTAAGCTAAGCATATTTACATTATTTACAAGTTGAATGGGTGTTTTGTTTTTCAACATTCAACTAAAAATAAAAATACGGAAAAGAGAGAAGCTAAAGAATCACATATGAAAGCACAAACATAGATTTCATTCAATAATGTAATGTATTTAATTGAAATAACATGCTTACTACTTGGAATGATGTAACATGTATTAACATAAGAAAAATACATGTTTATAAAGGAAAGTGACACATAAAGTTTAGAAATTCATTGGGTCTTGGTCGAAAATTGAACATAAAGTTACTTTCTTCTTCCTTAAAGATTCAAAACTCATGGACATAAAAAAAAACCCTTACAATTACTATTATGAATTAGTCTTTACATTAGTATTTACATTTGGATATTTACCAAGAGGTAAATATTATATTGTGTAAGTGAGTTGTTCTCACAACTCATGTAATGTAGATAGATTAGTTAGAATATATTATTTGGTTATAATATAGTTAGTTGTGATATATTGTTATATGTTACGCATGTAGGAGATTGCATAATCATACAGATTTGGGTGAGATATTAGTGGAGATATGTTCTCTATGATTAGAGGAATAGTTTCCTATAAAAATATAATGTCCCATATGATGAAGGATGGAATAAAATAATATTATTGTGTGTTATGATATTTCTTTATTGTCTAGTGTTTAGATCTCTTTTAAAACTCTAAATATTCCCATTATCTAGTATCAGAGCTATCTATGATCCTGTGTATGTGAATAATGAGATTCTAGTAGAAGACAAACATTCTAAAAAAGATTGTACTATTGTCTCCATGATGGAAGGTGGACCTGTGTTCAAACAAACTAGATAGTAATCTAAGTGTAGCTATTGAATGTGTTGATTCAAAGTTGATATGGATCTATACAAAAATGTAACATGGAGTAAGAAATAAGAAAAATGTTGTGATCATTTCTGGTTACATCATGATCAATCATCTTATATGAACTGATCAGTCATCAGTCATTAAGCATATAGATCTATAGAGATCTAACTCATGGCTCCATTTTTTATATATTAGTGATCCTTCATCTTTGGTGACCTATTAGTATCAAGGAAATCTCACCACCAGTTCATAATTTGTTTGCAGTCAACATTTGATTTATGTAAACCCCTTCAGTACTTCTTCTCTCTCACTTATGACTTCTACTATATGTCATTCCCCATATGTTGTCCATATTCTCAATGTTCATTTTTTCCAGGTCCATTCTCCCCAAGATTACATTTTAACCTATTTCTTATTGGTAACACCATCCATGTTCGATCGAGAATCCACCAGTCAACACTATTGGTTCATGTTTTTTTATGTGTTTATTCTCTTAGCCTTAAGACTCTGTATCTCTATCATATCTAGCTACTACAAGGATAACTTTGAATGTATTTTAATAAATTTTTAGTATTTATTATCTTTTATGCAACCAATATTTATCAAACTTTGATATGCAGTTTTCTTTCTAATTCAATTACTGAAGTGGCTCATTTAAATGGTGATGCATCAGAGTACACATGAAGTTACTAGAGTAAAGGTGTGGCTTTGCATGTAATTCATTGAGGATTTTCCACTACCTTTGAACTCCTCATGCATCATTATTCCAAAGATCATCATTCTATGCAAAGTTTCATGTAAGTCTTTCTTAGCATCGATCAATTTAGTTTATATAAATTCATATTGCATGTCATTTAAATAATCCATTTTAGCTTTATTTAGTTTTTGTTTTATCATAAGATATGATGTGATGTCTAATAAAAAAGATTATTATTATTATGAGTTTAGTCAATTAGAATTTATGTTTTGGTTTTATAAGATGGCTTTTATAAATGTAGGTGTCATTGAGTGACAATTTTTAGGTTATCAAAAGAAGAATAAGGAGTCATTATGCCTTTTTCAATCATTAGTGAAATTAATTATTGTCATAAAATGTGTCAAAATAAAAAATTCAAAAATTTCAAAGTTTTTTTTATTGGGTCATCATCAAGTCATGTTGTCATATAGATTCAAATTTTATTTTATTTTTTTAAATGCCTCATGGACACATTTGTGCTTGTACATGATGTCTAAATTATGGGGGGTGGGCGGGGCGGGGGGGGTGTGTTGGGTGGGGGTAGGGAACAGATTTCTCTTTATAAAATTAATGTATATAAGAATAATAGACATATTAATTTAATAAGAAATGACATACTAGAGGATAGAGGAAATGGAGGTTGGAGGTTTCAGAGCCTCTCATTAGTCACCAACAATGGGGCCTAGATGATTTGGTGACATATTTTGTGTGGTGTGTTTTTTCATAGTTTTTGTTGTATGTTTACAAATAAAAAACACAAGTACATTCCTATTTATATATTTAATTAATGATAAATTATAAACATAATTCCCTAATGTAAAAATATAGTGAAAGAACAAAAAGCACCAATGTAAGATAGTTCATGGATCTTGACAAGGTTTATGGTAGATCCAGAAAACCATCAGAGGTGGAAAATTGATGAGGTTAATATTCATGTCATAGTTTGTTGTAAACCTATTTTAAACCATGAAAGGAGTTATCCTTTATTTGGATCAAGGTTATGAGCCAAATAGTTTTACATGCCACAGGGGTGACCATACTATAAGTGAGAGTGTGAATGTTTTTGCACCATGTAAAAACTAAGGGGGAATGTTAAGAATTAGTTTCTACATTAGTATTTATGTTGTCATTTATATTTTCACCTTTTTAGGAGATGAAAATATATCCTCATATAAGTGTCACAATAGAATCACCTCTAGGCTTGTGGGCAGCCTAAGGAATGAGGTGAATCTCTAGATAGGGCTAGCTCCCTTGATGTACCACTTTGGGTTGCAACTACTACTAAACTTGGTGGGTGAAAATAGAGAGATATAACTGAAAGAAAAATAATATAAGGTAGGTGATACACCAAATAATATGATGACATCCAACCATATGCATATTACACTTAAAATCAAAGGACAAACTAAACCTACACTTCTCCAATATTCATCTTCTCACATCAATGTTACATTGTGAGTTTATGGATGAATGTGCTAAGTTAGGAGGACTAAAAAAGAGGCCTATGATCGAACTAATGAAAATAATAACTCACTCAATCCTTAACATCTCCTAAACCACTTTACATGCCCTGCAAGAAGAAGCTTTCCAACTGTAAATAGGATGAAAGAATGATAAAACATGCTAAGGAATCCATAGTCTTCACTTATGCAAAATTAAACATTCCAATTAAACAAAATAATAAAATTAATATAGGATGTAACAATAATTTTTATTATTTATCAAAAGGTATGAATTTGATAAGGGCTTCACCATACTCAGGTGGAGCATCCATTACAATGCCAAAATGGCTAGTTCTTATAGAACTTGAGAGAGAGAAGAGAAGTGATAAGTCCAAGGGACATAAGTAAACTTGTAAATCTGATAAAAGGAGTTGCTTATACATGTGTATAGGGTATGGTATGAACCATGCAAGGTCAGGATCTACAAGTGTCAATTCAAGTCATAAACTTCATGAAAAGTGGTAAGAAAACTCCTCAATTGGCTTAGAAAATTGCCTTCATGATTGGAACTATTTAAACATCCTAAAACTAATGAGGAGAAATAAAAAATATTTAAATGAAGTTTAATGGAATAATTCATGACTTTTCATGCATTATTTATAGGCTTGGTCATCTGGAATCACCTAGAGAGGAGCAATCATCATCTATTATCCAGAAACCTGCTCTTCATGCACCCTTAATGCTTAGCTTCAAAAAAGAGATCAATTGCTCATGGAAATACATACTAGGTAGTTAATTACATGTTTCAAGACTCTCCATTTCCCTATAATCATTAGGGGCACCTTAAAAGGCCATTCACTTGAAGTTTTCACACTTCACCCTAGCTTGACCCTTAGGCCAATTTTGACTAGCTTAGATGAAACACCTAGTTGAGACACTTATGAATATTTTAAAGGAATTAAATTTACATGGGTAGTTATCTTAAGTATTAATAATTCTATCCATGTGATTTTCATCTCTTTAAACCTCCTACAACTTGCAAAACACATAAAATAGTGAGAAAAACCCTATTTTGTACCATGTCTATATAGTTCCATATAGCTAGTTGGCATGTGGAGTAGAATGAGGGAGTCCTTTTCAATTTCCAATAGGTATCATGTTACAAATATTTCATCTAGATATCTATTTAACTCCATTTTCAAAAATTGGTTTTGGCTAAAGATTTAGTAGGGTTTTAGGCTTGATTAGAGTCTTAAGCTTTGTTTATAAAAGTCTGACGTCCAAGTTAAAAACCAATTCCATAAAATAATTGTTCAATACCATCCTTAACATCCCTAAAATTATTAAATTCCCATGCAAATCATCATGAAATGTGTGAGCATTCAAATTTCTCCTATCGAGTTTGTTTTCCTCCTTCCTACAAGTCTGAATGGGTTTTGAGCTCAAAAATGACCTTTTCATGGTTTATTTTTCATATATCAGCTTGAATACATCTGGAAAGATCCTAAAAACATATCCCAATCCACTTTAATGCTTTCCCAAAGCTATAATTTTAAATGGCCTCCTCTTTGACTCTTAGGCCTCAGCATGCCTAATAATTTACTTGCACTATAAAACCCAAAATATCCCTTTTCATGTTTTCCCTATATCCAAAAGGATAAAAAATATCTAAAACTATCTCATATACATGTTCTAACTTGTTATATATCCTACCTAATTCTATAAATGTGAAAGGCTCTCAATTTGGCTACTAAGCCGTAATTGTGCCCATTAGGTTTAACTGTAACCCTTGTAGTTTAGAGCACTCCATTTGGTTTCTTCCTTCTAAATAAGGTTTTTTATGTTTTATTATATGTGTTCCAACTTTACATACTTCTTTTAATCATCTCCTTAGCTATTGGTTCACCCATTTTTCCTCATTCTTTAAGGTTGCAAATTTAAGCATGGGGGAAGTACCCTCTATTTGAGACAAAATAGAGGGTACTTCCCCTATTTTATCAAGAAAATTTTATATTGGAGAGAATTATATAGTTATTTCTGATGACATATACAATATTTTATCTCTTGGTAACCTCATTTGACCTCTCAAAACCTATAATCATGGGAAAGTAGATAGACCGTATGGATTTCTAGTATGGACTGTGTTTACTTGATTAGGGTTAGTTCCTCTGATGGATATCCATATATGAGATTTTTATGATATAATTTAATTATTTAAAAATAATATTATTAGTTTTACAAAACACTTCAACCTCCTTACATGCCTCTTGAACACCCAAACTGAGTTCCTTCTCTGCCTCTAAGAAACTTTGCTTACCCTTGCCTATAGGTGAGTATGGGACCAACTAAGCTTATTCATGATTTTGGTGAGACTACCATGAACCCATATTTAAGTCACACAACATCCCCTTCTATAAAATAGTCTAAGTGTCTTATAATTACACTTACATGCTCATATTAGCTTCTTTCTTGTTGATTGAGACAACCATGCTCTTCTAGATCCCTATATGTGTCTATCTCCTCAAAAGGTTAGGTCAAGATGATAAAAGACTTATCTTGAATCCTTCTTATTCAAAAAAATAGTGGCTAGATTCACAAATCACCTTCTTAGGATCTCAGAGCATCAAAAGGAATCAATTTTGTCTTTACTAGCTTATACCTTGTTATAAGTGTGCATTCTCCATATAGGGGACACCTTAGGACAATCATGGGGTTGCAAGAGAACATTCAAATACCTCCTTTGGATCCATGGGAATAATTAAATAACATATTATATGTTTTATTAAAAATATATGCTCTTTGGCTTTTGGCTGAGTTTGTTCTTGTTTAGACTAAGATACCCCTGTCTCTTGCCTGAAGGTGTAAGTTTTTAGGTAAAGAGACCCCTATGGGTGTCTATAGGTCCAAAATCACTGTGTATCACTCATTAAAATTATAATTAGTTAAAAATTGATACATTGAAATATATATATCCTCCCAATCATGAAAACAAGGTTCAAAGCTATAACTTTAGATGCAAAGTCTCCTTAGTGTCAAATAATGTAGGTAATCACTACATGATTTTAGTGATTTTGTAGACAACTTTAGACCTACCAATAACCATCCTTAACTAATCCTGTCCCTATAAAAATTTGTAAATATCATGTCCATGATATAAGATACTAGATAATCATATTTTGAGGCTTACAATCATTTGACAATTATGTATTAAGATATCCATAGAAAGGCTTGGAACTTTGTTTTACATTTTTTGAGAAAATGTCTTTGAATTCATAAAGTCATCATGCTTTCATGGAAAACCTACTTCAATTTCTCAAACTAGCCATTAAAATGTATAACATGTTATATTATTTCATTATGACCATCCATGAGAGTTTCACCACCATGTTTCATGCTTAAAATGGACGTTTAACCTTCTATCAAGGTTGATTGTTAGTGACCATTCAGTGCACACAGGCAGTAATGAACAAACCTGGACACTATGCATGGGGAAAAGCTTCATGAACCAGCCAAAACTCCCTCCAATGTGATCATGGATATTATATAACTTTTTAATACTTGGTTCAAGTCATTATAACCTATTTAAAATGTAAAATTTCCCTTTAAGCACCTGTAAATGAACATTTACATGGCAGATTGACTAGGAAGTAGCATATGACTAGAACTTTATATGGACTACTTTGGGAAAATATGTTGAGAGGTGAATGTTGATAATATAAAATTGGGTAAATTTAACCCAACCCAACTTCATCCTCTATAACCATTAACAAAGCAAGATCCTACAAATGGTGAAAATTTTCTCACAAGACAAATTGATGCTCCTCTTGCAACATGAGACAAATTTGCTTATCCAAACAACATGGAACATGAAACCAAGTATTGGGCAATTTTTTTAATAAATTCAACATCCTCTATAACCAACATCAGTAAGTGGTTTTACGTAATTTCCTAGAATGAAGCAAAACCTCCAGGGTTCACATATTTATAAGAAAAAAACATAGTCAACTTCAAATGAATGATTCATAAATCATAGTTGATCAATATTAAAAATAATACTATTAAAATGAATATATATAAGCATAATATCATCTCTCAAATGTATTTTTTCTTGAAACCCCTTGTGTTGACCATACCAAGTACAAATGTGCAAGTCACTTTTGTGTGTTTAGAAAGCCAACAAAAGAGCAGAATGGTTTTAAGAAATAAATAACACTTATTGATTAATTAAATCATATATATTATTTTTATGGAGATTTATAGTCACATTTACACCTTTCCCAAGTGGCACACTTCCCAAAGAGGTCTTACAAGTGTCATTTTCTTCCTTTTATTTAATAAAATTGACTTTTCTCTGAACAACCTACCATATTTCAATTAATAATAGTTGGTTAAGACTTATAAGGACACATGGGACATGAAATCACCTATTATAACCTTCAAATTTCCAAAAAAATCTATACAAAGCATTAAATTTGCCCTTTTTAACCCTTAAAATGACCCAAAATGATAAATAGACATAAAAACTAATTGACCAAGGATAATATAACATAATTTGAGATTAATTAACAATTAATATACCCCATGTTGCTCATATTATACCCCCTATAGATATATTAAGTCAATTTTTTACTAAAGGTGCCCCAATTTGACTAGAAAGTCAAATTTGGCCAACAATTTACATTTCGATATTTATTGAGAGGTAAATAATATATTATATGAGTGAGTTATTCTCACAACTCACGTGGATATATTAGTTGTTATAATATGTTATTTGGTTATAATATAGTTATTTGTGATATATTGTTGTATGTTACACGTATAGGAGATTGCATAATCATAGGGATTTGGGTGAGATATTAGTAGAGATATGTTCTCCATGATTATAGGAATAGTTTATTATAAAAATTTAATGTCACGTATGATGAAGGATGGAATAAAATAATATTATTTTGTGTTAAAATATTTATCCATTATCTAATGTTCAACTCTCTTTTAAAACTTTGAATAATCCCATTAATTACCATTTCTCCTATTTATAAAGATAGGAGGGAATGGGTTGACCCTTCACATTCTATGTGACTATTCATGTTTATATTTTTGTCTTATTTTATTTTTCACTATTTTGAAAATTACACAATGTAGAATACAAGTTTTCCAAAGTAGAAGGTCGATAAAAATGGAAATAAAAACCTTAAAAACTTCTCTAAGAAGTATTTTTTTGGATAGTGGTTGGTGTCGAAGAACTTGGAGTAGTAGAGGAACTTTTTCCCTATTCTTTGCTCTAGGTAGCCTAAAACCTTCTAAACCTCTTTATTGCCTTAGTTATTTCATTTCCCTTTGGTACCACTGTTAGGCTGAAATTGTGACCCACTTAGAGACAAGTGTTGAATTGACTGTTATGAGTGGACAAAAGCAACTTACAACACATGGGACAAAGAGTCCCCTCATTTTTAGTACCTACTGGAGATCCAAGGGATAATAAATTCCATTTGATATACTTTGGAAAGTTGTGATTGTTTCCATTAGAGGTTCAGATAGTTTTATTAAAGATTTTTAGGCTCTCACTATGTATTACTTCTATGAATTAGTTATTTACAATGTAATTGGAAATATGTAAACAAAATAAGAAGGAAAAGAGAAAAATAGAGATAAAATAGGTAAATAAATTGATTGATATAGGTCTTTACAACTCAAAAAATTTATTAGTGTGGGTTTCAATCAATTCACTAGGTATCAAGTCTAGCTAATGCACAAATTATAAAATTGCAATGAGCAAGACTCAAAGGACAATTGTTTGAACATGAAATTTAGAACTCTATTCAAAATAAAGTCATTACACACACCTATAACTATTTGCACACCATATATAATATTCAAAATAATAATAATGAGCTCTCTAACCTAATTAAATTAGCTATTTCATAGTCTAATGGTATATCCAATTGCACACCAACAACACTAAAAAACTTATTTGCATATATTACTTCTCAAATCAAGATCTTTGGTAGACAGCCAAGATAAAATAAGAAGGATATGTAGGTGAAATCCTATCTCAGTCTAAGTAGCTTTTTGGTTCTCAAATGTGTCAACCCTATACAATGATAAACAATTCTACTTATATTTAATGTTAATTAATTAATTGATTGTGATGGACAACCAATCTTAACTGTTCTTGATATAAACATTAAATGAATAAGTGATTAGAGCTCAGTCTTTGGTGATGACACATCAAGAAAGGATAATGATCTAGTAATGGCATAATTTTAGACATAATTTTAGGATTAAATTAGATCAATCTCCAATGATCTCCTTGCTCTAATGATCAAAAGGCACTCTCTGGTATTTAATTTCTTCTATTGATTGATTAAAAACACAATGATGAATAGCCATGTCATTAAGGATTAATCCCAATGAAGGAGTAGTCAGTTCTTGTTATAACTTTGTCCATTCCAATATTTTATGCTTATCCCCATGATAACATAGCATCTTCCATTTGCACCAGTTTAATCATCTTGAATATGATCCAAACAAGAAGATACACCTCGTTACAAACCAATCCTAGTTATAAAACTATTGAAAATGTTGATGACAAGGCAATATTCTATAAATAGATGCATTCAATTCTCTTTGACTTTCTCTCTTCTTGTGATTAGATTTCAAGATATTCAATGCAAGCCATAACCAATTCGGTACTTTGACTAGTTCAAAATGCTCAAGTTTGTGTTGTAGTCACTTTCTTAGTGCCTCCTCATATAGTCTGAGCATTATGCTTTCTCTTTGTGTTGATATTCAATCCCTCAATAGAATTTTTCATCAATTATGCCATGATCAACTCTGAGATCCACATCTTGACCACTCAATCTTTAAGCTTTATAGTTGACCCAACAACTCACCTTTACATTTGATTATGCCTAACCATTGCACCCAGAGAATATAGTCAAACTATCATCTACCCATCATTTTCTTCTTCACTTGGCCATAAAATTTGAGCTCACTATATATTAACATAATCTATCATCTTTAGATCTTTCACATGTCATTCATCTAATGTCTTTTTGATCCTCATGCTTGTTCATTTTATTTATCGCTCCCTTCAATCTCTAAATATATAATATGTCACCATGTGGTGACATTCTGAGACTTATGGCTTAGAGATTTTCAATGATACTTGATTATCAAGCCTTAAAAAACTTTGACTATCTATGATGTGACCATGTGTTGTAATAACATAATTCAATCACTTGGTAAACATTAAACTATGCAACTAACTTCCTAGATTCAAAGTTCACCACCTATCTTATTGGTTCTAACTTGTCACCTAGAATGTTAAATATGCTTTTTTTTTAATTGATCACCACTTATCACTTTGATGGATCACAACCTATCAATCTGACTACCAATTGTCATGATGACTGTGGAAGGTTTAAGCTATTAAATGAAGCTTTATCCCAGAAACTAAGTCCATGAGATTATGCCAAGTGGCATGATCTTAGGACTATGAGAGATTATCACGTGTTGATTTTAGATTATGTATTTACCAATCCCAATATTATGTAATTTCACCACATGGAACCATCATGGGTTTTTTGACTCATGGGGCATCTTTTACATGAACTTGTGACTTCCTTCAGGCCCTGACTACTCATAATTGTGACACTTGTCATGAATCAAAAGGTTAGGGCAGTAGAGAACTAATGAATAATATAATTTATAAATGTTGAATCCCTAATACAAAATATTGATCCATGTGGACTACCTACAATTCTTTAGGAGAATGAGACTATCAAACTGCATTACAAATTATCAAAGGCTAGGGAATTGATTCATCAAAGACTTGAGATGTAAAACTAAGAAAAAATAGAGACTTGGGAAAATGATTAATGGATTAGTCAAAATATAAAACCCATATAAGCATAAATTAAGTCTAAGTAAATAATATAATGAGTCAGTTTAAACCAGCTAAAACAAACCTCAATTTGATTAGACATGATATTTTCTATAAGAAAAGCTCTAAAATGTAAATAAAACCTGATCAACATAAAAAATTGGCCAAATAAATTTTGAATTAAAAAATATCATGATAATAGACCAAACAAAACTTCACACAACAAATTGACCATCTTAAAATACACATTAGACTGGAATATGGATAAATAAAGGTCATAATATAGTCAAAAAGTTTAGTAATGAAGCACAAGGTCTAATAAACTATCAATTTTGATCCTTCTCAATTTAATCCCCAAGGAATATAAATCTCAAATGTTTTAGAATAATATCTTCAACATATGACAAATATAATGAACCAAAGATTGGACCTTATTGGCAAATACTTCCAGCTGAGACAATGATCATACAAGAAAGTTCATTTTACTCAACACTTAAAACTTCATGAAGAATGTATCTCGATGATGCATGAAAACTTAAATCACTTTAGAAGACTTCAAAAGGTCAACTTTTATTGTTTAAAATCTCAATAAGGATTTTTTAGTCATTATGAACACATGGACAAACAAGTTTATGTCAAAATCATTCAAAACAATTGTGGTGCATGAGTTAGAGGCAAAAATGGAACCAAATCTCCTCTCATTGAATGGAACACATAAATGAATTCATACTAGTATGAAAGAACCCATAAGAAAATAGTTATGTTAAATAAAGAGGGTCCCCATTTACAATCTGATTATGGGGCATGTTGGACTCAAAAAATGTTGACTTTCATGGGGAGATTGTTGTTCAACATTCATAACCTAGAACATGTATCATCAAACACAACAAGAAACACAAAACCACAAACAAATCCTTCAAACAAAACCAGAAAGATGAAAGCACTAAAGTTTACCTCAATATGTGACATACTAAGGTTTAGCTCTATTTAATACCATCAGTGTGTGTTAAAAGGGATTGATTCTATTATAGCTATTGCATTCATGAATATTAAATTTAAACTTGTTTAAAACAATCAAAATTTATGAGGACAATTTGGATGTTTAGCTTGAGGGGGTGACATGGCCATTAATATGCTTCTAGACAAGCATCTATAGCCATGATAGAGATACCTCTAGTCCCACTTAAGGCATTGTTCCATTTCTAAATAGTCTATAAATCCTATTATAGAGGTTGCATGAATCACACTTTGAAGGAAAGAATTTGTATTTTGTATTTTATTCAATTTCCTTTTGTTAGAATTAGCTAAAGGATATAATGAATCTAATAGAAAGCATAAATAAGAGATAAAATAGTAATAGTAATAAATACTAACTATATATCTAATATAATAACAGACATAAATAAATAACTCAAATATGATGAATTACTTTCATAATTTAATATTAATCTGATATAGAATATATAAATAGCCATTGATTATATAGAGCAAGGTGTGCATGATAAAGATCAGGTAACTCACACAACACGTGTAGTTCAACTAATATATGACTACATGAATAATGGAATGCAACTCCACACTAATAAGATAGGTGTCCAACTTGTGTAAATTATCAACACAAGTTGACTATTAGTTAAACAATCTTATCCCATCTTACCCTGAATAGTGGACTGGAACTCCACTGTAACAAGATAAGTGTCTAAGTTAACAAATAGCTAAGTAATCTTACTTTATCAGATGAAAATTATTAATAAACATAATAAAATAATAACAATAAGTAATTAGTGCACCAAAATAATAAATACAAGTAAATGCAATAAAGCAAATAAATGCACCAACACCTTTTGATATCTTTATTTTTAAAAGATTTCATTATTTATTCCATTAATGGTTGGGGACCAATCCATGGGTGTAATGATAGACTCATAAAATTCATAATCACCAAGGCAAATTAAAATCAATTCAATGTATGCCTTTTTATTTAGATGTTCCATTAAGTGCATTTTGATGGCTTCAATAATAAAATGAAACATTTCTAGAATTCACACATTCTATTTTGAATCATAGGCCTTAAAATAATAGAAATGCACAAATAAAATTATTATAGCCTATGTGATTGTCCAAAGATGATTCATATTCTAATGTCCAAAATTTAAAATTTTCATACTTTATCCTCAATCATTCAAAGTTTATAACCTATAAGAGCATGAGGACACAACATTACTTTAGCATAGTGTTGTCTAGAATTTTTTCGTTCATTTTTCATGTATGATTATTTTTAAGTATTGATTTTGAACAAACCTTCATTATCAGGCCTAGATCAAACAAAGAATTCAAGGGAAGATTCAAGAATGCCAAGGCCAAGGGAGTTCCTTACCAAAGACTAAATTCATTACAAAATAAATAATTAGCTATTAATCAATATTTGACAATCTCAAATCGACCAACAAAGATCAAAACACAAACCAACTTAAACAAGTTGGGGAACAAAAACAACATAAGCAACAAGCTAAAACAAAACAAACAAACAAAAGAAAACTAGACTAAAGAAAATAGTAAATCATGCAATAGTAACTAAGAAAAAAAAAACTATATATAAAATATATGCACAAAGGAACCTCATTATCTTCACTTAGAAATGATATTAGATGGGGCATCCATGAAGTAATGATTCAAGTATTTTCCATTAATTGGTAGTGATAAGTCATTGCCTTGAATATCTTCTATTCTAAATGCATTTTATCCCCAAAGCTTAGATATTTTATAAGGGCCAACCCATAAATCACTGAACTTAGCATGTTAACCCTTTCTCTCATGGGATTTATCCCATAAGAAGATCAATTTTGAAACATGGAAGCCTTTCACTTATGCTCTCTTGTCAAACCATCTCTTCATAACAGCCTAAGATTTACTAACACTTTGTAAAGCTTCCTCCCATCTATATTCTAATTGGATTAGGTCCAACAATCTAGACTGAATTACTAGTTTTGCTTCCATGTATTCCTATATGAATTGATAAGTGAATTTATTGAGCTACATTAGAAAAATTGGCTCTACTCCATAGACAAGCAAGAAAGGGAAACTATTAAAACTTTTTTTGTGCCTTATTTTATCAAACCATAGAGTGTATTTGAGTAGCACATGCCAATTATGTGAGTTCTAATCAATTTCTTTATTTATGGAATTTAATAAATTCTTATTGGTTGACTCTACCAAACCATTTCTCTAGGGATAATAATTTGAGGATAATTTTAGTGTAATTCCATTATGGTATGTCCTCTCAGTCAATTATGTTTATTGGAAGGTAGGTCTATTATCACAAACAAGTTTTAGATGAGTCCTAAATCATGTTAAAATGTACTCTTCTAAAAATGTAATGACTTATTCATTTGAATTGTTCCTTTTTTATTTAGCTTTAGTCCACCTTGTATAATAGTCAATGGTAGTGAGAATGAACTTATGGCTAACTGATGAGTTAGGATTTATGACTCTAATGAAGTCTAATCCCTACTGAAAAAAGGGCATTCCTCTATCACTAGTTGCAATAGAATGGGAACATGAATATCTCTTTTAGTAAAGATCTATCATGAATGACAGGGCCTCACATGTGCATAAGCATACTTTAATAATGTTCGCCAATAATAGCTAGCTCTTAGAATCATGTATGATGTGACATTACCATAAGAATTATCACTTCGCAACTTATCATGAAATGAGTTCATCACCTCTCATGATTCTTCCTCAAACAAACATTTCAATTAAATCCCCTCATTATTTGTGTAGTACAACACTCCTCTTTACAACATATAACATGCATTATTCAACCTTAGTGCTCTTATTTGCATCCTATCAAAATGGGTTGGTGGCATTCCATAAAGTAAATAATGGACAATTAAATCATACCATGGGCCAAATCAAACTTCAAACTGATCAACTTCCACAATGGATATTTTAGGATCAACTTATAAAATTAATTTAGGCAAACTTGATCACATCCAGTTTTTTAGGTTTCACTTCAATGTCATATTCCTAAATTTTACCAACCTAGTGTCCTCTTCTTTCACCTAGTTCATTTTATCCTAACATTTACTTGATCATAATATATTGAACTATAACATGCACTTTGTTCCTCAATAATTAATGACAAAAAAAATTAACTACCTTTACCAATGTATAGGCTTGTTTATCTAAAGTAAAGTACCTTAGTTCTACCTATTTAAAAAAATTGCTTACAGAGACTATGGGGTGCTCTATGTCTTCAAATCATCATGTTAAAATAACTACAATCATGTGATCATAGGCAAAAGAGTAGATACAAAAATCTTTAGCATAATTTGGGCTAACCAACATAGGATCTTGCATAATTACATTCTCTATATATTGAAACACCCTCTTAGAATAAACATCACATTCTACCTTAGATCTTTTTTTTAACATGATATTCAGAGGTTTAGTTATCTCAATTAAACCATAAATTAACTTTTAAACAAAATTGATTTTGCAAAAAAATGATTTCAGTGCTTCCCTACTATTTGATAGTCAAATTTGGAAATAGCATTAGCTTTGTTTGGGTCAATTAACATACCTTATTTGGTGATAACATGGCCTAAAATCTTACCTTGTGTTGTATAGAAGACATATTTTTTAGGGTTAAGTGATATGCGAAACCTTTTGTAGCATTTAAAGACTTTCTCTGGATGACTCAAGTGATCTGATCTACATTTAGGTCATCTATGTATACCATTGTGCACTTACCGATTAGGCTTTTCAAAATGGTGTCCATAACTCATTGAAATGTAGTACAAGAATTAAGTAAACCAAATGGCATTTTATTATAGGCATAGGTGACCCACTTGGTGGTGAATGTTATTTTGGCTATATAATTTATCCACTAAGATCTAATTATAACCTAAGAATCCATCTAGAAAATTCAAATTCTTAGAACCTCTAACTTGTTGAATGACCTCATCAAGTGAAGACAAGGGATAATTATCTTTGTTTGATGAATGATTGAGATTTCAAAAATATACACAGAGATGAATTTCTCTATTATTATTCCTCAAAGGTATTATTTTTGCCACCCAGGTTTAATGGCACATAGGGAAGATAATACCAACTCATAACATCTTTTGGACTTCTTTTAGAATGATTTGTTCCAAGACTAGATTTACTGGTACTTGACATTGCCTAAATGGTTTTTTATTAGGCTTCAATGGAATATTATGTGTCATGACATGAGGGTCAAACACCTCCAATTCATGGAAGGTATGATATCTTGATATTTCAATAACATCTTCTTCAATGTTTGCATCTCTTGATCGCTACATTTAGGTCTAACCACCATGTTTTTAGGCTTATCTAGAGTTCCCATGTTGAGAGTTCATGACTCTTAACTAAGTCAAGGCTCTTTTTCTGATTTATTTATTATATTATCTAAATTATATAATCTCTCAAGTGATAACATGCCTTTTGTAATATGATTATGTTTCAATTGAAACACTCCATTTAAATTATGTTGTTGTTCCTCAAAATTAATTCCTTCTTCTTTGTCAATTACATGTGCATCAAAAGCATTATAGTTAGATAAGAAAACAAGAATTTGCTTATCATAATAGAGAAATTGGAAATTTTTAACATTATCAACCACAAAGGGATAAGAAATAAAGTCTACTGGAAACTTTTGTAAGTTACTTTTATCTAAAGGCATGAGGTTAGCAGCTGAGATAGCTAACAAATCTACCATAGCATTTCCTGCTCTAGGAATGACTGAAACATCAAAATCATTAAAGGACTCAATAAAGTCCCAAACATGATGTTTATATTTCTTTAAATATGAAATCTTGTAATAAAATTTGTTATGTACCTGGTTGACGACCAACTTAAAATCACTAAAAAATCTTAAACTATGAACATCAAACTTGATTGTAAATTATAGACCCAAGATCAAGGCTTCATACTATATCATGTTGTTAGTAAAAGGAAACTATAATCTAAAGGCTGAAATATGTCTCTTATTATTAGGATCAATAAGCACAATAATAACCCTAGCTCCTTGCTTAGTGTGCTCTATCTAATTTCTAATCACATACCTAAATTTTGATCTTGATCAGACTTTTTCTTCTTTGGTTTAGTTGACAAAGTATAGACACCTGTATCTATAAAAGTAAAGTTAACTTGCTCTTTAATTAAATTATCTTTAGTTATTATAAGTTTTATGTTTGGATCTCTATCAATTTTGATTTGATTTTCCACTCCTCTCCATGGTAGCCACATATGGGATAAATCAATTGCCATATAACCATTGAGTGATTTTGACTAATATCTACCTAGTAGCATGTCATATGCTTCTGGTATCTCAAATACTTATATGTCTATGAACTATTATACCCTTGGTTCAACTTGTAATTGCATATGGACATTTAACATCTCTCCTAACACCTTGACTTAAAATTTGTCTAATTTCACAACCATTTTATCTGATTTCATGGGAACCAATCCCAACTTCTTGTAAATACCTATGGGAATAACATTAGCTTATGCACCAAAATCTACAAGAAAATTATGGATATTCTTAATAAAAATTTTGATTGTAAGCAAAAATGGTGGAACTTAAATCCTAGTCTTATGTATTTCTACAGTAGTATTAGCAGGGATCTTTTGCTTGGGATGACAACTCTTATTTATGAGAGACTTAAGAAGAAAATCCTTTTGTTCAATGATTTATGTTAATTCATGTAGGGTTATGTTGGATTTTATCCTTTTCATATCTTACATAATGTTGTAACTTGGTTTGCTAGTAAAAGGATGATTATCACCTAATTTTGGTGGAGGTGTATCATTTATAGCCTTAGGATCAAGTGGTGTAGCAACATTATCTAATGGAGTTCACATAGTCAAAGGTTGATGTGCTATAAGCCTAAGAGTACAATTTCCTCTATAGTAATGTTGGAAAGATTGAATATCATTAGTTTTCTCTTCAACTTCATTATCTTCTACATTAGTAAATTTCATAATTTATAATACCATGGTTGTATTAGGGCATTTTAATGAACTAGGAGCATTAGAATTAATTGAATAATTATGATCATTTGGAACAACCTCATATTTTTCAATTTTCTTATGTGGAATGTTGAAAGATAGATAAAACTCAACACAGTAAAGTTATCCATGTTGGGTTGTATTATGGACATAACACCAATTGGGCAAGGCAATCTCCATGATGTTGATCTTGGGTCATTTTTTGGGCCAGAAAACTTGTGTACTAGCTCTATTAAAATGTTTGTAATTGCATTGGTAAGTGAAATTCGAGATAGGATTTCCAGTACTTGAGCTACCTACTTATTTATTCAAGTTTATAAAATCATTTCTCAATATTTGGACCATTCTTTGGATTGCATCTAACTTGGGTTTGGTTGAATCTTGAGAAAAAAATTGTGTATTGTTAGTTGCTATTAGAATTAAAGCTCGGTTATAAGACTGAGAGATTGTTTCATTACTGGCTAGACTTAGAAATTAGAAACTCTAATTATGGGCATCATGTGTTAATAGAAACTAATTATTAATTGGAATAGGTTGTGGCAATAGAACATTTGG
The DNA here is from genome assembly GCA_037957365.1 of Torreya grandis. Lineage (NCBI taxonomy): Eukaryota > Viridiplantae > Streptophyta > Pinopsida > Cupressales > Taxaceae > Torreya > Torreya grandis. The sequence goes on along the minus strand of JARHVA010005198.1, from coordinate 949,812 downwards.
ATTTATAGGCAGGATTAAGTTTAGGGCTAGTATGTTTGGGACAACATTGGGAATGGGAGCTAACATATGCCCTTTTGGATTAAGTTGCCTATTTATTTTTATTGCTTATGCATATGCAAGGAGTAAGTTAGTACCATTGAATTTCTTCTTAATAAAGTGGCATTCCAAAGATATAAAGCATTTTTAAACATTTTTAAGGCTAGTTGGGCATTTGGTCTATATAAATATGTTACCCTACTATACATATTTTGAAAATGTGCATTAAAATTACATATAGGCTCATTGGATTCCCTTCTCATAAAATCAAATCATTGGTATAATATGCTTGGATCAACTACATGATGAAACTAGGCTAAAAACATGTTATTCAATTGATTTCATCCTATGATTAAGTTTTTAGGAAGGTTTATGAACCAACCATAAACATGATCAAACAAGGTGAAGGGGAATAACCTATAGGCTATATCTTCATATTCAACATTAATCAACATAAGGGATGTTTTTTAAGATTTAAAGTGTTCTTCTATAGTCCTTCCAGTGTTTGGATTGAACTTTAGAAGATAACACTGAGGGTTTCTAGGTAACTCATGCACATCACTGGGAACATTTATAATTGATCCAACAAACCAAGTTGTAGCCATTTGGACTAGTCTATTAGTGACAGATCATGGAGATGGTGTGGTTGGGTAAAAGAGTCTTATGGATCTACCTCAATCAGATCTAAGATGTCTATGAGCTTGAAAAGGAAAAATAGTTAATCCCAAACTAACTCTAGATCTTGTGATCCGTGAAGAAAACTCCAGAGTGACTAATAATAATCTTTGTTAATATGGTTTTTAAGCACACAACTGATGAAAAACATGTGAACAAATATGTACTAATGTTCTTGATTCATGAATAAGCATAAAATATGTAGATATTTAAGATCAATAAGATCACAAGATAGAAAATATGGTGGGCCTTCCTTATAGCACCAATTTATGTTAGGCTAAAATTATGACCCACTCAGAGATAATTATTGAATTGACTATTATGAGTGGACAAGAGCAGCTTATAGCACATGGGACAAAGAGTCCCCTCATTTTTAGGACTTTTTGGTGATCCAAGGGCCAATAAATTCCATATGATATAACATGGGAAAGTTGTTATTGTTTCCACCATAGGTTTAGATAATTTTCTTAAATATTTTCAAGCTCCCACTATTGAGTCCTTCCACAAATGGGCTATTTACAATGTAATTGGTAAGTGGTTCCTCATAAACAAAATAAAAATGATAGAGAAAAGTAGGGAAGGAAAGAGGTAAATCCCTTAATTGAGATAGGTCTTCTAATAATCATAAATTTGATTAATGTGGGATAAAATCAAATCATTGGGAATCAATTCTATCTACTGCACAAACTAAAACACTACAATAAGTAAGACTCAAAATAAAATTGTGTGAACATGAAATCTAGAACTCTATTAAAAAAAAAATCATTACACAATCCTACAACTATTTGCACACCATGACGGATGTAAGATTCAAAATAACTAGAATGAGCTCTCTAATCCAATCAAATCAATTGTTGCATAGTATAATTATATATCCACTTGAATACAAACAACATCAAAAAACTTATTTTCATAGATTACTTCTCAAATCAAGACCTCTGGCAAATAACCAAGATAAAATAAGGAGGATAGGTAGGTGAAATCCTAGCTCAATCTCAACAATGTTTTGGTGCTCAAATGTGTCAACCCTATACAATGGTAAGCAATGTTGCTTATATAAACAATGATAGTCAGTTAATTGATTTTAATGGATAACCAATCTTAATTTCTCTTGATATAAACATTAAATGAATAATTATATTAGAGCTCAGTCTTTGGTGATAACACATTAAAAAGGGATAATGATCTATTCATGGCATAATTTTAGATACAACTTTAAAGATGAAATTGGATTCAAATTTTAATGCACTCCAAACTCCAATGATGAATAGGCACTCTCTAATATTTAATTTCTTCTATTGATTGATTAACAACCTAATGATGAATAACCATGTTATTATGGATTAATCCTAATAAAGAGTAGTTGGTTCCTGTTGTAACTTTGTGCATTCCTAATCACTCATGATTATCCCCATGATAACATAGTATCTTCCATATGTGCCATTTTCACCAGCTTGATTATTGATCTAAACAAGAAAAGACACCTCATTGTAAGCCAATCCTAATGATAAAACTATTGTAAATGTTGATGACCAGGGTAATATTGGAATAATGGGTTGTTATAATTATATAAATGGATACATTCAATTCTCTTTGACTCTTTTCTTTTGATTAACTTTTGAGATCTTCAATGTAGGCTTTCATAACTAATTTGATGCTCTAGTTGGTCCAAAATGCTCAGGTCTATGTGGTGTAGTCACTTTATTAGTCCCTCCTCACATAATCTAAGCATTTTGCTTTATCTTTGTATTTGATATTTGAGCCCTCCATATAAATTCTTGAAAATTTATGTCATGATCAATTCTAATCTCCACATTTTGGCCAATCAACCTTCAAGATCTAAATTTGACCCAACAACTCACCTCTGCATTTGATTGTGCTTAGCCATTACATCTAGACAATATAATCAAACATCATCTACTCATCATTTTATTCTTTACTTAGCCATAAAATTTGGGATAATTATCTACTGACATCATCTACCATCTTCAAATATTTCCACTTGTCATTCATTTGGCATCTATTTGATCTTTAGGATTGTTCATTTTGTTTATCACTCCCTTTGAGTTCCAAATACATGGGATGTCCCCATATGGTAACATCCAAGCATTTGAGATAAGATATCATCAGATATACTTATTTTTTGAGCCTCTTGAGACTCTAACTATCTAAAATATGACCATGTGTCATAATTGTGGAAGTTAGGGGCTTGACAAATATTAAACTATGCAAACAGCTTCCCAAATTCCAAGTTCACCACCTATCTTGTTGGCTTTGACTTGTCACCTGGTATTTTGACTCTACCTACTTGTTTTACTAATTACCACTTGGTACTTTTATGGCTTGCAACTTATTATTTTGATTATCAATTATATTAATGATTATGGAAGGCTCAAGTTGTGAACTAAAATTTATTTCAAAGACAAAATCCATGAGATCATTCTCAGTGGCATAATCTTAGGACTTTGGGAGATTATCACTTGTTGACTACAGATTATGTCTTTCCTAAGCTTGAACTTTCATGATGTCACCACATAGTACCATCATGGGATTTTGGGCTTGTAGGGCATCTTATACATGAACTTGTGACTTCCTTTAGGCTCTAACTACCTATAATTGTGGCACTTGTGATGAATCAGGAGGTCAAGTTAGTAGATAATTTATGAACTATAGAATTTGTAACTATCAAATCCCTAATGCATGAGATTGATTCATGTGGATAACCTATAGTTCTACAGGAGATCTGGATTATTAAAACTGCATTATAAATTTCAAAAGGCCAGAGACTCGATTCACCAAAGACTTGAGCTATAAAACTAAGACAAGATGGAGACTTTGGGAAATGATTAATGGATTAGTCAAAATCCAAAACCTATCTAAGCATAAATAAAGTTTAAGCAAAGAATATAATTAGTTAGTTCAAACCAAGTAAAATAAAACCAGATTTGATTAGACCAAAAAAAAATTATAAGTAAATCTCAAAAATGTAAATAGAGCCTAATCAACAAATAAATTTAACCAAGTAAGGACATTTAAAATTAGAAAAGATCATAATAATAGACCAAAAAAAATTCACATGATAAATTGACCATTTTAAACTATAAATTGGACTAGAATATGGACAAATAAAGGTCATAATATAGTCAAAAACTTTAGTAATGAAGTAAAAGGTCTAATAAACTATCGACTTTGATCCATCTTAATTTACTCCCCAAGGAATATAAATCTCAAATTTTTCAGAATAAGATATTAAACGAATGACAAATATAATGAACCAAAGATTGGACCTTATTGGTAAATGCTTCTAGTTGAGACAATGATCATACAAGAATGTACATTTTACTCAACACTTGAAACTTCATGAATCATGTAGCTCGATGATGCACAAAAACCCAAATCACTTTGGAATACTTCAAAAGGTTAACTTATGTTGTTTAAACTCTCAATAAGGATTGCTTAGTCATTATGAACATATGAAAAAATAAAGCAATGTCAAAATCATTAAGAATAATTATGGCATGTGACTTAGAGGCCAAACATGGAACCAAATCTTCTCTCATTGAATAGCACTCATAAATGAAGTCATAATATTATGCAAGAACCTATAATAAAATAGCTATGCTAAAGCAAGAGGGTCCACATGTGTAATCTAAGTATGAGGCATGTTGGATCCAACAACCACCACATGCCTATATTGTGTTAGCCACCTTTGTAAAATAAGCAACATTGTATTTAAAGCTTCTATAATTTTAGATAACTGATTATTCATTTCTCCCATCGACACATAAATTTCACTTAGCATAGTCATGAAAACAACACTAAAGTCATTCTCTTTGAATAGTTCCTCATGAATCACCTTCTTGAATGGAACTTTTATTTCATTTATGGTGTATAAGGTGTCTGTATCCTCCTTGAATAGATCATAATGTATTTCATCTATACTGGAAGAGAGGAATTTTTTATTCTCTCTTGCATTACTAACATGTTCCCACAAGTATTCAAATCCTATGTTTAAGACTTTGATCCTTTAAAGAATGCATTTAGACCAATTTAAGGTGGTTTTATCCTCTCATTTGTTTAAAATTATAGATTTAACCATCATGTCTATTTCAACATCAATTTTCTATAACTTCTCCCCAATATTATCTCATGAAATCCCTCTTATTTATCACATATTATATTGTTATAACAATATATCTTAATCTATATTCTAACTAATAATCATAATATTTTTATACAACAATATTCTAATTAACCTATAAATACTTACCTCTTAGTAAATACATCAAATTTACACAAATGTAAAAGCTATTCCTAACATTCCCCCCCATAGTTTTTACATGGTGTAAAAACATTCACATTCTTATCTGCAGTATGCTCACCTCTTATAGCATGCCCTATTTGGCTCATGACCTTGATACAGAGAGCCTCACTCCTCCCATGGTTTTACAAGTCTACCATAAACCTTGAAATGAATAATAACACCATCTACCTCCAAAAATTGGCATAAATAGAATTGTTTACCACTAGATACTCATAGGTCTACATACTACTGACGTAATCTTGATGCGCATGACCACTATTATGCAAAAGAAATCATCTTGCATTTATATTATGTGACTATAATAGATGTGTCATCAAGGGTCATCTCTATGATGAAGAAAGGTAGTCATGGGATCTCTGTAGTAGCTGCTCTCTTAACTATTCCCAAAACATTGTTCACATCCTAGTGGTTTTTTAGATCTCTACCACAAACCTTTTTAAGATCCATAAACTGGCTTACATTGGTGCTTTTGTCTATTTACAATGTTTTCACCTTAGGGAATCATGATTGTAAATTTCACAAAAATTACATTTCATGAACATGTATTATTCTTTTGTTCTTATTGAAAATACACACAGCAAAAATAAAAATAACACACACACACACACACATGTCACCAAAACATTAATGCGGCCCCATCGTTGGTGAATAATGAGAGGTCACTGAAAGACCTCCATCCTCTATGTATCCTCCAACCTCTAGTATATGATACTGATTGATTACTTATTTTGTATGTTGATATAGCTCAAGTACATAATCCCCCTCCCCATAATTCGGATGTCATGCACAAGTGAAAATGCATCCATAATGAAAACATATATATATATATATATATATATATATATATATATATATATTTATTTATAATTTTAACTTTTGACTCTTTAATAAATATGACATACTTGAAAAATGATTTTTGACTCATAACATGACTATGGACCCAAAACAAAATATTGACACTTTCAATTTTTACAACTTGATGACATAATAGATTTTTACAAAGGACTATACTTTTGATGATAGACATTTTGACTTTGATTTTTGATGTCAATAAAGAATCACAAGACTTTTTAATACACAAACTTATAAATGACATATTGATAATGACTCAATAAAAAGACTTTGTTTTTGACATTAATAACAGACTTGATCACAATAACACTTTTTAGATTTTTTTTCTACATAAATAAAAAAATACAAAACAAGACCTTTGACTTATAAACTAAAAAAGATTGTAAGATGATAAAAAAGTATAAAATTTTATACTTTTTTTAATAAATAATCTAAACTAAAACTTGACACACTAATAATAAAAAAATAAGACTCTATTATGCTTCATCGATATTATAGATCTTGACAGGGAATGACACCTTTGCTTGGGGGTTGGAATACGTGGAAGCAGTTGGTGACCAGGCACGAGTAGTAGAAAACTTCATCTAGAAATCCTAGTCTATAGGCATCAATCTCATGAATCAAGTTACACTAAGAATGCAGTTTGTAAAATAAACTTTGCATGTAATTAATCTGTCATATAGAGTACAATGGGTGCCATCTATTGTAGAAGTGTATATCTACATAATAGTCCTTTGATCCAATCAGATCATCAAGAATATAAGATAACTTGGTTAGAATATATTTTTTGGTTGTGCACTATAATAATAGATTTTATTTTCCCACTAAGTAAGACATAAGATGCCCTACGCAACACAGATATTCCAACATGGCAACAATGGTGAGCTTGAGATTGTCATGTCTTACCTCACAGGTCTATGTAATGTGCATCGAATGAATTGAGCCTTTCACATGTAAGGTTATCTCCATGTTTATTTTTCATGAGAACCAAACAAAATAAATAAGCACTCAGTGAATATTTTAATAGATTACTAGCATATATCTTTCAAATTATTATGTATTCACAACTATGGCATCCACAAGGACAAATCTTAGAACTACTACCCCTAAAAAAAATTAGGATTCCATCACAGACAGGAACTGGCGCTACTCTGATACCATTATTGTGGATTTAAATAGCCTAACCCAAATAATTAATACATGCACAAACAATGAAGTTTGAACACAAATAAATTTTCAACAACAAATAATATATTCCTTCACTCTAATAATAAATATCTAAGACATTACACATATTTATAAGAAATGTATTTCCTATAACTTCTCCCCAATATTCTCTCATGAAACTCCTCTAATTTATCGCATGATATATTATTATAACAATATATCTTAATATATATTCTAAATAATAATCATAATATTTTTATACAATAATATTTTGATTAACCTATAACTATTTACCTCTCGATAAATACATCTAATTTACATAAATGTAAAAGCTATTCCTAATATAACTTACACATTCTCCCATAATTTTAATTCACTATCATGAGCTTTAATTTATTGGTTGATGTTGATGATTTAATTATCAATAGCCCCATATAATTTCAACACTTCCTCAATGTACTTCATACCATTCATAAGTATCTCATCCACCCATGCTTCTAGATTTTTGCCATATGAGATGTATTTGTTGACAGTACTAATGGCTTCCCTGTTGATACCAAACACTTGAAAAGTGACATCTACCTTAGGTGTTATAGGTGTGTCAATTAGATTAAGGATATATTTGAAGTATCCTGCCAACTAATTGATTTGATCCTTAAGTTATTTTTTAGTGACCTCATCTTACTTTGATATCTTGATCATTCTTCCAATAGTCTCACACAGGGTGTGAACGTCACTTTCTCTAGTTGCCTTTCTTTGGTGATATCCTCTTGAGAGTGTAATCAATTGTGCTCATTTTTTCTTCATTCTTATCCACATTGGGCTCAATAATTTCCATAAATTATGCCCTAAAAGGGTCTAACACCAACCAAGAGGTGGTCTTAGCCTTTTTGGGATGGGGAGACTTGAGGAAATTAGCAACTATGTCAAAATATATAATGTCCACTTCCATGACCCTCTTTATTTTATTTACCATAGGTTGCACCCACTATAATAACATGCCACTAAAGGTAACAACTTGGGATCCAATTGGAGGTGGTGTAGGTTGTTTTGGATGAAAATCTTATGGGAGTGGAGGAATGGATGGGGAGACTAAAGGAGATGAAATAATAATTGTGTTGGCTTCTTTAATAGATTTTTATTTTGTTGTGAGGTATTATTGGGTGGTGTTAGGAATGATAAGGAAAGGATCACCATGAGGTAAATAATACTATGACATTACATACTTCTTTGCTTTTAATTTTGTGCCCATAATAGGGCTCTCATCACATGTTTTTCTTAGTTGTTTTCTCTGCTCGAAATCCTCTTCATCACCACCTTCTGAACTTGAAGAGCCAGATGATTAAACTATCATGATAGTGTCACTCTTATTTAGAGTTGATATAGGTGCCTAATTTAGGGCATTGAGATCCTTGCTTTATTTGAGCTCCCTACTCCCGTGAATTCTAACAATTTCTTATCAATCCATCTCTTAGTCCTAGCCAACATAGTCTTAGTTTATCCCTTTAAATACACTACTTCCCTTATTGACTGATTGATGGTTGGAAAAGGAGCAACAACAACTCTCTCAACATATTCATGATCAATGAAATTAGTCATATAATCCACCATACCATCTAAAACCCATTTATTTTTTAATGTTATAATCTGATCAACACTCATTCTACACCAATCTTGTCTGACTGCCTAATGTTCATTAGAACAATCTACCCAATAATCCTCCAAATGAGGCACATATTCATAGGAAGAGCCAATGCCAAGATTATTTTTTATAAACCTTTTAATATCAATAGAAGATTTGTAAGGATATCAATGAAGGGTGAATTGAGAGATGGCAGATTCAATATCTTGAGCATTGACTGTAGTTCTACATAAAATGTTCCAAAGAGACTAGGAACGTGACTCCTATCACATGCTTACTTTCATAACAATTGTGACCTATTATTAGTTACTTACGCAACTCAATAAATATGATATTATCATTAGATAATATTGTTAACTTTTAGGGGATATCCTTCAAATCCTCCAACACTAGTGTAGGTAAAATTTTAGAACTAAACGAAGCATCTACCATAATGGTTGATCAGGGTAGCTGCTTTATCAAAAATTCTTGTTCCCCAGTCTTCATCAAGTGTTTGTATTATATACATTATGAAATCATCATTCACTCTTCTGAAGTGTTTATTACTATGCTCTAGAGTTAGTTGAGACTATTATGCATATACTTGAGTAGAAGCATCAACATGGGCTCATTGAGAGAAACCTAGGTATATCCTTTGTGAGGCTAAGTATACCAAATATAAATTCATATAAAAATTACTTTATTGAGTCTATGTTGATCAGTTGGTGATGCAAGGCATCATTGATAATTTATCCCCAATCAATGAATAATTTTCCATTAGAAATTATGTTCATATCCATGAACATCCAGGGTTATAAATTCATAGTACTTTCATTACCAACTACACAATAAAGAAGAGCAATCATGCATGAAAGCTCCTCATTGAAATATGATCTCAAGAAGTTCCTTGTAAACTTCAAGATTTTAGTTACTTTATGATTCAACTAGGAGCCATTGATTACTATCAAATATTTATCAATATTTTTTCCCCAACAACTTTGTCCCTAAATGGGATCATGCCGGCATAGGTATCATGAATGGGAATCCTCATTGTCATTCCCATAGACATCCCATTTATCTTAGCCATTAGTTATCTTCCACTTTATTTTATTTATTTGGTCTTATGATCATAATCTCTTGTGTAAGTGAATACCATGTCTAAGTATTAAATGGATATTAGAAAGCTAATTTCTTTGATAATAGCACTTTCCACCAAGTAGATTGTTAGCGTACTAGAATTTTCCACATTCAGTCTTTTATGGATTTCCTCTAAGTTGACGTGCCCAATCTATGAATCTATAAAGTTGAGGATGTTTTTGTCCAAAATAAATATCGATTTAAAACTCATATACTTGTACTTCATCATGTTGGGCTTCAAAAACTCGAGAGACACTTCAATAAGGGTTAACAAGTTTAATGTATCTAAAGGGAAGAAATGTTGGTGGGTTTGAAATGTGTAGGTCACAGTGATTATGAGATAGGCTCCTACACACTATGGAAAATTTCACCTAAAATAGATATCTAGGGGAGGAAATGAAATGGGGGGAACTTTTTGGAAATGGTAATTATCTTGCTAAGAAAAAATACTATAGAGGGCAATACTAGAAAGTAGAAAATTTTGACAAAGTTTTAGCAGTGTGGTGTCATCATAGGAGAATAATCACATTGAGGTATAATTTTTTGGATATAATAATATCCAAATGAGGATCTAAAGTTATTATAAATAATTTTGTTGGTGGTTTGGTGTGAAATAATTGACAACTTAGCATTACGCATGGTGATTTCCCACATAGACACACAAATGGGTCATGTGTCATCTTGGGCACATTAGACATATAGATGTGCATATGCATGTAGATGTGTCCTTACATATATCACTTCCATAAGAATGGGATAACATCTACCATATCCAAATATATGTGTAGGATGTGCATCATGTAGTTTGGTATGTGTCCACTACGTTAGTGGAGACACGTGGGATGCATATCGCATGGAGCAGTGGGTGTCCATGGTATTTATGGAGATGTGTGGGATTTGCATCACATGAATTAGTGGGTTATATAGGTGGAACATTACCATGAAACATGATATTCAAGGATCAAGGAGGCCCAACATTTGAAATGTATAAGGTGCAAAGATGTGACCTACGTGTTAACATAAAGACTTAGTCAATTTTTCAATTTTTACCTTTTTTGATTATGAATTTTCTCAATTTTTAAATATTGTTCTCAATTTTTGAGATAAATTACCCTTAGAAAATTTGGAAAAAAATAGATAGCTCAACTAGGGATATGGTTTTGTAAGAATACATAAGGTAAACTTCTAGAATCTTATGGTTTCATATGATAGTGTCTTACCCATTAGGCCACAAAGTTTACTTGAAAACAACAAGAAAGAGGAAGAAAATGGGGAAAACCAGAACCAAAAAAGGGAAACATGCATAGGGAATGGTAGGTGATAGCCTACCTTCACTCTTTATAAAGTTTCAAATATTTCCCATTGTATGACAGTAGGAGGTGAATACCATCTCTATATGCCAAATAATATGTATTATCATCATAGAAATGTCAAATATTGAATAGACCCATTCATAGGGGTCTAACTTCCTATGACTTCCTTGTAGTTCTCTTATTTTATCCTAAATTAGGACCAAGTCTCTTACTTAAAAGTCTCAATGTCAAGCCTTGTGATCAAATAGTTATTTGACCTTTTTTTGATGTGATGCAATCCTATCAATCATTGTAACTTGTTCTTATTCTATTTTAGCTAGATACATTATCTTTTTTTAGAGCATATTTGAATTGATCATCCTTAATTGATTGAGACAATTTCAAGGCTAGGAATTCCATAGAGATAGGAATCATTTCATCTATACCATAGATCAAACGAAAGGGAGACGTCCAAATTTCTCTCTTGGGTGTTATCTGATCAGCGCACAGGACATCATATAACTTATTGTGCTAATTTCTTTGATTTTCATCAACCAAGTTAGGAATGATGGTGGTGATGTTTTTATTGATGTATTTTGCCTGGACATTACACTGAGGATAATAGTTTGATAAATGTGAAAAATAAATTCCATACCCATAATAGAACTAATTAGCTTAGTTGAAGAGAAGTTGGAAGCAATATCCATGAAAATTTTATGTAGATCCCTGAACCTGACCAATATGTTTTATTTTATGAAATTAAAAATAACTTCAAAAGTGGAAGATATTATAGGAATAGATTTTACTCATTTAATGAAGGAGTTAGTCATTGTTAGAACATGAGTGTGTTTTACCTTGGAATGAGGATTCAAAGTCCTGATTAAGTCTAATCCCCATTGTTGAAATGGTTCTTTGATGACTATAGGGCGAAGACATAATGTTGTAAGCTTAGGTTAAATAAAAAAATATTGACAAGCCTTGCATTTAAAAACCCAATCTTGTGCATCCTTGAATAGTGTTGGTCAGTAATAGTGGGATTGTATAATTTTGAAGGTTGTGACTAAAAATGAGAAATGTCCTCCATGATATGTCATGAAGTGCCTCTAAGATTTTATTTTATTGTACCTTGTTTACACATCTTAATAAATTACCATCTAGGGAATTCTTGAATAATGTATTATCCCAAACTACATACCTAAATGCTTTCAATTTGAGAGTTTACTTTTTTTTTTGGAGTTCAAATGACATGGGAATCTCCATATGAGAGGAAATATTTAATACCAGAATACCATTCTTCAAGAGAATCAATAAAAATGACCAATGATACCTATTCATTTTATTTCCTTTATGAATGAGCACCTATAGCAACCAATTAACAAAGGCCTTATCCTCTTACCAACTTAGTGGGTTTAATATCTAAATTATATTATTGAAATTTAGTCATACAATCACCTCTTTTTGATCCAAGCTCTTGGGTAAGAAGTGATTTGAATGTTTAATATTGAACCATTATGATGGTGTGTGAATTCAATAGTTAGAACCTAAAGTGTTTCACTTCTTAGGAGACTACATATGCATGCTTCTCAACTAATGAATATTTGATTTTATGGTATTTCATTACACAACTCATGAAATCAATAGGAGATTCAATCCCATCCTTATTTTTTAGCTTCAGGATAACAAACAATGTGTAATTGAAAGAATAACAGTATGTAATGAATTATTTTTTATAATATGAAAAGGTCAATACTAGTGCCTTAGTGATAACTTAATTGATCTCATTTAAATCTCTTTCTCCATCATCACTCTATTTGAAAGAGTTAATTATACTCATCATTAGCACAATATGTCTTATGAGTTTAGCAAAGTTGGGAACAAATATTCTGAGAAAGTTGACCTTGCCGAAGAATGAATGAATGCCTAGCTTGTTGGTAGGTAAAGATAGTTGTTGAATTTATTTACTCTTTATAGATTAATATTGGTACCTTATTTGGAAACTACATGACCAAATATTTTACCTTAAGTTAATGGAAAGATATACTTTTTGGTATTTAAATATATCCCATAAGTTCAACATCTTTTAAATACCATCTTCAGGTGTTCAAAGTGATCTTATATCCCCTTTGAGAATACTATGAAATCATCTAATTAAATCATTATGACTTGTTCCTCATGTCGTTGAAGGCAAGATCCATTATTATTTTAAATGTTTCCCCTTCATTGATGAGGCCAAAAGAGATTCTCTTATCCGTAAAATTTCTCCATGGGGTGGCAAACATTATTTTGTATTGATCTTTCATAGCCACTTTAACTTGATCATATCCCAAAAACCCACCCAATATAGACAAATTTTTAGATCTTGTGACAACATGTAGGATATAATACATGATCAGAAAAGGGCAATTATCTTTGATCCAGGCCCAATCGAGATTGTATAAAACCACACAAATCTTGACTTTTCCATTCTTCTTTCTATCAATCATGATTTTGGCTACCCAAGTTTAATGATGGATAGGGAAGATGATTATATAATCTAACATTTTCTTGATCCCTTAATAAATAGTACAAGTGATCGTGATTGTAATGTCTTATTTTTTTGTGAATGGATTAACTCCAGGTTTTAGTAGAATATTGTGTTTCATACTCTTACGTCTAAAATACTTTAGATTAGCATAGCACAAAGCAAATATATCCCTGTACAAGTTGAAAATATCGATGAAATTTCTACATTATTCCTTAAAACAAAAGTTTATAATGTTGACATATATTGGTTTTTATTTTGTACCAATGTCCACTTTCATGTACTTGGGTGATCTTTGGGGATATTCTTGGACCTTTTACTTTATACACCTTTCACATTTGTTCAACATTTCTTTTATAAAAACCAGACCTTTTGGGATCTTATTCCCTTTTAGTTAGATAATCTTATCATCTAATTGATTAACTTCCTTATTAGATGATTCAAAGATTTTTACATCCTATTCCTCTTGGATAGAAGACTATTTATAGGTTATTGGAATTATATCAAAATATATATTTTTGAGGTTGTCTTGTTCTTCCAAGATAGAGAAACTTTTCTCATCATTTTTTGAACTCTTGACAATGTTTAGAATTATCAAGAACACTAGGATGATACACCATCTTGATGATATATCAATCCTTATTTATTTATGAATGTGTGATTAAAAGATAAATCCATATATCCAAGGCATAAACCTTGGAATTTTTCTACTCTTGGGATAACATTTATGGTAAAAGCTTTGAAATTTTTGATGTAGTTGTAGACTTTATTTCTATAATACTTTAGCCTATCATTATTCACCTAATATTGGCTTCGTATTTGTTTGAAAATCAATTCATCATCACCTTGAGATTTGAGATTTTGGATGCCCATTTATTTTGATACTTGTAATCATAGGAGCAATGTTTCATATTCAGTAGCAGTATTAGTACATTCAAACTAGAGCTTATAGGAAAAAGAAAAGAACTCCTTTTTTGGAAAAATCAAAACCACTCAAGCACCTGACCCTATAGTTGAGCAACTTTTATAAAATTATAAGGTCTATATGTCATTTAGATCACCTTCCACAAGTTGAAAATGTTCAAGAACTTTTTTAGTCATCATCAGATATGTGTCATGGCATGTTTTCTCATACAAAATCTTTATCTGATGATCATTTGTTTTTTTACACCAAATACTTGGCTTTTGGTTTTAGAAGTAATTTCTCATCAAATGCTTTTACCAAAATCACAATCTATGTCCAATCCAATTTTATTTAACCTCTAATCTCCTTACAAAAATATCATCTCAAAGGCATTCCATAGTTGGGAGGACTGTCTACCACTAAGATGGTCATCTTGACTCTCTTTTGAGGAAAGGTGGACAAAGCAACCAATATATCCTTTATCTATCCAATTAGTGGGACTTGTTTTACCTCCATGTTAAAATATCAACCAAATTTTTAGTGAAAGTCAATCTCAAGGTGTGTGTGACTTGGGATGGCATGACATTATCTGAGGCAACTAAATTAATTATGTAATTCTTCAACCTAAAACCACAAATAAATAAATAAATACACATATAAAGGTTCAAGCCTTTCATTAATTTTAGCATAAATAGCTATGTTATTTTACAAATCAAAATAAACTATCCTAATGTGTGCTCTTTGAGAAGATACATTAGAAATTTTGCCTTTGATAAACTTGATCAATATGTCAAATTATTCAGTGTTCGGCCTCAAGTATTCAATTTAATAAATCTGAAACTTAGTCTTGTTGATATGATTAATTTGTTAGGAATTAAAAACTTTAAACCAAATTTAATATGACCATAAATCAGATCTAAATTATGCAATAGCATGCATCATGGAAACATTCCTTAAATCATAGATATTATGAAAGCATAAATGGAGAGAACAAGAATCAATCACACATAACACAGATCTATCATGGTTTACCCAATGTGGGCTACATCTATTAAGAAAGTCCTTAAATAAAATATTAATCTAAAAATAAGATTATAATGAACTCTCACAGATATAAAATATCTCCTATAGAAAATGTTTCACAAAAGCAATGTTACATTTTAACCTACACCTATACTTTAATGTATCTCATAAGTTGTTATACCACACCCTACAATAAAAACTTGCACTTTCAAAAAACATCTACACTTTTACTCTAATCCTCAAAGCCACACCCTGTAAATAAACTATCAACCTATAAAGGTCACACCACACCTGTATATATAGTAAATGAAGGACAATCCACAAAAAGAGGAGAAATTGTGCCATGCTTATCCAAGAAAAGCATAATCCACTAAGGACACCTTAGTTCTACCTCATCAAGCTTATCCAAAAGCCCACCCAAGAAGGAACAAACCAAGATTGACTCTCCACCTTTAAAGGCACATTTTCTAACAACATGTGATCACAAACAACTCCTTGAAATAACGAAGGCATCCCCTTTTCCAATAAATAACCAACTCCCTCAGATCAAAGAAGTCAACATAGAAAATAGGCATCTAACAACCAACTCCATAAAACATGGAAACATAGAATTTAGATAAAACAAGGACTATTCCACTCACATGTGGAGCAAGGTTCCATAAAAGGTGGAGTAGGGAAAACTATGCTCCCCACATATGTGGAGCTCTCTAGGCCCCCAAAATACACTCCTAAGGTCATGTGATAGCCCCAAAGGGCTCCACACTCAACAATCTCCCACTTGGAGACCGTTTCTCCTAAAAAAAATCTATCACTGCTCCATGACCACTAAGGCCAACCAAATCTAAACATAGTTTCAATTTGTCTAATGTGACCACCTTAGTCATCATATCCACAAGATTCTAACTAGTATGAATCTTCTCTAGCTTTACCAAGTTCTCCTCCAAATTTGTCCTAATGAAGTGATAAAGTAACTAAATATGTTTCATCCTTGAGTGGAAAGTGGAGTTCTTTGTCAACTGAATAGCACTCTGACTATCATTTTATAGTCTCCCAACTTCCTGCTCATGCCCCAAATCTTGAAAAAACTCTTTTAACCAAATCATCTCCTTAATAGCCTCTATGGTAGCAACATAATCTACCTTTGTGGTTGACAAAGCCACGACCTTCTATATCTTAGAAATCCAACTAACTATTGTATCTCCAATAGTAAATAAATATCCTATCATACCTTTCCTACTATCAATATCCCCTACCATATTCAATTCCACATAACCACATAAAGTGGTATCTGATCTGCCATAACATAATGCAATATCAATAGTTCCTCTAAAATACCAAAGAATCCATTTCACTGCTTGCCAATGCTCATAACCTAGATCACTCATATACCTACTCATAACTCCCACTACTTGGGTAATATTTGGCCTAGTACAAACCATGGCACACATCAAGCTAATAACTACTGATGAGTAAGGTACCTTGGACATCTTAAGATTTTGAGCTTCTATCTTGGGACACCACTCCTTTGATAATCTAAAGTGGCCTACCAAAGGAATACCAACAGATTTAGCATCCAACATGATAAACCTTTCTAAGACTTTCTTCGCATACTCTGATTGGGATAAGATCAACGTCCTCTCCTTCTTGTCATAAAAAATCCTCGTACCAAGGATTTGCTTTGCAGAACCTACATCCTTCATAGAAAAGGATTCACTAAGTTGTTTCTTGAGTATATGAATATGTTGTATGTTCTTTCTTAAAACTACAAGGTCATTGATATACAAGAATAATATAATAAAGGAACCATCATCAAAATATTTAATGTACATGCAATAGTCAAAATTAAACCTTTGATATTCTTGTTCCAATATAAAAGAATCAAATTTCTTATATCATTATCATGGAGCTTGTTTCAGGCCATACAAGTTCTTCTTTAGTCTACACACAAAGTTCTCCTTCCCTTTGACCTCATATCCCTCTGGCTACTCCATATACAAGTCTTCATCCAAAACAACATGAAGAAAAGCAGTTTTCAGAACTTACTATTCTAAGTGCAAATCCTCAACTATAACTAAACCAAGAATAGTCCTAATAGAATTCATTTTTACAAGAGAGAAAATCTCATGAAAATCAATACCTAATTTTTGTGCAAACACCTTGACCACCATGCTATCCTTATACCATTTTATCCCTTCATCCTCTTATTTTATCCTAGAGATTCACTTGTTTAAAAATGTGTTCTCACCCTTGGATGGCCTTATCGAATCCCATGTTTGGTTCTCCATGAGAGATCTATGTTCTTCATCCATGGCTTGCTCCTACTTCAACTTGGCATCTACCTACATTGCTTCCTCATAACACTTTGGTTCTCCATTATCAGTGACTAATAAATAATTCAAAGAGGGAGAAAAACATTTAGGTTCTCTTCTTACCCTAGAAGACCTTCTTACCATAGGATTTTAGGGTCCTTTTGTAGAAGGTTCCTAAACAGAATAATTGGATACTTTGTCATCCGCAATATTATCCAATATTGTGTACTCTTTTTATTCATGTTCATGTTCTTGCAACTGATCCTTATACATGACTTTTTCATTAAAGACTACATCTCTAGACCAAAATATTTTATTATCTTTAATGCTCCATAAATGAAAACCAAAGTCATCCTCACCATATCCAACAAATGTGCATTTCTCTTATTTAGCCTCTAACTTGGTCCAATCCTCTTTTTTAATGAGATCAAAAGCCTCACATCCAAAGACTCTAAGAAAAGAATAATCAACATTCTTACTAGGCCAAGATTGTTCAGGAATGCCTCCATACAAAGGCATAGAAGGTCCTCTTTTATTCAGAGATACTACTATAATAACTGCTTCTACCAAAAACTATAAAGGCAATTTTGCATATAACATCATGCTCTTACTATGTTCCATTACTATTTTGTTCATCCTTTTAGATACCTCATTCTGATATGGAGTTCTTGAAACCATAATTTTCCTATGGATTCCATTGTTAGAACAATAATCAAAGAAAGCATTACTATAATACTCAACTCCATTATCTGATCTGAGACATTTCATTTTGAGACCTATTTCATTCTCAACCAAGGCTTTCCACTTCTTAAAAGTGTTAAATACATCAAATTTCTTTTTAATGTAATAAATCCAAACTTTCCTAGTTGCATCATCAATAAAGGTAACATAATAATTAGATCCACCAGTAGAAGATACCTGAGCTGGTTCCCATACATCTGAATGTACCAACTCTAGATTATGCTCTTTCTTTATGGGTCCAACTTTCAAGAACTTAACCCGCTTTTGTTTCTCATACACACAATTCTCATAGAAGTATAGATATATGTATTTTAATCTAGGAAACTTTTATTTTAAGATATCCATACCCTTATGGCTCATATGACATATCCTATTGATCCGAGCAACAATTCAGGCGATAATTCGGGTGACAGTTCCACCTTAATTGATGACAAAACTTTTGGGAGCCATAACTTTTACACTGTAGCTCCAAATGACTCACTGTTTAAACCGTTGGAAAGATAAAAACAAGGAGAACACCGTGAGATGTTAAGGATATTTTTTCAATGAATTTTTACCCCTAAAAACACAATGTAAGTGCCCCAAATTTCAATTTTAGTAGTAGTCTAAAAATAGTAATTCCTCAAATTTTGTATTGTTTTAAAGCATGGAAGTCAAACCACTTAATATCCCTCAAGATTGGTGACCTTCCACATCCTCCCCTTACTTTCAAAATGGGTATAAATGAAGATGTAACCCGAAATGGAAAATCAGACATCTCTTCCTAGAGATAAGCATATTGTTGTATTGCGATCTTGAGTAATAATACATCTCTTCTCAGAGAATTCATTATTGTTGTGTTATTTATATGTTCTTGAAATATTTATCAACCAAAAATTTTGAGTTTTGGATCACCTATAGTGCCACAAAGTTGCATGTCCATCTATAGTAACTAAATCAAAAGAATCAACACTAATAGTCAAATATAAAGTACTAGCTTTTTCATCTCTCAAAATCATAAGAGCACCTTTGGTAACTTTCCAAGAATATAAAGTAAACATAATTGAACATCCCTCACTACCCAATTTCCCCACTAAAACTAAATTTCATCTTAACATAGGCACGTGTCTAACATCCTTAAGTAACCATGTTTTCCCATTCTGCATATTAACCTGAACACAACCTTTCCTTACTATCTCACATGGTTCATCATCACCATGATAAACATGTCCTAGATTCTCTTGAGCATAATCAGTAAAATAATGTCTATGTGGCGTGGTATGAAAAGAAGCCCCTGAATCTAATACCCAAGACTCAAAAAAACTATCCATAAAAATAATTAAGGCATCCTGCCATGATTTACTTAATGTCACATTTACCTCATTCGTTTCCTCCTTATTATCATTCTTATCCTAAAGTGACCAATGATCCTTCTTTCAGTGTCCACTCTTCCCACAATTCTAGCATATCATCTTAAATCTAGATTTGGACTTAGATCTACCTTTTGACATCTAGATCTGGACTTAGATCTACCTTTTGACTTTCCATGATTGCTTTTGATCTTCTCCTTTTGCCTCCCTCTAATATCAATAGATAAAGCATTACCTAAATATGATTCATTAGTATTTTTCCTTTGCAACTCTTCACTAAGAATCACACCTACAACATCCTCAAAATTTAAGTTTCCCTTGGTAGGGACTACATTACTCACAGCCATAACCAAACTATCCCAACTATCAAGCAAAGAACACAAAATCAATAAATTTCTAACTTCATCATCAAGCTTAATTCCAACAAAAGTGAGCATACTTACAACCATATTAAAATCATTAAGATGATTAGAAATTGAACCATTGTCAGACATTTTCATGTTAACTAATATTTTCATAAGAAAAATATTATTAGAAGTTGAGAGTTTCTCATATAATCTTCCAAGTTTATCCATGAGATCCTATGTGGTTTTCTCATTATAAATATTAAATGTAATAAAAGATGTAAGGCATAACTATATGGCTACCAATGCCTTCCTGTAAAGCAATGACCAATATGAATCACTCATACTTATAAGTTGTTCTACTTTCCACTTCAGGGGGAGATGTAGCTCCTTGTGATATAGGTAATCTTCCATCTACATTTTCCACAAACCAAAATGCTTACCATCAAAATTCTCAACCCTAAATCTGATCTCTTCTCCCATAGATCCCACTCAAGCTAATAACCTTCATGTGATTTACCACTTCAGCAAAACACACAACCAATGGCTCTGATACCAGTTGTTAAGAATTAAAAACTTTAAACCAAATTTAATATGACCATAAATCATATCTAAATATTGTAATAGCATGCATCATGGAAACATTCCTCAAATCATAGATATTATGAAAGCATAAATGGAGAGAACAAGAATCAATCACACATAACACATATCTACTGTGGTTCACCCAATGTGGGCTACATCCATTAAGAAAGTTATCAAATAAAATAGTAATTTAAAAACAAGATTACAATGAACTCTCATAAAGATAAAATATCTCCTATAGAAAATGATGTACTTTAACCTACACTTTATTGTATCTCAAGAGCTACTATACCACACCCTACAATAAACACCTACACTTTTCAAAAACATTAGCACTTTGACTCTGATCCTCAAAGCCACACTCTGCAAATAAACCATCAACCTCCAAAGGTCACAACACACTTGTATATATAGAAAATGAAGGAAAATCCACAAAAGGAGAAGAAATTGCACCATGCTTATCCAAGATAAGCATAATCCACTAAGGACACCTTAGTTCCACCTCATCAAGCTTATCCAAAATCTCACCCAAGAAAGAACATGCCAAGATTGACTCTCCACCTTTAAAGGCACATTTTCCAACAACATGTGATCACAACCAACTCTTTGAAACAAGGAATACATCCCTTTTTCTAATGAATAACCAACTCCCTCAGATCAATGAAGTCAACATGGAAAATAGGCATCTAACAACCAACTCCATAAAACATGGAAACATAAAAATTAGATAATATAAGGAATATTCCACTCATTTATGTAATAAGGTTCCATAAAAGGTGGAGTAGGGAAAGTTGTGCTCTCCACATTTGTGGAGATCTCTAGGCCCCAAAAATACACTCCTAAGGTCATGTGATAGACCCAAAGCTCTCCACACTCAACAATCTCCCACTTGAAAATTGTTTCTCCTAAACAGAATCTATCACTACTCCATGACCACTAAGGCCAACCAAATTTGAACATAGTCTCAATTTGTTCAATGTGGCCACCTTGGTCATCATATCCATAGGATTCTAGCTAGTATGAATCTTCTCCATCTTTACCAAGTTCTCCTTCAAAGTCTTCCAAATAAAGTGATAACATAACTAAATATGTTTCATCCTCGAGAGCAAAGCAGAGTTCTTTGCCAAACATATAACACTTTGAATATCATTGTGTAGTCTCCCAACTTCCTGCTCATGCCCCAACTCTTGAAACAACTCTTGTAAACAAATCAACTCCTTGCTAGCCTCTATGGTAGACTATTACTCTACCTCTATGGTTGACAAATTCACAACCTTCTATATCCTATAAATGCAACTAACTATTGTATCTTTAATAGTAAATTTATATCATATCATACTATTGACCATTTTTTGCCCAACATGCCAAAAATTGGTCCCCTTCTTCCCCTGCTATTCTAGGCCATTTCATTTTTTGATTTTGCACAAGTCTAGGAAAATCTACAGACTCTACAGGTCATTTTTTATGGAATCTGTAGGTCTAAATCTATAGACTCTACAGGTGGAATTTCTACGGACTCTGTAGGTTAGTCTTTTTGGTACATGAAGGATCAGTTTCAAAAAGTGTCAGGTTTTACAAGGTTTCTTTAGACTTTTGTCTAGAAATTCATAAGGAAAGTTGGCATCTTCAAACCTTTGAACTGGTTCAAGGCCTTGGTTCAACCATTGGTTCAATGTTTAAGTTCAATTGGCCTTGGTTCAACCACTTGGTTCATCGGCAAAGTTCAAGGCCTTGATTCAGTGGCTTCAGTTTCATCGGCTAGTTTAATCAATAAGTTCAACACTTGGTTCAATGCCTAGTTCAATCAGCCTGAGTTCAATCAGCGAGATTCATCATTTGGTTCAACCATTAGGTTCATCAGCCTTGGTTCAATCGGCTTAGTTCAATCAAATTAGCTTATCGGCAAGTTCATTAGTGTGCAGTGTTGAACCGTTAAACCAGTTCAATGGACTAGTTCAACGCATTGGTTTAATGCATTGGTTCAATCATTCAGTTCAAGCATGAATGGTTCAAAGGGGTTGGTTCAATGAAGGGCTCGGCTCATAGCATTGAACCATTGAATCAGTTTAATGAACTAGTTCAATGGCTTAGCTCAAGGGGACGTCCCAAGGCCAAAGGGTAGGTGCCCTTGCAGAGGGAAGTTTTTGAGTCAAAAAACCCTTTCAGAGGGCAAGGAGCTTCTCAAAGGCAGCCAAAGGGTAAGTTTTTAGAATTTTGTTTGAGGCCAAATTCTTTCAAACTTTTTGTCTGAAGGAATTCCTTCGAATAAAAGGCCTAAAGGAATTCGGGGGAGGCTGCAGTTTAAAGGGGCCAAAGGAATTTGGGGGAAGTCAAAGTGGCCAATTCCCACAAACTTTTTGTCTGCAGGAAAAAAGCTTAAAGTAAAAGACCCATGAAATAAAAGCCTGTGAAGTAGAAAAACCTTGTAGAAAAGACTCGACAGATTTTGCCAAGGACGGTGACATCCCAAAAGCCATCAATTTTAAGGAGACAGACTAGCCGTTGGGTGACAGCTGTGCGAACGTCAAAATTAACATAGTGAAATAGCCATTTATTTTGAACTGCCTGAGTGCCAACCATGGAAAGAGCCCAAGGAATGTAGTGACCTACCAGAAGATCACCCTTGAGGACTGAAAGAGCAAAAGGAGACAAATCAGAAAAAAGACAAGATGCAAAAAAAAGACAAAGCATCCAAGTGGCAAGAGGAGATGTCAACTCAGGGATTTATTCCTATAGTTGGAATAGTGTTTGCTAGGCGGTCACCAAATGGCGCAAATAGTAGACAAGCCACGTAAATTCCTAGAAAAGAGTAGTTTGTTTGCAAAAAAGAGGTGCAGCGATGTTTTTACATTAATGTGGGATGACAAAGTCAAAGCAAGAGTCAACAATCAGACGGCTTCCTCTTCCCAAGGTTAAAAATGCACATGGGCCACTTGAAAAAGGGGCACCAAAATCTTTTTTAGGAGGTGCCAAAATTATCTTCATCTTTCTATATATTGTAAAAAATTCTCATTTGAGAGGGATCCACTCTCTTAGCCTTAAGGCAAAACTCTACCCAAAAATCTCTCGGGCTTGTAAGGCAGAGCTGTCAGTTTTACCTTGAATCAGAACTTAGCATTTTTACCTCTATCTGGGCTTGCACTTTAAAGTATATGTCTATTTTCTCCTTGTGTTAAGTCATTGTCTCTCATGCTTTCATAGATCGATCACAACATGTCCAATGCATTGTGAAGTCTCTTTTCTGCAAGTTTGCCAGAAGTGTCTACAGAAAGAATATAGGTGCCTGTGAATAGACTGCCATAAGTGTGTTTGAGGATGCCTCTAGTAGTTTCTTCCTCCCTGTATTTCCACAAACCCCTAGCTGACTGTTACAGAGGAGCTTCCCACTTCAGATAAAGTGTATGGGCACTTCATTTTGGTGAAAAGTGTATATTTGGGCTGGGTGGGTCAACTTTTCTAGTGTATCACCTTTTTTTTTTTAGGCTTAGGTTTTATTTTCAACATCTCTCTCTCTCTTTTCATCCCCCCCTTTTTTTTCATTTTATTTGTTAGCAGTAGGAGAAACTAGGGCTTAAAAGATACATCAAAGGGAGCTAGCCCTCATCTAGAGACTCTCCCCTCTAGCTTTGTCAGTCCCACAAGTGAGAGGGGAGTTCCCATTATTGCGTGTGGAAAGGCAGGAGCTTAGCCTCCTGCCCTGGGTGCAATCCACTGCATCAATAGTTTTTGGCACACCTGGTGGGACCAACTAGGACAAGTTTTGTCCAAAGAGTTGAAGAATTTTTGGTGTGTTCTTCAACCGACTAGCCTTTGGAGGCTTTTGCATCAACGCCAATGGTCACTCTAAGTTGAATCAGCTAGTTAAGCAGCCTGGTGCCTTCAGAAATCACATTTTTGTATGTATATTTCCTTTACACAAAATCATGGACCTTGTATTCCTTCATATGACTATGATCAGGCTCCAGATATTCATGCAATCCCCTCAAGTAGCTCTCCTAGTTGCTCTTCAATGATAAGAGAGGTGGCACTGGAGTTTGAGAAGCAGGTAATGGAAATAGACAGACTAGATGAGTAGTATGATTATCAACAGGAGATGATGTATAAAGAGGCATGTTTGTTCAAGCACATTAAGGCCTTGCAATCCATGGAGGAGGAGGTAGCAAAATGGAGGAATCCATTCATTCAAGGCAGTCAGCCTTGCGTGCCCCCTCCTATCCTAAATAAAACCCCCTCTTGTACACCAAATCCTTTTTATTAGATGGCACTTGTTCACTCCAGTTCATCTAATGCATCTGCTCTCAATCCTGTGTGCCTGGCTTTCTAGCATCAAAGGGCATCAAAGCAACCCCCCATGGAGATCAATCTTCTCAATTCTTTCTATTGTGAATCTTCCATTGGGGGTAATAACATGAGCTAGCATGTCCCTCTTTTAGAGATCCTATCGGTGCATCAATAGTCTCTTCCTAGCATTCCTCAACCCCCCAAGTTTTTCAACATGAAGTGCAGATTCTGAGTTAGAGGAAGGAATGCCAGGAACCAACCCAGAGCCTTGAAGAAGATGATGCTAGTGATCTCTAAGAAAGACTCTTTCAGGATAATCTAGCCAGGCAAATTGAAGATTTACAAGTTAGGATGAGACTACTTCATGAAAGAGAAATAGAACTTCTAGACCTTGTGGAGAAGCCCCAGGACCTTGGAGAAAACAAAGTTGTTGCCTGTTCACAGGAGCAAAATTCCAATTCTGAGATCTTGAACTAGGGAAAAATAGTAGAATCATGGCGCAAGAAGGAGGAGAAGAAAGGTTTTTCTCAAAACCTTCAAGAAGATGAGGCTGCCCCTACTCATGATGATGTTGATGACCTCCAGGAAAGGTTCTTCCAAGAGGATATGGCCAAAAGAATTGCAGAGTTGGAATCTAAAGAGAGATTCCTTAGCCAATGTGTGATGGATGATTCAGACCCAATGGCACATCCTATGTCTAAACACACCCCATCTACACACTTCTAAGAGAATTATCAGGCCACACCTGATATTGATGAAGTGCTAGCCAGATGGAAGGAGGAGAATTGTTTGATTCTAGCTCAAGGACTGCCTCCTCTTCCACATGTTTTTTCCTCTTCATCCCTTTTCAAAGAGGAACATCTTCTGTAGGAGGTGAGTGATGAGCAGAAGATCTAATCTGTAGTTTTCCAAGAGGCTGTCATGAGTGACAATGAAGAAGAAATCATAATTGATGTTTCTTGTGAAGATCTCATTAGTAATGGAGAAGACACAGGGCATGCATACATGCAGATGTTCCAGCATATGAGGAGGAGCATAAGCATGGTGAGCTCCTCCCCCTTTATTTGATGAACTTCCTTATTGTTTCGATGAGGATGACTACTATGTTGAGGAGCCTAAGTTGGAAGAGGACCAGATGGATATCTTTGAACATCTACAAATTCTAGTCTTGGAGGAGGAAAATCAGAGGCTGATCTTCCTTGAGGAAAGCCTTGAAGAAGAAAGCTTTGAACAAAGAGTTGATGTTTTGTGAGATGAGCAATCATTTTGTGATTCCATTTCAGACATCTTAACCATCACCCTTCTTGAAAAAGGTCAAGAGGAAGCAGAGGATGAGTTTGACAGGGTGTTCAGCAAAGTGGAAGGAGACAAGTCAGACCAAGATGCACTGCAAGGGAGCTATACATATCAAAGGGCTTATGGTGATGAGCTAGCAGCCATTGACTTCTTGTTGAAATGCACCAGCATGAAGGACCAGCATTCAACAAGCTTCCAAGAACAAATAGAGTACGTATATGTTGGAAGCATGTTTGAATCTGATCCACTTGAAGGTAGGCCAATCCAGGTGACAGGCAAGAGGAGCAAGTCACCAAATCTCCTTTTCATTCAACCACTTGTCTGGCACCATAAGTTTCCTT
This sequence comes from Torreya grandis, assembly GCA_037957365.1. Taxonomy (NCBI): domain Eukaryota; kingdom Viridiplantae; phylum Streptophyta; class Pinopsida; order Cupressales; family Taxaceae; genus Torreya; species Torreya grandis. Next base: position 923,014 of record JARHVA010005198.1, on the reverse strand, counting down.
GCTAGGGAGGGGACTTAAGAAGTTTTCCCTTTGATCTAAAAAGGAAGCAAATTCACCTGGTTAGTTGTATATAGTAGTTTGCTTTCAGTTTCTTTTCCTACTTTCCTTAAGTGCAGTTTGCACAGGTAGTGTTTTTAGCCTTGTTGTTAGGACCCGAAAGCACCATTGATTACCAAGTACAAGCAACTTAACATGTGGAATTAAACTAGAAGTAACAAGTAACTAGAATTCAGAAACAACACAGAATATGAGAGACAATACCCACTTGTATTAATACTCTTCCAAAAGGAAATACAACAAAGAAGATGCCACAATCTTCTTCCTTACACACCTCTAGGGCTCCCACACCTCTAGGGCATAAACAGTAAATATCTTCAAGAGCTCACTCTCTCTCTTATGGTCCCAACACACAACTCAAACACAGAGTTGGTGTTCACCTCCAACCAGTCAGTATCACTACTACCAGTACCACCAGTCAATATCACTACTACTAGTACACAAGTGCTCCATGCACTCTAAAACTGAGTACTCCATAAACTCCAAGTACACAACGTACTCCAAGTAGATCTCCCCTAATCTTACTACCTATTGTGTTTCTGTTACCTTTGATCCTGCTTCCCCGCAAATCACCTTTAACCTCACACACACACACACACACACACACACACACACACACACACACCTACAGATCAATGATCTTACTTACCATGTAGATCTCTCTACACCCTGAAGAACCCTTGTCCTTGCCTCACCAAGTCCTTATGATTCTCCAAACCAGTACCTCGGTGGATCTTTTACCAGATCTTGCTATCCTGCAGATCTCCTTGATCATACACACTCAGCACCCCTGTGGAACTAGGAGGAACACACCTTGCTCTCTTCACTCTAAAGGAGCTAACCTTGCTCAACTCAAACTAGAACAAATTACAATACAGCCCATGAGTCTATTATATAGATCTCATGCAAACAATAATTAGACATCTAATTACAATAATTAGATCTGCAGCTCAAGACTAAAATTAGCCTCTTAACATGCAAATAATCAATTCGTTAACAAATTATTCATGCAACTGACAGCTTTAGAACCGCATAGGTGACCAATGTCAGTCCTTGTCTGGTTGGAGATAATTGACATCAGCCAATCACTGACTGATGTCAGTTTGCTCTGCACTGGATATGACCGATGTCGATTGATCAGAAAAATGCCAGCTGCTCTGCAACTTAGCAACCTCTCAACAAACTCCTCCATGTTTACATCAGTGAAGCTTTTAGCTCCACAACCTAATAATCTCCCACTTGGAGATAAATAACTGCACTATACCTATACCTGTACACCATCTAATTTGTTTCTTGGCTTGTATCCCTCTTCAAGATCAATCCTGAAGACCAACCACCACACAACCTATGGTGCAACACCTGTCATCCAAGTAACCTACCAAATCTGAAGTACTTGACCCTGCATAGCATGAATCTCTACTGTTGGTCCCTCTTAGATACCTGAGAACCCACTGAACTACTTTCCAGTGCTTCCTTCCTAAATTGACTACAAACTTTTTGACAGCACCCACTGCTTGGGCAAACTCAGGGAGTACACATGTACTCAACCTCATCATGTGAGTTAGGACACTGTTCATAGAACTGTCCAACCCATCGGCATGTTAACCGATTTCACACAATCATCTGGAGACAAAATCAACCTGTGACCTTCCATGTCTCTAAAACACACTTATGCCAAAGAATTTTTCCCCTCCAAATTCTTCATGACACACCTCTGAACTAACTTTACCTTTAGCTCAGAAAAACCCTATATGTGTAACCCTGCATCAAGCAAACAACATGAAGTAACAAGATAATGTAGTTATCATCATCCACCTAGTAAAGAAACCACAGTAGTTACAATGACATTGACTAAAACCATGCTTTGTCATCCACCTATCAAACCTGTACCACTATCCTGGAGCTTCCTCAAGACCATATGACCTGGCCTTCCGTCTCACGTATCCATTCTCTCTATTCTTTAACTAAGGTATCCATTCATCTTTCAGTGCTTTCATACCGGCTGGCAACCCTACCAAATCTCTCATTTGGTTTTGCATCTTATTTGTGCCATGCTCCCACTGTTTCCTGGATCCTTCCTACTCTATAGTGAGCAACTAGTATAAAGAAGAGGAATAACAAATTTGAGGCTTACTTACCCTTTCAGTCCTCCACATGGGCTTTTGAGACTCCTTGACATCTTGCTGTCTTCCCAAAATCTATTCCAGTGACCGACCTCGATCACCAAATAGTCTGCATCTGACCGACGTCAGTTCCATGTGACTGTCCAAATCATCGACGTCAGTCTCCACCTTCCCGACACCACCGACTTTGCCTGTCTGCACATCATCGATGTCGGTACCTATCTGTTTGATGCCAATTTTACTTGACTGATGCTGGTATCTGTGTTCACTTGTGAGTGATGACTTTTTACCTGTGAGCTTACTTTGAATCAAAACCCTATCCAAACTGCCCTGCTCAGAGATATCCAATCCCATCCACTGATCTCTGTTTGTCATCTCTTCCAAGAACACCAAGGCTTTCCAGTTCTTCAGTCTGTCAAAGACATCTGACTTCCTCTTAAGAACATGCATCTTCTTCTTGCTCATGTGACCAAGCCTACAAAGCCACGTCTTTGCAATAAAAGAAGAATTAGTAATACAAGCAAGTAGATAAAGAGTACCTGCTTTTTTACCACCTGCTAATTCAGGTGCATCCTTGGTAACATTCCAAGAATCCACTGTGAGATTTCTTGTGCATCTCTCATCACCCAACTTCCCTGAAGAAATTAGCCGTATCTTCAAGACTGGGACCTGCATGACCTTCTTCAACACCCATGTGTTGGTCGCCTACAATTTCAGCCACACTTCCCCTTTGCCAATACTTTGACAACGCTCACCAACCCCTCTATTTTGGGCTGCATGAAAAGAGACAACAGAATCTATAAACCAAGATTCTACTTTATCCAAGGAACATCCTAGAGCATCCCGTGTAATAGCATCTGCTTCTTTAGTTCCTTCATGTTGATCTTCTAACAACCAACAATCTTTCTTTTCTTGCTCTTTCTTTCCATAACACCATAATTGACCATTCATGCTTTTCAATTCCTCCATTCTTAGTGTACTTTCTTTTGTCATTGCTCTACTCCCACTCAATCAAAAACCCCTGAGAGTGACCTGTAACCAAACACAAACCTACTCCCTGTAACCTTAGCTCTAATACCAACTGTTAGGACCCAAAAGCACCATTGATTACCAAGTACAAGCAACTTAACATGTGGAATTAAACCAAAAGTAACAAGTAACTAGAATTCAGAAACAACACAGAATATGAGAGACAATACCCAATTGTATTAATACTCTTCCAAAAGGAAATACAACAAAGAAGATGCCACCGTCTTCTTCCTTACACACCTCTAGGGCTCCCACACCTCTAGGGCATAAACAGTAAATCTCTTCAAGAGCTCACTCTCTCTCTTACAGTCCCAACACACAACTCAAACACAGAATTGGTGTTCACCTCCAACCAGTCAATATCACTACTGCCAGTACACAAGTGCTCCACGCACTCCAAAACCAAGTACTCCAGGCACTCCAAGTACACAACATACTCCAAGTAGATCTCCCCTGATCTTGCTACCTATTGTGTTACTGTCACCTTTGATCCTGCTACCCCACAGATCACCTTTGACCTCACACACACCTACAGATCAATGATCTTACTTACCATGTAGATCTCTCTACACCCTGAAGAATCCTTGTCCTTGCCTCACCAAGTCCTTATGATTCTTCGAACCAGTAACCTGGTGGATCTTCTACCAGATCTTGCTATCCCACAGATCTCCTTGATCATACACACTCGGCACCCCTGTGGAACTAGGAGAAACACACCTTGCTCTCTTCACTTTGAAGGAGCTAACCTTGCTCAACTCAAACTAGAACAAATTACAATACAGCCCATGAGTCTATTATATAGATCTCATGCAAACAATAATTAGACATCTAATTACAATAATTAGATCCACAGCTCAAGACTAAAATTAGCCTCTTAACATGCAAACAACTGATTTGTTAACAAACTATTTGTGTAACTGATAGTTCTGGAACTACACAGGAATCGACGTCAGTCCCTGTCTGGCTAGAGATGATCGACATCGGCTGATCACTAATCGATGTCAATTTGCTCTACACTGGATATGACCAACGTCGGTTGATCAGACCAACGCCGGTTGCTCTGCAACTTAGCAACCTCTCAACAACCTCCTCCATGTTTGCATTAGTGAAGCTTTTAGCTCCACAACCTAACACTTGTGTGTGTTTTCCTTTGTGTGTGGGGTAAAAAGCTTCATGTTTGATTCTTGGATCTTTCAGGATATTGCTAACCTTTCTTCAAACTTGCATTCTGACTCCACGCCCAATGGACTACAAGGCATCTGGTCTCTATGCATAGTAGGCATGCTTCCTGTGGGAGTCACCAATTTGTTGACCATTTATTGCCCAACATGCCAAAAATTGGTCCCCTTCTTCCCCTGCTATTTTAGGCCATTTCATTTTTTAATTTTGCACAAGTCTAAGAAAATCTACGAACTCTACAAGTCCATTTCTACAGACTCTATAGGTCTAAATCTATGGACTCTACAGGTGGAATTTCTACGGACTCTGTAGGTTAGTCTTTTTGGCACATGAAGGATCAATTTTAGAAAGTGTTCGGTTTTACAAGGTTTCTTTGAAATTTTATCTAGAAATTCACAAGGAAAGTTGGCATCTTCGAACATTTGAACCGGTTCAAGGCTTGGTTCAACCATTGGTTCAATGTTTAAGTTCAATCGACCTTGGTTCAACCACTTGGTTCATCAGCAAAGTTCAAGGCCTTAGTTTAGCAGCTTCAGTTTCATCAGCTAGTTCAATCAATAAGTTCAACACTTGGTTCAATGCCTAGTTCAATCGGCCTAAGTTCAATCAATGAGATTCATCATTTGGTTCAACCACTAGGTTCATCAACCTTGGTTCAATCGGCTTAGTTCAATCAAATCAGCTTATTGACAAGTTCATCAGTGTGCAGTGTTAAACCGTTGAACTAGTTCAATGAATTGGTTAAACGTGTTGGTTCAATCATTCAGTTTAAGTGTGAACGGTTTAAAGGGGTTGGTTCAATGAAGGGCTCGGCGTGCAGCATTAAACCATTGAACCAATTTAATAGACTGGTTCAATAGCTTAGTTCAAGGGGACATCCCAAGGCCGAAGGGCAGGTGCCCTTATGGAGGGCAATTTTTGAGTCAAAAAACCCTTGCAGAGGGCAAGGAGCTTCTCAAAGGCAGCCAAAGGGTAAGTTTTCATAATTTTGTTTGAGGCCAAATTCTTTTAGACTTTTTGTCTGAAGGAATTCCTTCAGACAAAAGGCTCGAAGGAATTCAGGGGAGGTTGCAATTCAAAGGGGCTGAAGGAATTCAGGGGAAGTCAAAGCGGCCAATTATCGTGGACTTTTTGTCTTTGGGAAAAAATCCCAAAGTAAAAGACCCACAAAACAAAAGCCCATGAAGCAAAAAAACCCTGCAAAAAAAACTTGACAGATTTTTCCAAGGACAGTGACATCCCAAAATCCATCAATTTTAAGGAGATAGACTAGCCATTGGGTGACAGCTGCACGAACGTCAAAATTAACACAATGAAATAGCCATTTGTTTTGAACTGCCTAAGTGCCAACCATGGAAAGAGCCCAAGGAATTTAGCGACCCGCTAGGAGATCACCCCTTAAGGCTAAAAGAACATAAGGAGACAAATTAGGAAGAAGACAAGATGCAAAAAAAAGACAAAGCATCCAAGTGGCAAGAGGAGATGTCAACTCAAGGATTTATTCTTGCAGTTGGAACAGTGTTTACCAGGTGGTCACCAAATGGTGTAAACAGTAGATAAGCTGAGTAAATGCCTAGAAAAGAGCAGTTTGTTTGTAGAAAAGAGGCATGGCCATGTTTTTACATTAATGTGGGATGCCAAAGTCAAAGTAGGAGCTGACAATCAGACGGCTTCCTCTTCCCAAGGTTCAGAATGCACATGGGCCACTTGAAAAAGGGGCACCAAAATCTTTTCCAGGAAGCACCAAAATTCTCTTCCTCTTTCTATATATTGTAAAAAATTCTCATTTGAGAGGGATCCACTCTCTTAGCCTTAAGGCAAAACTCTACCCAAAAATCTCTCAGGCTTGTAAGGCAGAGCTGCCAATTTTACCTTGAATCAGAACTTAGCATTTTTACCTCTATCTTGGCTTGCACTTTAAAGTATATGTCTATTTTCTCCTTGTGTTAAGTCATTGTCTCTCATACTTTCACAGATCGATCATAGCATGTCCAGTGCATTGTGAAGTCTCTTTTCTACAAGTTTGCCAGAAGTGTCTACCGAAAGAATATAGGTGCTTGTGAATAGGCTGCCATAAGTGTGTCTGAGGACACCTCTGGTAGTTTCTTCCTCCCTATATTTCCATGAACCCCTAGCTAACTATTGCAGAGGAGCTTCCCACTTCAGATGAAGTGTATGGGCACTTCCTTTTGGTGAAAAGTGTATATTTAGGCTGTGTGGGTCAACTTTTCTGGTGTATCACCTTTTATTTTTTAGGCTTAGGTTATGTTTTCAGCATCTCTCTCTCTTTTCATACCCCCTTTTTTTCATTTTATTTGCTAGCAGTAGGAGAAACCAGGGCCTAAAAGATACATCAAAGGGAACTAGCCCTCATCTAGAGACTCTCCCCTCCAGCTTCGCTGGTCCCACAGGCAAGAGAGGAGTTTCCATTGTTGCATGTGGAAAGGCAGGAGCTCAGCCTCCTGCCCTAGGTACAATCCACTACGTCAACACATACTTCTCCTAATATCAATATTCCCTACCATATCTGAGTCCACATAACCATGTAAAGTGGTATTTGATCTACCATTACATAATGCAACATCAATGGTTCCTCTGAAATATATAAAAATCCATTTCACTGATTGCCAATGTTCATAACATGGATCACTCATATACCTTCTCACAACTCCCATTGCTTAGGCAATATCTAGCCTAGTACAAACCATTGCATACATCAAGCTATCAACTACTATTGAGTAAGGTACCTTAGACATCTTAAGATTGGTAGCTTCTATCTTAGGACATTTCTCCTTTGATAATCTAAAGTGCCCTACCAAAGGAGTACCAATAGATTTAGCATCTAACATGCTAAACCTTTCTCAGACTTTCTTCACATACTCTGATTGCAATAAGATCAACTTCCTCTCCTTCCTGTCATGAAAAATCCTCATACCAAGGATTTGCTTTATAGCACCCTAATCCTTCATAGAAAAGGAGTCACTAAGTTGTTTCTTGAGTATATGAATATGTTGTATGTTCTTTCCTACAACTAACATGTCATCAACATACAAGCATAATATAATAAAGGAACCATCATCAAAATATTTAATGTACATGCAATAGTCATAATTACACCTTTGATATTCTTGTTCCAATATAAAACAATCAAATTTATTATACCATTATCATGGAGCTTATTTTAGGCCATACAAGCTCTTATTTAGTCTACACACAAAGTTATCCTTCCTTTTGACCTCATATCCCTATGGCTACTTCATAGATAACTCTTCATCCAAATCACCATGAATAAAATTAGTTTTCACATCTAATTTTTTGAAGTGCAAATCCTCAACTACAACTAAACCAAGAACAATCCTAATAGAAGTCATTTTTACAACAAGAGAGAAAATATCATGAAAATCAATACCTCATTTTTGTGCAAACCCCTTGACCACCATCCTAGCCTTATACCTTTTTCTCCCTTCATCCTCTTCTTTTATCCTAAAGATCCACTTATTTGTCAATGCACTCTTGCCCTAAGGTAGCCTTACCAAATCCCATGTTTGGATCTTCATGAGATATTTATGCTCTTCATCCATGGCTTGCTCCCACTTCAACTTGGCATCTACCTACATTTTTCCCTCATAACACTTTGGTTCTCCATTATCAGTGAGTAATAAATAATTCAAATAAAGAGAAAAACATTTGGTATGTTCTTCTTACCCTAGAAAACCTTCTTACCATAGGAGTTTGAGGTTCTTGTGTAGAAGGTTCATGAACTGAATCATTGGATACTTTTCCATCTATAATATTATCTAATACTGTGTACTCTTTATGTTCATGTTCCTATTCCTACAACCGATCCTTATACATGAATTTTTCATTTTATACTACATCTCTAAACCAAAATATTTTATTATCTTTAATGTTCCACATACAAAAACCAAATTCATCCTCTTCATATCCAACAAATGTGCATTTCTCTAATTTAGCCTCTAACTTGGTCCTATCATATTTATTAATGCGAGCAAAAGCCTCACATCCAAAGAATCAAAGAAAAGAATAATCAACATTCTTACCAAAACAAAATTGTTAAGGAATGCCTCCATCTAAAGGCATAGAAGGTCCTCTATTATTCAAATATATTGCCATGTTAATTGCTTCTACCCAAAACTATAAAGGCAACCCTGCATGTAACCTCTTGCTCCTAACACATTTCATTATTATTTTTTACATCCTTTTAGATACCCCATTTTATTGTGGAGTTCTTGAAACCATCCTTTGCCTATGGATTCCATTGTTAAAAAACAATAATCAAAGAAAGCATTACTACAATACTCACCTCCATTATCTGATTTGAGACATTTAAATTTGAGACCTATTTCATTCTCAACCAAGGATTTCCAATTCTTAAAAGTGTTAAATACATCAAATTTATTTTTAATGTAATAAACCCAAACTTTATTAGTTGTATCGTCGATAAAGTTAACATAATAATTAGATCCACCAATAGAAGATACCTGAGCTAGTCCTCATACATCTGAGTGTACCAACTCTAAATTATGCTCTTTCTTTATAGATTTAACTTTCAAGAACTTAACCCATTTCTATTTCATGTACACATAATTCTCACAAAGTTCTATATCTATGTCTTTTAATCTAGGCAACTTGTCTTTTAAGATATCCATGCCCTTATGGCTCATATAACTAAGCCTGTAGTGCCACATAATTATATCTCCATTTGTAGAAACTAAATCAAAAGAATCAACACTACTAGTCAAATATAAAGTACCAACTTTCTCACCTCTCAAAATCACAAGAGCACCTTTGGTAACTTTATAATAATCTACAATAAACATAATTGAACATTCCTCACTACCTAATTGCCCCATTGAAACAAAATTCCATATCAACATAGGCACGTGTCTAATATCGTTAAGTAGCCATGTGGCCCCATTCTACAGCTTAACCTAAACACAACCTTTCCTTACTATCTCACATGGTTTGTCATCACCAAGATAAACATGTCTTAGATTCACTTAAGCATAATTGGTAAAATAATGCCTATGTGGGATGGCATGAAAAGAAGGTCCTGAATCTAATACCCAAGGCTTCAAATAACTATCCATAAAAAGAATTAAGGCATCCTAACATGATTTACCTAATTTCACATTTACCTCATTTATTTCCTCCTTGTTGGCATTCTTATCCTAAAGTGACTAATAATCCTTATTTGAGTGTCCATTCTTCCCACAATGCCAGCATATCATCTTGGATCTAGATCTAGACTTAGATCTACCTTTTGACTTTCCATAATTGCTTTTATTGTTATCCTTTTGCCTCCCTCTAATATCAACAAATAAAGAATTACCTGAAAATGATTCACTAGTGCTTTTCTTTCACATCTCCTCACTAAGAATTACACCTATAACATCCTCAAAATTTAAGCTTCCCTTGGTAGGGATTGCATTACTCATAGCCATAACCAAACTATCCCAACTATCAGGCAAAGAACACAAAATCAACAAAGATCTAACTTCATCATCAAACTTAATTCCAAAACAAGTGAGCATACTTATAATCACATTAAAATCATTAAGATGATTATAAATTGAACCATTTTCAGACATTTTCATGTTAAATAATTTTTTCATAAGAAAAATATTATTAGAAGATGAGGGTTTCTCATATAACTTTCCAAGTTTATCCATGATATTCTTTATGGTTTTCTCATCAAAAATATTAAATGCAACAGAAGGTGCAAGGCATAACCGTATGGTTCCCAATACCTTCCTGTCAAGTAATGACCAATCCACATCACTCATACTTATAGGTTATTCTACTTTCCCCTCTAAGGGAAGATGTAGTTCCTTCTAATATAGGTAATATTTGTCTACATTTTCCATAAAGAAAAATTATTACCATCAAACTTCTCAACCCTGAATATAATCTCTTTTCCCATAGCTCCCACTCAAACTAATAGCCTTCTTATCATTTACCACTTCAGCAAAACACACAACCAATGGCTCTAATACCAGTTGCTAGGAATTAAAAAATTTAAACCAAATTTAATATAATAACAAATCAGATCTAAATTATGTAATAGCATGATTTATGAAAACATTCCTCAAATCATAGATATTATGAAAGCATAAATGGAGAGAACAATAATCAATCACACGTAACACATATCTATTGTGGTTCACCCAATGTGGACTACATCCACTAAGAAAGTCCTCAAATAAAATAGTAATATAAAAATAAGATTACAATGGACTCTCATAGAAATAGAATATCTCTTGTAGAAAATGTTGCATAAAATCAATGTTGTACTTTCACCTGCACCTACACTTTACTATATCTCACAAGCTGTTATATCACACACTACAATAAACACCTACACTTTGCAAAAACATTTGCACTTTGACTCTGATCCCCAAAGCCACACCCTATAAATAAACCATCAACTTCTAAAGGTCACACCACACATGTATATATAGAAAATGAAGGAAAATCCATAAAAGGAGGATAAATTATTCATGTTTATCCAATATAAGCATCATCCACTAAGGACACCTCAATTCCACCTCATCAAGCTTATCCAAAAGCTCACCCAAGAAGGAACACACCAAGATTGACTATCCACCTTTAGCACATTTTCCAACAACATGTGATCACAACCAACTCCTTGAAATAAGGAAGGCACCCCTTTTCCAATGAAAAACCAACTACCTCAGATCAAAGAAGTCAACATGGAAAATAGGCATTTAACAACGAACTTCATAAAATATGGAAACATAAAAATTAGATAAAATAGGGAATATTCCACTCACATGTAGAGCAAGGTTCCACAAAAGGTGGGGTAGGGAAAACTATGCTAACCACATTTTTGGAGCTCTCTAAGCCCCCAAAATACACTCTTAAGGTCATGTGATATCCCCAAAGGGGTCCACACTCAACACAATTATATAGAAGGAAGAATTTGTAAGTTCTTTATTGATGGACACAATAGGAGAGTTAGAACTTTCAAACCTCTATAGCTATTTATCCTTTGATAAATTTGTTAATGGGGTGAATCTATTAAATATAAAATTTGGAGTAATTTCAACATTAGGAACTTTTATACTTCTTGTTTATTAGACTCCTTGCTTTTTCAAAATCCCACATCTCATTTTCAGTTTGGGCAAAAATTGCATACGAATGACTATTCATATCCTTAATACTTTCATAATATTCATCACTTTCAAGTTAATATTTAAAATAACCCATAGTGGAATCACCATCAAGTTTTTAAATTTTAGGGTCAGAGGTGCCTAGATCACCTTCCTCAGGTTGTTCTTTAATGGTACATAGTTGCAAAATTTTAGCCATTTATAGACAGTTAGAACCATCATAATCATTGGTAGCATTAAATATTCACACATAATGAATAACAAAGAGGGTTTCTTTAGTAAAGATTTGAGGAATTGGAGGAGGTAGCCTAGGATGAATGTTTTCATGATATAGAACAAATGGTCTCCTAGGTACGTCTTTGTAAGGAGTATTTTGAGATTGGGGAATCCACTTATTCAAAGCCAAGATGTCATTTACCAATCTCTAAACCAAAGGGTCAACTAAATTCCTCTCTTTACTCTTAAAAGAGTCATTTTTAAGCTTTTTATCCATGATTATATCATCTTCAATTTATGTGGCTTGGGTTTTTGTGGCTACCAAACTTGTAGAATGATTCCTTTGAAGGAAGAATCTTACTCCAAGCACTTGCACATTCAAAAAGAAACAATTATAATTTATACTATAGGCATGAAAGTGGTTGGGATTTTATACACCATCTTATTGAATCACAAAATGAACTCTCTTATGGGTTAATGGGGTTTTTTCTTTACCTATTTGTGCCAATAGAGAATATTCATCATCAGCAAGTTTAAACCTTTCTTCAAATATGGTTCTCATTGTTCACTAATCCATGATGGAAGCAATAGGCAAGTGATGAAATCATTTATGTCTCTTTAAGCCAATGTTTCCATGTACAACTGGACTGACACATCTTCATGTTCTACACCAAGAATACCACAAGCAAAAAAGTTAGCTTTTATGCATTCATTAGGATGTTGTTTACCATCACTAACAAACTTGGGGAATTTTTTCCTGGAACCATTTGGAAGTTCATGGAGTTGAGCACCTGAATCAAATGGACTGATGTAAGGACCACATGGTACAGTAGCATTAATACTCTAAAAATTCAATTCTATAGGAACCAATATGATAGGCAAGGATAAATTTGTACTTATAGACTATACTTATTTCATATTTTCAAGATGTCTTAAGTTAGAATGTTCTTACAAATCAAAGAATGGATCAGAAATGCCTTTTTTGTTTTTTGGGCCTTGTGTACCTTTTATTATCCATGATGATATTTTAAGGATATTTTTTTATTATCCTAATTACTACTCTTCCAACAGCAAGTGCAACAATTATCTGAGTAAAATATACAAGTTGTTCTTCCTCATCTAGCATAATTGTAACTCTTTGAAAGTGAGAATTATCCACTCTACTATCCTAAGTGAATTGTCAGATATTAGAAGAGATATATTCTTGTGCAGATTATGTGAAATCTTAGTTTGATTAGATAGATGGATTTTGATTTCTAGGGATAGTCATACAAATGACTACAATTGATAGATGTGGGTTGTATGGAAAGTACAGAACGTGTCCCACATTAGGGATGAAAAACTATTGGTGAAATATTTGGTTCTTGTAAAAAATAGGAATTTCACAGTAGTGAAGAAAAATAAAGTATCTCCCCTATTAGGAGGGGAGGTTCCCTTTATTTAATGCAGTAAAAACTAAGTTAAGAATATTAACATTATTTACAAATTGAATGGGGTTTTTATTTTACAATAAACACCTAAAAAGAAAAAGATGGAGAAATAGAGAAGGTGAAGAGTCACGTATGAATGAAAAAACATACATTTCATTAAATAACATAACAATAGAGTATTGAATTGAAATAACATGCTTACTTGATATCAAACATGATTACTACTTGGAATGATGCAATATGTAGTAACATAATAAAATTACACATTCATAAAGGAAAGTGAGACACAACATTCTAAAATTCCTTGGTTTTTAGTCAAAGATTGAACATAAAATTTCTTTATCCTTTATTCAAGATTCAATAATCTTAAAGATTAAAAATCCCCCTTATAATTTCCATTTCTCCTATTTGTAAATATAATAGGGAATGGGTTAACACTTCACATTCTATGTGATTGTTCATATTTAGATTTTTGTCCTATTCTATTTTTCAATATTACACAAGGTAAAATACGACTTCTCCAAAATATAAGGAAGACAAAAAATGGAAAGAAAAACATACAAAATTCTATAAGAAGTATTTTTCTAGATTATGGTTGGTGTCGAAGAACCTAGAGCAATGGTAAAACTTTTGACAGGTTCTTTGCTCTCGTTAGCTTTAAAACTTCTGAACCTCTTTACTATATTAGTAATTTCATTTCCCTTTGTTATCACTGTATACACGCTATTTTTAAATTTAAACATTTACTGACACTTTCTCTCTTGTAAGAACTTATCAATTTTTAATCTCTCTTAGTGCACACCTTAAAGGGTGCACTGGGAAAGGGGTGGGCAGACCATTGGTGCTTCACAAGATTCTTGTGTAACCATAACATTCCTATTATTAGTCCAACTTATTTAGAGTATTTATACATTTACCTCCTATGATGTCCCCCTAAAATCCTAAAGTATGGCTAAGTCATAAAATATGGCTAAGTTTGAAATCCAATGGGACCCTCCAAAACCTAGAATTTACATAATATCTCTTAGATGTCTAAAACCACTCTCAAACATCCTAATTGTGTGTGTGTGTGTGTGTGTGCGCGCGCGCGCGCGCGTGCGCGTGCATGTGTGTGTGTGTAACTTAAAGTATACAAAAATATATGTCCATGTCTAAATGTTGACTTATACTTAAATGTTTATTTTATATATATTATTTGTTTTATCACTTTTCATGCCTTTATCCCTAAGCAATCTCCTTTCTCATTATCCCCTAACTAAATAAAAATCCACTTTTCCTACTAAGTCAAACTAGTCGACCCTATCACCCATATTCCCTACTAAGTCATCCTATCTAATTCCATCATTATATTATGTTGGTCAGGTAAATAAAATCTTACAAAATTGGCATGGTCAACCTAGTTGATAAATTGATGGCATATTATGCAACTAGGTCCACCAAGCTGACTTAGTTCAATACTAGACAATAACTTTTAAAATTGGGTCATGTTGGCCTATCTTGTTAGCTAAATTTATAAATGGGTTAGGACCTATCCATTTTTATACATACAAGGCTCATTTCAATCCAATAGAGAGGAACATTCATTTTCACATCATTATAGTTCATAATTCTACTAAATTTGCATTTGAAGGAGCCATTGCTTAAGGTTTACCTTAGAGAGAAGATTACTTTTCTTATGGAAAGTCTTGGATGTAAAGTAGGAGCCTATTAGCCTAGAGTTGATTTCTATGATGTGATATTTATAAAGCCACAATAACCTCTTATAAAGCACCATTATCCAAGGGAGAGATTAAGACTTGACAGGTTCACTCAAGGTAAGTATTCCTAACTCCTATTATTTCATCTGATAGATAAATATTATGTAAGTAATATGTGTTTGAAGTTATAACTACTTGCTCAAATTACCTCTATGCTTAAACTTAGTATATATATATATATATATATATATATATATATATATATATATATATATATATATGATTTTATTTGCTTTCCATCTTCCACTTTAGTTGATCTAGGCCTCATTTGCCTGCCATGATCCTTTGAATGTTTATTTATTTTTGACCATCCCCCTTTGTGCCACAAGATTTTTTGAGCACTAGATTAGTTTTATTTTATGTACTTAGACCTAATTAGGGTTATTTCATAGTATCATTTGCCTAGATGCTTTAAAACCCTCTCATTTGTTGTTGTGTGGTAATATATCCCTTGGTTAGGTTTAGCAAATCCAATTTGGTCATGTTCCTAATATAAATAGTATTTCATTAGATGTTAGTTGATTGCCTTATTTGATATTGGATTTACTAAGTTAGATAAGTTGAATATCTATCCTAATTTATTGCATACATTCTAGTGAAACTGACATGAATCTAACCCTTGCATTTTTCATTTACACTCAACTAGATCAAATTGGTCAATCTAGCCTTAACCTTTATCTATAGATTTAGGATCCACGATTAATTAGGTCACACTAGTTGACCCCATTTTTTCATATGTTTAAAGGGTTTTTTCTACATTAAACTAGATCAATATGGTGGATTTAGTATTTTTATCTATTTATAGGTCTAGGAAATACAGTAAACTAGATCATATTGGTTGATATTCCTTTCCATTAAATTGAGTCACACTATTTGACTCAATAATTTTTCATATTTTTTAAATTTTCACTTATAGCCAACTAAGTCAAATTGGTCAATTTAGTTCATTTCACCTATATTTATTTTTAGTCTTTTAGAAAACTAGATCGTGTTGGTCAATCTATTCTTATTTTATTATTTTCAATTCTTAGCTTCTAAAAACTAAGTATACATGGTTAACCCTATATATCCTCTATATTTTAAATTTTTTCCCTATGCATGACTAAATCAAGCCTAGATGACTTAGTCAATAATCAAATCTTCAACATTATCATTTAACCAACTAAGTCAACCTGGTTGACCTAATTATATTGCTTGAGTTCATTATAACTAATCTTTATGCTTCAATTTTATCAATTATCTTAGTTTACCATTTTTATTTTTTAGTAAAATTACTCAACACTTCAAATTTTCATTTTATTTTTTCCATTTTCTTCAGTTCTATAAAATTGTATCACATAATCAACTAAATCGACCTAGCCAATTTATTTTGTGTTTATTTACCCTGCCAATCAACAAAGTCAACTTGGTTGACTTAGTTATGTGTTTATTTACCTTACCAACAAACTAAGTCAACCTGGCTAACTTAGTTATGTGTCTATTCACCCTACCAATAAACTAAGTCAACTTTTTCAACTTAGTCTTATGTCTATTTTATAAATGGTTGATCTATTTTGTTTTGGCTTATTTTTACCCTAATTTAGTAGGTGTCTAATTTAGTTTACTAGGTAGTTGACCTATTTTGTTGGCCAATTTTTACCCCAATTTAGTAGGTGGATAACTTAGTTTAGTAGGTGGCCGACCTAGTTTGTTTTGGTCTATTTTTACCCCACTTCAGTAGGTGGATGACCTAGTTTGTTTTGCTCTATTTTTACCTCAATTCAATAGGTGTTTGACTTAGCTCAATAGGTGGTTGACCTAGTTTTATTTCATAGTTATGTCTTCTTTTTAGCTTTCAATCAGTCAATAATACTTCATCATCAGGGATTTAAATTAGAACCTCACTTATATTATCACTTCAGATGAAACTATTGAATTATTTCCTTCATGTCTACCTAATCCTAAACTAATTATAATGTAATATAGTTGAGATTACTCACCCTTGTCCTCCTCTTCTTACCAATGTTGGGAATCCTCCTCCACCCAACAATCCTACTCCTCTCATTAATTTACTCAACTCCTTAATGAGATACTTCAATAAATGACCAATAAACAAATCAATCATAGTAGTCAAATGATGTGAATGTAATCTCATATATTAAAAATGGTTAGTCAACCACCTCAAATCATCATGACTCGACCAAATTAGAATTTTTCCCTTCTATTATTATAAATGGAAATTAGAATAGTATCCCTCAAACTTCCATGTATAATTAAACATCTTTAAAATGAATCTTTAGCCCCACTTATTATATCTATAGATATTAGACACATCTCCCCAACTATCGAATATGATGGGAATAAAGATCTTGTTATATTTCTAAAAATATTTGGAAATATCTATAAAGAAAGGGTCCAAAATAACACATTTTCTACCACCAAGCTCCTAGCTAAAACCTTTGTTGGTAATGCACTAGAATAGTACAATCAACTTCCTAGATATTCCATTACAAAACTAGAGGATTTAGTAAATGCTCTAGTGAAGGACTTCCAACATAATGACCTTCCTAAAAATTGCCTTAGCCATTTCATCAATGATAATAAACTTTTGACCTAATCTCCTCACCATTTCATCAAACAATATAAGTCTATAGTGTTAGCTAATCAGTCACCTTTGACCAAGGTCCTTTCAAAATAAGTACCTAACTCATCTAACCTTGCAAAAGGTCCTATTGAGAGGCATGTTTCGGTGTCATAGTTTGGTGTTGTAGGTCATCCTAAGGTTTAAAAAAGTTCCTATTAGTATGTTAATGTCCATGACATGTATCTTTTCCAATTATTCTTATGCCATGATCTTTTATGATGTCTTTTGCAATGTAGTTTAGCAAACTTTATTATAACTTTGGAAAGGTTAAGGTTAGTTCATAAAAGTCAAGATATGATTAATCCATGGTGTAAACGATGAGGTGGTTATTTTCCAAGATATCATGGTGTTCCATAGTGGATAGTGGACTAGAATAAAATATAGTCAGATAGCATTTTTGTCTTCAGAAGCATTGTGAAGAGTTTAAGGTTTCACTTGTCTTGTCTTTTATTGCTTGTTGGAATGTTGTAATGTAACTACCTTGAGTAATATAAAGTGTGAAGGTAAAATACCATGCATAGAGGTCAAAGGGTTCATTTGGGCCATGTGACACTGATTAAGGTCAAATTATACTTCATTATGATCATACACTTGGTCAAGGTGTCAAAATGCTTTTTTTCCAATGTACACTCACTTTCAAAAAATGCTTTGTTCATTGCGCTAATGTACAAACATAGTATGATGTAATAATTGGTGGGAAAAGGATATAAAGAGATTCTTGGTACATTACACCATCACCTTACAATCCAATAGGAATTCTATTGGCATCTAGTTCACAACTTTAACAGGGTATTTTGCTAGAATAAACAAGTTTTCTTGATGAAGATAGGTCTAGAAGTGAATATACAGTCTCAAGATTGATCATAAGGATTTATTGAGAGGGTTTTAAAACTAATTATGTTCTTATAATCTCTCCAAAACCTCCTCCATCCTCACCAAGCTCAAGTAGAGTTCATATGTCAAAATAAGGCAAAAAATGTTCAAGATCTCCATCAGGTCATTAGCAGAGTGAAGAGAGTCATTTTGATGAGGTTGGTTCATAAATGATGATATATATTAGACCAAATTCCATTATGTGATGTTTAATACCCATATTCCATTCAAATCCATGGCAATAGTTATGGTATTAGGGGGAAGAGCTTTATGAACCATTGTTAACAAGTTAGATGCCTCTTAAACCATACTAAACCCCAATATTATGGTTTTTTTCTTGAAATGACATTTATATTTTTGATGAGTGCATGGTGAATATTTTAAATCATATATTGTGGGTATAATATCCCCTAAAACATCAAACTCAACTCAAACTCCCAATGAGCATGATTTTATTAACAATAAATTTCATGGTTTTGTTAGTTTTACATTATAGATAGGGTTGTTTGGGTTTATGAAGCATTTCCAAGAGTGAAGGTGGTTAATTATAAAAAATGTATAAGACCTAAAAAAATTCAAATTATATTTCCCACACAATCTCCAATCAAGAATTCAATGCATGAAGGATATAAATGTACATGTACAGGTCTATAGGGTTGAGAAAGTACAAGTTTTGAGTCTATTTGATACCATTGAGAGGCTTTGGCTTGTGGAAAAGGATAAAAACACATGTAATTCATATTAAATATTATCTCACATCCAATTTCATCTTTATCCAAGCTTACATTCATCCCTAAAGTAGTCTTCTAAGTGTTAGTTCAAAACATAGGCCTCAAATGGAAGAAACACAATCCTATAAGCAAGCACATTTGATGTTTTGAGGGGTAATATATCTAAAATGGGGTTTTATAAACTTATGTATAATTTTATTAAACACTCAAATATCATCCAAAAAATTGGTAAACCCTCTAAGATCATCCTTTATAGGAATTTGTAGGTGGCATACTTAAGGCCATTAATTTAGTGTTTTAAAATAAGGTTTCAAGGGTGAAAAAAGCAAGTACAAACTTGAAACCAAAATTAAATTTCCTAATAAATTATTTATATGTTAATCATAATTATCCTACCTATACCAATTCCATAAAACCCATTCATGGTCAAAATGGTAAAAAAAAAAAAAAAAGCTAGTGTATACATGCAAAAGTAGACTGTGTCAAGTCTACAGGTAAAGTTGAAAGGTTATTGGAAAATTAAGTATGATTTATACATGTATAATGTATTTAAAAAATTAAAATATAATTCACATTTTAAATGATATATTTCAAGTCCATAAGAGGCAGGGGGTCAAATTCAAAAGTAGGTCTGTAATGGGTTTTAAGCTTGAAATGGGCACCTACATGCCTATACACAGGAATACAAAAGAGAGAGTGAAATTTTTTGTTGAAAATAAATTTTATAGGATATTAAGGATGTGAGATACCTTGGTTAAATATATTATATTGGATGGATTCCTTGGAAGGAACAGAAGATCTCAAAAATAAGGCAATTAGGGTCAAAACCCCTAAACTATCAAGAAACCACAGTCATGACTAAAGTAAGGATTAAAGGCATTATAGGAGTAAAATTATTTTTAAAATAATATTTATTATTTATTTTTCATATAAAAATCATATAATATTCATTTCCAACCAAAAATAAACATAGAAAAGGACTTTTGCTTAAGATAGTCACTCGAATGCATACATATAGGCTTGCAAGCCCAAAAAGGTCAATTTTATCAAGTTATAAGTTGGATAATAAAATTCATGGGATAAAATTACATTAATGGATATTTATAATTTATATTAACTCCAATTCATGGCACTTTCCAATCCATTAAGGGCCTATACTCTATGAACAATCGTTAAGAAGATTGGAGACCTAAAACTACCTTTTGTGTCCTCAAAGAGCTCGATGACTTTGTATGTCTCTAAATGGACTAAAATGTTCATTAAATTCCTTAAAAAAACCTTTTTTACAAATTTAATCCTAATTATCACATGTTTTATCCATAATCCTGGCATGTGTGGAGTAAAAGCACAAGAAAATGGCCTAAAATTGCACTTTTCAAGCCTAATTTTATGTTTTTGGCTGTATGGAAACATCTCAATAAATTGAATAGACATCCTACACCTTTGAATGGTTATAATTAATTTAAAACTACCATTTAATATACTTTATTAATGATTATATAGGTTTCAAGTCACTAAACTAGTCCTAAATAAAGACTATTCTCATACTTGCATATAGAGTTGAGTTTGTTGACCTTTTTAAGGTTACCAAGGGCATAAGAACCTTAAAAAAATATTTTAAAACATATAATATCACAATTTAAGGATTATAAATGTCATCAAAAAAATCAAATCTAATGGCTATAGGCATAATAGAAGGGCTTGTTCATAGGCAGTCCACTAGCTTCATATTGTTGAGCACTTTCAAGGAAGCATACAAGCCTCTATCAACTTTTCAAACTTGTCTCAAGTTGAACATGTTGTTTAGGAATCCTAAGAAATCATAAAACACCTATAACCTAAGTGTTTAAATCATGAAACATGGATGAGGTCTCAATACAATTTTCAAGTTTATATGAAACTTCTATAGCATGAATTATTATAACCCTCTCCAAACCACTTGTTAGTAAGTTGTGAAGACTCATTTGGATATTGTCTATAATATTGTACAAATATTACATGACCTTATATAATACATACATTAGTTTTAATATTTGTTTTTTTAGTATTCAAGCAACTACTAAACCTTAGAGGAAGACATGGACTTATTTTCATTGCATTCCTTTGGATCAAACAAGCTTGAACATGAAATTAAAGGTTTTAAGGACAAGGATCATAGTATGAATAGGTTTAGGCCTTAAATTAAATTCTCACCAAGAATAAAGGTGAATTTCAAGATCCAATAATGGCTTATAAATATACCAAGGAGGTCAAACAATCCATGTGTCAAGATAGCAACTTATAACTCCTTAATGCAGTTTCAACAGAGAATGGATGCTATGGAGGTCAAGTAAGCCACGTGTCAAGAAAGAAACTTATAACTCCTCAATCAAGAAAGGGTAATTTAAACAAATAAAGGATGGGTCTTAATAGGTGAAGATCCACTTCTAAACCACATCTCATGAGGTCATCATCAAGCCAATCCAACACATGTTGAAGATGAATGACAGGACTTTTTTTACCTTCTATTGGCATTTTAACTAGTTTCATGATAGATGACAACCATAATAGGCTCCCTACACATCTACCCTCTCTCTCTTCTCCATTTTTCTATATATACTCTTGAAAAGGAGATTTTAAAGGATCCTCCATGTTTGTATGGTGAAACCCTTCTAAAATTGGTACTTGTTTTTAAAGTGAATGCAAATTATTTTTCCCTTCATCTCACATTTAGTGTTTTCATGGTGAATTATTGATGAATGTTAGTGTTGAGATTAAATATCCTTGCATTTTCCATCTTCATTCTTACCTCTTTTTGAGTAACTTATCTTCTTTCAAGTCATACAGTGTTATCAAGTGGTTATGCAAATGTTGAATGTGGAAAACCTTCATTAGTGATTCATTCTAGGCCTCTTGATTTTTCCTCTTAGTTAATGTGTCAGTTACAACCTCCATATTGAAATACTTATGATAGATAATTGTTTGAATTTGTGTGATTATATTTAACCTTGTCCTAGCTTTATTATCAACTCATGGATAAGAGAAGGATACCTACAATTTGGTGCATCACCCCTTTTCTGTTTGCTTTCAGCTTTCTCTTTCCCTTTTCATTATAATTTGAGTAGGTGTAGTGATATAATAGGTTTATCATCAAGGTACATTTCCCTCTTTGGATTTTATCTTTTTTTAAATTCCACCTACATCTTTATAGAGTTCCCATTATGTCAATTGAGTGAAGAGACTTGAAACAACTCTTCAAAACGTGTAACTCAAAGTGATAACAATTTTTGGCACATCTAATGGGACCCAAATTCAATAATATTTCTTAAGATTTTTGTTATTCTTGACATACTTTTAGTTGTTATAACATCTACATTCAGTATTTGTCAAATCCAAAGAGATTTACAGCATTTTGGTTACAATACTAGTGTCTAATTTTCATGACAAAGGTAATTACAATATCCTCTGCTAAAGGTAATCCTTTTGAGTTTATAGAATTACCTTATCATTCAGATAATAAAAGGAGATTTATTACTACACACCCTTATCCAAAAAGGTCTTTAGTTATTGTTGCAAATATATCCATAGAAAGTTTTCATTTGCTTTCAAATTTCAAGATATTAGTGCCTGTAAATCAAGATTTTTTTCCTTTCATTGATGTCAACCCCCTAATCCTAGCTCAATATGATGATATCTCTATTATTTCCCTTAAAATCATCCCACATTTCACTGGAGAGGATTCCACCACTCCTATTGAGCATATAAGAGACATTTCTAACATTTTTTTCATACATCATGTGATACAAGAGAATGTGGTAATCATATTGATATACACTTCATTCAAATGGAAGGATCTTCAGTGGTATGGAGGCTTGAGTCCTAATTATATTGCTATTTGGGATGAGTTGGGAGAACAATTATGTAAACATTTTGAGGATAAAAGTGATCACTTATCTTTGGTAGATCAATTGACTAATTTAAAGAGGTATCCTCAAGAATTCCTAGTTGATTTCAACTATAGGTTTCAAAGGACTTGGGATAGGATTCCATACATAATCAAACCCACTACAAAATATGCATTGTTGTATTGTTTGAGGGCTTTAAATAGTGACATAGTAGTAATGATTCAATCAATGGGGGAAAATACATTGCATGATGCATATGAGGAGGAAATAAGGGGTGATAATTATCTTATCCAAGATGGTAATATTTCTCCAAGGCATCCTATGCCTTTGTTTCCATAATTAAAACCCCCTGATCCTTCTACACCTCTTGTATTACCCACATTGCCCCCTATTACTTCACCATATAATCAAGAAAAGGTTGCCTCTACTTATTCTAATGACCTACATGAAGATAAGACTCTTATAAAAACTTTTGCCATTGAAATTGTAAACATAAAGAGGTAGAAAGATCCAAAATTTAGGCCTTATCAAACCCATAACCAAATTAATCATGCCAATAGACCTCCTTTCCAAGGTAGCCACCAAGGTCAAGGATAAATCACCAATGTTAGGCCTTACAATAGCTATAACCCAAATGTTGCTAGATTCTCAAAGATATTTTTCTAGCTCAAAATAATTTAGTCAGTGATTAGTCATGGTCCCTTCCTTATGATTATATCCAAAATCATATTATGTATTCCAATTATGTTTCCAATCAAGCTCCCATGGTGCAAGGTATTCAAGCTTCTCAAGGTACTCAACACTTTAAAACTCCACAATTTGAAATGCCACCTCAAGGAGAAGATAATCAAGGGAAAATGTAACTTGATTCCACATTTTTTAATTGGGAAGGAGAATATTATTCCATGAATCAATTTAGATGCATATTTAATATTGATATTCATGTGGCAACTAACACCTGGGCTAAAAAAGAGCAATAGAAGGTAATCAATAGGTAAGTTAAGTACCTATCCTACCTTCTCAAGTGTACCTAGGCCTATTGTCCTACTTTAGGGGTTACATTAGGACAAATCGGCATAATTTATCCCCTAAAGAGAAAGAAATGTAGAAAATTTAGAATGTAAGAGTTATTCCTTTACCTTAATCTTCACAAGCTCAAGATAGTGTTATTGCTCCTAAAGGACAATCAAAGGTTAGTAGTTCTTATATCAAAAAATTTAATCAAATGAATAAGTCACATGTGAATATCTCAATGTGTTAAACACTGGTCATTCCTAGATAAAAATATCTACTTCAAGAAGAGTTATCTAATCTCAACCTTGTAGATGGATCAACAATGCAAGAGAGAGCAGTCTTCATGAATGAAACTCAACCTAAAGGAGGGAAACAAGTTAAAAGTGATAATTCCCCTCATTTATATATCTCTCATTATAGGTGAGTATTTGGTTCATAATTGTATGATTGATAGTAGTTATGGTACCTTTGTAGTGCCCAAACAAGCAGTTGATAAGTTAGGCCAAAAATATGAGCTAATCACCAAAGGAGTTTTGTAATTAGATGGGATAGCCACCAAGACTATAGGTATAATCAAAGGTTTGAACTTAAATTTTCATTCTTATACTAATTTTCAAATTCTTTGAGATATTATTTTAATAGACCTGCCATCCCACTTTGCCCTATGTCTATATAGGGAGTTCATAGCCAAGATTGGGGGAAACCTATCATCAGATTGGTCTTACATGGTTTTTAGGACAAGGTATGGCACCAAAGTCAAGATAGAATTAAAAATAATTACTAATATTCATATATAACTTTATGTGCCTAAGGTTTCTAATGTTAATTACATTATTCTTAATGAAGGAGATCTCCATGTTGATCAAGAACTGGTTGTTTCTATTGAAGGCATACCCAATCTCTTTCTTGATAAGTGGGGAGTTAAGCATCATGAACATGATACATATAATTTCATGGAATAAGTATTATTATAAGTTTATTACTTACATGAGGAAGGTTATTTCATCCCATAATTAGTCAATCCTAGTACTGTATGGTCTACGATAGCTATTCTTTGTGGGATCAAGGAACAACATTGGTGTAGGAGGTGGTGTAATGTTGGCATCTCCTTCTAAATAGAGGTACTATATCACTTTCATATTTTAATTTAGTTGTAATTTTAATGCAATAGGGTATGAATCACTTGTTCATGGCCTTTAATGGGCTAGGAAAAGAGGAGTGAAGTGTTTACAAGTATTTGGTTATAGTGAGTTGAGTGTTCATCAAGTGAAAGGTCAAAATGTAACAAATAATTCCTTAATAAAGCCCTATAAACATAGGGTGTGGGTTATTGTGGAATATGTTAAGGCCTTCAACATAAAAGCCATTCTAAGATAGTAAAATAAGCATGTTGATAGTTTGGTTTTAGTTGACGCTTAGTTTGACATCCCCAATGACGTCAAGAACCCAAGATGTCAAACACATGTCAAGCTAGTAATAAGACCTTAAATTCCTAATAATGATGTAAATTGTCAATTATTTGATAGTGATAAATAAATATCATGTTTTATCCAAAAAGAGGCTGAGTTTTCTTTAAGAAATCAATCCAAATTACAATAGTAATATGGTGATCAAATTGTATAACTAAGGTCAAACAAACTTTTGAAAGGCCTAGTGACTCTTGAAAGCATTTTAAATGATGATGATTAAATGAATAAAGATAATATAATAATATATACCAAGAAAGAGAATTATGAGAGGTTGACCATCTTAAAATACAAACTTTTATCACTTGGAAAGGTATGTAATAAGGAAGACAGACTTGCATTCATTGAGTTATGCAAAAAGTTTGTTGATATATTTGCTTGAGAGTATAGTGATCTAAAAGGTTTTGATCCTATCCTAGCTCAACACACTATAAAGATAGATGAAGATGAAAAACTAGTAAGGAAAATGCAAAGGCCTATAAACCCAAAAATAAATCCCCTCGTGAGGAAATAATTGACTAAGTTGATAGAGTCTAGCATCATCTTCCCCATCAAACACTCATATTGGGTTGTCAATCTAGTCCCTTTAAGGAAGAATAATGGAGAGATAAGATTGTATGTGAATTTTAGGGACTTGAATAGAGTCTCATTGAATGATCATTATCCTTTGCCTTTTATAAAACAATTCTTATATATGGTATTAGGTATTGAATGTTTCTCTCTCCTATATGGTTATTCAGGGTACAATCAGATTTTAGTGTAAGAAGAAGACCAATATAAGACAAATTTAAAGATGAAATGGGGCATATATGCATATAGAAAGATACATTTTGGGTTTTCTAATGTTGGATCTACTTTCCAAAGAGCCATGGAAATAGAAATTTAAGGTTTGATAAATGATATAGTGTTGATTTATCTTGATGTAATCATGGTGTTCTCTAAGGATGAAAATGATCATTTGACTCATCTTAGATAGATTTTTTAGAGGTGTATATAGTTTTGGGTCTCTCTCAATCTAAAAAATTATGTATTTTTAATCAACGAAGGCAAACTCTTGGGCCACATTATCTCCCAAAAAGGTCTCTCCATGGATACTAAAAGAGTAAGTGTTATCTTATCCTTGTCATTGCCTAAGCACAAGAAAGGGCTACAAAGTTTCTTTGGGAAAATCAAATTCATTAGAATATTCATACCTGATTTTTCTAATTTTTTCAAGCCTTTAACATGCATGTTGAATACAAATTAGGATTTTAATTGGACTAGAGAAGGAAGGGATAGTTTTGGTGTCATCAAGCAAGCCATAACTCAAGCTCTAACACTTACAAACCCTGATTTCAAGAAGGAATTCACCTTGTATTCTCTATGAAATGAATAATTCATCTCATCCATATTGACATAATAAAATGAGGAGGGTCTTGAATGGCCCATTGCTTTCTTCAACCAAGGGGTAAAAGAGTATGAGGTAAGGTATACTTTTATAGAGAAGTGTTTGTTGTCGTAAGGATCCTTAAACAATTTAGACATATGCTCTCTAACAATAAATTTCATGTGATGATGTCTCATCCAAGCATCAAGGACTTCCTTTTGAGTAGGGATTTGAATGAGAAAAGATTTGGTTGGATCACCAAGGTAACAAAATATGATGTGGACATCAAGGTTACCAAGTTGGTGAGAGGCAAGGGATTGTGTGAATAATTAGCATCAAACTTGAAAGAACAAAAATAAGTTTTCCTAGCACTCCAAGATGACAATAAAATATTTTTTCCTCCATCTACCATGAGTTAGACACAAGACATGGTCAAATTCCTCTAAATATGTGAGTGTCCACAAAGCCTAGATAAAGTTAAAAGGATACATTTCATACTATAATCCATCCCATATGTTCCTGTAGATGGAATAATCTTTAGTAAGGACCTTAATGGAGATCTCCTAAGGTGGGTGGAAGCTAGTTAGGTTGAGAGAGTGTTGGAATAATTCCATGATAGACCATCAGGTGGTCACTTTACACTAAGAACTATAGTAGTAAAAATGATGAGAATTGGTTGTTATTGGCCTAGCTTGTTTTAAGGATTTATATTCATGGGTGATAAAGTGTCAAAAGTGTGCTTTATTCACAATAAAATAGAAGCTTTAATCCCTCCCTCTCCATCCCATTTAGGTAGATAACCCTTTCATGCAATGGGGTTTGGATCTCATAGGTATGATCAATCCTCCTTCAAGTGCTGGTCATAAATAGGTGTTGGTTGTAACTGGATATTTTACTAGATGGACAAAGGCTATATCTCTTAAGGAAGCTAATGAGACTAATGTTCTATACTTTTATGAATTCATATCAACTAGATTTGGAGTGCCTTTTACACTTATCTTAGATAATGCAACTATTTTCCTAGGTACTAAGATAAGTGAGTGGGTTGCGAAACATGAAATCCACTCAAGTACATCCTCTAACTACTATCCTCAAGGAAATAGACTACTAGAGCCCACAAAAAAAATATAATTAGAGTTATCAAGAGGACTATGGATTAAAATAATAGAACATGGTATACAAACTTGAATACAACCTTATGGGATGATAGGATCACTCCTAAAAGAGCCATTGACAGCTCTCCCTACATGCTTGTCTATGGAAAAGAAGCTAAGATACCCATCTCTCTTGAGTTTCAAGATCTAGATCTTACACTTCAGATTAAGATGATGGAGAATGTTTCCATTGAAATTAGACTAGTTGAGTTGATGAAATTTGAAGAAATAAGAGATCATCTCATGCATATTATGGAGTCTCACCAAGCTCAAACCAAGAGGTATTTTGACAATAGATTTATTTCAAGAGAATTCCAAGAAGATAACCTGGTACTCAAATGGGATGAAGATAGGTCCAAGCTTGGAAGACATACGAATTTTGATACCCTATTGAGTGGGCCCTATGTCATCACTCATTGCAATCAAAATAATGATTTTCAGCTCTCAAAGCTAAATAAAGAAGAAGTACATATCGCAGTCAATGGGATATACCTTAAGAATTGTTATTAAGGTCATTCTTTCCTTTTGTGCATATTAGATTAGTATTTTATTTCTCTAAGTGCTTATAACACATGTTTAATTTTAAGTGTGTGTTATTTGATTTATTGTGTTTGTCTTATTTTATTGGTGTGTTTGGAAGCTATGTTCAGTTTCTAGTTTGTTTCAAAACCAATGTCATGTTAAAGTTTAGTTTGGGTCTCAAAGAGAAGCAATGTTTAGTGACTCCATGCCCAATGGGTTGTCTAAGGCCACTAATATAGATTTTTAGTAGGAAAATTATCCCAGGAGGTCTCCAAAAATGTTAGCTAACTAGTCACCCTTGATCAAGGTCTTTTTAAAATAGGTACTTGAGTCATCTAAACTTGTAAATGGTCCTGTTGAGAGGCATATTTTGGTGTCATGGTTTTGTATTTTAGGTTATCTCAAGGTCTAAACAAGGTCTTATAAGGATTTTAAAGTCCATGACATGTGTCTTGTCTAATTAGTCTTCTGCATTGATCTTTTATGAGGTCTTTTGTAATGCAATTCACCAAAGTTTAAGGTAATTTTGGAAATATTAACGTTAGTTTGTAAAATTCAAGATATGATTGATCCATGGTGGAAACTATAGGGTGGTGATTTTCCAATATAGCATGGTGTTTCATAATGGATAGTGTACTAGAATAAAATCTAGTGAGATAGCATTTTTGTCTTCACAAACATTTTGATGAGTTTAAGGTAATTTTCAAGAGTTTAAGGTTTCACTTGTCATATCTTTTATTGCTTGTTGTAATGTTATAATGTAACTCCCTTGAGTAAAATCAAGTGTGAAGGTATCTTTCCATTCATAGAGGTTAAATAGGTAAATTTGGGTCATGTGACACTTTATGAAGATCATATTATACTTCACTATGCCGTACACTTGGTCAAGGTGTCAAAATGCTTCTTTTCTAACGTATACTCATTTTGAAAAATTATTTTGCTCATTATTCTAATGTCCAAACATAGTATGATGTAATAAATTGTATGAAAATGAGATAAATATATGCTTGGTATGTTAAACCATCATCGCAAAATCCAAGAGGAACTCCATTGGCATCTGGTTCACAACTTTAGTAGAGTATTTGGCAAAATAAACAAGTTATCTTGATGAAGACAGGTCTAGAAGTGAATACACAATATCATGCTTGATCAGAAGGATTCATTAAAAGGTTTTTTTAAACTAAAAATGGTCTTATAATATCTCTAAAACCTCTTCTATCCTCACTAAGATCAAAACCATGCTCAGGCAGAGTTCACAAGTCCAAACAAGGCAAAAAACCATTCAAGATCTCCATCATGTCATTGGCAGAGTGAAAAGAGACATTTTGATGAGTTTGGTTCATAAATGATGTGATGTATTAGAAAAAAATTAATTATAGGATTTTGAAGACACCTATACCTTTCAAATCTATATAAATAGTTTTGGGATTGGGGGCAGAGCTTTATGAACCATTGTTAACAAGTTAGATGCCTCTTAAACCCTACTAAACCCCAGTATCGTGGTTTTTATCTTTAAATGACATTTATAAGTTTAATTAGTGCATGTTAAATATTATAAATCATATAATGGTGGTCTAATATCCTCTTAAACATCAAACTCAACTCAAACTCCCAATGATCATGATTTTACTAATAAGAAATTTCATGGTTTTGTTGGTTTTACATGACAGGCAGGGTTGTTTGGGTTTTGAAACATTTCAAAGCATGAATGTGTCTAAATATAAAGTTTTAAAATTTTATAAGACCTAAAAAAATTCAAATCATCTCTCCCATACCATTTCCAAGCAGGCATTCAATGCATGAATGAGTGAAATGTGCAGGGATAGGTCTGTAGGGTTGAGAATGTACAAGTTTTGAGTCTATTTGATACTATTGAGAGGTTATGGCTTGTGGAAAAGGACAAAAACATGTTTGATTCATCTTAAATACTCTCTCACATCCCATTCCATCTTTCCCCAATCTTAAATTCATACCTAAAGCAGTCTTCCAAGTGTTAGTTCAACACATAGGCCTCAAATGGAAGAAACACAGTCCCATAAGCAAACACATTTGATGTTTTAAGGGGTAATATATCTGAAATGGGGTTTAATAAACTCAGGGAGAAGTGTATGAGATACTTATAGATCATCCAAAAAATTATTAAACCCATGAGGATCATCCTTGATAGGAAGTTGCAGGTGGTAGGCTTAAGGTCATTGACCTATTGTTCTTGAACAAAGTTTCAAGGGTGAAAAAATGAATTACAGACTTGAAACCAAAAGTAATATTCCTAATAAATTATTGATATTTTCATCTTTATGATCCTACATATACCACATCCCTTAAACTCATTCAATATCATTCATGGTCAAAATGTAAAAAAAAAACTAATGCATGCATGCACAAGTAGACTATGCCAAGTCTACAGGCAAAGTTGAAATGTTCTTGGAAAATTATTTATGATTTTTCAATGGGGAATGTAATAAAAAAAGTAAAAATTACTTCAAATTTTCCCCAATATCCTTAAATTTCATAAGAGGAAGGGGAGTCAAGTTCAAGAGTAGGTCTACAATGGGTTTTAAGCTTGGAATAGGCACCTACAGGTTTGTGTACAATAATATGAAAGAGAGAGTGAAATTTTGTGTTGAAATTGAATTTTAGAGGTTATATATGATGTGATATACCTTGGAAAATTTTCCTATAGTTTTTTTATTCCTTATAAGGAAGAGAAGACATAAAAATAAGGCAATTAGTGTCGAAACCCCTAAACTATAAAGAAACCCTAGTCATGACTAAAGTAAGGCTTAAAGCCATTAGAGTATTTGAATTATTTTTTAAACCATATTAATAAGTCATGGGTCATATATCAAGACTATAAGATAAATTTCCAACCAAAAATAAGCATGAAAAAGTACTTTTACTTAGGATAATCATCTCAAATGCACACCTACAAGCCTGCAAGCTTGAGAAGCTCAATTTTTCTCAAGCAAGAAATTGACTAATAATATGCATGGGAATAAATTACATTATGGGATGTTTATAAGTCATATTCACTCCAATTCATATAATTTTTCAATCCAATAAATTCCTATACTCTATGAACAATTATTGAGAAGATTGGAGACCTAAAACTGTGTTTTGTGCCCTCAAAGAACTCGATGATTGTGTATGTCTCAAAATGGATTCCAATGTGCATGAAATGATTTAGAAACACCTTGATGAAATTTTAAATCCTCATGATCACCTTTTTGACCCATAATATTGGCACGTGGGGAGTAAAATCATAAGAAAATGGTCTAAAATTACACTTTTTGAGCCTAATTTCATGTTTTTGGTTATATGGAAGTAACTCAATCAGTTGAAGAAACCTCCTAGGCCTAGGAATAGGTATAATGACATTCAACATCCAATTAAAGATACTTTTATGATAATTATATAGGTTTAAAATCACTCTAAATTAATATTGTTCTTATAATTATATAGAGAGTTGAGTTTGCAAACCTTCTCAAGGTCACCAAGGGCATAAAAATATTTTGAGAATATTTAAAAACATATAATATCACCCTTGGAAGATTCTACAGGTCATGAAAAAATCAATTATAATGGCTAAAGACATAATAGAAGGGATTATTCATAAGAAGTACACTAGATTCATGTTTTTGATAACTTTCAAGGAAGCATACGAACCTCTATCAACTTTTCAAACTTGTCTCAATTTTAACATGTTCTTGAAGACTCCTAAGAAGGCCTAAAACTCATATGACCTTAGTTTTGAAATCATGGAACATGGACGAGATCTCAATACAACTCTCAAGTCTATATAAGGCTTATATATCATGAATACTTAAAACCCTCTCCAAACATTTTGTTATTAAGTGTTGATAATTTTCTTGAGATTAATTGATTGTGATTTATGTCAAGGTGTTCATAGTACATAATTAATTAATGATGAGTGTAGGTTCTAAGTGGATTTGAAAGTGCATTTCATGTGTGCAAGCATTTGAGGTGATTAAACATGTTTGAGGGGTAAAAGTATGGGTAACGAGTTCTTATTATACTTATTGAAGTGAAATGAATCCATTAGAATAGTCTTTTGAAGGTCTAGGTGATCTTAGTCATCTCCTAGTCAACTTGGCAAATCTTCCTAAGTAATCATATTGATGATATCATAATTCACACGTTTGAAGGTTTAAAAAGAAATTAGTCACATGTGTTTGTTTATATTTTTTCCTAGATCATGTGGTTAAAATTTTAGGTATTGATATGATGTCTACCAAAAGTTATGTTGGTTCAAAGTTGGTATCCCAGGCAGATTTCATTGTTTTCCATAGCCAAATTTGCAATATCAAGTGAACAAAGCAAAACTAGTCAATAGTATTTTATTTATAAATTTTGATAATGGATGAATTTTATGGTGGTGTAAAAATTAAAGTGGTATAAGACTTCAATGGATATACATTAAAATTTATTAGGAGGTTTTGATGGTCATACAATTGTATTTATTTCATGTGAGAGTTGACTATTGTTGATTGTGTTTTTTCTGAATAAACTAGGGTGCAAAGATATGATTGTATAAGACAAAGTATTGATAAAATCTTCTTGGTATAAAAATAAAATATGAATTATAATCCATATATATCATCCTAAAATTGATTTTTAGTTTTTAATATCAATAAAAGTAAAGTTATTGTAGGTCAAAGTTGAATTTTGTTGATTGTAATTATTGCAGGTTTGAGTAAGCTTCTTACAGTGGTGTTTATGAGCCTTTGGAGGATGAATGAAGGTGTATTATGAATTGTATTATGTTCCTAAGGTCTTGAGATTTAAATACACATGTGGATTGTACATGTAAATTTTATATTTAGGTAGTTTGAGCCTCATTTGTGAAGCCAGTGTTTTTGGGCTAGTTAAGCCTAATAGGTCTTTAAGACCTAATGGAGGTTTTAGAGTATGAATGAATGATTTGATGTTTCTTGAGCATGGATAAGGATAATATAGAATTTAGGTAAATTTATTGAATTGGTTTGGGTCATTGGTAAGGTCCATATGGAACATAGTGGCTTAAAGTGCTACATAAAGGTGAATTAGGCCTCCATGGGACATATCAAAGGCTTGAGGGCTAAAAGAGGTTTCATAAGGTGAGCAAGTGACTTGAAAGTGTTGCATGACTTGGTAAAAATAAATATGGAATACAGTACATTGTTTTAAATTTATTAAATGGTTTTCATATTTGGTTAAGGCCTATTGGAATCTAAGTATAATGTGTGGCCTAATGGAGGGCTAATTGCTTAGGTCTTGCTTAAGCCTAGTGTGTTATTTTGAGCCATTTGAAGCATGGCCGACCTAATGAGTTAATGTAAATTATATATAAATTGTCCTAAGATATATATTTATGTTTATCCAAGTGGGATAGATGCCTTAATGGTTAGGTAAAGTGTTTTAGCTGACCAAGATTGATTAGAGAAAAAATAATGCATATGTAGAAGGCCATTTTGGTCTCATTATTCTAGTAAGACAATCAAAGAGTGAAACGGATTATATATGAACTTTAAAAAGGGTAATGGGACATGAAAAACATAAACAAATAATTTTGAAGATGTGACAAGGGTATAACATTGTTTTTTTTAGGTCATGAGTAAGTAAGAAGATTTGTTACAAGGCTTTTAGGCCTATTTTGCTTTGGTGAACTATTGCAAAGGTTTTGATAATTAAGGAATGAAGAGAATGCTATGAGACTTTTCATAATTATGTGAGGGAATTAAATTCATCATAATAACATGTTTAACATGTCATAAATATTAGATAGTGGTGTTAAATGTAGTCATTAAGTTTTGTATTGATTTAAGGCATGGTTAGGCCTAGTTTGTCTAGATGACCTAGAGCGAAGAAGTGCATTGATTATATGTTTAAATAGTAATTAATATGTTATGTATGACTGATATTTATGATTTTTAAATACTTTATTTACATATAATAATATTACATTGTGAAGGAGGAATGGATTCAGGGTCATGAGCATGTGTATGAGGGGTAAAGAAGAGATAGAGTTGTTGTATGCCTATGTAAGAGGCAGATTTGTGTTTATATGAAATACCATCACCTGTATGAGGTAGAAAGGCAGGTTTTAAGGTGTTATAAAGAGATAATACCATCATCAATTGCGTAATACATTAGATCAAAGGTGGAGATTAGTTTGGAGGTGATTGAGTAGGTGCTTGATCATCTAGTCGGTTGTAGCCTCCTTGCTAGTTGGTGATAGCTAAAGGTCAAGTGGGTGCTTGAATAAATTGAGAGGTGGGTGATCCTTGATCAATTGTTGATTATATAAATTTAAGAAATAACTTTATAGGATATTATTCCAAATCTTTTTTCAAGTGGGTTTTTAGCCCCATGAGGGTTTCCCACATAGTTCATGTGTTATGTGCTTTGATCTTGCATTGTATTCTTTGTTCATTGCAATGAATGGTTTAAATCTTCATGTGTGATTTTGTTGAATGGTTAAGAGTTTTAAGAATTGGAATTGAATTTGATTTACTTGCATCATTGATTCACCCCCACCTTAGTGATTATACTTCCAATAGTAAGTTGTTAAGACTCATTTGAAGATGGTCTATAAGTTTGGACAAAATTACATGAGCTTCTACAATACAACCATGAAGTGGAAAAGTTTTTGTGGTAGTATTAAATCAAATACTAAACCTTGGAGGAAGACATATACTTGTTTTCATTGCATTACTTTGGATCAAATAAGTTTGGACATGAAATTATAGGTTCTAAGATAGGGATCATAATATAAATAGGTTTAGTCCTTAAGTCTCATTCTCACCAAGATGAAAGGTGCATTTAAAGAGCCAAGAATGGCGTATAAATATTACAAGGAGGTCAAATAATACATGTGCTAATGTATAAACTTGAAACTCCTCAATCAAGAAAGGGAAATTTCAAGAGAGAAAGGATGAGTCATATGAGGTGAAGGGCCACTTATATGCCACGTCTCATGATTCCATCATCAATCCAAGCCAACACATGTTAAAAATAAATTATAGGAATATTTTTTTTACCTCCTACTAGCATTATAATTGATTTCATGATATATGATAGTCATAATAGGCTTACTACATGTCTACCCTCTCTCTCTCTTCTCTATTATTATATATATACTCCTAAAAAGGACATTGTAAAAGATATTCCATGATAATATGGCAAATCCCTACTAAAATTGACACTTGTTGTTGCTTTTGAAGTGAATGCAAACTATTTTTTCCTTCTTCATCTCACATTTAGTATTTTCATGGTAAATTGTTTATGAATGTTATTGTTGAGATTCAATCACCTTGTTTTTATCCTCGTCATTCTTACCTCTTTTTTAGTAAGTTATCTTCTTACATGTCATATTATGTGCATCAAGTGGTTATGAAAATATTAAGTGTAGAAAACTTTCATTAGTGCCTCATTCTAAGCTTCTTAAATGTCCCTTTTAGTTAATGTATCAACTACAACCTCCATATTGCAATACTTATTCTAGATAATATTTGAAGTTGTGTGATTATATTCATCCTTGTCCTAGATTTATTATCAACTCATATACAAGAGGAAGAGACTAAAATTTGGTGCATCACCCCTTTTTATTTGCTTTCAGCTTTCTCTTTCCTTTCTTCATTGTAATTTGAGTGGGTGTAGTGATATTATATATGTATCATAAAGGGATCCAACCCTATCTAGAGGCTATATTTAGTTATAGGTCACCCAAACCTTAGAGAGTTACCACTATGTCAATAGAGTTAGAATACCTAAAACACCTCCTTAAAGGGTGCAACTCAAAGTGATAACATATAGCTCACAAACCATACCATAACATGAGTGATGATAATATTTTGAAACTATTTTTTACTTTTCTTAAATCTCATCTTCCATAAAAAGTTTAGATGTTTTAACCGAAAACTATAGAAGAAGCCTTAGACAAAGCAAATAGATAGCACTTTATTATGAGTCAATTTGAGTCACCTTAAGAAACTACTAAGGAATCTTCCCAATCATTTTCACATAAAATTAATTCATATAAACCTCTTTAACCTTAAAAGGTAATATCTTATTCAACCAATTTTAACCCAACCTACCCTCCCTTAAGTCTAGAAAAACTTAAGAAGAAATTTCCACCATTTAAACCCATGAGCTTTGATCCTTCCAAACCTACTCCAACATGGTACAATCCTAATAAGTTTTATTGGTGGAATTCTATGATAGTTAATTCTCATGAGACTTATCATGATCTTCATCGATTCATTATTACCTTCTTGTTTGGTCCACATTTTAAACTTAACACTCTTACTCAATAATGTTATTAAGACTATCTTCAAGCCTCATAAGCCCAATCTAAAGAATCACAATCACATCAACATCACCCACCTAATGATAAAAAAAATTACCCCATACCTTCACCTCATCCACTAATGTTGTCCAAACCATAGATGTTCCTTCTTTCTAAACCAATAAGGAAATCATATCTAACATGAATAAAATCAAACAAGTGGTTGCATCTATCAAACCTCTTAGGTCACATGAACCCAAGGAGCACTTAATTCAATTGCCTAATCCAGATCACATCATAAAAGGTCCTCCTTTATCTTATAGACCTATTCACACCTCTCCTACATATCTTATGTCAATTTCAACATCCTTAAAATCCAACATATCAACACATTTACCTATCTCAAACTAAATCATAAATCCCAATGCAATCAAGGGAGCAATGATAAATATCTCAACATATTCAAGATCAATAAAATTAGTCGTATCATTCACCATATCATCTAGAACCCATTCATATATGGAAGCCCTAATCTAATAAACAATTTTTCTACACTAATCTTGTTTGACTACCTCATATTCATCATAAAAATATGCCTAATAGTCATCCAAATGAAGCATGTGTTGGTATGAAGAGCCAATCCTAAGATTATTTTTTACAAACCTTTTATGATCAATAAGAGATATGTAAGGATATGAATGGAGGGTTAATTTAGAGATGGTGGATTTGATATATTGAGAATTGAATGTATTTTTACATGAAAAATGTCCCAAAGATACTAGGAAGAGACTCTTAGCACATGCTTGCTTTTACAACATTTGTGAACTATTGATATTTGCCGACAAAATTCAATCAATATAATCTTATCATTTATCATTGGCTACTCTTGGTATCTATAAGGGATATCCTTTGAATCCTCCAACCTTGATGTAGGTAAAATTTTGGAACTGAGTGAAATAACTACCATAACGGTTGATCAAGATAGTTATTTTATCAAAAATTCTTCCTCCCCAGTCTTCATTAAGTCCTTACACTATCCACATTGTGAAAGTGTCATTCACTCTTCTAAAATCTTTGTTATTCCCTTCTAGATTTAACTGAGATTAATATTCATATACTTGAGTAGAACTGTCAACATGGGCTTGTTGAGAAAGACCTGGATATATCCTTTGTGAGGCCAGGGAGTGTACCAAATATGAAGTCATGAAACTAATATTTGTTAAGTCTATGTTGATAAGCTAATGATGCAGGGTGTTGCTAATCATTTCTCCCTAATTAATGAATTGATTTTCATTATAATTTATGTTCATATCCATTAATATGCAAGGATATAAATTCATAGTAATTTCATTTTTGACTACAAGATTTAAAAGATTAATCATATTTGAAAGCTCCTCCTTGAAATTTGATCTAAATAAGTTCCTTAGAAACTTTGAGATTCTAGTCATTTTGTTCTTCAACCACGAGTCATTGAATACTATAAAATATTTATCAAGAATTTTATCCCAATACCATTATCCCTGAATGGTGCTCATTCTAGCATATGATCATGAATGGGAATCCTCATTGTCATTCCCATAGACGTCCCATCTATCTTAGCCATTAGTTATCTGCCACTTGATTTTAGCTCTATGGTATTAAGATCATAATGTCTTACACAAGTGAAGACTAGGTTTGAGCATTGAAAAAAAATTGGAAAGTTGATTGCTTCAGAAAAACCACTTTCCACCAAGTGAACTATCAATGTACTAATATTTTCCACATTTAGTCTTTTGTGGAATTCTTCCAAGTTGGCATGTCCAATCTATGAATCTATAATGTTGGGGATGTGTCCAAAACCAATGATTATTTTAAACCCATGTACTTTTACTTCATCATGATGGGCTTCAAAAACTTGAGATCCAGTTTAGTAAGGGTAAGCAAGTTTAATGGATATACATGGATGAAATACTGGTGAGGTTGAAATTAGTAAGTCATAGTGGTCATGAGATAGGCTCCTCACACTAGGGGAAAATTCCCCTAGAACAAATATATGAGGGAGGAAATGAAATGGGGGGTCAATTTGTGGAATGGTAATGATCTTACTTAAAAAAATATTATAGAGGGCAATTTTAGAAATTAGAAAAATCTAACAGAGTTTCAATAATATGGCATTATTAGAGCAGAAAAATCAAAATGAGGTAGGATTGATTGGATAGAATAATGATCCAAATGATGCCTTGAAGGGCTTGTAAATAATTTATACAATAGTTTGGCATGAAACAATCAATGCCCTAGAACCGTACATGACTACATCTTAAACAAACATGTTTTAGCATGTAGCAACTAATGCCTTGCCACTATGTGCAGTTGTATCCTACTTATACATACGAATGTGCCACATGTCCTCTTAGGTTAATTGGATGTGCCTACATGTATATATATGTCCTCATGTCTTGTATATCTCTAAGGATATGCTTTCATCCACCACATTTGGAAAGATGTGTGGGATGCATGTCACATAGAGTGGTAGGTGTCCATTATGTTTATAGAGATCTGTAGGATGTGTGTTGTATGGAGCAATAGATGTCCACCTTATCCTTAGATATTCTTAGGTTGTGCATTGTATGGAGTGATGGTTTATATAGGAATCAGGTCATCATGACTCATGTGGTCTAAGGGTCAGGGAGACCCAGTCTTTAGAACATGTGAGGTGTGAATACGTGCTAACACAAAGACTCAATCAATTTTATAATTCTTACCTTTTTCAATTTTGAATTTTCTCAAATTTAAAATTTTATTCTTAATTTTTGAGACAAATTTCCCTTAGAAAAATTATGGAATAACATATACATAAGCTCTATGCAGTGTCATCAATAGTGCAATAATGTCTCAAATATATACATTATGATAAGGTGGTCAAATTTTTAGGCATTTGATATTATTACCCTCTATAGTTAGTGGTATCTCCTCCTCCTCCCCAACCACCACCACAATTGGTTATGACACCTGTTTAAGAGAAAAATACAAATATAGTTATTGCACGTATTCAAGAGCATAGTATAGAGATGGTTATTGCACCTATTCAAGATCATATTATAGTGAAATATATTACACCTACTCAAGAGCATAGTGAAAATTTAGTTATTTCACCTATTCAAAATCTTTCTATACAATCAGTTCATAGAAGAGCAGTACACCCTCTTACTAGATAACAAGCTTCACAACGGATAGTTATTCAAAGTTTAAAGAGATCTTCATCTTCTGCAATGAATTATAAGGTAGTATTTTGGATAATTTGGTGTGTTCTAAAATGAACATAGGTAGTGAGACCTTATCCTAATATACAATGGGCTCCATCAAGTCTTGTGCCTTCTAGAGTTACACATCTTGTAAGAGATTATATGAGCAATAATCAAGATTGTTACATTACAACACCCAATTATTTTTTAGATTTGTATTCATCTACATGTAGCACTTTTTCATTCATATAAATTCATCCTACCAATCTAAAATAATAGCATACATTATGGTCCTCCCATTTATGGGATCATTGGCTAGTTTTATTTTCAATAAAATTCAAAAAAACCAAAAAATAAATTAAAATCTTGAAAAATAAAAAAATATTCAAACATTTCAAAAGTTAAAAAAAAATATATTTCAATAATATTAAAATTTTGAAAATATTCTCAAATATTATAAAAAAAAATTGACTTGAGCATGAAATGAGTTGTTAGTTTACTTATTTACAAAAAAATTCTATCACATTTGGTAGATAGCATATTCTTATTCAGACACACATGCATTTCATGAGGTATTTGAGTGTGATGTAGGACATACATATTATAAATGGATTATTAGATGTTGAATCCCCTTTCTACTTAGTGGCCATGCCTACGTTGGGGGCATATTATTCTACATATTACATTATCACATGTAATATCTATCAATGACCTCTTTACCATATCAAGCTACTTAGCTTACAAGTGTCTTGATTATTACTCATATCAAACATTATGCTACCCATATATGCTACTTTGTTACAATGTGACATTGATACATATGGATTAATGTAGACTAGTTTTCCCTTGTTATATACCCTTTCGATGTTTTTATTTTCTTGTATGATAGGATAGACATTGTTTGTTTATTGTGTGTGGTCATTTGGACTTTTGTGTGTGACATATTTATGTCCCTTATTTATGACATTTTTAATGATGTTTATGTGTATCCCATGGCCTTATTTGTTGTGACATTTTCATGTCCTTTATATGCGGCCCTTAGCCTTATGTGTGACAATGTGTCTTGTATTTTTTGTGCTTTTTCAGATTGATTAGTGTTGCCATGATCCATATCATGCACTTTTACTATGTAGTCTTATGTAGAGATGGTTTCATTATTGCTTGCCTCACTATTATATCTATCTATATATGACACTTGTATGCCTTGCATTACATATGTTTCATACATGCCTCGATGACAATTACATTTTACTATGATAACATACTCTGCACATATTGACATGATTATACATTATTATATTTTTATCACATGATATAGTTAACTCTTATTTTGAGATGAGCAACTTTCAGGTTACATCCTCATCTAAAAAAGTGGGCATTACAGTGGGCTTCTATTATATATTCAAACCTCCATGAGTATAAAAATCAAATTTTATGACAGGGTATAGGTTTCAAAGATTGAAAATAATTCAAAAATTAGATTTTATGATAGAGTACGAGTTTTCAGAGATCTAAACTAATTCATAAATTAGACACATGACATATATCAACACATTAATATAGATTATTGGGGCATATGAAATGCACATGCAATCTCTTTACATATACTTGAGTACATAATTATACATACTTGGATGCATATGCATAGGTATATGCAAAATAATTACAATAATAAAATGACAAGTTTCACATATAATTACAATTGGGTATATAGATTCATAGCATTCTATATAAATTGGAAAGATTCATGGGGCATGATATATGTTCATGCACATATATACCTTATTAAAAGTTAAAAATCATGATATTGATTCATGTGCATATGCAGTTTATGATTTCAATGGAAAATAATTGTTATTTCACTTCAAATCTATTGGTACTACAATCATGATGGGGGAATGAATATTATTCATTGTCTTTTTATCATGCCAATAGAATCTAGATTTGTTTATAGTGGTGTGATTCATTCTATTCCAGTTAAAGTATGCTTGAGCCTAGTAACACTCAATGGCATTGGCATTACTTCTAGTGAACCCATTGTGTGGTTCTACCTTCTATTATAGGTGATGTATATTTGAGTCTAGTGATATTCAATGGCCTTGGAAACACTACTAGCAAACCCATTATATTTTCACACTCTTTTGGATTATTACATTGGGTACATCTATCCATTCATGAGAGTTAGATCATGCATCTTTAAAACTCAAAGGGTTGATTAGTTATTCAAAATTGGGACTTGATCACTCCCAATTCACCAATGGTTCAACATCAAGAACATCTCTCCAAGTGCTTCAACAATGGGGTATACTACTCCAACTATTCATCATCATTTACAGGTTACATGGCAATATGGCTTCATATCCCTATAGGTGTACTCCTTTTCTATCCTCTCAATTTTTAAATTTGAGAGTTTCAAATTTTTCAAATGTTAAATATGAATAATGACTAATTCACATGTTATTTTAGGGTTTGCTAAAATGAGTGCCTTGCACAATTATAGTTTTTTATCAGAAGATAAATTATGTTGTAAATGCTCAAGTTTATTCTTTCTATTTTACTCTAAAAATATCATTACTAGAACAAAGGGGTGGAAAAATGTAGATACTTAGATCTAGTCACAAGTACTTGATAATGTTAATTTTTGACATATGTTA
The DNA here is from genome assembly GCA_037957365.1 of Torreya grandis. Lineage (NCBI taxonomy): Eukaryota > Viridiplantae > Streptophyta > Pinopsida > Cupressales > Taxaceae > Torreya > Torreya grandis. The sequence continues at coordinate 880,274 of JARHVA010005198.1, read as the reverse complement.
AACCACTTGGCTTATACTTAAATACATGACTCTTACTTACCATTATTACAATATATTTATCTAAATGCGAGCTTGACCCATTTATTTTCCATCACTAATACACAATAATTTCCAAGTCAATGCTCAAACCTCTTCATATCACTATTAGACTTATTCCAACCTCAAGACACATGTCCTTGCATTTCTAAAATAGGTCGATGCTAGGTAGATAGGTCTTATACTATGGACATATCCACCTATTGCGGCCTTTTCCCTACACCATTTAATGGCTAATTTCCTAAATTTAAAATATTCATTTCGGTCATCCTACACGTTTCACAAGTCAACTAAAGGAAAAATTTCAAAAGGTTCACTATATACTCAAATCAAAATCTTATTTCGAAGGGTCTTGATTTTTATCTGACATCTATCCTTTACTTTGATGAACATTGAGCATAGTTGCCCTATTCTACCCAAATTCAATATCAATCACTAGGAATAGTCTCAAATCAAGTCTAAATCACCTCAAATAAAGTTAAGAGCCAACAGTTTCAAGTATCTAAGCCGCATTTCTAGTTGCATACACATAGTCAAGGAAAATAACTGCACAATCACTCTCGGTGGGAAAACTATATGTGGATTGATTCCTTCCTTGGAGTATATGTATACATAGTCAATGGTCAATATCAAATTGGGTGTCTGAGGTCATCTCAATGCACTATAATTCCCCTTTTCTTTTTGAAAGTTTCTAGCTCTCATAAGTGCCCCTAGGTTTTCCAAGGCAAATAGAAAGAAAATGATGATTTTTAAGTGGTAATAAAAAATTAAATATCTTGTCCCTCTCAATAAACATAGGTGCAGGCAATAGAGGAGTTTCAATTTCATCAATATCAAAGTAGACAATTCCATAGTCAATGTACATGACCAGCTTACATTGTTATCTAGTGACATAAAACTATCTAGACATAGGCAAAATCTCTATCCCTAAACCTGAGCTATCATATCCTTCACTTATTATGTTTGCCACTATCAAACACCCACTACAGTTGATAAAAAATTAGAAAATATAACTATGTTATATTTGGTTATACTTGTTATTTTTAGCATATGCCACTTATCAAATAATTTCATTCAATCATGCTTTACATTTATATTTATTATTAAATGTCATATATTATAATATGAAAATATCTATCAAGTTTTATACCTATCAAACACTATTAAATAAAAAATAGTTTAAATAAGTGTGATTACACATTAACGTGCATTATCTCTTTATCCTTTTTCTCTACCATTGTTTACCTTTCCAATACCAAAATTAAATGAGCCATTTATTTACACTAAAATATGGTATTAGACACTTGAAAATGTTAGTATTAACCTATCATTACATTACATGACTTGTGCATACACATGGCTCTTTCACACCTTCTCTCCAATTTACTTTCCTTTTATGGGATATACCTTTTTGATTTGCTATCAATCATCTACATGAATTCAATAGTATGTGCCTAACCTAATAATTATAATACTTAGACAATATCTTGATCATCATCTCATTATTCCTATCCTTTTGGACACCTCTATCCATACATAAATGCTTTTACATTTTTAAAATAATCCACCTCTACTAGTCTCAATCGTAAGCAATTAATGATCATTTTTAAAATTCAAATTATTTTTTTGACTCAACCTATATATCTTGCATGTCGATGCCATGAGAAGTTACCCAAAAGAATATTATGTAAATACATAATAGGTCAAAGTCTATTCCTTGTATAGCATCTATCAAATAAGTACTAAGCAAGCCTATTCTATCACATTCACATTGAGAGGGACTACCATAAATCTCTCAAATCATAAATCAGTCACAATAATCAAGCCCTATCCAAGTTTGAAGCACCTCAACCAAGTCAAGATTTCATTGTCAAGTGTCAAAATCTAAATTATAGATTGCATCCATACCATCAAATCACAACTGCACCCATACACTTAAAAGGAAGAATTATATGCAGTTTGAATTCCCTCATAAAATTAGATATGTAAGAAAAATTCTTCCATTTAATGGCAAGTGGTTGGGGTTAACTCAATCCATCATTATTCCCCATTTTTATAGGTTAACCCAGTGTTAAAAGAGGAATTAGGGTTTTAAAGTGAAGGAAATAGGTTTTTTGGACTTGCACACATGATGAGATATTGATATCACACAAGAATATGATTTAGAAGAAAGCATAATGACTTATGCCAAAAATGTGAGGCATAAGCTACACGAATGAATCTAGTAGAAATCAATTGCATGTACCTAATGTATGTGTCTAATCTTGACAATCTTATCCATGCATATTCAAATACCCATTTTCTAGGGTCAAGTTATTCCATATTCATCTATATTATTTATTGTCACTAACACATAGTCTAAGACTAGAACATATTAGTAGCAAGTTAAGTACCCTAGTTTTCTTAGTGCTTTCCATAATTAGTAAATTATAATAGTTCAATCATACTATGTTGTAACATTCATATTTGTGTGTCATTACTATATATTATACAATCTAAATAGTCTCTCATTTTATAATTCTTAAGGTAATTAATAAATAATAAGGTTAAAAAAATAGAGAGGAAGTGGTTATACCCTTATTCTTCACTTTTGCATAGAGGGGAACTACTTGGACTAGGATGTATAGTTTATTATTTATATGCTTAATTGTGAGGATTTTAGCATGCAAAGCCACCCGCAAAAATAATTTTGATTTTGGCCAAGGTTTCATGACCATTTATTTTCCTAGTCCACTTTATGTCTAGGATTTCTAATCCTATAGGCAAGATCGTCATAGCCTATATCCATTGTGTATTCTCCTATTTCCTTATGATACAATCCCCTCGTGTTCTCATCTTCAGTGATGGAGATTCAATAGATAGACGATAAGTTGTTAATTTTGAGCATAAAATCCTATTATATACCTTAGAGTCCCTGAAGTCTTTCCATTTCCTATTGACCGACCCCTTGTGGATGGTCTCATCCCAATAGTCATTCCCAATTTAGAATAACTTCCTCTTTAATTCTCATCAAATACATATCATTGATTAAAGAGGTTATCCATGCCTCATTCCAAAAAACTATTTTAGTCATTTTTAAAGTTTTTAAAGGACATTTTTTGTGATGATGTCTTTAGTCTCCCTTATACTATTCTAGATTCCAAAGCCTTCGGGGCTATTATCCATATCAAAGACATTTTATGTTCCCCTAATTCAAGATACTTGCTCTTAAGGATCTTCCTCCAAATTTATCATGGACTTTATAAATTATCCATACCAGCTTGGACATGAAGGCTTTTTTGACAAGTTATGGATTATGAATACAAACTCTACTTGTGTCTTTAAGGACACAAATTTTATCTCAATCAATTAGTGTGAACTTTATTTTTTCCTCGTTACCTTACCAAAATAAAGTTATCAACATGGATTTGATCTGATTAATCATATTCTCAACCACCTATAGTAGATATAACTAATAAATAGGGATGTTATGGAGAGTTGTTTTGATCATTATCATTCTTCCTACCAAAGATATCCATTGACGTTGCCACAATGATAACTTAGCATTGTTTTTATGCACTAACTTATTTCACATCTAAGATTTAGTTATCCTTTTAAGCATAGGAAACCTCTTGTAGGTTTATGATAACTTCACTTATTTTATATCAATTTTCCTTCTCATGAAATTTGGCTTCCTTTGATTATAATTTAGGAATGCAAATTTGGACTTACCTTTATTCACCAATTATCATAAGGCCCTCTCGTACTATAATGTCCCCTTTTTCAAAACTAGAATAATATTATTAATAACATAAAATGCATTTCCAAATACTTAAAATAAAGTAATAATAGTCTAATTTTCTTGTGACTTAAGAAGGGAACCTTTTTAGGGATCATGGGCTTATTTAACTCTCAAGTGAAATTAAAAGAAAAAAAGTATTTCTAAATATGTATATTCCCCTACAAATAGTGATGTCCCTTCCTAAACATAAGCAAATCGCTTACAAAATGCATGGAAATGCTTTCATATGGCTTACAAGGAACTAATAATGGCATATATAAACCAAATATTTTGTTATTAGACTTGATTATACTACATAATACACATCCTCTTATGAACTTGGCAACGTCTACTTGCATATTAGGCAAATGTGCAAGTCTTTGTGACACCAAATGGTCCTACAAATTTTGAAGTATGTGCTTCCTTCATTAGCTGAACTATTTCTTCCTTGGGCATACAAAGCTTACCCAACTTGTAGAGCACTCCATCTTGAAGATAATAATCTTCATTGGGCTCAAAACCTAGACCTTGAGACTTCCCTACTTGAATGAATAGCTCCCCAAAATTTGCATCATGCTCATATCCCTTCACATAAGTTTCATACATAAAAGGCTCAAGAAGAGTGATGGTGCCCATAGCTGAAAATAGGGAAGGTCTTGACAACATATCAACTAGTATGTTAATCACACATTTCTTATATTTGATAACCAAATTAAATTGTTGCAAAAATCCCATTCACTTATAGTGTTTAGTTTGTTGAAGTTTAGTTTGAACTTGCAAATATTGGAGAGGTTGATGATCAGTATGGACAATAATTTCCTTTTCCATGAAACAATGTTTTCATTTATTGACTGATTGAGCAAAAGTATATAGTTATTTATTGTATGTACAATAATTCAAAATTTCACCATGAAATAATCCTGAATGGTAACAAATTCGTTTACCTCCTTGAAGTATGACAACCCCCATAGCATAGTCACTAGCATTTGTTTCCACCACAACGGAAAAATGCAAGTTAGACAAAGCTAAAATTGGAGCATGGCTAATCTTATGTTTGAACAACTCAAATGCACTTTGTTGCTTCTGACCCCGAGGAAAAGTCTTACCACCTATTGTAATGGGGTGTAAGGGTGTGGCTATGGAGGAGAACTTCTTGATGAACTTCCTCAAATATTAAACTACACCCACAAAGCTTCTGGTCTTGGTTACATTAGAAGGCCATGGCCAATTTAAGATGGCCTCTACCTTCTTTGGATCAATCCTCAATTCCTCATCTCCAACCACATGACCCAAGAAAACAAGTGACTATTGAGCAAGTTCACGTTTATTATCATCCAACACTAACTTGTTCTCTTTCAAAACTTGCAAAACTTGTTTAAGATGATTAATATGCTCATCAAAAGTCTACTAAAACAAGAGTACCATCCAAATACACAATGACAAAAGAATCAATAAATGGCCTCATCACCTCATTCATCAACCACACGAAGGTAGTTGGTGCATTGCATAGCCTGAAAGCTAGAACCAACCACTCATACAACCTTTGCGTTGTTTTCCAAATGTCCTCTTAATTCATACTTGGTAATACCCATATTTAAAATCAAGCTTAATAAAATGTGTGGCATGTTGAAGTTGATCAAGAAGATCATCAATCTGTGGAAGAGGGTACCTATCCTTGATGGTTATCTTATTAAGTGTTTTATAATCAACACACATTCTCCATGAACCATCTTTCTGAGGTACTAAAACAATAGGAGAATCACATGGAGAAGTATTATGATGGATTGTATCCTAATTAATCAAAGATTTTAATTGTTGTTTCACCTCATTGGCATCCTTCAAGGATTGCCTATATATTCCCATATTTGGAAGTGGACCATTGAATAGCAAATGCATTTTATGCTCAATAAGCATATTTGGTTGTAACCCCGTAGGCTCCTAGAAAACCTCCTTGAACTACTGCACCAATTCTCCCATACGCTTATGCTCTTTATTAGTAAACATGTTATAAGAAGTCTTATGTGCAACCACTTTTGTATCTTGAATATCTCTTAAAAGAAGCAAAACAAATTTCTCACTAGCATAAATAAGCTTCTTAGCTTTAGAGGCACTTACTAATGAGATTTTAGAATCACCTTTGTAGGCTAAAATGATGTAGCTTTTGCCATCCTTCACCAAATGATATTTTTTGGCTCTCCTCATGAAGATCACATCCTAGATATACAAATAAGGGTTGTCAAAGACTACAACACACACTTCAAGAGACACAATGTCTAATGTAACTTTATCAATGAAATGCACATTAATACCAAACTTAACTTTGCATCGCTTGGTCACAAAACACTCTCATGTCTACATCTTTCTTTACCCAACCCAAAGAATATTGACTTGGATGATTGTAAGTCTCAAACCCCAATTTGTTTACAATTCCTTGCTTATCACTTTGGGATTATTTTTTTAAGGAAAAGGGGTATAAAAAAGAGAGAGGAGGATCATTTAGAGGATTATGTTATGTTGTGTAAATTATTTCTAAGTTTAATCATGATAAGCTTAGTTTCTCACCTTAAAAGATGAAAACCCTTCTTGGTATTATTTGGGGACGAAAACCCTTAAGGCATTGGTGGATTCATTCTATGAGTCACATTTGAGTAGATTTGTGTATTATATACACCAAATAATACATTCACCTAGAACGTAACACTTTTAGGAGGTTGCTAGGGAGTTTGAAAGAGTGTGCAACTGTGTTTAGGGTAGATTTGCATGTTTGGATCCCTAACAAGGGAAACAACTAGGTTTCAGGTACGTTGAAATAGTAATCAACCCTTTTATAGGGTAGTAAGTAACATTAATAGTCCATTCAAGAACAATTTATTCATCTAGGATCCCTCTACTAGGGTAAGGAACCTTTTTAGGGTTTTGAACTATAATTTGGGCCATTTAATGTAGATTTGTGGGCGATTAACCACACACACATGAAACTAACACTTTTATCATAATTATCGGTCATTTATTCAATTTAAAAATCATGTTTTCAAGGTATTTTACATGGATATATTTTTTTAGATTTTTGGCACATAGTTTTGGTAATAAAACATTTTTTTTGTGGCCTAAATTGGCACTTTCAAAATTCTAAATTTTTTATTTAACTTAGGGATTGAAATGAAAAATTAGAAAATTGCATTTATTTTTAGGGTTTGTTGGAAAACCTCAATTACTCTAATTCTTCCCTAAAAGGGACATTATAGTGGTATTAGAGCCATTTTCAATCCTGTGGGTAGTGAATTATTTGCATACTCTTCTTCATGCAGGGCAATGATACAAAGATGAAGACAACACTAGAATCCATGGAAGAGATGTTGAAAGCTATGCAATAATCTTAGAGGGAATTAAGGGTAATGGGTTCCAAAACATGGATGAAGTTTTTAGGGTTAAGCCCTAGACCTCCAAAAAATAAAATGAAAAATATAAGGTCTGAATTCCAAAACCATACAAAGGATCAAAGGAATGAGGAAGCCAAGGAATAAAATATTGATTTGTGGGTAATTTTGAAGGGGAAATACGGAGGGTCAAACCCTCATGAGGATTTCAATGAAAGAATCATAAAATAAGAAAATTCAAATGGAAAAGGGGTTAGTGAATAGTTCATAGAGGCATCCACCATACCAAGAAATCATGCATCATGAGCTAAAGAAAGAAGAAAAATCATATTTCAAGAAATAGATAAGGAATAATCCATGGAAAGTATGAAGTCAAGGGAAGAAAATGATATTTTATTGACTTCTAATGATTTCATGCACAAGCAAAATAAAGAGGAAGTCAAGAAGGAAAGCACATCACTTGTTGAATACAGAAGTGAGGAATTTGTCCCTTCAGCGCGCTCTCATCAGTCCATCAGGGAATGAATCCATGCTATAAAAGCATGCATCAATTCAAGAAGCATATGAGGTTGATTTTAATATAAGCGATAGGAAGGTTGTGTAAAGAAGATTTCATCCTTGTAGACTACCAAATACAAGTTTTTAAAAAAGGACAATCCAAATTTGTGATTCTATAATAAAAAGGGAAATGAATGTAGATGTTAATACTTTTTATAGAATGATTAGTTTTTTTTGTGTTTTTATCCTTCATAAATATTAGGGGTTTTTCATCATGATAAGTCAAGCCAAGAATGCAATTGCTTCTAATGCAATAGGTGAATGTGTGAAGGGAATTAGATATAACAACTATTGTTTTTGTCTTTTAACAACTACCATGATAGTCATAAAGGTGTTTAAAGATATAGGGTACAAGGATCTCAAACCCTTGGTTAAAATTGAGGTATCTTTAGTTAATACAGGTGGGATTTCAGCCACTATCATTCTAATTTTTGGAAAGAAAATTCAAGGTTACAATTGTGTTTGGAGTAATGTGATTTAAGCTCTAGGGGTCCATCTTTTGAGTGGGAAGTATGAGATGGTTGCAAGCAAAGGAAGAGAGCTAGATATCCTATCTATAAGGCATGATGAAGTGATTTTAAGAGTGTTATTAAACACTCTTATTTTATTTAATGAGTTAGTTCTATTTGTAGGTTCAAGTATAAAAAGGAAAGATCAATTGAGTTTGTTTCCCACCCAAGTAAATGATGGGACATATGAATTTACAGTTGAAGATAAAGAGGACATAATTAAGGCAGCACATATTAGAGGATGTTCTTCCACCTTCTTTGGCAAGGATATAATGGGAAGTTGGTAGGATTTTTTCACAATGGAGTATGCAAGAGAACAAATTGATATTATTGTTTTTAAGAGTGAAAATTAAGAGGAAAAAATTGGGTCAGTAGCTGATCTCCACTCCAAGGAAGATTTTAGAACACATGGGCTGCCAAAAAACATCAATAAGAAGAGGGGTAATAGGTGTATGAGTTTATATTTACAAAATTTCATTTAAAGGGAATGATAGCTAGATGATGGGAGTATTACAACATGTTATTTCACCTTGGCATGAGGGCACTTGGGCATGAGAGCCTACATTTACTTGAGGACAACTAAATTTAGGAAGAGAGGACTATAATGTGCCCTATTTTGAAATTCGAATAATATTATTACTAACATAAAAACTATTTATAAATAATAAAAATAAATTAATAATAGTCTAATTTTCTTGTGAATTAAATAAGGGGACCTTGTTAAGGGCTATGGGCTTATTTAACCTTTAAGTGAAATTAAAAGCAAAAGTATTTTTAAATATTTGTATTTCCCTCCAAGTGGAGCGCCCCATTTTGGGATTATTTTTGGAGGGAAAAGGGGTATAAAAAGGGAGAAGAGGATCATTGGGAGGATTATGTCATGTTTCGGAAATTATTTGTAAGTTTAAGCACAAAAATATTAGCTTCTCACCCTAAAATATGAAAACCCTTCTTGGTATTATTTGGGGATGAAAACCCTCAAGCAAGGCATTGGTGGCTTCATTCTAGGAGTCACATTTAGGTATATTTGTGTAATTAATGCATCAAATAATACATCCAATTGGATCACAACCCCTTTGGGAGGTTGCTAGGGTAGTTTGAAGGAGTGTGTAGTTTTGTTTGGCACAAATTTTCATGTTTAGAACCCTAACAAGGGTAGCAACAAGGTTTCAGGTAGGACATAGTAGTAATCAACCTTTTCTAGGGTAGTAAGTAGCATGGGTAGGCCATTCAAGAGTAGATTATTAATTTGGGATCCCTCTCTTAGGGAAACAACCCTTTTATAGGGTTTAAACTATAATTTGGGAAATTTAATGTAGATTTATGGGAAATTAATCACACACACATGTAACTAACATTTTTATCATAATTATTTTTCATTTATTCAATTTAAAAATTAATTTTTCAAGCTACTTTTTCATGGTTGTGTTTTATCAAATTTTTAGCATGTATTTTTGGTAATAAAATATTGTTTTTGTGCCCTAAATTGGAACTTTCAGAATTAATTTTTTTATTTAACTTAGGGTTTAAAATGAAAAATTAGAAAATTATATTTATTTTTAGCATTTCTTAGAAAAACCAAATTTCTCTAATTCTTCCCTAAAAGGGAAATTACAAATACATATCTAATGTATATATAATTTCTCTAATCTCTTGGAGGTGAAAAACTATGAACAATGAGGTATCATCTAAAAACTATTGGATAATAGGGTAGTCTCCATCTATGGAAGCCTATAACCCTTAGATCATATGTTAAGTTATGAGATATTCAATGTAATGCCCCAACGACTCTACCATTATGATGAAAATATAGGGAGATAGTAGATCTCCTTATCAATGACATTTAGAATTACCAAAGAAACATTTTGGGTCCTATTTATCGACATTGAAAATTTGGGTGTAGTCTAACAAATTCTCATCTACCATCTTCATTCATATTCAAACCCAAATCTCACCAAAATTTGGTGAAATAATTCCTAAATAACATTATCGTATTATTTAGTTATGTTTAGCTTAATCAAAAGCCCCTTAGTTTTGTTATTATGTAATGCGTCAATTAATTCATGAGCCATCACTATTCCATTTAGTATTTGTCTTCCTTCCACAAATCCTTCTTATTCCTCCAATATGATAAGTGGGAGGAAAGTTTTGAGCCTTTTAGCAATGACTTTAGAGATAACCTTGTAAACTATGTTACAAAGAGAGGTGGGTATGAAATCCTCCAACTTAAAGGCTCAATTTTTTTTGGATAAGTGTAATGAAGAAAATGTTCATAATTGTGGGGATTTTTTTCCTTACACAGACATAACTTTCCCTAGGCACATGCCAAAGTGGTTAAGATTCCAATGTGCTAGCATATTGGCATTTCATGCCAGAATCAGTTCTAGTACACTCACCTAAAGTATGTAGTGAAGGACCAATTTTTATTGGTTTTGTCATGCGAGGGTGTTATTCCAACTACTTAGATAGAAGCGCTTGAACACATACACAATATTAAACTCATTCTATAATCCATTATATCTTAACACTCCTTCATTTCTCAATAATCAAAAAGAAAAAGATGGCATAAATGGTAATTATTAACCTTAACTCAGTTAGCTAAACAATGACATAAATGATAAATAATAACATTATCATCATAATTAGTTGAATAATAGTATTAAGTCAACACAAAATTCATTCATCATATTCATAAGTGATCTCTAAATATTACATAGTTTCAGAGTTACAATGCAATTAACTCATATAAACTCTATCGATAGCATTTAACTGAATAAAAATATTCTAAAGTACATTCTAGGGGTATTTATACTTAGTTTTCCCCAACCAAGTACTTAGAAAATTAGATACACTCAAGGTGACTCACCAAAAATCATTAATACATTTGAGTCATGGCAACCAATTAATATAATTTCCCAAGGACCTAGGCCTTGTTACCACTATATTATCTCTTCAGTGTTGGATCCTCATCACCGAGCACCTATCTTCCTATAGTTTGGTGTTTGATTCACACTTGACTTATTATCTTCTATCCCTACGAATCACTCATAACCATTTTCAATTTTTCATGCACTCCCCAAGTCCTCCACTAAGTTTTAAGTCCTTCATTCTCAAGTTCTCCATTTAACATGCACATTTATTCCATGAGACTTGGTCTTTATGCATCATGGTCTTCCACACTATGATCTCTTATGCCATGGTCTTTTACATCATGCCTCTCCACACCAGTTATTATAAAAATTACTTAGCCAAAAATGGGGCCCAACATCATGCCACACTCAACCATTAGTCCATCTTAGACTAGGCATTATTGTCGAGCTCCACCAAAAATATTGGTCCTATTTTCTCAATTTGCTTCTTGACACCTTCCCAATGATTCAAGGTGTTATGTAGCATGGATATTATTTCTTCGACCACCGCTTTGAGCTTCATATTCTCCTCAGGCTCTTTAAGACACTTGTTTTATTCACCAAACATTCAAGGGATGTGGAAGCATCCTTATAAATTCCTTCAAGCAAAGTGACATTGATGACAACCTATCCTCAAAGTGCAATGAAGTTTGAATTTATTTCCTCATAGTGAGTGCTTGTCAGGATCTTGCTCCACCAATAGATCACATATGATTACTTCTTGTATTAGCAACTAAACACGGAATTTAACCAGAATCAATAAGTAACTAGAAATATGAAACAACACAGGAAAATGAGAGACAATACACAATTGTATTAATAATCACTCAGAAGAAAATACAATAAAGAAGATGCCACTTCTTCTTCCACCTCAAAGGCTCGCCACACCTCAAGACCTTCCCTCTCTCTCTCGGTCCCATCAATCAACTCCAATACAGAATTGATGTTCACCTCCACCAGTCAGAAATAATGCTACCAGTACACCAAGTACACAATCGTACTCCAAGTAGATCTCCTGCTCTTTGTTGCTACCTGTAAATCACCAGACCTTACTCACCAATGTAGATCTCCAAAAGAAGCCATGCTCACCTGCTGACCAAGATCATACATATACGAAGAACCCTTTTGATTCTCCAAACCAGCACCCACACTTGGTACTATGGCACTAGGAGGAACACACCATTGATCTCCTCTCTTAGAAGGAGCTTATTTAGCTCTCTTACTCTCTAGCACTCTAATTTATAATACAGCCCATGAGTCTATATATAGATATCATGCTTACAATAATTAGACTATCTTAATTACAATAATCAGATGCGCAACTCAAGACTACAGCTAGCCTTTAACATGCAAACTAACAGTCCAAAAATAGACTCTCTGGAATCAACATGCAAACTGCATGTTCATGCACAGGCTGCCGACGTCAACTCCTTCCTGACCGATGTCGGCCGACTAGTGACCGACATCAGTTGCTTCTTCACTGTTGTCTGACTGATGTCGGTTGATCAGACCGATGTTGTTTGCCCTGTAACTCATTCTGCAACTCTCTGCAACCTCCGTAACTCCTCCTGTTTGCATCCTGGTGAAGCTTTTAGCTCCACAACCTAATAATCTCCCACTTGGAGATAAACAGCTGCACCTGTACCTATACCTGTACACTATCTAAATTATTCCCTAGCTTGTATCCCTCTTCAAGATCAATCTTGAAGACCGACCACCACACAACCTATGATGCTACACCTGTCATCCAAGTAACCTGCCACATTCGAACCTACAGATCCATGTAGTGAAGACCTTGACCCTGCATAACATGAATCCCTACTACTGGTCCCTCTCAGATACCTGAGAATCCACTGAACTACCCTCCAGTACTCCTTCCCCAAATTGGCTCCATACTTTCTGACAACTCCCACTGCTTGGGAAAACTCAGGTCTACACTAGACCTCATGTGATTTGAACACTGTTCTAAGCTAAGCTTAAACTGTCTAGCCCTTGGTGTGCTTTCCGATTCTGCATCCTACATCTTGAACCCTGCCAACACTATCTTCACATCAGCTCCCACTGGAGACAAAATCTCCATCTCTTATGCCAAAGAATTTTGCTGCTCCAAATTCTTCATGACACACCTCTGAACTAACCTTACCTTTAGCTCAACAAAACCCTGTATGTACAAACCTGCTAGCAAATCACCCACATACAGTAACAAAATAATGTTGTAATCATTATCCATCTGGTAAAGAAAATCATAGTAGTTACACTAATGTTGACAAAAGCCATGCTTCGTCATCCACCTAGCAAACCTGTACCACTATCCTGCAGCTACCTCAAGACCACATACCTTGGCCTTCCATCTCACATATCCATCCACTCTCTTCTTTAACTTGGGAATCCATCTGTCTCTCAGTGCTTTCTTCCAGCTGACAACTCCACCAACGAATACCTATTTGGTTCTTCTCCAAGGACTCACACTCTTCATCCATGCCAAGCTCCCACTGTATCTGGATTCTACCTACATTGCCTCTTCACGCCTCCCTGGTTCTTGACCATCAATAAGCAATATAAAGAAGGTGAACAGTGAATATGAGGTTCACTTACCCTTTCAGTACTCCATATGAGCATTTGAGACCTTTTGATAGCTTGTTGTCCAGCCAACATCCATTTTAGTGACCGATCTTAGCCATCTCCCAGTCTACATCCGATCGATGTCAGTTCCCTGCACTAACCCTGACTGCCGACGTCGTTTCCCTAGCCAACGTTGATATTCCTTCTGCCAACGTCAGTTCCTTTATGATCGACGTCGGTCTTCCTGTTGCCAACATCGATTACTGTCTAATCGACGTCGGTACCTGTGTTCGTCTGTGAGTGATATCTTTCTACCCGCGAGCTCCTTTTCGGTCAAAACCCTATTCAAATCAACATAACCCTGCTCAGAATAATTCAGTCTCCTCCACTGATCTCTATCTGCCATCTCCTCCATGAACACCAAGGCTTTCCAGTTCTTAAGTTTGTCAAAAACAGCTATCTTTCGCTTAAGAACATGCATTCCCCTCCTACATATGTGACCAAGCCTACAAAGCCACATCTCTGTAACAAAAGGTGAATCAGTAATATAAGTAGATAGATAAAGGATACCTACTTTCTTACCACCATCTAATTCAAGTGCATCCACTGTGAGAGTTATAGTGCATCTCCCATCACCCAACTTTCTTGAAGAAATTAGACCCATCTCCAAGACTAGTACCTGCATGACCTCCTTCAACACCTGTGTGTTATCTGTCTACAATTTTAGCTTCACTTCCCCTTCGTCAATAATTTGACAAGGCTCACCAACCCCTAAATAAATCTCTCCAAAGTCTCCAAAGACATATCTATGAAAAGATGCTCTATTTCGGGCTGCATGGAAAGAGGCAAAAGAATCTATAGACCAAGATTCCAATTTATCCAGAACAACCTGTGCAACATCACCTACAACATCTACTTCTACACGCTGATCTTCTACCAACCAACAATCTCCTTTTCCCTGCTCTTTCTTTCCATCAATCAGACCATTCGTGCTATTCAGTTTCTCCATTCGTAGCTTACTTTCTTCTGCCATTGCTATACTCCCACTCAATCTGAAACCCCTGTGAGTGACCTATAATCAACAAACACTACCAGATCTAAACCACCTGTTAGTCAACCCAACCAAAAGCTCTGATACCACTTGTTGGTATCAGCTTTTGAACCTACAACTAGGCTCTGATACCACTTGTCAGGATCTTGCTCCACCAATAGAGCACATATGATTACTTCTTGTATTAGCAACTAAACACAGAATTTAACCAGAATCAATAAGTAACTAGAAATATGAAACAACACAGGAATATGAGAGACAATACACAATTGTATTAATAATCACTTGGAAGAAAATACAATAAAGAAGATGCCACTTCTTCCACCTCAAAGGCTCGCCACACCTCAAGACCTTCTTCCCTCTCTCTCTCGGTCTCAACAATCAACTCCAATACAGAATTGATGTTCACCTCCACCAGTCAGAAAAAAATGTTTCCAGTACACCAAGTACACAATCATACTCCAAGTAGATCTCCTGCTCTCTGCTGCAACCTGCAAATCACCATACCTTACTCATCAATGTAGATCTCCAAAAGAAGCCATGCTCACCTGCTGACCAAGATCATACATATACGAAGAACCCTTCTGATTCTCCAAACTAGCACCCACACTTGGTACTGTGGCACTAGGAGGAACACACCATTGCTCTCCTCTCTCAAAAGGAGCTTATTTAGCTATCTTACTCTCTAGCACTCTAATTTACAATACAACCCATGAGTATATATATAGATTTCATGCTTACAATAATTAGACTATCTTAATTACAATAATTAGATGCGCAACTCAAGATTATAGCTAGCCTTTAACATGCAAACTAACAGTCCAAAAATAGACTCTCTGAAATCAACATGCAAACTGCATGTTCATGCACAGGCTGCCGACGTCGACTCCTTCCTGACCGATGTCGGCCGATTGGTGACCGATGTCGGTTGCTTCTTCACTATTGTCTGACCGACATTGGTTGATCAGACAGATGTCAGTCGCCCTGTAACTCATTCTGCAACTCTCTGCAACCTCTGTAAGCTCTGTAACTCCTGTTTGCATCCTATTGAAGCTTTTAGCTCCACAACCTAACAGTGCTTATTGTGTCCTCCATTACCTCCACATCTTTGAATGTTTTGGTGCACTCTGTGTGGTCTTTTATTAACAAGACACTATCTACCAACTATTATCATTGAAGTTCTTCTGCCTGGATCCTAGCTTTTAAAATCTTGCTAGGTCATCCCAGCTTTTTAAAAAACCCATCCAAAATGGGAATGGTGTCCCCAAATCTATGCAATAAAATCTTTCATACCTCTACTATTTATGTGAATTACACTAGTGCACAAGTCTTCATTTTAGGGGTCAAGATAATCCTTGTACCATTTCAACATAAGTTATACCAAGGTCTCCAATTTATCCACTACCTCACAAGAAAGGGGCACTTCATCCTCAAGCATTGGTTTTCAGCTTATAATTTTTTTACAAATGTTCAATGTTTTCACCTTGGTTGTTATTTCAATTTCTAATTGGTGCTTGACCTCAGATAGTTCTTCATCAAGATTTGTTCTTATGATGACCCCAATATAAAACCACCACTTTTGCATGTTTCTTGTGGCTCACCAGGCATCAACCTTAGATAAGGCATTATGTCTTCTAACCTCATATGCCAACTTGAAAAGTGTCATGCTAGCCTGTACTATGGTAAATTATCGTGGATCTACCTAAAGGATATATGAAAGTATCACCACTACCAAATCTAGTACCAAGCTATCTAAAGTCATCTCAAAATGATGTTCCTCATTATAAACATCATGGGAGAATGACAACTCCTATAGAGTTTGCTTAGATGCATCTTTTGGTGCAAAATGGGAATACATATACAAGAGATTTTTTGGTACTCCCCTATGATACTGGGCATGTAAGTTCATGGTCACATCAACTTTCTCAAGCCTTGGGATAGAGTCATCAATTGACTCTTTCCCCTTAGAGGGATCTCACTCGAGTATTTTGACATCTGCATCTTTACTTTGGTGATTGGCCTCGATGTCAAACTCACTCATTCCAAATGTCATGTAAGAACCATCCTTCCCTTCACTAATGACATCTTTACTTTCCATTTGTCCCTCCTTAAGGTGGTTTCTTCACATCACACTGGCAAAGGTGTCTTCTTGGAGTCCAAGGTGATGTGCTCTTATTTTGTAGTAACTTCTTTTTATGTTATCTCCTTCAGAATCTATATCTTTTCTTCTAAGTCATTATCCTTAGGTGTTAATGTTTCATGTTCCAAAGGAATAATTTCTGTTGTTAGTTATGGGCCTTTGGGTTAACTTATCTATGGATTTTCCTTAGGTGGTACCTAGGCAGTCCTTTGCTACTTTGTAGGTTCTAGCTAGGCACTTATACTAGCATCATGTCCTAGATGCTTCTGCTTCTTCTTCTCTAGTATTGGTAGAGGTAGGATTGTCTCTTTCTCTCATTCCATGCTCTTTAATGATTTCTTCCTGGGATTTCACACGTAAAATAAAAAATGAATTGAATTTCCAACCAAAATTTTCTATACTTTGATGTTAGTTTTATTTGACTCCATCTTTCCCATATATGCCTTATTTATGGCACATGTGTACAAGTGGTAAAGGGTGTGAGTCTTTGCATCAATATTTTCTACAACAATGTTCACTAATTGCACATCATATATTTGGATGATTCAATTCATGAAGTACCACATAGTGAAATCATATGGTAACTTTAGCCATCCAAACAACTCTCTAAAGGGAGCCATTCAGATGCATGCTAGGGAAAATGTTGCTTTACTACAAACTTTGTCTGGTCCCCAACCTATCTAGGTAATTCCTTTAGACTACACCACTCATTCCCAAAGGTTTATTTAATCCTATCATACCATCCCTTCATTTTTAATTTATAAGATGGGGTTATTGGTATAGGGTAGGTGAATGCTTTGAATTGCTCCATAGAGGACTTATTCTCTAGAGGGTAAATCCATTTCAACTCTCTAGTGGTGTATTCAAGTACACCATCTCATCAAACACCATCAATAAAAGGAGAGCACCACATGAAAACCTTTGGTTGGGTAGGTGATGGGCTTTCTCTACATCTATGATAATTCTTTTAGCAAAGTAATGTGCCTAATTATACCTAATTACCATAGTAAAGATGGGCCATATCTACCTATTTTCACCTCTCACTGCCTTTAACCTTGGTCATGATGATGTGCATGACCACTCTGAGGGTGATATCTTGGGGACTGGTGATATGCATAACATAACTTTGTTCCCAATATTTTTATGTGATAGTAATATTTTCAATCTTGCCCTGGTCCTCTACGTCATAAGCAAGGTATGTGCCTAAGCATTGTAGCCATAAGACTTTGTTTATCTACTCTAGTGTTATCTATATTTGGTGCCCAACAAAGTAGACATAGTCTTCACACACTCGTGGAACCAAAAACTTTATTGCTTTAACTAGCTTTAAAAATTACATAATATTGAACAATTAAAAGAGTTCAACATCATTAAGTGCATTAACAATGCTCAAGTCATATAATAGCTCACTCTTCATGTTTTGGCACTCTACCTAGCAATCACATTGTAGTTCTACTTCATTACCAGACTCGTGATGGTTATAATCAAAAACATTTTAAGTGGTCACATTTGATAACCAATTCTCTACACATGGCACCACCTCTAGCTACTATATTTCACTGACTAATAGTGGGGGTGGAGGGGGTAAAATAGCCTTCTTCTTCACTTGGTGCACCATTCCTTATTTTGAGTCTTTTATGTGCACTCTAAGTTTTTTAGGTACCTCATCTCCAATCAACATAGTTTCACCACCCACACTCTCCAATTCTTCTTCCTCTGGTATCATAGGTAAAGGCTCACTTTGATGGGCCTTTTCTTTGTCTACATTACCCTTCAATGAGCCTAAATGTAGAGGCGTATCCATATAATATTCCCAAAATAATAGATGGTTACCTTGTTATCCTCCTCAGCTCTCCTACTTCAACACCCTCTAATGGCAGACATCGACCTCTACAACTTAAAAATTTGAAAACCAGTGCATTCTTACACTCCTAGTACTGTGCCTATTTTTATCAACTATTTCACCTTGTAATGCATAAAAATAGTATCAATTCATTAATTTCAACTCATGTGAGAGCTCAAAAATCACTCTATAGTAGCTGAATTATGCTCCATCTCTGTAAGTTCGTGAATGTGATAATAATAAAAAATTAAATGATACGCATTTAACCTTTTATAGGCTCAAGAGGGTAACTCGTGTTTACTACCCCACTACCTATTCCATCACTTCACACAATAAATGATAATAATGCTATTGCCATGATGCATACTTGGCACACTTTCCATTACCATTGTTTTCCTTGTAATAAATACATGTCCCATCCCGTGTTTTTCCTAAAGTGCATGACAGTTGTAAAGAATTTGAATATTTTCCATTCCAAAGGTAGGAATCTTCTTTGCATTAACTTATCTTAGAGGTTATGTTCCACATCCTACATACACTTTTGTCCTTACACACTTCCACTTATGCACCTTTACTCCCACACACATTCCCATTGACCATATCCTTAACGTTTAATAGATTTTACTTATTTTACCCTTATCTCACACAAAGTTGTTTGTGTTCCTCCATGACAGTATAAAGAATTACAAAAACAAAGTTTTCACCCTAAATTACTCAAGGGTGCACAACTAGTGCCATGCTTTATTGAAAACAATGAAAATCATAGACTAACCTAATGGCATGCACCTTATTATTACAAAGAAGAAAAATTGTTTAGAATAGTAGGGCCTCAACTAACTACCATTGAAATGGCCAGGAAGGAATTGGCCATCTAGTCACTTCAACTTGCATGCACCAATGTGATGAATACTATGAATAATGAACAACCCATCTTAGTAGACATGAAGCTTGCTTGAGTGGTACATGAACTTGGAGTCATATACTAAGACTTACATGTTTGGAGCAAAAGTCTTGTTCTTCAAATAGTGATTATGTCAGGCTTTTTATTTGTGATTCTCTACTCCTTGACTCTAATGTGTAAAAAATTGATTCTCATCTAACTGTAACAAAGTATGTGGATGAGATTTCAAGGACTCGTCATCATTCAGTCGACCAACATGCACAATGACAAGAGAAGGGATAAAAAATTCAATCAAAATAATTGCTTTGACACCAAACAAAAGATTGAATGGTGTGTTCTTGTTTAACCATTTGTAAGTGGTCTAATACACCCATAATATTGCATACACATGATTATCCCAGTCAGTACATCTAATATTACATATTTTGGTCAGTGCATTACTCAAGATCTTGTTGAACACCTCAGCCATATCATTGGCAAGAGGATGATATGTTGTAGTTTTATGGTACACGATCATGAATTCTTCTAAGAGGATATGAATGGTCTCATTAAGGAAGTGGGTTCCTCAGAGACTAGTGAGACTCAACGGACATCTAAAATGGGTAATAATATTCTCCCAGATGAATCTTGTAGGAGGGATATTAGTATAATCCCTGGTTGGCATAGTTTTAGCCCAATGAGTAAGATAATTAGTAGAAATGATAACATAGCATGTACTGGTATGCCTCCCTACTGGGTTGATGGGGACAATAAAGTTAATAACCCACTTTTCAAAGGGTTCTTGTGACAAAATAGGATGAAGGGGCATCACATCCCTTCTATTTGACTTTCCCATGCATTGACAAATATCACATTGGCACATGTAACTTTTAGCTTCTTTAAATAAGGTAGGCCACCATAAGTTAGATAAAAGGACCTTTTGTGTTGTATCTTCACTAGTATAGTGTCCTTTAGTGACACCCTAATGAACTTCCTTAAGAACCTTAGTGTTCTTATGTTGCATGACATAATGTCACACCACTTCATCCCACCCAAACTTATAAAGGTCACCCCATATAAGCTAGAATGGAGTGGCATGAACAACAAACTGTTGTTCGAGACTTGTCATGTTCATGTCATGAAGGTTCTCTGGTGAGTGGATAAAGTGATTTGGTAGTCTATATGATAATGATAAAATGTGCAATATGCTTGTTATTATAGGATAAAGTGTGCAAATGTGCTTATTAATCATAAACAAACTCAGTCCAAAAATGAACAAACCCATATGATCAACTTCTCCTAACACATCCACACATGTAGACAATGACCTCATCGACATGCTTACTCAACTCTTTGGGTCCTATAAGATGTGATCTATGCTTTGAGTTTTTGTGTGCACAAGTGAAATAATTCTAGTTGATCATAAATCTTATCTAGATACTTTAGGTTCATTGGTAGAAAAGATGAGTAGGCAATTTAATGACATCACCATTACCATGTGGGAGTGAGTCATGGGGAGTTGGTCATATGGTTGTGATCATTGTAGTCCCTAGTTATTATATGCCAGATCTCAATTTATGCATTGAAGTGTAGTCAAAGTTATGAGGGTACAAAGTTGTCTTTTCAGTCAAAATTCAATGTTTTCCCATATTTAGCCAAATTTGCAAAGTGGGCAGAAAGAGCTGAGTAAGCATGTCGATGAGGTCATTGTCTACATGTGTGGATGTTTTGGGAGAAGTTGATCATATGGGTTTGTCCATTTTTGGACTGAGTTTGTTTATGATTAATTATAGATCATGTGATTTAGTGCATCAAAAGATATATATATATATATATATATATGAAAATTTAGGCTCCTAGGTCATTTGACTATGTTTTTCCATACCTAGCCAATTTTGTAATATGGTAGAAAGAGCCAAGTGAACATTTTAAAGGTCTTATTTATCGCATGTGTGAAGGTGTCAATAAAATATGATCATATGGGTTTATTTCTTTTTTAGTATAGATAATTTTTACTAAATTTGAACTCATGATTTGAAGCACGATAGAAGTTATGGTTGCTCAAAGTTGGCCTCTCAAGAAGATTTGGACATCGTTGGCCCTATCACAGAAGTTGATGGGAAGGTACTTTAATGGTGTTATATCTCGCACATGCAAGAGTTTAATAAATAGTGGATCATATGGTTGGATTCTCCTATGGAAGGAGATCATCTGGTCTAAATTTGTGATCTTGTTGATAAGCATAGAATAAGTTATTAAGGATAAAAAATGGCTACACATACATATTTACAGGTTTCCCATAGTCATTTTTTCAAGTGTTAAAGCTCGAGCAAGATCGATGGTGCGTGAGTGCTCCAAGGAGTCAAGAGGTAGAGAGATGAGGATACGTGCATGACATTTAATTTCTAAGTAAAAGTATAGGATCTTAATCAAATAATTAGTGCATGATCGTACAGTTTGATCAATGGTGAGTGTTGATCGATAAGGTCCTTGTTAATTTGTAGAGATCAATGGAGCATATTATGTCAACATTTTGAGATGGTCTAAGATGAGGTTAAATAACTATTGTTTAAAGTTTGGCTTTGGTGGTTTATGCATTAAATCTTAAACAAGATCAATGATGTGAGATTGATCCTAAGTTGAGAGTCTACAAGATTCAAACATTGTGTTCGAAAGATAACTATGACCATTGATTTTCAAATATTTAAATTTACACAGGGAATGACCAGTGTCTAGTTTTTAGACCATAACTTCTGATAAAATATGTATTTGTTCATGAATAAATAAATAAAAGTGGTAGAGGACTTCAAGGCACATCTGGTAATATGGACTTGAAGATCTGAAAGTGAATACATAGTTATGGTGCTCCAAAGTTGATTGTATGTTTAACTATGTTCTACGAGTGATCTAATAAGGATATTCAAGCTTGTTTTGTTGTTATTTTGATGTCTCATGATGAGTTAGATATTGGAGAATATTGTGGACTCCATGAGGTTCTTCTGTGTGGTTTTTGAAGGTGTGATAAATTTGTCATAAGTATGAACAATGCTTAAGAAGTTGACTGTGTGTTCATCCATGGTGACTATGTGCATAAGGTCTATGTTTGAGTTGTTTGAGCATATGCAGAGGCAAGCTAAGTTGTTTTTGACCATTCAAGGATGTCTTAAGGGATATAAAGAGTGGACCTATGTAATAGGAAGTGGTCTTGTGTTCATGTTTTTCTTGAGGAAGTGTCAATGGGTGAATAGGTCTCTATGAGACCTATAAGAGCTACAAGTGCCTTATTTAAAAGGTGTAGTTACTTAAGGGTGACCCATATATGTCATATCCAACCTATGTAGATTTTATTGAGCCTTATATTCATATAATAGATGTCTTGATGGTTAAGACATGCCTAATGGCTGACCAAAATAGTGTTGATCAAGATTGTTTTATAAATAGTAGAACCAAAGATATTGGGTTCTAGACTTGTAAGAGAGAGATGAAAGAGTGAATTGAAAGAGACTTATGTGTGTGTTAAGGAGTGAAGGAAGGGTGGAGTGACTTGAGGATGAGCTAAAGAGTAGAATAGATGGTTTACTATTTGTATGACCTATTGGTCATAGGTCTATTGGTAGAAGTATGCACTTGTTGTTTGAGTGTGAGCGAAGGTGAAGTGAGATAAGCTGAGGTCCATCATCAGGTGTTGTTAACATCAGTTTAGAGGTGGAAGTATTTCATAGTTTTTACTATGGTAACTCATCATCTAAGGTGGTTATAACTTTCTTTCAAGGTAAAAATTGGTAAAAGGTCTCGTTGTTGTTACAGCTTAGCTAAACAGGTGTGGTAGCACCTTGTGGGATTGGTGTCTCACAAAACAAGGATTATAATTCCTTGATAAGTTATAGCTGGTTTAAATTCAATCTTTTTATATAAGATAGTGGTCCAATTGTTGGTTCTAGTGGGTTTTATTCCCCAAAAGTGTTTCCCATGTATGTCATGTGTTATGTGATTGATCTTGCATTATCTCTCTTGTTTATTGCTTTGAATGATATGTGTGCTTCATGAATGCTTGTGGTAACAAGTTAAGTAATTGTAAAGATCAAAATTGATGTTTGGATTATTTGGGCTCATTGATTCACCCCCCTCTTAGTGATTGTACCTCTAACAATTCGTATCAGAGTGAGGTCTTTTAGAAAAAGCTTGACAGCTGGAAGGTGATCCAAGGTACAATAGTGACTCAAAATGTGCAAGGTGGTTTCTCTACTAAGTAAGCATTGATGTTCAATAGATACAATTATGCATTTTAAAGTGATAAGATGAAGACCTACATTATGTCCCTAGGGTTTGATGTATGACAATTTGTTCTAGATGGTTATATTGCTCCTATTATTCCTCCAACTAGTATTGCAAACAAGAAGCTATTGGAGAACAACTCTAAGGCAACTAATGCCATCACTTGTGGCATTTTCTAGTGTGGCAGAAAGAGCTGAGTGAGCATTTTGAAGGTGTTATTTCTTGCACGTGTGAAGGTGTCAATAAAAATATGATCATATGGGTTTGTTAAGATTTGATCATAGATCATTTGCATCAAATTTGAGCTCATGCACTGAAGCATGATGGAAGTTATGGTTGCTTAAAGTTGGCCTCTCAGGCAGATTTGGACATTGTTGGCTTTACGATAGAAGTTGATGAGAAGGCACTTTAATGGTGTTATATCTCACACATGTGAGAGTTCCAAAAATAGTGGGTCACATGGTTAGATTTTCCTATGGAAGGAGATCATCTAGTCCAAATTTGAGATCCTACGGGTAAGCACAGAAGAAGTTAATGAGGATTAAAAATGGTTACTCATGCATATTGACAGGGTCCCCATATTCATTTTTGGAAGTGTTAAAGCTTGTGCAATATTGATGGTGTGTGAATTATCTAAGGAGTAAGGAGGCAATGATATGAGGATAGGTTTATGATGTTTAACATCTGAGTAAAGGTATAGGATCTTAGTCCAACAATTGGTGGATGATCATATAGTTTGATCAACAGTGAACATTGATTGATAAGGTCCTAGTTGATTTGTAGAGATCGATGGAGAACATTAAGTCAACATTTTGAGATGGCACAGGATGAGGCCAAAGTGACTATTTTTTAACATTTGGCTTTGGTGGTTTGTGTGTTAAGGCTTGAACAAGATCAACGGTGCTAGATTAATCATGAGTTGAGAGTCCATGAGATTTGAGCATTGTGTTTGAAAGATAACTGTGACCGTTGATATTCAAATATTTGAATTTACATAGAGAATGACCAGTGTCTAGTTTTAGGACCATAACTTTTGATAAAAGATGTATTTATTCATGCAATAAAAATAAAAGTGGTATAGGACTTCTAGGCACATCTAGAAATATGAACTTAAAGATTTGAAAGTGAATACAGACATAGTTATGGTGCTCCAAAGTTGATTGTATGTTTGATTATGTTCTACAAGTGATACGAGAAGGATATTCAAGTTTTTCTTGTTGTTGTTTCAATGTCTCATGATGAATTAGCTATTGGGGAGTATTATAGACTCTATGAGGTTGCTCTATGTGGTTTTTGAAGGTGTGATCAATCTATCTTGAGTATGAATAATGCTTAAGAATTTGACTATGTGTTCATCCATGATGACTATATGCATAAGGTATGTTGTTGAGCATATGTAGAGGCAAACTAAGTTAACTGCTTGAGGATGTCCTAGGGGACATAAGGAGTGGACCTGTGTAATTGATATTGGTCCTATGTTCATGTTTTGCTTGAGGAAGTGTTAATGGGTGAATAGGTCTCTATGAGACTTATAAGAGCTACAAGAGCCTTGTTTAAAAGGTGTAACTACTTAAGGGTGACCCATAGATGTTATGGCTAACCTATGTAGATTGTATTGATCCTTATCTTCATATGATAGATGTATTAAGGGTTAAGACATGCCTAATGGCTAACTAAGATAGTGTTTACCAAGATTACTCTATAAATAGTAGAACCAAAGATATTGGGCTCTAGAATTTTAAGAGAGAGATGAAAGAGTGAATTGAGAGAGACTTATGTGTGTGTTTTGGAGTGAAGTAAGGGTAGAGTGCCTTGAGGATGAGCTAAAGAGTAGAACATATTATGGACTATTTATATTACCTGTTGGTCATAGGTTTATTGGTAGATGTGTGTGCTTATTGTTTAAGTGCCAATGAAGGTGAAGAGAGATAAGCTAAGGTCCATCATCAGGTGTTGTTGACATCAGTTTAGAGGTGGAAGTGTTTCATAGGTGTTGTTGTGGTATCTCAACATCTAAGGTGGTTGTAGCCTCTTTTCAAGGTAAAAGGTCTGGTTGTTATTACAGCTCAGCTAGATAGGTGTGGTAGCACCTTGTGGGATTGGTGTCTCACTAAATAGGGATTATAGTTCCTTGATAAATTGTAGCTAGTCTAAATTAGATCTTATTATATAGGATAGTAGTCCAATTGCTAGTTCCAATGGGTTTTATTCCCCAATAGGGTTTCCCATATATGTCAAGTGTTATGTGATTGATATTGCATTATCTCTCTTGCTTATTGCTTTGAATGATATGTATACTTCATGAATGATTATGGTAATTGGTTAAGTAATTATAAAGATCAAAATTGAAGTTTGGATTATTTGGGCTCACTAATTCACCCTGCCTCTCAGTGATTGTACCTCTAACAACTGCATCTTTTTTGGAGTGTTGAGGTGAGCTAGTGTTGATCTCGTAATCAAAAAGGTGATAATATCTTCCAATTCCTCAAGTATGTGTGTGACTTGGAATAGTTACATGTCAGGCAAGTCATCTTTAATGGTGCATGTTGGTTCACTAGATTTAATGCATGATAGATGATCTAGGCCATAGTTTAGTACCTCATAGTATGTGAAGAAGATAAATGGAGTATCTAACAAGTACTAATAGAAATTTTGGAGGGCATAAACCATAAATAATGATTTTCCCTCTATAGTCATGTAGTTTTGTTCAACTAAAGTAAAATTTCTACTTGTAAAATAGATAGGTTGGTCTAGGTTACCCTCACTAGGTTGAGCGAGGATAACACCAATTGCCATGCCAGAAGCATCGCATGGATGTGAAAAAGCTTTGTCTAGTCTAGAAAAAGGAGAATAAGGGTAGTAATAAACTTATCCTTGAGTGTAACAAACACTTGTTGGTGAACATTGATCTATAAAAACTAACCATTTTGTTTTAGTAATTACTCTAATAGCACAACAATATTAACATACCCACGAATGAACTTCCTATAATATCTAGTATGTCCTTGGAAGGCATGTACCTCTCACTAGGTAGTTAAGGCTAGAAGATGAAATATAACAACAATCTTGGTTAGATCCACCAAGAGTCCATCACGGCATATAACATGACCAAGTAGAATGCCAAAGGGGGTAGCAAACACACATTTCTTCAAATTTAGGGAAATCTAAAGATTTTGGTAGCACTCAATCATTAGTCAAAGATTGGAACTATGGTCCCGCATTAAGCCATAAATATTCCAATCATCAAGGTAGACTTGAAATAAATTTTCAATAAAGTCCTTGAAATACTAAATTGTAATGTGGGAGAACACAACATGAGTGTTTTTCAACACAAATAACATTACATTGTAAGCAAAGGATCCCCATTCAGTTACAAATGTGGTCTTTGACTTATCCTCTTCCACAATGGTATACAGATAAGCCATCCGTAAATGTATAGATTTCACACCCAACAACTGCCTCAAGTATCTCTTCAGTGAAGGGCATATAAAAGAGGTCAGTAATGTAAACAACATTGAGTACATGATAATCCACATAGACTAGAATGGGTCCATCCTTATTGATACTTATAACTATAAGACTCACCCACTTAGACTCATCTATAGGAGTAATGACTCCCGCGTGCAACATGCTATCAATTTATTTCTTGACTTGAGTGTGCAAGTTGTGATTCATCAAATAGGGCCTCTTCTTGATAGGTCAAGAACCCTTTACCAGTTTTATGTGCATATTAACTAAGGAAGAATGCATGCCTTTCATTTTATTATAGTTTCATAGGAATACATCTTGATATTATTTTAGAAGCTCAAACACCTTAGATATCTTTGTATCAGACCAATGGTCTACCATAATAGCCATCTTAGGTGCTTCCTCCATGCCAATATTTTGTTGAATAGTTTAGAGCGGCTCCAAATATGGGTGTTGTTCATCCTAGATGGTGTCATGGACATTGTGCATGCTACACAACATGGGTATAGCCAAATGATAAATAGATAGGTCAGACAAATTAGAACTGACACCTTCATCAACCTAGTACATCAATTTATGCTTACCTTTGCAAATTTTCTCTCTCATTGTGTGGTCTACTATAAGTTCAAGTAGTGGACATGATGCCTCTTCAACAATTTAGTGTAAAATAGTCAATCTCTCCTCCTGCATGCCTTGTATGCATTTGATCTAATCTTCAACAAGGGCCAGGTAACCTATTATAGCCTAACACATGGATTGCAATGTGAAGTATAAATCCATCTATGGGGATGAATAAGATAACATTATAATCATGTTAATCTTAATGAAACACCAATAACTCATTTCTAGATGGCACTCTTTGTGGACATACCATGCTCTAACCCAAGTGTGTAGAGTGCCATAGAATGTGTCAACCTAGAGGTACTCAGGCAAAAATGTTTCAACCACCTTCCACATAGTCTCCCAAGATTCAAGATGAGGTTCAAGAGCTTTGATGCCATTATAAGTGATGGTGCTATGAATAATATTATCGTGGTGAAAATGATGGTGTAAAGTAAGTTTGAACGATGATTCCTCCACCACCGAGTAGTTGTGTAATAAAAAATATGAATAATTAGTCATACCCGATGAATGTCAGAGTCATAAAAGGCTTTCACCTATTGTACAAACTTATAGACTTCCATCTAACCATCAAACCTCAGATTTTCATCTAACCTTACTAGTGGCACAACCATAATTTGTCCGTGACGAAGATGAACAAATTTATGGCATTTACGATACATTCGTATAATATTATCTCAAATACCTATAGCACCATAGATCCTCCCAGTAAGATCATAGTCACCTTGAGCCCAATAATTTCATGTGTTACTAGTGGTATTAAACATAGATTATGCATTTGTCTAATTCAAGATGCCATCTGGGGTAGGGTCAAGGCATTCAGTACCCGGATTTGTGAGATTATAGAAGTGGTTGATGTCCTCATCAAAATTGACCAACTCAACATGTGGAGGTTCTTGAGCATGGTCCAAATGGATGACAACACACTACTCACCATTATCAAAGTTGATGTAGCACTTCTTAAATCTCAAATTAGCATTATTTATGTAACACCACAGGAGACCCAATAAGGCTAGAAAATCATCAACTTCGGCCAACTCTATGACTTTAAAGTTGGTTTTGAAAGTGACACCAAGGATATCCATGGT
Organism: Torreya grandis; assembly: GCA_037957365.1. NCBI lineage: Eukaryota > Viridiplantae > Streptophyta > Pinopsida > Cupressales > Taxaceae > Torreya > Torreya grandis. The sequence continues at coordinate 851,197 of JARHVA010005198.1, read as the reverse complement.
GGCATATTTAAGTACACCAATGGGTAAAGCATGAGTCTTATTAGCCATAAATAACATAGGGGATGAAGGTTACAAAGCTGGGTTGGCCATATTCCTCCATGCATCCTTTGTAAGGGCATTCACTTCAACACATTTATCAACTAAGATATCTTGGATAACCCATCCATCTATAGTAGCATTAACCAATATCTCCTTATCCCCCTTTGGGCTAGACTAGATATGAGTTTCTTGCCATTATGCATGGTTTAACTGATGATCTTTTGTATGCCTAAGCATATGATGCCTTAGCCAATTATGTAATAAGGGTATAATGTCCTCACCCAGGAGTCACTTGCATAGTTCATGAAATTCATCATGTGTTGTATCATAAAGGTTTGTAACTTTTTGCATATCAGTACATTTATCAAAATCTCAATCCTTGAAGAGCTAGATCTCTCTTTGCAGTTCTCTTACTAGATTCATAGTGTCATGGAGAACCTCCTTTTACTATTAAGTGTATGGATAACAAGTAGCATGAGGCTCCTCTCATTGAACTTTCTCAATGGGAGGATTGAACATAGATTGGGATTTACCACCACTCTATGTTATAATATTGACTCTGGGACCCATCAGAGTAGTAGGGCACAATCTCCATTGTGGTGTCTCAATACATATCATGTTGACACCTTTTTCATTTATTTCTTTCATAATAACAGTGTAAAGTTTAGGGCACTCCTTTAAATGATGTTTTTTTTTACAAAGGGCACATGTAGGATACATTAGGCAATCGCATTGGTAGTGCTATGGGGAACCACACTTATAATAGGTTCTTGGTGGGAAATGTCCACCTCCATGTCTTTGACATCAACTGTGACCATGATAGCCTCCTCCATTATCTTGGTTATTAGCAACATATGTCTGATGCATACTGTGTGTACGTGCCTCATGAATTTCACTAATGAGATGAAAATCATTAGTATCATGAGTGTATGCATCATATATCTTACAATAGGTTGATACCTTTAATTAAGTGTCACGTTATATCAAAGGACAATCCCTTACATCATGCTCTTCTTGGTAAATCTCACATGATTGCTTCAACATGACTTGAATACTCTTGCGAGGGAAATTATTCTGATTATGGCCTTCAAACTCACAATCTACACACCATAAGCCACTACAGGTGTCATGATCATTATGTGTAGTGAGTTATTCCAGCTAAGATTCTATAGTAGCAATTTGAGCCTCCATGAAGGGACTAATCCATGTGTCAATACTTTTAACAACTTCAGCTCAAAGGGCAACTTCTAAGGCCTCACATGGGTTGGTGAAAGTTTTATATGACAAGGTACATCTGAAGGAGAGCAATAAACCTCTTATAAATAACTAGGTGTGTTGAACAACATTTATCTCAAAAGGGAGTTTAAAGATAAGCACCTTGAAATGTGCATCATACTCATGCATGTTCTCAATGAGTTCCTATTTGATATCCTTTAGGGCAGGTATGTTTTATTATTCAAACTTTGGATATTAAATTCCTTGAAGAAAGTTACCTTTAATTGGTCATAACCACCATAGCTTATTACAGATCATACTTCTAGTACCACTTGTGCACATTGTCCAAAATGGTGGTAGCAAACTGGGTTGATTTACATTCAGAAGAGGTGATATCACACACTCACCAAATAAGTTCACACTTGTGAACATGTTCTATGACATTCTCCACACCTCGCTACCCTAACAAGTGGAGTGTCATCTTGTAATACACAGTGGGTGGTTGAGGATCTTTCAATGGGGTCTTATGAGAAGTACTTATTGTCCCTCTTGGACCTTGTGGGGGAGGTCCACCACTACCTCCTATGCCACTTCCAATTACTTCAATCAAAACACAATCAGCTCTACCTCTTGTAGTAACATAAGCACCTAATATATCAGGTATTGAGGTGGGTTGAATAACTATAGTCAGGCTTGTCTTTTTCCCACCAGTTATGCTTAGTCTACTAAGCATTCCAAATCGAGCCATAAAATTATCTTCCAAAGGAAAAGAAATGGCCAATAAATTACTATCTAAAACTTGGTCTACAAATACATCACTCACAGGTTTAGTTTTTTATTTTACACAATCTATATCCAAGTTACGTATAAATATATCATCTAACTCAAGAGCATGAGACATATTGTGGGTGGGGATTTGGGCCTATCCAAACTAGGTTCTTTAGTCACCACTACTGATCTTGATTCTCCCATGTATACTTGTGTTGGCATTGAGTGTGGTCCTATGGTTGGGGATTCATCTTTATGCACTTCCATCTCCATGTGGACCCTTATATCACTTTGTGAGTCCTCCCATCCCCTTCTTGGATCACTTTGACTCATAACCCTTTGCCAAGATTCATCATACTTGCACTTTCACAATTCTCACTAACTTGCTACCATATTGAACCAAAAATTTTATTTCAAAATTCCCCCTCCATTTCCCCACCAACCATGTTACTCATGCAGGGGAGAGTTTAGCCTTTTATGGAGAAATTCTCAAGTCCAAAATCAATAAATAAATTCTTAACCTCTTGTAGAAAGTGTCTAATATATTTACCACATAGTTCTTGAAAGAAGTGAAACTAAGCTTCCTCTAGACAAGAATATGTCAAGACTACATATTCCAAGATGTAACTAATCAAATTTTCATTCTTCCAAACATAAACAACATGCATCTAAGGCACTCCTAACCTTGCTAAAGCTGACCGACGCTCTAGTGACCAAGTTATTTTCCATCTGTATTTCCTCGACTGGTTTTGTGCATAAGCCACAATCCAAGCATGAAGGTGAACATGTATCTCTACAAAGAATGTCTCATATAGTGATTCATATAATTTTTTTCTACCCATGCACATTCAAATATTCTTAGTTTGAGAAATGATACTACAAAATTATCCTCAATGCTAATAACCCATCGCTCAATATTTTTAAGAGATAGTCATACGAGCATCTTCCACCATCATGTAGGCAAGTGTTATGAGTCCTGTAAATGGAACCAAAATGTTAGGATCCTTTTCCTTTTGAGGGCATAACTTTCCTTAGGCATGTTCCAAAGTGGTTAAGAGTTTAATGTGCTAACACATTGGCATTTCATGCAAGAACTAGTTCTTGCATGTTCACTAAAGCATGCAGTGAGGGATTGGTTCCCATTGGTTTTGTTGTGTGAAGGTGTTAGTCAAAATACTTAGATATGGGTTCTCAAAGACATACATAATATGAATATCATTCTATAATCCATTCTATCTTAACATGCGCTCATTGCTCAATGACCAAAAAGAAAAGATGGCATAAACGGTAACTATTACCCTTAACTCAGTTGGTTAAACAACAAAATAAATGATAACTAACAACATTATCTCTATATTTAGCTAAACAATAGTATTAAGTCAACATAAACTTCATTCATCATATTCAAAATTGATCTCTAAAGATTACATAGCTCCAGAGTTACAATACAACTAACTTGTATAAACATTATCGATAGCATCCAACTAAACAACATTACAAAGTACATTTTAGGGGTATTTATACTTAATTTTCCCTAACCAAGTAGTTACAAAAGTAAATACACTCAAGGTGACTCACCGATGATCATTAATACATTTGATTTATGGCAGCCAATTACATTAATTTCCTAAGAACCTAGGCCTTTTTGCCCCTCTATTCTCTCTTCGGTGTTAGATCCTCATTGTCAAGTGCCTATCTTCCCACAAGCCAGTGCTAGATTCATGCTTGAATTATTCTCTTCCATCCCTATGAATCACTCCATAATCATTATCTACTTTTCACACACTCCCCAAGTCTTTTGCTAAGTTCTGAGTCCTTCATTCTCGAGTTCTCCATTTAACATGCACATTTATTCCATGAGACTTGGTCCTTCTATACCATGCTATTTCATGCCATGGTCTCCTATGTTATGATCTTCTACGTCGTGATTTTCTACATCGACTATTCCAAAGATTACTTAGCCAAAATTGGGGCCCAATAATACACTTGAGGATATTCTGAGAGAATCCAACATCTTCAACCACACCCAACAACTCTTCCCCTAATACATCCCAATTTTTTATAAAATAAATGAGCAGGGAAGCCATTTGATTTGGGTGCTTGATCCCCCTACATATTAAAGAGTGATATTTTTAATTCTTCGAGAGATATAAATTTATGGAGATATTCATTTTGAACATTGTGATGACCCTTGGGGTATTCCTCATGAGGTCATTTTAGGCCTTACTTATATCAATATCTTCCACTAAAGAGTGTTTCAAATGCAAAGTAAGGGTATCTATGATATTTTGGGGTCCTCCAATCATATTTTCATTTTGATTTTATAATTTCCCAATAAAATTAAATTGTCACCCAAACTTACTTAGCATGTGGAATAATTTTGAGTTTCTATCTCAGACCTCCTTAACCCATTTTGCTCTCAAATTCTAACTCAAAAAATATGTTCTTTCTTGTAGAATCCCTCTAGCTAATTTATGACCCTTTGTTATTATTTCATATAGTATATCAAATAATCTTTCATCCACAATATTTTCATGACTCTATTTTATGGTAATTCTATAATTGTTGATTTTGTTTGGAAATGATTTACAAAACCTCACTGTTCAAAAATTTGAGTTTCTTTTTAAGTTCCCATACATTTTGGGAAAATAGGTACATCTTTGTCACGTGCTCATTGATGGTCTCATTCCATTTCACTATTATCATCTCATCAAATTTGGGGTGTTCTAATCACATTTTTTCAAAATTTATGTATCTATTTCTAGGTTTCGAGTTCTCATTCAACCTAAGGGTGATAAGACAATGACAATTTCTCATGACTTATTCTTCTTCAAAGACTCTACATAGTTCCCATCAGTTGGTTAAGTAAAAAAATCTATACAACCTTTTTATGATAAAATCTGCACCTTTCCTCCTATTATACTAGGTGATCAACCCTTTTTCAGCTTGAAAACCTAAAAATCAGTGTTAGTTATGAAGCTATTGAAGTATTGTCACTTGGTGAATTAGATACCCTTCCTTTCTTATCCTAACTACCACTCTTGAATTGAAATCTCCACCCACTATCTAGTTTCGAAGTTACTCCTATCCTATGGTCTAAGAAATTTGATTCCACATTGCTTCCTTTTCCTCATGAACTTGGGGCCATAATAATTGATGTGATAAAATTTATCTTTTGTTCACTTGCTAAGGATTTGAAATTACATCTAGTTATGAGAACAAATCAAACCCCTAACCTCCACCAAGTTAGTGTTTTAGATGATCATGAGACCTCCTATTGATCCTCTTGTCCCCACACCAATGTTATCCATGTTAAATCTCCTATCCAACTTCTAGTGCTTGATAGATTCTTCATTGAGCTTGGTTTTTTGTAGAAGAATCACCCAAGGTCTGTGTTTCATAATTATTCTTTATAAAGCACTCTTTTTATTTTGGGCATTGATCCCTCTAATGTTTCAAGAGATGATTAACATATTGAACTAGATTGGTCTTGTTGGTTCCCTCCAAGATGTTCACCAATTGAGATTGGTTTCCCACAATCAAATCCTCCTTATCTCTCTTTAAAGCTTGTCTATCATTTAGAGTCTTCCCCTCTTTGGTTTCCTCTATTGGTTTGGGGCTCCAAGTAGTTTTATAGGTTGTTGGGTATTATCTAACTAGATGGCCATACTCTTGGTAATATCTACATCTAAAAGGGATGTTTTCATGATCAAGAGGTTGAATCTAATTGATATCCCTCGTTTGAGACATAACATTTTTCATAACACATTTAGAGATATGTGACTCCACACAGATCCTAACATAGTTTTTTAATACTTTTTTATGGAAAGCTTCAGTTATTTTCATTGATTTTTCCACAGATCTGAACATATTTAAACTTGAACTCTTGAGGAAGAACATATCATTTGATCCAAATCAATGTTGTAGATGGTTTTTCCTTTGTTGGTTTAAAACCTATATGCCAACATTCCATCAACATGCTTACATGTTGGAAGAAATATGGACCTCTCCTAAAGACTTTGTCATGATATAAATCATTAGCAAAAATAACTATAAAATTACCTCTTACACAAGTTATGATCTCCATCTCCCCATTCATCCTATAGTTTTTTGTTGTGTAGGACTTTATCTCCTCCCATGTCAATTGTACCCCTGAGAAATGAAAAATCAAACTCTTCCCCAACAAGTTGGAAACAATATTCTTGATTTCATTTGTATCTAGGAAAATCATTGGATCCTCATCCATGGATTATATGCATATGGTTTTGGTTGTACTTTGAAGCCCTTCTTCGTATTTTCTAATTATTACCATTCTCGCTTCCACCTTCTTTGTAGTTGTTGTGGATGTATTCCTTATATCTTTCTATCTATATGAAAACCCTTTAAAAGGGATCTTATTGACCATATAAAATTATGTTAACCCTTCCCTTCTTTTGAACCTAGACAGCTGAAACTAAAAAGCTACAAAAGATATATTATTTCTTAAAAAAACCCTAACAAACTCATTTCATCTTCACTATAACTATAATTTTTTCAAAGTTACTATTTATTTAAAAAGAAAAATTATATATATTATAATTTTTTCAAAGTTACTATCTATTTAAAAATAAAAATTATAACATATATATATATTTTTTCGTTGGGTTAAGACCCATACATGGTGAAATTTTGATCATTAATTTACTCTCTTAAGAATGATCTACAACATGTAAAATAAGTTTTATGTCTTTTGAAATTAAGAAGAGTATCAAATCTTTGATTTATAACAAGAAAGAGAATTAAAAGTAGACTTTCTATATTTAAAAATAAAAACTTTTATTATTTTAATAATAAATATAAAGTGTGATATAAAATATCAAATAAAAATTATACGCACATTTTTTTTTTTTAATTTTTTTAATTTATATCTTATAAACTATAAAAATATTAAATTAAAAAAAAATTACTTTCTTCACCAAACACAAAATAAAACTTAATAGTGATAAACTCATAAAATAAAACTTACTCATAAAATATTTACTTAAAAAAGGATAAACAGGGTCCCAACAACCCATACCTATTTTCTTAAAAGAGTTTTAATGATGACCTAATCTCTTTCATTCACCAATGAGATCCAATATTTAATATTTTAAAGATGCCCTGATCTATTTTAAAAGTATGATAAATATATATTTAATATTTGATAATTTTTTTTTAAATAATAATATTTTATATTTTAATTTTTGAAAGGTAAAAGTTTTTTTATAAAATAATTAATACTTTTGATTGAAATAGAAATTAATTTTGAAATATAATAAAAAACTCAATTTTTTAGATACATATAATTATAAAACATTACACAAATAAATTTCATTAGTCATAAAAATAATTATAAATAAAGCCCATAAAAATGGAAGTACAATAAATAATTAAAAAATAGAAGAAATGTAACCATGATAATTAATATTAAATCATCAAAACTACATTAATTAAAAAGACCAAATAAAGAGGATTGAGGCTATCCACACATAAAATCCAACCTTCTTCTTCTTCTAAAAGATAAATGTTGAATTGGTAACTTTCACAAAAAAAATTTCATTCACAATCAAATGTAAGCCTAAGTCCTAACTTTAGGTAAAAGCTTCCCCTCCAATACATTTTGGATAAGTTATTCTATGTAGCATTTGGTTATTTTGTGTCATTACTAAAAATCATGACACATGACATTATCTTCTCTAAAATTTCTATAAAAAGCTTTTAATTTATAATTTTTTTAATTAATAGTAAAGGTTTTGTTTTGAAAAGGACCTTACTTTTTTACAACACCAACAAAATAGGTCATCAAAGCCAGAAAACTAAATAAGCTTATCACAAAGACAAACAAGAGTATAAAAATGACACTTAAATAATAAAAACACAACAAGACAATAAGCCAACTAAGAAGCATGGCCATAAAATAAAAGAACGTGAAAATAACTTGTAATCGAGGGTCATAAAATAGATAATAGAAATCATAGAAAAAGAGTAGAAACACAAAGTTTTCCAAGATTAAACCCAAAAAGAGAAGATCGAAAGAAAACCACACCAAAGAGACAACAACTATCAAATCAAAGTAGTCGCAGAAAGAAACATAGAAGAAGATGAGTAAGATAGAAAGATTCAATCATAGATAAAAGAGACTCATAGTAGTCCTGAAGATTAACCATTAGCCACAAGCATTCTTCTACCTCTATGAGATAGAAAGACCTCTATAGTCCATTATAAGCCATCACTCACCAAAGACTCTGCTTCCACTCTAAGCAATTCAATGTTCGACCTTCGACTTTTCTTCTTAGAAGTTGCTCCCACACCAACCTTTTTTTTGGAAAATAAAGGTTTATAAGGGAAAAAGCCTCTACCACCAGAAGAGAATGGATTAGAGAAAGAGAAGGGGCTGCCACAACAAGGGAATCATCACTTGTGAACATGTTCTATGACATTCTCCATACCTCGCTACTCTAACAAGTGGAGTGTCATCTCATAGTACATAGTGGGTGGTTGAGGATCTTTCAATGGGGTCTACTGAGAAGTACATATTATCCCTCTTGGACCTTGTGGGGGAGGTCCACCACTGCCTCTTATGCCTCCTCTAGTTACTTCGATCGAACCACCATAAGTTCCACCTCTTGTGCCTCTCATAAAAATAGAAGCATTGGATACATTGGGTGTTGAGGTAGGTTAAATAACTATAGTCAGGCCTGTACTTTGCCCATTTGTTATGCTGGGTCCATATGGCATTCTAAATTAGGCCATAGAATTATCTCACAAAGGAAAATAAATGGCCAATAAACTATTATCTAAAACTTGGTCTACAAATGTATCTCTCACAATTTCAATATTTGATTCTACACTATTTGTGTCCAAGTTGTTGACAAATATATCATCTAACTCAAGAGCATGAGACATGTTATGGGTGGGGATCTGGGCCTATCCAAATTGGGTTCTTCAGTCACCACTACCTGACTTGATTATCCCATGTATACTTATGCAGACATTGAGTGTGGTCCTATGGTTGGGGAATCTTCTTTGTGCTCTTTCGATTCCTTGTGAACCCTTACAACACTTCATGAGTCACCCCATCTCCTTATTAGATCACTTCCACTAATAACCCTTTGCCAAGCTTCATCATACTTGTACTTCTGCAATTCCCACTAACTAGCTACCATACTGAACCAATAATTTTACTTAAAAGTGCCCCTCCATTTCCCCACCAACCACGTTATTTATGCAAGGGATATTTTATCCTTCCATGGAGAAATTTCTCAAGTCCAAAATCTAAAAAGAGCTTCTTAACCTCCAGTGGAAAGTGTCTAATATATTTACCACACAGTTCTCATAAGAAGTTAAATTGAGCTTCCTCTAGACAAGAATATGTTAAGACTATGTATTCTAAAATGTAAATATTCAAAGTTTGATGCCACCAAACATCAACAACATGCATCCAAGGTACTCTCAACCTTACTAAATCTAATTGATGTTCTAGTGACCAAGTTATCTTCCATCCGTAATTCCTTGACTGGACTTGTGCATAAGCCACAATCCAAACATGAAGGTGAACATGTACCTCTATAAAGAATGTCTTATACAGTGAGTCATACAATTTTTTTCTATCCATGTGCATTGAAAGATTCATAGTTCGAGAAATGATTCTATAAAATTATCCTCAATGCTAGTAACCCATCACTCAATATTCTTAAGTGAGAGTCATTCGAGCATCTTCCACTATCATGCAAGTAAGCGCTATGGGTCCTAGCAATGGAACCAAAATGTTGGGATTCATTTCCTTACATGGGCATAACTATCCCTAGGCACGTGCCAATGTGGTTAAGAGGCATTTCATGCAAGAATGAGTTCTTGTGTGATCACCCAAAGTATTTAATGAGGGACAGGTTCCCATTAGTTTTGTCATGCAAAGGTGTTAGCCCAACTACTTAGATAGGGGTGCTCAAACACATGCAAAATACAAAGCTCATTATATAATCCATTCTATCTTAACACACACTCATTACTCAATGATAAAAAAAAAATATGACATAAATGGTAACTATTAACCTTAACTCAGTTGATTGAATAATAACATAAATGATAACTAACAACATTATCTCCATATTTAGCTAAACAATAGTATTAAGTCAACAAAAACTTCATTCATCATATTTATAAGCGATCTCTAAATATTACATAGCTCTAGAGTTACAATGCAACTAACTTGTATAAACTCTATTGATAGCATCCAACTGAACAAAAATATTACATAGCCCTGTAAAATAATTGGCAAAGGTAAAGTGCAGCTGAAGATGCAGAACAACAACACATGGGTGTTGAGAGATGTGATGCATGTTCCTAGCTTGAAGAGAAATTTGATTTCTGCAGGAAAGTTAGGGGATGAGGGTTGTACAGTAAATCTCACAGCAGAATCTTGGAAGGTGACCAAGGGTGCACTTGTTATGGCCAGAGGTAAGAGAGAAGGTACTCTCTATTTGTGTAATTGTGTTACTAACAAATCTCCTTTTGTATTATCTACTTCAGATGTGGATGCTAAATTGTGGCACTCAAGGCTTGGCCACATGAGTGAGAAGGGGATGTCAATTCTTAAGTCCAAAGGTATGCTTTCAGATTTAAAAGGCATAGATCTAGAGTTTTGTGAGCACTGTGTATTTGGAAAAAAGAAAAGGGTTAGTTTTCTCAAGACTAGGTCTACTAAGAAGAGGCATAAGTTGGAGCTTGTTCACACAGACGTGTGGGGACCGGCTCAGGTTGCTTCCATTGGAGGATCACAGTACTATGTATCTTTCATAGATGATGCTACAAGGAAGGTATGGATCTATTGTATTAAAAGAAAATCTGATGTATTTGAGACTTTTAAGATTTGGAAAGCTATGGTTGAGAATGAAACAGGTAAAAGATTGAAGTGCCTGAGATCTGACAATGGTGGTGAGTTCTGTAGTTATAAGTTCAGAGATTATTGTTATATGCATGGAATCCGCAGGCAAAGGACGGTTCCAAGGGACACCTCAGCAGAATGGAATTGCTGAAAGGATGAACAGGACAATAATGGAGCATGCAAGATGTATGAGATTGCATGCCGGTTTGCCCTTACAGTTTTGGGCACAAGCTGTTGACACTGTAGTATACCTCATTAACAGAGGACCCTCTACAGCTCTAGATGGTGGTATTCCAGAAGAGGCATGGACAGGTAAAAAGGTTGATCTCTCATATCTCAAAGTTTTTGGTTGTAAAGCCTTTGTGCACATAGATAAAGAAAATAGAAAGAAGCTTGATGCTAAGTCTATGAGGTCTACATTTATTGGCTATGGCTCAGATGATTTTGGTTACAGATTGTGGAATCTAGAAACTAACAAGGTAATTAGGAGCCGTGATGTTGTTTTTAATGAAAGAGTGATGTATTGTGATCAGCTAAGGAAGCTGAATCAATCTGAGCAGAGCAATGGTGAATTGGATGAGGTGAAGGTCCAATTTGAGCTCACAGGAAAAAGAAATAATCACTTGCAGGAAAACACAGAGACCGACGTCGACAGATTAAGAACCGGCGTCGGCAGTACAAAAACCGGCGTCGGCCGTACAGAGACCGACGTCGGCAGGACAGACACCGAGGGTCGGTCATGTTGGGGGATCAAACCAATAATAGATTACAATTGTGACAGCAATAAACGTGGAATTAAATCAGATTGACAAGTAATTGGAATGATAATAGCAACAACAAGAGATACAAGAAAACACCCTGAAAACTTGTATTAACAAACTCTTTACAAAAGGAATACAATTGAAGAAAGCTTCTTTCTTCCACACCTCTCCTAGATGTATAGATCTCTCACTAGATCTCTATTCCTCAAGAGCTCTCTCTCTCACAAGAACAATCAACTCCAACAAGCCTGGATTGATTCAATTCTGTATTGTTCTTCTCATACAATGAATTACAATAACTCACCCAACTACAATAATCTACTACAAAGCTAAGAAGATCTAATTCTACATATAGAATTAGGAGACTTAAGCATGTACACCCAACAAGCAGTTAAGCCACTTGAACAAGGGCTCTAAAAATAGTATTGCTAACAATAGAGATGCGAGCTTGAGACTTCAACTCAAACTTATCATGCAAACACTCGCTTCTGTCCACGGAAATAGCTTTTTGGACACGCAGGTAACCGACGTCGGTTCCTGCTACTTGTTTGTGACCACCGTCAGCCGACCCTTTGCCGACGTCGGCGTCTCTGCAACTGCCTGTGACCAATGTCAATCGCTCCTGACCGACGCTAGTGTTTGTGTAGACCCAAACCTGATAATGAATGCTCCTTGGTGAAGCTTTTAGCTCCACACCCTAACAATCTCCCACTTGGAGATAAACAGCTGCACCAGTACCTGTACAGCAACATCTTCTAGCTCCTCCATCTTCAACTCAATCATGAAGACCAATAGAAGTTGAATGAAGATTCAACTTCTCCTTTGTAACCAGCTTAGTTAATATATCAGCAGGATTCCTATCTGTATGGATCTTCTCCAGCTTCAACTCACCATCTTCCAATACCTGTCGTATGAAGTGATACCTTAGCTGTATGTGCTTTGTTCTTGAATGAAAGGCTGAATTCTTAGCCAAATGGATTGCACTCTAACTGTCACTATACAATCTGCAACTCTCATTCTCCCTACCAAGCTCATCCATGAACCGTGTCATCCATATCATCTCTTTGCCAGCTTCTGTGGCTGCAATATACTCTGCTTCTGTAGTTGACAAGGCAACAACCTTCTGCAACTTAGATATCCAGCTAACCGCCGTTCCACCTACAGTAAAAACATAACCTGTAGTGCTCCTCCTGCCATCTAAATCACCTACCATATCTAAATCTACATAACCATGTAGAGAAGTATCTGAACCTCCATAGCACAAGTGCTTACTACTGGTTCCTCTCAGATATCTAAGGATCCACTGAACTGCTTTCCAATGTTCCTTACCTGGATTGGCCATATACTTACTTACCACTCCCACTGCTTGGGCAATATCTGGTCTAGTACACACCATTGCATACATCAAACTCCCTACTACGGAAGAATATGGAACCTTACTCATGTACTCTACCTCATCATATGAATTAGGACATTGTTCTTTACTCAACTTGAAATGTCCAGCCAAAGGTGTGCTTACCGGTTTAGCATCCTGCATATTGAACCGTTTCAACACCTTGTCCACATAATCTTCTTCAGACAATATCAACCTGTGATTTTTCCTGTCTCTCTTAATGCTCATGCCAAATATTTTCTTTGTTGCTCCCAAATCCTTCATAGCAAACGTTTGAGCTAATTTCACCTTAAGCTCAGAGATATCCTGCATGTGAGATCCTGCAACCAGCATATCATCTACATACAACAATAGAATAATATATCTACCATTATCAAATCTCTTGAAATACACACAATGGTCTGATTGACACCTACTGTAGCCATGCTCAGTCATAAACCTGTCAAATTTTAAGTACCATTGCCTAGGAGCTTGCTTGAGGCCATACAAGCTTTTCTTCAATCTGCACACAAACTTCTCCTTACCCTTGACCTCGAATCCTTCTGGCTGTTCCATATAAATTTCCTCATCCAAATCTCCATGAAGAAACACTGTCTTAACATCTAGCTGCTCAAGATGCAAATCCTCAAAAGCAACCAAAGACAATACAACCCTTATTGAAGTCATTTTAACAACTGGAGAAAAAATCTCACCAAAGTCAATACCTGGCTTTTGTGCAAATCCTTTCACCACTAATCTGGCTTTGTATCTCATCTATCCATTCTCGCCTTCCTTCAACCTATAGGTACATCTGTTCTTGAGTGTTCTTTTACCAGCTGGCAATTCAACCAAATCCCATGTTTGGTTCTCTCGTAAGGACTCCAACTCCTCAACCATGCCACACTCCCACTCACTCTTGGACTCCACCTGTATTACTTCTTCAAAACTCTCTAGTTCTCCACCATCAGTTAGCAATAAATAAAATAAAGAAGGAGAATATCTAATTGGAGGCTTACTCACCCTTTCTGACCTCCTGATGGGTGTCTAAGACTCGTCTACAACACGCTGTCCACCCAAATTCTCTGACAGTGACCAACCTCGATCACCTGCAGACCTGTTACTGGCCGACGTCGGTTCTGCCTGACCGACCTCGGTACCTGTACGGTCGACGTCGGTCTCTGTATGGTCGACGCCAGTTTCTGTCCTGTCGACGCCGGTTCTTAATCTGCCAACGTCGGTCTTTGTGTTTTCCTGCAAGTGATTATTTCTTTTTCCCGTGAGCTCATCTTAGACTTTCACCTCATCCAATTCACCATTACTCTGCTCAGATTGATTCAACTTCTTTAGCTGATCACAATACATCACTCTTTCGTTGAAAACAACATCACAGCTCCTGATTACCTTGTTAGTTTCTAGATTCCACAATCTGTAACCAAAATCATCTGAGCCATAGCTAATAAACATGCATCTCATAGACTTAGCATCAAGCTTCTTTCTATTTTCCTTATCTATATGCACAAAGGCTTCACAACCAAAAACTTTGAGATATGAGAGATCAACCTTTTTACCTGTCCATGCCTCTTCTGGAATACCACCATCCAGAGCTGTAGAGGGTCCTCTGTTAATCAGGTATACTGCAGTGTCAATAGCTTGTGCCCAAAACTGTAAGGGCAAACCGGCATGTAATCTCATACATCTTGCACGCTCCATTATTGTCCTGTTCATCCTTTCAGCAATTCCATTCTGCTGAGGTGTCTTTGGAACCGTCCTTTGCCTGCAGATTCCATGCATGTAACAATAATCTCTGAACTTATGACTGCAGAACTCACCACCATTGTCTGATCTCAAGCACTTTAATCTTTTACCTGTTTCATTCTCAACCATAGCTTTCCAAACTTTAAAAGTCTCAAATATATCAGATTTCTTTCTAATACAGTAGATCCATACCTTCCTTGTAGCATCATCTATGAAAGATACATAGTACTGTGATCCTCCAATGGAAGCAACCTGAGCTGGTCCCCACACGTCTGTGTGAACAAGCTCCAACTTATGCCTCTTCTTAGTAGACCCAGTCTTGAGAAAACTAACCCTTTTCTGTTTTCCAAATACACAGTGCTCACAAAACTCTAGATCTATGCCTTTTAAATCTGAAAGCATACCTTTGGACTTAAGAATTGACATCCCCTTCTCACTCATGTGGCCAAGCCTTGAGTGCCACAATTTAGCATCCACATCTAAAGTAGATAATACAGAAGGAGATTTGTTAGTAACATAATTACACAAATAGAGAGTACCTTCTCTCTTACCTCTGGCCATAACAAGTGCACCCTTGGTCACCTTCCAAGATTCTGCTGTGAGAGTTACTGTACAACCCTCATCCCCTAACTTTCCTGCAGAAATCAAATTTCTCTTCAAGCTAGGAACATGCATCACATCTCTCAACACCCATGTGTTGCTATTCTGCATCTTCAGCTGCACTTTACCTTTGCCAATTATTTTATAGGGCTCATCATCCCCTAGATACACTATTCCAAAATCTCCATGGATATAGTCACTGAAATATTCCCTGTTAGGAGTAGCATGAAAAGATGCACCAGAATCTAATACCCAAGATTCTATATTATTATGCAGAGAGAAAATTAAAGCATCCTGTGTAATACCTGCAATCTTGGCTTCTTCCTTTTCTTCATGCTAATTGTCCTCCTTAGGTTTTGACCAATAATTTCTGCTTATGTGCCCCATCTTTCCACAATTCCAGCATTGTGGCCTTCTGCCATTTTTGGATTTAGATCTGCCTTTCCCCTTTGACTTGGATCTTGATCTGCCTTTCTTGCTCTTCTCTTTCTGCCTTCCCCTGCTCTCAAAACTTAAAGCGTTCCCAGATGCCTTATGTGCTTTTCCTGCGTATTTCTTCATTCAAGATAACACTAACAACATCCTCTACTTTCAAAATATTTGATGCAAATGCAGTATTACTTACTGCCATTACTAAGCCATGCCACCTTTCAGGCAAAGAACATAATATCAAGAGAGCTTTTATCTCATCATCAAACACTATATTCACTGAACTTAATTGATTCACAATTCCATTGAAATCATCCAGATGAGGAGAAACAGATCCACCTTCATTTATATGCAAATTAAATAATTGCTTCATAAGATATACCTTATTGGAAGCTGAGGGTTTTTCATACAAATTTGCTAACGTAGTCATCAACTCTACCGTAGACTTTGCCTGTGATAAATTGGATATCACAGTGGATGCTAAACTCAGTCTTATAGACCCCAGAGCCTTTCTATCAAGAACTTCCCATTCTTCATCCTCTATGTCTTTGGGCTTCTTTGCAACCCCACCTAACGGTAAGTAGAGATCTTTCTGATACAGATAATCCTCTATCTGCATTCTCCAGTGTTGGTAATTTTTGCCATTGAACTTTTCCATTCTCAATTTACTTTCACCTGCCATTGCTTCTCCCACTCAAATAGAAAACCCTGCAGAAACTCCTGTGAGAACCTGTAATCAATACACACTACACAGATCTGAACCACCTGTTAGTGAACCTGAACTTTGATACCAATTATTGGATATCAAGCTCTGAACCTGTAACCAAGGCTCTGATACCACTTGTTGGGGGATCAAACCAACAATAGATTACAATTGTGACAGCAATAAACACGGAATTAAATCAGATTGACAAGTAATTAGAATGATAATAGCAAGAACAAGAGATACAAGAAAACACCCTGAAAACTTGTATTAACAAACTCTTTACAAAAGGAATACAATTGAAGAAAGCTTCTTTCTTCCACACCTCTCCTAGATGTATAGATCTCTCACTAGATCTCTATTCCTCAAGAGCTCTCTCTCTCTCTCACAAGAACAATCAACTCCAACAAGCCTAGATTGATTCAATTCTGTACTGTTCTTCTCATACAATGAATTACAATAATTCACCCAACTACAATAATCTACTACAAAGCTAAGAAGATCTAATTTTACATATAGAATTAGGAGACTTAAGCATGTACACCCAACAAGCAGTTAAGCCACTTGAACAAGGGCTTTAAAAATAGTATTGCTAACAATAGAGACACGAGCTTGAGACTTCAACTCAAACTTATCATGCAAACACTCGCTTCTGTCCACGGAAATAGCTTTCTGGACACGTAGGTAACCGACGACGGTTCCTGCTACTTGTCTGTGACCACCGTCGGCCGACCCTTTGCCGACGTTGGCGTCTCTGCAACTGCCTGTGACCGACGTCGATCACTTCTGACCGACGTCGGTGTCTGTGTAGATCCGAACCTGATAATGAATGCTCCTTGGTGAAGCTTTTAGCTCCACACCCTAACAGGTCAGACAGAACCAACGTCAGCCAGTAACAGGTCTAGAGGTGACCGAGGTCGGTCACTGTCAGAGAATTTGGGTGGACAGCATGTTGTGAATGAGTCTCAGACACCCATCAGGAGGTCAGAAAGGGTGAGTAAGCCTCCAATTAGATATTCTCTTTCTTTATTTTATCTATTGCTAACTGATGGTGGAGAACCAGAGAGTTTTGAAGAAGCAATACAGGTGGAGTCCAAGAGTTAGTGGGAGCGTGGCATGGTTGAGGAGTTGGAGTCCTTAAGAGAGAACCAAACATGGGATTTGATTGAATTGCCAGCAGGTAAGAGAACACTCAAGAACAGATGGACCTACAGGTTGAAAGAAGGTGAGAATGGACAGTTGAGATATAAGGCCAGATTGGTGGTAAAAGGATTTGCACAAAAGCCAGGTATTGACTTTGGTGAGATTTTTTCTCCTATTGTTAAAATGACTTCTATAAGGGTTGTATTGTCTTTGGTTGCTTTCGAGGATTTGCATCTTGAGTAGCTAGATGTTAAGACAACATTTCTTCATGGAGATTTGGATGAGGAAATATATATGGAACAGCCAGAAGGATTTGAGGTCAAGGGTAAGGAGAAGTTTGTGTGCAGATTGAAGAAAAGCTTGTATGGCCTCAAACAAGCTCTTAGGCAATGGTACTTAAAATTTGACAGGTTTATGACTGAACATGGCTACAGTAGGTGTCAATCTAACCATTGCGTGTATTTCAAGAGATTTGATAATGTTAGATATATTATTCTATTGTTGTATGTAGATGATATGCTAGTTGCAAGATCACACATGCAGGATATCTCTGAGCTTAAGGTGAAATTAGCTCAAACGTTTGCTATGAAGGATTTGGGAGCAGCAAAGAAAATCATTGGCATGAGCATTAAGAGAGACAGAAAAAATCATAGGTTGATATTGTCTCAAGAAGATTATGTGGACAAGGTGTTGAAATGGTTCAATATGCAGGATGCTAAACCGGTAAGCACACCTTTGGCTGGACATTTCAAGTTGAGTAAAGAACAATGTCCTAATTCATATGATGAGGTAGAGTACATGAGTAAGGTTCCATATTCTTCCATAGTAGGGAGTTTGATGTATGCAATGGTGTGTACTAGACCAGATATTGCCCAAGCAGTGGGAGTGGTAAGTAAGTATATGGCCAATCCAGGTAAGGAACATTGGAAAGCAGTTCAGTGGATCCTTAGATATCTGAGAGGAACCAGCAATAAGCACTTGTGCTATGGAGGTTCAGATACTTCTCTACATGGCTATGTAGATTCAAATATGGCAGGTGATTTGGATGGCAGGAGGAGCACTACAGGTTATGTTTTTACTGTAGGTGGAACGGCGGTTAGCTGGATATCTAAGTTGCAGAAGGTTGTTGCCTTGTCAACTACAGAAGCAGAGTATATTGCAGCCACAGAAGCTGGCAAAGAGATGATATAGATGACACGGTTCATGGATGAGCTTGGTAGGGAGCATGAGAGTTGCAGATTGTATAGTGACAATCAGGGTGCAATCCATTTGGTTAAGAATTCAACCTTTCATTCAAGAACAAAGCACATACAGCTAAGGTACCATTTCATACGACATGTATTGGAAGATGGTGAGTTGAAGCTGGAGAAGATCCATACAGATAGGAATCCTGCTGATATGTTAACCAAGCCGGTTACAAAGGAGAAGGTGAATCTTCATTCAACTTCTGTTGGTCTTCATGATTGAGTTAAAGATGGAGGAGCTAGAAGATGTTGCTGTACAGGTACTGGTGCACCTGTTTATCTCCAAGTGGGAGATTGTTAGGGTGTGGAGCTAAAAGCTTCACCAAGGAGCACACTTTAACAGGTTCGGGTCTACACAGACATCAGCGTTGGTCAGGAGCGACCGACGTCGGTCAGGTGCAGTTGCAGAGGTGCCGACATCGGCAGTAGGTCGGCCGATAGCGGTCACAGGCAAGCAGCAGGAACCGGCGTCGGTTACCTGTGCATCCAGAAAGCTATTTTCGAGGACAGAAGCGAGTGTTTGCATGATGAGTTTAAGTTGTAGTCTTAAGCTCGCGTCTCTATTATTAGCAATATTATTTTTAGAGCCCTTGTTCAAGTGGCTTAACTGTTTGTTGTAAGTGCATGCTCAAGTCTCCTAATTCTATATGTAGAATTAGATCTTCTTAGCTTTGGGTGAATTATTGTAGAATTGGTATGTTGAAGAACAGTATAGAATTGAATCAATCCAGGGTTGTTGGAGTTGATTGTTCTTGAGAGAGCTCTTGAGGAATAGAGATCTATTGAGAGATCTATACATCTAGGAGAGGTGTGGAAGAAAGAAGTTTCTTCAATTGTATTCCTTTTGTAAAGAGTTTGTTAATACAAGTTTTCAGGGTGGTTTCTTGTATCTCTTATTCCCACTGTTTATCATTCTAGTTACTTGTCTATTTGATTTATTTTCGTGTTTATTGCTTTCACAAGTGTAATCTATTGTTGGTTGATCCCCAACAAACGTCGGTCAGGAGGACCGACGTCGGCAATATGTAAGATCGACATCGGTCAGGAGGATCGATGTCGGCAAAAGGGGACACCGACGTCGACAGAGTTGGTAGTCAGGACAGGCGCATGGAAATCGACGTCGATCAGATGCAGATTGTGTAGTGACCGAGGTCGGTCACTGTAACAAATTTTGGGTGGACAGCAAGCTGTCAAGGAGTTTCAAACACCCATATGGAGGACTTAAGGTGGTAAATAAGCCTCAAATTCATTGTTCCTCTTCTTTATACTAGTTACTGACTGCAGAGCAGGAAGGATCTAGGAAACAGTGAGAGCATGGCAGGAATATGATGCAGAACCAAACAAGAGATTTGGTAGGGTTGCCAGCTGGTATGAAAGCACAGAGATGAATGGATATCTTAGTTAAAGAATAAAGAGAATGGACACGTGAGACGGAAGACCAGGCCATATGGTCTTGAGGAAGCTGCAGGACAGTGGTACAGGTTTTGACAGGTGGATGACAAAGCAGGGCTTTAGTCAAGGTTAGTGTAACCATTGTGTTTGTCTTACCAGGGGGATGATGGTCATGACATTATCCATTACTATATGTGGATGGTATGTTTGCTAGCATGTTTGTACATACAGGGTTTTGCTGAGCTAAGGGTAAGATTAGTTCAGTGGTTTGCCATGAAGGATTTGGAGCAGCAAAATTCTTTGGCATGAGAGACATGGAAGATCACAGGTTGATTTTATCTTCAGTGGGAGCTGATGTGAATCAGGGGTTAGCGAGGTTCAGGATGCAGAACTGAAACACACTAAGGGCTAGACAGTTCAGTGTCTGAAATCACATGAGGTCTGGTATAGACCTGAGTTTGCCCAAGCAGTGGGTGCTGTCAGAAAGTTTGGAGTCGATCCGAGAAAGAAGCACTGGAGGGCAGTTCAGTGGATTCTCAGGTATTTGAGAGGGACCAGCAGCAGGTCGACATGCTATGCAGGGTCAAGTTCTTTTCTACATGTGTTTGTAGATGCGGATGCAGCAGGTTACTTGGATGACAGGAGGTGCACCATAGGTTGTGTGGTGGTTGGTCTTCAAGATTCATCTTGAAGAGGGATACAAGCCAGGAAACAGATTAGATAGGGTACAGGTACAGGTACAGTGCAGTTGTTTATCTCCAAGTGGGAGATTGTTAGGTTGTGGAGCTAAAAGCTTCACTGATGCAAATAGGGGAGGAGGTTGCTGAAGGTTGCTGAGTTGCAGAGCAACCGGCGTTGGTCTGATCAACTGACATCGGCAGTATTAGTGAAGGGAAGCAATAGACGTCGGTCTGGGATCGGCCGGCGTCGGTCACCTCTAGGCAAACTGGGACCGATGTCGATCGCCTGTGCGGTTCAGAATTGCAAGTTTTATGGGCAGTTAGTTAACGAACCAAGAGTTTGCATGTCAAGAGCCAAATTTAGACTAGAAGCTGCGGATCTAATTATTGTAATTATATGTCTAATTATTGTTTGCATGATATCTATTTAAGAGACTCATAGACTGTATTTTAAAGTGTTCTAGTTTTAGTTGAGCAAAGTTAGCTCCTTCTGTGTGTGAGGTGAGCAAGGGTGTTCCTCCTAGTTCCACAGTAGTAGCAAGTGTGGGTGCTGGTTTTGGAGAATCAACAAGATTCTTCAAGTGTGTAGGATCTTGGTCAGTAGGTGTGCATGGCTACTTTTGGAGATCTACATGGGTAAGTAAGATCATTGATCTGTAGGTGTATGTGTGTGCATGATCCAGGTTTGTAGGTGTGCAGAACCAGATTGATTTGCAGGTGTGTAAGATCAGGGAGGACAACAACACAACAGGGAGCAGGATCAGGCAGGATCTATTTGGAGTACAGTGTGTACTCAGAAAGAGAGCAAAGAGGAAGGCAAGGTAGTTCCTTCCATAAGTAAGATCGTTTGAGGTGCAGGTTGTTGCAGGTTCAAGAGAGATCTACTTGAAGTATGTTTGTGTACTTGGAGTGCATGGAGCACTTGTGGAGTGCATGGAGCACTGGAGTACTGGCAGTAGTGGATACTGACTGGTTGGAGGTGAACACCAACTCTGTGTTTGAGTTGTGTGTTGGGACCGTAAGAGAGAGAGCTTTGAGGAGAGAATTACTGTTCACTTGAGGTGTGGGAAGCCTCTGAGAGGTGGTGAAGAAGAAGTGGCATCTTCTTTATTATATTCTTTTCTGGATGAGTATTAATACAAGTTGTGTATTGTCTCTCATATTCTGTGTTGTCTCTGGTTTCTAGTTACTTGTTACTTCTGGTTAATTCCGCATCTTAAGTTGCTTGTATTTGGTAATCAATTGTGTGCTTCCGTTATTTTCCAACACCACCAATGATCATTAATACATTTGATTCATGGCAGCCAATTACATTAATTTCCTAAGGACCTAGGCCTTTTTTCTCCTATATTCTCTCTTAGATGTTGGATATTCATTGTCGAGTGTCTATCTTTCCATAGGCCAGTGCTGGATTCATGCTTGACTTATTCTCTTTCATCCCTATGAATCACTCCATAACCATTCTCTACTTTCTATGCATTCCCCAAGTCTTTTGCTAAGTTTTGAGTCCTTCATTATTAGGTTCTTCATTTAACATGCACATTTATTCCATGAGACTTGGTCCTTCTACACCATGGTCTTCTATGCCATGGTCTCCTATGCCACAATCTTCTACATCGTGCCTCTCTGCACCGGTTATTCCAAAAAGTAATTAGTCAAAATTGGGGCCCAATAATACACTTGAGGATATTCTAAGAGAATCTAACATCTTTAACCACACCTAATAACTCTTCCCTTAAAAGATTTTTAAAAGAAATGAGCAGGGAAGCCATTTGATTTAGGTGTCTAATCCCCCTACACATCAAAAAGGGTTATTTTGAATTCTTCAAGAGATATAAATTTATGGAGATATTTATTTTGAACATTGTGATGACCCTTGGGGTATTCCTCATGAGGTCATTATAGGCCATACTTATATCAATCTCTTCTACTAAAGAGTGTTTCAAATGTAAAGTAAGGGTATCTATAATACTTTGGGGTTCTTCAATCATATTTTCATTTTGATTTTATAATTTCCCAATAAAATTAAAATGTCACCTAAACTTACTTATCACGTGGAATAATTTTCAGCTTTTATCTCAGACCTCCTTGACCCATTTTGCTCTCAAATTCTGACTTAAAAAATATATTCTATCCTATATATCTAATTTACGATCCTTTGTTCTTATTTATACAATTTGTCAAAGAATCTTTCATCCATAATATTTTCATAACTCTATTTCATGGTAATTTCTAATTGTTGATTTTGTTTGGAAATGATTTACAAAACCTTAGTGTTCTAAAATTTGAGCTTCTTTTTGAGTTCCCATAATTTTTGGGAGAATAGGTACATCTTTGTCCCATGCTCGTTGATGGTCTCATTCCATTTACCTATTATAATCTCATCAAATTTGGGTTGTTCCAATCACATTTTTTCAAAATTTATGTATCTATTTCTAGGTTTTGCGTTCTTATTCAACCTAAGGGTGATAAACCAGTGACCATTTCCCATGACTTATTCTTCTTCAAAGACCCTACTTAAATCCCATTAGTTGGTTAAGGCAAGAACTCTATACAACCTTTCTATGATAAAATATGCACCTTTCCTCCGATTGTATCAAGCGATCAACCTTTTTTGGGCTTGAAAACCCAAAAATCGGTGTTAGCTATGAAGCTATTGAAAATATTTTCACTTGGTGAATTAGATATCCTTTCTTTCTTCTCCTAACTACCGCTCTTGCATTGAAATATCCACCCACTGTCTAGTTTCGAAGTTACTCCTATCCTATGGTTTGAGAAATTTGATTCCACATTGCTTCCTTTTCCTAGTGAACTTAGGGCCATAATAATTGATGTGACAAAATTTATCTTTTTCTCACTTACTGAGGATTTGAAATTACATCTAGTTATGAGAAGAAATCAAACCCTTAACCTCCACCGAGTTAGTGATTTATATGATCATGAGACCTCTTGTTGATCCTCTTGTTCCTACACCAATGTGCTCCATGTTAAATCTCCTATCGAACTTCTAGTGCTTGATAGACTCTTCACTAAGCTTGGTTTCTTGTAGAAGAATCACCCAAGGTCTGTGTTTCACAATTATTCTTTATAAATCACTCTTTTTATTTTGGGCATTGAGCCCTCTAATATTCCAAGAGATGATTAACATATTGAACTAGTTTGGTCTTCTTGGTTCCCTCCAAGATGTCTACCAGTTGAGATTGGTTTCTCACTATCACATCCTCCTTTATCTATCTTTAAATCTTGTCTATCATTTTGAGTCTTCCCTTCTTTGGTTTCCTCTATTGGTTTGGGGCTCCAAATAGTTTTATAGGTTGTTGGGTATTATCCAACTAGATGACCATACTCTTGATAATATCTGCATCTAAATGGGATGTTTTCATGATCAAGAGGTTGAATCTAATTGATATCCCTCATTTGAGACGTAACATTTTTCATAATGGGTTTAGAGATATGTAACTCCACGCAGATCCTAACATAGTTCATTAATACTTTTTGTGGAAATGTTCAGTTGTTTTAATTGATTTTCCCATTGTATTAGATATTATATCAAAGACATATTTAAACTGAACTCTTGAGGAAGAGCATATCATTTGATCCAAATCAGTGTTGTAGATGGTTTTTCCTTTGTTGGTTTAAAGCCTATATGCCAACATTCCATGAATATGCCTGCATGTTTGAAGAAATATGGACCTCTGCAACAGACTTTGTCATGATCCAACTCATTAGCAAAAATAACTATGAAATTACCTCTTACACAAGTTATGATCTCCATCTCCCCATTCATCTTGTAGTTTTTTGCTGCGTAGGACTCTATCTCCTCCTATGTCAATTGTACCCTTGAGAAATGACAAATCAAACTCTTCCCCAACAAGTTATAAATAATATTCTTGATTTCATTTGTATATTAAAAAATCATTGGATCTTTGTCCATAACTTATATGCATATGGTTTTGGTCGCACTTTGAAGCCCTTCTTTGTATTTTTTAATTATTACAATTTTCGCTTCTGCCTTCTTCATAGTTGTTATGGATGTATTCCCTATATCTTTCTATCTATATGAAAACCCTTTAAAAGGGATCTTATTGACCATATAAAAATTTGTTAACCTTGCCCTCCTTTTGAAACTAGGTAGCTGAAACCAAAAAGCTATACAAAAGATACATTGTTTCTTAAAAACCCCTAACAAACTCATTTCATTTTCACTATAACTATACTTTTTTCAAAGTTACTATTTATTTGAAAAGAAAAATTATAAGATATATTTTTTTTAAGCTGGGTAAGACCCATGTATGATGAAATTTTGATCATTAATTTATTTTCTTTCTACAACATGTAAGATAAATTTTATGTCGTTTGAAATAAAAAAAAATATCATATTACTTTGATTTATAATAAAAAAGAGAATAAAAAATAAATTATCTATATTTAAAAATAAAAACTTTGATCATTTTAATAATAAATTATAAAATGTAATATGAAATGTCAAATAAAAATTATATGCACAATTTTTTTTTAAATTTGTTATTTATATTTCATAAACTAAAAAAATATCAAATTAAAAAAAAATTACTTTCATTACCAAACTCATAAAATAAAACTTAATCATAAAATCATACAATAAAATTGAGAGTCATAAAATCTCTACTTAAAAAAGATAAACATGAATTCCAACAACCCATACCTATTTTCTTAAAAGAATTTTAACGATGCCCTAATCTCTTTCATTCAAAATGAGATTCAATTAAAAGAGGAATAAACCTCATATATAATAATCCCATTAATATGTCACGTTTGGGAGATGTGGTTTTAAGAAAAGATTAAATTTAGTGGATTTTTTTTAAAGACCATAGAAAATGAAAGGGAAAAATTTGAATGAATTTTTATAAATTTTAAAAAGTATGATAAATATATATTTAATATTTGATGATATATTTTTTAAATATTATTATTTTATATTTTAATTTTGAAGGGTAAAAGTTTTTTAATAAAATAATTTATATTTTTTATAGAATAAAAATAAAGTTTGAAATATAATAAGGAGTTCAATTTTTGAGATACATGTAATTATGAAATATTATAAAAATAAATTCCATGAATTATGGAAACAATTATAAATAAAACTAAAAAAATGGAAGCACAATAAATCATAAAAAAGTATAAGAAGTGTAACCATGATAATCAATATTAAACTATTGAAATTATAATAATTAATAAGAGTAAATAAAAAGGATTGAGGCTATCCATACATAAAAGCTAATTTTCTTCTTTTTTAAAAGATAAATGTTGAATTCATAACATTCTTAATTTTTTTTCATTCACAATCAAACACAATCAAATGTAAGCCTATGTTCTAACTTTAGGTAAAAGCTTCCCCTCCAATACATATTGGATAAGCTTTTTTAGGTAATATTTGGTTATTTTGTGTCTTTGCTAAAAATCACGACACATTTCTCTAAATTTTTTATAAAAGACTTTTAATTTATAATTTTTTTATTAATAGTAAAGGGTTTTTTTTTGAAAAGGGATCGAACCCTTTTATAACACCAACAAAACAGGGCATCAAACCTAGAAAACTAAATACACTGATCACAATGACAAACAAGAATATCAAAACATCCAAACAATAAAAACACAACAATAAGATAACAAGCCAACGAAGAAACATGGCCATAAAATTAAAGAACTGGGGAATAACCCATAATCAAGGGTCATAAAATAGACAATAGAAATCATAGCAAAAGAGTAGAAACACAAAGTTGTCCAAGACTAAACCCAAAAAGAGAAGATTGAAGGAAAACCACACCAAAGAGACAACAACTATCAAATCAAAGCGGTCACAGAAAGCAACATAGAAGAAGACGAGTAGGATAGAAGATATACTCATAGATAGAAGAGCCCCGTAGGAGTCTTGAAGATTAACCATTAGCTACAATCATTCTTCTACCTCTACGAGATAGAAAGACCTCCATAGTCCATTCCAAGGCATCACTCAACAAAGACTCTACTTCCACTCTTAGCAACTCAGTGTTCGACCTTTGACCTTTCTTCTTAGAAGTTGCTCCCACATCAACCGATTTTTTCGAAAATAAAAGTTTAGAAGGGAAAAAAGCCTCCACCATTAGAAGAGAAGGGATCAAAGAAAGAGAAGGGGCTACGACAACCTTGGGAACATCCTCCGTCAAAGCCGTTTGACCCTAAAATACAAAAGAAGAGGGAAGATGATATAATTTTTTGTGACTGCACCACCTAAAATCTTGATTTGGAGACCTTTCTTTTTCCAAACCTGTTGCTCATGAGAAAAAGGGAACCCATGCATCCTAAGAGGACACTCAACGATTAAATAACTAAGAAGATTACAATGAAAACAACAAAAAAGAAACCCTTCATAATTAAAAAATTAGATCTATTTAATGGGCGAGAAAAAAAAAATCACTAAATAAAAAATTGATTGAAAAGGATCCATTAAAATATAAACTCTGAAAAGTCTAAAATTCTAAAAAAATAAAAATAAAAAATGTCGTCCACTTTCATTAAAAAAACCCATTCTATTCACCAATATTAAAAAAATAAATAAATATTGACAAACATATACCTATTTGTAATCCATTTAAATCTAAAAACGACCAAGCCAACGACCACATCGAGAGGGCGGGGTGAGGCTCGACGGGAACGAAAGTATAAATTATGGTCACGTGTGGGGCCGCTGCTTTATAAACTATACTACTAATCGAGATATGTCGTTGAATCGCTTTTAAATATTCGTTGAAAGGATAAGGTTAGGGTTGGAGGTATTTTTAAATAAATAAAGTAGCATACCTACTTATATCCCGTTGGAATATGATTAATGATTTGTATGCTATGCTATGCTATGCTATGGTGGGGCCAATGCTTGACATTCTATGTGGTGTACATGCCCTACAACAAAATAAGAAAGTGCAAAATTGGAAGGAAGGAAGGAAGGTAGGTACCATGGGTTTTTCACTGATTTTTAGCCCAATAAACATCTCCACAATTTCCAAAAACAAAAATATGAACCTCTCCCCGCCCCCGTCAAATCACTTGCCTAACTAAGTTGACACGACAAAGTTTTCAACCTTGGGGAAGGCAATCATTAGACATAGTAACTTAATATATATTTTAAAGCAAACCTTCACATGTGGTCTGTCGTGAAGGAATAGGTGCGCTACTTTAATTTTATTTAATGTCGGTGCGCTCTTCCTAATCATTTAAATTAAGGGTTGCATAGGGTGTCTCTATTTTTTTTTCCCCTTAGTGAAATATGAAATAATTTTGTTTAAATTGTAATTTTGAAGTCATGTTTATCCATATAAGTTTTCTTCTATTTTTTTCTCCCCATATTACTCTTGTTAAAAATATAATTTATATATTAATTAATAATTTTTTTTAAAGAAATTGTGTTTAGTTTTGAAAATCAATGTGTTTCTTTTTTTTGATGAAAGATCATAATAATAGATCTAAAACTTATAGATCTTCAAAACAAAATACAATTTTTTTTCAAAAAAAAATCTTTTGTTATTTTATAGACTATAGAAACATAAAATCTTTGATATATTATTAATTTATTTTTTTAAACTAGATAAAAATATAATTCTTACTATTAATTTAAAAAATATATTAACATTAAAAAAAATATTAATATTTAATTTTTTTTATGTTTAAAATATATTTTTTAATTTAATTTTTTATTTTTAAAATAATTTATTTGACCATTTCGATCAATATTAACAACAATTACACCTCAAAAAGATTAATTTATTTGATTTAATTATAATCACTCTTCTAAAATAATTATTTTAAAATAAATATATAATTTATATTTAAAAAAAATAAAACTATATTTTTAAATACATTTTATCCTTTTTTTTTTTTTTTTTTTTAAAGTTATTTTACTATTTTTTATTTTTAAAAATATATTAACCTATTATATTATTAATAGTAATTATCCATTTATTATTGTTATGTAAATTAATTTTAAAATATTTAAAAAAAAAAATAAATAATGTATAATTTTAAATGAATTGTGATGTATATTTTTAATATATACATTGTTTCATAACAATTCAAATCCTATTAGTGATCCAAAAAATCCACAACAAAAAATATAAAATCAACAAATTGACATAGTGCTGAATTCTTACTTACCTAACCAATCTTACAATTAACATGTATAAAAAAATTGTCACTTCAATATTAAAAAAATATTTTTAATTGTTTTGAAATATAATATTTGACAATAACGTTTTCTTAAATTTTTATATGTCAAATTTAACAGTTGCTATGTTTGGGAGGACACGCTTTGCTAATGTTGGAGACGGCCATTAATTAGGTTACGCACACCTGCTCTTGCTCTTGTTTAAGTAAATAATAATTATCTAATAATTTAAAATTCCAGTAATGCCAGGTATTCCGGAACAGAGTAGAAAAATCCAAAAATATTCTGGACCTTTTCAAATTACGGGAAAACCGAAGGAAAAAGGACTTGGTACTTGGTTAATTCGAAGAACGAAATATGTTGGGAAGGGTTTGTTAAGGAAAGGGGCAAATTAAAAGCGACATCCATCGTCTGGTTTTTTTCAGATTTAAACGACAAATTGAGTTCATGGTGTTTTGGTTTTGTTTTCGTTTTCCCACCATTATTTTATCGGGCATATGACCTTAAGGGTTGGGGTTTGGAAGGAGAAAATCTGAGTCTCGGAAACAAACATATTCGACTTGGGAAGTTATCGGACAAACGGCAGGCCTAAGAGGACCCACACATAGTTTGGGCCATTGACGGCTACAGTAGTGTGTTTTGGTGTGTGATGTGACCGTGACCATGACCATGGAAACAGAATGCTCCCCCATACACACGACAGATATGCTCATGCTTATAGAAGCTGCCGGAACAGGAACAGGAACAGGGGGAGCGGCTTCGTCGTCAGCCCCCGTTAATGTCAACGTGACCGTAGCAGAGCCTATGCAAATGCAGGCTTACCACCATCATGGTGTTTATCCAGAGGCGCTTGCAAAGCACAGAGATGTCATCGCAGACAAAGATTTGTTTACGTCCACACTCTCAAAGTTTCATGCCGCTCTGGGGACCAAACTATCGTAAGTACATACATATATCTATTTCCATTCAACGACTGTCATAAGGTTTTACTCCAATCTTTATTGACTCTAACCATAATTTTTTCTC
Organism: Torreya grandis; assembly: GCA_037957365.1. Lineage (NCBI taxonomy): Eukaryota > Viridiplantae > Streptophyta > Pinopsida > Cupressales > Taxaceae > Torreya > Torreya grandis. The sequence goes on along the minus strand of JARHVA010005198.1, from coordinate 820,992 downwards.
GCTTTATTTGTTGTGCTATTTTGTGCGAGTTTTGTTTTCTGGTACTGCTGGCTTTTAATCATACATTTCGCCAATGTTTGTTAAATACATACATGGATTAAGCACGACACATATGACCGTAATAAATCTTTTGTGGACTCAACTCGCCAACTCCATTAGAGCACTCTTTTTGAGCCAAGGCAGTTGGAATATGCTTGCAGCCTGTCAAAATCTTTTTGAAAATTTCCGGGTGGTCATGTAGCACCTCTATTAAGCCCTTACATTGAGCATGGCTTCTGTAAGATTTAAATCTCATCTACACAAGTGAGCCAAAGGACTATGCCCGTCCTATGGCCTTCACTATTGCTTATAGCCTGTAGGTTAAGTACCGATATTATTTTTTGCTACATGTGCACTACAAGGGCGTTTATTTTTTAAGATCCATAAATTTTCATTTATCCAGTAAATACAAATTTGCTGAACAAATTTTGAGACTGGAAAATTAGTCGTGTTCTAATTTCACAACAGGAAAACTAGAAACAAAGGTTACCTGATTTGTTGACACGTATCTGCGTATTTATAGAACTACTGAGAGTTTCTTGCTCAAGGTGGTTCCATGGAGACTACTAAATTCAAAGACTGCGAAAAGAAAAAAGAAAATCCTTTACTAATATTGTGCAGCAGCTGCTGCTTAGGAGGGTGATTTCTAGAGGATCCTAGCTGTGGGGGGTGGGCGCTGAAAGATTTCAGCACTTGGTTGAGAAATTTTAGGGTTTTCTTTTACAAATGACAGCTACGTGTAATTTTAACTTTTGATATATTTTCTTTCACATATATTTACTGGCAGACTAGCAGTTATTGGTGCACATTAAGGAAATAGTGTAGCAGAGCTGAATTTTTATTGTGAATATTTTTCTGGATGTGACTGCGCACTAGTTTTCAGATCCAATGACTTGAAAAATTAGTACGCAGTCATATCCAGAAAAATATTCACAATGATACTTCACCGCAATAAGAAGCTTAAGAATTTATATTTTTCCATGGGATCACTTCGCTGTGAAATTCTCCAAAGCTCTTTAAGCAGTATCTGCAAATAATTATTTTGTAGCCACCCTCTATGGGACCACTATTCTAGTTTCTAGAAATAGAAGAAAAAAAGTGAAAATGAAACCTTGACAATTTACACAAGAATAATGTATTATTATGATTAATAGGTTGAAAATATATTTAAGGCAAGTTTATATATATATTTGGAATTTTACATCTTGATAAGTCGAATCAAAATGGTGAAGAAACTATTGTTTTCAATTATCGCACCTAGCTATGTTATGTTTAGATCATGCATATGAATGGTTTGAAATATTTCTTAAATAATGCATCCTATGCTGAATAATATACTTATATAGGTGAATAGATTTGAAGGAAAATTTAACAGTAAGTTATCCTCAATCAAGTGTTGCATAACATTAGTAAGTGCATTCATAAAATTCACAATAACTTAGAAAAAAATGAAAAGGAAATGTAATGTCCCTGTCTATGTAGAAACAATAATCTATGGGTTCTATCACTATTGTTATGCATGTGATTGAGCAAACTCTTGATGTCAACTGAACAGACTTTTTAACTTTATTAAAGGAACAGTGTTGTTGTGACTTTGGTGTCCTTTTGAGCAAGCCCATTTTATACCAACTTGAAATTTTGTTTAGTAAACCTGATTGTCTTCTTTACCATGATTTGATTTCTGCATACTAAGCAGTTCCATCTATCTTACGTTTAACATGGGATCAGATTTTCCAAATGTTCGTTACATGGTATATGAGTCTATATGAGCTAATAGTGAATTTTGCTACTCACATTCTGGTGTTGGGAATAGCTCATCGGCTGTTTGTTTTATTTTATGGACATTGCTGACTTTTCATCTTCGGTCATCTTTTCCCAATATATTGAACCTTTGTGTGATAATTAGAGTGGGCAGTTTGTAATATGCAAGTATGGGCCTCCACCAATTCGGATGTTGGAAATGTGTTGTATATTTTCCATGATTTGCACTCTATTAGACTGTAGAGTCATATTGGTATATATTTGGGTGGTTTAGCACATGTTTTTATAAAGCCCATGGTTTTGGTACCCACGGTATTTTTATACCACTTTGACAGTTACCTATTGATGTGCCTATATATACTTGCACATACAATAGTGGAAAAACAAAATTTTGAAGTACTTTATTGTATTGCAAGACGGTTAAGTTAATACAATATCAAAGGAGGTTACTGTGTTGGGTTTTTTCTTGAAAGGGTTTCCTATGTGAAATCTTGTGTACTATGTAATCTTGTGTGTACTCCATTTCTCTTATTTTGTTAGCTTAAAGACTCTGTTAGTATTGCTTCTCTTGTTTTAGTTTATCAAATCTATTTTCTCTTCATGGGAATTTCCTTATTTTAAACCAACCATATCATGAAAGGGTGGTGAACCATTACAACAACTGACAAACCATCATCGTTTTTATAAAGAACAATTGCAATTTTGACACGGATTTGGTGAGTGTTCTTGCTTGTGGGAAGGCTATGGATATAGAAATTAAAATTGATGAAGAAAGTGAACAAGTTTTAGATGCATGCTTCAAGACCTTTGACAATGGCTTTGCAGTTGTGTCCTCCTTTGTTGCAAAGGTATGCGAAAAAGGAAAATGGAAGATGTGATTACTCTCAAAAGTGTGTCAGGGTTGCCCATCGAGGAATCAAGGAACCAAAATAGAGTTGTATTTTAGTAAGTTTGGAAAGGTAGAGATAGATTTCCTATTTCATAATCTGATTTTATTTCCCCAAAATAAGATTGTAGCCATATTTGGATATAGTTTCTACCCCATAACTCACATATTCGAACTTGGCAAATCAATTTTTTTCCGACTTGGCAAATATTTGGCAATACTCGGTAACTTAAAAAAATACTTAACTTTATTTAAAAAATATAAATTTTATACAAATTACATTTACAAAATGTATCAAATGAGTCTATAAAACATTGGGGATGTGTTTTTTATTAGATTTATATACAAATAAAGAACAAAATTGCATCATCATTTCTTTCAGTATTTGCTTTGACAGTTACCTATTGATGTGCTTATATTTACTTGCACATACAATAGTGGAAAAATAGAATTTAGAAGTAATTTATTGTATTGCAAGACGGTTAAGTTAATACAATATCAAAGGAGGTTATCGTGTAGGGTTTTTTTTTGAAAGGGTTTCCTATGTGAAATCCTGTGTATTGTGTAATCTTGTGTGTACTCCATTTCTATTATTTTGTTAGCTTAAAGATTCTGCTAGTATTGCTTCTCTTGTTTTAGTTTATCAGATCTATTTTGTCTTCATGGGAATTTCCTTATTTTAAACCAACCATATCATGAAAGGGTGGTGAACCATTACAACAATTGACAAACTATCATCTCTTTCACAAAGAACAATTGCAATGTTGACATGGATATAGAAATTAAATTTGATGAAGAAAATGAACAAGTTTTAGATGCATGCTTCAAGACCTTTGACAATGGCTTTGCAGTTGTGTCCTCCTTTGTTGCAAAGGCATTTTCATAAAAGGAAAATGGAAGATGTGATTACTCTCGAAAGTGGGTTAGGGTTGCCCATCGAGGCATCAAGGAACCAAAATAGAGTCGTATTTCCGTAAGTTTGGAAATGTAGAGATAGATTTTCTATTTCACAATCTGATTTTAATTCCCTAGAATAAAAGTGTAGCCATATTTGGATATAGTTTCTACCATAGCTCGCATATTCGGACTTGGCAAATCAATTTTTATTCGACTCTTCAAATATTTGGCAATACTTAACAACTTAAAAAAATACTTAACTTTATTTAAAAAATATAAGTTTTATACAAATTACAGTTACAAAATGTATCAAATGATTCTATAAACATCGGGGAAGTGTTTTTAATTAGATTTATATACAAATAGAGAATGAAATTGCATCATCATTTCTTTCAGTATTTGTTTTGACAATTACCTATTGATGTGCCTATATATACTTGCACATACAATAGTGGAAAAGTAGAATTTAGAAGTACTTCATTGTATTGCAAGACAGTTAAATTTATATAGTATCAAAGGAGGTTACCGTGTTGGGTTTTTTCTTGAAAGGGTTTCCTATGTGAAATCTTGTGTACTATGTAATCTTATGTGTACTCCATTTCTCTTATTTTCTCTTCATGGGAATTTCGATATTTTAGACCAACCATATCATGAAAGGGTGGTGAACCATTACAACAACTAACAAACCATCATCTCTTTCACAAAGAACAATTGCAAGGTTGACACTGATTTGGTGAGTGCTATTGCTTTTGGGAAGGCTATAGATATAGAAATTAAAATTGAAGAAGAAAGTGAACAAATTTTAGATGCATGCTTCAAGACCTTTGACAATGGCTTTGCAGTTGTGTCCTCCTTTGTTGCAAAGGTATGCATAAAAGGAAAATGGAAGTGTGATTACTCTCAAAAGTGGGTTAGGGTTGCCCATCGAGGAATCAAGGAACCAAAATAGAGTCATATTTCAGTAAGTTTGGAAATGTAGAGAGAGATTTCCTATTTCACAATCTGATTTTAATTCCCCAAGATAAAATCGTATTCATATTTGGATATAGCTCGCATATTCGGACTTGGCAAATCAATTTTTCCCGACTCGGCAAATATTTGGCAATACTCAACAACTTAAAAAAATACTTAACTTTCTTTAAAATATATAAGTTTTATACAAATTATAGTTACAGAATGTATCAAATGAGTCTATAAAACATTGGGGAAGTGTTTTTTATTAGATTTATATACAAATAGAGAACAAAATTGCATTATCATTTCTTTCAATATTTGCTTTGACAGTTACCTATTGATGTGCCTATATATACTTGCACATATAATAGTGGAAAAACAGAATTCATAAGTACTTTATTGTATTGCAAGATGGTTAAGTTTATATAGTATCAAAGGAGGTTATCATGTTGGGTTTTTTCTTGAAAGGTTTTCTTATGTGAAATCTTGTGTATTGTGTAATCTTGTGTGTACTCCATTTCTCTTATTTTGTTAGCTTAAAGATTCTGTTAGTATTGCTTCTCTTGTTTTAGTTTATCAGATCGATTTTGTCTTCATGGGAATTTCCTTATTTTAAACCAACCATATCATGGAAGGGTGGTGAACCATTACAACAATTGACAAACCATCATCTCTTTCACAAAGAACAATTGCAATGTTGACACTGATTTAGTGAGTGGTCTTGCTTGTGGGAAGGCTATGGATATAGAAATTAAAATTGATGAAGAAAGTGAACAAGTTTTAGATGCATGCTTCAAGACCTTTGACAGTGGCTTTGCAGTTGTGTCCTTTGTTGCAAAGGTATGCATAAAAGGAAAATGGAAGATGTGATTACTCTCAAAAGTGCATTAGGGTTGCCCATTGAGGCATCAAGGAACCAAAATAGAGTCGTATTTCAATAAGTTTGGAAATGTAGAGATAGATTTCCTATTTCACAATCTGATTTTAATTCCCCAAAATAAAATTGTAGCCATATTTGGATATAGTTTTACCATAGTTTGCATATTTGGACTTGGCAAATCAATTTTTTTGACTTGGCAAATATTTGGCAATACTCTAACAACTTAAAAAAATACTTAACTTTATTTAAAAAATATAACTTTTATACAAATTACAGTTACAAAATGTATCAAATGAGTTTGTAAAACATCAGGGATGTGTTTTCTATTAGATTTATATACAAATAGAGAATGAAATTGCATCATCATTTCTTTCAGCATTTTCTTTATGCGGTCGTGTTGATATGTATCTTTCCCAAAGCACCATCTCGCATTACACTATTGTGACACGTGATGATCTTCGGATGGGGCATATGTATACACTAGTATTTTTTAGCTTTATCATTTACTATCACTCTCTCTTGCAAGGGCTTGCCAGTGCATCGAATCTAAAGGGTGCACTGAGAATAGGGTGGGATCGAGTTGTGGCACTTTGTGAGAGATGTTCTTATACTATTCTATCATGTCTACATCTCTTCATGCAACCTTCATACCTCCTTTGATGTCTACCTAAAATCTTGAAACCCTTAAATATGGCTATTTTTGAAATATTATAACACTGAAATTTGACTAAGACTGCAATATGATAGGATCCTCCAAAACCTAGAATTTGCATTATAGCTCTTAGAGGTCCGAAACCACTCTCAAACATTATGAAAGTGTATATATATATAACTTAAAGTATACATTTACATTTAGATATGGACATCTTATACTTAAACACTTATTTTATAGATATATTGGTTGGTTCGGGCTCCTTTGGACCTCTTCAACGTTTTTTTTTGCATGTACAACTTGCCGAAACTCATCAATCTAACACTCACGAGTATAAGTGGAAGAAACTCACAGGGAGGGACAAAATCTCGATTATTTGTAGACTTGCCGAATACTCGACGAGTATGTATACTATGATTTCTACTAACACGATGAATCCAAAAACCTTGCTTTCAATCACTCTACATCATGGAAACCTACATGATTTCATTATAGCCATATTACCTTGACACTTTTGCAACTCATGGAATTTTTGATGGAAACATGTAGTTTGACCTTGGATTCAAATTGTGGCCTTTAGTTGAACCTTTATGAAATCTAGATGTTTCCCTTGAAAAAAAAATTCTTCAAATTAGCAAAAACTAATTTGTTTTGGATTGCGTTTAGCTTACACCCTTTGACCTTTACTTTTTATCGATATAAATAGTGTAGAGGACCGAGTAATTATTTGTTTTTTTACAATCCTGGGCGTATAGCCTATTGGTCATCATCAGGTTTTTTATTTTTACAAAAATAATCATGATCTTGTAGATTAGCATCCTTTAGCCTCAGTTCTAGGTTCTTTAGTTGGGGTTGGCTTTGCGACATAAATGGGGGCAGGGACTTGGTCCTTATTATAGTCTCTTACTTGTTTGATGTTAGGTTTGTTTAGACGTTTTAGTTTGAGATTATTATCTATCTAAAATTAATAACATGTAATAATACCTTTTAATTAATAATATGTTAAGGGACATGTCATATCATGCGCCTTCCTTGGGAATTTATGGTATATCATTCACAATCATCAGTTATCATTTATTGTTAATTACTTGTCCTTATATGTATTTTACTTGAGATTTCTCTCACAAGTGATATCATAGCATATTTTTGGTTTGTAGTTATTTTTTGGCCTGTGCACAAGTCTACATCTTTCTTTAGATCTACACTGCAAATGATATTCACTAACAAATGATGAAAGCAAAGGGATGACAAAGGAAAGTTAATGAGGGGAGTTAGGGTTTGTGTGGTGGTGGCTACGTTTACAGTAATTGCTTGCTACGACTACTTGCTGCCTCTGCCTTGAGGCTGCGCCTATCAATGGTTACGTCTTCCATTCTCTTCCCTTCCCCTGATTTGTAGGTTATTCGCCTTAAAAAGACCAGGATTCTTGCCCAATTTAAGAGCTCATGCCAACAATGTGAAGAGTGAGAGCCTTTGGTTGAAATCAAGATGCATCAAAGTGGCCGAGAAAGAGTCGATTAACCCCTTTGAACACAATGAGATTGAGCAAGAAATGGCTGCCTTGACAAAAAAGGGTTTAATCTGCAAATTTGTGAGTTGGGAGCCTTATGAAAAGGAGTTGTGAGGACATGTGGATTTATGCATTGGTACAATAGGCTTCTTTATTGATGTTTTTATAGCAGATCAAGACCTAGCTAATGTATTTGAAAATGGACCTTGGTGTTTTGGCAAATTAGGTTATTCATGACATTGTGGATCCCTAGTTTCGACTTTTCACAAGAGGATCCCAAGGTAGCTTGTAATGTACCCTTTTCATATAATTTTAATAATTAATAAAATTGTCCGAATAGTGATTTTAATCATTCAAAAATATAAGACAATTTAATTAATTATTAAAATAGAATTATCTTGGATAATTATTCGAATTACCGAAAAAGTGGTTTTAACCATTTGAAAAATTAAGGTAATTTTAATGATTATTCTAAGGGGTTTTATAATTAATAAATTTCTTAAAATGTGATTTTTTCACTTCAATTATTAAAGCAAATGAATTAATTATTGAAGCAAGGACTTAATATAAAATAATTATTTAATTTGCCAAAAATTAATTTTAATTACTAATTTATTGAGGCAAATTATTTAATTAATTCTAAAAGGCCTAAAGTGAAATTAAAATGAATGTCGGCTTGGGAGCTATAGCAAAAAAAAGGAAAAAATATCTTAAAAGTTGGCAAGAGAGGGTTATGAGATATTTTATCTCTCCAAGGTGGTTCGCCCCTTTTTGGAAGATACAAATACAAAGGTGAAGATCACAATTGAAGACATTTTGAATTTGATAATTATTTCTTCATGCTTGAAGAAGCTATTTGGGATGCATGCCCAATAAGTGTTCGCAGATTTGGAGCTGTTTATTCTACAAAAGGTGTCTTTTGATGCCACCTTTGCTAAATGAGGTTTCGTTACTTGCCTCAGAGTGGGGTGATTTGTTTTGAGAGTCTATTGAGAGGGTTTGGTGGACTATTTGAGGTTCATTTGATGCATAATATTTTTGATTATTATTTGCACTAATTTTGCAAGTGGAGCGACTTGTTTTGAAGGCTTGTTAGAGTGTTTGGGGATCCTTTTTAGGGTATATTTGAGCAATTTAATATTTTGAAACTTATTATTAAATTCCCTGAATATTGGCGTAGGGTTTGGTGAAGTTTTGATGAAGTTTCAAGGCTCTAATTTGATAGAATATTAAATAATAATTTTCAGATTATTATTTAATTTATTGACAGTGTTTTCTTGATCAAATTCACTTGTGAAATGTGGGATTTTGCCCAAATAAGATTCAGCTATTTTTCAGAAACCTCGATGACTTGGGTGATTGGCTTGGAGGACTTTTTGGGCCATTTTGGATGCCCTAGGGGTTCACTGAAAATTTTCTTTGATTTTTGGTACATGTGACATTTTTGGCGATGGTTTGAAGCAGAAATTAAGCGCAAAACAGAAGCTGCATTTGGTACAAAAATCATATTTTAACAACTATTATTAAATAGCAATTGATTCTAAATAATTGGCAAAAAGATACTTTTTTTCATTTATCAATTTATTACTTATTTCTGCAAGTACTCAGAGGAATTTTGGATAAATTAGTGGCTGGAAACTGTCTACACATTCTTTGCATATTGGCGTCTAAGGTCTCTTGGGGTTTGGTAAGCGTTTAGATTATCTTCTGCAAACTAGGGTTTGCTGATGTTTAGTTTTAGAATTTCAAAATTTGTGAATTTTAGGTGAAAACCCCATTTAGTTGAATTGTCCCATTTGGGAACATTACATTGGTATCAGAGCACAGATATTGTCCACTTGTGAGGTTTGGATTTGGTGTTATCAGGGAAGAGGAAGAAGCCATGGAAGAAATGGAGAAAGAAAGGCTACAATGTAGGTATAAGGCTAGGGAACCTATGCCAACCAGTGGAGGATGTAATCAACGTCTTGGAAGAAATAGAAAAGAGATTATCCAAGGTAAATCATTCACATAATGAGTCCATGAAGTGGGCGGTACAACCCTCAAGGACTTACTTGGTTCAACATGAATTATTGAAAAATACAGATAAAAAGGTAAGGCTCTTGGTTACTAGTTGTATTAATGAGGTTTTAAAACTAACGGTTCCCGAAGTTCCTTATAGTGATAAAATCATGAGGGAGATATTTTCGTTGATTGTGGAGAGCCTCCAAGATCTCCAAGAGGACAAAGGACACTCATTGGCCATAAGAGTCAACATCTTGGAAATTATGACTTCAACTAGGTTATGTATTTTGATGTTAGATATGGAGTGTGATGAACTTATTGTTAAGATGTTTCAATATTTCTTTGCAATTGCTTGTAATAATCCTCCGAAAAATGTTGTAGCTTCTATGGAGAGAATCTTGACCTTGACACTTAATGAGAGTGATGATCTTTCCGAGCCATTATTATCTATCTTGTTGACAGGTTTGGGGCTAGAAAATAATTTTTTTCCAATTGCACATATGCTGTTTGAAAATGTTGCAATTAATTGTGAGGGAAAATTGAGGCCTTATTTGATAGTGGAGCATGTAGAGGAAGAAAGGACCGAACTGCATGGAGAGTTGGAGAAAAAAATGAAGGCACAACCCTTCATGAGGGTTTCTATGAAGAGGACAATGAAGTAGAAAAATCAGATTTGAAGGAGGAAGGTGAGCTACAAAAAGATGACACTTTGGGGCAGCCTAGAATGGGAAATTGTGAGAACCAAAAATATGAGTTTTTGGAGAAGCAAAGAGGGCTGCAAATAATGGATGGAAATGAGGAGATGCTAGGTGCTTTGGGGCAGCCAAGTACCCCAAACTTTGGTATTCAAAAAGATGATTTTGAAGAAACCAAGATATTCATAAAAAAGTATGAGTTGAATGATGATTTTTGTTTGGTATTTAAGAATTGTTCAAATTTGTTGCATGACTCTAGATTTGATGAAAGAGCTTGGAAGGAACAATTCCTAATTACAAATAAGAAGGGCTTGCAAGCCTTGACAAGGTTGGATGGCACAAAGGGGCTTCTTGATAGATCAATGCACAATAAGATGAGGGAATGCTTGAAGGAAAATAACACTATCAAAATGGATATGGGAGAAGATCAAGATTCCAACTTATTTTGGAATGTAAAAGGCAATCCATTGTGTGAAATGGATAGGAAAGAAGGATCAAGACATCAAGAAAGGATCCTAGAACTTGATAAGTGGATCAAATGGGTGTTATTAAACACCAATGATTTTCCTAATTTGTTTGTTCCATGTGTAGGTTCATTTGGGAGATCCTTTGTAAAGGTGGCAAGCAAGGAAGTCATTTGGCATGACTTAAATGATGAAGAGGGTCCTACGTCTTCATCTAACATTATGTTTGGTAATGGTTGTGTGAGCATGAGAAAGAGAAAGATAAGTTTGAAGGTAGAACCAAAACCACCATGAGACATCATGACCACTTTGTTAGGAGATCCCCTACAAATTCTGTGGTACGCATGAACAAAGCTGATTTTCGTCATTTATATTTTGGAGACTTGGATAAGAAGCTTGGCTTCAAGGGGCCTGAGATCCCTTTGGATGGGGCAAAAGCCCAAGTGGTGCACAGCTGGATGGAAGGTATGTTTTTGAGCAAATTTTGATTTATCTTTTTGTCAAATTTTTTTGAGGATGTTTTGCTACATTCATGGCTAAAATCCTACATAGAAGGCAATTCTTTTGGCATGGAACAACCGAGTAAAAGTTCTAAAATTTTGTGGATAAGGTCTGAATTTGTTGCCTCAGAAATTTCTGAGTATGAGGAACATTGCCAACCACCGATTGAGGACAAAGAGGAAAAAAAAAGAGAACATACTACAACTTCTTCATAGGTATGGAAAGTCTGATTTTTTTTAATGCTTACAATTGTCATCAAATATTGAAAATTTGGTTGGAATACGTGAAAATCTTGCCTCCAACAATTCTAAGTCAAAAGAGAGTTTCCAGCCACTTAATAAGGATGAAAAAGGTGGGGAAAAGTCTTGTATATAGCCCTTTGAAGAGCAATTGTTGACTGATTTTACTGCACCATTCAGGCAGTCCCTATGGCATGAGAAAAAATCAGGTTCGTGTTTACTTTTACAACTTCTTTCCAAGTACAACATGTCTGATTTTAAGGTACAAGTACAACAATTTTTTACATGGTATTTTTGGAATGTTTGGGTGGTTTTTGAGGTCACTTTCCCACCGAACATTCACAAGGAGGGGCAGCTTTCACTGGATCATTTTGCATGGGAGTGACTTATTCTAGTAGGCTTCATGGAAGGGTAAGTTGCTTCCACGGTATGGTTCTTTTTCCTACATTGCATCTTTGGGAGATTACTTTAAGGATTGGAGTATGGAGCTAGATACTTTTTGGAGGACATAGTTGGGGCAACAGGATTGGATACCTCTTCATACCCCACTCGGTTTGGAGTGAGATAGGGGCATACAGGTGTAGTGAGTCATTGGATGGCTTTCCTATGATTTGGGACACATTGGGGCATTCATCAAAATATAGGTATTATAAGTTCAAAATCGATTTAGATATTTTTTCCCCTTGGGAAACATATATGGATTTTGGTTGCATTGTGAGATGTGTTGGCAAGGTGGAATGACATTCATTATTCAATTGGAGAATGTCACATTATGCTTCTTGGCAAAAGTTATTCCACTTAACAGGTACAGGAGCAAGGCTTTTTGAGCACTACAATATGTTTTACCACTTGGATATGGTAATTGGGCATATGAGCTTGCATTTGCTTGAAGGCAAACAAATTAGGGAAGGGAGGACTGTAATGGCCCATTTTCATATAATTTTAATAATTAATAAAATTGGCGAAATAGTGATTTTAATCATTCGAAAATATAAAGCAATTTAATTATTTTATTAAAATAGAAATATCTTGGATAATTATTCGAATTATCGGAAAAGTGGTTTTAACTATATGGAAAATTAAAGTAATTTTAACAATTATTTTATAAGGGGTTTTATAATTAATAAATTGCTTAAAATGTGACTTTTATCACTTCAATTATTAGAGCATTTGAATTAATTATTGAAGCAAGGACCTAATATAAAATAATTATCTAATTTGCCAAAAAGTAATTTTAATTACTAATTTATTGAGGCAATTTATGTAATTAATTCAAAAAGGCCTAAAGTGAAATTAAAAGAAATGTCGGCTTGGGAGCTAAAACAAAGAACAGGAAAAGATATCATAAAAGTTGGCAAGAGAGGGTTATGAGGTGTTTTACTTCCCAAAGGTGGTTCGCTTCCCTTTGGAAGGTACAAATACAAAGTGAATATCACAATTGAAGACATGCTGAATTATGATAATTTTTTTCATGCTTGAAGAAGTTATTGGGATGCATGCCCAATAGGTGTTTGCAGATTTGGAGTTGTTTATTTTTCAAAAGGTTTTTTTGGACACCATTTTTGTTAAAGGAGGTTTTGTTACTTGCCCTAGAGTGGGGCAATTTGCTTTGAGAGTCTATTGAGAGGGTTTGGTGGACTATTTGAGGTCTATTTGATGCATAATATTTTTGATTATTATTTGCACTAATTTTGCAAGTGGAGCGACTTGTTTTGGAGGCTTGTTAGAGTGTTTGGGGATCTTTTTTGGGGTCTATTTGAGCAATTTAATATTCTGGAATTTATTATTAAATTTTCTGAATATTGGCGTAGGGTTTGGTGAAGTTTTGATAAAGTTTCAAGGCTCTATTTGATATTGACAAAATATTAAATAATAATTTTTAGATTATCATTTAATTTATTGACAGGGTTTTCTTGATCAAATTCACTTGTGAAAGGTGGGATTTTGCTCAAATAATATTTAATTATTTTTCTTGCACCTTGGCGACTTGGGTGATTGGCTTGGAAGACTTTTTGGGCCATTTTGGATGCCCTAGAGGTTCGCTGAAAATTTTCTTTGATTTGACACGTGGCATATTTTTGACGAGGGTTTGAAGCAGAAATTAAGCACATAACATCAGCTGTATTTGGTACAAAAATCATATTTTAACAACTATTATTAAATAGCAATTGATTTTAAAAAATTGGCAAAAAGGTACATTTTTTCATTTATCAATTTTTTACTTATTTTGCAAGTACTCAAGGGAATTTTGGATAAATTAGTGGCTGGAAATTGTCTACACATTCCTTGCATATTGACGCCTAAGGTCTCTTGGGGTTTGGTAAGGGTTTTAGATCATTTTCTGCAAACTAGTGTTTGCTGATTTATAATTTTAGAATTTGTGGATTTCAGGGGAAAACCCCTTTTTGGTTGAATTGCCCCATTTGGGGACATTACATAGCTCTAATATGGGTAAGATTGTTCAACCTCTCAACACATTTGTGTGTAGAATCCATTCTTTGAAGCATTGAAAATTTCCTTGGGGAGATAATTTGCATTTCTTTTGAAACTTATAGCCAGAGGCATATTGCTTATGCCAAAATTTGTGTTCAAATGGACATGAACAAACCTCTTCTTAGAAGGATATGGTTAAAATCTTTAGAAGGAAGAGATATTCAAACAACCCCTGGATTACAGAAGTGTCCCTTTACAGTGTTTTATGTGCCACAACCACGGTCATTTAGCTCCGGGCTGTCCCTTGGTTGCAGCCATTGAAAAGGAGAAGGAAAAGAAGGAATTCGGGTGGTCAGTAGAAAATGAAAGGAAACTCCCTAGCTGGAAGCTAAAGGGAAGGAAAGAGATCAAGTTGGGTTAAGCCTTAACCCTTTTGTAGTGTTGAATACCAAATTAGATAGCGATAGTAATGAATTATTAGCTTCATCAGAGCCTTTGAAAAATTAAAAAAATGATGTAGTCTTTGAGGTAAGCGTCAATCCCATTAGGGAGCCTATGAATTGCCTCTTTGAGGTTGCTACTTGTGACAGTCAGAAAGGTGTGGTTTGGGGTTTAGAGAAGGACGCCCAATTGTAGCCTTTGAAAAAGGTCTCCTTGGAGAGACCGCCTGATGTTATCATTAATTGGCAAGGTAGTAGTAACAAAGATCCATGGGTTTCAGCTTTACATCCAGGGGTAGATCTCTTGCCAAAGGAGCAACAACTGAGCTAAGTGCATCACATGTTCCACTAAAAAATAATATTTTGGTGTATATATGGTGTTCTTTGGCTGGTTAAACCCCATTTGCCTTCTATAGTGCTTTTTGCTTGGGATCGAGAGCATGTATTATGTTTTATTTAATAAAATATATCACATACTTTCAATCAAAAAAAAATAAAAAAATGTCATCGTATCCATTAGTCTTGCCCATTATCCAGTTCTTTCCTTGATTGTTTGTTTGTGGTTTCCAATTTCTTGCCCATTGTCGTCCTTGCTGAAGTTTCATAGAGACCCTAAAATCATCTTTGACAAAATATCTCATTTAAAAAAGATGACAAATTAAAGAGATAATCCACAATCTCAGAACCAAATATCCTTTAAATAAACAAAAAATTATGGTGAAGTTCCTATTTAAATACAGCCCTAGAATAAAGAACTAGAAAACCATTTTACCAAAGGAATTGAAATGCAAGGTTGTGTTTTGTTTGCATCTTGATTCTTGGAAGGTATTGCATATGAATGGTATGAATTTTGGCTGGATGAAACTAACCTAATCATATGAAAACAATTTTGATCAAGGTTCATAAATATTTTATAAATATTTGGAACGATGAAACATATTTTAGGGAACATCCTGGAATTTGAGTAAAAAATTATTAGAATGATGGGAATATTGGTAACATGAGACTTTTTAATGCAAAGAACATTTGGCATTTCATAATTTTTTTTATGCGCATGTGCAAAAAATTCTTAATCGAGGAATGTCCATGATAAGTTTTTAAGAACAAATGCAAAATATTTAAAGCTTTCAATGAAGTTTTGATATTTTTTGGATATCATTCTATAGTAGACTTGCAATAAAAGAGCCTATCAAATTACACGTTGGATCCTTTGCCACAAGAGCAAGTTTGACACCTGTTCTTTGTTTCTTCCAAACTCTATGTAAGCAGTTTCGGTGATCCAATCTTACAATCTCAATGAGTATGATTTTTTTTATTGATGTTTGATTGGTCATGCAATTGTCTTTTGGTTTTCCGTCTCTTGAAATTCATGCATCCTAATTTTACATGTCATCCTCTTGATTAACATCGAATATTTGATGCTCTTCTCATGGCACGTGGAAGAAACATTGTATCTACCACTCCAATTCCTAACACCATTGTGTTGAAATTGTCAATCTTACTTTGAATTTGTGAAAACGCACAATTTAGGCCAAAATCACTTAAACGTGTTAAATGGTTCGAGCTTGTTGTATACAAGTGTTGATTCAGGCTAATGTATCCCTGAATGGAGCAATGCATTTTATATGATTATTAATTTTTCTCAAATCATTTTGAGCCAAAATGACGAAAACACAATTTGATCATCTGAATTACTGGATTCTTCTAATTTGGAAGCAAATGACACGTGCATGTGTTATTTTGTGTCGACAATGTCCTAAATGGGATATTGGTCTGTACGTAACTAACATTTTTTTTTAATTCCATTCCAGTTAAATTACGACCCAATAATATGACATTTTGACCAGTTTGATTAAAGTGTGCAACCAATTTCCAAAGAATTGCATAAAACTTAATTAATCTCACTTAGGTAAATTAATCCAAATTAAGAGTTTAAGTGAAAAATCCATGGAAGTTATTGAATATTTCTTAATTGGAAATTGATTCTTAATATCTGCATCATCAGATGACATCATTTATGGAGTGGCATTTATAAGCAATAAATGCAACAAATATCAGGGTTAAAGCTTCCCATGCTTTTTTAATGCTCCTTCATTTCAGATATTTATAGATTAATTCTCCAATATTGAATTAATCTATGGCCACACATTTTGATCTCAAGATGGATGGTCATGGTTGATTTTGATCAAATTCAAAAATCTATAAATAAGAGTGCCAAGACCACCATTTTAAAGATTCATTTGTGTAAACTTATGCATAATTCTCTTCACAACCTTTCTTTGTGTATTGTTATAATGCTCAATTTGCAATATGATAGCTTCAAGATAGGCATAACATTGATTCAAATATCATAAGCCTAGTTTTATTGGTGCACTTGAGATGATGAAGGAGCAAAACATTCATCATTGATGAAGACTTGAGCACCAAATCAAGGGGAGAATCACGTTTTGAGCCGCATTTGGATGATAGGATGCTCTTGGGAAGGTATTGTGTATGTGCTTTCTTTCAATAGCTCTTCATTTTCATTTGCAAAACCTCGTCGAAGGAGTTGGCTTAAGTAGTTATGTTCTTATGCATTTCTTGAGTTTTCTTGACTAATACTTGTTCTAACTCGCTTTGAATTCCATTTCTACAGTGGTCTCGACAAGGATTGTGACATTCTTCTTCAATGAGGAAGTTGTATCTAATTCAACATTGCAGTTAAAGGTTCTAAAAAATGTCAGACATGTTACACGTTTGATATTATGTATAATATGGCCTATTAGTTAATAATATACTAAGGAACACATCATATCACTTGACCCTTTCAAATGTATATATCACATAATTCATTCATTGGTTTATTTTTTATTATTAAGTCTTTACATAGCTATGTATTTTTTGCAAGAGTGTTCTTTTATAGAGATGGACATTATAAAGACTTGCCTTTCAAGGTGCTTTGAATGCGCTTGCTTGACTACCATCAAAGTAATTGTTTGATCTAGTGTATTTACTTTGTTGATTTTTTTTTGTGATCTTATGCCAGCCTATAATGTTCCATTTCTCAAATTAATGAAATTAGAGGACCCATAGTCTATATTTATTTCCCATAGACTAAAGCGGGGTTTAAAAATGAGATAATCTAATAATAATTTATTAAGTTGTACAAAAAGGTACTTCAAATTATAACTTTGGAAAATGACAATTTATCATTATTGAATGAGGCCAAAAGTAAATATTGGATACATGGCCAAAAAATAATTAATATTCATAAGTTGAAAAAATGTGAATATTCAATTAAAAGAAATATTAATTTTTTTTAGGGTTGGAATGGAAAAGTGAATAATAAAAGAATTGGGTGAAAAATAAATTATTATTCAAACACTCGAACAAAAACCAACACCCTTTTTTCAGAGGAAAAGCTTGTAGCTTTAGCTCTACATCCATGGACTAAAACCCTCAGATTTGCAGGTAGTAGGACGAAACCTTCATACACAGTTGAGGATTCCCCTTGGGAATCATGTTTGTGCTACTAGTTTCATAGGAAAATCAGTGGTAGAGGCTCATTCAATAGGGGCATCACACTTTCAACCAAGGCGTAAGATTTGAAGAGGGATTACAGTGGTACTCGAGCATAACCAGCATCAACGTCACTATTCACATCACCATAAACATCGTCACTATTCATCGTTGTCCCTGTGCGTCATCCTATTTGACGTTGTTGGGTTGCCAATATTCATTTCTAGACTTGGATGTCATCCATTAGGCCATCGATCACTGTTGGATTTCGTTTTGGTGGACTATGTGTGCACAATTAGGCTTGTACTGCTAGGGTTGGGCATCACGCTTCAGGCACCATACTTGACTGCCACACAACAAAAGATTGCAGAATGCTGCACTAGGGTAGAGGTGTTGCATCTCTAGGCAGTTTGTGCTAATTCCTAGGGCAGTTGGTGCCAATTCTGAGCAAACTGTGACTCAAGGGAAGAGATCGGAGCACTTAGGCAAGTTAATACAACCACCTCAACCACTTCTAGGGTTGGCGTCACATCCTCTACCAGTTGCAGCCTTCCACGTTGCCATCCCTACTTCCAAACCCTGCCATAAATTGACGCCATAGTCAGTTGCCTTTCGTACAAGGAAAGAAACAAATTGATGGTCATTTATAGGCTGTTGTGCCCTATCAACAAGTCGTACCAGCTAGCAAGGGTTTGTAAGTTCTATCAAAAGAATAAAGTCTTACTTAGATCTGATATTGCCTTGATATTATTACAATTCATCTTCATTCCTAGTCATTTGTCTCAGCTGTGTTCATGTATTTCCAGTTTTCAGAAGGGTAATACAAATAAAAATAAAAAATTCGGAATTCAATATTTAATTGTGTATTCAATTATGCAAGGGATATTTCACATCCATCTTTTTCCAACTTGTTTTTATATGCATCTTTGCCCTAGCATTAAGAGAAATAATAAAATTCATAGAGAACAAACATCTCATAATTGGGAATATCCTTGGTGATAAATTTTTGACCACAAATTCACTAACAAATTGGAGAATCCTAGAGACTTTAATTATTTTCTTTTTTGTTCATTATTATTTACATTTTTGTTTAGTGTTTGAATTTACTCACTTTTTTTGTTTTGGGTTTGAAATTATTTCTTTGGTTTAGATGCCGCAATCGAGGAGTATCCATTTTGTCAAATTCATCTAAGACTTGCGCCTGGCCTCAACCACTTATAAAAAACAAGAGGCTTGCTTTAGTTAAATAGGGTTTACAATCAAGCTTATACCCTAAGATTGTGTCTCCTATCTTTGTCTATGGTGATCTGTAATCGACATGGACATTGCATTTTACAATTTCATAAATATGGATTACTTTCCCTATGTGTGGTTGCCAAGTTCTATGCTATGGAAACAACACTTAAAATGTTGTAACCTAATGCTTCCCAACTCTTATGACTGTCTAAAACATGCAACTCATATGCAAACCTCCATATGCTGTCCTACATGCTACATGCATTGCATATCATGCTTCACATTCTAACCATGCTACTACCCAATACATGACTGCAATTTACATCTGCAGAACAATGGTGCATAATGAATATGTTGTTCTTTAAACTTTATAAGATAATCCATGCACGTGAACAAGTGTATGCCTGTGCTGTTGCATTCAATTGATTCCTATGCTCTCGTAAGTGTTTGAGATAGAAGATTAGTTACAAGAATTAGAAGTATGCAAGTAATGAATCAAACACAATAAAAAAGAGAGACATACACAAGAAATTACTATGGATAAATCCAATGTGTGAAAAATCTAGAAGAGTGCAGTCATGCTTCTTCATCTCCACTATCTTCTTTGCAGTTTACAAGTTTATTGCCTTCTTGAGGCCTACAAGGACACAAACATCTTTTAAAGGCATCCAATGCTTGAATGCTCTCTTCGATCTATTGTGGATAACTTGCTTGCTCAACAAAGTCGACTATTGCCAGCCATCTCAGCTATGTATCCTTCAACATCACTCCCCTAACCTCCTTGAACCCCCATATTCTCATATAAACACTTGCGACATTCCTTAGGCTTGAACAAGAAGCCCAAAATTCAAAAAATTGAAGACGACTCGTCTCTCTGTCTCTTAATCTTCCTATGTGTTGCATGCAGGTGAAATCGTTGCTTTGTGCAGGGCCAAACCGTCATGGTAGTTACATAACCTCCGCTTAAGGTTGCAAAACCGTTAAGTCAATTACAAAACCATTGTGGTGGTTATGTAACTGCTTCCAATCTTAATTGACGGTTTCACAACCCTAAAAAGTCTTCTAACTTCCAGTGGCCATAATGCTTGGGCATACAAACTCAAAATCACGTACCATTTTTTTGAACTTTCATAACTTTTAGAGAAGAATCCAAATAGGTACTCTAAAAGTACTTTTTATAAACACCATATGCTATTTGAGCTTCTGCACTACAAAAACTATCTGTTTTTCATGACTTGTCATATTACAGATACTTCTTAAACCTCGTTAACAGTCAGTTATCTTGACCAACTGAATTAGATGATAAACATGATCCAAATATGGATCAATGGGACTTGACCTTGACTCAGAAAAGCCCATGGGCCATTCTTATGGCCTTGAATAGGGACTCACTACATAAGGAGGCAATGAATTTCATATTCAAACTTTTGGAAGACATCTTGAGACTAGAGGCATGATGCCAAATGCAAAGTAGACCTAAGAGGGGTTGATGGCATCATCTTTCATGGTTTTGAGATCATCATGTCATCATATACGTTTATGACTTCAACATGGATTTATCCCATATTTATGAAAATTCAATTTTATTGAGTAGAATTATCTATTTTCTTCCTCTTGGTCAACCTAAAACTAATTATAGTATTATGTTTGTGTACTGCTGACTAGTCCAACTTATTCTGTGTCAAATTAATAAAACCCTCATTGAATTCATACAAATATCAAATGATGCACCTTATCAATACATTATCATCAAGTTCATTATCTTTCTCCTTTGATTAGCAAGCAACCGAAGACAAAAATAGGGGATTGCAAGACACAACATATTGTTCATGTGTCTGAAGTGGAGAACAACATCTATGAGCTAGGGTAGAGTTGAGTGTGTTCCCTGTGGAACCATTTTGACTTTCTCTTGAATGAATCTATTGTGACATTGACCATATTTAGCTGCATTGTCTAGAAATTTGTGTCGATCAGAATATGCTGCATTGACCAAAATATTTAGTGTGTTTTGGAATTTATTCTGCTGACTTCTCAGTTTGCTATTTTACCACTAGAAGACACACATTTGACTTTGGCCTACATTGCAGGAAACACCCATTGCACAAGGTGTTTGCTCCTAGAAACACTTCCGAAGTGAAGTGGAGAATGGAAACACAGTGGGAAAGTATTGAAAGTGCTAGAAAATTCTGGGAACCCGTTGGAAGCGTTCCAGAAACGATATGATCATTTCTAGGCCATTTCCGACAGTTACCTAGATGTTTCCAATGCCTTATTAAACTATTTTTTAAAAAACCTAGAAAACTAAAAAACGAAAAAGTACCCTATTTGCATTTACATTTACATTTTGAACCTATAAAACATGACATGTCACAATGAACATTTGAAAATTTAAGTATGTTGAATATTTTGAATTTTATCTTTGAGTGTTGCATCTTTTATGGATTAAAAATGATTATCATGCATTATATATACATATTTTTATTAATTTTTATATGGAAATTTACGTGTTGTTTCATTTCCAAGAGCTCTTGGAAAATTGATATATATATATCTATATATATATATATATATATATATATTTTAAATAATTTATTGCACGGACATTTACATGTCGTTTCATTTCCAAGGGTTTTTGGAAAATTAGCGTGCCCATGTTTCAGATTGGTTTCTGTTTCTGTTTCCTGGGAACATAGGCTTCATCAATAAAGTTTATCATTATCATGTAGTTAGCTATTGCACTTGTCGTAATTGAAATTAAATGCCATTGGCTTTTATAAATAAGGATTATTGTTTACAATATGCTATTATACTAACATGATTTGGATATGTACTGAGGTTACGTGTGTTAACATAGTCGAGTAGATGTCTATCGAGGTAATGCATGGGAAACATGATTCATTGGATCCTATTTGAGGTAATTTGTTGAATAAAATACTTATTAGATTCCAGTCAAGGTAACTTGTGGGGCAGATGATTGGTTAGACCCCAAGCAAGGTAACATGTGAGGAGAATGTTGGTTAGATCTCAGTCAACATAATTTGTGGGTGAAGGATTAGTTAGAATCTATGGGGAATTTATATGAATGAAATTCTTCATGTTATTGAGAGACAATTTGTGATTGGCTTAGAGTGATTATTGCACTATTTATGTTTGGGCTAGAGAGAGAAGATGAAGTTGGTTGGGGTTCCAAATGAGTGATGCCATACATTTATGAACTTCAAAGGGCTCCCATCTTCGGATGTGGTGGTTGTGACAACCTTCCTTTGTCCTGGACCTATTGGGTTTTGATTACTAATGTTGTACGTTATGCAGGTACTAGTGCGAGGAATTATTATTTTGTATTTTGTGGTTGTGTAAGCATTGAGTTTGGAAGATCCATAATAGTTGTTTGATGAGAATTATTTTTTGTAATTGTTTCTGCTTTTGTAATTATGTACATCATTGTAAATAGTTGTATGAACACTACCCTGAGTTCATTTGAGCCTCACTGACTGCACGTAGGTTAGACTGGCTAAGGTGGATTTTGCATGTCTGGTGCTGGGGCTCTCTGCATTTGCTTGGCCTTATCCAGTCAACACTCATCCTCATCCTTCTAAATCTATTTAACCATTGTTCTGTTTTCTTCTTAAGTTTTTAGCAGTAAGTATTGAAGGAATATATCAAATGCTATCAGAGCCTGTTGATGAGGCCCATTCTGTCTGAATTTTTCGTCTGATTTCAAAATTTCAGATTTTTGAATATTGGGCCACCAGCTTTTAATATACTTATTGTATATTCAGCACCCTGGTTCTCTCAAGGACCTTGATTTTTTTCTACTTGTAAACTTTTTTTTTGCTGGTAATAGATATTAGAACTAATCATGGTGGATTCTGTTTGCTACCGGGATTTTATTCTTACAGCTTGTGCTCATTTTTGTCACCCTTTTTTGCAGAATTCACATTATATGTTCGTGTCCTGCATTTCAAGGTTTTTCATTTTGCAGATAACATTTTTGGGAAACTTTGCTAACATATCTGCTCTTGCTGGTTTGCTAGAGATAATAAAGAAGACAATTTTTTTTATGGCCTTCTTTCTGCTCCCACTAGTCTTCTACCCCCCTCGTATCTCCTACAGATTCTTTACACATGCCATCCAAGGGTTCCAACCATAGAAACATGACACACGACAACAACACAACATGACAAAAGTGTTCGTGCAGGCCTGCTCATGCACTTTTGGGACGATATTGTGTGCCTTGGTACTAGCTAGACACCTTTGTTGGGTCCTTACGGATTCTTAATCAGTCTCTGCAAAGCAATGGGCCTCCTCAAGTTACTGTATATGGACTGTTCATTGTTCAAATCTGCTGGCTCGTGTGTTCCACACTTGTGTCTGAACATCCTATGTTCGTTGTCTTCTTCAGGAGTCAAACACCATCACGTATTCACAGAGATCCTCAGACTTGTACATGTGATTCATTTGACCCGACAGTTTTGCCCACATAATTGATTGACATGCATGTGCATGGTCTGCCGTGCATACAATTATTGGCTACCTTCAACGGATTTGATGCCTTCATCATCTCGATTCTTCATTCAAACCCATGTCTCACTTTGTATGCTTCGGGATTCAGTATTTAAGTTTATTAGAAATTAATTTAGTATTTAGTTTATAGTTTTTCTGGTCCAATTAGTTTTATATTATTTAGGTCTATAGGTATAACACAACTTTAAAGCTATATAGTCTACTAGATCCTCATACATTATGATTCTCCACATTTTAAGTTTATTTGTTACACATTTTTTAAAATTAGATCTATGTAATTTTTAGTTCATTTATTTGTAGTGTGTTTTTGTTTTATGCTAAAGTGCTTAGGTGGCAAATTTTCAATGAATAGCGTTATAGTATTGTCAAAATAAACCATTGCATGTTGAAAGTGTCAAAGTAAATTTTTATCTTCTTGTAAAGGACACATTTTCAGTTGAAAACTTATGTCCTGTGTGTTTGACTAGTTTGTGGAGAGTAAGATGGAAAAATTGAGTCTAGTGGAAAAATATAAGGGCAAAGATTTTCACTTCTCGCAGGTCAAGACTCAACTATTATTGATTGATAAGGATCTATGGGATATTGTCAATGGAAACACAAAGTGACCAATAGATGCTCACGAGGGAAGTAAATGGGATATCAAGGATGAGAAGTCAATAGCTATAATTGGCCTAGCTTTGTCTAATGCTTATTTGCATCATATAGATCTATCCAAGGCATCTAGTTTCATTTGGGAAACGTTGAAAAAACTTTTCGGATCACAAGCTGGGAGCACTATAGTGGGGCACTAAAGCAAAAACTCTTCAGACTCAAAAATGGAAGAAGGTGAAAGCGTGGTAAGACATATCAGTGAGTTTCGTTCTTTGTTG
Organism: Torreya grandis; assembly: GCA_037957365.1. Taxonomy (NCBI): domain Eukaryota; kingdom Viridiplantae; phylum Streptophyta; class Pinopsida; order Cupressales; family Taxaceae; genus Torreya; species Torreya grandis. The sequence continues at coordinate 796,510 of JARHVA010005198.1, read as the reverse complement.
AATCAATTAGTTGGTATACAAGTTGAAGTAAAAGATGAAGATGCAAAAAATGTTTTATTGAATAGTATGCCAACCAACTATTCAAATATAGTGTTTACTTTGAGAAAAATAGATACTAGTCTAGAAGACTTGATCTGTTCCCTCTGTAATGAGGAACACTAAACTAAAAAATTTGAATCAGAGGAAAATGTAATGATTGAAAAAAATAAACCCAGTTCATCTTTCGAGTCAGATAAACACAAATCATCTTTCCAAACCTTGAGGAAAAGATATCTCTGTCATTATTGTAAGCAACATGGACACTATCATCTGAATTACAAATAGAGAGCACAAGATCTCCTTGATGGTAAATCAAAGCATAAGGCCTTCATTGCTACTAGAAATAGAAAAGAAGAAAGTGATTGGAAAAAATATTCTCCTAACAAAACAGAGAAAAGTGATTGCAAGGAATATTCTTCTATATCAAGATAATGTATTTTGATGAGTGTGTTTTTCCCAATAAGAACAAAAAAGTGATTTTGTTTATGTGTGTGGTATGTTAGTAAGAATAATACGGAGGTCCATACCACAGGTGCTGTAGGAAAAATGGGTTCTTGATAAGGGTTGTAGTGAGGCCATTCCCTTTACTTTTGATTGGTTCAGTTGATGTATACCCATGAATTGGTGGATGGGTCCCTATTCATGGTATATGTGTTCCCACAATCAGTGTGTGTATCAAGAACAAGCTCATTTCAGTTCTTGTGTGATGCTTTCTTTCCATCTTCGACAAAGGGGGGAATGTTGGAAATACTCCTTTGTTAGTATGTCACATTAGTGTGATAATAAGAATAATGTGAGGATGAATATCTTATACGTGAATTATAACAACTCACTTAAGATTAGATGGTAAGAAGAGAGAATACAAAAATTGTGTGATAAGGGTAACTTCTTATTAATAGGAGGTCAAAGTCCCTATATGTATGTCTCATCTGTTTGAATGATATAATGCAGTTTATTCGTGTGTATCTCTGACCATTTTTATGACATCTATAATGAAAATGTTAGTAAACATGAAAACCATATCAATACCATTAAATGCAAATCCCAAAATTGATAGAGTGGATCATACACAACAAAAATCTTATACTAAAAGGTTACATAATGTGAAGACAAAGTGCTTGTATCTTGGTTCAAAGGAAATTGTTCACGTTCTTCCAATGCCTCATCCAAGATGGCTAATTCCTTATTTGAAAACATTGGCTCGTCATTTGTAGTGATCCTTTCCAAATTAGGACGATCCTCATCAAGGTTAAATGACCGATCATGATCAAGGTTACTTAAAATTACAGGGTTTCATTCGAATAAAATAAACTTCATTGTTTGAGTGCAAGAATTTTAAAATAATCAAAGACATTAAAATTTAAAACTTGTAACTAAGTTTTGACTTCTAACCTTGTAATTTATCAATAGGAAGCCAAACGTTGTGGTGCATGAATTCCAGATCATATATTTGCTCGTCTAAACTGGTTGCATTTCTTGGAGTGTATGTGTTCAAACATGCACCTGTAATGCTCACAACTAGAAGCACTATTGGGTTGGTTCAAAATTTGAACAACTACCTGCTGAAAATCAGGAGCACCATTGCCAAAGAAATCTCACCATTGACCCAACCTATATATATTTTAAGAATGTATTAGTGTTTATTTAATCACCTTTTATAAGATCTATTAAAATCATAATTCAAAGGATAAATGAAAATTGACTGGAAATTAGTCCCTGGTATCAATTCTTTCCTTGCCACTTTTGCACTCTTGAGTTGAAAAAATATAGTCTTGTATTGGTACAATTGCAACAGATTAAAAACTTTTAATCTTGTAGGGTACGTTTTGGGCAGAATCTCTCAATGCATACAAATAACCATGTTTTTCATCTCTACATATTTCTTAATTTTTTTTGAGAAGATAAATAATTTTTATATCAGAAAAAAGGGACACAATCCTGCATATACATCCTGCAACTAAATTGCATCCAACTGGGAAAAACAAATAAAATGCTTTTTCCTTTGCATGTATGGTTCTCTAGTGCATGCAAGAATAATCCATGGTTTTACCTATGTATCCATGATTTTTTAGTTCATGCAAGCACAATTCCTTCTTTTTGGTATGCATGCATGCAATTTCGATGCATGCAAGTATCTTGCTTTTTCTTATGCATGCACATTTTTTTGTGCATGCAAATTTAACCTTTCTCTATACATGAAGGCCCTAGAGAAAATATTTATTCCAAACATTAATAGAGGAGAGAGATAAAACTTAGTCTTTCACTTTTATTCTCTCAGCTGACAGATAAGATGCTAGTTCCCTTCCTTGTTCCCCCCTACCAAGAACATCTTCAAGTTGGGAGCGAGAAGTTGATATCAATGCCATCCTAGTTTCCTTTTGAATTTTGTCATGATATTGTCTCTTCCCCACTTGGACTTCGTGGGGATTTTTTTCCCATTCTTGGATTGATGTTTGCTTTCCTTTGTACTGAATTAGATCTTTGAAGTTTTAACTTTTATTGTTGATCCTCAATGATATTTGCAATGGTCATGTCATCTTCATTTCCTTGGAACCTATTTTTCTCTATTTATTCCTCATGCTTACACTTTTAAACATCCTTGTCTGTTTAATCTTGATCATGCCATTTTAGTAAAGTAGTTATATGATTTGCATCCTTATCTCATTCATGTTGAGTTTCTCGGAGAACCTCATCCTGCTATAGAGTTGTAAATGCATTTTCTTCTTGTTGACCTGACTTTGTTTGTTCAAAATCTTCAAATTCCGTATTGGCCTTGTAGTGAATTTATTCTTTGGCTTTTGGAAGCCCTCTAATTTTTGCTATGTTACCTTAGGCCTTTGAATCAACCCTTTGATTTGGGGCCAAAGGACATTCTCTAACAAGGTGACTGTATTCATGACACAACATACAATAAAACTGTGTCCACTTGTAGTCTATTTCTTGGAGCCATTACAAAACGTCAAACTAGAGCGTGTGATGCTCTTTTGTAGAGGCCTCTCTAGATCTGCAATCACCCATATTGTGGCATAGTTAGCAAGGCTATGAGCAACAATCACCTTATGTGTGCAATCAAATTGTTCAATATATTTCCAACCTTCTCAAATGCATATTCACCGTAGAACTCATGCAACAAGGCATTTAGCTCCATCTAAACTAGGGCTTCCAGTGGGCATCTCTTTTGGGTGTTTGAAGCTAATGTGCCAAAGCTTCATGAATATTCTTGCATTATGAAAAAAATGAGGGGCACCTTGAAAGATCCTATGTCTATACTCTTCCTTAACAAAAAAATGCAATAAAGTATCCTCGAGGACATGATTGAAGTCACATTTTCCTTTGGTTTTCCATATCATCTTGACCCCCAAATATGTTCCATGGGTCATCACAGTATGACTATATCCCAAGGATTATACAAGTCATCCTTCGAGTAGCTAAGATTCATTTATTTGCTCATAGTTTTTCTGGATCTAGATACAAGATTGGACTCTCCAATGCTTCCAAACACACATTTTGAACTTTTTGATTTGCGTCATCCCTTTTGTTTTTTTTGTCGCTTCAATCTCAACCATCATAACCTTGTATGAAGATGGAGGGGTTTCCCTTTAAGGGCTTGACGCAAAGAAGAGCGACCTAGGTGGACAAAGTGCCCCCATCCTTCGTTCCACATCATGACTCACAACCAAAGATGATCTGTACGTTCTACAACTCTATATTTGAAACACTCTTGAAGTGAATCTAGACACCCCATTAGTGCATTCCATAAACCCTAGGAGAGATCTTTCTCCCTTATTCAATTAGCTTATCTTCCTTGAAATTTTATCATAAAATAAGGATGGTTTTAAATAGTATCTAGTAGCATTCAAGTGACAATGCAATAGATAGTTCCACATCGAATCAATGATATTCCCATAGTTTGTATACTCGTACTTGACTCGAACTCTGCGAACTAAATTTTTGTTGACTTGATAAATACTCGCTAATACTAAGCAAGTTAAAAAAATACTTTTAAAAAAAACATAAATTTTGTAATGTCCATAAACGAACTTTTTAAAATAATTTTTGATTCATCGAAAACCCTAGGGTAGAATTAATAAAAACTGATTTTTATTACAAAACTCTTATGACAAAAATTACAAATGCTAGAAAATGTTGGAAATAATTTCTAAGCCCTAGGAAACATCTAGATTTGTTGCAAATAATGAAAAGTCATATCATAAACACTGAAATCAGGTATTATATATTTATTTTTCAACATTGAAAATTAGAAAAATACTAGATGTATACATCAATTTTCTGACCAATGGCATCCCAAATAGATGGAATAGACCAAATGATGGCCTTGTAGACTAAAAAAAGTGACTGTACCCAACTATGAGTGACGTCAATTTTGAAATATTGCCTTTAATGTGACGTCAGCGCTTGGAATGATGACGCCAACTCTTGAGATGATGTCCTAGCTACTGTAGATAATGACCAATGTGAAAATTTTGACAATGATGCCAAAAACGTGTCCTAGTTGATAAAATTGAATTGAAAATTGTAAATCTCTGATTGGATGCACAAATGCAGCGCTTGGATGAAGTCACCACTGAAGATTGGAGGGTTTTCGTCCCCAAATCTAGTTGCAATGGAGGGTTTTTATTTTCAAAATCATAAGTTGAAACAACTCAAACTTTCAATGTAAAAATAGATAATGGCAAAAGATGCTATCCTAGTGAACCCCCAACATCTTTTTATAAGTTCACTTGACATTTTTCTCAAGGAAAAACCTAAAAGTAACTTTCCATCTTCTAATTTGATGTTGACTTGCTTTATTTGAAAAGTCATAAAGTAATATTAAGTTGTCATTTTTTAATAAAAAGTGAGTTACTTGAACTTGAAAATATTAACTTTATTATTTTTACTTTATTTGAAAAAGGGGTCATGACAGTTTGCCTTTCTCAAAAATTGTTTGTTCCAAGCAATTGCAAGCCTAATTGCTCAGACATTTCCCTAAATGTCCATCTTTCGAATACCTGGATCCCTGAGCACTTGCAATTCCATGTTCGGAATAATATCTGCCTCACCAAGTTGTTTGATTGTGAATTATCATGAAATTGTTCTCCATGATAGCCAAAAACATGTGCAACATTATATGTTGATCTATTTAGAACTATCTTCTTGACCTTTGTCCACAAACAATGGATCATGAGGATGCAAACATAACAAGTTACCATTACCTTTTTGTAATGTAGTTGGCTTTTGTTGCACCACTTTGATATACTCATGAACCGAAAAGTTTGGATCTTCCCTTGGATTATGAAACATAATGGCGATGGGCAAGATTGTTTCCAGTAGATTCCATGGTTGAAATTCTTCACAAACAACATAGTGTAAGGAAAGTTCTTCAAATCTTGCAAACCTGAAGGTGTAGTTGGCTGCTAACAACAGTCCAACGTCTGGAATTTCGCAAATCAGCAATTTGAAAATGATATAACAACAATGCTGAAAATTGTTTGCATAAATCATCGCTATCAACAATTTAGAAGCTGAAAATAGACAATCAATGACTGAAAATCTTCTCGCATCAGTAATAATCAGCATATCTCAGTTGAGACCTTGAAAAATCAGCAATCCTATGACTGAAAACACTTGTAGGGCTGTAATTGGTATAGTGCAACAATTGAAATCTGTGAGGACAACAGTCCTAAGACTGGAAAATCTGATAATGGCAGCCCCTGATTTGTTCCTTTTGCCATATAACCGTAATTGGCTATTACTACCTTTGATAGATCGAGATATCCCCTGGATCCCACACTTTTATGTGTAGACAACCTTGAGTGAACGTACATACTTCTTCCATATGATGCGCTTTGAATTCTAGATAAATGGCAAAGAAATATGAGTACTCATTTAGCCTATCCCCAACAACATAAATGTAGTCTCTACCATGTACCTTGGGAAGACTTTTTCAATCTTGATGGGGAATAAGCAATCGCTGCAACCAACTTATTGGGAAGATATGCTTTACTTCATTCTGTTGGTAGGTGATGTACTCTCCAATTCATTTGAGATCCTTCTCAAAGCTCCACCATGAGAATCTCTTTCTTATATATTTACAAATATTGTGGGATCTAGCGTGTCCCACAATTGGTGTATCATGGTGTAATGTCTCCGTTTTTGATTCACTAGTAAACAAGTATTGAAGACCTCTAGTCTACTTTTTCCTATAGACTAAGGAATAAATTTTGGGGATTTTATTTCATTAATTGATTAAAATTGCCCGAATAGTGATTTTGATTATTTGACCATATAAGGCAATTTTAGTTAATTAATAGAATATTATTAAAAAGTGGTTCTTACCACTAAAACATTCTATAAAAGTGGTTTTAACCACTATTGCACTTGAGAGTTCGAATAATATTTGGAAAATGTATTTTAATTAATTGTTTGTCCAAAAGTGATTTAATCACTCTTGTAAATTAGGTAAATTAATTAATTATTAAGTAAATTATTGCCTTAGAGTAATTTTAATTACTATTTTTATTTTGACAATTAATTTAATATTATAAATGGGAAAAAGAGTAAATGTCGATTTAGAAAAAATAAAAGAAGAAAAGAGATTTTGAAAAGTGGTTAAGAGATTTTAAAAAGATAATTTGCTTCCAAAATTGGTTCGCCCCACTTTGAAGACTATATATGGACATTAGGGCTTTTGTTTTGGATATGCTAATTTGATATATTGAATCTTCATTTTTGAAGAAGGATTGGGATGTGAATGCGCAAGGTTGCTGTTGTTGATTGAAGAATGATTTCACCCGAAAATCACACTGAAGGCATTTTGCTTTTTGTAGGTTGCTGATTTGAAAAAGTATTTTTAATTTTTTTGCATTTTAGGTCTATTTTTGAAGGCAAGTGAGCAAAGACATCAGATTTTAAGCAAGTGATCAGATTGAAGACATTTGTGAGGGCTCTAGGGTGGAGCAAACCCCTCTAGGAGTGTGATGTCACACTTTTTTAGGGTGATGTCACCTTTGAGACTGTAATTTCCTCTTTTTGTGAAGATTTTGTGCTCAAAAAATTCTGCAATAAAGATCATTGGATTCCTCCTATTTTTGTGGTCGTTTTTGTATATCATTTGTGTTGTTTGGCTGAGTTTTTTGAGAACAATTATTTTTATAAGTTTCTGCTGTATTTTGCCTATAAAATTTTTAGAATTGATGATGTGGCAAAACTAATTGGAGAATCTGATCTGAATATTCATTTAGTACTTGCAAACCAAATTTCATAATTTTTAGAGTTGTTAAAGAGCAAAAAAAATATTTTTTACCAAATCATTGACCTAGGGCAGCAATCTAGTCTTTTTGGCAACTTATTCAGATTTTGACATTTTTATATTGTGACTTTTCCGTTTGAAGATAAGTGGGATTTGTGGATTTTTTGTATTTTCTTCTTTGGCCCTATAAGGGGACATTACTCATGAAAAGCTTTCAAAATCCCCTGTTTTATCTTAGATTCAAGGACAAGAAAGATTCTATCCTTGTTCAAAATGAGACCATTTGCTAGCACATATTTTTCATCCTTCATGTTTCCATCTAAAATGTTAGCAACAAATGTATTCTTAGCATAATCTACCAATGATTGAAATCTTCCAATCACCATAAATAACATAAATAGAACAAAGAACAACCATTCTAGAAAAGACATCAACAACTACATGATTTTTCCCTTTTATATCAACATCATAACCATGGATTTTCCTTTCCCATCTTTGTAATTCATCATTCAAATCATGTTGATCCAAGAAGGACCTCAAGCCATTGCAATCTGTCTCAACCACACATCTACCATAGACCAAGTGATCTCTGAATTTTACCAAAACATGCTTGATGGCAATAATCTCCTTGTCATAAATAGAGAGACTATTTTTTGCATCTTTTAACTTCATGCTCCCCATCTTAACAGAGTCCTCCTTTTGGATTAATATAGCCTGAATGCCTTCTTTTGAAACACCACATTCTACCACAAATGGTTGTGAAAAAACTGAAATGGAAAATAAAAGACATGTGATGATTACCCTGTTAAGCTTATCAAAACTTTTGGGATTCTATCCATCAATGCAAAATCTCCTTTCTTTGGCATGTTGGTTAAGGGTGTTGCTATATGTGAAGATCCTAACAAATTTTCTATCATGGCTGCACAAACTAGAGAATCTCCTCAGTAGAGTTAGTGTGGTAGGGAGTGCCCAAACTATAAAAATTTGAATCTTCTTTTGATCCTCTGCTTGTCTTGAGCAATAATGACATGGCCTAGGTATAAAATATTTGTGACCCCAAACTTGCACTTAAATTCTTTTACAAATAGAGCCTATTTCTCTAGAATCCCAAGGATCAAATCTAGGTGTCTTATATGATTCTTCCATGCTTTGCTACACATCAAAATATCATAAAAATTTATCAAAACAAATTGTCTCCGCTGACCACCGAATACTTGATTCACCATGAATTGGAAAGTAGCATGAGCATTAGTCAAATTGAATGACATGACCAAGAACTCATTGTCTCTAGTAAGACATTAGAAAGGTGTCTTGTGCACACCTCCCATACAGACAAAGATTTGATGGTGGCTTGATCTCAAATCAGTCTTTGAGAAATGAGGAGTAATAATGGCATGTTTACAACCAATTTTCAATTCTATGGCATGTTGGAAATCTCTATTTTATAGTGATCTTGGGGACATATTATTGAACACCATACTATGTTGTTTTGGAAGCATTTGAATATCAACATAAAGACTATGTTGCTTACCAAAAGATGAAATAGTTTGCATGTTCTCCACCACAAAGCAACTTGCTGCCCAATCAACTTGTCCTTTTTGAGAAGTCCCTTTGGCTATGACTACTCAATGATTTATCAGAGATACTTCCAAGCACCATATATTTCCTTTAAATGTAAACTTTATTTCCTTAGATTTGTGATTTTGTACTAACTCACCAATGGAATGCAGCCCTTCTATCTCCATAACCATGTTAGTTCTCATAACATAAAATTCTTTTCACACCTTATTCTCTCATTCATGTTTATATTAAGTTGTCTACTTATCTAGGTGCATGTGATGGTGAATCTATTTGTAACTATGATATTAAAGCCATCAAACATTTCAGCCTTCATGTGTTTCTCAATATCTTCTTTTTGCAGCTCTTTGTGTATAACACTAGGATCCTACACGATCATACATGAACGATGTTGGATTTGACAGAAAAGATCATCTTTCCATTTTGTATCCTTCATCTTTTCACCAATCTCTTGGTACTTCTCATGATGACAAGAGTCTTGCCACAAACTGAAGTTAAAATCAACACTTTCATGCTTCTTGCTTTAATCATGAAGATAATCAAACTGCTTATCATAAATTCCAGCGAGCTGAAAACCAACATTAGTATCCGGTGAGACCCTTTTCTCATGTGCATGTCTCTCAACAAGGTCTTTCTGGATCTTTACCTCATAAACTTCTTGATTTGAAACATTCTTTTCATATTTTGATTTGTCATAAGAATGATCCAAAACCTTATCTTCTTCTTTCAATGCATCAACTCTACCATATTGAAGACTCGGAAATTGGGCATTAACTAAAAAATCCTTTCCAAATTCTTGCAAATTTGATTTTTTCCATGCTCAACCATTACAATTGGAGAATTCTTTCCCTTCATTTTTTGTATGTGTTGTTTTGCTTGAGTGGTTATCAACTTAACTTCCTTATCTCTTTTTAACCATTCATCACACATTTTCTAGGTTCTCATTACATTCTCTGCACTTGTCTATAATGTGGTTAGTTTCTTTCAACCACATTCTTTGGTTAATTTTTTAGATAAAATCTCCTTACCTTTGATTTACATGTTGAATTTGTTTTGCTCCTCAATAGATTTTTGAGCTCATATTTTGACCTTTCCATCTTTTTTATTTCTATCCATGCCTTTAGATCTTTCTGATATTCTTGTATAGCTTGCAACATCTTTAACATGGATTCTTGTATTGTCCTCATGATTCACAGGTTGGCAAGATCACAACTCTAATACAACTGCAATGTCCTTAAACGTACATTTTCAAATAATTTTAGAGTCATTGGAAACCCTACGACAATATTAATAAAAACTGATTTTTATTCCAAAACCCTTATGGCAAAAATTGCCAATGTTGAAAAATGATGGAAATAATTTCTAACCCTTTGAAAAATCCAATTTTGTTGCAAATAATGACAACGGTATCGTAAACACTGAAATCAGGGTTTATTTATTTAGTTTTCAACACTGAAAATCAAAAAATACTAGTTGGATGTATACATCAATTTTATGACCAATGACATCTTGGATAAATGGAATAGACCAAATGATGACCTTGCAGACTGGAATAAGTGATGACAACCAACTATAGGTGATGTCAGCTCATAAATATTGCCCTTAATGTGATGTCAGTGCTTGGATGATGACATCAACCCTTGAAATGATGCCCTAGATGCTGTAGATAATGCCCAATGTGGAAATCTTGACAATGATGCCAAAGATGTGTCATACTTGATAAAACTAAACTGAAAACTGCAAATCTCTGATTAGATGCACAAATGCAACTCGTGGATGGAGTCACCACTGACGATTGGAGGGTTTTCGTCCTCAAAACAAGTTGAAGTAGCAGCTCAAACTCTGTATAAATAGATAATGGCAAAAGATAAATGACCCTTTTTCGCCTTTGCATAATTTCACTTGACACATTTTCCCAAAGAAAAGCCCCCAAAAGTAACTTTCCATCTTCTAATTTGATGTTGACTTGTTTTATTTGGAAAGTCACATTTATTTTTTTATTTATACTAATAAAATAATATTATCACTTTTTAATAAAAAGTAAGTCACTTGACAACTTAAAAGTATTAACTTTATTATTTTTACTTTATTTGAAAAAGGGGTCATATCAAATTTTATACAAATTACATATACAAAATATATTATATGAGTTTGTAAAACGTTGGGGAAGTGTTTTCTATTAGATTTGAATACAAATAGATTAAAAAATTGCATAATCATGTGAATAGAACAACAAACTGATAGTTATAAATTTATGATGATTGTCATTGAAAATCATCATCATAAATTGTATATTGATGCATGCTACAAATTACAAGATTCTAAAATTTCCTCTTCCCTGTTCTAGTGAAAAATGAGACACCAAGAGGGTCTAGTCCTTGCACTTTGCCACGGCTCCTCACTCTGCCTAGAAGGCGACACTTGCAGCTCTGCGTTGGTACCAGTTGGTAGTAACTCCTTTGCTTCATGTTTGACAACGTCTACAAGGATGTCATCCAATCCAATCGCTTTTGCTTCTGCTATAACACTGCGTACACCCTCTGTGGCTTGCCTTTTGAAATCAACGATCTTGTCCTCTGTGAACAAGGGAGTCTTCTCATCTTGTACAGTCGAATCACTTTAGGGATCAAGCTCATCCAAATCAATATGCTCTTGTGATGTGTCCACCTTTCTTGTGTGAAGTCGAAGGTTGTATTGCACAAAAACTAGGTCATTGAGTCAACTTGATATGCTTCTTCGTGTGAGTAGCATCAAACAAAATTCAGTTATGCTTACATCTAGAAGCATGTTGAGATAGAATTGGAGGGCTAGTTTTCAAAGATTTGGGTTGTTTCCACGCTAATGTTCTCACAATGAACTTGCAAACAAGATATTCAAAAGTTTGTAAGTAATTAATAATTGTAAATTTGTAATTTGTAAAGCATAAGTAAAGATTTCAATTTCTATTATCTGGTGTCTAAGTGGATCTTGCTCATATAACTAGTGCCAAAGAAACTAACTTCCTAGTTTGCTTGTAGTTTTGCAACTCTGAAATAATGAGGTAATTCACCTCAACCTTAGGTGTCATCTTCATAATGCACGCTGATAAGCCCTCCTTAACCTTCTTATTAACATATGTGAAGTCATTAGAGTATGAAATCTTGGGGTTAAGTAGTACACTGCTGCATGAATGGGTTGGTTTGCCTTTATTACTCTATAAAAGTTTTGGATGGCCTCTTTGGCCCTATCCATGGCCTCAATTATATCTACCTCAATTTTCATGGACCACGATTAGAGTCCACAAACTCAATCATATCTACCTCGATTTTCATTGCCGATGCAGGAGTAATGGTTGTTGCTATCGCTGCTTGTACCCTTGCTCTCTCTAGTTTCGTCTCATCCAACAATGCAAGCTCTGCGTTCATCTCTTGTTTTGCCTCTTCTGTGGTATTGGGACTTGACCTGATGTTGCAACAAAAAATGCATGTAATATGGTACTTGAGGCAATTGATGCCTCCAAAAACCTTCTTCGAATAAAACTTGCAAATCACACTCCCCTGGGACTGTCCAACATGTATGGCATGCTTCCAAGCAGCAGTATGACTTTTAGCGGGACGTCTACCACTAGTTGATGTTGACCCTGATACAATGCTAGATGCCATTGAATGCTAATGGTTAACTTGCAACATGTTTAAATACCAAAAAAATAAAAAAAACATCTAAAAAAAAAAACTAAATCGTAAAGTTGCAAATGTAAACACTAAAACCTATGTATACGAAAAAATACAAATTTTTTTAAAAATGACATCTTAAAAAAACCTAAACCATAAATTTGTAAAACTAAACCCTATAAATAGAAAAAAACTAGCAATTTTATTCATAAAATATGAAAAATTAGCATAAATAATAAATAAGAATTATGGAATTGAATGAAATGCATGTAAATTTGTTAAACATGTTTAGAAACCTAATATTAAGGTTTTACAAAGAATTTACAAGATTGGAAAAAAATTAAAAAAAACTAAGAAATTGAATTTTTGCAAATTTGCTCAAGAAGCTACAAGCTCTCTCCAATATGCTCAAAGGATGGTCAAATGTTGTATGATGCGAGTGTGAATGTTTTTTTTTTGTTTTTCCGCATTTTAACTTGATTTTTTTGTGTTTTCGCCACATTGACTATGTCTTCCAAACCGTGGCGAGTCCATGCATAGTACTTGTCGAGTATTGTTCAAAAACTTGCACAAACTTGACCATTAAAACCCATGAGTATATGTGAAGTACACTTGGGGGTAGGATTTTTGGCGAGTACTCACATACTCATAGAGTAATCGACGAGTATGCTATTTATGGATATTCCACATTGCATGCATTTATCCTTGTCATGCATATATGTGGATATTATGGCCTTTGTCTTATCCTTGGCGTCATAAAGAAAACCATCCTTAACGTGTGAACTAGTGGGCTTTGAAATTGGCACAACCTGTGTTGCATCTGTCTAAAAGGTCTCATAAAAAACAAGGCATGAAACATTCATGCCAAGTAAGTGGCAAAACAAAGTTCTATTCATTTAGCAGAAATGGACATCCTAATGAGTATCATCTGTTGTGACCAAATGTATTGCAAGGCGAGAGGGTCGGTGGCAATCTGTTTACATGTGGGCAAACAAGCTCTTTTCCCTCTGTATAATTCTTGTCATATTGAGAACCCCAGTGTGATTGGAAATGTATTTTGTGGCATTTCTGCCCTTCTCTACATAAATTTAACTCAGAATTTTTGAAAAATATAGAAGCTATAATGACTCAACTAAATAAGGTATGGAGTTGACGGAAAGGTGGTTCCTCCAAGCTCTGTATAAATATCTGTTGTAAATTGGCGGTTACACAGGGACCCATCTGCAGGTTTTGAAACGGAAAACCGTCAAACTTATCGTGGTAGGGATCGAACCCCCAAAACCGCAATTTTGGGGTCGACCCTGGCAGCTCTGGATTATAATGATTAAGGACCAAAAAATCGATCATTCTACTTGCAATTGCGATTTTCATTCTGCTCTCAACATTTGGTCACAATTTAGGGTCATTTGTTCACAACTTATGGTGGTCTGCTCACAATTTACTATTTCCGCTCTGCTCGTGAATTAGGGCCTCTGAGTCTTGAGTCTCAACTGCTCATGATTTAGGGCTTTTGAGTCTTCAGTGTTCACTTCAAATGCCAAGGGTGACTTGTTTATCATAACGATTCACTGCCAACTTGCCTGGGGTTTATAACTTTATCAGATTCATCACTGCTCGCGGATTTATCATCACAGAGGAGTTCTAATCAGGGAAATGTGGGTTGTGCAGTCTTATAATTATAAGTTAAACAAAATCAGCTAGGTCATTTTTGATGGTCGAATCAAAGAGATTAAGTCGATATATTTCAGAACCTGTAGATGGGTACTTGTGTAACCGCCGATTTACAACAAATATTTATACAGAGCTTGGAGGAACCACCTTTCCATCAACTCGGTGCCTTGTTTAGTTGAGTCATTATAGCTTCTATATTTTTCAAAAAATCACTTCCTCAGGGGAACTTGCCAAAAACTTACAAGCCAGTCAAAAACTTGCAAAGGTTTTTAAGTAGAATATTAGTTTTTGGACTTTAGCTTTGAGGAAAACCAATTCAAGGATGAAAAACATTTGTATTTTTTATTTTTGGTCTTGTTTCCTGCTGTTTTAGTCATTTTGTATATCAATATTGCATTGAGATATCTCATGCCTCCAACAACTGATTCTTTGTTGTGATGTGAATTGGGGAGTTATTTAAAATTTCGGCCAAAAAATAAAGATTTCTATCACTTTTTGGAACAAACTTCACCATGCCATCGATACACTTACAATCTTTGTTTAAAGATTATCTCTAGGAACTGATCTGCGTTTATTTTTGTTGTAAAGATTCACTATAGGGTTGAATTTTGTCCAAATCTTGGAGATATGGAGACTGAATTTTGTCTATTTTTTTGCACAAATGGCAATTTCCTATCTTCAATATTATTTTCATAATTTCATTTGCTTAAAGAGATCAAAGCCAAGCGTTGCATTTTTTTCCGCTTTTTGTCACTGTAGAAACAACTATTGATTATATTTTGTAAAACTGAAAATATTTTAGAAAACAAAAATGCTGACGGAAAGGCACTCCTCTTTAATAACATTGCATGGATCATAATTGGACGTGGTTTTGAATGTAATTCTTACAAGATAAAGGTCCATGTACACACAAATTCATATAATATCTTCCCAATTATTTTGGAAGTATTTATCGGGTTCACATTGATTTGGAAAAATCAAGCGGCCATCAATAAACTTACGATCCTTACTCAAAAATTATAGATGAGGTCTAATCTGGTTTGATTTTTTTGTAACGATTCATTATGGGGATTGAATTTTTTCCAACTCTTGGAGATATGAAGTGTCATGTCCCTCTTTTGTTAGGGACATCATTGAAGACCCTTAGCCTTAACCATTTCCCGAGGGCTAAGGGAAAAGAAGGGAAAGTGAAATAAGTGATTTTGAATGAATATATGTAAAAGGTACTTTAAAAAATATTTTATGTTATAAGAATCACTTAAGTTGGGGCCCGTTAAGGGTCATGGGTATTTCAAAAGCAATCTTCTTTATGATTGAATATATGTTTCCCTCCCTTTTGGGCATGCTCCTTGGGGGAAGTTGTATAAAAAGAGATGAAGGTTTCATTTGGAGGCATGTTATATTGGATATTCAAAATATTGGTCATTAAGTACAAAAACGCTTGAGCCATTGCTTTGAAGACGAAAACCTTCAATCAAAGGAGTGGAGATGCAAACCCTCATTTTTCATCTAGGGCAGCTTCATCTTGAGGTTGCATTTGAGTATAATATTTAGAAAAGACAAAAATATTACATTTGGAGAGGGGTGATTAGGGTTGGGAGCCTTGGGAGCTATTTGGATAGGTTGAAAACTCCTCATTGGAGGGCTTTGTGAAATTTGTTGCTAGAATTGACTATTTTCAGCTAGGGCGACGTGGTTGTGGAGTTGGTTTGTAGGGTTTTGGGGCTTATTTCAAGCCAAAACTATATTATGATTTTATTCTAATATTTCTGTAGTGTGGCGATTTGGTTTGGGAAGGTTTTGACCTTATTTTGAGGGTCATTATTGCCTTGAATATTCCAAAAATAATTTTTATATTTTTTTCAGCTTTGGCGATTTGGATTGAAGGGCTTTGTGGCTCCAAATACACTTAGATTTTCATAATAAATTCTATTTATTAACTTAGTAATATTTATGCAAATTTATGGAGGTTTCACTTGATAAATCAATTGCAAATTTCAATTAAATATTCCAGCTTGGAGGCATCTAGGGTTCGAGGGTTTATTTCCCGTTTTGGAGGGATAAATCGCTTGTTTGGACTATCTACTTGTTGCTTTGAGCTTAGCATAATTTTGTGTTAATTATTCTGAATATTTGGTAGCTAGGGTTTGCTGAAAATAAAAATCAGAATTGACTATTTACTTAGGGTTTTGCAAAAAAATCAAAATTCATAAAAATTCCTTAATTTGGGACATTTCAATGGTATTAGAGCAATATCTTGGCTAGCTGTGGATTTTCAAGGTGATACATGCAAGAGGTTGACAAAGAAATAAGGTATTACATGAGGAGTAAGAAGACAGTGGAAGAAAATCAACAAACAAAAACAATGTCTTACTTGGATCAGCCAAGGGATGAGGTTGAAAATCGAGAACAAAGGTTTGACAGGGACACATAGGCCTAAGAATAGATGACTGCTATGATGGCAGAATTTGTCCGCATTATGAAGGAAATGGGGGGTGACACCATCCAATGGGGATGGTAGTGCTTCCGGAAGTCACAAACTAATAGATCAACCTTCTAAAGGAAATGGAGGAGCTACACGTAGGCCTAACCAACCTACTTTCTGGCGAGAAATTGTCATTTCGGAAGGGGAAGAGCAACCCACATTGAGAGATAATTTGTTGAGAGACTATGACGAGTACATGACCTATTCGAATTCTTTTAGGAATCAAATGGATTTTTCAGCTTTCACTTCATGGAAGCATGGCCAATTAGGTGGCAATAGGGCTAGCCAAATACGCAAGGGCTGCCAAGGAGGACTTCACCATGCATTGGGAAAGCTTTCACTTTCCAATTTTGATGCTTCTCCCAAAAGTTTAGTTAGGGCTTGGATTCAAAAGGTGGACACATGCTTTTTTCTTAGGCCTATGATGGAAAAAGAGGTAATTTAGTTTGCTACTTTGCACTTGGAAGGGGCTGCTCATGAATGGTGGTATCATAGATTGGTCATTCAAAGGCACCAACTCATTTCATCCTATGAAGAATTCAGTAAAAGGATTATTGAAAGATTTGATAGCGCTGATCCAAAACTACACTTTAGAGAGTTGGCACAATTGAAACAAAAAGATACTGTAGAGGGGTATGTGAGTGAATTTCAGAGGCTTTCAGTCATGGTAACAAATGATTCGGAAAGAAGATTGATGGTCCTATTCATGGAAGGCTTGGCTGATTCTATTTGGGGTTTGGTCAAAGCTTTTGACCCATCTTTTCAAGGAGCCATTCAAAAGGCCCTTGATCTTGAGTCTTCAACACCACAAGGTAAAATTCTGCTATTTATTTCACAAAAAAATAACTCTTTCAAACCTTTTGGACAGCCAAAAGACAATAAGTGGGGGCAGCCAAGGGGCAGCTCTTTTGAGCCACAAAGATCAGCTCATTTGGGGCAATTTGATAGGCCAAACCAGCGAGGTTTGGGGCCGTTTGTTAGGCCAAACCAGCAGGGTTTGGGGCAGCAAAGAGAGTTGCTAAGGGGGAATTATGAGACAAGAAATGAATTAAGAAGGAAGAAGTTGTGTTTTGATTGTAAAGACCTTTGGACACAGGGTCACCATTGCCGTGGGAAGGGTCAAGTGCACTACATTGAGGTGCATTCAGAGAAAGAAGAAGAGGGTGAAGAAGGGGCAGCCACCCACGAAAAAGAGCACTTGGAGATCCTTGGAGGAGAGGACTTAGATGGCACTTTTGCTTCACTATTGAGGACTCCTAGATACTACCCCTTTCGTGTGAAAGGTAATTTGAAAGGTAAGGATGTCACTATTCCCATTGATAGTGGAGCTATTCAATATTTCATTGATAAAAAGTTGGTTGCTTTATGTGGATTGCAATCTATTGAGTTTAATGGTTTTTGGGTTCCTGAGGTGGATTACTTCACCATCCCTTGCACCATTAAAGTCCCCAAGTTGAGCATCATGATGGGAACACATCTTATTGAGGATGATTTCTATGTGGTTGGTATTGGGGAGACCAACCTAGTGCTTGGCATACAATGGTTGCGCTTTCTTGGAGAGTACACACAAAATTACCAAACTATGGAGCTCAAGTTTGATGTTAATGGAAAATAAGTGATCCTACATGGTCTGCATTTGTGTCACAAGGTATGCCAATTTTTCGACATGAAGTACAAAATTCGCCATTTTTTCGGTGGCCCTAAAAATTTGCCGTATAATTGCCAAATTCGAGGTAGAAACGACATAAATTTTTTGCACGAAAAATCCAGAGCAAAACGTTCTATAAGAGGGCAGATTCGGGTTCGCAAAATACACACAAGCTATAAAATCTAAGCATTTGCCATTTTAGAGTGTGACTGTGTGAGGAAGGAAAAATTTGGAAGTCGGGTTGAAACCCTGCATTGACTTCAAGTTTGCAGGGTGTAGCGTGACGGTGAAGTCGAACCCTGGGAAGGAGCTCAGTCGAGTTGCTAGGGTGCTAGAAGCTTGACGCAGGCATGAGGGAGCTCGAGAGGAAGTTCAATGTAGACGGTAGCTGGGAAGGAGCTCGGCGTAGGCAAGAACTTGGACGGAGATTGACGCAGGCAGAGGGAGGTCGACACAGGCGAGATCTTTGACGAATGACAAGCAACAACAATAGGTAGGGTTTGTTTATTAGTTGTAATACATTTTTTTTTCATTTTTTACAATTTGACTTTGGCATATGTTTTTATTTTATTTATTTATTTTATATTTTAAATTTTATTTTATGTGAAATTTTATAGTTTTTGGTTTTTTAAATTCGTTTTAATTTATTTTATTTTCTATTTTTTTAAATTTTTTATCTTATTTTTATTATGAAATTTTTATTTTTTTAATTTTGTTGTAATATATTTAATTTTGTTTTCTTTTAATTATTTTTTATAATTTTTAATTTTTTTATAACTTTTTATTTTTATAAATTATAATTATATTTATAAATTATAATTTATGTATTTTTTATTATTATTTTTTTAATAATTTTTTTAGTTTTTTAATCATGTATTTTAATTTTATTTTATATAAAATGTTTTTT
This sequence comes from Torreya grandis, assembly GCA_037957365.1. Lineage (NCBI taxonomy): Eukaryota > Viridiplantae > Streptophyta > Pinopsida > Cupressales > Taxaceae > Torreya > Torreya grandis. Next base: position 777,280 of record JARHVA010005198.1, on the reverse strand, counting down.
AAATATTTTTTCTTTACTTTTTTAAATGTTTATTTATTTTAGTAATTTTTTCTTATTTATAGTATTTTTTTTAATTATAATGTTTTTAAAGTTTTTTAATTTATATTAATTTAATTTTTTATAATTTTTTGTTTTGTAATTATAATTTAAATTTTCTTTATTTTTAATTTTAATTTTTTTTGTTATGTATTTAATTTTTTGTTTGTAGTTATTTTTTAAAAGTATAATGTTTTTAATTTGTATTAATTTATTTTTTAATTTTTTATATTATAATTTGAATATTTTTAATTTTATTTTCACAACAATTTTTTTAATTTTATTATGTATTTAATTTTATGCATTATATTTCTGTTTTAAATAATTTTTTTTTATTTGTATGTTTTTCAATGATTTATTTATTACAATTTATTTATTTTATTATTTTAAATTATGTAGCATTAAATTTTTATTTTATGTTTTATAAATTTATAATTATGTTTTGTTCACTTTATGTATTATTTTTGTTTATTTATAATTGTCATTTTTTTAAAAGTATATATTAATATATTTTTATTTAAATTTTGCAGAAGCATTATGGCTTCTAAATCAAAAGTTGAGGGATGGAAGCATGTGTCGCGGACCGGTTTGGAGAATGAAATCAAATGTAATTTATGTGAAAAATATTTCATGGGACTTTAACCAAAGTCATTGACCATCTGCTTGGCAGATCAGGGGGCCCTGGTGGGGGTGTTAAATCATGTGTTAATGTGATTCCAAAAATCAGAGTAAGATTGGAGAAAGAGGAACAATCAGTTGTTGGGAAACATGTGGCAACACAAAAAAGAAAAAGAATTCAAGAAAAAATATCTTGGAGCACATCAAATAGTTTCTCTACAAGCATGTCATCCTAACATATGCAATCAAATACCGGTGGAAGTGACACAATTCCCAACATGTGGAAGCCAGTGCAAAAGCAAGATGTGGATGACGCATTGGCCGATTTATTTTTTTCAAGTGCCATTCTATTCAATGTGGCTAGGAGTTTGTTTTTTACTAATGCAGTTAAAAAAATATTTGAATTTGACAAATGTTACACTCCACCTAGTTTTGAAAAGCTTAGGACTACTTTTTGAAAAGGTCAAAAGCGAGGGTGACTGAAAGCATGGGAGATGTCAAAGCCTCTTAGAGTGCAACATAGTGTAGTATATTGAGTGATGGTTGGTCTGATATGTGTCAGAGGCCATTGATTAATGTCTTGGTGTATTGCTCTCAAGGCATATCTTATTTTAAAGTGATTGACACCATGAATTACAAGAAGACATCAACATTCATTTTCAAAATTTTAGATGAAACAATTCTTGAAATGGGTGAGGAAAATGTAGTTTAGATTGTCATTGATAATGCCACAAATTGTGTAGGAGTTAGGAAAATGATTATGGACAAGTATCCAAAAATTTATTGGAGCCTTTGTGCAGTTCATTGTCATACTTGTTACTAAAGGACTTAGCCAAATTTTCATGGGTGCATGAAGCAATTCAAAGGGGGAGGACAATTGCAAATTTCATCAGGAACCACCGCCTCACATTGAGTATTTATCGACAACATGCATCAACAGAGTTGTTGAGGCCTTGTAAAACAAGATTTGCTTCTTTTTATATCACTTTGAAAAGAGTTGTTGAAAATAAATTAGCAGTAAAATCAGTGATTTTTTTTAAAGAGTGGGAAATTTTTGCATTTTCGAAAAGCTCTAAGGAAAAGCAAGTAAAACACATCATCATAAACCCAAGCTTTTGGGAAAATGCATTCAAAGTTCTAAAAATGTGTGAGCCTACTGTTGATATGCTTTGCATGGTTGATGGTGACACCCCTTGCCTTGGCATGTTTTATGAGGCTATGGACCATTGCAAGGAATCCGTTCAAAAGGCATTCAACGATGTGGAGATAGAGTACAAAACAATATGTGATGTGATTGATATAAGATGGAAAATGATGCACACACCATTACATGCAACGACTTGTTATCTAGAGCCTAGGATTTTTCATATAGAAAGAGAAAGTGATGCAGAAGTCATGAGTGAACTTTATGAATCTATTTACAAACTTGTTCTAGATACAAAATTTGCAAGTATAATTAGGAGCCTAATAAGGGCATTTTGAGCACAAGGGGTATCTGGGACAGCGGTAGCCAAGCATGATAGAGTGAATCTTGAAGGATACCAATGGTGGAAATATTATGGATCAACTACAAATGAACTACAACACTTTGCCATCCAAATTTTGAGTCAAGCAGCAAGTGCATCAGCGTGTGAAAGGCACTGGAGCTGTTTCGACCACATTCAATCTAAAAGAAATAGGCTGTTGTGGGGAACGTTAGGAGATCTTGTTTATGTTCGCAACAATTTGCAGATGTGCATGAAAAAAATGGAGAAATAATCTTCTTTTTCATAGCCCTTACCAGTTGCATCAGACTTAGAGGATGCAGATGATCTTGAATTCCTTTGTGATGAATCTAGTGATGTCTATGATGTTGATGAGCCAAGTGTTCTTGATGATATGAAGCTTTTTGATGTAGCTAGTAGCCTATAAAGCCATTGAGTGTATTGGCTTTTTATGTTGTAAAACTTTTTGATGTATAATTTCGAATTTATATGAACTTTGAAGTTAAGAACTTAGTATTAGATGTTTTAGATTTTGAGACACTTAGTTTTTCAACAAGTATCTTTCATATTCTTATTTGGAATTATTTTTATATGTTTTATGTTTTTTTTATGTTTCGAATGTAATGGCGATTTTTTTTTCGATTTTTTATCCGGACTCGAATTTGAATCGATTTTTACGCTCATCGAATTTGAACTCAAACCTTGTGACTTAGGTCCGCATGATAAGGGACCCATGGGGGCAACATCTAAGAGAATGGAGAGCATGATTCAAGAAGGGATTCTGATGGGGGCAGCAAGGCAAGTTTTTTTTGAGTTGGAACAACCAACTCTCATGAATGAATTTGGTCACACACATGGCTTGTTGTGTGGAACAAAGGTGGAAAAAGGTTACCCTTCCAAAGAAATCAATAAATTGGTCATAGGACAGCCTTCAAGGTATGCAGAAAAACATCAAATTTGTTTTTAGATGAGCTTGATTCCAAGGTATGAAGGCAGATCCGAATTTTGCATTAAAGATCAATTTAAAGGGTGTAAGCAAAAATCAGAATTGGTTGTAAAGTTTTAGAATTTTTTGAGCCATAAGAATAGTGAGTTTGAAGGGCCAAATCTGCTACCTATTAAGGTCAAAATTTCACACTTTGGGGTACATTACAATGCCTACCCAATTCTGAAAGTGTTTTTGTAAACTCTGAATTTTCGTATTCAGAAAATTCTGAGTTGTTGAAACAAGTTCAGCCACTTATTGAGGATCAAAAATTGTAATTTTTTTGGCATGCTACAGCCCATGGTAAGCCCTGAAAGTGATTATGCAAGGTCTGAACTTTCGTACTCAGAAAATTCTGAGTTGGTAAAGTAGGTCCAAGCGCTATATGAGGACAAAAATGTTGAATTTTTAGGCAAACTACAGCCCCTAACACGAAGTAGAAGTGCACTTTATTCCTCAGAAAATTTGGCATTAAGGGCTATTGTATGTCTCCAACGTATGTTTCCCAAGAAAAGCTCTGTTATTCTTTTGTTGCAAGGTCGGAGGAGCCTACCATGGCATGTAAGAGTTACAAAGGGGTTGTTGAGAGGTGGCCACACTAGTATGCACACCAAGAATGAAGATCAAAGGGACTTTTCCATTTGGGGTAGCAAGTTATCACTTTCCAAATGTTTTTATTTTGGCAATCCTAGTTCCTTTTATATGAAGTTTGTGTTCTTATGGACATCCTCAAGGTTCATGGATATGGAGGACGTATGGGAGGCCAACTTGGTAATGAATTGGTTGGGTTTTGAGGGTAAATTCAGAACCATACATCATAGTTACAGTCCCTATAACAGTACATTCAGTTTGGGCGACAAGGTGGCAATCTCCTTGATGAAGGGACTATAGATTATGGTGGCAATTTGGGAACTTCCAGCCCTTAAGGGGCATGTTTGGGGGAAGCTGAGGCATGTTTGGGAGAGTTGGGGGCATGATCATGAAGGTTGTATTGTATGGCATGAGGGAACAAATGGGATAGGCAGCTGTAACACCTTTTCTTGTCATACTTACCTTGACAAATTTAGCTTTTGCAAGGTAAAACATGATTCCAATTTTTTTCCTCTTAAAGTTGCACACATGTTTGACACATTAAGGTGTAAGAGGGAAGTGAGAAAGAGGATCTCCAAGAACAATTGCATGGCTGTAAGTTGCAAGTGCAGCCCTCTAATGATCATGCATAGATCTCCTTGCAAAGCATCCCACTCTAATATCGGAGGGTCTAGGAGCATGAGGACCAAGGATTGGAGAATCATGTTGGGGAGAGAATTTCTAGCCCAAAGAAGACACCACAAAACACAGTGGGGAACTTTCTTTTTGACTAATGTGTTTGTTTCTTGTGCAGGTGCTGATATAAGGGCAATCAAGGCCCAAATACTTGAAGATTACATGGTTGGAATGCATTTTTTCAGCCACTTTGGTAATACCAATTCTGAAAATTTGGTTGCTTTCATCATTTTATTAGTATTTTTGAAGTACATGGACTCAATGGCAAGAGGAAAAAATATATGGTGCTGCTGTTTTTGCAATTCCAACTTGCATAAACAACAAATAATCCTCATACAATAGTAGGAGGCTTCATCAAGAGGGTTCTCCCACATGGGATGGACCGAGGTTCGAATTGTGCACGAAATTTGTGGTGGGAACAACCCTATGGGTACTTCAATTGCTTGAGGACAAGCAATTTTGGGCAGGGAGGATTGTTGTCTTCCTTTTTTGTTAGGGACATCATTGAAGACCCTTAGCCTTAACCATATTTTGTGGGCTAAGAGAAAAGAAAGAAGGGAAAGAGAAATAAGTGATTTTGAATGAATATATGAAAAATGTACTTTAAAAAGTACTTTATGTTATAAGAATCACTAAAGTTGGGGCCCTTTAAGGGTCATGGATGTTTCCAAAGCAATCTTCCTTATGATTTGAATATGCATTTCCCTCCCTTTTGAACATGGCCCTTGGGGGAAGTTGTATAAAAAGAGAGTAAGGTTTCATTTTGAGGCATGTTATGTTGGATATTCAAAATATTTGTCATTAAGCACGAAAATGCTTGAGCTATTGCTTGTATTAATTATTTTAGAGGCAAGAGTGGAGATTGTCATACACAAGTATCTTCTGACAATGCTTATAACGAGTTTTGCCAATTGATTATTGATGTACAAATATTGCATCGCTTTTTGGTTCCCTCACATAGCTCATTTCTTGGACCTCTTGCTAGAGGATATTGACAAATTAGGATGGGTCAAATGTATTTTAGAGGATATTGGCAAATTAGGATGGGTCAATTCTATTGTAGAGAAAGAAAAATAAAAATAAAAAATATTATTTATAATGATTGTGTGTTTATTTAGTTTAATAAAACAAAGGGTAAAGAGTTTGTTTGCTATCTAGCTACACAGCTGACAACAAAATTATGAAAAATATTTTGAAAAGAATATTTGTTAGCTAAGAATGGATTGAGTCAGTCTTTACTAGAGTAAATGTGCTATTTAAATTATTGCATTACAATTTAATAAAACAAAGGGTAAAGAGTTTGTTTGCTATGTAGCTACACAGCTGACAACAAAATTCTGAAAAATATTTTGAAAAGAATATTTGTTAGCTAAGAATGGATTGAGTCAGTCTTTACTAGAGTAAATGTGCTATTTAAATTATTGCATTACAATTTAATAGATGGTTTTGGAGGGAGGCTGTTGAAGTTATAAAAATTTATAGCCATCTATCAGAATTCTGCTGACGTGGATGAGAAAATGCAGCCCGTGAGATGTATTTGTTTGGCCATGGATATTTTCAAAGAGGCAATTCTAAATTGGGGAGACGAGGTCAAATATATTTCGGGACAGTAATGATGACTGTTTGCAGGATCATCTTCATGAACTATTGAATGCACTTGGGTGTTATTTAACTTCTTCTATGATGAGCACATTACATATTTAGAGGTCTATGTCACATACTCTTTATAGGGTCACTGCCTATTTGGTATACACACTCTTTCATGTATTTAATCGTGCCTATAAGTGGTCATGGTCCTATGGTTATGCTATGAATTCTCTTGACAACTTGACTTGAGCTTGTTTTGATCCTTGGCAAGAAGTTCTGTTTACAAGTATTTCTTCTTACAATTTCATTGCATATTCGGGAAAAGGAAAAAAAACTTAATTTTAAAAATATAATTAAATATACATGAATTATAATTAACTATATAGAAAGAATAAGAATCTTCGAATTATAAAACATCTACAATTTATATAATTAAATATTCATTAATTATAATTAACTATATAGTAAGATTAAGAATCTTCGGATTATAAAGCATCTAGAGTTTATATAATTAAATATTCATTATTTATAATTAACTATATAGGAAGATTAAGAATCTTTGATTTATAAAGCATCTACCATTCTAATTGTAGGTAAAATTTGACGAGGAGCTTGTTTGGCCTAATATTACTTTTCTTTCAACCATTTTCCGTTCTTAGCAAATCATATGTTCCAAAAATGTATAATGTTTGCAAAATAATGTTTGCTAGTTATGCTGTTTCAACTATATCCACAAAATATATTGTGTCATTGGTCCATTGCAAAGGTATTCCCACAAAGTTCTATAAGTTTCAATTTTAATGGTAAAAACATGCACTTCGCCTATGAGGCTATGGATAATACTCTTGTGAAGTTAATGGTAAATAGATGCATCTTCATAATTCAGGTACTGTTCATACTGGTCTTTGTTTTATGATTCTTCCTTTGTTGTGATTCAAAGTTCACTGGATGTATCTTCATGCACATGAAAATTTGTTTCTATAATAGATAGCATGAGATTCCATCTATGTACAACTTATTTGTTTAGGGCTTAGCATTTTGGGCTAGGAAGAATTTTTTGACGTGTACCCTTCATATGATAATTAATGTGATGTAGCGTGGTAATCTGGTTTGTCTTATTCTTCACTGGCATTTTTTCTATTGATCTTGATCCTTAAAAAATTTCACAGTATACGATTAACTAGGTTTATGGCGGAAAGACTTCAGTAGTTATACTTGTTATCTTTAGAAGTGTTAAACAAATAATTGATGTAATATTTATTTCATAGATTTTTATTTAAGCATCACTAGAAATAAAGTGTCATCAGGGGCCACAAATATAATGTCATTAGTTTGAGTACTAAAGGTGCTTTCTAATAATAGTTATTATTTAGCTAGGCATCGACCAATCCTTAATATTGGAACGAGTCAGAATGTGTTATCTTTAAATGATGTGCTTGGCATTTATGATATCAATCACTAAAAGAAGCTTCCATATTTATTTCTTTACTTACTAATTTTTTTTTTTAAAGCTAACATTAGTGACAAAGTAGAGGTGACCCGATAATCCAAAGGAACGAGTACACATTGTATGGTGCAGACTACAAGTGGTTGAAGATTGAGAAAGGTCAATGTAAAGTCATATAATCTTTGATTACATCACTATATCCATACTTATTAGCATATTCAGGGTATCAGAGGTCACTTTTATTTTCAGCTTCACTTAAAAGAGTGTAGGCCACTTGGCAGATTGTATCAGACTTTCTTCAATGATAATTAGAGGGGCCATGAGATGCTTTAAGTTTTAGATTCAAGGCCTATTTGAACGTTTCACTCGCCATTAGGTCAGCTTGGTCTTGCCTATGTTTATTTGGAAAACATTTGGCAAGAGGAGAGGGTTTTTATTGGAAAGATTAATGGAATCATGAACTTCAACAATGGTACACTTGGTGCGATTTAAACTACTCCCAAAAGTTAATTGGAAGGGACATGTCTGCCTGTCAAGGTCTTTGAATCTATCTTTTAATAATGCAGCTCCAAGGTTCAGTACATTTTGGAGAGATTGGAAATAGATTAATGAGACGGCCTCCTACAATTATGTGACAAGAGCTTAATGCTTAAGGAAGGCTCACTTCTGCTATTCCTCCACATTTGAATGAGACACGGGGGTGAGAGATCTTGAAGTGGCAGTGCCAGTCTATTTGGAATATGATCTTCTCTCCAGCACAAAGTTCTAGGATGGTTAATGTTTCACTATTGTTTGATAGTCAAGACAAGGCTTAAAAAATTTAGTGTTGCAGATTCTCAAATCGTTGTTGTCGTAGAGAGGAAACTGCTAATTACTTCTTTTGGAGATGTTCTCCTGCCAGACCTTTTGGGCGTGGTTTCAAATAAAATTCTGTTATTTTTTCAGTGCCCCCTTTCTTAGATTAGCCCTCTTCCTAGAGGCACTTGGTTGAATAGAGACAGCTGCAAATTTTTGTGACACACAATTTGGTTGATTGCTGTTGGTTTCGTGTGGAAGTCAAGGTGTAAGGCTAGGTTTCGTGAGGACCATTCTTCTCTTAGCTTAGAGGAGTTAAGATTTTTAAAGAAGGATTCGGCTTTGCTTGTCAAAGTTAAATTCAAGTGCTTCCGTAAAGATGTTGAGTCAATGCCTTTCGGGGCACAGGCTCAGATTTTGGCTTTTCTGGTTTTAGGGAGGGACTTTCCCTGTGACCTTGTTAGAATAATGCAACTCTTTTGTTTCTTGACGTAATATGAGATGCATTTTAAAAAAAGTCAGTTATAAATTGTATAAAAATAGGAGGTGATTAAAAAAATTATATCTAAGTCAGCATTTTCAAAATCCACTTGATTTGATAAAGGGGAACTAAGTCACAAGATTCGTCGATTTGTCGGCACAAAAGTCAAAATTTGTCAATTTTTCCAATAGAGAATAAAAATCGCCTAAAATTGGCCAAGTTCGAAGTAAAATTCAGCAGGTAGAGAGGAGCAAGAAAATCAGGGTACAAACCAAATGTTGTTGGATGGCATCGATCCATTGTACGCTATAGCAAGTGTAGGATGACGTGTCTCTGTTGTGCTAGATCTGCTATCTTTGTTATAGTGGATACTTGTGCAGTTGTGTTGGACGCGGCTAAAGTTTGCATCTTGAGAGCACAACATCGATGCCCCTGTGCAGGATGTGAGATGTAGGGTGGACGCGGGCAGGGGACGAGACGCATGGGGATGCCGGCAGAACAAGTAGGGTTTTCTTTTAAATTTGATGATTTTATTTGTTGTTTTTTATTTTAAGTTTTGTTTTATTTTTTTTAATTTTATTTTACGTTTTAATTTTTAATTTAGTTTATAGTTTATATTTTATATTTTTATGTTTTTTTAATTTATCTTGTTATATTTTATAATTATAATTTAAATATTTTTTATTTTGTTTTTTATGACTTTTTAATTTTTTAATTGTGTTTTAGAAAAAAATCATTTTATTTTATATAAATATATTTTATTTGCTTTTTAATGTTTAGTTATTTTTAATATATTTTTTTGTTTATAATATTTTTTTAAAAATATAACGTTTATATTTATTTATTTTTATGAATTTTTGTTCATTTATTTTATTTTATTTTTAAATTATGTATTTTTAAATTTTTATTCTGTGGTATATATATTTATATATTTTAAAAAGTAATTTTATTTTTTATAATTTTGTTAGGAAAGCTGGGAGATCTTGTTTATGTTCGCAACAATTTGCAAATGTGAATGAGCAAAATGACAAGAGACACTTCTTCACAGTGCCAACCCATCACAACAGACTTGGAGGATGCAGATGATCTTGTCTTTCTTTGTGAGGAATTCAGTGATGACGATGATGTTGATGAGCCAAATGGTCTTGATGATATGGAGCTTTTTGATGTAGCTAGTAGCATATAAAGCCATAGAGTGTATTGGTTTTTGATAATGTAGAATTTGTTTATGTATAGTTCGTATGAACTTATGAAGCTTAAGAATTTAGTATTGCATGTTTTACATTTTGATTTTGAGACACTTAGTTTTTCAAAAAGTATCTTTAATATTCTAAATTGACTTATTTTTATATGTTTTTCTATAGTTCAAATTTAATGGCGATTTTTTCCGAATTATATCCGAATTCGAACTTGAACCGAATTTTATCCTCGTCGAACTCAAACCTTGTGACTTAGAAAGGGAATAATGAAGTTTTAAAGGTTGTGATATTTTATTAAACATCGAAGGCCTTTGTTGCATTAAATGAAATATCACATAAGATGACTCTCAATGTGAAGAATGTAGGTGTTTGGCTAAAACCGTTACTTCCTTCAACACCCATTTTGATGTATAGAAGCTGGTAAATATTTTGTGAAGATGCCATGAGGTTATTAGACTACAATCTCAGACCAGATGCCATGAAATTTTCAGACTCAATTCTTGAAGCAAATATTATCAAAGGAACAAAAAATATATGCAGCCACCCAAATGGACATCGGCAGACTCTCCCAAAATGATAGATTGAGCTGTTTTGTTGCTAGCCAAAGCCCTGCAAATGTTTCTATGCCAGTCAGCTCTAGACTTTCGAAATGTTGAAGCTTGATAGTCTATTGTTGTTGTCTATGTTAGTCACCTTTTTAGTTTTCGTATTTTTGATTTATTGCACCATTTGGTAGACGATTCTTGGGCTTTGGATGGTAAAATAGATTTTTTTTCTGAATATGCAGAATCCCAAAGATTGGAGGCAAGGATTTGGATCTTCATTGTTTGTACAAAGAAGTAAGTGGTCGTGGTGGGCTGCAAATGGTAAGATTGACATTTTCTTATATTAATATTGATATCTTGTTTTTTCTATTGTATGGTTTTTCATTGGTGCCATGAATTTTTGATTTAATCTTTGTCAAAAGCCTGTGAAGAATTCTGAATTTACATTTGTTTGATCTGCTTTATTCTCATATGCTTTGATGCCACCAACATTTAGTAAATCAATGCTCAATTGGGAATTAGTCTTTAAATTGTGATAATCAGGAACACAAACGTTTGTATTTTAAATTCTGTGATTTGAAAACACTACAATTTGCTTGCTGCTAGTTAAAGCTATTTTATCATGATTCATTACATGTATGTATTTAAATCCAGGAGTGTAGAGTCAAAAATTCTTGTGAGACACTTACATTTCAACGAGGATTCTGGGTTTTGTTTATTAGCGCTAGAGTAAGAAATGTCAGCCTCATAAACAGTGGGTTGGCAACCATCTGGAATGCAGTACGTGCATGGAAACCATCTTGATCTACACATCATATTATCTTAACCTGCACATCTACACATCATATCTTTTTTAACCCGCACATTGTGAAAAGTAGGGTTAAAATTTATTCAGGATTATGGTAAATTTATACAGTGTTAATTTGTTTGGATTACCCGGTTGTTAACACAAGTGTTTTTTTAACATGGCAAAAAAAATACCCACATCAGAAAACATGTAATATAAAGGAGTGACCAACAGAATCTGGGAAACACGTTGATACAATTGCTAAGTGGGAAAATGAAATATTTCCTGTCATGCTGATTAGTTTTAGGAATACCTTGCTAATTCTATGCTGTATCAGTGATGGTACATTGCTTGCTATAATTTTCCAAAATTATTATTTCAACGTTAATTTTTAGGAGCAGTCGTTCCTTTGAAATTTTATTTGCGAGTCAAAGATAGCATGATGGAAAGTGATCAGATAAGCTCTTTTTTGAAGAAATTGACCGTTTATGGAAAGGTTGTATAGAATTAAATAACTAATTGGAAAAGATAAACTACAATGTTATACTGAGAATCAGAAAATGGTGCTTAGAAACTTGGGAAACGTAAGTATCGAAAGTGGAGGCGACTAGATCAGGAAACAACAAAAACTTAAAACTTTTGGGTAGAATTTGAAAGGAAGCAACTTGAAACGGGGAATTGGCAATGAATGATGGGACTCTTTGAAATTGTATGGAAAACATTTGTAAACTCAGAACTTTTGGAAATGGTTTTTGTAGAACTGGAAAGAGACATTTCTGGATTAGTCAAAATGGTTCCAAAAGGTTTTGGCCTCTCTTGGAGTTTTTTGAGGGTTAGAGGAATGGGGAAACATTTTGGAATTCCATAAATGAAATTCTGGCATATAGAAACTGTTTTCGAGATTCAGGGAGACTATAAAATGATGCGCTTTGTATGAAACTAGAAATTCCCATCTTAGATACACAATTGGGTTCAAAAATCTCTGAAAAAATATAAAATGTATACATAAAGAGACATTGTTGTACATAGGAGAGGCAAGAATGTATAAAATGTATGACTTTGAGGGACATGACATAAATGTTAGGGTAAGAAGGCTTGGTACATTTTACTATATCTAGGAGACATTGTTGTACATAGGAGAGGCAAGACATCCTTCACCTTGCAACATGTAGCACTATTAGCAAAATGATTTTGTGTGATAGTCCTAAGGGAAATGCATTGAATGTTACTAATTAGCTAGGCTACATGATGATGAACCATATAATTCTATCTTAAATGCAAAAATGGGCAAGTAGTAGGATTGGATGATCTCATTATTTTATAGAGGAATATGATAGAGACAATAGTAAGAAGCACATAATCAAAACAACAATTAGTGTGAAATTTGGTCTAAAGTTACAACTTACAATAGGTGCACTAATAGAAGATTACCCATACCTGCCATATCCAATCAACTTAGAATGCTTTGGGAGCAAATGGTGATGATTCAACTCTTGCTTTGAGATAAAACATTTCCTTTGTTGCATAACAATGAGTGGCAGGGATTCAATTGTTAGGTATTAATGATTTAATCACACAAGTTGAATATTTTGACTGCACCAATTTTTTTTTCCTAGTTTTCTCTTTTGATGAAGGACATCAAAATTTTATGAAACTACATTGTTTTGCTCTATGTATTTCCTAAACGAGTCATTTCCCTGTTGCTCCTAATAAAAAGCACAAATACCCAAGTTGGTAGATAAATTTATTGGACAGTTAGTGCCCATAGAATTTCTGATTTTGCAAGCGATACTTGTAGGTATGCACAAAATCTGTATCAACAGAATACAAAGAAATCCAAACCTCGCATATCCAACATTGTAGGAATCGAAGCAACTTATGATTAGAATAAATGTCTGATTTCTTCGCTAGGATGTATTGTTGTCATTGCATACAAATTTAACAATGGCATGCAAATATTTATTATAGGGGGACTATGAAGGCCACAAAATGAAATGCGACATGATGCCCATATCAAGGGAGCACCACGTTGGGTGTATAGTCTGGTGTATTGGTCTCAGCGTCTATGGGATGATGTTGATCTCGAATGGCCATTGCAGACATAGAATTGAGTTCATCAAAGACATGTCATTGCTCAGATGTGCAGTGAAATATTGTCTTTGTGTACATGATTTTGTTTGATTGCCATGAGATGTGAGAGAAGCCCAACATGAATTATAGGATAAATTTGTGTTGCCAAGAAAGCATTAAAGCTTAGTGAGATTGTGTGGGAAAGGACATTCTTCGATGGCCTTGATCTTTTTTGAATTAACATGTATACTTGCGCGGTCAACTATCTAACCCAAGTATTGAATCTTTGTTGTGGCAAAACTACACTTGATTGAGTTCGCTTGCAACTTCTGTTGGGGAAGTGTCTCTATGGTGCATGTACTATGATGATATTCTTCTTGATTCTTGCTATAGATAAATGTTGTCAAGTCAGACAATGACAAGAAGTGGTGAAGGACCCGAGCATGTCATTCATCAAGCGCACAAGAGTGGTTGATGTGTGGGTCAGGCTGAAAGGCATGACTAACCATTCATACAAGCCCTGTTTTCTTGAAGGTTGTTTCTAAATGTCTTTTTTGCACATCAGAACTTGGTGGCATCCAATCTAAAGTTTTAGCCTTGGTGAAGGACTTTGCACCTTGGAGTTGGGTGACAAGGCTATCTATGTGTGAAGGGATACCGATACATCACAGTGATCTTGTTGAGTATGTGATAGGGTATGCATAAATGACAAGGGCCATCTTTCTTTAGAACCAAGGGCCATCTTTCTTTAAAACCAAGACAATAGGGCTAGCATATGGTGGTAAGCTTAGGCAGAGTTTGCTGTTAAGAAGAGATCCCAAAATGGTACTAAATTTAACGTTTAATTGCACAGTGTGTTGGGACACTTGTAGGCTCCTTGAAGACATTGCCAAGATTTTTTAGCAGTTTGTTGAGTTGTTTGTTTTGCATTTTTGGTTGGACTTTCACTTGAGATTGAGTGCACACACTTGAGTGGATGAATGATTCTAGGTGAACGATCATAAGTACAAAGGAGACATTGCTCTTTGAAAGAAATCCCATAGTGGAATAGATGCTACCGTTAACTATGATATATTAACGCATTGGCTTAGCTCTATAGGATCCATCGCTGCCATAGGTCTCGAGGGATGCTACGTTCCATGTGACTTATTACAATTGGAGATAATGCCATACTAAAAGCTAGAGCGTAACTATGAGCTCTTTACCTTGTTGAAGCCATCTTAGGGAGTGAGGTTGAGGGTGCACCACAATAGTGAAGCTAAGGAATTTTACCATGTCTTTCGTGATCATATTATATTGTCTCCCACTGTCAATAATGACATGGAAATGTTGTTCCTTAGCCCAACACTTGGTATGATATAAAAGCTCTTATTCCCCTTTGACACCAATGGCAATTTAGCTAGTTTGGCTATAACATTCAAATAGGTGGGTTTCTATAACATGACTTTGAACTTGGGTGTCCATGAAGGCTGTGCCATTTGTCCAATCATGGGCTTGAGCATGTACGATTTGCTATGGTCATGAGTGGAGACTTTATGAAAGTCACACTATTTTTCATATTGCATTGGTTACACCCTTTGTGTTGTTGTTGAGGCATAGGTGAGTTTTGCACGTTCGTGACATGTTTCTGCACACAGTCCTGTAGGGAATATCACCTTGCTACCTCCTCTTTGGCTTCTTGATCTTTGGGGAATTTTGATATGCTTGACCTATGGTGGTGATGTAGGTTGCTGATGTGCTTGAGTACCTTCTTTTAGTCCATTATGTACACATTCAAGCACACATGCATGAAGTGAAACTCATCATTGAAATCTTCCATGGAATGCTCTTTATTTTGCCTCAATAGCTACCACTTGATGCATTGATCATCATAGTGCTTCAAAGGGTAATATTCTTTGCACACATTTTCTACAACCTTGCTCCATGTGTTTTAGGTGTAATGTCATTTTCCGAGTGATTACCATATTGAATGTGGCAATGGTGATTTTCTCCTTGTTAGAGAAGTGATTGACAAAAAAACATTATTCAACATTGTTGTAGCCAATTGTGAAGTGCTTTGGCATTGATTAATGTCAATGTTGACTTTTACTTTGATCAGGGCATGGCTATGAAACAAAGAACTTTCTCATGATGGTGGGCATGAGATGAGGTAGGACACAATTAGAGCATTTTGTGTGAAATTGGTCAAAGAGTTTAATTCTCTAGTGCTTCTACCATAAGCTGGCGAACATCTTCAGATTCTTCGGATGGCTTCTTTCTAGACGAGCTGCCATTGTTGACCTTGTTTGTCTAAGTTGTGGCTACTTAGAGATAGAGCAGAGTCACTCCTCATTTATGTATGGAGACATGATACATGCTATAGGCAAACTAGAGGTGTTTAATGATCTTCATATTTGTTTTGATATGAAATGATACGTGCCGAGGGCACTAGGACATGGTGGTGTGACAGACAACTTGAAGGTTCAGAGATTTTGGAGTTATAGCATGAATATGAATATGCAAAATCGTAATCTAACCAATAGAATGCACACTCTCATAATTGATATAAAGATAGAATAAGAATCTCTTCCATTAATAATATATGGGATGAAAACAATGAGACAAAGATGTAGGAGTGAGATTGAGAATTTTTCTATGCTTGCTAGTTTTGAGATGAATTCTAAAGTTTCCTACTGCTTAGGATTGAACACCCATTTAACTAAATGTTGAATGAATGTTGTGATACATCGCTATAGAATAGACTTATAATAGAGGTTCATTGCAAAACAATTTTCTTTGGTAATGACTATGAAGGATGTGGTGCTTTGCAGGATAGTGTTTCCAATTCGTTGAGAATTTGTAATGTTTTTGAATGGAAATTTCAGATTCCATTATACATGGGCGTGAATTGGGACTAGATGCTAAGTTAACGGTTTATTTTTGGTTCTGGTGCGGGTTCGAAGACCCTGGTTTGCTAGTATGGTGATTTTTTTTCCTTGGGCTCGTTTTGGTTTTGTCCATACAAAAAATATATAAAAAATTAAAAAATATAGAAATTTTACTTTGATACATAGGAAATTAGTGAAATTCTAAGTTGGTTTGGGTTCGTGTACGAAACTAAATTTTGAGAACTAACTATTAAATTAATAAATTTTAATAAGTAAAAAAAAATACAAATTCAACGAAATATTTAATTACCCTATTAAATTATTTATATTAATAAATTTAAAGAATTAAAAAATAAATAAAAAATACATATTTAACAAAATATTTAATAAAAGTTTTTAAGGGTTAAAAATTAAAATAAACTTTACGTTTTATGGTTTACCAAGTGAAATGGAAAGTTTTTTAAGGGTTTGTTTAACTTTAGTCTGTAAACTTTAACCGAGACTTGTAGTTGTCATTTAATTTTTTTAACCGCAGTTTTTTAGTATTTAGGTCTAGCTTTTAAACGGAAACGAAATGGAAATCGAAGGAAGAAGACTGTACTTGTTTATCCGTAGTGGTAGTTGACAATAGAGCTCGACAAGAATGGTCGACGATAGAGCTTGGGAATGGTCTCGACGGTAGGAATGGTCGATGGTAGAGCTCGGGAATGGTCATGACGACAATGATGAGATTAATGGCGAACTTCCAGCAACTTACATTTAGATTAACAACTTTAGAAACAACACAACACAGTTTTGCAGGGTTTTTTAGGTAAAACGACAGTTCAACAAGTTTTTTGGAGGCAAAATGAACGTGAAGAATGGAAGGATAGAATGATAAATGCGAATGGCTTGTGGGTTAACCTAAAAATTGTAATGCATTGGTTTTTGTGAAAAAAATAAAAGTCTTGTTGATTGTTTTTAACTCAAAAACCTTTGGGTTCTGAGCCCCAACGCCTAGGGTTCGTCCATGGGATGTGCATTCGATAGGGTTCGTCACTAGCAAACTCGTGTGCCCAGGGATGAACCTTGGGCATTGGGGCTCGTGTTTCGTACTCGAACCCGAACTAGGTGCGAACCGGACACCCAAATGCCTGCTAAAATGCATGAACTGGTAATGTAGACTAGATGTTGTGTGGATGAATTGTAGTGGCCTGTTGCTGGTGCATAGGGTGCTGATGCGTGGATTGTGTTGGACTAGGTTGGACGTTGGTGCACATGTTGATGTTGTGGTTACACGCAGGTTTGATATGATTAGCATGTTGTCTTCCAACCCTGCTCTCTGATCAATCAACAAATGTTTAGTTAATTATCAAGTTTTTCCCATTTTTTAAAATAATATTGCACTTTTAGAATGTTCTTTATTGCTCTTGTTTATCTCATAAAATTGGATCTGCATTGTTGTAAAGGTGCGTCTATAACTCTGATTCAAAACACGCGGTTACCGTGATTATTCTCAAGATTTTTGTTGGCCAAATTCTTGGTCACCATACCACAAAAATATTAGCAAGTAATTACTTGCAATTTTTGGTGAGTAATTACCTGAGGTTACTCGCCAAAAACCGTGAGTAATTCCCTGCTACGAAAGCATAATGATTTTATAACCTCCAACACACTCAAAAAAGTCATTTTTCCCATTCCATCACAATTTTGTATTGTTTTTCCCTCTAATTTTGTGGTTTGCTGCTATTTGATTGACATTGGGTAGCCACATGTTTTGAATCAAAGGTTTATTGGATCCACCAAGGACTTTGAATCTCACTATTCAGAAGTTTAGTCACTTCATTGCCACAACCTAGAGCCCACATATTTGCCAATAATTGCAGGTTTTAGAACAAGTTTAGCCTGGGTTTTAGAACATATTTAGGCTGCATTTGAGTTTGCTTCTTCAAGAATCAAAATAGTGAACTATGAATCGACCTTGTCAGCTGGCTCACTTTCATTATTGAGAATAGATATTGAACTTAAAAGGGCACATTTTCTTGAATCTTGGTTTATAGGTTGCCTGATTCAACTGGATGCCATCAACTTTGAAGGATTTTCACGCTTATTTGAGAGGTAAGAATTCTACTTAGCCTCTAGGTTTTTTTTTAATTTTATATTTATTTACCTATTTTCTTCTTATAGCAGCTAGGGTTTTAAACTATTTTTTTCTTTGTTTTATAGATTTTCAACTTCAAGAATGGCATCCGATTCAAGTAACCGTGCGAGTAGGACTGGGAATTCTAATGACCCTTCATGGAAGCATTGCGAAGGTGATCTAGAGTAAAACTCTGTTATATGAAATTATTGTGGGTTTAAGATGAGTGTTGGCATTAATCGCCTCAACTATCATCTTGCACGAATTCTAGGTAATGATGTGTGACTGTGGGACAATGCATTACTTTTGGTTCAAAGAGAGATAGCTGTTGCTCTAGCTCTTTATGAGGATGAAAAAAAAGATTGCTATAACACTTGCATTCGTGATGAATTGGGGACAGCGAGAGATGATTATGATGAATTAGAAGCCTTTAGCTCTTCTATTTTTCCAAGGATTTAGGGACATGGCTCATTTGCTAGAGATGGTTCGTGTTCACTTGAATAGGGTTTTTTTGTTCTTCGAAATTCTCTTGGGGCACAACCTTCACTCGAAGGTACTGCTTGGAACTGGGAATTGCAACACAAAGCAAGGGCAACTGTGGCAAACTTTGGGTATTATAACAACATTCCATTCAATGTGACGAAAATCCCATATTGGGAGAATATAGTAACTGCATTAATTGTTGCTGGAAAGGGGTTTAAAACACTTACTCATGATTTGAGTGGCCCATTGTTGGAGGATGTCGTAAAAAATATGCAAGTTATTGTAGATGAGCAAAAAAGAATACTTGATTGACCATTGACAACTTGTTTGATTGTTATACTTGATTGACTAAACTGTTAATATTGTTTGACTATTTTAATTGCTTTGACCAAGTATTAAATTCTAGTTTGACTCATGTATAAACTAATGTATTATTATTAAATTTAAAAATGACAACCGACTTTCATGAAATTTGAATTTTGCTGTTCTAAATATCGTTGTACCTAATTTTGACATTGAAAATGAATAAATGGCAAGGACTTATAGTTGACAGTTATAAATGAAGATTATTGTACATATTGTTGTTTTACTTCATTGAATGGAATTCCTGGTCAATGAAACTTGTAAATCCTTGTGATTGGGAGTTTGCAAGTGCTCTTGTGGGGATGTATTTTGGTTGGTGTTTATAAATCTTCTCGCCTCTTGAGACCTGTGACAACTTGTTTGATTGTTATACTTGATTGACTAAATTGTTAATATTGTTTGGCTATTTTACTTGCTTTGACCAAGTATTAAGTTCTAATTTGACTCATGTATAAACTAATGTATTATCATTAAATTTAAAAATGACAGGCGACTTTCATGAAAGTCGAATTCTGCTGTTCGAAATATCGTTGTACCTAATTTTGACTGTGAAAATGAATAAACGGCGAGGACTTATAGTTGATGGTTATAAACGAGGATTATTGTACATAATGTTGTTTTACTTCGTTGAATGGATTTCCTTATCAATGAAACTTGTAAATCCTTGTGATTGGGAGTTTGCAAGTGCTCTTGTGGGGATGTATTTTGGTTGGTGTTTCTAAGTCTTCTCGCCTCTTGAGAGCTGTGAACTACTACATGTTGATAGGGTTTTGTAAATTTTCTTATGAACTAGTATTGATGTGATATTCGATGGTGTTTACAAATCCTCTCATTATTGGGAGTTTGTAAATCACCACACGAAGAATCGTCGTCAGGAACACACTTGTAAACTTTCCTATTATTGGGAGCCTTTAATCTATTTGTAGACCACATGGTACAATTTGGTGACAACTTAGATGATTGGGAAATTCTATGATTATATGTATTGATTGATATATGATATATGATTTGTTTTAGGATGGTAGAGACAATTTGGTCGGAGTCAAAATAATTATGCCTTATAAAAAAGTAGCTTGAAGGGACACCCATTAGCATTTCTAGTATTACTGCCTTGTATTTTGTTGATGTACGCAAGTATATAGGTTTGATGATCCATAATATAGTATTTGTTCTAGTTAATGTTTTCCTGCCAACCCACCATACCATGACAAACAACCGAAAATCAAATTTGGAAGATTAAGTCATTAAGAATGGCATATGAAGAAGATTATTACCTTTAATTGTGCAAGTTTCTACTACAATCTTCCATCTTAAGGATTCAAATTAAAATAAAATTTAGCAAGGAGACTCGATACTCCTAGAAAGTTTTTTGGGATGTAATGGGAAATAGACCCAAACCTTAAAATATGTCTTTAATGCGTACACGAATAAATTAGTACTTAAACAAAAGATTATAGATACAACACAACTTATTATCTAGATTTTTTTATATACTTGAAAGGAGGAGGATCACAAAAAGGAATTCAAAGAAAAAGAATGTTTTGACACAATAGCGGAATGGAAACAAAGGCGATACTTGTAACTCATAAACCGATTGCATCAAGGTAGACACCAAAGAATGAGATTGACATCCACACAACAATAAGACACTTCTATGGCGGATTGAAATTGCAAGACAAAACCAATCTCTCATCATTGAAATTGATTTCCGAACCCCAAACATAGAAAGATTTACAAACAAGAACCTTATCGTGTGATTTGCATGAATATGACCCATAGTGGAAGTAGTGGAGGGGATCAATACAAGACAAGGCACTATGATGAAGTTAGGTTTTTGGTGCAATAATTTTTCATGGTGGTCTGCAAGTCGTGACAAAAAAGAAATGAAATCTTGATAGGAGGCCTCCTTGGTATTTTAGAAATTTGGCACTTTGCCTTTGGTCTTGGATGCCCCACTTTGATGCAAACATAGAGCTCTTGGATAAAATCTCGGTGAGGATCAGAGTCTAGGTTACTACCCAAAATGTGGGAAGAAAGCATCTTAATTTTTTTTTTTAATCAAACCCTGGTAGATTGTTTGCATGGGCAAATCCTTATCATCACATGCTAGAATTTGTGTGAGGATCAACATTTTGAAACCACTATTGAAGCAATCGATATCAAAACATCAAGGAGCCTTCTCCCAAAGCTTGGACTATGATAGCTTACCGGTTTAGTGCCATATTTTGCCACAAGTTTGGCCACTTGAAAAGTACTTCCTTTCAAAGGCTATATAGTCACATGGGGATTGATCCTAAATTTGTTCACAAGCCTACAATCGCTTAGAAACTTATATTTAAGGGGGGTTGAAAGCCCAATCTATAGAGAAACATCTAGTAATGAAAACAACACACCATGACCGGTTCGCCCATATGAAGAAATATTCACCAGTCATATCTAAGGAAACCTTGGAACCTTATGAGGACATGGTTCTTTGCAGTTTGAGGAAGGCAAAATTGCTAATAATTTTTTTTTTTTTTAATAGATGAATATCCATTGGACTAAAATTGTCCTAGTTTTGACTAGCCGAAGTTATTAGGGTTCTATTGCTAGCCAAAGCCTTGCAATTTTTTTGTTTAGGGAAAAATCCTTTATTATCTGTACTTCCTCTTTGATTAGATTGTCCTTGATTTCCAACTCAAGTGTTTCTCATTAGCTTGTAGTGTATAATTACTATTGTTAGTTTCCTTGTTTCTTTGGGAGGAATTATTGCGCTTTGCTCCATCCCATTTGTTAATACATCTGCTTTGCTCGTGATCCTTTTCTTTGTCGCTATCCTTTCCTAGTTCGTTTGCTATTTTTAAACAAATAAAACCCACATGGGATTCTAGTATTTTGATTGGTCTAAAAAGTTAATTAATAAAACACCTTACCAACATAAAAAAAGATTAGAAATCTCTTATCAGATTTATCAAAGCACTTCCTTATACTCCAAAAAAAATTGAACCTCTTTTATACTTGTATTTTTTAATAATATGCTCTTTGCATATTTTTTAAATATGTGAAAGCATGCAATTTATTCAGTGTTCCCATACTTGTCCTTGTGAAAAGCTTATCTTGACAAAGATAATTAGCTAGTTTATTTTTGTATAAGCTATAAGGCCTCGCTTTCAATTGATAGCATTTCTCCGTTTTTGAGGAGAATATGGTGAGTTGTATTGCTTTTAATTTTGATTTGATTTGTTCAGTTTATTCCCAAGTTTCTTGAGATATGCTTCTGCCACACATTGTGCAATTGTGGGGGATGGCATATATAACTAGGATATATAATATTATTAAACATATGCGCAGTTTGTGATTATCCAAGTATGGAAGAAATGTCCGTATAACTTGGAAACATTTTTTCATTCATTAAGAAGGTTTAAGCTTTTTCAATTTCAAGTTAGATTTGGATTGCATTAAATTCAAATTATTAAATATGAAGGAATTTGAACCGATTATGTGTATCCAAACAAATCAAATTGCCAAGAGTATGCTCTAACTAAAAGTGACTTTGTAGATCATTATGCCTATGGTGAGAAAAGACATAGTGGACCGGGGGGTGAGGTTGTGAGGGAAACAAACAGTATTTATATATCCATCTCATCATGAACTACCATGTTGGTTTAATAATCTAATAACAAAAAATTGGCTCAACCTCAATTTTGCCTTAAAAAGTGCAATAATTATAAATCAATTCCCAGCCACAACGATAAAGATGCAATTGGTTTTATATGCAATATTCTTATTATTGAAATATGTTAGGATATAAGAGGTAGAATGTTATACACCTAGGGTCCATGGTATTGTGATGCATATGAGGGTATGGAGTAGCTGACTTTTGGCTTACAAAACTTTTATGTTTAGATAGAATAGGCTCAATTTATAATGGGTCAAATGGGTAATTTATATAATAAGCTGTATTTGGCTATCAATCAGCCTAATTATTCAAGGGTTTATCATCTCACACTACTATTAGATAAGTGGTTATATATAGGGGGCATTTAGTAATGTAAATCATAATAGATCATGTAATATTTATTTTGAACGTAGTTACCAAGTTTGGAAATATGAATCCATTCGGGAGGGAAAAAAAACCTAGAATCCAGCAAAAAGTATGGAAAAATTCGGTTCGTGTGTATATATATATATATATATATATATATATATATATAACATGCAAACATATTTCAATTTACCAAATAAAGAGCTTTAATTTAACACTTGCAAAATTGATAAATGCGTAAGAGTTTCGAATTTGAATTACATTAAAAGATAGTAAAATATCCATTAGTTTAGAACATAAGCTCTTCAAACATTTGCAACATCAAATCCTGCTTCAAAATCAAAACCTGCTTCAAAATCAAAACTAGCATTAACACCATCATCTAATCCTTTTTCAAGCTCATCAACACTATTAATATTTTCCTAATCTTCTTCAAAGGATCTTTCTCCAAGATGAGGATTGCCATCTTATTTTCCAAGATTGTTTTCAAGCAATCTTAAATTGTTGTGGACAAGCACAAAATCTAAGAGTTTTTTTGGCACCGAGTCGATTTGTCTTGTTAGTATGGATCAAATCATGGGTACTCCAATTTATTTCGGTTCATGTGTGTGTGTGTGTATATATATATATATATATATATACATATATATATATATATACAAGATGCAAAAATATTTCAATTTACCAAATAAAGAGCATTAATTTAACTCTTGCGAATTGAGAAATGCCTAAGAGTTTCGAATTTGAATTACATGAAAAGATAGTAAAATATCTATTGTCTAGAGCCTAAGCTCGAAATTGATATGAAACTTAAATGTTTCAAACATTTGTAACATCAAAACCTGCTTCAAAATCAAACCCTGCTTAAAAATCAAAACTAGCACTAGCACCATCATCTAATCCTCTTTCAAGCTCATCAACACTATCAATATTTCATCTAAGATGAGGATTGTCATCTTCTTTTGCAAGATTGTGTTCAAGCAATCTTAAATTGGTGTGGACAAACACAAGATCTGAGAGCTTTTTTGTGTCTACTCTATTTCTCTTGTTAGTATGAATCAAATCATGCATACTCCAATTACTTTTGCATGCAGAAGCATTGACACATTAGTTGAGGACATGCACGACAAACTTTTGTAAATCTGGAGTAGAAGATGCATAAGTCCACCACCATGAATAGAGATCCATATTGCCAATGTCTTCTTGTGCTTCCTTGGGGGAAAACATGCCTTCTTGGTTCTTAAACATAGTCAACTGCCTTCTCACCTTAGCTTTTTTATTTTCAACACAAACCAATCTATCTATTGCTGCCAATATACACCATTTGTTACCTCTTCATTTGAATCATGATCCACATCTATCAAACTTAGGATTTAAATAGCAACCTATTGCATGTATAGGTCGATGTAACATATTCCATCAGATGTTCACAATGTACTTTTTATATTTGTTCTTTTGCTTGCTCGATGCCCTCCTACACAAAATTAATACAAGATTTCATGCCATCAGCGAACTTCAACAATTGGACAAGTTGCTCAAACACCTTTAGGATCTTCTCGGTGCTCTTTTTTGCAAAGTTTTCCTTAGAAAGCTTAGATTATGCCCATTCTTAACTAACCACAACTCTTCTCAACACTGTCCTGTCTTGCATCTCCCTTTGCGAAGTGATAACATTAGAGATGCAAATCTTGTTTCGCCATAAGAGAGAAGTTCACGCTTTGCAAATGAGCGATACAAGGTCAAGCGGTGATCAAGTGTAAACTTGAAAATTTGTTTCCCTTCTCTCACAACACTATTTAGTATTTACCGACTCCAAAACATGAGTTGCACATTGATCCAAAACAAATAAAGAAAAATGTCCATAAGAAGTTGCCCTGCTGCTTTACAATTTGCTATGTTATCCGTAAATATTTTTTTTCAATGTTAGAATGACTGATTCAATGTGTTTGAAAATGAAATCTGTAGTCTTCACATCATTGCTTGTATCAGTTGATTTGATAAACATATAACTTTTAGGGCATTGAGTCAATATATTGAGATGGGGCCTTCGCTTTGTATTAGACCATCTGTCACCTAATACAGTGCCAACTGATTTTCTCCAGTGTCTTCATTTTATTTAGTTCGCTAGATATGGATGTCACCTCCTCTTCTACTAGAACACTTCTTAGGCTTCAAAAAATGGCAATGTACCCTTTCTTGAAATTGGCGATCCCATCTATTATTGTTTTTGCATGTGGATTTCGAATAACATTGAAGGGGATGGGATTTGCATAAAAAAATCTGCCCACTAATATGTCTATCTCATGTTTTTCTTGTGGCTTCCACATAGCTTTTAAAGAAGGTTTGGACATTTGATGCCCACTTTGGCTTATTTGGATAAATGTTGGGGAGGGCATTGAGCTAGAAAATGAGCAAATGTGTCAAATTGCATTGAATTTTAGGCTTCTTTGAAGATTTAGATGTTGATTCAAGTGTCTTCATTTTATATTTGCTACTGGTCCTCCAATATAAGGGTACCGAACCCTTGTTATAGTACTTGTGATATTTGAGTCACAAAGAGTGTATATCATGTCCCTGAGATTAGCGTCTCATTGAGTAATGCATTTTATCTCAAGTAGACAACTTGCAATGATGATAGGTTGTCCTTTTTAGCCTTGCAAAAGTTTTATAAGCATTTTTTAATACACATTTAAAAATATTTATAAACACATTAAATAGACCCAAATCACATATCTTATTATGTATACAATTTTGTTTGTAATATATAATATAGATTTTAATTTAAAAAAAATTCTAAACTAAATATATAAACTTCAGTATGGTATAAACTATAAAAACACTTTTTTATTTTAACTGAATGATGTATATAAAATAAAACTATAAAAATATATTATAATATTATTAATTCTAATTTTAAATGACCTATAAAAAATAAAATTATAAAACTTTACAAAATAATAAAATTATATCATAATATTATTAATTTTAATTTTAAAAGATCTATATAAAATAAAATTATAAACTTTAAAAAATAATAAATATATACCATAATACTATTAATTTTAATTTTAAATGGCCTATATAAAATAAAAGCATAAAACTATAAAAATATATCATAATGTTATTAATTTTAATTTTAAATGGCCTATATAAAATGAAATTATAAAAATAATAAAAATATATCACAGTATTTTTAATTTTTATTTTATTATATATCACACAACTAATTTATTTGCAATATATAACAAAATTAAAATTTAAAAAAAATATAAATACTAATTTTTTAAAAACAAATATTATAATATTTTTAACCTAAATGCAATTATATTATGTTTTCTTTGTATGCATGGAGTTTGGAATATTTTCATTTATATTTTATATACTTGAATTGCAATTTGTATTATAGGTAAAATAAGTTGCGACCAGATGTAATGAGTAGAAAATATTAATATCTCGCAATCCGATTTTTTAATTTGAAGTGTGAACTTGGAGACCCCTGTTTTTAGTCGCGACTTAATGCAGAAAGTAGAGAATCTTTATATCTTGCATCTACTTTTTAAGACCAATTGTGCTTTGCTAATAGATTAGGACTTCTTTTACCTAAAGCTAATTTCCCAATAATAGGGAGTTGTTTAAGACAAATACTTGATCATATTGTTATGGCCTAGGAAAGTATTCCTTCAATTAAGACTAGCATAAAACTGGAGATATTTATTAAATTGTGTTGGCTGAAAAATTTGTCAAGGGGACAAATGTGGAATTTCAATCAACAACGTAGGGACAAAGTCCCTCTCTTATTAGAAGGCAGAGCTACCTTTATTGAAAACTAAAAAGATTGTGGAAAAGTAAACTATTCACCACAAAAATGGTATTCTTCATAGGAACTGTACTTTTAATTAGAAAGCACAAAAAAACATTAGAAAGGAAGCGAATGAGGGAAATAGAGGAAATGAATATATATAGGAATGTAGAAGGGTGACAAATCTAGCAGGCCAAACTTAGAGATGAATTGAAAGTTCAAGGGGAAGGATGATTTTGCTAGGAAGAAATCTTTCTCATTCAACATGCAGAAAAGACATCATGTATTCGTAAGAACACACAACATACACCAAAATAATTGTTTATTATTGATAACATAAATAAGATAATTATCTTGTATTTCCTTGTAAAAGCAACGTGAAACTATTGCTTTTACTCCACCAAGATTTCGCAGTTGTAGAAATTACAAATGTAGGTTGGAAGGAGGAACTCTACAATGAAATCTCTGTGTTTTGACTAATTAATCACAATTTCAACAATATTTCAAAAGAACAAAATCAAGTATACTTGGATGTAAACACATACATTGCCAATGAAGAAATCTTGAACACAGCGTGCAAATTTTTTTGGTACATTGATTCTTGATGAGTCGTAGATACAATCTCTTCTTTCTCTACCTCGCTGAAAAGTTTAACTGTCAAAAGCCATTACAATTAGCCCCGATCTTAAATTTATAGTTTGAAATGGGTTGTTATGCTGCATAAACATCTTTTTTGCGTTTTTGGGAGCTTGCAAAAACATATTAGTTAATTCACGCAACTTAAAACTTGCAAAACACGTTAAGCAATTTGCACAACTGGCAAAAGTGCTTTTTGCACAACTTGCAAAAGTACAATGACAAATTTGCACTTGTAAAAGTACAATGACAAATTTGCATGACTCAAAATTTGCAAAAATGACTAATTACATTTGCACAACATACAATGTGCAAATTTACTACTATAAAAAGTGCAATTCGAAATTGTGAGAACAACTCAAAATTACAAGAATGGAAATGACTAAAATCTATTGCAGAGCTACTCTTCTTCTTTGCTGAGGATAATCTCGATCTTCTCTTTCATTGGCGGATGTTTCTTTTGCTTATCAAATTTGTCAAGGTTTTTCTCACTTTTTCTTCATCAGGACCATCTGAATACATGAATGTTATTTCTGCTCCACAATGTATATCTGTCATCTTTTGTGATGTCCATTGAAGTCTTTTTAGCACTAAATCAAGATTTTTCAGGTTGTTTCGATATTTGATCAACTTAGAATGGATTCGTAGTTGAATGCAGATTTTGGAGTCAATAGCTCCTTAATATTCCTCTTGAATTGCTCGACAATGATGTCTTCGGCGACCACTTTCCCATCTTCATCCACAAATGTGCATTTTAGCTTCCCAGTTCCTCTCGAAATTTTAAGAATAGCATCATTTCCCATTAACTTAGAGTCATTAAACTTCTTGATGCTCTCTCCAACAGTACGAATCTTGAATTTAGCAGCTCCCAAGAACTCAGTGAGTTTTGCAATTTCCTCTGCTTGAATGACCCCTTCTTGGATGAGCTCATCTGGGCAAGTATTGGAGAAATTCTTCAATGTGGGAATCATCTCTTTTCATTTCTCTACTTCCTCTGGATACTTATCTTTGGCTTTTGTTGCCTTGTCATATTTTGATTGAATCTCAAAATACATGGTCATTGATGTGTTGATTGTGGCAACACCCTGTTGTAGAATTTTCTCAGACTATTCTTTTGTTGCTTTGCCCATGTGTCTAATTTCCTTTGCAACGTTGAGTGTCTCCATGTGAGTGATTTGCAGGACAACAAAGGAGGAGGAGATTGAATTGGCTTGATCAATTTTTCAACTACTGACGTCAATTGCTCGACATTTTCCCTAAGTTCGTCCTTGGTCACCTTATCCTGATCCATCTTTTCAAACAAGGTACCAATTGCCAACTGAACATTCTTTTTCATTCCTTACCTAGTAGCTTTTCCCAAATGTACCTTCGAGATATGATAGTTTGTGACACTATCTTTGCCCTTTTCTGTAGGAGGAACTGCTACCTTTCCATATTTGTCACCCTTATCATCTGTGATTATCCTCGACACAATCTTGGGTTTCTTCAGTGTTCGTGAAGGAAGAGTTGCCATGGTAATGAGTTCAATCTCTTAAGGCTCAACAATTTTCTTTCTTTTCTTTACTACCTCATTCAACTCGTCGGGAATTTCTGCATTGGGAGGAGGTCATTATATGAGGGCAAAATCGGAATTTGTTTGAGTCTTAGGAGAAGTTTTCAAGGCTTGGGTCTCCTCTGGTACAATTCCACCTTCTTTCTTTGAAGTAGCTATTGGTGTTTTGGGTGAAGGTGCAGGAGGCAGTTTAGTATCTTGCAGAGGAGGTGAAGGCAACAAATTATCAAGTTGAAGAGGAGCAGAGGATGGGAGCAACAATGAAGTATTTGATGTCAGGAATTGCTGAGTTGTATTTGTTACTAATGTTTGAGATTGAGCAAAGCTATCAAGGGGGACATTCGCTAAAATAGGAACACTAGGAGAATAGGAAGATTTTTATCCTAACCTGTTTATCTTGAACTTGAGAGGCCTCTGCACTAGAGCAATTTTTGGAATAGCCTCGGTTTCTGTCTCCTTTTCTATGTCTGCGGTGTCATTACTCACACCAACTGCCTTTGATGTTGTGGCTTTTGATTGGTGTTGTTTGTGAAAGCTGCCTAATGAAATTTCCTTTGGTGGTGGTGGAAACCCTGCCTTATCAACGTTTACACCTTTACTTTTCAACCACTCCAATGTCCTGTTGAACACAACCTATGTTCTGCTTATGAAGTAGACACTTTTCTGTTCCAATCACCTTTTGGAAGTTGTTCTCATCCAACTCCCTCTTTTTTGTATATTGGATCTAATGTATTTTCGTCATTTACAAACTTCTTTGGAACCTTTGCAATGCCAAATACAATGCCCTATTTCAAGGTGAATCGGGAGTAGTGTCGGATTCTCACCTCCTCATCCTAACAATCCATGCAATAGTCCTCAAAATGAGGCACATGTTGATATGTGGAATTGAGAATGTTCTCAACTAAATCTTGAGTATTAAAAGAAAGCTTGCTTTCAAATGGTTTGATGGTGACACATGTCATCTTTTCTTCAACAAATTTTGCTTTTGCCAATGATGCACATGTGTATATGCTTATAGAGATAGGAAACTTCACCCCGACTTTGTGTTTGCTCGCTAAAAGCTTGTGGGTCCCACTTAATTGTCTGACCAACTCCATCAAAGCCCGTTTGTCATCAACATATCTTGGGAGCATGTATGGTGCATTTTTGCATCCACAAATCCACAGATAAGTGAAAGTTGGAAATTGAATAAACCATTAGCCTCATCTGGAAATATTTGTAGAAGCTTCCACATATATCCTCATATTGTAGGGGTCCTGTTAAAACATTTGGATCACATATTGTAGGAACACATCATTTACCCTGCGAAAATGATGAGCACTCTCCTTCAGAGTGCGCTTAGGATAGAAGTCATATATCTTTGTAGTCTTGATACTTCCTACCATATTCAATCCATTGTAAAACCTTCTAGCAACAACTTAGACAAGGTAGGAAGTCATGTAGAACTTAGAAGTTGTTTTGACTTTTGTCAATTGCTTGTGGATGGAATCATTGACAAGCTACACCTAGTTGATGTATTGTTCATTCTTGTGAATGATTCAGATATACCTGTACATCCAAGTTTGGAAGCTTTATGCAACTGAACTTACTACCACTTTGTGCAAGAGTGTGATCATGTCATTGACCTCATTTGTTAATTCAAACCTAGATATTGTTTTGGGAAGCCTCGTCGTTGAATGCTTTGATTTTATCAACCATTGTTTGTTGATCCATTTGGAACAGGAACTTGTATTATCCTCCTAGAATTGCTGAGCAGAGGTTGGAGTCAAATAATCAAAGGACTCCCTGTGTGATAATTGGAGCAAGTTATCAATGTGCTCTGGTGCTAGGCATAGAACATACTCTCCTCTTGAGTTCTTGACTTGCCTCCTCTCAGGAGCATAGTGCTTGGCCATGGTTAGGAATAACTCCGGGCATTGCACCGAAGTTGGGAAGGCAGTTGCTTGGGCCTATCCATTGTCATGTATACTTTGACCATAATCTGACTTGATGGTCCCACTGATTCTGCTCCAGAAGTTGTCCATGTCAATATGGACGAAGTTGGGTCAAATATGTTTTCCACATTTGAGTCCATGTGTGATGGAAGAATGACCCTTTGAAATTGATATTTCATGTTTGTACCTTCTCCCTAGAGGCCCTTTTTCGCAAGACTATTCTTTGGAGTACTTTTCTTTGGGGTTCTCTTGATTGGAGTCCTGGATGTTGACATCTGATGCAGAAAAACTGCTTGTATGAAGAACCCTGTGCTCCAAATTGGTCCTATAGAAGGCAGAAAACCGAGTGTGTTTAGGCAAAGAGCGGATCCCAGAATGTGCTTGAATAGGGCTCAAGGATGACGGGTTTGTTTGATAGAGGGTTGGGTTTCGACGTGTGCGCAAACAGATATCAGAATCCGATAGCGTGCTGAGCAAATGTTTAGGATCGCTAGTGTTCAAGGTAGGGTTGTAGTCCGGCTATGCTCCAAGCAAAGACGAAGTATGAGAGTGGGTCTAGCAGAAGATCGAGACTTGATGATGTCCCAAACAGGCTCAAAGTCCGCCTTCGTCTTGAGTAAGGTTGGGATTTGATAGGGTTGCTTAAAATTGGGTTGGATTTCAGCGATGGTGTAAGTAATATTGAAAACTTGAGGTGGATTAGGGCACAGTCAAGGTTTGAACAATGTAGAAAGAGGTGAGAAAATCCAACAAATATACTAGGAGAAAAGTGGACTCCATCGTGTTTGTTTTGGAGAAGCTTGGATCCTGAAGCTGAGTCGAAGAATGTAAACCCTAGTTCTTCATCGATGGAGAAGACCAAAATGAGGATGCCTGCAATGTGAAATATCACGAGAAAGTAAGGAGTGGGGAAGACAAGGATTGCAAGGAAGGATGAAAACTACAAGAGAGGATGAAGCGAAATGAAGGAAACAAGGGATTTAAGCCAAATGCAAAAAACCTTAAAGCGTGTGGGAGCAACTGCCATGGAAATGGCGAATTAATGGTAGAAAACTTGGATGTGTATAAGCTAGTATCGGAATATGCAGGGGTGCAAGTAGGGATGTCGGGTTCCGACAATGTTGGAACATGTTGCGGGTTTTGCGATGTTGGTTTGTAAGGGGATCAAATTTCATTGGAGTTGTCTGTGAGTGCGTCGGGTTGTGGTGTGTGGTTGAGCACATGTTGGGTTTTGCTATGCGCGCAAGCATATGGTGGATTTTGACGGCCTGCTAAACTACAGGTGGAAATCCACTATGGTTAGCAAGCACCCAAATTCCGATAGGACTTAAAGACTTAGAATTTTTCACTTTTTCTTGATTTTGACCAAGTTGACTGCTAATGATAAATCTTCTTGAGGGGACTCTAATCAACTTGAACTAGGTAATTTTAACAAGTTCTGACTTGGTATGACCTCATTTGACTGATAGTGGTCAGAAGACTCAACATTTTGACTTTTTGACCCTTGTCCAAAACTATTACAAGATTTGGTCATTACCAAAGCGTATGGTAATTTATCATTGTCCTACTCATGAATGATTCTTTAGCAATTTGGATTTGATAGCAGATGGATTGAATGTGTGTTGAATTTGTCAAATCTTTAGCATTTTTCATTTTCATCAATGGGATCCCCTCCACATTCTTCAAAAGTTAAAGAGAAATCGACAAGGAGGCCCATTGTCTCCCTTTATTTTTATTTTGGAATAAGGACTGCGATTGCTCCAATGACATGGGAATTAAGTTGGATTCATGGGCTTCATATTCACAATAATTTACTTGCAATCACACATCTTCAATTCATTGATGATTCTTTCTTGTTGGGAGAAGCTACAAATCAAGAAGTTTAAGTTTTTTCACCAAGCTCTCCAATTTTACATTAGCATTTGGGTTATTTATCAATGCAACAGAATCTAGTGTGTATCTTATCAATATGGGACCACAAATCATTGCTCTCATTTCATCTACATTGAATTTCCCTATAAAGCAATTTACCTTTATGTACTTAGGGCCAAGCTTTATTTGGATAAATGCAAAGATGCAGATTGGAATTTTCTTATTGACTTGCCAATTCAACAATTTCGGTTATGAACAAACATATGGATATCTAAAGTAGGTTGATTGGTTTTAATTAAATAAGTGTTTCAAGCAATATCATTTAATCAATTTGTGATAGCGTTAATTCCTAAGTCCATTCCCAAAAAAAATGATAAGCTACAAAGGAAGTTTGTTTGGGAAGGTTTCCAAAATGCTCATAGATGGCATTTAGTTAAAAGTGAGAAATGATCACTCTTCCAAAATCACTAGGAGTCTTGGGTTTGAGATCTTATTTTGGGTTTGAGATCTTCTTATTTAGCGAACTTATCTCTCATAGCCAAGCTATCTTGGAGATGGCTCAAGGAAATGAAAGCACTATGGGCTGGCTTATTACACAACAAAGTTTGTCCTCACTTGGCGAACCATTGTAGAGGTCATGCCAATGCTTCTCATGGATCCTACATAATGAATAGTATGATGTAAGCTAGAGGCCTTATCCAACAAGAGCTTGCTTGGGAAGTTGGTGATGGTAGCCTTGCTAATTTTTGGCACTACTCTTGGAATGGTTATCTGCTCTTAGCCTAGAATCCTTTACTTACTACTATTAAAGATATTTTTGTGCACTCAAACTGGAATCATGTGAATATGTTATTTAGGGGAATTCTAATAATGAACTTTTCATACAATGGAAGCCTATTAGTAGCTGGCTTCAAGCTCTATACATGTGTCAAAGGAAAATTTTATGGGATATTCTCAATAGCCGAAAGATATTAAAATCTAATCAAGAGGATAAGTTGTATTGGGGGCATTTTTCCTCGATATATTATTCAATTCAAAAGGGTTACTTGAAGACTTTTTAGATTCACTTAGGTATATTTCCCTCCATTCCTTGGAGTCACAAGTTATGTACCAATATTGTGTGGCCAAAAATATCTATATTTCAGTGGACCATCCATCAAGATGAACAATTAACACAAGATAACCTTACTAGAAGAGTTATGTATAGTTCTTCTCAGTGACTATTATACTTTACCCATAATGAAGATGAAATTCATCTTTGCTTTCAGTGTCTATATTCTCAACCAATGTGGGATCCCTGGGCAATTCTCATGCGGAAAACAATTTCTTGGTAGTCTTTGATTGAAGAGACATACAATCATTGGCAGTGGTAATTGTTCCAATTGATTACTCTCAATGAATTATGGAGGAAGGGTTCTCTTCTTATTCCTTCATGGGCAAAATATGAAACGAGCGGAAAAATTGCCTTTTCTAGATTACAAATTGACCTGTCCAAATGTTTTGGAAGACAATAAACAAATGATGGAGGAGGATATGAGAACTAACCAAACATAATATCTAAGGAATAGTATGCCAAGGGAAGAAAATAAGATTATTAAAGACTGCTTCCCTTCTTGTGGTGAGTATTTCAAGAATGTAGAGGTACAAGCATATTACCTTCTTACCACTTTGATTGTTTACAATTATATCATAATCAATGTATTATTCACACTAATGGAGCCACTGAAGGGAATCCAGGGATAGCGTGGAAGCATTCAAGATTATAGATGCAAAGTTCTAAAAGTTTTTGGCCAAATTATTGAAATTTTTTCTAATAACATCGTAGAAGTTTTGGCCATCGAACAAGGACTCAGTCTAGCTAAACAACTATTCAATAATATTGCTGTATTCTCAAGATATTGGATAGCTGTTGATAAAATTAAAATGCAACATGCTGAATATAGGATATATTTCTATTTTTGACTGTATAATTGAAGATATAAAGAAGATATTGTCAGAATTCACCAACATCGGTTTTTGTTTTACTCTTAGATCAAACATTGTGGTGGTTGATTTTATTAAAAATTTAGCCATTGACATGAAAAGGTGGAATTATGGATGGACGAAGACTTGGAATTGATATCAACTGATAGTGTCAGGGACCTAAAATCTATTATAGACAGATAAAATGCTTCCTATTTATAATCATGTTGTAGAGAGGGATTGAAAGCTATGATTGTATTCTATTAGACAATGTAAATGCATAAATGATCTCATGATATATTGCTCTACTTTCAGATTGGTTTGAATGCTAGATCATTCACCCTACGAGAAACATGTAATTGCTATTCTTTTAATATGAGTTATACCCTATTATATTAATTTTAAAAAATCTTGAAAACCTAAATAAACCTTTAACATATATACCCCTTTAAAAATAAGTTATCTGATGTCCATGTAATTCAGTTTGTTCCAATCATATATATATGTATGAATGTATATAATTCAGTTGTTTCCAATTGTATATTCGATTGGAACCAACTGATTATATATATATATATATAAATTTTGATTGAAACCAACTGAATTATATATATAAAATATTTGATTGGAAAATCATGTTGTAGAGAGGGATTGAAAGCTATTATTGTATTCTATTAGACAATGTAAATGTATGAATGATCTCATGATATATTACTCTACTTTCAGATGGGTTTGAAATTTGAATGCTTGACCATTCACCCTACGAGAGACATGTAATTGCTTTTCTTTTAATATGCGTTATACCCTATTTTATTAATTAAAAAAAAATCTTGAAAACCTAAATAAACCTTTAACATATGTACATCTTTAAAATAAGTTATCTGATATCCAGGAAATTGAGTTTGTTCCAATCAAAATATATATATGAGAAAAATCAGTTGGTTATATAAAGTTCAGTTGGTTCTCTCTTTATATAAAATTCAGTTGGTATATATATATATGATTGGAACTGACTGATTTTTATATATAATTCAGTTGGTTCCAGAACAAACTGAATTATATATAAAAATCAGTCAGTTCCAATCATATATATATATACCAACTTAATTTTATATATATAGAGAACCAACTGAACTTTATATAACCAACTGATTTTTCTTATATAGATCCGACTGAACTATATATATATATATATATATATATATATATATATACCAATTGAATTATATATATATATAGAGACCCAACTGAACTTTATATAACCAACTGATTTTTCTTATATATATATATAGATCCGACTGAACTATATATAGTCAACTGAAATATATATATATATATCATGCGAAAAACCAACTATATATATACTTAATATATATGAATATTAGTTAGTTCCAAATTTCAGTTTTATATATATAATTGACTGAATTTTTATAACCAGATTCTCATGCAGAAAACGAACTATACATATACTTAATATATATGAATTTCAGTCGGTTCCATTATATATGATTGAAACTGACTGAATTACATGGATATCAGATAATTTATTTTAAAGGTGTGCCCCTCAGAAGCTAGTTTAAAACAAGGTTTTAAAAAGTGAAAACAAAGTAGGATATATTTACCTTAATTATTTAAGTTGAAAATTTGAAAATAGACATATTTTATAAAGAAGATTTATCAATTTGTATTTTTTTGAAGTTTTATTTATTCACACTGAACTCTTTAAATTTTTGTAAATATACTTTTATATATATTATTAGAGGCCTATATTTTTTCTTACCAAAAACTAGAGACCAATGCTCTCTTTGAGGAAGTAAGAAAATAGTTTCCTTCGCCACTATATACTTGTTTTAAAACATGTTATTATATATTTCATATTTCTCCTCTACATACGTGGTGAGGGGTATTGCGTGTAAAATCTATCCATGAACCCTGAGGGATTAACACATTAACAAATGTTTATTGAGATTTGGGCTTGGATGGGTAAAAAGAAAGCTCACCCATTTTACCGCTTGAGCTACCCCTCATTGCCACAATATAGTTAGTGATATTGAAAAAAGTATCGTATATAATGAGACTCGAAGAGAGACTGATGCTGGCTTTGAGGAAGTTAAAAAGTTATTTCCTTCACAGCCATATATTTAGTGATGTTCAAAAAGCATCGTATCAAATTAGATTTGAATACATTTGTAAGGGTACTAGGTTCTTTTACAAATTGTGCCGGTAATGTTCAAGCCAACATTCATTATTATAATTTAAGTACATCCCAAGTTTCCTTATGTAGGAGACCCACCTTGTAAGAGAGCCTTAAGAAACGCCCAACTTGCAGGTGGCTTTTTAGAAGATTACAGGTGACCCCTTCTTTTAATGAAGGGGTTGGGAAAACTTTCTTTCCAAAAAGAAGTTGCAACTTAACGATTTTAAGCTTTCTAATCATGATTTACTATGTTTTTTGAGGTCAGATATTTTGGTAAAATTAAATCATTTCATTTCAGGAAAGCTTTTAAGTGAATTACTGGTTACCAGTTCCCTGAACATGTAAATAAAAAAATTTAATTTTTTTAAATATAAAAAATGATATTAATGTTTTACTGTTTCCTGAAATATAGTAAAAAAAACATATTGGAAAGTATTAAAAAGGGAAATATGAGAAGAATTCCATACAAAATATTATAGTAAGGGTTTAGAAATTTATCCCCGAAGAATAGAATATGGTCAGGGTGAAGTACATATCACACGAATATTTCATACGCATGGGGCAATTCTGGAAGAAAGCAATCTATATACCTTAATACCATTTGAAATAACAATATTGAAGATCCAATCTTGATGATGCACGCTACATATATATGCTCAAATATTTCGATCCACTTGAGGAGTGGGATGCCTCCCTATTTGCTCATAGGATTGAAAGTTTTTAATAACGTCCACGAGGCCAATCAGCCTATGGGACCCAAGAGCAAAACCAGCCAACAAGATACCAAATAAACTGCCCCACACTGCTACTTCTGCCTTTCCTCGATTTCTTTGCTAAGCTTGGATCTTCTGTTATGACTTCTAGTCAAGGAGTCTGCTGTTTTCGCTATCTTTTCCTCTTCAAACAAAGTTGTAAGTGCTTCACCTTGTAGGATATCAACGTAACTACTCCGAATGTCCTCATATGCTATACATTCCATGATGAAATGCCATTTTGTTTCCACTGATCCGGACTTGCAAAACTGACAAACCCTCTCTGACCATTCCTCCTTGGGTGCTTTCGATCTCCCTGTTTTGCATCTAAGATGGTAATTCATACTTGGAATCAAGATTGCAATTTTTCCAAAATACAAATTACACAAGATGATGTGGTGCTCCTTCTCTAATGGAGATAATGCTTAGGTGATTATAATATATTTGTACATGTCAATAAAAATGAATGTACAAGTATATGCTTGGAAATCATACAAATATTCTATCCAAGCATCAAAAGATAACCTGTTATTCATGTCTTCCTCACAATGGTGATAGAGATAGATTTGAAGAATGTTCTTGCATGCTTGCTTCTTTCTTGGTGAGCTTTGCTTCTTCTTGTTGCAGCATTGTAGGCTGTTCTTCTTCCCCTTTTTCTCTTGGCTATTCTTATTTACTTGCCTTGTTCTTGGGGTGAAGACAAGGATGTTGATTACAACAGATTACATTCCAATGCTCATTAATCTTGCAGTGGCTACAAAAATTATTGTTCTTGCACATACTCTGGAAAATGGTTTCTTACTTCCTTGGAGTGTGACTTAATTTTTGGCTTGCTCTTCATGGTATATGGAAGGGTGATTTTTAGTTTTCTCCTTATTCCTAAAGAGTGCCTTTGTGATGGATTGCTTCTTCCAACAGAAAGTCACACAATGGTTACTCTTCCAACAAAAAGTATATGTATGGTGATCCCAAAATTGTATGCCACATGGCCTCTTCTTTCACATTGGAAGCAATTAATGGAAGTTTATCTTTTACATGCCTTATTGGGTTGCCTTTATGCATTCTTGCTACCTTGCTTGGCTTTCAAAGTGGTGATGCTTTTTGAGTTTCATGGACTCCTTTGTTGACCTCCTCCAAACTCTCGCATAACGTGGAGGGAGTGATGATGCATGAATTTCTCCTTCTCCATTATTTGAAGGCTGCCTTCTCTTTGGAAGTGATGCTTCTTTGGCCATTTGAGGTGGCAAGTTGCCACGTTTCTCTTTATTGGAATGCTGCTCACACTTTGGTGATGACACATACTCTTCATTAGCTTTTACAAAAACAATTTCAGAAATATATTAACCTCCTTTGCACATACTTTGGTGTAGAGGTGGCTTCAAATCCTCCTCTTTGGAAGTTACTCTTTCTTGGGCTGCACTAGAATATTCTCCTACCTCCATTTTGCTATTAACAAACCCTAGGCCTGCATATTGTGTTCTTTCGCCAACCTCAATGGAATTGAAAATTTCTTGACCATTCTTTCCAAAACCCTTTACCACTATAGCCCATCTTCTTTATTAACTTGCAGTTAGTATACTTTTGAAAGATACCAAGGGACTCGATTTGCTTTCCATTAGCAGAAATAAAAATGGGAGAGGTATTTACCTTGCTTGCTCCATAGTTTGTCTACTTTGTTTAGAGGTAGTTTTCTTTGTAATAAGGCACTCCTCTTTCCACTTTGCCTCTTCACATGCTTCTTGGAGCTTTGACAATTTCTTCTCCTTTGAATTCTACTCTTGTTGCAAGTTTTCCATGGTAGAAAACTATTTCTCTCTAACGTGTCTATTTTTACATAAATAGAATTTCCATGTGTAGACAATTGAGCTCTACACTGATCCATCTTCTCTAAGGAAGTTTGTGTTGCTTACCATACTTTTGTCATGGTTTGGGCATCTTGTGTGAATACTTTCATGTTTTAAATTGAACTCTTTCTTTTAATCTCCTCCGATTGTTTCTTCCACTTTTTACAATATTTCTTCATTTTTTTACTTTCTCCCCTAATCTTGGCCACCAACCTTTCATAGGTTGCTATCTCTTGTTGCATTTGGTCCTTCCTCTTGAGCTCTTCACACTCATCTTGAGGAGATGGAGTGTACTGTTTGGGTGCGGAAGAACCTTCTTCTCGAGGCTTGGTCTTCTTTTTTGATTTGCCGATAGATTAGCCTTGCATCTTACTGCATTTTTGTTAAACAAATAATATGCAGTCTTGCTGCACTTTTTTTGAACAGTTAGTATGTTACCTTGCTAATACACACAAACCTCAATGTGCTTGAAAATCCCTCCACAAGCCACTAGGAACTTGCTGCTCTGACACCAAATATGATTTGTAAAGTTGTGAAGACTATGTTTGTTACAAATTCACAAGATAAACCATGTTGCTGGTTTAGTGAATTTCCTTCTGAAATTCGATATACAAAGGTAATGTTAAATGC
Organism: Torreya grandis; assembly: GCA_037957365.1. Taxonomy (NCBI): domain Eukaryota; kingdom Viridiplantae; phylum Streptophyta; class Pinopsida; order Cupressales; family Taxaceae; genus Torreya; species Torreya grandis. The sequence continues at coordinate 736,946 of JARHVA010005198.1, read as the reverse complement.
GAGATGCAACAATTAGCTGCCTCATACATCCAATATGTGGAATTCGAATGTGTGAATGGGCAAACATCTTCTACACAGCCATATGAATTACAATTACATCCATTACTTCTAAGACAAATGCTTAAAATGCTCATTCTTTCCAAGAGACCATACATTCCATGACAATTACCATGAACAGCATGAAAGGAAAAGAAATCAAATGCACGCACATGCATGAAAATTCTCACAACACAAGAATTTACCTTGGAGAAACCCAGTGTAGGAAGACTTGATCTTGCAACTAGAGCTTTATGGCTTCAATTGAGCTGAAAGAAGCAAAGATACAATGGCGCTACGGCTCCTATGTGAGTAAGTACAAGTGCATCTCAACTTGGAATACCTCCTTATTCCTCCTACAATGTTTCCTGCTTGCTGCTATGCAATTCCTCACTACTTTGAACTGCTGCAATATAAATAAGTTATCTTAATTATAGATTTAGCAGAATTAAGAGGTGCAAAGACACCAATGACTTTTCGTTTTCCTCTGCGAAAAGAGGTACCAAATTCATTTGCCTCTGATTTTGTCTTTCTAATACCCACTTGGAAATAGTATGATCCGACTCTCTGGAAGGCATTGTACATTGTGTCTTTCAACAACATCTATACAAAGATATTTACATTGTACTTACAGATTTACAAATCATTCTGGATCAATATTATTGTATTTATTCTGATCAAAATTTAATGTTAGCCTATAATTGACTGCTTGCAACGTTCTTGAAAATGTATTTCAAAAGCTATAATGTGGTGGTGTGTTCACACTAAAGCTTAAAGTGGCTTTTTCCTAACTAGCTTAGTTATGTCTTGGTTCACATTATAGTAGGCTTAAGCTTGATTTAGAGAGGTTGTTTATTTGTTATGAGTGACAACTCATGCAGAATTTTTGAGTGCAAGTTTAGCGACTCTAATATTAATTTGTTCTCTGTTCATCTGCCATTATTTTGTAGGTTTCTTGGAAGAAGTTTTTTTGAGGTATTCTGGAACACGCAGATATAGAAGTGTTTTGGGACAAAATGGACCTCATTGTCGAGTCCAAAATGTCCAAAAACCCATATGGGCACTTTCAATTTGTCCAAAACGGACAATATTGAAAAATATCAATTTTTTTCTGGGTTTCTAGTATCCCTGCCATTGCCGTATGGCCATAAGGCTAGATCTTTATGAAAAAAATAATGCAGGTACACCCTGCTGTGTGAAGTTTCCAAAAAAAAAGATAGAATTTTTTTTGGAGGTCTATTCAACTCTATACTATACCTATCACCACTGCCCAAGCTTTTTCAGTGGCCGGCGATACCTCCCACAGTCAACACATTGGCTAGCGTTCATTTGTTGGTGTGACATTGGCATTAATAAGTGCATTGGGTGTGTTATTGTTTTGTTGGCATTCACAATTGGTGTTGACATTGGGATCCGTGTTAGTATTGGCATTGGCATTTGCAATGAATTGGCTTGATTATAATTGATGCATTTGAACCGTTCATTTTCTTCATCGTCTGCCACTTGCACGGCCTCTCCATGGGATTCTTCTCACAAATCAATGTTGCTACCATGTGCATTGCCACATTAACACTCCACACAAGTTCGCCGACTTTTCAATAAGGTTTTTTATTTCAAGTATTTTGATTTTAAATATCAAATTAAAATTTTAAAAAGAGTTTTTTCTATCTACATTTTAATGAGAGAGTGGTCTATTGGAAAATTATTTTTTGTTAAAACCTTGAAATAACCAAAAGGTCACAGTTTCAAATCCCTTGTGGCCCATAAACGAGTCTTTTTTGCAAAATGATTTTTTTCCTTGTGTTGTTGGGCTGCTAAAAGTAACAACCAAACTTTGCGAAGGCATTTTGGCTCTTTCGGAAGCCCAAAGTGGTGTTTTCTTTTTTCACCCTGACTATTTTTCACGCTCTAGGTAGTGGTGTAGTTAGTTTTTCAGATTGAGTAGCCAATTCCTAGAAATTTTAGCTTCTTTCAGAATTTGCATTATAGTCGTAGTTTTTTGGACCTTCCAAAGCCATATCTTTTGATAGGGAACTCGGATTGAGTCGTCATTTTGTTTTGGAAGTACACAATTTTCCATGCTCTTTGCAATTGTACCATCACATTTGCTCTATTATGTCTCTAAATTGTACTTTTAAGCAAAATTTGCCCATTTAAAACTTTAAAATCTGTTGTAAATGTACTCTCTATAAAGTGCCACCTCTTTTCTGCTAGGGGATATTTTTTTGCATTGTGTACTAAAGTTTCTGGGAGGGCCTTATTGTGCCAATCATTGTTAAAAACTACATCATTGTAACCAGTTGGGGGGGAGGGTTCATATTTTTTAGTGTTTTTTTTGCTTGAGGTTCATTCCAAAGCCTCGTTGTGCCTTATTGTAATGGCTTCATGCCACAACCTCCACACTATCATGCATGCCAGTAATACCCTGCAATCATAAAATGATATTCTTTTCTATAGAATTTTTGTTCACTTTAGGGGATATGATTAAGTACGTAGAAAAGAATAGGAAAATAAAAGAAGCAAAACTCCATTCTCATCTCCCTTATTTTTGGCAAATATGCACTCATACGCTCATTGCAGAACACAATTTCTAGTTTTGCAGCATCAAATTGATGCATTCGACACACATCCCTTTGAGCCTAGTCCATCATGTGATTCACTACCTGTTTCTAATTCTAGTACACATTCGCTTGATGCGCTTTTAGATTGCGACCCACCAGATACTAAGTCACCTACTGTAACTAATGCTCCTGTTGTTGCACTGCTTGCTCACCTCACTTTCCATTAGCCTGGGTATTTGCTCGATTCATTTGAGAAGCACTCTATTGCCTTTTGTTCTCACATGATTTGTTCCATGGGTTATCTTGACAAACGTATTGGTAGATACTCATAGGGTATTGTTTCTCCTATCCAACTTGTTCAGTCGATTTCACACCACAATATTGGTTTTGACGTAGGGATTTCATCTTCATTGGGGTCATTTGATAACAAAGCTCCCGTTTTTGTTCGCGTTACTCTTCATGAAGATTTTGTACAACACATGAGCTCTGTTGCACCTCCACTCAGGCCTGAGAACCCTAAGACTACAACTCTCAGACATGATCAACCTAGCACACATTCAAATGTTTCCTTGCATGCACCGGTTGTGCACTTAGCAACCAATCACATGCATGTATCTTTGTCGACTGTTTGTATCCATCTTCAATGGATATTAGATCACTTGTGGCGTCATTGCAAGTGTTCTTGGTGAGGGCTCTATAGGTGTGGCTCCTCCACTATATAGCTCTTAGTACGCTCACTGCTTCTCCTGCCTTTTGATGTTCATTTTATTAGTTGAGCGCTCTTTCTGGTGGTTGTCTTGGGAACTATTATCTTGTTATTGATGGCGTCTTCTATAGATTGGCAGGATTCTAGAGTTCCTTGTGTCATTTGGTGCGTTTGTTTTTTATGGGATCATTTTGTAGTCGGATTAAGTCTACAAAGCCATGAAGGGTTTGTTGTTTAATCCTAGTCTACCCTCATGCGTGTGTGCTCCATTCTGAGTGCTATTTTATCTGCTTCAGTTGCTTGACTCTCCCATCACCAGGGCACGTTCTTGAGAGGTATTTTTATCTTCGTCATCTCTTCAACAAAATGACATTTTTCTTTTTGTAAGGACGTATTATGTTGCCAACAGTGTTAACTTGGCCATGTTCGAGTAGTTGGCTTTATCCCCTCGTACAATTTTTTCGCATCACTCCACCTAGTTAGCAGTATGGTGTGGTGTGGTGTAGATGCTACTTGTTCGAGTGTTATTTTCCTTGCTAACCCCTTGGGATACATCTACTTTAGGCAGTTGATCGAATTGAGTTTGGTAACTCTTTTGTACTTATGACACCTTTGATAGTTTGTTTTTTCACAAGGATCTATTCTATTGTCTACAATGTCAATTATTTTTTCAGTGATAAAGCAGTGGATCCAAACCACTTGTGCAAGATTGAGTTCTTTGGTGAGTTTCTGTCCACCAAACATCTTCTTTAGCATTGTGCGTGAGTCTTGAGCCATTGCTTCTTGGGACACGCTTTGCAGCATATGTTATCTCCTCCACTATGGGGTATAGTGTAGATGCTACTTTTTTGAGTGTTGTGTTCCTTGTTAATGCCTTGGGATACGTCTACGTTAGACAGTTGATTGATTTTAGTTTGGTAAACTCTTTTGCACTTTCGACACCTTTGACAGTCTCCTTTTCGTAAGGAGCTATTTTGATGTTTACAATGTTACTTTTTTTAGTGATCGCGCAGTGGATCCAGACCACTTGTGTAGGATTGAGTTCCTTAGTGACTTTCTGTCCATCAAACACCTTCAACTTTGGGTATGAGTATTAAGCCATTGCATCTTGTGATGCATTACAACATATGTTAGCTCCTCCACCATTTAAGTGGTTTTTTGAGAAACCTTGTGGTGCCTCATTTTTCCCAATTACACTTTATTGTACATGGGTACTTGATTTGACCTAGTTGCCCAAACCCATATTTGAGGATTTGTCTTCTTGCTTTTCTCTTTTTTTTCTCTCGCATTCTATGGTTAAGGGAGGGTGTTGGTGTGTTGACACTAAGCCAGTAGTGGCTTTTTCCTAACTAGCTTAGTTATGTCTTGGTTCACACTATAGTAGGGTTAAGCTTGATTTAGGGAGGTTGCTTATTTGTTATGAGTGACAACTCACTCATAATTTGTTGAGTGCAAGGTTTGCCACTCTAATATTAGTTTGTTCCCAACAATAATTAGTTGTGAAATAAGCTTTCTAGTTTATATATTCCTGGGCTCCCTATTGTAATGTTGGTGGATTGTACATCATTGAGATGAGAATAATATATGCAGATTCTTGAGTTCATATCACTGTGTCTAATGACCTATGCTTTGCACTGTGGTAATGGTATGCATATTTGAACTTGGTAGATGAGTATCCATTTCTTAGATATAATTAACTTTAAAAAATGAGAATTATTGCTCATAAATTCTGTTTACTTAATTGAATGGCAATGTCATTTCAAAACATGAAATCCTTTTTGATACCTAGCCTGTAAGTTTTCAAGTGGAGATTGTATTTGTCTTTGAGGTGGTGTATGCATGGCTATATTACGTTTAAATATAGTCACTGGGAGATGTGGTTATGGGGAGGGGGACAGGGAACTGAGTTTCATGGTGACTATCTTTTAACGTCTTGTTTGACAGTTGTATTCAATTTACTAGAAATTTAATGCTTTTGACTGCTGTGCTTGCTTTGACCAAGGATACAATGTATTTGGCTGATGTATAAACTAACCTATTAATATTGAATGTAATAGATATTTTTAAATACTAGAAATTCTAAATTTTGTTGTCGATATTAATGCACTTATTCCTAACTAAAATTAATGTTGCTTAATCTATAATTGACTCCCTATAGAGATTTTGAAAATGCATTCCTGCAGAAACTTCCATTCTAAAACCTAAAATTTACTGTAAAAAATGAGAATTATTGCTTATAAATGTTCTTGTACTTCATTGAGTGGAATCTCATTGTAAACACATGGAATCCTCTTGATATTGGGGATTTGTAAGTTGTCAAGTGGAGATTATATTGGTCATTGAGGCTGTATATAAATCCACTTGCCATTGGTGTTAGATTAATCAGCTAAGTTTCTAGGAAACAGAAATGGAAATGGAAATAGGGCTGAAATGTGGAAACACGGATTTTCAAAAAACCCTTGGAAAATGACACAGAAATTTCCTTACAATATATTATAAAAAAATATAAACATAGATAAAAAAAAAAATGCATAATATTCATTTTTAGTCCATAAAAGATAGAATACTTGCAAAATATAGTATTCATGGAACTTACTAATGAAATCTTTAGATTCTAATTTCAATTTCACTTTATTTAAAATCAATACCCATGAAATGAGCAGACCGGATTTTAGTTTTAAATTATTAAACTTTTTTCTAGCTTTTGTTTTCTTTTCAATTTTAACTTTACATTATTATTATTATTATTATTATTATTATTTTTTTAAAATTTTCTTTAAATTTATTTTTATCTATTTTTTAATAGGATTTGTATATTAATTTTACTTTTTAATTTTTTTTTTCAAATTGATTTGTTTATTTATTCATTTTTAATTTATTTTGTTTTTAATTTGATTAATATTTGTATTTTATTATTATTTCAATTAATATTTTGTCTTTATTTTAAAAAAATTATTTATTTTGTAAGTTTTATTTCCTTTTATATTTTTATTTCACATTTAATCTTTATTTTTTATTTATTTTATATTCATTTTATTTTTTAATTTAAAAATTCATTTTTTAAAATTTATTTTAATAGTTTTAAATATATTAAATTTTATAATTTTATGTTTTTTAATAGTTCGAATTTATAGGTGATTTTTTTTTCCGTTTTTTATCCATTGGCAAACTTAAACCAAATTTGATGCTTGTCAAACTTGAACTCGAACCTTGTGATTTAGCAAAATAGTATTAAGTCAGGGAAACATAAGGTTCACAACTTAATAAATTTTAAGTCAACTTAAAAACACCTTAAAAAGTAACTCAAGTTTAAAAAGACTTTTCCTTCCAAAATTAAATCAAACTATCTCCACACTTAGATTAGGTTTATCACAACCATTGGATTGAGCAAATCCTAAAAGTTGCTCTAATCCATAAGGTTGCTAAAGAAAGGTCAACTTAAGATTTGGAGGCTCATTTGTAACATGAGCAAGGTTGCGAGGAGAGGGAGAGAGGGGAAAGGCTTGTCAATGCCTTGTCCTTCCTCCCTCAAACAAGAACAACGCTTCCATGGATCCTCAAGCTAAAGGTTGCCATGGAGGTGGAGGCTTCATAGATTTTTTGTAGAGTTAGTTTCATTTGAGGATTAAAAGCGCAGAAGGCTTCAACTCATGTGTAGTGGGTGTCCATTGTTTTAGATATATTTTCAAAGTATGCATTGTTTGTTTTGTTGGTCTTGTTATTGATTTGCAAGTATAAGTGTATGCTTGAAAACAGATGAAAGCTTCATGCAACCTTCAAGGCCCCAAGGATAGCTTCAAGCAATTTTGACCCTCAAAACCATATTGCTAAGGCATTTGTCAAAATATAAGCGAGTTATTCAAGTTTAGGGTTTTTTTTAATGTATTAACTTTTTTACACTTTTTTCGCTTTTTTTAAAGAAAGATTGCTCCAGAAACCCTTGGGAACATGCTGTCTTGGGCTTGACCTGCATTTCTGATGCGCTTCAGCAGTGTTTCAAATCTACATTTTTTCCTGGAAATGTATTTAGGCTGACACGGGAGGGCTGGGGGGCGTTTCCTGCATGCTAGTTGATCAGCACATGTTGATATCGTAGGACGTTCATAAATCCTCTTGTTTCTGGGGGGTTTGTAAATAATCCTTTTAGTATGTATTGATATGAGTTTTGGCAGTCTATATTTCCTTTTGTTATTAAGGTTTGTAAATGCTCACACGAGGTATGGTCCTTGGGAAGATGCTTGTGACTTCCCCCTGTTCTGTGGAGTTTGTAAGCCAGATCCAAAGGATTGTGTGATTGATGATAGGGGAGTCAATTGAAAAGTGATGATAATATTTACGGATTTTATACATTCTTGGATAGTGGCTAGATGATGGAGACATTGGTTGGAGTTCTAAATTATTGATGCTTTATTGGACATGGTTTTCAAAACTAGGACGTGGTATAGTGAAGGTCTTCATCTATCCTATGGCTATTGGGTTATGTTACTAATGTTTATTTATTTATGTGTTGTTACAAGAATATCAATATCGGTGTCTTGTACTTTGTCATTGTTTGCAAATATCTAGGTGGGAAGGTCCTTAACATGAAATTGCTCTTTCTTCTTCCCCTGCCAGTTACAACCAAACTTATAGCGCGTTGATAAAATTATGCTACCGTAACAACCCTTTCCATTGAATTGTAAAATCAATGGTTGAAAAGTTATCATACAATACAAAAGATTCAAATGAATACTGCTAAAAAATGACATTCAACCAAATCATTAGCAAACAATTGCACACACACTCTCTCTCTCTCTCTATATATATATATCTATATATATATAAATATATATATTCATTCCCTCCACAAGGAAAAGAGAGCCAAATATAAACTAAAAATCCACCAATTCTTGATTGACAACCTAGAAAATGGAAACTACTCACCATCCCTTGATACTACAAGTGAAAAATGATATCCATAAAGCCGATCTCCATGAAAATAAAACTATTGAAGAACTATTGCACATGTTGAAGATAGATGAGCCTGCCCTCACAAATCAGAATTGATATCCATAAGAAAGATCACCAACAACGGTCAAAACTATCGAATAACTATTACAACAAAATTTTACAAACCCATTCTATAAAAAATGTTGAAGGTAGAGGAGCCCACCCTCATGCTAGATTGATTTTTTTATATTTCAATTCACATGCTAAACTTGTAAAAGAGAGAATAAATAAGCAAGAGACAACAACTAAGGGGCTATGCTTCACAACTCAGAAATAACAAATAGAATCGATTCCATTTGAATTCTAATGTCTTTATACAGAATTTGAGATGTGAAGCGTAACAAGAGGACTTGTCTACCATAACAACATGCCTCTTTAAACATGTACGAGTCATGGAAGATGTAATCATGCAAGCACATACCACATAAGGAAGATAAAAAAATACTAGGATATAAATACAGACAAGGAGCCTTAAGATGCCAAAAACATTAGACACTACCAGCAATATATACTAGAATTTATTCAATCCTTTAAACTAATGATAAATAAATTAAGGGAATCGCTATTCAGAATCTTTAAGATACACCTCTAGTCCAAGTTATGTTTCATATGAGAAAATATGTTGATCTGCAAACTCCTAAGTACAATTGCTTAAAAGAATCTGCAGAATCACAACTTGCTGTCCTACTTAGATTGAACTCTAAATTGACAGTTTTGAATGCTTTAGGGACCTAGAAGGAGTGTAGGATGTTGCTGGAACATGAAACAAAACTTGGAGTACGTAAGTTAGAATGTAAACAATAGTGAACGACAAGAACAATAGCATAAAACACATGAGTATTTTGACCTGAAAAACCCCAAGGTGTGGAAAAACCAGTTGCAAGTGGAAACTGCACACGTTCCTTATCTTTCTTATGGCCAAATTCACAAGGAGATTTAAAACAATTTCAACAATCACTTTGTTGTTTGCTCACTCTGCTCCTTTCTGCATCCTTTCTTCCTCCTCCTTGATTCCATCTCTAACACAGTGACTGCAATGCTTTTTTGAATCCTTCAAGTATGTAAAGAGGTGGCATTCCTCTTACCTTCTTTGTAGGATTTGTAAGGCTTATTTTTGTCTTTTTGAACTATAATCTTGCGCGTTTTGACCACATGTCTGAAATACTGCCACTTAATGTTATGATCAGTTTTATGCTTAATAGGATAAATTATTACATAATAACCCTTTAAATTCATCCCACCTAATTACAACTAACTTCTTTTCAGAAGTGGCGTGGAGATTTTACCGCTAAATTAGAGCATGACCTATTTTGAGACGTGCAAATGAAATATTTGTGCCTCGCTAACCTGATGTACACTAAAGTATACCTTCATTTGTTCCAATCGTTTGTCTAGCAATTTAACATCTACTTGTCCTTCAAAAGATCTAACCTCAGCTCATCCATAACTCTTCCTTCTCTCCATGGGGCTCTTCTCCACCATGTCTATGGATTCTTGGTTCCCAGCCGCGAGCTCTTGTTATTTGGTGATGGTATCTTCGGACTTCATCACACTTTCCATTCTTCACTCTAATGCAACAACTCTCTTCAAAATATTATCTTCACCTTCTTTTTTTATTTCTTTCACCTTTTGATTCCATTTTCTTGTAAAAATATTAGGATTGCATGGTAGAAACTCTGGCTCTCTCAATCTTGTCATTGTCATACAAATCAATCACAAACTTTCCACAATACTTAAAAATTTCTACAACTTTAATACCAAAATGATATGCAATCTCCTAAGTACTTCTGCTTAAAAGAATTTGCAGAATCACAACTTGTTTTCCTTAAATTAAACTCGAAATTGACAGTTTTGAGTGCTTTAGGGACTTAGAATTAGGGTGGTATGCTGTTGAAACATGAAACAGATCTTGCAGTACATAGTTCAGATTGTAAACTATAATGAACAACAAGAACAATAGCATAAACAACACACAACAATGGACGCAAGACTTTTGACCTGTAAAACCTTGAGGTGGGGAAAAACTAGTTGGAAGTGACAACTACACACCTTCCTTATCTTTCTTATGGTCAAAGACTGTTACACAAAGAGATTTAGAACAACTACAACAGTCACTCTATTGTTTGCTTCCTTGGCTTCTCTCTCCAATTTTTCCTCCTTGTACAATCAAATGTACACCAATGCTATTATCTGGTTTTTTTCTTGAACCGAACTTTCTGAAAATTACGTGGAATTTAGGGTTTTTGCATTTATCCCCCTCTATGAATCCATATTTTTGAAATTGGTATATATTCAAAACAGACAATAAGACTATTACAGTATTTATGAAAATTAGAAAATGTGGACCACCTAACTCCAAACATGTATTTATAAAAAACCAACTTTTTAAAGTATCAATATATGTATCCAAAGGCATTTACTCAGCTTATATGACCTCAAAACTAAACAAAATACCATATATACTTCTCACTCAAACAATATCAAAAAACATAAAATAAAAATAAAAATGAACCCCTCAGTTTGAGAAAGTAACCGAACTAACCACTTCTTAGTATAGATGAATTAAAAATTTCAAATAACTCAATAGATCTCATAAAATTAAATCTTCTTGTAAAATTCTAAAGTCATCAGAATTGCGATAAATGGGATAAATGGAATGATGACACTTGAAGAAGTCCAAATAACACATCAATTTTCTATATATGAGAAAATCTAGATAATATGCATACAAAAGATGGTTGAATATTTTTGTGTCATTATACCACTAGAACCTTCATCAAAAGCTTAAAGATCACTAGCAAGATATCTTAAGAGCATATCAATCATAAATACAAAGCATGGAATTTTGTATCAAATTGATGACTCTTGAAAGGATGTTTGAATAAAAAATTTATTGATGGAGAAGAAAATTTCCCTAAAGAAAACAATTTATAAGGAGCCAACAATTAAAATACATCAAAAAGTCACCAAGGATCCATTTTAGGTTGTTCGAGAAGGCATGGGTTTTTAGACATAATTCTCAGTCATATTAGCACACATAATGAACGATTGAACATTTTTAATTGTCTAAGATCACGTGAATGCCATCCAAGGCATAATTTTTGCTGCGAAATTTTTTCTAGTTGTTTGGAGTCACTTGGTTGTTTGAGGATGATTCTCATCCACTTGAGATTTGTCTAGATCAAGTCCAACAATTTAGGACAAAAACATGGCCTTTTGAGTAGATTAAGAGGTTTTTTGAGGCTGTTTGTGACATGTGTACTAAACTTTGTCTTGCCTAAAATAATGCATAGAAAGAACAAGCAAAAGTAGGTTTTTTTTTGAAAATGTACAATGCATAACCAAAGTGACTTGCAACGCTCCAAGTGTTCACTAAAACACATCACACAAAACATCAAGTGTGCTTACAATGTATAGGTGGTCGCATGCTCGTTGCCATACCCATGCCAACTTTTCTTGCACTAACCGACCCACTATGACCCAGTTGCCCTTTATGGCCTCTAAAGCCTTGGTGGGCCCCACAACCCCCATGGCTTTAGTTCGGACTCATAGTTAATATGGGGAGGTCTCTGGCATATTTCGGGGCTGAACGGCCCATTCTTGCGCTCAATGGGGTTCAAATAGGACCCCAGAAGTTTCTGGCCAATCAAAGTCCCTGAATTTGCAATTGAGGTCACCACTAGGATTTTAATTCTAAGTTGGGTTACTTTTTCAAAAAAGGCTTTAAAAAAATTAACAAGATCTCATGTGACCTCAAAGGGAGCCTAAAATATCCTAGGCTAGCCCTTGATGGGTGGGGAATCTAATAATTGTTGGATTTGGTCCATATCTACCATTGTATTGTGCTAGGTCGGAAAAGCCTTAAATATCATTATGGATGCTTATAAAGGCTGCCTCATTTTACCTAGAATGAGATTATCTATAGGAAAGGAGGATTTTAGGTTTGGGACGAAGGCACTAAGAGGATTTAAGGTTTGGGAAGGGAAGACTAATTTCTAGTCCTTCTCGATCGTACCTTGGGGCCTTGGCCGACCCCCCTTGGTGGGGCCATGAGAAAAATCATGCTTTTGAGAAAGTCTTGGAATAGGAAAATGAAAACGGTAATGCGATGTTGGGTGAATATGAAGACAATGTCACTCAAGGGAAGTCTCCATGATATTGCAGGGATTTGTATGGACGAACAAGGTGTTGGGGGTAAAAGCTCCCTTGGCAGTCGTTAATGGTTGCCCCACCCCTAGGCTATTAGGTGCCTTCACAAAGCTAAACAAAAAGAAACAAAGGATTAGGTCTTTAAGGCCTCCGTAAAGTGTCAAGCCTTAAAAATACAGTCACTGACTTTGCAAATAAAACCATAGTCTATATATAAGGTCATCAGGTATTAATAGGGTCGTGGGCTATCTTATATATAAGAGCGGCTTTAGTAAATTGCTGTTTAGAAGAAAACCACGGCTTAAGGAGTTGACCACTCCTAAACTGACACCACTACCCTCTCATTTGCTACCTGCATGTTGTCATATTTCCCTGTCGCGTAGTACAATGCCACAACTTGCATAGCACTTCTTGGGTGATCGAGCATTGTTTTGAGGTTGTGCCACCAACTCTTGACACCATCGCAGCTTCATTGCCTCCAATTCCATACTTTTGGGCTATCCTCTATACACTTGACTTCACAATTTTAAAGTGATTTTCCACTTATATGGGTTGTGCTGGTTTTTTCCTCCTTCAATGCCCCAACGCCATTGTGTAAAGCCCTCATCCACCTTGGTAGGTCTTCGTTGCTTCGGGCTTTGTCGAAGCCAAGCCGTGCGAGCTTCTTTGCAATCTAGAGATTTCTAAACACAGTGCTTGCAGCTATCAGGCTACCTAGATGTCGCTCCCTTTGAGCTCGACTCATTTGGGCTACCAAAACACTATTGTTGAGTTTTCGCTGAGCACGGTTTGCAAACCGTGTTCACATGACATGTTGTTGGCGGTTAGCAAGGCACCAACCTTTATATTTTCTTTAGCCCTGAGGATGGTCACATGGGGAAAAATTGCTACTCTTAGGCGTGTTGCCCTACAAGAGGTGGCCCCTGCCATAGAAACTTAAGGGCTTGTGGCATTTTTGGCCCTACAAAGAAGTGATTTTCAAAAATTCATTGATGCCCCTTAACGAACTTAGAAATTTCCGAGAAAATTCCTACAGAATCAAAAAATCTAGGACTCCATAAAATTGGTTTTGACACTTTTATCCTTTCGTATTTCCTCCATTAATTATGGGAAGTACGCTCAATTTATCATGGGAAGTGAGCCCTTTTTAAGATCTTATGCTCAAAATTTGTATAAAATAACCAGAGGCTCTAAAAATTCCATGAAAGTTACCCTATGTTCAGTAAACTCCTAAGAACATTTGAAAATGGAATTGGGCAATTTTAACTTCAAATTGCCCAGGCATTAATTGTGGGTAAACAACCTAATTTGCAATGAAAATACTAGAATAGGGCTTAGCTTCAAAATGGAATTGCAAGATTTTTGTAAGCCTAATTTTGATTTCATACGATGGTCTGGAATCAAGGCTGAACTTAGAATTTTATAAAATTGAATTAGGAAAGTTTATTTCATTTGTCCCAAAAAATTTAGACAATGAAACAGGCCCCTTAGGCCCTTAAGCATACTAAATGAAGAGCACCATTTATTGCAATTTATCTTACTAAACATGCGTGATTCTTCCAATAGATTTCAACATCAAAACAAATGGAAGGTAGATGACATTCAGAAGCATAATATAAGAGTACATTTTTTTTTCATTCTTAGCTTACATCACCAGAAACTTCCACAAATTTTACAAGGAGACAAAGATGCAAAAGCACCTAGAAGTTGTCTTTTTTAATACATTCATCATATAAGTCTTTTTCCAGCTGAAACTTGTACATTTCCATGGCTACCAACAACCAACAAAAATAAGTTATAAACTTAAACATAGTACAAGCTCCAAGATCAAAGAGCTGCAAAGTGTCTCCGCATGGCCAAGCGAAGCGAGGGGCTCACCTCCCATACATTGTGCCATCATTAGACAACTGCCTGAAGCATCCCCAAAGACAAGAGACTCCTAACACTTAACATGGGTATTACCAAAACAACGAGAAAGGCCAAAATGTGATCTAGGTTTACTAAGAAAGCTAGGTACATTTGGGTGACTCCTCTTGATCAACCTCTCCTACAAGCTAAGAGACTCTTTCCATCACCCAAACAATCAGGCCAAGAAAGTAAACATTCCAATGCATGGATACCACAAAGGTAACAAGGAAATATTTTCAAAAATCTTAGAATGATTCTTAAGCCCCCAATTAACAACTTACACTTTCTAGATACCTAGGGATGCCTCACCTTTGCCCAAACCTTTTCTCCCAAATAAAATAGGAGGAATTTGGGATTAATATTTCCCACTTGCACAATCCCTACTACTAGAATCCATTAGGACTTGGGGTGTTATGTCTTATGCCCAACCCCTAACCAAGGAAACACACATACATATCCTACATGCTTATCTCTTTTGGGCAGTATTTATTTACAATTTCAAATCATAAAGAGGTCTGTAAAAACAATAAGTAACACGAGGGATAACCATCTCCAAGAACCCTTAGAGGGTCATAAGAAATCTAAACCATAGAAACTTAAAAAGCAAGGGAGCAAGCCTAAAGGCCTTGACAATCCCATAAATCTTCAAACTATAAGAAGAGAACAAGAGGTTCGATAAAATAAATGAAAACATGAATGGGTGTGACAAAAGTCTCCTTAGCTTGGGTCCTCCATTTGTATGAGCAACAACCTCCACCACCATGGCTTGTTACAAGGATTTACTCTCTCTTCCAAGCTTTAGCTTTCCATTCAAATTTTATGAACGGCAAAAAGGTGTCCACAAGGATAGCTCTCCTTTCTCTTATAGGAAAAGCTATTAATTCCTTGTTTAGTGGGAAGGTGACATTTGTCCCTTCTTATTCCTTAGCTTCTTCTCCACAAGATCTTGATGTATTTACTCATCTTACAAAGTCAATAGACTCTCTTACATGGGCGCACAGGTAAGTCAGGGTCTCTCTTACACTTCATAAATGCATCTCCATTCAAGGTCATAAATGAGGGCATGCGTTGTCATAAATGAGGTTTTGGTCAAAGGGATTTAATTCTACCTTCAAATATTTCAAAATTGTTTTATACACCCCTATAAAAGTGGATTACTTTATATCCGGGTTTTGCTAGTTTTTGGAGCATGATGATTCTTCCTTATATCCACTTGACTTCCTAGAAGGCATGGGTAAAGGGGTGTTAATAGTGTTAGAAGGCCAACTTTGCCAATTTCCCAACTAAACAACTAGCTCAAAACTAGGAAATGAAATATACAAGGTGAGAAATTATAACACTACACAACTAATGATTGGGTAATCACCATGTACAATGTAGTCCAAGATCCCTCGCTTGGCATTTTGTAATCCTGCACACCACTGTGCACATAAAACTACTTTACCTTGGAATAGCCCAAGCAACAAAACTGAAACAATCACAAATATCATGTATAATCATACAATACATATATATAGAAACATCACATGAATCATAATGTCTTAATATATCATATGGGGTAATGCCAAAATTCACAAATCCAAGTACCCATATATTTAAACCGCATTATATCAATATGCTAGCTCAAATAGCAGTGTCAACAAAACATGTATATGAGTAATACTGATGTAATCCAACTAGCTCTACTAGGAGCACCATCCAAACTGTGTTTATAAGTATTATTGATGTAATCAAACTAGCTCTACTAGGAACATCATACATATAAAAAACAAACTTTTTAAATGGCATAATACCAAAAATGGGACCTCTTGCCTTAAGAATAAATACATCGTGTCATCACAAGGACAAGTACAATGTAGTGGAAGGTACAAAATCAAGCTTTATGAAAATTGGCCCTCACAAACTTACTAGACCGCAGAAACAAAAGCACAACAATGCATCATAATATAATAGATCAGAAAGGTGGAATAACAACATTCACTCATAGAAAAGAGTAGATCCACACAATATAAGTGAAATGATAGTAGAATACTTGAATATAGAACTAAGCCGCTTCGATGAGGCAACCTCCCAAGTCCTTAAAGTAGGAAGAGAATATCGAATATATTATGCTTAATATCCTACACTACCACCTATATATACCCAATTAGGTTATGGGAAATTCATAATGTCAAATAGGTTGACTACTACTACCTATAAACAACCTAGAGATTGACAAATGATTAAGTCAAAGGTTAGGCATGCCTTAGGTTGACCACAAATATCCCAATACAAGCCATAGGTTAAGGGTGTAGCATGCCCTTCATCTTCAAACCAACATTGTCCACAATGCTAACTATTTGTGGATGCTTCTATAGGAAAGCTTCAACTTCCTACATCTCATCTTCACTAGGTGGTTTATTCCACTTGGTAAGATACTCAGTGATCACCCTTATTTGTAGCCTCTTAGTGTGTGTCTCGAGAATCTCTTTAGGTTCCATGGTGATTCTTACCTCCTCATCAAGCTCTAGTAACTTTGTCTGGGCTAGAATCTTCTAACCAATGACTTTCTTCAAACATGACACTTTGAAAAATGGAGTGTATTTTAGTTGACTTAGGAAATATGAGACCATGTTATCCTTCTTTTGTTACTTTGAAGACATTTGTTAATATGGATACAACTTGAGAAAAACCCAATCGCCTACTTTAAAATGTCTTTCACTCTTGTGCTGATCTGCTTCTTATTTCATTTTAATTTGTGCCATGGCCATGTTCTCCCTGAGAGTAGAGACTACCTCATGTTGGTGATGAATGTACTCTTCAACTGCTCGAACTCTTGTGTTCCCTTTCAAGGATGAGGTGATGGATGGTGGAGGGTATCTATACAATGCCATACATGGGGACATTTTGGAAGAAGTATGGCAATAATTGTTATACAACCATTATGCTACTAGGAGCTAGTTAAATCATTATCCCTGCTTATCAGACACAAAGCAACGAAGATGCCCTTCTAAACACTTGTTGACCACCCCTTTTGACCATCAGATTGGGGATGATAAGAAGAGCTATGAGCCAGTTGAGTACCCAAACAAAAGAATAAATCAGTCCAAAAATTACTAGTAAATATGGGGTCACGATTGCTTACTATAATCTTTGGGGTCCATGTAGCCTCTAAATTGTCTCCATAAAAACTGCTACCACCGTGTTGGCGACAAAAGGATGTGATCAAGCATAGAAATGGGCATATTGTTGTGAGACAATCAACAACCACCATGATGCCACTTTTCCCTTTATAACTTTGGCGATCCCATAATGAAGTCCATGGAGACCTCCTACCATCACTGTCTAGGAATAGATAAAGGCTGCAAAAGGCCCGAAGTCTTAATTGTCTTGCCTTTGTTTAATTGACACACCAAACATTTTGCCACAAATTTTTGTACATCACCTTTGAGTGCTACCCAATTTTTTTTTGATTATATGTTAAGTCTTTGCAATTTGTTTTGGCTTAAGCTTTGAATTATTGCATAGGTATAGACTATCCATTGTCCAATAGGGTGTAACCTTTCCACACAAGTATATTTGTAGTGCTTGGATCTTGTTGAAGTTATTGATTGAGATTCTGAAAATCTGCATTATGTTGCCATTCAGATCTTGCCTTATCCACCAAATCTCCTTGCAACATGGACATGGCACACAACTAGGCCTTTTCTTGAGAGTGCATCTTCCATGATAGTCTCCTTCCCTTTCTTGGAGATGGTTTCAAAGTCATACCCCCACATTTTTGAGACCTACTTTTTGTCGCTCTTTTGATGACAACCTCTGTTCTAGGAAGTATTTTAGATTGTCATGATCCGTCTTCCCCGTAAAATGATTGCCCATTAAATAAGGCCTTCATTGCATGACCACATGAAGAATAACCAACATTTTCGTCTCATAAATGGGATTCAACAAATTCTTACCATTGAGTTGTCAACTTTCAAATGCAATGGGTTTGCCATCTTGCATAAGGATTGCACCCATACCATGCCTTGATGCATCACTTTCTACAATGAAAGTTTTGGAAAACTTGGGAGTAGTCGAAACTAGAGTGTTGCACCTGGCCTCCTTAAGCCTCTCAAATGGCATGGTTGTTGCCTCATTCCAACAGAGTCCTTTTTCAAGAGTGTTGTGAATGGTGTTGCTATGCTACCATAATTTTTGACAATCCTGTGATAGTATCTCGTAAGTCTTAGGATTCCTCGGAAGGTCTTGAGAGTTCTAGATACTTGGTACTCCACCGTGGCTTTGATATTGTGAGTATCCACCTTGATTCCTTCATGAGAGATAATGTGATGTAATGTCCCTAATTGAACATTTCAAAACAATTTTGGATTTACCAGAAACCCTAGGGCATAATTAATTATGTCTGAATTTTTATTTCAAACCCTTGTAGAAAATGAACCAAATTCTGAAAATCAGTTATAAATCCTTTAAAAATTGCAATTTTCTTATGAAATATCCCCTTAGGGCAGATTTGAGAAAATACTTATTTCTATAATAAATTTCTAGGCTTGTAAATTAATTAACTTACAACGAACCATTCTAATGCAATTTCAAATATAACTAACCATCCAACGGAGAGAAGATGTTGCATCGAACATGAATCGGTCTTGGGCAAGCCCAAGATGTCACCAAACACTGAACAACGCTAAAAATCAGCTCCCAGAGGTGATGCCAACTCTCCAAATGGTGATGTCAACATGCTCAAATGATGCCCTAGCTGTTGTGGCTGACTCAAACGATATTCCAACTCCATCAAATGATGCCCTAACTCCTGTAGATGATTCCCTAGCTGCTGTAGATGATACCCTATTTGTTGTATTCAATGACTTTTCGATCAATCGTGACCCTTGAATGAAGCCACCAATAGAAGTTGAGGGTTTTCATCCTCAAAATCTGATTACTGAAAAGGGTATAAGCAAACTGCTCAACTTATAAAAATATCAAATAATGAATAACAAATATCACAAATGATTCCCTCCATCTTCTTTTATACCTTTTTCCACACAAACTCCAAACTTACTTTATTTTAATAATAAAACATAAGTTGCCGACTTAGTCATATTATTAAGTTTACTTTAAAGTATTTAAGAATACTTTTTATTTTAATAATAATAATATTATCAAGTTGCCCATAAGATTAGAAATTACCGGGCTAAACTTAAATAATATTATTAATTTTTTTAATCTAGAAAGGAGATATGAGAGTTCGCCCTTCCCAAATTTGCTTGCCCTCAAGCAAATGCAAACCTAGATGCTCAAGTATTGCCATGCTCATGTGATGAGTCATGTTGTAGTGCCTATAGAGCTTGGATCTTGTACTTGTCAAGTAAGATAACTTTTGCCACAAAGTGTTGTGAGATCTACCATCTCCGACATCCCAAATAGTATTTCAGACGAGGAATGCAACTCACTCTCAAATGATCCTCTAATACTCAATGATGCATGAAGATATCTACAAGCTCCCACAAGACAAAAGGCCGCATGTGTACTCATCACCGTGTTGTTATTGCACCACTTTGCTCCTCCTATGTAATGAAAAATTTGGAATACCAAACGATTGAGTTCCAATGGATCCTTCAATGATATGACGAGCTATACCTCTCAAAATATGGCAAGAATCAGAGTGTGAATAGGCTGGAAACAAGTTACCACAGCCATAAACCACCTGGATTTTCACCCAAATCAGAACTATGGTTGCTGAAATTTTTGTTTCCTTTAGCTGAAACCCTCTGCTCACATCATCTAATGATAAAACCATGTTGTTATTGCACCACTTTGCTCCTCCTGTGTAATGAAGAATTTGGAATACCAAACGATTGAGTTCCAATGGATCCTTCAATGATATGACGAGCTATACCTCTCAAAATATGGCAAGAATCAGACTGTGAATAGGCTGGAAACAAGTTACCACAGCCATAAACCACCTGGATTTTCACCCAAATCAGAACTATGGTAGTTGAAATTTTTGTTTCCTTTAGCTGAAACCCTCTGCTCACATCATCTAATGATAAAACCCTCATAAACTATGGAATCCTGTCACTGTTCATGAATGATAACATTAGCTCATGATATGAAATTATCAAAATCAACAATGTGAAAATGGTACAACAGTGGTTAAACTAATATTTCTTTTCAAAAATCAGAGGTGTAGGGGTTGGAGACCACCCTATACCATCTGTAAATGCTCTAGCAAGGGTAATGAGCTGGAAACTCCTCCACTATGTGATCACAAACTCTTCCATGACTAAGGATAGACCCTCAATTGTCTCTATTCACTGAGTGCTTTGCACTACTTGCTTTCTCTGAAAATATACCTCTCTTCCCTTTGTGGTAGCCATGCTTGGAACTCCATTCGTTATACCTTGAAGTATTGTTCTTTCTCTTCATCCTTGAATTACATTTCGTCAAATAAATTTAACCAATGAATGCCAACACTTGTGCTCAGCTCTTCTAGATTGTTGTTATATTGATCACCTTGGACTCCAAAAGTTATTATCATGATGGCCTTGATTATACCATTCGAAAAATGGTTTGGATCAGAACGTATGCTAGGTGATTGGTGGTTGTAACAGTCATACATTACTCTGACTTTTTCTCCAATCGGCACTAAAGATGCTGGAATGTTTGCAATTAATGATCTTAATATGTGAGACCTACACACCACATCAAACAAAGAAACCTTGCCCATACCAGTAGATCTGTGGCTGCTCAAAGAGGATATTTTCAGTCCAAAAGATAAAATTGCCAATATCTCATTGAGTGGCCACCTTAGAAAAGTTATGTTGAGCATACCCACAAAAGCCCAATTATTATCATAAGAAGATACCTCATTTAGACCCATGGTATAGGAATCATTGCATATTTTGTGTCCATCCCAAATGTTGAAAAGTTGTGCCTTTACGGTACAAGGAATAGTGAAGCCATTTTGTAGTATCTCATCCTTTTCAAGTTTTGAATTTCCATTACCACTTTGTGATGCAGTATGATGATTCATGCCAATTCCATGCTTTTCATCATAGTTTGGCATGTTACGTGGACATATACCAAAAGACTTTTGGATGTCCCTGTCCTCAAACAAGAATGAGATGAAACCATATGATCTAGTACAATAGCATAGATGTTTTGAACCTAATACACAATCATATGTAAGTGATGCCTAGACCTTTCCCTCATGAATTTCAGAACTGCTTCTATCCAGTTCAATTTGAATAGATGTTTCATATCTGTTTTTTTCCGGAGAAAAATGTATCGTGATTCATTAATGAAAAATGAGATTACATTTTGTAAATGCTACTAGAAGCATTCCAGAAAAATAAACCTGCTGAGTAAACAACAAAGGCCCCAATGTGAAACAAAACTTGCTCGTCCGAGCCCAAACATCACCCGAAGGGGGATAAGAAAGCCACAAATAGATTGAAACCTCCACAAACATAGTCGATTAGAAGATCAACGGTGGAAAACTAAAAAAAATCAACAGAAAAAACAAGAACCACAAGATTAGAAAGTTAGTAGATTGGAGTATGTTCAACTTCCACCTTGTGTCCCTCTTGTAGTTCTGTTGACAACCATCGACCAGGGTTTAACAATAGTCCACCTTTTGATAGTGAATCCGCAGTCCAATTTCTCTCTCTATAAATGTGATGGAAAGTCACATTAGAGAAGAAGGATTTGATAGAATCTCTTCTAAAATGCGCTGAAGACGAAGATTTTCCATCCGATAGACACCATTCACATAATTTATCACAAATTGTGAATCGCCGAACTCCTGGAGGTGAGTAACACCCCTTTCAACAACTAAAATCATAGACATTTTTAGAGCCATAATTTCTGCATAATTGTTTGTAATGCAACCCAATCTTGCTCTAAACTTCAATAAATGTTCTTCTGAGAAATACATGATGCCACCAGCACCACATATCTGAGGATCACCTTGTGCCACCCCATCAAAATATAGCCAGACCCCATATTTGTCAATGACCTAAACTATTTGCCTTGTAGCTTTAGTTTTCTTTTGTTGAGTATATTATTTTATGATATTTATACTTTGAGACGCTGATTGAAAGGTAAAATGTGCCTATCATTAAAGATGCAAGCATTCCTGGAAAGCCAAACTCCCCAAAGAACCATAACTGACATAGCTTTAATCTCCTTATATTCCTGATTCCTCATCCAACTATAGAGAGCTTCATCAATAGCATTGCCGCTCCAAACAATTCTCTTGCCAACTAATACTCCAACCTCTCCCCAGACTTGGCCAATATATTCACATGAGAGGAATAAATGGTTAACAGATTCTTCACAAGCTTTACATAAAGGACACCTACTCGGACCATAGTGTCCTCTCTTTTGTAAATTGTCCCAAGTCAGAATCTTATTATTGAGAACCAACAACAAGAAAATACGCCCCTTGAGAGGACACTTCAGCTTCCACAAAACTTTCCACCACCATTTTTGAATAATGTCCCTATCAATATTACGAATGGATTTATACCCCATCTTTGGTGTGTATATACCACTATTTTCGTTTTTCGACCAAATTAACTCATCAGATACATTCTTTAATTTGACATGACTAATTTTCAAACTTCTTATATAACCTTCCCATGCTACTTTCCCCTCATCTTCCAACCCCAAAAGTTCAGCAGATTTTCATTCTTGACTCCACAAAGTTGAAAGATTTTGGTCAGCAACTTGTGAAAGGTAGAAAATGCCTTGCCCTCTTAGTTGCTCAATAAGAATGTTTGGAAGTTTGTAGACTTCATCTCATTGTACCCAAGGATCTTCTCTCACTCTGACTTTCCCTCCATCTCCCACTTTCCACTCTAGCCACCTTCCAACAATTTGAAAAGCAGAAATAGTAGTCTTCCAAATAATAGAGACATTCTTATAGGATTTTTCAGGGTTACGTATCCATGCATCCAATGCAGCAGGTTTAATATATTTTTGTAAGATTACCTCACACCATAAACCTCTACCAGTAATGATTCTCCAAACATTTTTTTGCTGCCAATGCTTTAGCAAACAAGTGTGGATTTTTAAGACCCCACCCTCCAGCTTCCGTAGGTACAACAATCCTTTCCCATTTTACAAGGGGTATGCCCTTCTTATCCTTACTATAAGACCATAAAAACCTAAAACTAATTTGTCTAAGCTTCTCCAAAATCCCTTTAGGAATAAAAGCCGGAGACATCCAGTACACTGGCATAGCTTTCAAAACAGATTTTACCAAAGTAAGTCTGCCACCTCTAGATATCCACCTGAAACACCATGCTGATAGACATTTTTCAAATTTGGCAATCAATCAATGCCAATTTTTCTGTCCATAATCATTTGGTTTAATGAAAAAACCAAGATACTTTAAACCACTTCGAAGGTCCACCTGTTGAAAGGAAAAAAGTTGAGCTAGCTCATCGATACCACAAAAAGAGATAGTAGCCCTGCCAATGTTAATCTTCATACTAGTAGCGAAGCAATATAAATCCAAAATTTCCTTTAACTTACAAGCATCCCATTGTGAACCATCACAAAGTAACAAAATATCATCCACAAACAATAAGTGGGTCAAATTTAAAGAGTCACGCATCCTAATTCCCTTAAAACTATCAGTACTTTTTGCATCTAATAGCTCGACTCAAACCTTCTGCCACAAGTAGAAAGAGTAAAGGGGACAAAGGGCAGCCTTGCCTTAGTCCTCTCCCAAGGCTGAAAAAGTCAGTAGCAGCCCCACTAATCAAAATGGAGAAGGAAATAGTTGTTAAACAATTTATCACCCAATTGACGAATTGAAAACAAAAACCTAGATGCAGCATCATGACTGAAGATACAATCAACTGACTCTGTCATATGCCTTGGAAAGATCAATTTTAACTATCATGGCAGGTAGTCTCGTAGATTTGATAGTGTGTAAAGCCTCATGTGCCACCCCAACTTCATGTAACTGACGACCAGATAAAAAACCAAATTATTTTGGGATATAGTGTTCAACAACAGGGTCTTCATCCTAATAGCAATAATCTTCACAATAATTTTGTAGATGCAGTTGCAAAGAGAAATATGTCTTACTCAAAAGAATTCAACTTAGCCGATTTTGGGATCATAGCTATGAAGGTGGAATTATAGGCAACAAGCATTCTACCTTGTGATCTGGAGTCCTCGATAACTCTGAGTAAATCTTCTTCAATTAGCTCATATAAACTAATAAAGAATTCCACTGGTAAACCTTCTGGTCGTAGGCTTTTATCCTTCTGAAAGCTATGAAGAACAACTTGAAGCTCCTCTTTCAAAACTTCTTCCATAAGACTCTCATTAGCCCTATCATTCACAAATTTGGGAAAGAAAGAAGTCATTTTGACCACCTCAGCAATAGTCGCCCTACTCTCCTCATACATTTCCCCGAAATGATCTATACATAATTTACCAATGTCATCAAAGTTGGAGACCTCAAACCCTCTCTGTTTTTCAACCGCCAAATAGTGTTGACATTTTTTCTATGATTTGCATACTGGTGGAAATTTTTTGTGTTTTCATCCCCACAAGCTAACCATATAGCTCTACTCTTAAGTCTACACTCAACTTCTCTAGCATCTAAAATCTTCCTTTTCTTTTGTTCCAATTGATAAACCACATCTTTATCCTCTTGAGAAATAAAACTTGACAAATCTTTATGATTCAGCTGTTTTAATAGGAGTTCGACCTCCCTTAACTCTTTCTCGTCCCTTTTCCTTTTCTCAAAAGCTCAACAAGAAGCCACTTTCTTAATCTGCTTTAAGTTATTTGCAAATTGCAATGCAACAAATGAATTCATAGCCTCATTATACGGAACCCAGGAGTTATTTATAGTCGAAACAAAATCCTCATCCTTCAACCAATCAGAATTAAATTTAAAAGGACTAGGAGGTTTTTTCCTCCCTAAGCTCAACTCCAAGAAAATAGGGGAGTGGTCAGAGTCTCCCCTAGTTCCCACCTATTGTCTAATTCTGATTTGTTCAAAAGAGATGTTTTCCGTAATTAAAAATCTGTCCAATCTTTTTGCAACCCTGTCGTCACCTACCTTCTTCTTCCTCTACGTAGGACAAATTTTGATAGGAGCGACGTTAATAAACCCAGTCTCTTTAAATCTTTGAATGAAAAAATCGGTTAGAGGGTCACCTTGAGCATGTAGTCCCCAAACTTCAGCTCTTCCTAAAGAGAGATTGAAATCACCCCCTATGATCACCCTGTTCTGCCTCAACATATCCAAACCAAAAATATTCTCCCAGTACTGCACTCTATCTAGATAAGGACCATAGATGTTCAAAATAGTCAAAGCTTTACCAATCCCCTGACAGAAAAGGTCAATGCCTAATCCAGACTTGATAGCCCAAGAGTTTGTACAAAGACAAACCCTAGATCTCCATCCAGTGATCAATCCCCCTGATCGACCATTTGCATCCAGGTAAATGAATTCCCATTCCCATAAAGTCTTCCCCTGTTCAGAAGTTAGTTTTCTCCCATCACACAGTCTCCTGCAACATCAAAATATTGGGATTGTGTACTTGGATCAGTCGCTTCAAGGCTAATTTTTTGGAGGGATGACCCAACCCTCTTATATTTAAAGAGAGGCAAATCATTTTTTAACCTGACTATGGGTGGAATGTGCTCTAAGAACCCCTTTTATATGAGATTGTTTCCCTTCAACAACTTCAATTGCAACTTTCTCTTGAGCAAGAGAGATGTGTGACCTTCTTCCTCTCCCCTTTTTATTCCTACCTCTTCTTGGATTTGAACCCAATCCTCTATCATTCTCCCCTCCAATCTCCATTTTAGCTCCTCTTTTCCTTAAATTATTTATAATGCCCATTTATCTTCCCTACCTCATTATTAACAGCCAACAAAGCATGTGAAATCTCCCCTTCAAGAACTTGGATAAATTTGTCGATATGGACCTATGATCATCAACATTGTCAAAAAGAGTGTCTAATGGACTGTTGTCCTCCTCCCTCCTTGTACTCAACCCCAAGGTTGGAATAGTCTTGTCCTCAGCTTCATTCAAAACCAAAGTATCTCCCACCTTGGTATTTGTTTTCAAACAACAACTGGAAATCACTGGCTGAAGAAGAGTCGTGTTTCCTAAAGAAGAATTTAATAGACTTTCCTTTAAAAAGCCTACATGTATAGTTTCAATTTTTGGTTCATCAACCTTTTTGTGTACATCCAAAGGGTCCCCAGAAACTGACCCATTTAACATAGGCTTTTCCATTTTTTGCCCTCGTTGTAGCTGATCCTCTTCCACTTGACGTTCAGAGTCCTGAGACTCAACCTGAGCCACATTGTTTTTCGGAAAGTCTACCTCCTTATGTTGTCGACTCTTCTTTTTGAAAGGCATATTACATTCCGTTACCGGATGACCCTGTTTATGACATCTAAAGCATCTGAACGGTATACCTTGATAATCCAGTTGCTAAACCAACGGATGACTACCTTTCTGAAGAGTAAATTGACCTGTGAATCCTACCCAAAGATCAATACCAACGAGAATATTTGCAACTAATATATTCCCAGATTTCATAAAGCTCATATCAACATCCAAGAACTGTCCTAGAGTGTTCCCAATAGCCTTGAAAACTTCTAAGGCCCAGAAATCTACTAGAAGGCCAGACAATTTGACCCAAAAAGGTGTCGAGTTCACCCTCTCAGATCTAGCATCAAAAAAAGGGGTCCAACATTTGAGAAATAAAGGCGTAGAGTCCCATTGCGAACAATGTATAATGATTCTTTCTAAGTCATTTGCTGACTGAAAACGGAAACCCAACCAACCCCTCGCTAACATGAAGAAAGATGGTGTATAACCAAGTATGACTTCCCATTTAAACCATTTCCTAAGAGTCCTCTCACCCATTCTACGACCATAAAATTTGCCAACCAGAGTTTTTGAAGCCATGGAAACCCCTTCATGCATCTGAATGCCCTCCCCCAAAACTAATTTAATAGGGGAAACACGAGATTTTACACATCTCTTTTTGGGCTTCTTCACAAAGCTATTGAGCTTCGCTTCATGTGAAATATTCACCCTACCCTTATCCAAATTTTGGCAAATATTGTCAGTTGGCTTTGTGATCAGATCAAGAAATTGTTCCTTTCCCACTGTCTGCGTAACTTTGTTTGATTTTGGAATAGACAAATCTTTATGCTGTCCCATCTGCCCTTTTACCCCAGAGGTTACCACCATTGAACTATCCTTTGGTACAAGGGTGTCTTCAATCTCCAAACCACCACACTTAGTGAAAGATCTGTTCACAAAAACATGAGGTTGAGTTGCATCCACCTCCACTCCCTTGGAATGCCAAACTTGTTTATGTTCTAATTTTGAAGAAATAACACCAACTTGTCCACAATTTTTTTTTGTCCGGACAGGCATCACTTCCTGTCCTCTGTAGGCCAGACCCAAAAGAAGTACCTTTGAATGACTTTGAAAGTCCATAACTATTTACATTCCAATCCACTTGCCCAGGGGCAACATATAAAGGTAGTGCCCATGGAGACTTCCCCTTAAGGGTACTAGAGAAATGTCCTTGACATTCAACATCACCACTTGGACAATTGTACTTTGTGTTCCATATTTGATCCCCCTCATGAGGATCTTTTGAGAAGTCAACTAGATCAATCTACATCTCATATAGAAGTAAACCTATTCTATCAAAATCCTGTTTTGGAATAAAAAGTAACTTTGGACAGTTGAAAGAACTCCTGTGAAGAAGCTATATGAACAGCTTCAGTGTTCTTGCCAGGAAGATTCTCTTGCCAATATGAATCGGGTTTACCAGAGCAACTTACTTCATTTTTATCATTACGTAGAGTAGAGTCGAAAACCCGCAAACCACTAAAAAACCCTCTGAGTTTTGAAGTTGCTTAACTACACTTGCGTTCGGAGTTCCAAAGTTGCTTTACTTCACTAGCAATGAGAGTTTCGAGGTTGCTTTACTTCATTAGCGATGGGAGTTTCGAAAATGTATTACTTAACTTGCCTTCGGAGATCCAAAGTTGCTTTACTTCAATTGTAGTTGGAGTTCCGAAGATGCCTTACGACACTCAGATTTTCCAACCCTGAAGACTTCGAACAAAACCAAACCTTCTCGGAATTGCAATACCCTTTTGCTAAATGCAAGTTGTGGCAGGTGCAAATCCTGCTTGTGAATCCCACCATGTGTCTCCGCTCGAAAACTTCACTTCGTACTGGACGGAGTTTTGGGCAGTGAAGTCACGCTATAAATTTGTCGGCAAAAATTGAAGTCGTTGCATGTTGAAAGTCCGCTTGACATAAGTGGAAGTTAGAGGAGTCATGACACTTGTGAAATCTGCTTTTCTCCAATAGCGGGGTTTTGAAACCTATTGGCCTGCAACTGCCGATTGAGCAAAAATGAAAGCTGAAGCAATTTGAAAATCTGCCTCCTTGTCTGTTGCTCCGCACACTAGTATGCAAATGCACAACACCAGTAAACAAACATGCGTGCCACGACACAAAACAAAAAAAATATGCACGGTATACTCCTTGCTCAGCCAACCATGTAGGGAAACAGTCCGGTCATGCAAAGCACAACATAAAACAAGGGCTAAGGCATGCCCTTTCATCCAGCATAGGATAAAATGCAGAGCTAGGGCATGCCCCTGAACAGGTGTTGGCTTTGATAAAACAACTTGATCAACCCCATAGAGGAAGAAAATTGAGACACAACGTTAAGCCTGGGCAGGTGTTGGCTTCGATACAACAACCTGATTAGCCCTGTAAAGAAAGAAAGCGGTGGGTCAGGTATTCGGATGCGGGTCCTCTCTAGATGTTTCATATCTGTTATTACAAGATACTGTCAAAATGCGACCAAATTGGCTTACCACTTAAAGAGTAACTCGGCCTTCCAAATGCTCTCTGGTACTCTTTTTGATTTGGTATTCATATTTACTTTAGACTTAGTTGCAACATTTTTTGAAGAGATGGCAAACAGTGTCAAAATAAGTTGCCCCTATATTGAACAATTTCTTTGAAGAGGCAACATCTATGTGTCTGAAGAACAAAGGGCCCATGCGCTGCAACCACTGAATTTTCATGACCCTATTAGTATTCACAATTTTTTCCTTATGTTCCTCCTAGGTTAAATTTGGTTTTCTTTTTACCCAGGGGCAAGGAATGATAAACTTATCAGCAATAATGATGTTGAATTTATCATACTATTTGTCCTTCATGTGCCTCCACTTATTATCCGAATTTCATACTTTTATGCATGGACCATTTTTAACTAAAACAAAAGGATCCCTGTATCTTTTACTGCAAGTTGTATCCTTCACTCTCTCTCCATTCTTAGAATGCTTTCCATGATTACAACAAACTTGATATGGCATAGTATAAAATCACACATCTAAAATATGACTTTCCTTCTCATATCTTGGGCTGTAAACAAATTAATCACCTCGTTTTTTATGATTTAGAAGTAGGATCTTTTGAGAGATTTGCCTTGACACAACCATCCTTGTAATTCAGAATTTCAGAATTAGTGGCATCCACTGAAACATTTTCCTTATTTACATGCTCATCACTATAGTTACTCTGAAAATCACTCTTATATGGTAATGACTCAAACTTTGCAATGCTTGGAAGATTGATAGGTGCTTCTAAGGCCAAAGCATTCTCAATCTTGAATACTCAACCTTTTACATGTAAAGTTTTTTGGGCTGGAACAACTTCAATCTTGGACACTTGTCATTCAACATGTAATGCATGTTCTTCCTTTACATGTCCTCCCACAATGCTATTCTGAAAATCAATCAATGGCTCCTCTTCTGGAAGTTTGAATGATGGTTCATGTTCCTCCATCTTGAGCTCTTTGCATTTAACAAGTAAAACCCTTTTTGTTTTGATCTCTTCACTAGTTTGCTTTTGTTCTTGTTTTTCGGTTTCTTTCTCTTTCCTTATCACAAGGGAATAATTATTTTCGTCTTGAGCTGGAACATTTTTTTTCACTTTTCTTTTGTACGGTTGATGCCTCCATGGGTTGTTCCCTCTTCATGACTTGCAGTCTTGATTTTTCTTCATGCTCCACCATTACAATTTGGAAATTCTTTTCCTCTTCCTTTCTCCAAGCATGTTGCAAGTATCTTGTGTAGCTTGTGGTTTAGACCTTGGTCCCATTCCAACTCGATCTTTTTTCAGTCCCATGAAGTTGGTAAGTGAGTCCTTCCCGAATCTCAACTAGAACGGCTCTACATTCAACGTAGCTGGCAGCAATGTCATCAACTATGGAGAGTTGAGTTTTCCTCACCATAAGGGTTTTTTCTCTTGGAAGGAATGTAGGCCGGAATGACCTAGATGAAGAATCACTCATGGTCCTTGGTCGTTGAATATTATTTTTTACCCTTGAAGAGCTTCCTTCACCATTCGGATTTTGCATGGTGGGGATCAGCCATGATATTATATTAGCCAATCTCTGTTGCCCTTGGGCAAACCTCTTTAACATAGCGTCATCAGAAATTTTGTCCGCCATTTTATCTTCTTCTGAATCGCACGCTGGGAAGATTAGATGCTTTGATACCACTGTAATGTTTCTAATTGGACATTTTAAAACAATATTGGATTTATTGAAAACCCTAAGGTAGAATTAATTAAATCTGAAATTGTACTTCATACCCTTATAGAAAATGAACCAAATTCTGAAAATCTGTTATAAACCCTCTAAAAATTGCAATTTTCTTATGAAATATCCCCTTAGGGTAGATCTGAGAAAATACTGAATTTTATAATAAATTTCTAAGCTTTTAAATTAATTAATTTACAACGAACCATATCAATGCAATTTCAAACATAACTAACCATCCAATGGAGAGAAGATGTCGCATCAAACATGGATCGGCCTTGGGCAAGCCCCAAATGACACCAAACATTGAACAACCCTAAAAATCAGCTCCTAAAGGTGATGTTAGCCCTCCAAAGGGTGATGTTAGCATATGCTCAAATGATGCCCTAGCTGATATGGCTGACTCAAATGATGTTCCAATTGCATCAAATGATGCTCTAACTACTGTAGACGATTCCCTAGCTGTTTTAGATGATGCCCTACTTGTATTCAATAACATTTTGCTAATGTTACCGGTTCGTTTTTGGTTCTGGTGCGGGTTCGAAGAACCTAGTTTGCCGGTACAACGATTTTTTTTTCCTTGGGTTCGTTATTGGGTTCGTCCATACAAAAAATATATATATAAATAAAAAATATAGAAATTCTACCCTAATACATAGGAAACATAGAAATCCTACCTTGATAATGACAAAATTAGAAAAGTAAGAGTCAAGTGTTTTTCCTTTTGTCACTTTGTTCTCATTTGTGTTGAAGTATGCTTTTGCTTTTGGCTTTTAGGGTTGAGGAAGGTGTTTTTAATTATTTAAATGTGTTGGGTTTGGTGAAAAAGGAAAAAAATAATAAAAAAAGTTTTTTCCCAGCTTTTGGGCGCATGTGACTGCCCCAACGCCCAAGGTTTGCCCCTGGGCACCCAGGGGCGTCGGGGGTTCTTCCCAGAAGAACCTTCAACGCACCCGAGTGCCCAGGGGCGAATCCTGGGCATTGGGGTAGAGAATCGGACCGTACACCAACACCATGTTCAAACTTGGGTGTCCAACGCAGGCCCAGGGCCACGAACCGGTAATGTTGCTTTTTGCTCAATCGTGGTGCTTGAATGATGCCACCAACAAAAGTTGAGGGTTTTCATCTCAAAAATTTGATTATTGAAGAGAGTTTTTGTTCTCAATGACTGAAAGTATAATCAAACTGCTCAACTTATAAAAATATCAAATAATGGATGAACAATAGATATCACAAATGATCTCCATCTTCTTTTATACCTTTTTCCACTCAAACTCCAAAGTTTATTTTAATAATAAAACATAAGTTGCTGACATTACTTTTTGGCCACTTTGTTATATTATTAAGTTACCCACAAGATTAGAAATGACTGGGCCCAACTTAAATAATATTATTAGTTATTTTAAATTAGAAAGGGAACATAACATGTGACCTAAATATTCTACCTCTTTGACCGAAACAAATACTTGAAGGTGTACATTTAAGTAGATGTGTGAAAATTTGTAAAAGTTAATTAACACGGTGCAAATGGTCTTCCCATGTTTTGTTATATATCAATATATCATCAAAGAACACCAAAACAAACTTCGACATAAATGGCTTGGAATTTATCAAACTATGAAATGTAGGAGGTGCATTTGTGAGACCAAAAGGTATCACCAAAATTTTATAATGACCTTCATGTGTTCTTAAAGTTTGTCTTAGGAATATCTTTCTTTTTAATTTTGATTTGATGATACTCTGATTAGAGATTTAGTTTTGTAAAATAAACAATACCTTCTAGCAAATCATCAACAAAAAATATAGGAAACTTATTTTTGATGGTGAACTTATTGAGTTCTCTGTAGTATGACCACATGCGCCAAGAGTCATCCTTCTTACACACCATCACCACTAGAGAAGAATATGCACTTTGACTATGATGAATAATACCCCTTCCAAAATTTCATGTACCATTTTTTAAATTTCACTTTGTTACACATACAGGTCCCTGTAAGCCTTATGTTGGGTGGTTAACTTCTTGGGACAAGTTGAATGGCATAATCATGATCTCTTTTTAGAGGCAACCATTTCGGCATATCCCCAAAGACTATGGAATGCTTGCCCACAATTGCATGTAGATATGGACTTGTTGGCACATTTGACTATTTTGTTATAATGAAAACAATTGTGCCACAAATCCCACTAACCTCTTTTTCAAAAACTTTTGCATATGATGAGAACTTACCATCTGTGGCAATTTGGCTTACAACCCCGTCAATTCAAATGTTTTTCCCTTAGAACAAAAATACATGAACAACTCTTGGAAATTTATCTCGATCATGCCCAAAGTAGTGAGGCACTGGAATCCCAACACAATATTGCTCCTCCCATGGAAATGGTAAACATAGGGCTATCCAATATGTAGTCCTCCACAACAAGTTTAATACTATGGCATTTTCTTGAACAGCTAATTGTACCCTCATCTGCAATCATGACACGGAATTCTAGAGCTAGGTACACAAAACAATTCAAACGTGCACACAACTTATTGTTGATGAAGTTGTGAGTACTCTTTGAGTCAATCAATATTGTCATCCTTTGTGTTTTCAATAATCCCACTACTTTGAGTGTTTGTGGGGTATAAATAACTAAGAGTGAATGGAAATAGATAGTTGGATGTGGATCTTCTAATGATTCCTTTGGCTCCTCTGCTATCTCAACCTTGTCTTCTTCATTTGTGGCATCTTTGATGGAGAAGAGTCTTTCCCCAACATATTTATGTCCTTTATCATATTTGCTATCACAGTTAAAGCATAATCCTTTTGCTTGTTTTTTCTCAATTCATGAAGTGAGGTTGGGGGAATGATGGTGTTGGTGGTGCTACGATCTCTAATGCTAGGGAATGCCTTTCTCTTGTTGGCCAAATACTTTTACTTCATATTGCATGCCAAAACAATAGGCTTAGATACAGTGCACGGGTCAAATACATGTACCTCATTTTGAATGTTTTCCTAGTGTCCTCCGAAGAATTAGATCACTCATGTTCTCCTCTATAACCTTATCCACTTTCAAGGGTAGGGTTTGAAATTTATGAATATATTCTTTGATTAGACTTGTTTCTCGCAACTTGGCCAATTACTATAATGTGCCTACAACTCTTCCGGAAGATCAACTAGGTAACACTGAGAGTCTACATTTCTTTTCTTTTAAAAAAAAAAAAATTTGATCACAAAGTTAACAATACGAAATGATTTGCCCAGGTTCCAAATATAATGATGCCAATGTAGCCTTTTGCTTAGAGGGAATTAGATGTAGCTCAAATAGATTTTCCAAATGGGTGATCTAGGTGACCGGGTCCTTTCCATCAAACATACTCATGTCCAGCTTTTGTAGAATGTTGCAAGACCTTGTAGTAGTATTTGATGTGGGTTGATGTGGTCCTATATTTTAAATAGGACCAGGTTGTTCCACTAATCTATCAGGACTAGGTTGTGAAGTCGATGGTTGTGACGTGACCAACTTGATCTACTAATCTATAAGTCCTTTTTTTTCCTTGATGAAGGATCTTGGGTGGTGATTCAAAACATCGAGCTAAGAAAATGCAGGACAATTATTCCAAAAGCTTTAATAGTGACCAACTTGTTGAGGGAATCTGCAAGCTCATTCAATCTGTTGTCGATTCAATCCATATCCACTTTTGTGGCCATATCACCTTCTAATAGTTGGAAACTCTTGCTGAGTCAGCTTACTTTCTACTCCAGACTAAGTGAATCCTAATTGGAAGTCTCACCTGAATGAAAGTTCAAATGTCTCCTTTGTTAGGAGTCTTCATTGGAGTGTATGAATTCTTGCACCGACCTCTAGTTTGCAGCGCAAGCATGATAGGTTTGAGTGAGTAAAAAATAAGTTTACAAGGGAACTAGAATATTGCAATTGCTTCTTCAAGATGAATCCAATGACTCATATATTGTGAAAAGGTGCCAAAAACCCAAAATCCGTAAATTTTGAAAATTTGCCAAAAGATAGTATTATCGAAGACCTATACTGTTGCGATTGTCTTCCCAAGACAAATCTAATGATTGCTCTATTGCCCAAGGTTTTTTTAATTATTAAAAAGTTATATTAGGCCAGAATCCTTGGTGCAGAGAAAAATCCTAAATTCCCCTTAGGATAAAAAGTTTTCAATTTTTATCCTCCCTCTCTCCTCCCTCCCGACCATTGCTGAAGACCCTCAACATTTTGAATTTCAGTCTGAGTGGGAAAACCAAAACATCAATCTCGACATGGGTTCCCCTATGTCTAATGATTTTGGACAGAATGTCATCACTACGCAGAAGACCCTCATTGATTACTTTCATGTTTTGTGCAGAAGCCCTCCTGTGTCTGAGAATTTTGGGCAGAAAGCCATCGCTACGCGAAAGACCATAGCTGCTTCTCGTGCTCATGGCGGAAGATCCACTGTGTCTGACGATTCTGGGTAGAAGGTCATTGTTGCGCAAAAGACCATCACTGCTTCCCCCCACGCCCATGGCGGAAGATTCACTGTGTCTGGGGATTCTAGGCAAATGGATGTCGCTGTGCAGAAAACCGACGTTGCTTCCCTTCATGTTTATGGCAAAAGCCCTTTTGTGTCTGGATATTCTAGGCAGATGGTTGTTGCACAGAAGACCACTATTGCTTCCCCTCATGCTTAGGGCAAAAGTTTGTCTGGCAACTCTGGGTAGAGGGTTCGTCGCTATGCGGAAGATCGACGCTGCTTTCCTTCGTATTCATGGCATAAGCCCTTCTATGTTGGGTGATTCTGGGCAAAAGGCCATCACTGGGCAGAAGAACGACACTACTTCCATTCTTGTTCATGGCAGAAGCTCCCTTGCTGCCAACAAAGTCCTAGATGTCATGGAAATGGATGCTACGGCGGACCCTCGAAAGCATATATCCTTCGTTGAGGCAGTATCTCACAAGACAACTTTAAAAGCAGATCCCATACCTCTCAAACCTACATCTTCTGACTTTGTTGTGATCTTTGATAAGGAGGAGATCAGACAAGTGATCAGATCATAAGAATTCTTCTTAGCGAAAGGTCTCATGTGCAGATTCGTGGATTACTAGCCAAAACTTCAAAAGTTGCATGCCTGGATCTTGAAGCATTGGCAACCCCTCCTATCAAGTACTCTTGATATTTACCCTTGAGCAAAAAGTTTCTTTATTTTTGTCTTCTGCAATATTGAAGACAAGGAAGAGATTCAAAACAATTTTTGGAGTTTGAATCACCACCCCCTTGTCATCAAACCATAGTCCCTTGCCTTTAATCCCCTCACATAACCACTTAATGAAAAACCTATTTGGGTTCGTCTACCTCGTCTTCCTCTCCAGTTTTGGACTGAATCTAGTCTAAAGGCTATTGGTAATTCACTGAGTGATTACCTGCAAATGCATCCTGATACTGATCATTTTTATCACACTACTTTTGCTAGAATTTTAGTGAATATTGACACCTCCAAGAACTTGTCCGAAAATATCACTCTACAAGTTGGGGACCACTCTTGGTCTCAACCCTTGGACGATGAAAGCCCATTATTTCGTTGTTGTAGTTGTTTTAATACATGTCACTTAACCAAAAAATGCATTTCTCTCAAGAAAAAAAAGGAATCCTCTTAGTGGAAAGACTGCAACATTGACCTTCTACAGGTGGATGCTGAAGAAGATCTAGATGGTTCTGACGAGTCACTTTTGGAAGATTTTGAACCCTTTGCTCCAAATGAGAACCTTAAAAGTCCTCAATCTGAAGATGTTTTCTTAAAAGACCTAATCTCTCAAAGGAAAGCCACGAACATGGTAGTCCCCTCCACACCAATCTCCTCCGATAAATTCCCAAACTTGGAATTATCTAGGGAAGAAACTTTTGAGGACCTAGCAGCGAAATCCCAGCCTTGTGTTGTTGCACAAGATAAAGAACGCTGAACAAAAGTGTAGAAAAAGGAAAAACGATCTAAAACAGTGTTACAACCTACCTTTATGACCCTCCGCTCAGGGGGAATCCGGGCAGAAACTAATGGCTCGGAGGGCCTCAGAACAGAACCACATAAGACAGTTGTTGAAGGCAAAAATAATGCGGAATATCACTGTTAATTCACAGAAAGTCGTTGGGCAGAACCACTGTTTGTTGTTTTTGGTACGTTGTTGTGCTTGTCTCATTGCCACTGGTAGAGGCGTTCTTTTTGTGTGTAAATGATATATCTTTCTCTCCTTTGTATTAAGTTTTGGGATCTTCAAAACTCGTATATTTACCATAACAAATTGATAATTAATGAGACCTCAATTGTAATTGGCAACATTGAGTCCTTATTAAATGATAAAAACACAACACCAAAGCAAAAACAAATGATAAAAACAAAACACAAAAGCAAAAAGACTTGCCGTTCATTTTTTCATTGCGTACTTACTTTACATTGTTTATCTAGGTTGAAGCTTCATCAAGCAACATTCTAATTATTTTCCTGCGCTGATTGAGGAGCTCATTTGCTGCCAATGTAAGATTTTAAACTTTTTTTGTTATTTTTTTACAATTTGTTGCCCTAGGGTTTGTTTTAATTTTAATTTTTTTTTGTAATTTTGTATTGGTTTTTTAACTTGTATTTAGATACACTACAATGTCAACAAGTTCTACCTTTATGGGCCAAATCGAATTCAAAATTGATGCACAATCACTACTTTGTAAGTATGTGACAATGATAGAGCAAGTTCCAGATGGTGGGGGTATATTTGGAAATGCAATTCTTGTGATAATCAATATGTCAGCTCATATAGTCGGATGAAAGCCCACTTTGTCACATACCTGGTGCCGACATCAAGCGTTGCATGGGGAAGGATGGTAGTTCAATGACAATAAAAAATCTTTGAATACATCCAGGAACAAGAAGAAGATGTCACCCATGCCATGAGATTAACATATCCTTTGTCAAAGAAAAGCAAAGGATCAAGGAAGCCACCAGTGTCCCTAACTCCTTGTGGTGGTTTCCCAGTTGTGATTCCAACACATCCATTTTTGGCAACACACTCCATGCGCGAAGAGGTTTCTCCTCTTTCAAACAAAAGAATAAAATGACCATTGGAAAGGTCTTTTCAAAATGAGGGTAGGGATATCACGAATCAACATATCGCACGATGTGTGTATACAAATTGATTGTTTTTCAATATGGTCAGATCACCATATTGATAATAAATGATACAAGCGATCAATGAGGCCCTAAAATATTACAAAGTTGAGGGTTTGAGAAACTCTACACCACCCTATTGGTAGAGGAGAAAAAACATGTTGAAGATTCTTTGAAGCCAATAAAGGATTCATGGGTAGAAACGAGGGTCTCCATTTCCGATGGATGGAAATATGGAAAAAATAGGCCTATAATCAATGTGGTTGCAGTGTACCCGAAAGGGGCAATGCTTTTGAAGGTTGTTGATTGTGAGGGGCGTGTGAAAGATGCCGATGTCATTGCCAACGTTCTCGTCAAATCTATTGAGGTGGTGGGGTGTCATGTCCCTCGTTTGATAGGGACATCTTGGAAGACTCTTAACCTTAAACTTATTCCCAGGGGCTAAGGAACAAGTATAAAGAGAAGAGAGTATTGAATGTTTTATTTGAATATTTGTAAAAGTACATTTTTGAAATGTACTTTATGTTTCTTATTTCATTTAAAGAGGGAACCTTTAAGGGTCATGAAGGCTTAAGTGATTTTAAGAAAAGATCACGAAGGTCTTAAAAAAAAATAATTAAATTACGCTCCTTTTTTTTGGGCGCCACGCTTGGAGGGTTACAAAAGTGAAGAGGAATCATTTGGAGAGGGCATGTTATGATTGATATTCAAATTTGGCCATTAAGCACGAAACGCTTGAGCCATTGTCTTGAAGACGAAAACCTTCAAGCAAGAAAAGAGTGGGGATGCCAACCTTCATTTCTTAACTAGGGCAACTTCACTTGGACGCTGTACTTGTGTTTAATATTTAGAAAAATACCAAAAATATTGTATTGGAAGTGGGGCGACTAAGGTTTGGAACCTTGGGAGCTATTTGAAATGACGAAGATCCCTCATTGGAGGGTTGTGTGGATCGAGGTGTTGGAATTGATTATTTCCAGCCAGGGTGATTTGACTTGGAATTTGGTTTGGGCATTTTGAGAGGGTTTTGAGACCTATTTTGGGGTCTAAACATATTCTGATTTTTTTTTCAATATTTTTGCAGTGTGGCAACTTCTATTGGGAGGCATTTCAGTGTATTTTGAGGGTCATCTTGCTCTAAAAATATTTAATAATTATTATATTTATTTTCCTGCTTGGACGAATTGTTTTGAGGGGCTTGTGGCTTCAAAATACTTCCAGATTTTCGTCATAAATTCTGTCTATTAATTTTGTAATTTTTTATGCAAATTTATGAGGGTTTCAGTGGAATAATTCAGCGGCATATTGTTAATTAAATTCCACCTTAGGGGCATCTAGGGTTTGTGAATTATTTCATGATTTTGAAAGGATAAACTTGCTTGTTTGGATCAGCAAATTGTTGTTAGGGTTTAGCATAATTTATGCTAATTTTATTGAAGTTATTTGGCAGCTAGGGTTTGCTGAAGTTAAATAAAAAATTTCTTATTTTGAGGAAGGGTTTCCAAGTATTTTTAATTTTTAGCTAATCATCTCTTTTGGGGACATTACATGGGGCCTCAAAATATTATCCAAGTTATAACGGATAACGCAAAAAAGTGCAAGGCCACAGGGATGTTGGTGGAGGTGAGGTATGAGCACATTTTTTAGACACCCTGTGTTGTCTGCTTGTTCAACCTCATGCTGCAAAAAATAGGGAGAAAAATTGAGTGGATCAAGCAAGTGTATGCCGAGGTTGAGGAGATTCAGAGGTTTATCACTAACCATCTCTCTCAAGCCATCTTCAGATCCTTCTTGCCTTTGGCGCTGCTGAAGGTACTTATAGATTTTAATTTTACTTTTATTTTAGTACTATTATTTTTGTTTTTAAATTCTAACTTTTTTTAATTTGTAACTTTTTCTTTCACAATTTTTCTTTATTTTCTTTATTTTAATTTTGTAATAGATTGCTGAGACTAGATTCTCCTCTCACACAATCATCTTGAGATGATTTGTGAAGGTGTGAGAGACACTCAATAGCATGGTCGTCAATGACATGTGGATTGTATGGAGTCAAGCAAAGAGCCGGCCTAAAGAGTGAAAATTTCATCTTAAGATTATTTGTTGAGTTTCATTGAGCCCATTTCAAGTATGATCCATTTCACTCACATGGATCAACCATGTTTGAGAGAAATATATGATGGCATTAACTCAATGATTGAGAAGATGAAAACCATCATTAATGCAAAAAAGCAATATCTCGAGGAAACATTTTTCAAACAAGTGCATTCAATCATTGTTGAGCGGTGGAACAAAATGACCACCTTGTTACATCTCCTTGCCTTTGCGTTGACTTTAATTCTATAGCACGAAGTTCCTTTCTTTGTTGTGGAAGGTGCCACCATATAGGGATGTCGAAGTGGTTGAAGGGTAAAAATTGACAATTCTCTAGAATACTACCCAATCTCAAGATAGAAGACATGGTTATGAACGAGTTCAAAGGCTTTATTACCTCCCAAGACAAGAACAAACCTTGGTGCTCTTTGAGACAAATACAAAAAGAATGGTCATATGTGGTGGTACTACGGCCAAGGATTACTGAATCTAAGCCTCTTGCAATCATGGTCTTTGTTGTCAACCAAGAGTTGCACCCTGAAACGAAGACGTGCTGAAATGGCTAATCCTCCCTCCAGTTGAAACAATGAAATCTTATCACGAGGGTGGGTGCCTCAATGGTGAGAAGAACCTCCAAAGAACTCTGGTTCTTGTAACATGTATCAATGAGGATCTCTACTCTGTGCTGAGGACTACCGTGGAAAAGGGAGAAAGAAACTTGAAGGGGAAATCCTACTTAATGACAGTGATACACCAGAATGTTGATCCACTCTACTTGAAACTTTGAACACTGAATCAAACAAAAGAAAATGAAAACCTTTGATTTCAATTGATCACTATGCATAAGTATTTCATGAGAATGTTCGATCCAATGACAAAAACGTGAGGGAAAACGATGGAGAGAGGTTTCTTACAAGACACTTTGCAGCCACCTAACATCCACTTACAACTTCAACGAAAGATCTATAAAACACTGAACATGACCTACATAACATGATAAGCTAGCAACTAGGTACGAATCAGAATTTGGGAAGGTAGAGAAATCTACCACGTATGCAAATTGTTGAATGAATGTACACTATGCAGCACTTAAAATCTGAAAGTGCAGTCCTATTGATTGAAGAGGTTACACAACTCACTAGTGGCAGAGATTGATCTTACCAAGAGAAGGATGGATTTTTACAACGCTGAAAAGCTATTAATATAGAAATTTACAACAAGCCAAGAGATTGGCATTGAAAATAGAGAGGGAGTAAACTCAAACCAACTCAACCTTTACAAAAGTCTATTTTGTCTTGCACAAAAATTCCTTGTGTTGAAAAAAAAAACGAAGACAAGTTTTGGATGCATGACACCTACGAATAGATGTCTTAACTTGAAAACTAGTCAACTTCAAAACAAGAGTAGTTGAATTCACTCAAACTGCTAGAACGTTTGAAAGTCTCCCGTTTACATGAAATCAATGCAAATGCCAAATTAAGAAATACGTTTGAACTGCCAGAACGTTTTGAGCTTTCGAGACAAACAAGAGTGCGTACATGGAATTTCTTGTTGTTTGAAACGTTCAACGCTTTGCCTGTTCATCATTCAAGACAACTCTATTTTCAGAATTGAAGTGTGCTTGCTTTCTTAAATGCGTTCACTTCGTTGGAGTCACTTCATGTTAGTCTGTGCATGATTTTTGTTTATCCTGCCTTTGTCTTTCAGCTCTGCTTTAATCTTTGCTCATGCATCTATTTCTGCGTTTGTCTTTCTTCTTGTTCAGTTTTGGCTCAGACCTGTTTGTGCTTATGTCTCTGTTCATCCTATTGATCATGCTCAGTTCACTTCGTGTTTTTCTGGCTTTTCCTGTGTTCTGCTTTAATTCAGGAATCGGGCTTTATTTTAGATTTCATCTTTCAGACAAATTGTCCGACGGAATCTCTGTCTCTTCTCTTTCTCGGGCTTGGCATTTCCTTTTCTCTTTTCTGGTCTTTGCTTACGCCCTTGTCTTTTCTATCGGGTTTTTTGAAACTGTCCTTATTCTTTTGGACTTTTTCTCCGAAGGAATTCGTTTTCTTGCCAATTTTCCCAAATTTATTCCTTTTAGGCCCTTATGTCTTGCCCTTGATTTTCTTCGGACTTTTGCTGACTTCAAATTCCTGCAGATTTCTTGTTTGACAATTATTTCGAAGGATCTCCTTTGCCTTTGTTTTCTTATTTTCCTTTGGTTTTTTATCCTATCGAATTTCTTCGGACTTTTTGTCTGAAGGAATTCGTCTCCTTTGGCTATCTTTTCCCTGAAAGGCAAGTGCCCTTCAGGGACTTTGCTTTTGTCCTTTGCTTATGTCTCTGCCCTCTGCAAGGGCTTCTGCTTTCCAATAATGCCCTTCGGAACTTGTGAAAGGGCCCTGCCATGGACCAAGTGCCCTCTGCAAGGGTAGATGTCCTTCGAAAAAATGAATTTTTTCCTTCGGAATTTTGCCAAGGTCTTCTTCGTGCTTGAAGTGTTCCCCGCAAGGGCACATACACTTCGGGGAAATTGTAAATGTCCCTACGTGACGTCTAGATGTCCTCCGCAAAGGCTTTTGTCTTCCAAGAGTGCCCTTTGGAAGAATTGAAAAGGTCCACTTCATCGACCAAGTGCCCTCCGCAAGGGCATGGCTGCTTTCAAAAGTGGTTTTTCGGAAGAATTGAAGGGCACCCGGGTTTTTTGTAGGTCACTTGGTCTTTTTGTAACTATTCTTATTTCTTCAGACTTTTGTCTTGACTTGAAAACTGGGCTTCTCAAATGTGCTTTTCTCTTTTCTTTCAGACAAAAATCC
Source organism: Torreya grandis (assembly GCA_037957365.1). NCBI lineage: Eukaryota > Viridiplantae > Streptophyta > Pinopsida > Cupressales > Taxaceae > Torreya > Torreya grandis. The sequence continues at coordinate 693,947 of JARHVA010005198.1, read as the reverse complement.
CGAAGAAAAAAGCCTTGAATGACTACCACTTAGTCATATTTTCAGACTTTTACACAGTCCTTTGAGAGCTCTTTCTCTCAAACAAAATGTCTGAAGAAATAGTCCACCTCTTATACCCGAAAAATTCCTTGGGAAGACAACAAATAAACTTACAGTTTGTATATCTCGGCTGTATTTGCACATTTGGCTGTAATCAAGCAAGCTCCTTGGAAACCTCTGCATGACTAAAATTCCCCTGGCTGTAGATGGCCACTTGGGTGGCTGTAAATGTTCATTTAAGGACCCCAAAACTGATTCACAAGACAAACTTGGCACCATAGCAAAGTTCCGAAGTGTAGGGGTGACAATTTGCCCTGTGGGGGGCAAAATTGTCAACATTTTTGGCGACTTTATTGAGAAGCATGCCTGCTATGCTAGAGAATTGAGACCATATAGATGCTATTTGAACTCCCAAATGGTGACCCTGATTTCTAACTGAAAATCTCCTCTTGACCTTGGTTGAATGAACCTTTCTCCCTCAAAAAGGAAGGGAAAAACATGAAAGTAGGAAAACTAACGAAGAAGCATATGTGCAAATAAGCACTTATTGGAACAAAACTGAACGAAATTAATGTGCTTGAACAGCATTGGAAGGAAAGTAAACAAATAAGGAACCTAGCTAACCATGACAAAGCATGATCCGCCTAGATCAAATAGGAAATTCCTGAACTCACTCCTTCCAAGAGATGGTACAAGTTGCGAAACAGGGTGTTTATTAATCATAACCTTTGATGAGGCATTTTCCTTGTCCACCACCAACTGTATTAGCATCTTCTCAAATGAGTCATCAATAACAAACCAGTCACCAACAAAGACAAACTCATCAAGTACTTCCTGATATTTTTCGCATTGCTTGTCATCTACCACCTTGTCAAGTGATATCTCATCTAAGAATTGTTCTTGAGTGGCTACACCCTTTTTATCGACTGCTGCATGTTCATACAGTGCTTCAAGGAGCTTTGAATAGGCAACCCAATCTGTATCATGATCTTGAATAGGTGATTCTTGATTAGATTTCTCATCAACATGCTCTTCAATAGCCAACATATCCATACAAAACTCTTCAATCTCTTGTAGAGATTCAAGGTACAGCTACCAATCATCTTTTTGTTCTTCATTTTGATCTATTTGAACTGAAGCAACTTGAAAGCTATGTGAGTCCTTCTCAATATGAGATACCTGTAACTCATTTATGACTTCAATCTATATAAACTCCTCTTGAAGTTCCTCTACATCGAGATCAGTCTTCTCACTCTCAACTATAATTGGATGCTCAATTACAATCTCAAGTGAAGTATCAATAGGAAATTCTTCCTCAAACACACCGGAAGCATCCTCTACACACTTTGCAAGAACTTGACCTGTAGCTACAACCTCTTTCTCAGTACTCCAAAGAACAAGCTCCAGGGAAAATGAAGCATGGAAGGGGGATGGTGGGAGGGTGATGGAATTTATTTTTTTGAGAGGGAAAATGAAGCATGGGAGGTTGATCATGATCAGATTTTGGAATCTTGAGGGCAATGGAATTATCTAGGGAGTTTTGGAGAGGAGGGAAAAAGAAACTCTTAAAGACCTCTATATTTTGTTCCTTCCACTTGGTCATTACCTCATCAAAGTCTGAAACCTGCTTGTCTTCCTGGACAACTTGAGCTTGAGGAATGATTGGTGAGGAAAGGCGACTATAGGAAGGTTTAGTCTCATGAATAAGCTCTTGAATACAATTAGGAAGCTCCCTTGTCACACACTGGGCATGATTAAGAACTTCATGAGAATAAGCACAAGAACCCTTTGTATACAATTGGTTTAACTCGATTTTCTTCCTCTCCCAAGCCTCCATCTTTTCCAATACAAGAATACACAGTCCATTTATCTCTTTTGGATCATTGGACACATTTTGAAATAGACCATTTACTTCCTCATACTGAGAGTTAGAAAAAACCTTTTTGGCATAGGCTAGTATTCTGAGCTCTATTTCATTCATTCTTTCTTGAAGGCAAGGCTGCTCATATGCAACATCATAGCCATATTGGAAAGATGAAATCCGGTCCTGAGATTGATATGGCTCACAAGGAAGGTAAGATTCATGCTCTTGATAATAAGGATTATGATAACTTGATAAGGCTCAACATAGATTTGATAATACTCTTGATAAGGTTGATTAGGCTCATAAAAAGGTTCATAGGTATCATGACAAGACTGGTATGATCCATCATTGGGCTAATAAGGAAACATAGCATAGGAATTCTTTTCATATACAACCATCAAAATTCATTCATGATAATGCAATAAAAATAAACTTACATGAAAACTGTCCTTGAACTATTAGAAGCAATTGCTTGAACTTGGAATCACCAAATACTTCTTGAGGAACACTGTTGTAACTACAACTTCAAGACCAGCTCCAATAGGTCCCATCGGGGGTGCCAAAAACTGTTGTCACCCTGGAGTTGCAACCTGAAACGAAGACGTGCTGAAATGACTAATTCTCTCTCCAGTTGAAACAATGGGATCTTCTCACGAGGGTGGGTGCCTCAATGGTGAGAACCTCCAGAGAAGGTTGGTTCCTGTAAGATGTATCAATGAGGATCTCTACTCTGTGCTGCGGATCACCATGGAAAATCGAGAAAGAAACTTGAAGGGGAAATCCTACCTAATGACGGTGATACACTGGAATGTTGATCCACTCTACTTGGAACCTTAAACACTGAATCAAACAAGGGAAAAGGAAGACCTTTGATTTCAATTGATCACTATGCATAAGTATTTCATGAGAAGGTTCAATCCAATGACAAAAAACGTGAGGGAAAATGATGGAGAGAGGTTTGATACAAGACACTTTGTAGCCACCTAACATCGACTTACAGCGTCAACAAAAGACATATACCACGTATGCAAATTGTTGAATGAATATACACTATACGAACATTTGAAATGTGAAAGTACAGTCCTATTGATTGAAGAGGTTACACAACTCACCAATGGCAAAGTCTGGGCTTACCAAGAGGGATGGATTTTTACAAGGCTGAAAAGCCGTTAATATAGAAATTTACAAGCCAAGAGATTGGTGTTGAAAATAGAGAGGGAGTAAACTCAAACCTACTCAGCCTTTACAAAAGTCTATTTTGTCATGCATGAAAATTCTTTGCGTTGAAAAAAGAAGTCAAGCTTTGGATGCATGACATCTACGAATAGATGTCGACTTGAAAACTAGTCAACTTCAAAACAAGAGTAGTCGAATTCATTCGAACTGCTGGAATGTTTGAAAGTCTCCCATTTGCATGAAATCAATGCAAATGCCAAATTAAGAATTACGTTTGAACCATCGGAACGTTTCGAGCTTTTGAGCCAAACAAGAGTGCGTGCATGGAATTTTTTGCTGTTTGAAATGTTCAACATTGTGCTTGTTCGTCATGCAAGACAACTCTATTTTCAGAACTGAAGCGTGCTTGCTTTCTTAAACACATTCACTTCGTTGGAATCACTTCACGTTAGTCTGTGCATGATCTTTGTTTATCATGCCTTTGTCTTTATTTTGCGTTTGTTTTATTCATTGTTCATGCTTATGTCCATGTTTAGTTCTGCTTTAATCTTTTTTGCTCATGCATCTATTATTGCGTTTGTCTTTCTTCTTGTTCAGTTCCGGCGCAAACCTGTTTGTGCTTACGTCTCTGTTCATGCTCAGGTCACTTCGTGTTTTCTCTGGGTTTTCTCATGTTCTATTTTAATTCGGGAATCAGAGTTTATTTTAGGTTTCGTCCTTCGGACAAATTGTCCGAAGGACTCTCTGTCTCTTCTCTTTCCCGGGCTTGGCATTTCCTTTTCTCTTTTTTTACCTTTACTTACGCCCTTGTCTTTTCTATTGGGTTTTTTGAAACTGTCCTTATTCCTTCAGACAAAAAGTCCGAAGGAATTTGATTCCTTGCCAATTTTCCCGAATTTATTCCTTTTAGGCTCTTATGTCTTGCCTTCGATTTTCTTTGGACTTTTACTGACTTCAAATTCCCGCGGATTTCTTGTTTGACAATTATTCCGAAGGATCTCCTTCTTTGCCTTTGTTTTCTTATTTTCCTCGGGTTTTTTATCCTCCCGAATTTCTTCGGACTTTTTGTTTGAAGGAATTCATCTCCTTTGTATATTTTTTCCCCAAAGGGCAAGTGCCCTTCGGGAACTTTGCTTTTGTCCTTTGCTGATGTCTCTACCCTCCTCAAAGGCTTTTGCTTCCCAATAATGCCCTTCGGAACTTGTGAAAGGATCCTGCCACCGACCAACTGTCCTCCGCAAGGGCAGGTGTCCTTCGGAAAAATGAATTTTGTCTTTTAGAATTTTGCCAAGGTCTTCTTCATGCTTGAAGTGTTCCCCGCAAAGGCACATATCCTTCGGGGAAATTGTAAATGTCCCTATGCGACATCCAGATGTCCTTCGCAAAGGCTTCTGTCTTCCAGGAGTGCCCTTCGGAAGAATTGAAAAGGTCCCCTTCACCGACCAAGTGCCCTCCGCAAGGGCATGGCTGCCTTCAAAAGTGGCTTTTCGAAAGAATTGAAGGGCACTCAGGCTTTTTGTAGGTCACCCCGGCTTTTTGTAGGGCTCCCGAATTTTTGGTAGGTCACCTCGGCTTTTTGTAGGGCACCTGGGTTTTTTGTAGGTCACTTGGGCTTTTTGTAGTGCACCCGGGCTTTTTGTACGTCACTTGGGCTTTTTGTAACTGTCCTTATTTCTTCGGACTTTTGTCTTGACTTGAAAACCGGTCTTCTCAACTGTGCTTTTCTCCTTTCTTTCGGACAAGAAGCCTGAAGAAAAAAGCCTTGAACAATTGCCACTTAGTTATTTTTTCGGACTTTTACACAGTTCTTTGAGAGCTCTCTCTTGGACAAAATGTCCGAAGAAATAGTCCACCTCTTATACCCAAAAAATTCCTTGGGAAGACAAAACAAATAAACTTACGTGTATATCTTGGCTTTATTTGCACATTTCGCTGTAATCAAGCAAGCTCCTTGGAAACCTCTACATGACTAAAATTCACTTGGCTGTAGATGGCCACTTGGGTGGCTGTAAATGCTCATTTAAGGACCCCAAAATTGATTCACAAGACAAACTTGGCACCATAGCAAAGTTCCGAAGTGTAGGGGTGACAATTTGCCCTGTCGAGGGCAAAATTGTCAACAGTCTTGTCACATGCAAGTTTTTTATTTTTTAAGTTTTTAAGTTTATATCTCTTTCTTTTTGTTTTAAAATTTATGTTTAAGTTTTTTGTTTTTTTTAAATAAATTTGAATATAAGTTGCGAGTTCATCTTCTTGCGAGCGGAATTGGAGCACATGCAAATTTCATATACTCACAAAAACGCAACAAGCTCATAGCGAAAAAGGTCGAGGAGTTGGCCTACATACACTACAATTTGCATCTTCTATCACACAAGAACCTAGAGTATAAGGAGGGGACGACAAAGCATTAGGATATAGATTTAGAAGATGTTGACTTGGATGCTTTCATTTCCCTCCACTCATTAGTTGACACTGACACTCCTTTAACGATACATAGTTTAGCTAGCAGGAGTTGTAGGAGTGGTGGGAGTGCTAGTCCTTGTGGTTCTAATGAACCACATCATTATGTTGATGTTGATGCTCTCGATGAAGAACAAGATGACTATGAATATTAATTTGGATGTATTTAATTATTATTGATATTTATAATTAATGATTATCTATCATGTCCCTCTTTTGTTAGAGACATCATTGAAGACCTTTAGCGTTAACCATTTCCCGGGGGCTAAGGGAATAGAAAGAAGGGAAAGAGAAATAAGTGATTTTAAATGAATATATGTAAAAGGTACTTTAAAAAGTACTTTATGTTATAAGAATCATTTAAGTTGGGGCCCTTTAAGGGCCATGGGTGTTTCAAAATCAATCTTCCTTATGATTTGAATATGTGTTTCTCTCCTTTTTGAGCATGCTCATTGGGGGAAGTTGTATAAAAAGAGAGGAAGGTTTCATTTGGAGGCATGTTATATTGGATATTCAAAATATTGGTCATTAAACATGAAAATGCTTGAGCCATCGCTTTGAAGATGAAAACTTTCAAGCAAAGGAGTGGGGATGCAAACCCTCATTTCTCATCTAAAACAACTTCATCTTGAGGTTACATTTGAGCATAATGTTCAGAAAAGACAAAAATATTGCATATGGAGAGGGGCTTGGGAGCCTTGGGAGCTGTTGGGATAGGTTGAAGACCTCTCATTGAAGGGTTGCATGGAATTTGTTGTTTCCAGCTTTGGAGCTGATTTGTAGGGTTTTGGGGCTTATTTCAAACCAAAACTATATTCTGATTTTATTCTCATATTTCTATAGTGTGGTGACTTGATTTGTGAAGGTTTTGACTTTATTTTGAGGCTCATCATTGCCTTGAATATTTTGAAAATAATTTTTTTATTTTTTCCAGCTTTAGTGATTTGGATTGAAGGTCTTTGTGGCTCCAAATACACAGATATTTTATAATAAATTTTGCTTATTAATTCAATAATATTTATGCAAATTTATAAGGGTTTCACTAGATAGACCAATTGCAAATTTCAATTAAATATTCTAGCTTGGAGGCGTCTAGGGTTTGAGGGTTTATTTCCATTTTTGGAGGGATAAATCGCTTGTTTGGACTAGTTACATGTTTCTTTGAGCTTAGCATAATTTTGTACTAATTTTGGGAATATTTGGCAGCTAGGGTTTGCTGGAAATAAAAATCAGAATTGATTGTTTACCTAGGGTTTTGCAGAAAAGTTAGAATTCAGAAAAATTCCATAATTTGGGAGATTTCATTATCATGACATTTGGGCCTTGGCATTCAGTTAATATTTTGTTATTTATATGCATACTATTGGGTTAATATTACTAATTTCCTATTTATTAGGCTAGAATTTCTATTTTTTTCTTTAATATATTTTTTGTACGGCCAAGACCAAGCCTACCCAAGGCACCAAAAAAAATCACCGTACCAACGAACTCGGTTCTTTGAACCTGAACATGAACTGAACCTGAATTGGTAACTTAAGAATTCTAAGCTCAACTTGCCTTTTATAGATAAAATTCTTTGAATTTGACAAAAGCATTTGATCAAAATAGCTATTTTCCTTTGTAATTGTGATGATAGTTGAAATCTGGAATTAATTAATGTCAACTTGATGTGCAAAGAGCATAGTCAACCTTGTACAAACTCGATAACCTATGAGATGACTCGGTTGACTGTAGGGAGCTCTAAAAGCTAGTTGAGGTTAAAGATGCCTTGATCTAGGTTTTAAGAGATTGCTCAACTGGATTTCTGAGGAGATTTCAGTTGGTGAAGAGATCATAATTATAGGACATCATTACATGCATCTTTTTTCCCTTTATTACAACATACTCATACCTCCTATATAACTTAGAAAATTGACATCGCTCAGAAAAATACCTTACAGCTGTAGGGCTGTATAGGTCCTGAGTCTTGGCAGATATTTAGCTGCTATAAATAATTAATCTAACCATAATATCTGCATAAAAAATGTGAGCAATTCCTATGGTTTTAGTATGTTTATAGTGTTGTTTTATTGGGTTTGGAAGTTGATACAGCCATGATTTGCCACTGTAATTCTGTATTAGAGTTATGGCTACGTTATCGGATATGCCCTACGCCCCACTTTCCTCCCCACCCGGCCCTGGGAGCACGGGGGATATGCCCAAGGATACGAGAGCGTGGAGACGCCCAGGGAGCGTGGGGGAGACGCCCAGGGAGCGTCGCTGAGCTGTGGATATGCCTGGGTACATCTGGGCGACGTACTCGGGCGTATCCGTAGCCCAGCTAAGCTCCCTAGGTGTTTCCGCACGCTCCCAAGCGCCAAATATATATTTTTTTTAATTTTTTTTTCAATTTTGCCCAATGAAAAGTCAAGCGTGGATTTCAAAATACGGTGACGTACCCGGGCATATCCGCAGCCCAGCGACGCTCCTTGGGTGTTTCTGCACGCTCCTGGGAGCCAAATATATATTTTTTTAATTTTTTTTTCAATTTTGCCCAATGAAAAGTTAAACATAGACTTCAAAATACAATAAAAAACAAAATAAAGTGGATTCCCAACCCTAAAAGCAGCATTCATACTCATTTTAATCAAAAGCTGCGTGAATTTTTTTTCGGGGACAACACTTGGGCAGGGGGGTCTTAAAGAGCCCCCCCCTGCAACCCCCCTAATGCCGGATGGCTTGTCGTACCACAAATAATATTGCCAAGGGGATTACAAGATGTCACACCATTACAGTTGTTGGAGGTTTGGATATTCACTTCACCTCCTAACACATTTGTTCACTCTTGGACTTCAAAATATTGCTATGGACGTCATATTGAAGTTTTTATTTAACTTATTTTGTTTCCTCTATGCATATTATGTGGTTAATTTTGCTTATATGGCTATATTTTTATATTTTTTATTTTTTATATATATTTTTGTATGGCCGTATCCAAATGTATCCAAATCACCCCCCCAAAAAAAACCCTTGTATCTGATTCTCATACCCGTATCCGTATGAGTAGCGTAGAGTAATGGATATAAGCATTTGCGGCTTTCTATTGTTTCTATGGTCTAGCTTACTATTTTTTTTATGGTTTGGCTAACCATTGGTTTTAAAATGTCCTGTGGCATTTGCTGCTTTCTATTGTTTCTATGGTCTGGCTTACTATTGTTTTTATGGTCTGGCTGACTATTGTTTTTAAAATGTCTTATAGCCTGATAAGAAGCTCCAATGCTTTTGATAGAATAGTGATATTTGTCATGTGGGAATTTGATTTACTTGTAGTTGTCGTGAATTGATATGACTTTTAATACATATTTTGACTGTATCATTCATGTCAATACAGTAAATTCGGAGGGTGTCAAGTTATAAAAGGCATATGTTTGTTTGTGTGGATGTCTGCCTATGTTATTGGGAGAATTTAGCAGATACAGCAAAGTGTTGTTGATTAAATGTTGCATAAGTGTAAGTTATGAATGGAGTTATATTAGTGGCGGGTCTGAAAGGTACACTATTTTCATTCACAAGTAAATTATCTATGGCTCCTATATGAGTGTGTGTAAATGTCTAGGTTCACACTGATTGACTGAGCTGACTTGTCTTTGGAAAATAAGTTGATTGAACAAATTTGGCCAAATACCACTCAAACATCAAACTGGGTGAGTTTGGGAAACTTGCTGAGTAGTTGGCTGTTTTCAGAAAACTTGCCAAATCCAGTGGCACGAGTCAGCTACCTAGGATGTAAGTAATGTTATAAAAATTAACTACTTGTGACATTTTGCAGAACGTGTTTCTGAAGGTTACCTTGCTAGAGGAGGGCTGTTGGGCTCTAAAATTGATTTTTGCGGCTTTGAAGAAGAAACTGAATCTGTTATTGCTAAAATTGAAACCTGTGTTTTGGCACTGTTTTAGTATTCCATGCACATTTCAGTATTAGTATTGTATGTATAATACACTGATTTGATGTTACATCGAATTTAGTATTCCATGTATCACTGTTGGTATTTATTTGACTTGATTTTTGTATACTAACAGTGATAATACTAAATTAGAAATGATATTATTTAAAATCTATATATCTTTGAATTAAATTCTATTTTAAAAATAAAATTTTATATTTCATATATCTTTTAATTTGCCAAGTTTGCCAAGTTTTTTCTTTTCTTAGTACAGATTCAATTTTTCATCTTCTTGAATGATAGTCATTTGATTTTCACTGCAATAGGTTCACATGCATGATGGCATAACTAAAATCTCTATTGCCAGAAAGATCTCAGCAAGGTCGTTTGTGAAAGTATGTGGCAACTGACAATCACACGCCCAAGGGTGCAGTACATGAGTTCAATGCATGTCCTATTTTTCTATGTCGTAATCATGGATTTTGTGCTAAATCTGCCCATTTTGATTATGTTTGTTTCAACTTGGTAAGTATCTATATTGCCAAGTTTTTCCTTAGTTTGATAGGTTGTGAATTTGACTATAAGCGTATATCATTTAACAGCTCTTGCCCTTCACAACATTTTAACTAGAACAGAAATAGGTTTAATGGGGTTTTCTTGTATATAAATTCTAATTGCCTCTGAAGTAATTTCCGTGCATTATGTGCTGCAGGTATGGCATTTTATATGATATTAATACCTAAAAATAACACTAGACTGGGATAGTCGTTTCTCAAGAAACTAGTTGAGTTGAATGCTTGTGTTGGAAAACTAAACCATTGGACAGATTACTGTTCAGAAATTGTTTAAATTATTGTTGAGTGTTTGAAGAAAGTAAGGCCATATCCAACCTTGATTGTAAGTTGTAGTTGCAAAATCAGTAGATCCCACTTATTAGCAACTTATGCTAAAAAACTATTGTCAATGATTATTATACATAATATATGTTCATTATTGTCTTACAGTAAAATAATATTGAAGTCAGATATTAGCTCATATTCAGTTTTTATTGGGGCGTTTCCCAATCCTTTATGCTCATTATTTAAACAATTTTGCAATAATTTATGTAAATAATCATTTTACAATGTAGATAAATATGACTCACTAATCTCATTTCCATGCTACAGGTTATTAAAGAAAGGAAATGGAAGGAGATAGCCCTGGCACTCAACTTTCCTCCAACAACAACAAGTGCTTCATTTGTATTACGCAAGTTTTATAGCAATTTTCTTCATCATTATGAACAAGTATATCTATTTGCAGTCCAGGGACCCATGGTGCCACCTCCAGGTATAAAATACAATCTGTATCATATTTTTGTAAGCAAAAGTAAACCTCTGACGGTTTTGGTCATTCATTTAATTCTCACATTTTCTTAGTAATGGAATAAGTTTTGGTTTGCTTCATAATTAGCTACCCCAGCAAACTCAAGTCCAGCCCATCATTTCTCAGAGATCGAGCATATGCACTCAGCATCAGAGGATCCTGAACCTGATATCAGGAGGCAGAAACTAGATTCCGCTCAGGCACTTGGAGGTCATTATAATCTAATCTCTCTGAGTGAATTTTTTTTTGACTGGGAAAATATTATTTAATGTCTTGGTTATTTTTTTCTAAATACTGTTTTCTTTCCATCCAGGCTTTGTTATTGATTTTATTTCTAAGCTAGCTTGCTAATATGGCATTGCTGCAGTGGACCCTGCATCTTCAATTGGGAGCGTTGTAAATGGATCTATTGATAGTAAATTTGATTATGGTTATCTTGTTACTGTAATGGTTGGTACAAGGAAGATGAAGGGTGTGTTATACCATGTACCTCCGACTGGTGCGAGACCACAAGGTGCATCAGTTTCAACCTTTATGAATAGTCTTGGGACTGAACTTAAAGCTTTTGATGTGGAGGATAAAATTGGTCATCGACGAAGGAGAAAAGAACTGTCTAGGAAGGATCCAAATGCACCAAGGCAAAACCGAAGTGGTTATACCTTTTTCTTTGCTGAGCAACGAGCAAAGCTGAAGTCTTCTGTACCGGATAAGAATAGAGAAATCAGCAAGAAGATTGGTGATTTGTGGAATCAACTTCCAGAGGAGGAGAAATCAGTAAGTGGATGTGTTTCTTCATCTTCTTAAGAATACTGCTTATATTTTACCCTGGAATGAATAAACCTAAGTTGTTTCTATGGCAGCCATATCAAGAAAGAGGCATACAAGATAAGGAACGCTATAAAAGAGAGATGCGGGAATATAGGGAAAGGTGTAGATTTCAACAGGAGCACTCTGATGGAGTAAATATCTCTCATAGTGGTTTGCAGATGGCAAGCAATGAGAGTCATACAAATAATGATTGCAATACAGATTTAATTTTAAAAGAAACATAAATTGACTCTCTGAGGCACAAAGGTGAGTTTTTATTTTGTGATTTCCAAGCAGCAATCCTTTGTTGATGTTACAGGTGGCAGTTTAGAGCTTCAATCTTCCAAAGAATGAGAATCAGCTTCTCTACAAAGGCAAGGTATTGCCACCTGTAAGGCTAGCAACTTCATCATTGTTCAAGCATCCAATTTTGCCGTACCAAAGCCCAATTTACTTTAATTATATGGTTGAAATTGATAATCATTAAAACGTTTGATAGGCTGTAATGTTATCTATTCACGAATTTAGAATATGTTGTTTCCAAGAAGCAGCATTTGAAGAAAAAAGGGTAATGGTCACAAGTTTGCTTGGATCAGGTAAAATGTGTAAATACAAGCTTTACCCAGAGATAGTGTTGTCATTCTGTCAATTTAGGTATTTACCTTGTATATTGGAACTACTTATGTTAATCAATATCAACACGTCTACTATATCTCAGTATCTTATATAAATGATGTTATAAATGGATAGCGTTTCTTGCATTGTTGCATACTGGGGGGAAATCATTTAAGTAGATGACCTGATATTTCACTCCCAAATGATACTCTCAGGTCTTCTTTTGCAAATATCGAATTGCAAAGAGTACAAGTTGACAAAAAATAGCTAGATATTAACTCAAATTTCAGAATTTGAAGAAGGTAGTATTATGACCTAAAAAATTAATCTTCCTGCTTGTTTTCCTTTCCTTTTCAATAATATTCGTTGCTGCTAATTCCTTTGATTGGCACGTTTTCTATTAAAAGCTAATGTAAGTTTCCTCTCTAGTGTCCCCTTAGATGTGGTCTGAATTTTACTTGCCCCCAATGCAATGAATTATCGATTCTTACTGGAAATGATCTAGCACAAATTCTTGTGATAGATTCTTCATTCTCTCTGTATTTCTACTATATATGGTATTTGATTCATCTGGTTTTGACAATTCAAAGTATTTCCTATGATGCCTGATTGCGCTGATAACTGCCTCAATATTTGTAACTGCAAAATGGTCACAAATATTTAAGTCTCTTGAAATGGAAAAGTTAATAATTCATCCCTACTTACAAGGGCATGCAAGTAATTCAATCATAATAGAAAAAGTTTACTTTCCATCCTTACATCAAAGAGATTCTTTAAATAATAGGAGTGAATAATCCATCCTTATTTCACAAGAACATGCAAGCAATAATCTCATAGTCGAGACGATAGCCTTGGTCCTTGTGTGACATGTTGAGTTCAACCTTATACAACTATCATTAAGGATTTGGGAAGCGAGGAGGATCAGAATATTTGCATTAAATTGAGCACATGCATTCTCACTTCCTCAACATGTCAAAGACAACCGTTGGAAACCCTATAGTGTGCATGTTCATTATGAGGATTTTAGACTTAACTTGAAATAGAGAGGCATTTTAAGAAGCTTTGTTGTAAGGGATTTTTATGCATTGTGGAGAGGGGAGGCCGAGTAAGCAAACATACTCATCTGCAACTAATCGATATATTTGAATTGAAGGCATTGAAGGACATTAAGATATGAAGACTTTATATTAACACTTTTGGTGTATGGAACAACTAAGTGTACATTTGAATTGTTTTATATGAGCTTACAATATATCGTGGAATTCACAAACATACCATAATGACAATAAGGGAAAATATAATATATTTTACATAAGGAAAATGCATATCTACCGTAATATATGTAAATCAATGGTTACCAAAAGCAATGATGAGTGAAGAGATGTAACCATTGGCTTACACTTATTTACCTTATTGACTGAATTAAAGGATATTTACATAAATATTATGGTATATATGTATTTTTCTTATGTAAACTATATTATATTCTTCCTTATTGTCATTGTGGTATGTAAGTCGTTTTCGCGGTATACTATAATGCTCATATAACCTTGATTGGTAACATTGCCAACAATAATTATAACTAAATGCCAATAAACATATATTTATCTCAAAGCAAGGTCAAAACAACCATTTTTCATTCATGAAATCCATACCATGAATGTTCGAAGTTCAAAAATATGTTGTACAACACACATAAATGTGTATACGCCTCTATGCCTATGTTATTGTATTGGCATACGTCTGTATATTCACATAACAAACAAATGCCATCCAGTGAAAAACATTCCCAACCTTTTCAATTTGTAATAGACTGGATTTAGAGAAAGAAAATAGAAATCAAGATCATTCATGATCTAGCAAAAGGAAAAGGAAGCATGCGTAGATAGAGAAACACATTGACCATGCTTCTTGATTGTGCCCTGGCTTGTATTATCCAATTGCATGCCCTAGATTCTTCCCTCAACACACACATGCATATAAATCATCAAAATGTATGCTAGGGTTTACACTATTATGGCTTTAAGCAAACAACAAACTAAAATTAGGAAACCCTAGAGCATGCTTTTATATGGTTAACAGTAACTCCAAGCCATGGATCAAGATCATCGTGCTTGCATGCACACATAACTGCCATTCTTACTTGTAATAGTAAATCTTATGTAGTTTTCCACGAGGTTATAACTACCTCAAGACTCCCTTTGCATGGCTAGATCAATATTAAATACCATAATAACCTTTGCATGGATTGCATGTTATGGCTAAAAGATTATCAATGCCCAAAACTCAACATATTTCCTCCTTGCATGTCAGCGAACCCGAGCCTCGGTTTGACACTATACAAAATGATGGTTTATTCACAACAATGCCTTAAGTTTGAGTTGAATTTCTTTTGGTATTTGTTGTGCAATAAAAGGTAGGGTTAAGGGTTAGGGTTAGGGTATTTACCACCTTTCCCTTAATCATTTCTTTAATATATTTCTTTTAATCAATATGATACCTAATTATCAAAATATTTCTTCTTGGTAATATAAATCTGAGTAAAAATTCCAATATATTTCATAATTTTCACGTTTTTAACATGGTCCACCCTTAAGACATAACAATGCTTTATATAATATCAAAGTTATACTTTGTATTCTATCATAGGCAATGTTATTAACCTTTGATTACATTTATTATATGTACATATATTTATTACTTATCAATGTTATTCTCACTCTTACTCTTTACCGTTTTTTTATGTAAGCCAGTCCTTGCCTTGGCATCTTTTATGACCATGGTTTTATGACCATGGTCTTATGACCCCTTGTTGATATGTTTACACAATAATAAGATAATGTTAGTGGCCAAGGTCCTAAAATATCAGTTAATTGTTTTCTCTTGCCACGAACCCAATTGAGTCAAGAACTGCAATATAAGTGCATTGTTCACTTTAATCTTAAGACAATGCCCACTATCCATTAGGGTATTAGGATCATCCACTAGATCCTCCCTTCTTAAAAAAACATGATGTCACAGAAAATAGAGTTATTTTCTCATCCATTAGAAATCAAAAAGCCGAAACTGATGGATGTTACAATAATAAGAAAAACTTATTTTGAGAAGACTTGTATAAGTAAACTACTCCCCAAAACCTTAACCTTAACCTCATTTATTGTGTAAATAAGAATATATAAGGATAATGTGAAATTTTGATCAATGGATGAGATGTTATTTTTGTAAGATCGACACTTTTTTCCAAATGTATTAATCTAATTATGTGGACCATTCTACCTCGATAAATCCGTGACTCATTCTTTGTTGCTTTCAGTGATTAACTTTATGCATACACATGTGCAATATTCTTAAGGTAGATTCACATATTTTAGAACCCTTCTTGTAACTTTACATGGTATCAAAACTTATTAGAAGTTTCACCTCTTGCATTTCTTTATTGTTTAAGCTTTTTGAACAAAAGCCTCTTTGAAGGTGGTTGCTTTATTTTATGTTTATAGATATTCTTTGAGTGATTTCAACCTCTCCATCACATTTGAATCATCCAATAAAGATGGTTTATAATTTAGTTTTGTAAAAAATGGACTCATGATGCTCGTTTTACAGAGTTTTTAAGTCTATTAGAATGTTGCCTTGAAGGCGTTTATAGTTTTTTTCTATTTTTGGAGCTTCTTGGAGTGATTTCAATCTCTCGATCACATCTGGAGCATTTCAGAAAGTTGGTTTATCCCTTTTTTATCTGAAATTGACTCATATTACCATAATTATTGAAGCTTGAATTTGGCCATTAACGGCCTCTTGGGATGAATTTTATATTTTATATTTTTCCCTAGATTTTTTTATTTTTAATAATATTAAATCTTAAAAAAATATTATTTTATTGTTAAATATATATATATATATATATATATATATATATATATATATATATATATATAGCAAGAAGTAATTTAAAAAAAACAAATATTTTATTTTCTTCAAAATTTAATGGGCATAGGGCAAACATTCACTTGAAGTTGCCCATCCATTGAGAAAAAATGATAAGGTGGCCATGTTGTCCTTTTTATGCAACTCCGGGCCCAATTAGAGCAACTCATACCCAAACTTGGTTCCATATGTTTTCTGGCTCTTTATGTGGTTCCCTTGTTTTTTCAATAGAGCTTGCTCCTCTCCAGTGTGCATCGTGTCTAAGAATCACACTTAAAAAGACGATACCTTGATCATCTAGGAGCCCTTTTTAGTGATTTTTTTTCGCACTGTGCTTTTTTTAAAGAGGTTTGTAGTGGTGAACGTAGATTTTGAAGATTCAACTTGGTGTTCCTATTATTAACAGAATCCCAACTATCACTTGGATCATTCATGCTTCAAATTGTTATATTTTATATTTTCTACATAGAAAATAATTTCTCGTTCTCAAAAAAGTTTTAAGTGCATTTTTTTTTTCTAAAATTATTATTGGTAAAAGATGGGTTTTGAAAGGGCCCATACCCTTTAATAGAGACTAGAAAAGAGAGAGCATGACAAGACAAATAATAAAAAAAGACATACAAGAATGAGGCTAGACAAGAGCCATGGAGGCTAAACGATAGCAAAATGTTTGCGAAAAGACCTCATTTGGTCAACAAAATGTCAACTAAGGTGTCTAGAACCCAGAAAAAAGAAGAGAGAGTTAGTGACCAACAAGGTCATAAAGACTCTCCACTGCCTCCCAATCTTCATGAAGTGCTTGGAGTTGGTTTTTGAAAGATGCCTCCTTGGTCCTTTTTGTTTCCTTATCCCGCTTCCTTTTTTTACCCCTCGTTCTCTTACTAGGACCAGCTTAAGGATCCTTTTATTTCTTCTTCCTGAGATTGTCTTGAAGGATCTATTTTTATCCTTTTTGTCTATGCTAAAAATTGTAATGAAAAGTATTGGGATTAGCTCTATAATAAACTCAATTGGATTTTGGCAAGACCCTCCTCTATGCTACAATATTTCTCCTCGTGGTTCACTAGTCAGTCTTAGGACACTTTCTCTAGGCTCTAGTATGCTAGTCTTGCAATTCTTATATGGTTTATACAGAAGGAAATAAACTTGCACATCCTTGAAGGTAAGGAAAGATGTTTGGTTGATGTTTGGCAAACAACAAAAATTTGCATTTTTGAGGTTGTCTCCATGCATGTAAGAATAAGTAAGCCTCAATTGTCAAGCTGGGATATGAAGATCAAACCAAATTGGTCTCAGATTTGTCATATCCCTCGCCCAATCAACAAAGTGTCAAGGTAGTCTTGAATGACTCAGATGGCAATCCAAGGTCATGGGTGAATAACACTGGATGTGGCACACTATTTGTGGTGATATCTACCACAATGTGTGTGTGTGTATTCAAGCATGGATTAGTTTTGTATACGATTAGAATATTAAAGTGGTTTGTATGCATAATACTCGAAAAATATTTAAGCGCAGAACAAAGACGCATATAGGTAAGTGATAGGAGGTGACGTTGGTCCACGCCAGCTACGTGGCCATGGCCTTAAAATGCTTTCCACCACTCTACCTTGGTTTTCTAAATTTCAATGGATGTCAAAATTTTGATGTCAAATGGAATGTGAAATTTTTGATTAAGACTTAGGCATCTATTTATATGCTTTAACCGACCAAAACCCCAGTTTTCTAAGGCCATACATTCTATGGCGTTTCAAGCCTTTTGGGAGGAGTGTGGCACCATTTGTTTGTAGGGCGGTTTAGGAGCTTTGCCTGGAAAAACTTGGCCTTGCTCCATGGGTGGAAACTCGTCATTTTTGGGAGAAGGCCATGTATAAAACGCAGGGATTTTGAGGAAACAAAAAGCAAAAAAGAAGAATGGAAGGAGGGTCGATGCAGGTGATTTTGGGAAGGGCTTTTGAGCCATAATGAAGGCATGAAGGACACAAGTTTTAGGAGAAGAGAAAGGATGACACAGGGTTCTGAGGAAAGGGAGGCAATGAAGAAAAAAAAGGAGAATGGAAAAAGGAGAAAAGAGAAAGAGGCAAGTTATTGGCTGCTCGAGACGTAGGGGCGTTGAGGAAGAAGAGAGGAGTGTGGCGCCCAAAATGCAAGGGAAGGAAAGTTTTGCTTAGCAACCAAGGCAAAATTTCAGGCAAGTCACACTTTATGTACTAAAAATTCTTGCATATCATTTTTTATAGCATTATGGGTAGTTACTTATTGTCCTTGTTGGGATATAGGTCCAGATATGCAGGAATAAACTTGCATATGTGAGCCTCTAGCTCAACAAGGGAAATTATTTTATGGGGTTAACAATTTTGGATTAATAATTTTATGCCCTAATCAGAAATAATGATGTAAGAAGGGTTTGGCCATTGACTTGATTATAGGATTTGGTTTTATTTTGTATTTTTGAAGTGCTTAGTTGTCTTTAAAGCGTGTGTGCTTTCCTTGCTATTTTGAACCTAGGAAAAAATAAGTGTTTGACTTGAATTAAATCCGTGTTGTTTAAATTGACCCAATTTGTTTTATATCAACTCCTTTAATGTGCTTGATTTGTGAGAATAACTCTCGGTTGGAGTTTATACTAGTGCTTTAATGTGTTTTGAATTGTGAGAATAATTAATTTGTTTATATTGGCTGAGTGGTATATAGATTTTGTTGAGTTTCCAAGCATACTTATATTTTAATTGATTAACTTGGGTTTTTGCGAAATTTTACCTAGCTAGTCTTGAAATCGTTAACTTTCCAATTATTGGCACGATGGCCAGGTTTATGTATTGTATTTGTTTAAATGGATTTTGAATCCCTTATTGAATTGATCCTCAATCATTATTATAAACTTTATGTTTCCTTGCAAGAAAAGTTTGGTTGCTCTTGGTCAAAATGTGATTAGGGATGTTGTTTGATTTCCCTACATAATGTATAGCTCCATTTTGGGTTTAGCATAATATGTTACTGAGACGGTCAATGTCGAGGCTGAATAAGTACTGTTTATTTATTTATAAGATTGAACTACGGTCTATATTAAATTTAACTCACATGGTCTATAATCAATTCCTCCTTTTTGAAGAAAACCCCTGGGCTGTGAGATCTTGTTCAATTTCTTAACCTGTTAGATATTAGATGAACTATTAGTTTCAATCGGCTAGAGTTTTACAACGTTGATTTGCGGTTTATGGATGAGTGTTTTTTTATTTTAATAGTTAGACTAGCTAAGCGTATTTTTGTTGTTGCAATTATTAAAGCTACAGCTATGTATTGAGGATCTATTCTATTTTGAAGTATTTTTATGAGTTGTACATTGCTAAAAATGTTGCCATTAAATGGCCAAATTTTAATTTTTGTATACTTGCCTTGTGGGTTGTGCATGATCCTAATAATATTTAGATTTTGGTGTTTAGGTCATTTCTAACTCATGACTATTTAGATGTTAGCCATAATGCTATTACATTCGATTTTGACTCCTATGAATGACTAAACTATTAGCTTAGATCACTTTGAATAACAACCTTACATAAATACCTAAACCTTTAATAAACTACAAAAAAAAGTTGGAACATATTATTTTACCGTATGAAAAATAGCAACAACAATTAGGTTAATCTTTTCTAACACGAATGACTTTTGGTGGCACCATTTCCAGAAGGTAGTTGCAAAAGAAAATTGCATTGTCTGAGTTGTAACTAGTTGGAAGTTAGCTTCGAAAGAGACTTGCTTTTTTAGTAGGTTTCTAATTTTATCAAAATTCAATTTGGTAATGGACTCCCCCCTATGTGATTTTTCATGAGAGATCCTTGTATTGTTCCGATTGGGTCGTTTCCTATTTTTGGTAAGTTATTTTTCTTAGCCGATTATGTTAATTTTATATGCAAATTAGCTCAAATTAGTCTAAAAGTTGATGCTTTAAAAATATCTAACTCCCTAGTTTTTTGTTATTAATATTTTATACTTTGTGATTAACCTCACAAGTATTGACATCAATAATGGAAGGAACCTTCCTCCTTCCAGCCTTGATATTTGGGTCCCATTTACGGGATGCTTCTGCAACATAATTGTTCCTTAGAGGCACTTGGAATTGTCTTGACCTAAATAATCAAAGTTAGAGTGATTTTGTTATTTTATTATTGTTATGTTTTGGTTGGTAAGAATAGGATATTGAAAGTACATTTTCTTTATTTGGATCTTTGTAGCATGAGACTTGGGTTTGAAGAACCAAGTGTTGTATGATCAGTGCGATAATTGTGTCTACATGAGTTGAATTGTATCCTTTTTTTTATGTGAACACTTTTTGAAAAAGGTGTTTACTAATATCTGCTTTTTAATTAAGTGAATAAATGGCTTGTGGGGATTATATCTCGTCATATAGCTAGGTGATGTAAGTATGAGTCCAATTATCATAGATGGACTTATGTTGTAAAATAAATTTGTTTTTGTTGCTCTACCCTAGCAAAATATGAAAGTTTTCATTGTGATGTTTAAATTGTATGCCATAATATTTAATAGGTGGAAGGTGACTTGGTCAACATTGTGTTGACCCTTGTTGTTGACATGTTAGTGCAGGTCTAGTGGCAAAGAAATTAATGAGGGATTAAAGAATGTGATTCCTTGGACGCTTAAAATCTTGTTTGGAAGTATGACTGGATTGGTTATTTCATCTTTTGAAGTTAGCATTACACCCATTGCATATAGTAAATTGCGAAATCATCCAAATTTTTCCTTCTCTCTTTGGGAGTAAGAGTTATAAGTTGTAGTGTTTTTATTATTGATAAATCAACTTTCATTCACATAGAGTGTAAATGTATAGGAGGTTGACCTAAATTAAAAAGGCATTGTCTTAGTACGATTCCTTGTTATAAGGAAGAAATTTATAAAAACATGTAAGATTTTATGTATCCCAAATAAATATGAAAGAGGAAATTTATAAAACTTTTAATCTATGCCATGATTTATGATAATCACTCGACTCTTGTTATCTTATTGTTGTAAAGGCCATGAGATCTTTCTGTGTTAGTTGTCATACTATGTAAGGGTGATTTAAGGCCCTGATTCCCATTATTGAATAAGTGGCTTTGTCAAGTTACATCATTTTATTATATATTAGAAGATATAAATGGTCTCAGTGTCTTTATAAGAACTCTTATTTCGGTAACAAAAGGTTACCATTTATCCTAAGTAAACCAATAATTTAAGGGTAAGTAAATTTATTATTAAGAAAGTTATTGAAGCCTCAATATATATTAATATGTATTATCATAATTGTTGGTGATATTAAGAAATTTATTGAAGCCTCAATACATATTAATACGTATTACCATAATCATTGCTTCACCACTCAAAAGTAAGGTAAGGGAATTCTCCTCTTTTGCGTAGGCTAATGGAGTTGCCTATTATCCTTGGGTAATATTATTTTACACCAGTTATTGACAGTGATGAGTATTTTATAACTAGAGTAAAGTAATGAGTTTTATAGAACACTTGAATAAGGCCAAAATATACTTTATGGGATATTTTAAGTGCTTGATATGTTAAATAAGAGCTTGGAAATATATCTTGTTAATGGGTATACGTTGAGAAGTGAATATAACAACACAATTAGATCTTTATGATAGGTCTGTTTGTACCGAGGCCAATTAGTGGCTAAAACCCTTTGATGCAAACTAATCATGTTACTACTTCCCAAAACAAGGACATGGATTAAAGTGGGAAGAGAATGGTTAAATGACTTCCTTAGCCATGGGATACCATGTTTGTTTGGCTTATTATTTTGTCATTCACCCATCCTAAGGCTCATAATGACCATCAATGTCTATTGTTCACTAGCTTTGGGAGTTAGACCCTCTATTGGGATTATCATGATAATTAGAACCCAATCTAAATGTGTTGTGACTAAATAATGGGTTGTCAAACATTTTAAAGATTAGCCAAATTGTTTGAATGATCAATTATGAATTTACAAGAAGGTCGAGTTAACTCTAGGATTGAACACTCCTTCCAAATATGTGAAGTGTGGATCAATAAAAAGTGGTACTCTTATATCATTGCTACTCCTTGTTGAGTTAAGCATTCTTAACTAATATCTTGCAAGTACACAATCAATATTTACGTAGAACAATGTTTAGCTGAGTTGGAACTCTTGTTTTAAAAAAAAACGTAGGTTGTGCTCTAAGAATTTTAAGAAAGATGCTACTTGAACTAAGGAATCCCAGTGTACCTTATGGCCAAACTGTGTTTTGCTAAAAGTAAATTTGTTGCCTAACTATGACTAGAATGAGAAGTATTCTATTAAGTAATCCTCAGGTGCCAAATGGTGTTAGTTCACCTTGTAACCCTGTGGGATCTTAAAGTTACCCTGACTATATAATGCTAATATCCATGGCCTTGGCTAAAGTCAGCAATTCCCCAAGTCAGATTGTGTTAAGGTGGACTTTGCTTAACTACTGATTGACCTATTTGGGTAGGTCAATATGAGATAATGCGATAAAATTCCATTGTTAGATTTGAAAAATGAATACTTAGTATCTATTGGTGATTTGCATGAGTAGGCCACCATAAGGTGCTTAGAACACTAAGTCCTTGAAGGGACTAAGGGTGTGACTTATACTTGGAAGGTTGGTTGAGGAGAGAGCAATTGATTTACTTCAGTAAATCAACTGGTGTTGGAATATTCTTTGGTAGGGGACCAATTTGAAGTTTTTGGAGTTGTTAGGGATGAATGGTTGTTGATTACCATTTCCAATCTATTGGATATACAGTAGTAGATTTCACTACACATGCATACATTCCATATAGTCATGAACCTGATACAATGAGTGATGGGTACAACCATCATCTTGACTTATAGAATTATAAAATGATCTACAAGGGCATTTAGCCTCTTGGGCGAAATAAGGTACTGTTGTTTTTTAATGTCGAGATGCTAGAAGTTCCATGTTTTTCTTGGAAGTAATGCTTGCAATAAATCTAATTTTTTTACGATGACAGTTATAATATCCTCTGGCCTTGGTTGGGTTAACCCTTTCTAAATCTGATTGTGTCAAGGCAAATCTCGCCTATACTCCATTGACTTGTATAATTGAATCAATGGAAGATAAATGATAAAAGCTTCTTGTTGAAAACAAGAGGATGGATGATGGCTTGTTTAGACGAGTCCTCATATGATACTTGAGGCATGAGATCCTTGGGAGGACCAAGGGTGTGACTCAAGTCTCGAGGGCCAAGTCGGGGTGAATGTGACTAACTTGTTTGGGCAAGTTGGAAAGCTTTGGGGATCTCTTACTATAGATGGGTATCTCGAGCCATCTAATCCATGAGGTATGAACATTGATGATAACTTTCTAAATCTCATGGATATAAAACAATGGGCTTTGTTGGAACACACCCTTCCTTGAAATAAGGTGATGATAAACTTGAAATCCATGGCGTTGAGCATGCTGTAAAAAAAATGATGGGTTCCATTAACCATTTTAGAAATTAAAAAATGTTAGGGTTTGGTATTCCCAACAATATTAGTGACTAGTATGGGCAAAATTTTAATAATATTATGTTATAATTAATTGAATACTCTGGTCTGATATGAACTCAAATGCAAGAATTATTGAGTTGATATAGCACTCTTATGATAAGTGGCTTCAGTTGTTTAAACCATCTCAACATGTATAAGTTTCCCATGGTTGGGTAAGGTTGTTTGAAGGCCGATTCACCTTTTAGAGGCATGAAATTAAGATGTGGTGAGAACAACAATTAGCCATTGCGTGGATATGGTTATCTATGATTATTGATTGTGTATGCAAGTTTGGTTGACTAATTTGCAAATACGATGTAATCTGGAGTTGGAAATGGTGCTTGTGAAACATTATTTGGTATCAATGGCATGTGAACATCAGGTAGACTGATGAGATTCTTAGACCCTCGTGTATGACCAATAAATGTGTTTGTGTGTTGTGATGTGAGAGTACCCTTGGCATAAGTTAACAAGACATTTGAATCAACATATGTGTACCCTATCTTATGTGGTTCCTTCATGTATGTAAACTTATATATGTTGTGTAAACTTATTTGTGATATGCGAAAGTAAACAACCATGTGAACCTTACAGTTACTTCATGTTTTCAACATTGTTGTATATGAGTATTTTGTATATATGTTGTGCAATAAGTGTGATCTTGTGTTTTTAAACCCATGGAGCTTGTAAAGGGCAACAAATCACTTGTGTAATGCAACTTCTACCCCTAAAATTAATTTTGCTAATTGAAAAATGGCTAAGGTATAGTGTTGTATTGTGTGGTGTAACCCTACATCACTAATCTAGTAATGAGCATTGATGCAAGTGTGAAGTTGAGGGTGGAGTAACACTATAATCCACATTGATTTAGACTTGGTACGGGCTAAGCAATGGAGTTTCTTATAGGTTGAAAATTTACTTTTTCCCTTTGCATGAGATAACCATCTGATTTGTTCACGTGTGTGCCATAAATTGGTTGTTGGATCCTCGTGCATAATGATCTCCTTGTGATTAGGTGTTCCTTTAACCACCTCTTAAACTTTTTTGTTAAAACAACCCTTATGAAATTTATTTGATGTAACCTTGTGAAACACTAATGAGTCATGTAAGTTGGTTTTTATACAAAAAAAATAGCAAGGTTGTACTTGCTAAAATGTAAGCTCGTATTAGCTTGTAAATACAAGCATGTTGTGAATGAGGTAATGTTTATTTTACCTGGAGGAATATTTTAGAATGAATATTCTAATTTGTTTCAAGTATGACTAGAATGTATGCTTATGCTCGGAAGGAGTAATGTAAAGTCCTAATCAAGTAGTTTATGAATTTTAGAATACCACCAAGAGCTAAGTGAAAAATGATGGTGGGATTGGGATCCATGGAACCATTATGTGAGCTCACAAAATTAGTGGAGAGTATGCTAAAAACTTTGAGGATTGCATGTGAATACTTGGGATGGACTCTCTAATGTTTGGTGTGGTTAGTGCGGGACACTACACTGACCCACAAATGATGTAATTCTGACAACCATAATGGTATGGTTTGATGTTGTTGATATCATTTTGGGATGAACGACAAAACGCTATTCATGACACATAATCAAAAGTGTTAGAAATATCACATAACAATATGGTTACTGTAATATTCCACATTCTTTGGTAAATGCTATAAGGATATGTGTAAGACATGACTAATTTTTGTAGAAAATGCCACATTTAAATGAGGAATATGATTCAATTTAGCTATTTTGTGCTAAATCAATTGTTGTTATAAAATTGTTGATTAGTAATTAGAATTGAAACAATCAATCTATTTTATGTTTTTGTAAAAACTTCCATGAAAATTTTATTTTAATTAATTGCATATCCATATTTTTTTGGAAATTTGAGCATGAACTATTGTAATTTTAAGAATTATGTTTCTTATGTTTGAACTTTTATGGTGATTTAAATCTAAAGGGTTGATTGAAGAAGTTACTTCTAGATTAAAAATAAATTAAATTTCCACTTTACCTTCTAAGGCACTGAGACATCACCTCTTTAAAGGAAGGAGGATGTCATATCCCCCACCCAATCGATAAAGTGTCAAGGAAATATTGAATGACTTGGATGTCAATTCCAGGTTATGAGTGAATATTACTAACTACAGCACACTATTTGTAATGATATCCACCATAATGTGTGTGTGTGTGTGTGTGTGTTCAAGTGGGGATTAGTTTTGTATACAATTATAATACTAAAGTGGTTTGTATGTGTAATACTCAAAGTTTAAAATATTAAATAGGAGAACAAATATGCATGTAGGTGAGTAATAGGAGGTGAGGTTGGTCCATGCAAGCTACGTGGCCGTGGTGTTAAAATGCTTTCCACCACTCTACCTTTGTTTTCTAAATTTAAATGAATGTGAAAATTTTGATGTCAAATGGAATGTGAAAATTTTGATTAAGACTTAGGCATCCATTTCTATGCTTTAACCAACCAAAACCCTAGTTTTCTAAGACCACACATTCCTTGGAGTTTTGAGCCTTTTGGGAGGAGTGTGCTACCATTTCTTTTATTGGGCGGTTTGGAAGTTTTTCTTGGAAAAACTCGACTTTGCTCCATGGGTGGAAACTTGCCATTTTTGGGAGAAGGCCATGTTGAGGACACAAGGGTTTGGAGGAAATAAAAAAGAAGAAAAGAATAATGGAAGGATGGTTGATGCATGGGGTTTTGGGAAGGGCTTTTGAGCCATAGTGAAGGCATGAAACCAGGGGGACTCAAGAGTTTTAGGAGAAGATAAATGGCAATGCAAGGTTTTGAGGAAAGGGAGGCGATGAAGAAAAGAAAAGAGAAAGAAAAAATGAGAAAATATAAAGAGGTGAGTTGTTGGTCGCTAGGACACAGGGGTGTTGAGGAAGAAGAAGAGAAGAGTGTGGCACCCAGAATGCAGGGGAAGGAAAGTTCTACTTGCAAACCAAGACAAAATTCTTGGCATGTCACCCTTTCTATACTAAAAATTCTTACATACCATTTTTATAGCATTATGGGTAGCTACTTATTGTCCTTGCTAGGATATAGGTCCAAATATGCAAGAATAAACTTGTATATGTTAGTCTCTAGTTCAACAAGAGAAATAATTTTCTAGGGTTTATAATTTTAGATTAATAATTTATGCCCTAGCTGGAAATAATGTTGTAAGAAGGGTTTGACCATTGCCCTAATTACAAGATTTTGTTTCATTTTATACTTCTGAAATGCTTAGTTGAACTTAAAGAGTGTGTTTTCCTTGCTATTTTGATCTAGAATAAAAATAAGTATTTGACTTGAATTAAATATGTGTTGTTTAAATAAATCAAGTTGGTTTTATATCAACTCCTTTAATGTGCTTGAATTGTGAGAATAACTCTCAGTTGGAGTTTATGCCATTTCTTTAATGTGTTTTGAATTATGAGAACAATTGATTTGTTTATATTAGTTGAGTGGTATATAGATTTTGTTGGGTTTCCAAGCATAGTTATATTTTAATTGATTAACTTGAGTTTTTATAGAATTTTACCTAGATTGTCTTGAAATTGTTCTCTTTCTAATTATTGGCACCATGGCCAAGCTTATGTATTGTATTTATTTAAATGGATTTTGACTCCTTTATTGAATTTATCCTTAATCATTATTATAAACTATATGTTTGCTTGCAAGAAAAGTTTGGTTGCTCTTGGTCAAAATGTTATTAGGGACGTTGTTTGATTTCCCTATGTAGTGTATATCTCCATTTTGGGTTTACCATAATATGTTATTGAGATGGTCAATGTCTAGGATGAATAGGTAGTGTTTTATTTATTTATAAGCTTGAACTAGGGTTTTTATTTAAATTAACTTAGATGGTCTATAATAAATTCCTCCTCATTAAAGAGAAATCTTGGGCCACGAGATCTTGTTCAATTTCTTAACCTGTTAGATATTACATGAACTATTAGTTTCAATCCCGTAGAGTTGTATGAGATTGATTTACAGTTTATAGAAGATTTTTTTTAATTATTTTAATAATTAGATTGGATGAGCATATGTTTGTTTTAAATATTAAAGTTACGCCTATGTATTGAGGATATGTTCTATTTTGAGATATTTAATGGGTTGTACATTGCTAAAAATGTTGCCATTGTATGGCTAAGTCATACTTTTCATATACTTACCTACTGGGTTGTGCATGATCCTGATAGTATTTAGATTTGGGTGTTTAAGCCATTTCTAACCCATGACCATTTAAATGTTATCAATAATGCTATTACATTCGATTTTGGCTCCTGTGAACCCCTGGAATATTAGCCCAGATCAACCTGAATAACAACCTTAAATAAATACCTAAACCTTTAATATACTATAAATAAGCATTGAAACATATTATTTTACCATACGATAAATAAAATCATCAACAATTAGATTAATCTTCTCTAGCAAGAATGATTTTTGGTGGCACCATTTTTGAGAGGTAGTTGCACAAGAAATCTACATTTGTTGGGTTGTAACTAGCTGCAAGTTAGCTCCGAAAGAGACTTGATTTTTCTAGTAGGTTCCTAATTTTCTCAAAAGTAAATTTGGTAATGAAATATCCCCAACTTTATCTTTCATGAGAGATCCTTGTATTGTTCTAGTTGAGTAGTTTCTTATTTTTGGTAAGTCATTTTTTTAGCCAATTATGTTGTTTTTTTGTGCAAATTAGCTCAAAGCAACCTAGAAATTGATGTTTTAAAAATACCAACTCCCTATTTTTTTGTTAATAATCTTTATACTTCAATATTAACCTCAAAAGTATTGACATTAATAGTGGAAGCAACCTTCCTCCTTCTTACCTTGATATTTGGATTTTATTTTTGGGATGCTTCTACAACATAACTACTCCTTGTTTAGTCTGTTGATTGTAAAGGCACTTGGAATTGTCTTGACGTGACTAATCAAAATTAGAGTGATTTTGTTATTTTATTATTGTTATGTTTTGGTTGGTAAGAATGGTGTATTGAAATTACATTTGCTTTATTTGGATCCTTGTAACTTGAGAATTGGATTTGAAAAACCAAGTGTTGTATGACATTGCAACAATCAATATGATAATTATGTATTAACTACTCCTTGTTTACCCTGTTGAGTATCAAGTCACTTGGAATTGTCATGACCTAACTAATCAAAGTTAGAGTGATTTTGTTATTTTATTACTATTATGTTTTGGTTGGTAAGAATGGTGTATTGAAAGTACATTTGCTTTATTTGGATCCTTGTAGCTTGAGAATTGGATTTGAAGAACCAAGTGTTGTATGACATTGCAACAATCAATATGATAATTGTGTATATATGAGTTGAATTATATTTTTTTATGTGAATACTTATTGAAAAAAGTGTTTACTAATAATTACTTTTCAATTAAGTGAATAAATGTCTTATGGGGATTATATCTCGTCATATAGATGGGTGATGTAAGTATGGGTCCAGCTGTCATATATTTACTTATGTTGTAAAATAAATATGCTTTTGTTGCTCTACCCTTGATAAATATGAAAGATTCCATGGTGTTGTTTAAATTGTATGCCAACATATTTAATAGGTGGAAGGTGACTTTCTCAACATTGTGTTGACCCTCGTTATTGCCATATCAATGCAGATCTAAGGACAAATAAATTACTGAGAGATTAAAGAATGTGATTCCTTGGACACTTAAAATCTTGTTTGAAAGTATGTTTGGATTGGTTATTTCATCTTTTGAAATCAACGTTACACCCATTGGGTGTATTAAACTTGGAATCTTCATATTTTTTCCTTCTCTATTTAGGAGTAAGAGTTATAAGTTGTAATGCTTTCATTATTGATAAATGAACTTTCACTCATGTAGAGTGTAAATGTATAGGAGGTTGACCTAAATTGAATAGGCACTATCTTAGTATGGTTCCTTTTTATAAGGAATTCATAAAAACATGTAAGTTTTTATGTATCCCGAATAAATATGAAAGAGGAAGTTTATAAAACTTTTAATCTATGTCGTGATTTATGGTAATCACTCAACTCTTGTTATCTTATTTTTGTAAAGGCCATGAGATCTTTTTGTGTTAGTTGTCATACTATGTAAGGGTGATTAAGGACCCAATTCCCATTATTGAATAAGTGGCCATCAATTTACATCATTTTAATATATATTAAAAGAGACAGATGGTCTCAATCTCTTTATAAGAACTCTTATTTTGGTGAAAAAAGGTTAACCATTTATTCTAAGTAA
The DNA here is from genome assembly GCA_037957365.1 of Torreya grandis. NCBI lineage: Eukaryota > Viridiplantae > Streptophyta > Pinopsida > Cupressales > Taxaceae > Torreya > Torreya grandis. The sequence continues at coordinate 663,994 of JARHVA010005198.1, read as the reverse complement.
ACTAATAATTAAAGGGTAATTAAATTCATTATTGAGAAAGATATTAAAGTCTCAATAAATATTAATATGTGTTATCAACCTCTTTATCATAACTGCTACTTCACAACCCAAAAGTAAGGCAAGGGAATTCTCCTCTCTTGCGTAGGCTAATGGGGTTGCCTGTTAGCCTTGGGTAATATTATTTTGTAGTAGAAACTTATAGTCATGAGTATATTATAACTCAAGTAAAGTAATAAGTTTCATAGAACACTTTAGTAAGGCCAAAATACACTCATGGGAGATTTTATGTGGCTGATATGTTAAATAAGACTTATGGGAGATTTTATGTGGCTAATATGTTAAATAAGAGCTTGGAAATGTATATTGTTAATGGGTATAGGTTAAGAAGCGTTTATAATAACTTCACAATTAAATATTTATGATAGGTATGTTTGTTCTGAGTTTAATTAATGGATAAAACCCCTTGATGCAAACTAATCATGTTACTACTTTCCAAAAGAAGGACCTGGATTAAAATGGGAATAGAATGGCTGAATGACTTCCTTAGCAGTGGGATACCATGTTTGTTTGGCTTATTATATTGCCATTCACCCATCCTAAGGTTCATAATGACCATCAATGTATTTAGTCTGTCACCAGCTTTGGGAGTTAGATCATCCATTGGGATTATTATAATAATTAGAACCCAATCTAAATGGGTTGTGACTAAATAATGGGTTGGGAAGCATTTTAAATATTAGCCCAATTATTTGAATGATCAATTACTAATTTAGCACAGAAGGTCGAGTTAACTCTAAGATTGAACACTCCTTACAAATCTATGAAGTATGGATCAATAAAAAGTGGTACTCTTATATCATTGTTACTCCTTGTTGAGTTAAGCATTCTAACTAATATCTTTCAAGCATGCAATCAATACTTGCATAGAGAAATGTTTAGTCGAGTTAGAACTCTTGTTTAAAAAAAAAATTGATGGGTTATTTGGGTACATTTCATGACTAAAGTTCTTCCCATTAATGGGGCTAAGGTTCCTTCTCCCATTAGGAAATGAGAGGACCATTTTGTTTGCATCATCCCTTCTCTTGGTTTCTGAAAATTAAAATTTGGTGGGATTTCTAGAGGCAACCCAAGAGCTTCTAGAGATGGGTGTATCATTAGAGAGTGTGCAATTTATCTTGTCAAAGTTACGTCTAAGTCTTTAATTGATGGAAAAAATAATGAAGCAAAAGTGTAGGATTTTGTGTTAGGTCTGGAAATTACTATATAATGTGGTATAGAGAAATTATATATTGAAGGGGACTCACTGATTATGATTCAAGTTATGCAAAATGGTAAAGCAATTTCATCAAATATTGAGAATATCTTGACCAAAGCTTGGCCTTTGGTAAGTGCAATTTCAAGTTGGGCTATGATGCAGTGCTTCAGGGAGGCCAATTCCACTACTAATTTATTATCCGATCAGGGCATTGTTCAATCAATTGATTTAGTTATTAGTAACCATGTGTAGGATTGGTTTGGTCTAATTAACTTCTTGGACCAATGATGAGAGTTTTCTAATATTTTATTTTCTATTGTGTTGCTTTATTCTCCATTTTATTTTGTGGATTTTATCCTTCTCTCTTCGTTGGATTGTAATCATTTTCAAGCATGTTTTCCCCCTATTTCATTGGCAATTTAATAAGCAACATGCATGGTGTCTTGGGGCATTTACTAGCTTGCCTCTTTTTTACTCTCTCAACTCTCACCACTTGTCTTAGCCTGGGGTTTTGGTGCTACTAATTTTAAGTTTATAGCGAAGTTTTAGTATGGGTGGTGTTGAGGATTTGGATGCCATGGATCCCCTTCTCTTTCTTCTCTCCTCTAAGTGGGAGATAGCTTTTCATAGTTCCATATCTGATAATAGCTTGTAAAAAATATTTTTGGATACCTACTAGCTTAATTTCTTTGGTGATTTAGGAAATTATTGGACTAGACTATTCTAGGATGGATTTCAAGATTAGGGTTAATTTTGAAGTGTCATCTTTCTTTGTATCTTATGTTTTTTTGGGTACTGGTGACAAAGTTGTTGCTATGTAGGGAGCAATTTTTTGCATTTGGCATGCTTTTAGGGGTGGTCTAGATGTTGATCTTAAGGGACCAATGCTTGTTATTTATCACTTTATCTCTTTACTGAGACTAGACCCTCGAGACTTGATATCTTTAAATTCTTTATGTAACTGGAGAAGCATTTTTCAGTTCGATCTCATAATTTGGCATGAAAACTCTTCATAGGGTGAGTGGTTCCCCCTAGACTTGGTTTATTTACAGTCTCTTTTATAGTCCTTGGTTGGATACACATAGTCTCTTAAGGCCATAAAATCAGTGGTGAATTACTTGGTTAGGATTAGCGGGATAAATTGTAGGGTTGTTGGGGTTTTTGTTAAAAAGGCTCTTTAGTGGCTTGGTTGAGAAACATAATTTATCTTCACTATCGACTTTAGGTGGGATTCATTCCATAGCAGTGTCTCCTATCATCACTATTTGGGAAGGCTCTTGTAGAGGTAGTGGATATGGTGGTTTTCAAGGTAGAGGGCATGGTGATTATCGAAGTAGAGGATGTGGAAATCATTGTGGCTAGGGTGCTAATAGAGGTAGGGGTCACTGGCCTAATTTTTACTTATATGGGGTCATGATCCCTCGATGTCACTCTTCATGGGACATAACTTTGTGGGATTCTAAGTGTCTAACCAACTATGATGTTAGTAGAAGTGGTAGGTGGTGTTGTGATTAGGTTTTTTGATTGATGATCGCTTTGCTAATTTTGAAGACATGAAGACTATGATGCGAACGTAGAGGTAGATCTAGTTGATGTTGGCATTGTTTAAGTCATCTTAGATTTGTTCGACTTTGGGGTTTGTTTGGAATGCTTTTCTAAACACTCTTTTTGTTTTGGTCTTTATCATGTTTAGTGTTTGGCTTGTTTTATGGTTTGTTTTTAATGATAATTTTCTATTTAAGAACCCATTAGCTTTACAAGCTTTATTTAGGGTGGTCTTCTATGGTTTTTTTTACTTTTGGTGTCTTGCAGGCTTAGCCCATGGTTGTGTTTGTCATTTTTTGACTCACAACGTATTTATGTAATATCTTGTTATATAATAAAAGGGTGACAAAACCATCAACCCTTAATTATTGATTAAAAACAAAATTAAAATGAAAAAAAAAAATTAGTAGTTCCAACTACTTCAACTAGAAATCCTATATTGAGGGTGTGATTCTAAGTAAGGGTCTCTACTAAATTTCAATGGGTGAAGAATCTAGTCATCTTCATATTATCGAACAAGTGAATTATACAAACCTTTGAGATGAACAATTAGTGTCCCCAAAATTTTAGTTTCTCTTTTATGCCATCATAAATCTATATGATGTTTTAGAGACCTTGAAGCAATTCTTTGGGAAACACAAAAAAATGTGAGCATGTCAAATAAAAAATGAGCTTGCAGCTCTTTATCCATAAAATTATACAGATTGAGGATTTCATCATTCAAGTCAAGTGCTTAAGACTTCTAATTTTTTTCAGAAGTTACTAGAACTAATGACCAAATAATCACGAGCATTTTTTCAAAATTGGGTTGTGTACCTACTCACTCTTCATCTCCAAGCACTACAACAAGATTCATTTGGCATGACATATGTGACACAAAACAACTTTAGAGAGAATAAGAGAAGCTATATTTCATTGGTGACATTTAATATGGATGTTTGAAGTAATAGGTGTTGATTTTCAATGATAATAATGCAAAGTCCTACCCTAATCAAGGCAACATCAAGAGCTCTTCCAATGGAAAATGGAAAGCAAAGCATCAACCAAAGTGCAATCAATTGACTCAACACACCTCTTCTACCTGAAATGTTAGAGGAAAATGAAAATGAACTAAAAATATCAACAATAATTCTTGTAATTATTGTGGTTCTCCAAATAATCATGAAACACCATGTTTTTAAAAATGGTAGATTTGGAAGCAAAATGAATGAAATGAAGATCACTACCTCCAATGTAGGAGAAACATTGTATGTAACTACACATGGGCAATTAGTGCTTGAATATATTTTCCTATATCAATCTAAGCGTGATTGGTTGGATCAACTCTTATGTGTGTGTGTGTGTGTGTGTGTGTGTGTGTGTGTGTGTGTGTGTGTGTGTGTGTGTGTGTGTATATACACACACACACACACACACACACACACACACACACACACACACACACACACACATATATAGGTAGAATGATAGGTTGATGGTGGGGGGGATAATGTAGTGAAGAGGGGTAGTTTCTAGGCTGAAAAAATAGGAAGCAACCCTATCATCATATAATGAATCAGGGTTCCCTACTTACCTCTCTTAATACAAACCACACAAATGAAATATTTGTGGGAAAATCTACCTAGTTCTCTAAGTGTATAAGGCAAATGATCCATTGAGATGGAAAATGGAATGTTCAACTTTTCTCCACATTCTAAAACTATTTGTGAACTTATCATCCATATATAAAATTAGACATCCAGGTAAAATAAAAGTAATTAAATATAATTATAATTATACGTTATAAAAAATAAAAATGACCAATTAGCTATTATAACACTGGTAAGTTTGATAATCAAGAAAAAAATTACCAATTTGACATATTTTTGTTTGATCAATCTTCTCAAGTCATGATTGCACATACAAATGATTTGATTAAACTTTGATGTGATTTTTTTGGTCACCTAAACTATCTCTCATTTCAAGACCTTGATAAGCACAACATGTTTCACTTTTTTCCAAAAGTTTCCTTCAAAGATGGAATTTGTCTAGGTTGTGCACTTCAAAAACAACATAGGTAAGATTTCAATAAAGGAAAATCTTGGAGGGAGAGTGATAAACTATAGTTATTACATAATGATCTCATAGAATTACCTCATGCTTTATTTCAAAAACATAGATATGTGCTTATGTTTATTGACGATTTATCTCACAAGACTTGGGTTTATTATTTGATAAAGAAAAGTTAACTATTTTAGTACTTCAAAAAATTTAAATCTCTTAATGAAAATAGTTCAAAGATAAATATTAACATCTTAGAATGGATAATGGAGGAGAGTAATTCAACATATATATGATCAAATTTTTTGGGCAAAAAGACATCCAATTCCAATGTAGTGTGCCATAAAAACCTCAACAAAATGGTGTGGATGAATGCAATAATCATACATTCAAGTAAATGGCCAATTACATGGTATAAACCAAGGATTTGTGTTCTTCATTTTGATTTGAGGTAATTTAGTGTGTGAACTACATGCATAATCACATTCCCCACACATTAATACAAACCATTGTTACTGAAGAAATATTGTATGGTGTCAATCCATATGTTTTAGATTTTTGGGTTTTGGGTGTAATTCATGGGAAATATCCTCGATGTTATGTGGAAATTTATGGAAAGTAAGGTTCATCATTTTTGATAATGTGAAAATGTGAGGACATATATTATTTTTGTACTGGGCACCACTCAAGTGATTTACTTAAATAATGTTGTTCGACCAAAAATCCTAGGCCTACGAGCCAACACTATATCCATTAGTTTCTTCTAGTTAAGATACATATTTTGAATTTTCCTTTGTATAATAGGAAAATTTGGATGAATCAAATTCCAAGTGATAGTAAACTTTAGAGGATGATTTTTCGGGGGAACAACAAGTTCCTCCACTGCCAATAGATCACATCATTCCATTGCTAGTGCCACATGTCGTCTAGAGGGTGCCTACATACTCAACACAACCTTAACCAAAATAGGTCTGCAAAGTTCATGTTGAGGTCTATGTATGGTATATAATCCTAGAGATCCAAATCACTCTAGATCACAACATCATTTTTGTGTAGTTGGCACAACTAACAATGAGTCAAAATATAAAGACTTAAAAAATAAGGTTCATTGACATATTAAATGGAAAATAACAATGGAAGCATAACTCCATTGTTTAAATAATAATGGTAATTGGGACTTGATTTCACATCCAAAAATAATAAAAATAGTGAGGTAAACATAGGTTTACCACACTAAGTATGCATCATATGGGTGAATTGACTAATACAAAGCTAGGCCATCATAAAAGGTTTATCACAAGTTTAAAGTGTTGATTATGGTGAAATGTTTGTTCCAATTTAAAAGATAAATTTAATTAGGCTTATACTCTTTTTATACAAAACAAATATAGGAATTACATTAGATGGATGTGAATATTTATTTTCTACACATCCAAATCTCTCGAGTATGCTATTAGTGATAACTCTAATTATATATGCCCTTTGATATCCCCTAGGAAATATGTGAGATATATCTCCCATGCTATTACAAATAAAAATAATAATCTCTATAGTTAGACGAGAAGCTAAAAGACTCTTTATTATCTTACAATTCATTTTATTGTTTTTACAATTTGAACATCTTCTTTATAACTATTTTTAGTAGTAAATGAACATTCTAAAAATAGAATATGAAGTGATTCTATTTGGAATGTAAAAATTCATGCAAAAGGTGTTTTCATGAGGGGTTTAGAGGGGTTTTCATGACCCAAAATTTTAAAAAAAAAATAATACAACTCTTATTATTTTTAGGTATTTTTATAACTACTTGTATTTTACATTTTGAGGCCCTCTGGTGCAGAATTTAAACCCTAGATTTTGGTCAGTGTCCTAAATGGTTTTCAAATTAATTATCATAGGGCACTAAAAATAACTCACTTCATTAATTTTATGACCCATATTATAGTTTAATATTCTAATCATTAATCTAGGAGATGTGACATGGAAGATGATGTACTAATGATATGCTATTTTTTTTTGATATTCTAACCAAAATATTGTCTTGAACTATCATCTAGGTCATTTTAATCCATAAATTATTTCATGTAAAAGTTAATTTTGGATCAAAGCTAAATATGAATAAGGTAATGTAAATTGGATGCTTCTTCAACTATTTTACTGGCCAAACATTTATATAATATTAATATAGTTGTATGATGGTATTTATGTTTTTAAATTTTAAATTAATTAATTTTTTTTATAGACTTTGTTATATAAGGACAAATTTTCAACAAACTGTCATAAATATTAAAATATTATAATAATTGTATAAATTAAATTAAATGTTCCTTTTTAATATTATAAATTATACTAACATTTAAAAGGCAATGTTGAATAAATAATAATGATTAAAAAAAAAGTGACAAAATGGATCAAGTGTGAAATAGTCCCCATAGGCTATTATAATGAAAATAAATACATTGAATAACACCATTGATATTATAAATAAGTTGGAATTTTTTAAAGGTTTTGACATAGTTTATATTAGATAAAGAAAAATATTTTTTAAAGTTAGATCAAAGATTTAATTTAAAAAACTAACTCTTAGACCAAATTTTTCATGAGTTGAAAAATAATATAGTATATTATTATGAACTATCTATAAATTAATATAAACCTTAAATTATGGACAAATTAGCATCTTCCAACTACATATTATCTAGCTATAAATTGATAATGATGTGCAAGTATTAAAAATTGTGACCATTTTTTGTCATGTGCAATTCAAGTTTTTCATTACTAAGTTGATGGGGACTGTGATACCTCTATCCAAAAGTAGAAAAATTTCACATTTATTTTGTTTATTTATGGTTTCCCATCTCAGTTCTCACCATTTTATAGTGAGTTATCTAAAAAAACCATCATTATCCTACGCACTTTAGCCTAGTAGTTTGTGTTACATCAAAACCTTTCACTCCTTTATATGCACTACTAGATAAACCTTGATTTCCATAGAATTGTGTCAAAATTCTATCACAAATTGAGCCCATTATGTAGGAAATCCATTTTGAATTTTTTATTTCCAAATTGAATATATGATGGAGTTATGATAAAATCCACAAATCATCTTTTTTAATGTCAACTAGACTTCATATCCCTAAGTTTGCCTAATGGTGAATAACTTGTACTCTTGAAAGGAAGGTCACAAGTTCAAATCCTACAAGGGGTAAGGTATGTATGCATCATATTTTAAGCATAGTTAGGTTCCTCTTACATACTTAGAGTAAGAGGTGATCTCATATAATGTAAGCTACCTTAAATACCATAACCAAGGCCCCTGGCATTGTGGACTATAAAAACATTCCATATCCATTTTCATTTTGTCATATTTCAACCATCTCATAGAGGTCTAATGGAATATCTTATTGGCATGTGATTGATGATGGAATATCTTGACTAAGACGTTAAGAGATCATTTGATAGACTCATTACTATTTGTCATGCAATTAGTGTCACCAATTGGATCATTTTAATTTTATTACACAACTTGTTTTCTTGAATTGATCAAAATTATTGCACAAATTTGGCATAAGTATGGCACAAAATTTCAACACAAATTAAATCAAATTTGAATCAAAAAATTTTAGGTGTAAATCCATGAAGGGTAATTATATATCCCTTTTTAAACATCATTTTCATTTGAAAGCATCATTTTTAGTTGTGGAGAGAGTAAATAGAGGGATGAGAAGGGGAAAAACTAGTAGCGTGTCATTTTTGGTGGAAGAGAAGGTAAGTTTATAGGTTTTTTTTTTCCATTTTAACATTAACAAATGATTTAGTTAGTCTTATAATACATTAGTGTTTAAAATATTTGTTAATAAATTAGGTTTTTTTATATTTTATATTATTATATCAAGTTGAAGGCTTTCACAAGAAGTTTAATTAGGGTAAAATTATAGAATATGGTAAATAAGGGGGGAAATGGGATTACAAAATTTAGTGAAAACCATGGTAAAGGTAAGGAAATTTTGGTTTAAATTTTGGAAATAAATCTGAAATTGGGGAAATTTGGCTAAAAATAGGGAATTTAGACTAAAATTAGAGAAAATAGCAACAAGTTTGAAAATGAGAAAAAATAGTCAAAATATTAATAAAATGGGGAAATTGGAGAAACTAGTGAAAATTTGAGAAAATAAAATAAATTAATGTCAAATTAGGGATATTAGTAATAAATTTGTTAAATTAGATAAATTGAGGAAATTAGCAAAAATTACAAAAATTACTAAAACTTAGGAAAATTAGAGTAAAATTAAATAAATTAGTGTTAAATTAGGGATATTAGTAATAAATTTGTTAAATTAGATAAATTGAGAAAATTACAAAAAATAATGAAACTTAGGAAAATTAGAGTAAAATTAAATAAATTAGTGTAAATTTGAGGAAATTGGGGAAATTGACAACAAAGTTGAGGAAATTTTGAAAAATTGTGGAAATTAATGAAACTTGGGGAAACTAGGTAAATTTGAAGAAATTGGATTAATATTAGGGAAATTTTGAAATAATTTTGAAAAATTAGTGACAAATTGGGAAAATTAGGAAGAAATATATAAATTAGTGAAACTTGGGAAATTTAGGGTAAATTTAAATAATTTAGTGTAAAAATAGTATAAATTTGATAAATAAAATAAAATTAGTCAAAATTGGGGGAATTAGGGTAAAATTAAAGAAATTGGAGTAAAATTCAGATAAAATTGATAAAACTAGGCAAATCAGTGGCAGATATGGGAAATTAAAGTAATTGAGAAAATCAAGGGAGCATATGAAAAATTAGTGAAACTTGAGACAATAAGAGTAAAAATAAATAAATTAGTGTAAAAATAGTTTAATTTGAGGAAATTGGGATAATTGGTGACAAACAAGTGAAATTGGGGAAATTATGAGAAAATGTAGTGTCCCCAAATAGGAACTCAAGTAAAAATAAGTAGTTTCCTTTAAACCCTAAGCCAATCTAAAAAAATAAACTGTATGCTATCCAAAAACTCAACAAACCCTAGCCACAATAATCTTCCCAAAACCTCTTTGTAGCATGAATGAAGGATGTAGTTGTTTAAGATACATGCAAAATTTCTGATGTTTAAGTGTTGGTATAACAATCCTAAAATCTAGAAAACAACCTTGAAACCCTTGGATGACCTTCCAATAATTAGGCTAAAAACCTATAAATTATCAAAGCTTCCCAAGAGCAATATTCAACTCACAAAGACCACTTCAAACCCTTTACACAAGTCACCCAACTCAATGAAAATATTATAAATATTTTTTGAAAGTTAAACCCTTGAAAATAATCATCAACAAGGCTTCCTAAGACTTCAAATTAATTCACCCAAATTGGAAAAATATAGAAATATTTTTGAAGCATAAATCCTCACCAAACAAGGTCCATAATCCTTCAATTCAATTCGCTGGTCCATGAAAAATAGAGAATATTTTTTTGAATATTTTAACCCTTCACAAAATCCTCTCGCAACCCCCAAAGTCCTTCAAACAATTCATCCCACTAGATAAAATTATGCAAATAATTTTATGATAATTTCCAAGAATTATTCAAACTAAAAACTTGCCAACATAACTTAGAAATAATTCACTCCACCAAGGAAAAATGATAAAAAAATATTAAAACCCTAAGAGAGGGTTTCCACCAACAACAAGCCTCTAAAATGATGTTTTTCAATCCCTCAAGTAAATTACCCAAGGAGTAATCAACAACCTTCGATCCTCCAGTAAATTGCCAACTCTTGGTGACCTCACAAACCCTCTAGGTGGTTCACTCTAGTCCTCCAAATCAATTCACCATAAGCTAAAAATATTAGTTAAAACCTCAAATAATTCTTCAAAATATTTAACATGATTTTCAATCAATGGGTGGTGTTGATAGACACCATTTGTAGAAAAAATTAGTAAAACTTGAAGGGTAACATTCTTCAAACATCTACCTTCAATAACCAGGCTTCACATACTTGATCTCAAAGAAAATTATCATATGCACATAATCTTCAATTGAATCCTCTTTCTTCTTAAATGCCCTCCTCCAAGTGTAGCTCTCCAAAATTGGGTTAATATTTTTATAAATAAAAATTTAAGTCTTATAAGCCAAGACCCATAAACTCCCCCACTTAAGTGAAATAAACATAAAGTACTTTTCTCCAAAACATAACTAAAAATTAGAATCATAAAGTACCTTTCCTTTGAAATATCCTTTCACAATTGGTGCACTAAGTTCTTTCTTCATATTTCTCCCTTAGTTATCAGAACAATAATGAAGTAAGGGTTTTCCAAAGCTCTAGATCAAAATTAGGGACATTACAGTCCTCCCCACCCAAAACTGCTTGTCCTCAAGCAATTGCAACAACCATGGGGATACTTCAACATCCTTTACCACACATACATTCCTTTGGACTGTTTCCCATATATAAGATACCTCAATTTCAACCCTTGCCTTGTTCAAAGAATCATGCCACTTACCATGAAGACTATCATGGTCCAAACTCATCAAATTTACCTTCCCAAGGGTTGTATTTCCTTTGCAAATATAAGTATGTATCTAAGTGGGATATAATAATGAAGTACATCCATGATTTCATCCCATATTCTAAATCTTTTCAACACCAAAATGCCCCTTAGTGACCCCTTTTGCTCCATATTTCTCCAACAATCATCCCATGATTCAAAATTTACAACAAGAGAGTTAGGGCTGCCAAAAAAAAATTAATTTTACATAGTGCATAAAGTTGTCCATGGTCACACTTTCTCCTTTAAAGAGTATTAGAAAGAGCATATCTTCATAACATGTATTCCCAAATTCCCTTTTGATGTCATGCTTCTCATAATTCCCTATGCCCATAGAAGACATCTTCACTATTTTGAAAGGGAGAGTGAAATCTCTACATGAAACCATCACTTAATCATCCCACACACATAGAGACAACATCCTATGAGTGTATCCAAAAAATAGCATCTCTAATATACCAACTAAAAATTTCTACCATTCTTCAAAACTAAATTGTATTTCTCTTCTATTGTTGTGCCAAGAGTGCTTCTTATGATCAATATTTTCATAATGTAACATACGTTGGAAATGGTCAAAAAAATTAAAATCCATACCTCCAATACGTAGTTGTACCTCCCCTATGAATTTTGAATTTTTCATGTAACAAATTTTACTATTTTCACCTTTATTATATGGTTGTACCTTCTTATTAAATTCAGAAATTTTATTATAAAAATTAGAACATTTACCTTGAATATGTAGTTGTATTTTTCATAGGAGCCTAAATTTTTTTGTGCAATAAAAATCAAAACTTTCATCTTTATTATATTGTTGTACTTTTTCCTTCAAACCATTATTTTTCAAGTAACAATCAACCCTCATTTCACCTTTACATTTAGGAATGAAGTGTTGTTCACAATAAATTTGGGGCTGCCCTTGTGAACAAGCAAATTCATTTATCCAATCATCATGTGTCAAGCAAAATTCGAAATTGTTCATGTTTATTTCTTTCATCCTTATGTCTTCCTTTTGGCAAGTAGATGGCTGCCCATAGCATCTAGAAATAACCCTATCATTGTTTTATTTTTCAATCCATCCCATGCTCATAAAACACCCTTTCATCTTATGATTTGATGAAAGTGGGGGTGATTACTTTTACCTTAGACCATGCAAGACAATCTCATTATTTCCCACTTTGAATTTCAATTCCATGGATTGGTAATTTTGTGTGTACTCACCAAGAGAATGTAGCCATTAGATTCTAAGTACCATATTGGTCTCTCCAATGCCAACTTCATATAAATGATCCTCTACCATGTTTCACTCACAAGTAATGCAAATGCTTGGAACCTTGGTAGTGCAAGGGATAATAAACCCATCTACCACCGTGACTCTAAACCCCTTTAATTCATTGGGTTGTAGACCAAAATAAGTCACAATCCCTCTATCAATAAATTTGTGAGTTTCCCACTATCAATGAGTATGGTAATTGGATTTCCCTTCAAATACCCCTTCATTCTAAAGGGATAGTACTTAGGGATAACTGAAAGTGATGCCAAGGTGCCACTCAACTCTTCTTCCCCTTCAATTTCAAAAAAAATCTCCTCATTGGTGGCTACCCCACCATTCTCTCCCTCATTCTCCTCTTCTAGAAGTATCTCTATGTAATGAACATGTCCCTTGCCATGACAATTATGGTAATCAAAGCAAAGTCCCTTCTTCTTTAATTCATTCCTCTCCTCAAAACTACTTTGAGGTAATCTCCTTGGCTGACCCAAATACAAAAGATTTGGTCTAGTCAAAGAACCCTCAAGATTGGCCTTAGGAGGCCCTGTTTAGTGGCCCTTATGCTGCCCAAAATTATCACCTCTAGGGTGTCCTTTAGATGGTACAAAATTTACCTTTAGCTGTCACAAAGGTGTAAACCTGCCTCCATAGGTAGATGACTCCAAATCATAGGCCTTTTGTATGGCCTCTCTCATTGTTGGTGGATAAAATGCTTTGACCAATCCCCTTAAGGAATAAACCAAGCCCTTAGTGAATAGAACCACAAGCCTCCTATCTAAAATGTTAGTCACCATGACTGCAAGTCTCTAAAATTTTGAAACATACTCATCAACCAAGGCCTTTTGCCTCAATTGATCTAGATCTAGAAAATGAAGTTTGAGATCCACTCTATCAAATCTCTCTATCAACCTATTGCTGAACTCCTCATATGAATATATATGTTAATTCCCTTGTGTGATCAATCCATGGTACCACCAATCATGGGCTTCCCCTTCTAAGTGTAATGTCACAAACTGAATAGCCTCATCCTCTACCATGGAGAGAAGTGAAAATAAGGTGTCTACCTTCTGAATTTAAGCCCTTATTGGAATCTTATCTAACCCATCAAAAGTAGAAAGAGATACCTTCCCCAAAGCATCTTGGATATCTCCCTAAGTGCCTTTAAATCTTTTTCCAATCTTGGGACCACTATATCCCCTCTTCCAAGCTGAATACTCAGACTAGGTCATAACTTGTCTCACTGCATCATCTAAAGTTGCATACTAATTTATCTCCTTATTCAACTCCTCACAGGGGTTAAATGACCCCTCCTCTTAGGTATAGTTTCCTCTTTCTGAATGAAAGTAAGAAATGTGGGCCAAAGAATAGATGACCCATTCCCCAAATTTGTCTTGCTACCTGAAGTTCCACTATCCCCATTAAGTGCTTTCAAACCAATATCATCACTAAGAGTACATAGGAGACCCTCCAAAACTATGGTTATCCTCTCCTGATTATGATCATATTTATGTGATCTCCCATCTTCTATCTTTTCCCTCCTTTCTTTTTATGTCCCTTGGTGATCCATGTCACCCATAACTTGTTCTAATTCTAACCTCTCAACAATTGGAGTCTCAACTTTATTCCTTTGATAAATTAAAAAAAAATTGGCATCACTCATACAATCAAACCCTCACACCTACCAAAAATGGCAAGATATGGCTCTGATACCACTGTAGTGTCCCCAAATAGGAACTTGATTAAAAATAAATAATTTTCTTTAAACACCAAGCCAATCTAAAAAATAAACTGTATGTTGTCCAAAAACCCAACAAACCCTAGACACAATAATCTTCCCAAAACCTCACAATAACACTCCATAATTACCTCAATGAGTAATATAATTATGTACTTCTTTTTGGCATGAATGAAGGATGTAGTTGTTGAAGATACATGAATTTTTTTTGATGTTTAAGTGTTGGTACAACAGTCTTAAAATCTATAAAAAACCTTGAAACCCTTCGATTTCCTTCCAATAATTAGGCCAAAAACCCTATAAATTATCAAAGCTTCCCAAGAGCAATATTCATCTCACAAAGACCACTTCGAACCCTCCACATAAGTCTCCCAACTCAAGGAAAATATTATAAATATTTTTTTAAAGTTAAACCATTAAAAACAATCATTAACAAGGCTTCCTAAGCCTTCAAATTAATTTTCCCAACTTGGAAAAATATAGAAACAATTATGAATATTTATGAAGCATAAATCCTCACCAAACAAGGTCCACAATCCTTCAATTCAATTCGCTAGCCCATAGAAAATAGAGAATATTTTTTTGTATATGTTAACCCTTTACAAAATCCTCTTACAACCCCCAAAGTCCTTCAAACAATTCATCCCACTAGATAAAATTATGCACACAATTTTATGATAATTTTAAAGCATTATTTAACCTAAAAAATTGCCAACATACCTCAAAAATAATTCGCCCCACCAAGGAAAAATGATTAAAAAATATTAAAACACTAGAAGAGGGTTTCCACCAACAACAAGCCTCCAGAGTGATGTTATTTGAGCCCTCAAGCAAATCACCCAAGGAGTAAACAGAAACCTTCAATCCCCAAGAAAATTGCCAACTCTTGGTGACCTCACAAACCCTCTAGGTGGTTTGCCCTAGTCCTCCAAATCAATTTGTCATAAGTTGTAAATATTAGATAAAACCTCAAATAATTATTCAAAATATTTAACATGATTTTTAATCAATGGGTGGCATTGATAAACACCATTTATAGAAATTGAAGGGTAACATTCTTCAAGCATCTAACTTAAATAACCAAGCTTGACATATTTGATCACCAAAACCAATTATCATATGCACATAATCTTCAATTGAATCCTCTTTCTTCTTAAATACCATCCTCCAAGTGTAGCGCTCCAAAATAGAAAGAGAGGATTAATATTTTTTAAAAAACAATTTAAGTCTTATAATCCAAGACTCATAAACTCCCCCACTTAAGTGAAATAAACATAAAGTACTTTTCTCCAAAACATAACTCAAAATTAGAATCATAAAATACCTTTCCTTTGAAATATCCTTTCACAAGTGGTGCACTAAGTTCCTTCTTCATCTTTCACCCTTAGTTATGGGAACAATAATGAACTAATGGTCCTCCAAATCTCTAGATCAAAATTAGGGACATTATAGAAAAAAATAGTGAACTATGGGAAAATTAGTGTAAAACTAAAAAAAATAAGGAGATTAGTGAAAAGAGGGAAATTTTGAGAAATTGGGGAAACTAAGACAAATTTTTTAAAAATGTCAAAACTTATGAAAATTAGGATAAAATTAAATAAAATTGATTAAAATTAGTGTAACTTGAGAAAATTAATGATAATTAGGTGAAATTAGAGAAATTGGGAACTGAAAAAATTAAGGAAATTAGTGAAACTTAGAGAAATTAGGGTAAAATTAGACAATTTAGAGGGAAAATAATGTAAAATTGAGGAAATTGACAAAATGAGGGAAATTTGTCATAAAGTGGGGTAAAATTAGTCAATGACAAAAGATAATAAAGGAAAATATGTTGAAGAGGAATAAGTCCAAAGCAATCAAACTAGTGAATAAAATAGGATGTTAGTAGTTTTTGATAAATTGCTTGAAGATAAAGGGAAGGTTAAGATTAAAAGTTATAAGGAAGACTTTTTGAAATATAAATTTGATTTATCCAACTGGGGAGATTGTAGGGCATAGAAAATCCATGAATTACTCCCAACACCTTATAAGGTATTTACATTTTTGAGGTAGAGATATATGATATGCCTATCAACTACCACTAATAAAAGTCTTGGGCTGTACACATTGTTGGTAATTAATGTTGGGTCTACTAGTCAATGTGTATCGGGTGTGCATATATACACTTTTTATGGACCAATGTACGGTTTCAAATATATTACTTTCATGGTGAGATACAAGATTAGTATGTTAATGTATGTCATGTGTTTTAGTTCAAAGATGATGAAAGGGTGGAATTGTACATCCCCAAAGGAAACCTAACATACATATGATCAAATATACACATTGATCAAAATATTTATGCATTTAAAATATTAGATTAATTTCATTAATAGTACACTTAGGTTTATGCATTTTACATCTCCTAAGTGTCAATATATAGTGTGTGATAATGACAAAGATGATGACATGCATCAAATTGTATCTCATTATGCCATGGTAGAAGAAATTTTTAATATTAAGAGCTAGTTAAGAATTTTTTATTGATTATCAATTTAAAGGTAGAGAAAAATCAACAAAATTTAGAAAAAATAAAAAAATGTAATTGACAATAATGATTTATGCATATATTGGCTATCATATTTTTTAAACCCATTTTTAAAAATAATCTATTTTTCTATAGTATTGGATTTTAAATGTAATTTTCATATGCTATAGTTTTTTATGTAATGTAAAATGTAGTTTATTTTGTAATATATATATTTTTATACATTTAAATAGTTTGAAATTAATTTTCTTATTAGTTTTTATAATTTTGATGAGCATGATGAAATTTTTAAGTAAATTGTAGAAATGTTTTTGGTGTGGCTCATCATCAATACATTTTCATTATGATGAGGATCTCACAGATAAAATAATTTCTCCACTAACACCTTACCTTTGTCATCACCTCCATCATCCCATCCTCTTGTATGCCCACAACCTCATAGAAGATGCACTAGAATAAGACATGAAGTTGTTTAACCATCCACTTTCACTCCTTATAGACATTGATTTTAGGGTGTCTATCAGAATTGCGTACACCACCTCTTCATATCACATTCATGGGATGAGTTCCTTCAAAGAAAACATCAATGAATATAAACAACTCACATTAGTTAGATGAATATCCATTTTTTTTATGAAATAATTGAATGAAAAATATCCATACTTGTATTTTTGTTTTAAACATTGTTTTGCTAATATATTAATCTTATTTATAAATTCTATCTTGTTTTTAATTAAATGTACCTTATTTTTCATCTTGATCTATTAGAAAAATAAAGTATATGTAATCTAAATAATTTATTATTTAACATGTGAATATGTACACCGCATAGTTTATTATTTAACATGTTTTATTATTTCAATTAAATCAAAAAATTAAAGTAAACATATATTTATCTTGAAATTTTTTTTTGTGATGACACAAATCTAATGCAAACTGCATCAAATTTGCGTCACCCTATTCCCTAAAATTAAAATATTTTTTTATGGAAAGGCAGTGAAAGAGACATGGTGATGTTAGACAAAGGATAGATTTATAAAATAAGAGGGCTCATAAACTATACAAATTTGTAAGAGTCAAATGTAGAGGATGAAAATCAACAAAAGGAAAATGGAAGAGTTCATTTGAAGAAGGGGATGGAGAGTTTCCAAAAAAGAGAATGGAGAGAACAACTGGGTCCAAGCAACAAAAGAAACATGATAGAAGAGGAATAAGAAGAATAGTTTGTGGAAAACTTCAAAGATATAAAAAATATAGGTATGTAAATTATTTTCATAGAAAAAATATATTTTTCATGGTAAATTTAGTTTTTTTTCATAGAAAAAATAACAAACATAAATCATTAGAAACCCTACCAAAAAATATTACATAAAACATTTATTTTCATAGCAAATTCAACATGCAAAAATCTTATTAAAATGAGAGGTATAAACCTTAGGAAACCCCTAGCAAAAATAAAAAGCAAAAACCTACAAAATTTATAATAGAAACAATAAGCACAAACCATATGAAAACCCTACCAAAAATCAAGTACACAATAATTTTTTCATGGGGAAAAAATATAAAAATTAGAAAAAATAAAATTCATAAACCCTAGGAAAAACAATAAGTATAAACTCTAACAAAAACATCAATCAAAAACCCTAGGGAAACCTTAGAAAAAATAAAAATTAAAACCCCTAGAAAAACCCTATCAAAATTTTGGAATGCATGGAAAGCCAAAATAACCTAGAAGTGTAATTTTTTTCCTTAATATTTTTTAAATATTAGACACTTAACAATCAATACCATGACCATAAATCACATATTTTAGAAAAGGTTGTTACATAATGTACGGTGTGGTAAAACCAATTCATAAACCACCACATGAGATATAAAGGAGGGGTGCCACACCCCTGAGTACCACACCTATTATGTGCCTCAAAAATCATATGTACATCAAGATTCATACATGTATTGAATCCCTAAGGTATTAGGACGGTCTACAGGTGGTGAGATCCTTGAGCCAAATTATTATATTTTGCTTACTTCAAGGGAGCTAAAGAGGCACACAAAATATATATTTTATCATATTTTTAGTCATATTCTTTTTTTTTAATTAATTTTTAACCTAATTGTATAATTATATATCCTTAACTTTCTACCTTCCTTGCAACCTCATCAATCTCATGCTCATAAATTGAAACTCTAAGATACCACCCCCACAAGCCTTAAGGAGGAGTTTCCTAAAGTTTTGATGGGGAATATATATTTTTCACCATATTCTAATGAAGATCAGTTGTCTCTTTTGACACTAAATGGGTACATGTATCAAGTGTTTAGCACTATGTATTTGAAATTGTATATAGATAATCAAATGAAAATACTAAAATATGATTGGGGCAAGTAAGTATTAGCTTACTTTATTTATAAATAAATAAATAAATAAATTATTTCAATTTATTAATTTACTTATGTTATAAAATATTAAATAAATTTATTTTATTTTAGGTGCTTTAAAACATAATTATTTTCTAAGCCATCAAATTATTTAAATAAAATTTCCACCTAGCAGTCAATGTAAAAGATGGTTAATTCCCTTATTAATGGGTCAAGGGTAAGCAAGGATATTTCTCCTATTTGTATCTCCAATGCCTAGACTCCTCCCTACCACGTTCTTTAAGCTAAATTTTTATAGGGCTGCCAAAGGGAATCTGGGAGCTTTTAGTGTTGGGTGTAGTATAAGGGATTGTTCAGGCTCTCTCATCTAAGCCTTGTCAATAAAACTTCAAGATGGCACCAAAAATGAGGTAGAGGCTCAAGCGATGGTCTTGAGTCTTTAATTCACTCATCATTGTGGGATCGATAACCTACTTATTAAAGGGGATTCAAAGCTCATTTTGGAAGCCATACATAATCATTATACAAAGGTTTAGAAGTTGAACAATATCCTCAGTGTGGGTTGGCCAAGTCTAGGCAATTTTTCATTATGGTCTATCAACCATTCATATAAGGAAGCAAATCAACAAGTTAACTTCTTAGCAAATTATGGGGTTGATCAAAGAAGTGACTATATAGTGGATAATCATTTAGAAAGATGGTTTGGGCATGACATGATCGATTAAATCTAAACCCTTATCATATATGTTCATGGCTTCCACTGTAAATGAATTTATTTCCATCAATGATTTGAAATCTCTCATTGCATGCAAATTATTTTGATGTAATTTAATTACTTTATACGTGTGTGGCCTATGAAGGTGTGAAATTAAAGGCCAAATCTTTCTTTGTTTGTTTTGTCAAGTTTCTTCTAGTAAGTAGTAGTGCCACTTCTATTTACAGCTATCAACTTTATGGATTTAATTGAACCTATTCTATCCTTGCGTGCTAACAAAAATGAATTGGCATTCTAGGATATTGTTTTTTATCATCAGTTTTGCCTAATATTTTAGATGTCTTACATGGAGGTGTTATATACAATAAAAGTCATTTTAGGATTTGATTACATGTATATTGTTTGGAGGAATAAAATGATTATGGATGTGACATTCATTTTTACAAGCAATATATTTTAGACCATTAAAGATGGAGTTGTCACATGTAAGGTGGTAGAGACTATGGTCTGGATAGGGATATGAGGTGGGATGTGTGCCTAGCTTGACAGATTAGTAACACAATATGGCTCTTTTTTCCCTTTATCTAGTTCCTAGTGTTTAGGTGTGATTCCTCTCTCTATTTTCAAAGAACTAGAATCTAAGTTCTTGTCCGTACATGATGTGTTGACTAATATGTTGGAAAGGTAGGTAGGTGTTGTGAATCCAACTCCTCTCCTAGAGAATTTCTTAGCCCGTATGCCCCCTTTGGATTGATTCTTGGGGAAATTTTAGTCAAATAAAATGGTGATGGTTGCTCAATTTTTGGTGGAATTCTATTATGATAGAGGGTTGGTGGCATCTTTTTTGAATGAGATAAGTAGGCATGATGTCAAGGGGAGCCCAAACCGATCACTTAGTGTGTGTTTTCCTCTCACATGCAAGGTTGATTGTAGGCTATGGTGGATGTTGTGAGTTTAGGTGGTGTTTTCACTCCTTCCAAAAGGATTTTGGAGGATTGTGAGCCTTCATTTGTGCATAGGTACCCAACATTTAAATTCACCCCTAGGAAATCCTTTGCCCTTATTTTAGGTGATGCACATGGCTAGGTTGTTGTTAGGTCTAATGCAAGATGTAGTTTATGTTGAGGTGGTCTTTGACCTTACTATGGGGGTTTGACTCTTTTCTATGTATTCCTTTTGGTTGTATGGTTTTCTTTTTTTGGGCATGCCATATCATTTTGGCCTTCTATTGTTTTATGTTTTGTATCTACAATGTTTTTCCCCTATTTTTGTGGGCCACCTCATTTGTTTGGGGTTTGTTCTTGCTCAAAAGGATCCAATTATTTTTAAGCTAATATTTTTGTTTTGTTCTTATCTATGTAAAAGTGAGGTACATTTTAAACCCTCATCTCAATCCAAAAAATGGTTGATTTGTTATATTCAGAAAGAGTTTGGTTGCACCTACTATAATGTGAATATTATTGAAACATTTACGACATATGCACTTATTAGAATGAGGTGAAATATATGGGTATGACAACATAGTTTATTCAATTTATTTATTTATGTATATGTTTCTATTAATTTTGAAAATATTTAATGTAGATGAGAAATACAGGGGTGATATACCTCAGGAGAAAGTAACTCTCCAACCTCTGGGCATGAATATGTCTATGGCAAAAAATATATGAATAATGGCATAAGCAAGACACATATTAGGCTTTTGGTAATTTTATAAGACATAACCATAGCATGAAAAAAATCATTTCTTTATATTCATTTTTTTTTTTTTTGATAATTACATATTAATACATGGATCAAAATTATCCATGATAAATCCCACCAAGATAAATTGACTCAAGGAAAGTTGGTGACTCATCATCGAAGACAAAGGAGTGTAGAATAGACTAATTTAAAATTTGTAATTTTATTTAAATAATGTAACTTGCATATTTAAATTCATATCTCAATATTTTTAACATTTAATTTTTTATGAAAATATGTACAATTATAAGGCCACTGAGTGAGTGTGGGAGCATCTCAAAGCCCATGGATGGAACAACAATGTTTTCAACGAGTGGGCACATTCTAAGGGATTTGTATTGGTAAGATATTTTTTGGTATTTATTAATAATTTAAATTTTAAATTAAATTAAGTATTTTTAAATAAATTCAATTTTTAATATTTTATTAATTTTTAAATAATGTCATTTTATGTGAATAGACTATCAATTATAGTTGATAGTCTTAATTTTGAACAGGTTGATGATGATGATCCTAACTACTATTACATAAATACATCATTGCATGGAGTGGAGTACAATTCAAATAGTAACAACAATGAGCTCATAAATTATGGTGTTGACAATGAGATCATAAATGATGGTAATGTCAAGCATTAAATGATGATAGATCGTAGCCATAATTTTTATATATTTGTATTTCAAACTCATGTTTTTATTATTGTAGATGAGAAATTATATATTTTCTCATCTTCGAAATTATATTCTCATCCATGATATTAACTTACCTAAGACATTATTATTTATTGGAATTGTTATATATTATTTTAGCATGCTTATTTATATTTAAAATTTTGTAATTTTCTTTCAAATTGTAATATCTTGTATATTGTGAATGTGATTTTTAATATTGTTTTGTGGAATAGTAATATTTTATTTTATAATATGCTTATTAATTTTTTAAAATTTGTTATTTTATTTCAAATCATAATTTTTTTTAAATATTTTCAGTGTTATAATATAATAAAATCATAATATATATTTAAAAATATTTATATATATATATATATATATATATATATATATATATATATATATATATATATAATTATAATATATATAAAAATAAATGTAATATTATTACTTGAAACTTTGAATGATTATATTACATTTTTTTAATTGACTTGTTTTTTTCTTCGTGCAATAACATGGTTCAAAGGTGGTAAAAGCCTAGCACAAATGTGGTGCAAGTAAAAATGCCTAGTTTTGTTAATTTGTGACACATTTTCATCACAAATATTAACACAAATTCTCTAGATTTTTAGTGCCCAAAATATCAAAAAGGTCAATTTGGGATGCAAATCCAACCCTACTCGTGGTACATATTACACTTCATATAGTATGACTAAAATTTAAAAAAAATGAATAACTATGATATTATAAATTTATAATATTTTATATTACATCTTATTATAAATCAATAATATTTAATATTCTTGATTTTTTAAACCTTATTAAATAATTTTTAAATATTTATAAATGACTCAGTACTATTCAATAATTCAAATAATACACTCAATCATTAAAATACAAAAATGATAATTAATTTAATTTTTGATACCTTAAACATTGAAATCCATAAAATGTAATTAACTTAAACATTAGACTTAATAATAGTAAAAATTGACATCGTAATGTCAACATAATTAATACCACATGTTATGAATTAAATAAATTTTTAAAATTACATCCCTCAATAAATTTCAACATAAGAATCTCAAGTTCAAATGTCAATGCATGATATCAATGTGGATATTGAATTTAACATCGAGAATGAAGAGAATGAACACTAGCTAGTAACCACTCACACTATATAATTTCATTGCCATGGAATTTCATCTTTGTTACTCCCATTCGGTATGTGAAACTATCAAAAAATCAATTTTATATTCAGTACCCATACCATCTCCCTTATCCTCATCCTCACTTAACCCATTATCTCTTTCATCATAGCCAATGTCCAGCCTGCTCAACATCTCCACCACTCTTTGTAATGAACTTACCATATAAAAATTCATATTTATAGCATTATATTTCAATTCAAAAATGGTATGAATAGATTACTAAAATAACTCACAATTAAGAGTTGAATGAAGAAAAATCAATAAGATTCACATAATTTCAATAAAATTAAGAGAAGATTCCTGAAATATACAATTGAATTACTTAGAGGGGGAAACCTCCATAATCCTTAAAATAAGAACATAATTTATAATATGATAATATAAATTACTCAAGCACTAACTCTCATATATATTACAATTAGGCTATAGGATTTCATAATATAATTAGGCTAACTACTCCCTAATATGCAATATAGAAATTATCAAATTACTAAGTAAAATGTTATGTACTCCACATGTTTTCCATATTTATCCTAAGACAACCAATAGGAAAAGGGTGTAATATGAGATACTTTGTGATCACTCTAATCAACAACGTCTTCACACACATCTATTTAATGGCTTTACATTCAAAAATAGTTGTTCCTCTTCATCAAGCTACTTAAAATTTGTGTGGGTTGGAATATCATTGCTAATGAATTTATTTAAACAAGAAACATGAAATACTAGATGTGTTTTTGCTAATTGGGGTAACTCCAATTTATATGTCATTGTGATAAATAAGGGATTTAGTACTTAGGTGAAGGTTTGTTATCCTTATATTTTTATTCAAGGACATTTTATTGTATAGCTACAACCTCTGAAAAACCTAATATATAAATTCAAAATTTATTTCACTCTCGTATTGTAGTTACCCTATTGTTTCATTTAGTTTTGTGCCATGGCCAAGTTTTTTATGAAATTAGAAATCATTTCTTGTTGGTGTTGAATGTGCACTTCTACCATGCAAATTATTTGTTTTTGTTAGGAATTAAAATTTTTTAAACCATATTTAATATGACCATAAATCAGATATAAATTATGCAATAGCATGCATCATGAAAACATTCCTCAAATCAAAGTTATTATGTAAGCATAAATGGAGAGAACAAGAATCAATCACACATAACACAGATCTACCATGGTTCACCCAATGTGGGTTACATCCACCAAGAAAGCTCTCAAATAAAATAATAATCTAAAACAAGATTACAATGAACTCTCACAGAGATAAAAAAATCTCTTGTAGAAAATGTTGCACAAAAATTGCACTTTCACTTGCACTTACACAATGTTGTATCTCATAAGCTGCTATACCACACCCTACAATAAACACCTACACTTTGCTAAAACACCTACACTTTGACTCTGATCCTCAAATCCACACCCTAAAAATAAACCATCAACCTCTAAAGGCCACACCACACCTTGTATATATAGAAAATGAGGGAAAATCCATAAAATGAAAATAAATTGTGCCATACTTATCCAAGACAAGCATCATCCAAAACGGACAACTCAGTTCCACTTGATCAAGCTCATCCAAAATCTTACCCAAGAAAGAACACGCCAAGATTGACTCTCCACCTTTTAAGGCACATTTTCCAACAATCATGTGATCACAACCAACTCCTTGTAACAAGGAAGGCAATACATTTTTCAATGAACAACCAATATCCCTAAAAATAAAGAAATCAATCCCAATTCCAATAAAAAAAGGAAGTCACATAGAAATAAATAAATATAAAAATTAATTCCCTAAAATTAAAGAAATCAATCCCACTTCCAATAAATGAGGAAGTCACATGGAAATTATTTAATAAATATTTAATAATATTCCACTCACATGTGGAGTACATGACAAATGCATTCCCCACATCCTTGGAGCTCTCTAAGCCCCCAAGACGTGCCACCATAGTCATGTGATAGCCCCAAAGGGCTCCACATTCAACAATCTCCCATTGAAGGCCATTTCTCCTAAACAAAATCTATCACTGATCCATGACCACTAAGGCCAACCAAATCTGAACATAGTCTCAACTTGTCCAATGTGACCACTTTGGTCATCATATTCATAGGATTTTGGTTAGTATGAATCTTCTCTAGCTTCACCAAGTTCTCTTCCAAAGCTGTCCTGATGAATTGATAACGTAGCTAAATGTATTTTATCCTCAAGTGAAAATGGAGTTCTTTGCCAAATGAGTAGCGCTCTGACTATCACTATGTAGTCTCCCAACTTCTTGTTCATACCCTAACTCTTGAAACAACTCTTGTAACCAAATCATCTCCTTGTTAGCCTTTGTGGTAGCAACATACTCTACCTCTATAGTTGACAAATCCATAACCTTCTGTATCCTAAAAATCCAATTAAATGTTGTATCTCCAATAATAAATATATATCATGTCCTACTCCTCTTGCTATCAATATCCCCTACCATATCTAAGTCCACATAATCATGCAAAGTGGTATCTGATCCACCATAACATAATGCAACATCTATGGTTCCTCTTAAATATCAAAGAATCCATTTCATTGTTTACCAATGCTCATAACCAACTCACAACTCCTATTGCTTGGGTAATATCCAGCCTAGTACAAACTATGGCATACATCAAGCTACCAACTACTAATGAGCAAGGTACCTTAGATATCTAAATTTTTTTAGCTTTTATCTTGGGACACTGCTCCTTTGATAATCTAAAGTGGCCTACCAAAGGAGTACCAACAGATTTAGCATTCAACATGATAAACCTTTCCAAGACTTTCTTCACATACTCTGATTGGGATAAGATCAGTTTCCTCTCCTTCCTATCATGAGAAATCCTCATACTAAGGATTTGCTTTGCAACATCTAAATCCTTCATATAAAATGAGTCACTATGTTATTTCTTGAGCATATGAATATGTTGTATGTTCTTTCTTGAAACTAACATGTCATTGACATACAAACATAAAATAATAAAGGAACCATCATCAAAATGTTTGATGTACTCAAAATGGTCAGAATGACACCTTTGATATTCTTATTCCAACATAAAATAATCAAAAAATTTATACCATTTTCATGGAGCTTGTTTCAGGCCATACAATCTCTTATTTAGTTTGCACGCATAGGTATCCTTCCTTTTGACCTCATATCCTTGTGGTTGCTTCATATACAACTCTTCATCCAAATCACTATGAAGAAAAGCAATTTTCACATCTAACTATTATAAGCGAAAATCCTCAATTATAACTAAACTAAGAACAATCCTAATAGAAGTCATTTTTACAATAAGAGAGAAAATCTCATCAAAATCAATACTTGATTTTTGTGCAAACCCCTTGACCACCATCCTGGCCTTATACCTTTTTCTCCCTTCATCCTATTTTGAATATCTACTTGTTTGGAATTCACTCTTGCCCTTGGGTAGCATTACCAAATATTACATTTGGTTTTTCATGAGAGATATATGCTCCTCATCCATGGCTTATTCCCATTGCTTCCTCATAACACTCTGGTTCTCCATTGTCAGTGAGTAACAAATAATTCAAAGAAGGAGAAAAATGTTCAGGTGTTCTTCTTACCCTAGAAGACCTTCTTACCATAGGAGTTTGGGGTCCTTGTGTAGAAGGTTCCTAAACTAAATTATTGGATACTTTGTCATTCACAATGTCATCCAAAACTGTGTACTCTTTCTATTCTTGTTCCTATTCCTATTCCTACAACTGATCTTTATACATGACTTTTTCATTAAAGACTACATATATAAACTAAAATATTTTTTTATCTTTAATTCTCCATAAACAAAAACCAAAGTCATCCTCACCATATCCAACAAATGTGCATTTCTTTGATTTAGCCTCTAACTTGGTCCTATCCTCTTTCTTAATGAGAGCAAAATCCTCACATCCAAAGGCTCTAAGAAAAGAATAATCAACATTCTTATCAGACCAAGCTTATTTAAGAATGCCTCCATCCAAAGGCATAGAAGGTCTTCTGTTAATCATATATACTGTTGTGTTAACTACTTCTAACCCAAAACTATAAAGGTAACCCTACATATAACCTCATGCTCTTAGAATGCTCCATTATTGTTATGTTCATCCTTTTAGATACCTCATTCTATTGTGGAGTTTCTAGAACCATCCTTTGCCTACAGATTCCATTGTTAGAACAATAATCAAATAAATCATTACTGCAATACTCACATCTATTATTTGATCTAAGACACTTCAAATTAAGACCTGTTTCATTCTCAACCAAGGATTTTCACTTCTTTAAAAGTGTCAAATACATCAGATTTCCTTTTAATGCAATAAATCTAATCTTTACTAGTTACATCATCAATAAAAGTAACATAAGAATTGGATCCACCAATAAAAGATACCTAAGTTGGTCCCCATACATCTGAATGTACCAACTTTAACTTGTGCTTTTTCTTTGTGGGTCTAACCTATAGGAACTTAACTTGCTTATGTTTCCCATACACACAATTCTCATATAAACCTAGATCTAGATCTTTCAATCCAGGCAACTTGTCTTTTAATATCTCCATGCCCTTATGGATCATATGACTGAGCTTGTAATGCCACATAGTTGCATCTCCATCTACAACAACTAAGTCAAAAGAAGCAACACTACTAGTCAAATATAAAGTACCAACTTTCTTACCTCTCAAAATCATAAGAGCACCTTTGATAAATTTATAAGAATCTATATTAAATAATACCAAACATCCCTCACTACCCAATTGCCCCATTGAAACCAAATTTCATCTCAATATAGACACATGTCAAACATCCTTGAGTAGCCATGTGTTCCCATTCTACATCTTAACCTAAACACAACCTTTCCCTACTATCTCACATGGTTCCTTATCACTAAGATAAACATGTCCTAGATCCTCTTGAACATAATCAATAAAATAATTCCTATGTGGGGTGGCATGAAAAGAAGCCCATGAATCTAATACCTAAGACTCAAAGAAACTATCCATAGAAAGAATTAAGGCATCCTGACATGATTTACCTAATGGCACATTTACTTCATTCATTTCTTCCTTGTTGGCATTCTTATCCTGAAGTGACTAACAATCCTTTGAGTGTCCACTCTTCCCATAATGCCAACATATCATCTTCAATCTAGATCTAGACTTAGATCTACCTTTTGACTTTCCTTGGTTGCCTTTGCTCTTATCCTTTTGCCTCTCTCTAGTATCAATGGATAAAGCATTACCTAAAGATGATTCACCATTTTTTTCCTTCGAATCTCCTCACTAAGAATCACACCTAAAACATCCTCGAAATTCAAGCTTCCCTTGGCAAGGACTGCATTACTCATAGCCATAACCAAACTATCCCAACTATCAAGCAAAGAACATAATATTAACAAAGCTCTAACTTCATCATCAAACTTAATTCCAATAGAAGTGAGCATACTTACAACTACGTTAAAATCATTTAGATGATTATCAATTTAACCATTCTCAGACATTTTCATGTTAAATAATCTTTTCATAAGAAATTTTTTATTAGAAGCTGAAAGTTTCTCATATAACTTTCCAAGTTTATCCATGAGATCTTTTTTGGTTTTCCCATCATAAATATTAAATGCAACATAAGATGCAAGGCATAACTGAATGGCTCCCAATGCCTTCCTATCAAGAAATGACCAATCTGCATCACTCATACTTATAGGTTGTTTTACTTTCCCCTCCAAGGGGAGATGTAGCTCCTAATACAGGTAATCTTCCATGTATATTTTTCAAAAACCAAAATGCTTACCATCAAACTTCTCAACCCTGAATCTAATCTCTTCTCCCATAGTTCCCACTCAAGGTAATCGCCTTCTTGTGATTTACCACTTCAGCAAAACACACAACCAATGACTCTGATACTAGTTGTTAGGACTTAAAAAAATTTAAACTAGATTTAATATGACCATAAATTAGATCTAAACTATGCAATAGCATGCATCATAGAAACATTTCTCAAATCATAGTTATTATGTAAGCATAAATGGAGAGAATAAGAATCAATCACACATAAAACAAATCTACCATGGTTCACCCAATGTGGACTACATCTACCAAGAAAGTTCTCAAATAAAATAGTAATCTAAAATAAGATTATAATAAACTCTCATAGATATAGAAAAATCTTTGGTAGAAAATTTTGCATAAAAATTGCACTTTCACTTGCACCTGCATAATGTTGTATCTCACAAGTTGTTATACCACACCCTATAATAAACACCTGCACTTTGCTAAAACACTTGCACTTTGACTCTGATCCTCAAAGCCACACCCTAAAAATACACCATCAACCTCTAAAGGCCACACCACACCCTGTATACATAGCAAATGAGGGAAAATCCACAAAAAGAGGATAAATTGTGACATGCTTATCCAAAATAAGCATCATCCATAAAGGACAACTCAGTTCCACCTCATCAAGCTCATCCAAAATCTTACCCAAGAAGGAACATTCCAAGATTGGCTTCACATTTTAAGGCACATTTTCCAATAATCATGTGATCACAACCAACTTCTTGTAACAAAGAAGCCAATACATTTTTCAATGAACAACCAATATCTCTAAAAATAAGGAAATCAATCCCACTTCCAATAAAAAAAGGGAAGTCACATGTAAATAAATAAATATAACAATTAATTCCCTAAAAATAAGAAAATCAATGCCACTTCCAATAAATGAGGAAGTCACATAGAAATTATTAAATAAACATTTAATAATATTCCACTCACATGTGGAGTACATGAAAAATGTGTTCCCCACATCCTTAGGCTCTCTAATCCCCAAAAATGTGCCACCATGGTCATGTGATAGCCCCAAAGGGCTCCACACTCAACAATTTTAATATCAAGGATGATGTGATGGATGGTGGGTGTTAGCCATACAATGTCATAAATGGTGACATTTTAGATTAATTGTAAAAAGAGGTGTTATCCACCATTTCACAAGTGGCAATCAATTAATTTATTGGTATTACTTATCATAAGTAAAAAAACACAAATAATTCTAAAAAACAATTTACATATTAGTTTTCCCATCATATTTTGGGGTGATATGAATATTTTTTATCCATTTGAATACCCAGACAAGTGAACAAATTAGTCAAAAAAATCCTTTAAAATATGGAAACACAATCATTTACTATAATATTGAGAAAAAATTTAAAAATTATGGAAACACAATCACTTACTATAATATGGAGAAAAAATTTAAAAAATATGGAAACACAATCACTTACTATAATATTGAGAGTACCATGTAGATTCTAAAATGTTCCCATAAAGGTTGTTACCACTTTGATTGCTACAAAAAGATACCAAAACGGGAATATTTCATGACTCTATCTAAACCACCACCATGATGACATTTTTCACTTTTAATTTTGGTAACCTCATAATGAATTCCATGGAAACCCCCTCCTATTACTAACTAGGAATATATAAAGGTTAGAGAAGACCTGGACTTTTAAATGACTCAACCTTTATTTTCTAACATACCCAAAAAAATTAAAACCTTTATATACATTTTCTTCAAGCCCTTTCTAAAAAATTATTGATTGATCCTAAGATAAGATTTTAGGAATCCTAAGTGTCCTCCAATTGGAGAACTTTAGATTTCCACTATAACCTTATATTTGAGGCTCAATTTTTTGCAAAGATATACTTTGTCCTTGTATGAAATGTAGTCACTATTGTACACAATAGCATCTAAAATGATTGAATCTTATTGAAGATGTTAATTGAGATTCTATGTATCTTGGTCATGTTGTAACTTGAATCTTACCTCAACAACCTAGTTTACCTAGAGTATTGACATGGCACATAATAATGCCTATATATTTTCATCTCATCTAGAGAGTGTGTCTATTAATATATTATATTTCCCTTTCTTATATATGATCTCTAATCCATATGCCAACATTTTAGTAACCCATTTATGTTTCTCTTCTGATGATGAAAATATTTTAGACTACTGTGATAAGTTTACACTTTAAAGTGTCTTCCTATCGAATATAGAGTCAGTTTTTTGATGACATGAATAAAATCCAAAATTTCTCTCTCATAAATGTGCTTGAGTAGTTTATTACCTTTGAATTAAATAATTTTAAAAGTAATGGGTATAGCTTCTTACATTATAACTACACCCATCCCATTCCCTAAGGCATCACTCTCCATAATGAATGTTTTGGTGAAATATAGAGTGGATGGAAGTGGAGAGGTGCACATATCCTTCTTAATCTTCACAAATGGCCTAGTTGTTTCTTCAAATGAATGGAAGAATCATTTTTAATGGACTCCTCAATGGTTCTTCTATGTTTTTTTAATTCTTGAAAAACCAATGGTATTATATTGTATGTCCAAAGAATCCTCATATGTTTTTTAGTGTTTTAGGCACTTTCAAATCCAAATTTTTCTTAATATTGTTAGGATCCACATTTACTCCTTCATGAGCGATAATGTGACCTAAATATCCCACCTCCTTGATTCTAAAAGCATAATTGAACATTTCACGTAAAGTTGATGCTAATAGAGAATTTGTAAAACTTGATCAACATCATGAAAATGGTATTTCTTTGTTTTTATATAGATCATTATATCATCAAAGAACACCAAGAAAAAAAATCCTCCAAACTAGTTTGAATATATAATTCATCAAACTTTGAAATATAAAAGGAGTATTTATGAGACTAAAGAGTGAATAACAAGAAACTCATAACGACACTCATGTCTTAAATTTTATTTAAGGAATAGCTTCCTCCCTGATTCAGATTTGGTGATACCCTTGTCTAAGATCTAGTTTGGTAACAAAATAGATTCATTTAATTCATCTAAAATGTCATCAATGACATAATAAAATACTTTTATTTTATAAGGAACCTATTTAGTTCTATATAATTTAAAAACATTCACCAATTTTCATCCTTCTTAAGCACCATCACTACTGGAGAATAATATTCACTTTGACTATGATAATTAATAATCACTTTCTACATCTCCTACTTCATTTTCTATATCTCAATATTTTTTAGATATGTGTACCTATAAGGTCATATGTTTGGTAGTTGGTTCCCTGATACCATTTTAATGGGATGGTCATAAGATTTAATTTGGGAAGAAACACTTTTGTAATATTTCTAAATATAGCTAATTATATGTCAATGATAGATTAAATGTATGGTAGTGTAGACGTATGTGCTTGATGATCTTCTAGAGAAATTATTGTGCCACAAATCTAATAGGCTTTCTTTTTAGTAGATTCTACATTTGATGAGAACTAACCATCTGAGGAACATTTGATTTTTTAATTTCCTTAATTTAATTATTTTTAATTCAGATAAAAAACACTTGAAGAGCCCTTGGAATTGATTTATATTGTACCTAATATAGTTATCCATTAAACTCCAAAAACTACATCTTCTTAACCTATGAGAATGGAAATTATGGGGTTATTGAAAAAGTAGTCCCCCATTACAAGTTTGATAATATGACATTTTCCTAAGCAACTAACTATACCACCGTCAACAATCATGAATTGAAATTTTAAAACTAAAAATATAAATAAATTCAAAGTGAAACCAACAATGAAATTGTGAGCACTTCATGAATAAATTATTTTTTCACCTTTTGTTTCTTCAGAAACCTTATTGCCTTAAGGGTTTGTGGGGTTTATCCTTGATAGTGCATGGAAATATGTGGTCATTTTTGGATCCTATAGTGTTTCCCCTATTTTATATTTGACTTCAAATTATTTTTGTTCCTCCTCTTAAGCCTCAAATTCTTATTCTTCCTTTTCATTTACTCCTTCAATGTAGAATATTTTTTTATCTACTCATTTATGTCTTCTACTATATTTTTATCATAATTAAAGCATAGTACTTTGGTCATTTTCCTTCAAAATTTTTAGGTATTAATTTGGTTGATTGAGTAAATGATTGTGTTGGGGCTTTATAATCATTTTTTTTAGTGAATGCATATCTTATAGTAGCCAATTTTTTTTGCTCTACTCTTGTCGGCTTAGTTATGGAATCAAATCAAGAAGGGATAAAAAAACCATATCTCATGTTGAACTTGGTCTTTTAGTCTTCTAAAAAATAAGTCTTTCAATTTATCCTCTATAACATTATCCACACTCAAAAATAGGGCTTGAATTTTTTGAATATAATCCTTGATCGTACATGTTTATCTTAGTTTGGCCAATTGACTAAAGTAATTTTCCACTAGGTTACTACTATAATATGATCTATTATTTTACATAAAATTATACCATGTGATTATAAATTTATTCTTTTCATTTTGATCAAAAATTATGTGAAACCAAATGAATTGATTATGTTCTATATACAATGATTCCATTACAACCTTATGCATGCATGGGATTTGGTGTGACTCAAAGAAATGATCCATTTGGAAAATGCAATTGAGTGGGTCCTTGTCAGCAATTTTTTCATGTCCATATTTGGCATGAACCAAACTTATATTTGGACATGTGTTGATCTAGAGCTCTATTAAATTATTCAATTTTTTTATTTGTAGTTATATTATAATAAAAAATATGCTAATATAATGGTTAACTAAGAGCAGTCAATCATTATTTTTGTATAGACTTGATTTTTTGAACCAATTTGTTGATAGTTGTTATGACCTCCACCATAATTAACATAGTTTCCATGTTTATTTTGACCTTGATATATCATATTTATAATAATATTTGGTAGTCATGATTTTTAATCATTCATCAATCTATGATAAATTTATCTGTGACCATTATTTCCCCTCTAATACTTAAGTTTTCCATGTCTACTCTAATCTTATTCAAGTCCTTAAGCATGCAATCCAATTTTCCTGCAAGTTACTCCACTATTGTAGCATCCTGACTTTATTTTCCCATATCCACCTCTTACTCTAGAGCATCCTTAGATGGAGTCTTCCTTATTTTGATAGCATTCTTGTCCATGTTTGTGTGTAGACACATAAATTAACATTTATTTCTAAAATAATGCACTTATAACCACTCTTTATACACACTTAGCCCATGCTTGATTCCATAGTCCTTGACCACCATTCCTTGACTTTTATGTGGATGACCTATTCCTATAAACAGCTAAAAATCACTAAATGTCCTTATTTCTCATTCTAATCAACTCAGGATTATTCAATGATTGATCCACATTTCTAGTTTAGCTATCTCTGCTCTTCAAATAAGGCCACTCTTTTAAGATAATCATGCCCACTAGTAATGTTTGAATTTTCTAATCTCATCCTCCTACTAAATAATATGTAATTTATCAAATTCAAATTCACCAAATGGGTCATCCCATATGTTTCACAAGCACCATCCTAAGGAAAAAAATGATCACTATAAATCATCATTTTCAATCATTTTGTTCACTAGAGGCTCATATCAAAGAAAATCACTATAACATTTAACTACACATTGAAAGGAAATCATTTATTCATTCTGAGTCCACACAACCCTAGTACCCTAATCTAACTTTGAATATACCTCTAAGGTCACAAGTCATCATCGAATCACTTAATCACATAAGGATTACACCATCCTATTGTATTACACCAATATTTCACACACACCACCGTAGCATGGGATAACTACATGGAGTTTGGTCCCTCTTTGGAGTATTAGTATGTAGGCAGTACTCAACACAATGGGTGTTAAGGTCAAGCACAACTTCATTCACTAACCCTTTTTATCATTTATTCCATTTGTTCATCATAACCTATTGAGCTAGGGTTCTAAGTGAAGAAGGCATACAACAACTTCTATATCAAATCACATAGATATGGTCACATAGACAAATATAATAGATGAAGTCACACAGGTAAAAAAATCATAGAGATGTCATCTCACCCTACAGATACTAGCATAGGCTAACCTCGTATGAATAGTATGGACTTGTCCCTATAGATGTGAAGCCTTTTTCTTGATTCATAGTGACCTCATATAGTCGTAAAGTTAGTTTCACAGTAACACTTATAGTTTTGCATGTCTAATTTCCATTTAAGTGGTTCTTGTTTGGTATTTTCCTTTTTTATCATACTTTTAAATTTAGTAAGTTCCAAATTAGTTTATGTAATTCATTTCATATCTTGTACACTCTAATTTTACTCAATAGTTTATCATAATTCAATTAAAACTCTTTTAATCATAAATTTGATCAAACATATTAGTGAACCCATCTATCGATTAAATATTGAAAAACCCCAGCTTCCCTCATGGTTTCTTTCTATTTTTAGCATTTTTTATTATGGTTTCAAATTTCAATTTTTTTGGCTTTCCTACTAATCATGATCATAATGATTAAATATATTTATTATTTCTTTGTCCAAAGGTTTTGAGTTTCATTTTCATGTTGTTTGCCTCTCATGTACAAAATCTTTCAAATGCATTTAAGTCCATGGATACATAATTTAAACTAAAATTTAAAATCCCATATTAATCAACAATCTCACAATGAACAATTCTATGATGCTTATTATTACATGGCTCAATTTTAATTACCACCAATTACTACTAGACATCGTAGGGCTTAGATGGTTCCTTTTATTCTTCCTAGCATTAGAATTCATAATTATCTTAGCTCATATCCTACCTCTACTATTTTCCCTATGCTCATAGTAGATCATGTGGTCTAAATTATTGTCACTAGACAAGGTTGGGTGCCTCATCATGGAAGACAAGAGGAATTAACTCAAATAATACCTCCACGTACCTAACCTAATCTAATGGGACTAGTTAATCAATCTAAAGCATATGATATTATTGATCATATATGGAATAAACCAATTAAGATTTCCATGTTAGAATTACTTCAAAAAGCTACAATTTTAAAGGATATTTTATATCAAGCATTGAATCAAACACCTATGCCTCATGACATAGAGACTTATTTTTTTGAATGTGTTGTAAATAGAATATATTGTAAATAATTTGTAGCATATTAAGGTTATTATATCTTTTTCAAATTAGGATTTACCTCCTCAATCTACTATTGATAAGAATCTTCCTTTATTTATACAAGTTCAAATAAAAAGTAGATAGTAAAAAAGGGTTTTGATTGATAATGGTTTAGGGTTGAATATTTTCAATCTTACCTTATTATAAATGATGAGTATTAACATGGATTTTCTTAAAAAGACCTATAATAATATCAAGGGCTTTGATGATGTGCCTCATTAATCTTTGGGTTTTATCATGTTGGATATAAAGGTGGGGCCTAAAGTATTATCTGCTTAGTTTCCAATCATGCATGGTCATTTGAACTAAATATATTATTAGGTAGGCCATAGAAACATGCAATGGAAGTTATACCTTTAGAATTACATCCATATGTAAATGTTTTACATGATGGATACTTATATACATGTCTTACTAATAATAAACTATTCAAATATTACAATATTGCATAATCTACCACTAAGAGTCAATCACCATTAAAAGCATCTCATTTTACCATATTGCCACCACCAAAAAATATACCTATAGAATATATGCATACATATGAGTTTGGTGAATTTCATCCACAATTATAATATAAGAGTGCTTCAACTCCACCACTTGTGCCTAAAAAGGTAGACCAAGAGGAGGATGTAAAGGACTTACCTTTACTAATGAATTCAAAGGATCCAAACTTCATCTTTATAAAGGATGATGATTATTATTTTGATGCTACTTTTGATGATGACACAAATCCAATACATATGAACATTGATGACTATTTATTTGGTTTGAGTTTTACACTAGTTGGCCTAGGAGAATATAAAGATGATTCAAAGGCGTTAATTCCTAAGAACATGAATAAAGGAAAATAATGAATTCAGATGTTGATAAAGGAAATAATGTGTGTTGTAGTATAGATACCACATAGAATACTATTTTTTAGGTTTACCATGGACTAACATCTTCATTAAATATAGAATTTATAGAGAGAAAGAGGCGCAATATATAGACCAATGATTTATAATAATTAATAGGTTAACATTTAAAAAATTGATAAATAATGTGGAGGTCATGGATTTAGAACCAATTATTAAAATCCAAGCTAATAATGCACAAGATAGACCATGTATTATGTTACAAATGTTACGTGACAAAGAATTGATTACTTTACCAACACTAATGCATAAATCTACTAGAAAAATATGGAATCAAGAGAGAAAACCCTTTTTTCATTTTCACATAATAATAGGGCATGCCATTGATACTTATTCAACGTTACAATATAAAATCTAAAAATATAAGGATTAAGGCATTATCTAGATTATACATCCCATACTACAATCTAGTAGGGTCAGATACAGAAAAATCACAAGCATTCCATGATAAACCCTTTGACTATTCAGGGTTTTATTGAGAATGAATATAAATAGCACATGGAAATAAATGAGGACATGGATCCAAATATAGGTACACTTGCATTTTTTTAGCACATAAGTTATGATCAAGATGAATTATAAATGTTATATATTGTTAAGATTCAATAGGACATATTATAATACTAGTTTCATGTGGTCCCAAAGTTGTGGACACATTATTTTTTATTATGAAAATAGGAACTCATATAAATGCTAAATTGGGTCAACTATGGTTGCATGAAATGGAGGTTACGGTTGATAATTTACAACATTATCTTACATTCAAATTCAAAGATAGTATAATTTGTATTCTTCATGATGGTATTGATAATGATTTCAAATTAAAAAATGATACACAAGCCTCAAAGTTGATTTATCCAAAAACCACACATGAGGCTTCCTACACAATAGAGCAACATGTTATACACATTCATAGGATTAAGAACTATGTAAAAGATAATCATATAGTCATAAATCATGAGTGGTATGATGATTACAATTATAATTATCTATGGGAGTTTGATAATTTTCAATATCCAAAAGTCGATAATCTTCCACCATATCCACCATTCTATTACCCACATCCCTTGGATGTGTTGTTTGATTTTTAGACTATCATATTTCATATATATATAAATAAAAATTAAAAAAATATTCCAAAAACATTTAAAACTAGGACCTATATGTGGTATGTCTAGTTCATTTACATTAGTTGATTTTGTACTTAGTATATTCAATACTTCTATATATCCAATTTTATATCAAATATGCTTCAAAACTATACTTCATTGAGTTGTAGAACATACAGGTTATCACTTCTAGATGCAGTTGTAGGTGTTGATATTTTCTCAGACCAAAAATTATACATAGACAAAACCACTCTAACCCAAACAATAACACACTACACTTTTATTTGATTCCAATGGACTTGTACTAGTGAATAAAGGCAATATTTTTTTATATTTAAACTAATTGCATGCCTTCTAAAATTTGTCTATATCATAACAAGTTCATTGGGGGCATCCTTGTATATAGGTTTTATCATTCTATGACTAACCCTATTGTTCATACTTCAATACATTATATTATGCAATTATTTCTAGACTATTGCATACCTTAGTTTTAAATGTATTAATGTTACAAGTTGCTAATGTTGATCAAATTCACTTATTCATGCATGTTTTTTGATGTTTGCTTTCTTAATTGATATTTTATGTGTATTCTACTTATTTGGATTGTGGATATTTGAATATGTCCTTGATTGTTTCTCTAAGCTTTTTGTGTGTTTTTATGAATGTGAGTGACATTTAAACATGTCCCTTGTATGTGTCCCCTTGGCCTCCTTGTGTGTTTTATGTGATTTTGTTTGTAATCTTTGTGTGTGTGTGTGTGTGTGTGTGTGTGTGTGTGTGTCATGGCCATGACCCATGTTTCTTAACTTGCTCAGTTTTTTTATGCCATGACAACATTATGCATCTCCCCAGAGTTTTAATACCAATATGGATATCATGAATTATCCTTAAGTTATTCTATTCCATTTAAAATATTCAATATATGGTCATTGTTCACTGTGTTTTTAATTGTTAACATATATCTTGACATGACAATATATATGCTTAGTTTTACATGCATTTTATATTATTATATTACTCAGTTTATCTATGATGATGTTATGATCTCCAATATTATCATTACTACTTCAGATTTCAATATTTTATATAACATCATTCACATAACATTCTTATTTTTAGCTAAGTTATTATGCATGCTTCACAACTCACCTTAAAATAGGGGGCATACATAATGGCTTACCTTAGAGACTAAGGTGCAACAACACACTGCATAGATTTAAAAAAATATTTTTTGTTGATTTGATCATAATGCATATTTATAAATTACCTAAAAATTAATTTTAGACAACAACACTCCATTCAGAAGAGGGCACCGGTTGACCGTGTCCATGACATCATGTTGTTTTCCTAACACTCAGAAAATAATTTCTCAAAATCATAGCTAGTTACAGGGTAGTTTGAAACATGTACTCAGAACTACTTCAGATGAATACTCAATATTATCTTACATTTTTCTCAAATTGGGGCTATCATGCAAGACATGTGTTTTACATTATCACATGGGTTTTTGTTTAAAAAATCACTTGTCATTACTTAGTCTCAGAATCCTATACACCCAAATATCAAATTAGGGCATGTGCATGGCACATGATCACATCCTTATTTTGTTTTGTAACAGTTTCATAGAAGGAATATAAAATCATGTCATTCTCTATGTTGTATACATCAAAATTAGATCATACTATTTTTACATTTGACCGTGTCCATGACATCATGTTGTTTTCCTAACACTCAGAAAATAATTTCTCAAAATCATAGCTAGTTACAGGGTAGTTTGAAACATGTACTCAGAACTACTTCAGATGAATACTCAATATTATCTTACATTTTTCTCAAATTGGGGCTATCATGCAAGACATGTGTTTTACATTATCACATGGGTTTTTGTTTAAAAAATCACTTGTCATTACTTAGTCTCAGAATCCTATACACCCAAATATCAAATTAGGGCATGTGCATGGCACATGATCACATCCTTATTTTGTTTTGTAACAGTTTCATAGAAGGAATATAAAATCATGTCATTCTCTATGTTGTATACATCAAAATTAGATCATACTATTTTTACATTAGTTTTACACCCAAAAAAATCTTATTTTATCTGCAATGGTTTATTCACCTTTTTATATTAGTTCTACACCAAAATGATCCATTATAATTTATGTAGGGATTCCAAGCTACTATAATACCTTAGGTATTTAATGATGGAGTAAAACACACCTTGAGTTCTTAATCACACTCTCATTTCAATTAATATTAGAGAATGCATAGTCCAATCCAAGTGATTCAACAAAATGAGAATCTTTAAGAGTTCGACTCTCTACAGTCATCAATTTTGCACCATAAAACACAATTGTTTACATACCCAAACAGGTGTATTTATTCCTTTGTTATTTGATCTATATTTTCTTATCTTTACTTTCAAAAATTCATCCTAAGTAAGGAACGGTTTATACATGTTTCATTTTAGGTTTATATGAAGTGCAATTTAGTGTGCATCTTACATTCAAGACTATTTTTCATAGGTAAGTTTAGGTATAACTATTTTCCTTTTACTCTAGTACTTTCACTTTCTTACATTACTAGAATAAAATGGGAGAATATGTAAACATATAAATTAACAATTATTGATAAATCAATGCACTTGTGACCACTATTTATACACAACTTATGATTGATTATATGGTCCTTGACCGCCATTCTTTCACTTTTATGTGGATGACCTATTTCTCCAAGAAACTGTTTATCATTAAATTTACTTATTTCTCATTCCAAAAATCTCAAGCTTATACT
This sequence comes from Torreya grandis, assembly GCA_037957365.1. Lineage (NCBI taxonomy): Eukaryota > Viridiplantae > Streptophyta > Pinopsida > Cupressales > Taxaceae > Torreya > Torreya grandis. The sequence continues at coordinate 622,511 of JARHVA010005198.1, read as the reverse complement.
TTGACTAATCCACACTTCTAACTTATTTTCCTTTGCTCCTCAGACAAGGCCACTCTTTCAAGATAATCTCACCCATTGATAGTGTATGAATCTACTAGTTTCATCCTCTCACCAAATAATGACTAGATTCTCAAATTTATATTCACCTAACGAGTCATCCTACATGTTTTTCAAATCCCATATAAAGGAATTACAAAATGATCACTATAAAGCCACATTTCCAATCCATTTATTTATTAGAGGATCATATCAAGGAAAATCACTATAACATTGAAATGGATGTTAAGAGGAAAGCATTTATTCTTCCTAATTATGTGTCCACATAGACCTAGTAGCCTTGAGCTGAGTCTAAATACACCTCCAATGTCACAATTCATTGTTAAATCACTTAATCACACTAGGATTTTACCAACACATAGAATTACACTAGTCTTTCACACACACCACTGTAACATGGGAGAACTACATAAAAGTTAATCCCACTTAAGAGTTTTGGTATGTAGGCAATGCTCAACACAGGGGGTGTTGATGTCAAACACAAATTTAGCCACTAACCACTTTTCACCATTTATTCTAATTATTCCATGTGACGTATTGAGATAAGGTTCTAAGTGAAGAAGGCATACAATGGCTTCTATAATGAATCACATAGATCTGATCACACACACAGAGCCAATAGGTAAAGATGTACATGTCCAAATTTTCATAGAGAACTAGATTTGATCTCATCAATTTATCATAATTAGATTTAAACTCTCTTTATCACAAATTTGATAAAACATTATGGTATAAAGACCTACCATCACGTCGCTTGGAGGTTAAAAATATGGTGATTAGACACATGTGCCAATGTGATCACCTCACTAAGATGAATGTAATGATAACTATATTTTATAAATTTATAAAAACCTAAAAAAATCTAAAACTTAGGGTTACTAAAAATCTTATTATTCTAATTACCTTGGAAAGACAAATCCAATGGCTATTATATTTCCCAAACTTGAGAATCCAAAATATGTTTTAACTTGGTATACCTGCTTAAAAAAAACCCTACATTACCCCTAAATTTTTTTAATCATAAGGATAGACCCAAAATTAATTCCAAACTAACAAATATAGATGTTTGAATTTATTAAAAAAAATTGTAGCTTAAAAAGAGATTTACCTATAATATTGATCTTTGCTTCCATATATAGCCCTAATGTGACATAAGAACTTCTCAAAAATAAAATATATAATACCAATTGTAACGAACTTACTATGTCATAAAATCAAATTCATAACAATATATCAGAATTCAACAAATTGCATGAACATGCTAACAATAATCACTCACAATTAAGAAAATAACAAATAATAACAAAGTAGATCCATACAATTTAAGGTAAATGAAAAGCATAATATTGATATATGTAACTAAGATTTTTCAAGGGAGAAAACTCCATAATCCTTACAATAATAACATTTTTTTAAATGGAAACAATGTAACACAATCGGATGTTGATCGGGCCATAATCAACCACTTGGAAGTGCAAATGGGAGATATCCCAAAAAAACTTAAAGATTATGAGCATAATCTTAGAATGCTCATTAAGGAAAGTGGAACAAAGATGGAGCAGGTAACATCAAGCATTTGTGTTGTTGCAGCTAGCCTTGGTAAAAGAGCAAATGAAGAAATAATATCCTTGGAGGGTCCAAGTAAGAGGACAAGGCAGAGTTTGAGGAAGAAAGCCTTGCAAGCTACTGCTACTTCGACTGCTAATTCCATCCAGGATACTGCTACGATTGGGAAGGAGGCTGTCAAGATGATCATGGAACTGCAATAAAAGCTTAGGGTCTTCTTTGTTGGTTTTGTCCCTGTTCAGGTCCTTATTGCTGGTTGTTGTAACTGGTTCTTATTTTTGGTCCTGTTTCTTGGTTTTTGGTCTTAAACTTTATTTGAGGTTCTAGGTCCTTTAGAAACTTGGCTACTTTTATTGGACTATGTTTGTGGTTTCAGGTCCCTGTAAAACCTGATTTTGATGATGCTCTTCAGTAGGTTTCAGGACTATTTTTCCTGGTGGATGTTAATGCTTTATCTTTTTTGATTCTGTTAAAGGGTTTCGGGGTCCCTTCAAAACCTGCTTTTACCGTAATCTAAAACATTTTTTTAAATATGGTGACCTAATACTGAAACACTACCTCTTATATATACCATAATTAGGCTATGGGGACTCCATATCCAATTAGGTCATTTACCCCTACTAATATGTGATATGGAAATTATCAAATGACTAAGTCAATGTTGTGTGTGTCAATATATTAAGAAAAAAAATCACACCACCCTCCTCTTTTCCCAAAACAACACCCTCAACAATGTTAAATCATCCTAGTAAAAAAACTAACAATTTTGTTTTTACCATAATCAACTTACAATTTAAATATAATATAAATTGAAATTTATTTATCAAAATTTTAAAATCAAATTTCATATTAAATGCAATTTATAAAACACAAATTTCATAATTTTATGTCATATCATTAGTGGAGAAGAATCCTTCTATGACCAAAAATTGTTTCAACACCTTGTACCCTTGAAAAATATGATTGCCACAAACTTCTCTATAGATGTTAATTTTTGTTTTATCAAATGTCTACAAAAAAAAATTATATGACATAAATAAAATAAATAAATACATACTATGTACAATTCCTTATTCTATTTATATTTTCATAGAATAAAAACCCTTGAATGAGGGTCAAGCTAGAAAGGGTATTGATAGTTGATAAGGAGATGGATGAGGGCAACATGGTTGAAAGAAACTAATGGTTAAAGGATTGAAAATTCAATCCCAAATATGCTATATGGCATATGAATTTATTTGATATGGTGCAATCAATAAGTGGAGCCAATAGCCTTTCTAATGTTGTTGGATATCTCCTACTTCGTGAGGATCATGATGTATTAGATAGGACTATAAAGATTGTAAACTTAGAAATTACTTACCATGATAATTAATTTATTATTGGCATGCACTCCATCATGTATGGGTAGAGAGACATTTTTTTTGTATTATGAATCACTTTGTCTACTCATCTCATAGTTGAGTTTAAAGTTGAGAAATCAACATCTTGCCCTTTACAGTCTATGGGAAAAAAATGGTGATAATTTGGTGGTAGTTGATAAGAGGTTACTCTTTTCCTTTCCTTTTTTTGAAAAAAATTAAGTAGATCCCCTACCATTTTTTTATATGTAATAGGGTATTAAGACCCTATGTAATTTTTACAAGTTGCCATGAAGTATGAAAAAAATGGGTCTATGGATTTACACACAATTAGTATATAATAGATAAATATATTGTTAGTATATTTTCGCTTATGTGTTTTCCTTGTATTTATTTTTTGGATTCACATTAAGTGTAGTGGGTCTTAATTATGTGAGATGGATGAGATAATTTAATGGGATGGAAAGAAAGGCTTTTTCAAAATATGTTGAATCTTTGCTTACATTTTTAAGTTCCCCTATGTAGAGGCTTGCATGTCAGTTACAAAATTTTGAGATAGACATGATTACAATGAGGGGTGAGTTCCAAGTTCTAGGAAGCTATGTCTCATTAATATAGGGTTTGGTTGATTGAGCATTTGATCTATGGTAGATTCAATCCTACTTATTGTTGGTAAGATATGTCATAAGGATATCTATGTGTATTGAAGAAAATCTAGAAATGTAAACTAAACTAATAAATATTAATCTAAACTATCTCAAACTAAACTAGAGATATAAATTAGAAAAAACACAAACTTATACCTTGGTTACAAAATCTTCTTCCATTACCCTATAAATTCAATTAGATCTTTGAGATGTGGTTGCTCACTCTTCCAATACAAGGTAAAAATGGGCAACATGTTGGTGCAAAATTCTCTTTGGTAGCTTGGATTCACTTGTGATTTTGATATCACTTTGTTAGCATAAGTGATTTAATCTTTTAGGGTTTTACGCATGTAATTACATATGTTTGGTTATAGGGATGAGATGCCTAAATTAGTTAAATAAATTAAAATAATTAAACTACTAATTTGTTATGACTTTGGCCTTGTTTGAATTTCTATAAATAGAAATAAATAGAGAATTAGTTGAAAACCTATTGTCACAGATGATTTGGGTTTTGAAACTTGAGATCTGAGCATTTTTTATTATCATAAGTAGGATTTTGATATTTGGATATTCACTAGATAGTAGCACCCAATTTGAATAGTAACACCATCCATGTGTATTATCCCAAATGTGGCACTAATTTCCCCTTTGTAGGACTATTCCTATTTTTAGGGAGCACATGTGCTTGTGTCTGTATGTTTTATTCATGCATGACTGAAACTTGTAGCTGTCTACTATAATTGTAAAGCTTGATTTGATGCTCAAACCCTAGTTCTCTTTGAAAGTGTGATATGAGAAAGAATTGAGTGTGTTAGTAGGATGGAATAGACATCCTTAATACCCCATTGTGTAGATAGTTGCCTAATACTAATACTCTGAGGAGGGATCAAGTCTGATGTACTTTTCACACCTATTGCTTGATGTATGTGCAAGTGAATGCTATAATAAGAGTGGTTTTGGATGTCTTGAATGTGCTTGAGCCTTGGAATGCTTGAAAACTATACTTATGGTTGATTTAGATGGTATTATGTAGAAATTAGGGTAGAATAGAGATAATGTACCTTGATTTTGCATAATTTGTCTTTGGTTTGAAAAGATTTTTCATCTATTTTCCATTTAGTCAATAGAGGTGGAATAGAATTATATTTATAAGTTTCTATTTTTGGTTCAGATAATAAAATGAGCTTGTGTTGACCTTAGGAGGGGCACACATTTGAAAAAGTATCCATTGGGAAGAGTTAGGGCTAAGGACAGTAGCACCTAGTTGGGGACACTAGTGTCATGTGGTTTTAGTGTCCCAAATGTGGAATTAATGTACTTTTTTTAGACTACTAAGAATTTTGGATTAGGGTCAAAGGTGAAATTTTAGGGACTATGTCTTTATTGGTTATAAGTGAATAATGTCTCATGAATGGCTATAAATATAAGTCTAAGGCTCTATAATAGGTCTATGGCAAGCCTATGGATACGGTAACTCAAGTGACATTTTTAACATCCAATTACCACTTTTAGGTGGTTACATTTGCCCCTCATTTATGCTAGTAATACGATAAATCAAAATAACTATTATAAATGAAAAATAAGCATACTAGGACTTGCCTTGGAAGTGAAGCTCGTGTAGTTGAGTTTGAATATGCAAATTTGGGTCTATGTATGTGAAACATGATCTAAAGTAATATCTTACAATGAAACATGCTGAAATCAATCCTTACTAATGAGATAATCAAAAGAAAAAGTTTATGCTGAAATAAAATAATTGGGTAAAGAGAGAGGAAAGAAATGAATAAACCTCATTGGGTATGAAAACCTAGTGATAACCTATGTGTGTGAATGTGCATAATGATCATATCATTGAATAACTTGAATTGAGCTAATTTCTTTCTCAATCCTCATATGGGTGGCTTAAGAACTCAATCTAGTTTTGACTCCATCATTTCCCACCCCTGCTTGGTGGATCTTGATCTCTATGAATAGCATGGATAAGATTTTAAGTGTGTTTAACCCTCTCATGAAGGTGGATAAATAACTCAAGTAGGACATGACTCCATTATTTACCCCTATGTGAATTAGATTCATATGTAACTATATTGTGCAAAGTGCTAAAATTATCTAACCAAGTAATCTAATTATGTATTCAGCTCTATGACCACTCAAGTATCTTAGGTGGCTCTAGGCCACTCAAAAATGCCAACCACTATAAATGGGGTAAAGCATGAATTTAGTGACAACCTAGAATTTGATAGCAAATTTATATAGTGTAGATAATGACTTAGAGTTTTTCACTCCATCTGATCAACCTATTTGAAGCTGAGTATATGGAAACTATGTGTTGTACACATGCCCCTAATTTAGTATCTAATTATATTCAATCTGAATCAAGTATGTAATAGTTGAACTTGTGTAACTTATTTAACTATATGAGTGATCATGTCACACATGATGCCTCCAAATCTAAGTAATTGGTATGAATCTAAATTAAAATGACTGAGTTTTCACTAAATCTAAGCATAACTACCAAACTTATGACTATATCTATACAAATATATATTGTATCTAGTGTACTAGTCTAAATGATTTGGATTATCCTAAAGCTAGGGCCACTAGATATTAGTACCTTGTATTGGATAGTATCATCCTATTCCATTAGTGTCCCAATATAGGCACTAATGTCTGCCTAGTTTGATCTCTGTAATTGAGCCTGTGTGTTGAAATATATCTGTGAAAAGCAAATTAGGATCCTGATATCTGTAACAACCCCTATAAATGCCCCCTCTTTTAAGGTTAGTTATGAAACCTATGGAATAATTTCCCTCTAAAGAAGTATCTCTAAAAAATGTGTTAGCCAGAGTATGATATTCTAATACAATGTACAAACATAACATCAAAATGTAAATTTATATAAGTAATAGTAGGAAATGTAAGATGTAGGTTGTAGTCTAGAATTATACAAGTGTGTCAAAATAGATGTAAGTAATGTGTAATAGTAGTAAAATTTGAGTAAATATCTAGGGGGATGGGGCACGATGTCCATCAAGGCTCCCAAGTAGGAAAGGTAGATGCATGAGAGATCTCATGTCATCGAAAATTGGTGTATGTGTGAAACAAGCAAATACAAGTGTCATGGTGTAGAAACATATAAGAAATCAAACATATAAGCACATGAGGCATGTAAAAAGTAAGCTAAAGGGACACAATACAAGTGACATGGGGACATGTCACTAAATTTGAGAATGAAAACATACAAGGACATGTTTAAATGTCCACATATGTACACAAAAAATAATTTGGCGTAGATCCATATAGGTGAACATGTTCAAATGTCTACATATAAAAGCATGAAAAATCACACACAAGGGACATAGGCACATGTCCAAGGTAGAAAAACATAGAAGTGGCATAGAATCCAAGGAATAATGGCATATTCAAATGCCCTCAAAGATGTAAGAAGCATAGTAACACAATCAAGTCTAATATAGAAATGAAAACATGTATAATTATTTAATACAAATCTATATAGATGCCAAGGTGCATATATATTGAAGCTAACTAGTGATAGTTGGAAAAATATAAGAAATGAATAGAAATGATCAATATTAAGATAAATCAATGTGTAACTGGAATGTATATTATGTAAGATAAAACCTAGTTATAGTAACTATGTAGGAGATGCCCCCAAATGGATAGATGTAGCAATGTATAAAATTAGACTGGTGTAAATACTCTAAATGGGTAGATGATAGTTGGTCTTGATCAGTGTAGTAGATCAGAGTCCTAGAATCTTTAAGAACTCAACAAGAACAAATGAATCATATGTGTATGATAAAACTGACTATACTAAGATAGCTAGTAATATGCAATATCTGGAAAGTAGTAGAAATGTAAACATAACAATGCATACAATCTATACAAATTTGTCTTTTTGAAATATTTGCACGTTTTTGTATTTTGACATGTTATAGTGTTTTTTTTGTTTTCTGAGTATAAGTTATGTATAAGCATATGAAAGTAAACTATTTACAAAGAGTGAGAAAAAGAAGGAAGTATGTACAAGGGTATAAAGCATACTAACCAATGAGTCTCATGGGAGACTCACTATCACTATGGCCTGTGTCAAAAATAAAAATGGTAATCTCTCATGTAGTTTGATTGTTATGTTGTAGTTTAATGTTGATTTAGTATAAATTTGAGTATTTTTCATCATTAGAATCATAATATTATTCTACATCAGAATCATAATAACCTAGTATGTTGGAGGGAACTACCTGATACTGTGGATTTGACCTTTCTAAATTATGCTTTGGCATATTGATTGTGTTTTTTACCTTTAAAATTATGCTTATAGTAGGCATACTGTGTTATGGAGGCTCTTTTGTTAGAATTTTTTTTTTGAGAATGCTTGTTGGTTGAGCATGATTTTGAATTTTCAACTTAGGATCTAGCTCTTTCTATAACATTTCATGTGTATCTGGATGTTTTGCCTTGATAAACTATATTTTTTATTGATGTGCCTTATGATTTTTAATGAATCCCAAACCTTGTTGACCAATATTATCAACTATTAGAATAAGAGTAGTGATACCTTGGGCCTGCTTGCCCAAATCTTGACCATGATAATCATATTGTTGTATATACTTTTGATCAAATCCATACCATATTTAATGTTGAACCTCCTTTTGGAGAGGCAGCTTTGCTTGATTTATTTGTGCTTGTTGTATTTTTTTTTTGATCTGATTATGCTTTTGGAACCTTTTATTGTTATGAGTTATGTTTTGGTAATCATTTCTGTATTGTTTTGGAATGTGGCCCTTTTTGAATTGGTAGATGTACCATTGTATGTTGTGTATATGATGTGTCATTATATGAGTTATTTGTATCCATTATTTATTGTATTTTCCTTTTCAATGCTAAATAGGAATTTGTGTGGTACCCATACATTCTATGATATGCACAAAAATATCTAGATTTCCTCATTGGGTATAGAAGAGGTGGGTTGATTAATTTAGCTTTAATCATGTCCCTAAGTATCTAACTAGAGCTCTTACTTTATCTTTAAATGATTTTTGAATCACTAGTTGTATATGTACTTTATTGGGATGTCATTTTTTGATATGTAACATTCTTTGCCATAAATTGACTAGTTGAATATGTATAAACATGATATACACTATTGTGCCCTGGAGGCCTTTATCTTGTAAATCTATTTTCCAAAGTTGTAATCTTTTCATGCAATAGTTTATTCTCATTTTGTAGACCTATAATTATCTTGGTCATACTGATAATTTGATCATGTAGAGTCTCACAATTTTAAACCCTAATTGTTTCTATTTGAACATGTAGGCACACACCCTATAGAGAATAAGTGTGATTAAGTTGAATAAGGAGATTAGTGATAGTGTTATAGGTTACATCATCTCATGAAGGAATGATAGCATGGACCTAGTTAGAGAGAAAATAGATATCACCCTCATGGAGATGAGGAGGAGAAGGAGATTCTTTCTTGTGTATAAGATATAACATTGAAACTTGAAGCATAGTGGTTAGTTTATGTGTTAAATCCTCTATGTGTGTATGGGTTTGCTTGTTAATGGAATTCCATATAGGACAAAGATAACATGCAAAAGAAATAATGCAACGTGAAAGATATTTTAGTTGATTTGAAATCATGTATGCATATGTATACATGATTAAAGAATAATGTCTTAATTATTTTGCACATAGAATAAATAGAACATGTTATGGAAAGAATGCAATATGAAAGATATTTTAATTGATTTGAAACATTATGTATGCATATGTCTATGTGATTAAATAATAATGTCTGAATTATCTTTTACATAGAAGAAAGATAACATGCTATGGAATATAATGAACATTGTATTTGATAGTAAGCATCATCTATACATGTATTGATGTATTTTCTTAGTTCATTCTGAATTAAAAGGAATAAGCATACACATGAAAGTATGAAACTTTGTAATAAAAAGTAATTTATTTCTTCTATCATTATTTCATGATGATATAAATTAGAAGATATGTGAATCTGAAATCTAAGTTTTGAAAATAAAATCTGAGTATAAATAGAAAAGGATATAAACCTTAAGTGTGTCTAGGGTTAGGGTTTTTGAATATAGGGTTTCATATTAATAATTTATATTAAATGTAAAATAAATTGAAACCCTAATATGAAGTTGATTTTAATTAGTTGGGCTAGCTAAATAAAATTAGAAGCAGTCAACCCTAAATTTATTGCATAAAATTTGGATTAATGCAAGCTAAGGTTTGAAGTAATATTCAAAGTAAGACAAGTTCACCAAATGATTTAACCTTTTAGGGTTTTACACATGTAATTACCTATATTTGGTTAAAGGGTTGAGATGCTTAAATTAGTTAAATAAATTGAAATAATTAAGCTACTAATTTGTTATGACTTTGACCTTGTTTGATTTTCTATAAATAGCAATAAATAAGGATAAATACAAACTTATCTAAAAATAGACTGTCATGGATGATCTAGGTTCTAAAAATTGAGATCTACATAATTATGAGTGTCACAAGAAATATTATAATATTCATCTATTCACTCGACAATAGTGCCCAATTTGGATAGTAGTGCCATCCATGTGTAGTGTCCAAAATATGGTGCTAATGTCCCCTTTGTGGGACTATTCTTATTTTTAGGGAACACCTATGCCTATGTATGTATGTTTTATTCTTACGTGATCAAAACTTATAGCCATGTAATATACTTTAAAATCTTGATTTGATGTGTAATCCCTAGTTCTTTTTTCAAGTGTGATATGAGAAAGAATTGAGTGTGTTAGTAGGATAGACTGGACATCCTCAACACCCTATTATGTAGATATTTTCCTAAATACTAATACTCTAAGGATGTATCAAGTATGTCATAGTTATCCCACCTAGTGCTTGATGTATATGCAAGTGAATGCTATAATGAGAATGGCTTTGGATGACTTAAATGTGCTTGAGCTTTGTAATGCTTAAAAATTGGACTTAAGGTTGTTGTAGATGGTAGTATGCAAAAAGTAGGGTAGAATAGGGAAATGTACCTTGACTTTACATAACTTTGTCTTTGGTTTGAATAGATTTTGCATCTATTTTCCATCTAGTTAATAGAGGTAGATTATACTTGTAATTATAGGGTTTTATTGCTTGTGCAGATAAGAAAATGAAATTAGGCCGACCTTAAGAGGGGATCATGATTGAAAAAGTATCCATTGGGAAGAGTTGGGGCTAAGGATAGTAGCATCCAGTTGGGGACACTAGCACCCTGTGGATGTATTGTCCTAAATGTGGTGCTAATGTCCTTTTGGCAGATTAATAAGAATGTTGGATTATGGTTAAGAGGTGATAGTTTAGGAACTGTGTCTTGATTGGTTGTAAGTGAATAAGGTCTATTGAATGGCTAAAAATGCAGCTCCAAGGCTCTAGAATAGGTATATGGCAAGCCTAGGGATAGGGTTACTTAAGATACATTCCTAGCATCCAATTACCTCTTTTAGTTGATTACAATGAGTCAAGATAATGAAAATGATGGTTTTCATGCTTATTATAGATTTCTAAAGTAAGATCCAATGGTGAAGGATTATTTGGATATTTTAAATTATCTAAATAATCTATAGTGGATAATGAAACCTCATCCATGAGAATGATGACTATTTTAAATGGTTGAGAGAAGTATGGAAATGGTTAATTGAGTCATCAAGAATGAGTCAAACTTTTTGACAACTCAAGGGATGACTCAAAGGAGGTTGAGAAAGTTGTGGGTTTGATTAGGATGAGTCAACATGTGAGGGAGAATAAGGTGTAATATGTTGGGTGAGGTGTAAAATATAGATTTAATATTTAAATGAAGATTTAAAAGTGTGCACAATTACTTAATTTTATTTATTCAATTATTTGAATTTGAAGGGAGATGTCATGAACAATATTAAGAAGAATAATTAATAGGTTTTAGGTGCATTTTGACACTAAATGTAATTTAGGTGTCTACATTTTCCCCTCTTTAACATAGTATTATGAAGCAATATTGTTTCAAAGAATAGTAGAAGTAGAGCATTGATGATTAAGGAGAAAGACGTTGCCTCAAATGAATGAAAATGAGTGTTATGATGTCCCCTCGAGGGTTTCTATGATAAAATAGAAAAACACTCAAAATAAATGAAAAGAGGAAATTGATAAAGTGATTTGGACTAGCAATAAATCAACTTATTGTAGAATCAATGTCAAACTTGTAATTTATATGTTGTGTAAATAGGTTTCCCTTAGTTGATGAAAACTAAAATATTGATCAAAAAAATAATATGTTTTATCATTCGTAGATTGAATTTTTAGTGTTTGCTTATGATGCAAGGGTCAATAGAATAATTATGGGAATGATATCTTCCAGTGATTATAAGCTATAGATCTAAAAATAAAAAATATATATTGATTTTCAAATTATAATGAAAATTTTACACAATGATTGTTGTAAGTGATTGAAATTAACTTTGAATAGTTTGATTTAGATTGTTAAAAAAATTTAAAAAGGGATGAAAAATGAATAGAATGGAAGGATGGGGGGATATTTGAAATGAGGTAAAAATATGAATAGAAGAATAGGGTTTAGAAATTCATTTGTGCACATTTGATTTTTAGCGTTATTGGCTAAGAGAAGTTGAGTTAGGAGATTTGCTCTGAGACCTTGGAGGAAAATGGACCACACTCCACACCATGAGCACTATGCAGAGTGGGTGGAGAGATTTTGGAGACCTGAGAGGAGCATGCCTCTAATAAGTGATATTTTGTTTTTAAAAATTTCCATTTATTATCATTTATTAAGGCTTAAAGTGGTTAGGAATGAATTCACAGATGAGTTATCTACAAAATCGGTAATGAAAGTTGTAAATTCATTATAGCAAACTATAAATTTATCAACCTAAGCAGTGAATTCATAGATTAGGGATGAGAAATCATGTTAGGGATATAAATAGGTCAAAATTGTGATTTTGTAGTTTTTTAGTTGAAAAAATTTGGAACAGAGAATTGAATTTTTTAGAATGGGTCAAGAAATCATCAAAACAAGGTGCAAATTCATTTTAGGGCAAAATTTGAATAGGGAAATGCAAAATTGAATGATTTAAGAGCAAAATGTCAAAAGCTAGTAGCAAAAATGCATATTGAAGAAGTGAAAACATGATTTAAATAAGAAAATAAGAATTTAGTAAGGATAAACAAGCAGAATAAGGATGGCATAAGAATAACATGATCAAAAATGTTGATTTTACATTGTTTTTGTTTTTTTGAATGTTTTAATATAGTGGTAAATGGATTATTATGTTGAAAAATAAAATTAACTTGATGCTAATGTGTTTGTTTGAAGGAGGTATTATTAGTGTTGACGACACAAGAGCAAAGGCCTGGTGCATTAGATAAGATGGTTAACTTCACAAAGTACAAGTTTGGGGTTCTAGAGGCTATGGTTTATCATATATTACACAAATGCCAGAGATTCAATTATAAATGGCATTATTGATAGCACTTGTTAAGAGGGAATAGTGAGATGAGTACATTTCACCTATCGATAAGGGAGATGATAGTTAAATTAGAGGATATTTATCATATTCTGGGTATTTTGATATGAGGGAGGTGAGTGTTCTAGGGACATGGTCCATAGGAGATGACACTATATATGATCTTTGGTGATGGATTGATTCTGATTGTGAGGGGTGGAGTAGATGTTGATTATTACATTAAATTAGAGATGGATTCCTTGATTATTGTTCTTATGGTTGTTTTCAATGGCATTATGCTACTTGGTAAGAATATGATGTTTGATTGGGTTATTGGATGTTGTTAGAGACATGACGGAAATGGGTAAGTGATTTGCATGGGAACCATGGTATTAGGACACTTATACAAGGACTTACACCCTGTAGTGTATATATATAAGAGGGAAATTAGTCTATCTACATTATTATAGGTATGGTGTTGGGAGCACATTACTGTAGAGAGGCCAGTTGATCATATGATCACTCAGTCTGTGGATGAGACATTGGCATATAGATGGCATATGATTATTGATATTCATAGACCACATTTATGTGACTTGGAGTTCTATAAGAGGGTTATTGATGAGCTAGGTGATGATCATATTGTAGATTAGGATTACAAGATGTGTTATTCCATGCATTAGTCAAGAAAATCTTTATAATAAATAATATAGATAGTAAAACATCAATCCCACTCCCTCATGGGGTGTTTAAAATTAATTCTAAGATATATTTAAAGAAGGAATACTACCAAACCTTCCAAATAACATCCCTCCTTCCAAGAGTGGCCAAAAAGTGTGTTTTCCTCAGATTTGGTACTCCAAGTCTTCATCAATGATGAGCAACATGTTCCTCCATCACTTATTAGTGAATTAGTGGCTTAGGCTCACGATTTTGATCAATTTGTGAAAATAGGTGAAGCTTTGTAGCAATAATTCTACATAATAACATTACACAATTGAAGCTCTTTTAATCAATGGTGAAGCCCTATATTTATAGCTTTCTAAAAATGTTTAGGATCAGCCATGACCATCCATATTGATATCAAGATTTGTGGCCATTAAATAATTCAATATTGGAGGGATAAACCATAAAAATACCCATTAATATTTAGAAGAATGGGTTATTAATGAGGCATGGGAGAGCTTAATCCTTATATTTATTATATTAATGGCCTATGGATGCCACCCCATTGATGATGTCATGGGATGATGCAAATTTGAGGAATGAATTTCCAATAAATAGTTTTTCAATAACTTCCATGGAATTTTCCCTTAGGCTCTTGATTTGATTTAATTTGCTCAAGTGGTTTTAATTAATTTTTCGTAATTTTTTGGAAATCTATTGCATGCTTAATCAACCTGGTCAAATATGTCATTTTATGAAGTCATAATTTGACTGAAGTATAATCAGAAGAAGGTGTCAATTGTTTATGGAATAAAACCCTAGTTAAGGCATTGTGGATATGAAATAACACATGCATGTGAGGTGTGTTGCCAAATTAGAAGAATTCAATGGTCCAGACCATCATTATGTGTCGTTACAATTTTACTCAAAGTGATTTAAGAAAATATAATGATCACATAAAATGCATTACCTCATTCAAGGATGCATTAGCCTAAATTAATACCTATTAATGACAAATTTAAACTATTTAGCTCATTTTAGTGATTTTGACCTAGATTGTGAATTGTCATAGAATATTTCTTAGATTGACAATTTTAGCACAATAGTGATAGGAATTAGATGTCTACATTTTACCCCTATTTGAGAATGTGTGGTGAGATATTCAATTAAAGTGACATCTTTTCAAAAAATGAAAAGGTCACTATAATCAAAAGAAATAAATTTTGTTCCCATTTTTTATTTTTAAAGTTTACATGAATTATGGAGAAATAGGTTTACAAAAAATGCCTCAAACATCATTTAGGTGACCCATGATGCCCTTTGAGGGATAGATAGATAATTTGACAATATTGGACAGGTGGGCCCTCGATTAGAAGAAATTATGATCTCATTAATTTTAGTAAAATTGATTGAAAATGGAACTATTAGAAGAAAGTGGGAGGAAAAATAGATCTATAGGGATAAAATAGTAGTCTAAGAAAAATAAATTGATGCAATTATAGACCTATGAGGTGAAAATTTTGAAAAAAAATACTATATTTTGACCCTTAGGGGTAAAAACAAGTCATTTTGCACTCTAGCTATAGTTATTTTGGAGCTCTAGTATTTGTGCATGAGTGAGATGAGTAAAAAAGACAATATCCTACACCACTAACACCTTAGGGAGTGTATGAGAGAGTACTAGTGACCAACAAGGAGTAGATCATTGATAGGTATATTTTTGGTGTTTTAAATTTGTCATTTAATGCATTTATTTCATGTAGGAAGTGGTAGTTGGGGTGAGGTCATGATAAACAATGGGATCACCCTAAGAAATAGTAGAAACATCCTACTACATGGTGGGATCACCCAAATAATATAAAAAACACTAGAATAAAGTATAATGGGGCCTCGAAGAAAGTCAACTAGGCTGAAAATTAAAAGAATAGGGATAGAAACACATAGAGGATTAGTCTAGGCCTCAAAAGTATAAGAATATGGTAGAAAGATAATTGCCATGATGCCCTACATTTTATTGGTAGGAGTGAGTGGTGGTCATTACATCACAAAAGTGATGCTCCTAATTACTATGATGATAGGGGATGATGACAGATGAGCTCATGGGTAACTGTGGACCTATATCACCTAGCATGCCTACCAATGATTCATGCAAATAGATCATACTTATCAGCACTAGTGAAGATATGGCACTTTGAGACTTCTAAATTGCATTTATTAACTGGGGAGGTAATGGTGACACTAGAGGCCATGCACCAAATTTTATGAGTACTTATGCAAAGACCTAAGATTACCTAGATGGGGGTAGGGAGACAGGATCTGTTGGATGACCTACTTGGGGTAGTGGATCAAGAGATTATGGATGAGTGTAAAGACATGGATGCACTGGAGGAGTTGGCTTAGCCCTTGAGGGGTAGAGTAAGATAGGGGGCAGTCCCTTTAGAGGTATTTATGTTGATAGATCTTGTCAATGATGTTTTACTACCTGAAAAGAGTGGGTAGTACTTTCTCTTAGGATTAATTAGTGTGGTACAGTAGATGTTTAATCACCTAACATAGTCTATCTAGGGACCTATGATTTTGGCACAGCTATATATAGATCTACACATGGTCATGTATAGGGGAGGGTAAAGCATAGGGCATATCACACTACTGTAGGTATGGGCTTGGGAGAACATTAAAATTGCATGGCTAGTGGGGCCAAGGTATCAAATAAGACTAGAGGATCCCATGGCTTGGGGATAGTACTCGACTAGACCAAGGATACAAGGACACTTAGGGGACCTACCCTATTACAAGTGGGCCATCTATGAGATGGATGATGGATATTTCATTTGGCATCCCTATATAGGGACACAATTTATGTGGGTAGAAGACCTAACTATGATTGAATACATGATCCCACCATGTTATATCATAGGGTGGCATGATTATATTATGGAGAGATATAGGCCAAATCATGTCTAGTGGTAGTTTAGTATGCAGGTGAACATCTAAGAGGGTCCACATTATTTCACACATGTGACTAAGGAGATCAAGGAGGGGGGACACCAATGCCCAAGATAGAGGCAATCATTGATTACAAGAGTTTGGTGCATGTGTTATGGGACTACATCAATGGAGTTCTAGATGTAGGGGTTACAAATACATATACCACATGGTGGTTGGGAGTGTGACTCATTTTACTTATGAGGTAATGGCCTCAGTATCTATTTTTGAGAAAGTGATAGGTTTATATGAGGATGGATTAGGGACATGCCCCATCACAATAGTAGGGTTAGGTGCCAGTGTTGCCAACCATTCCATTTTTTATTCCATTATATGTTGTATAGCCTCAGAGGTAGCAAAATCTAACAAAGTATGTGGATATGGGGGATGGTCTAGGTACAATGATAGGTTATGTAGAGGTAGGTCCCTCTAACATAGTTACAAAGATAGGGATAAGATCAGGAAGGGTAGGTCCCTCAAGTATAGAGAAGTTCATAGAGGGCTAGGATTTAATCGATAGGCTCTAGAGAGAGATTTTTACAAGCCTCTCAAAGATAGCAGGGTTATATAGCACTATGGATAGGTTATATGCATATTTAGTTACTACATAGGGAAAGACCACTAGGCTACATGGTTTGATTATAGCCAAGGATGTAGATATTGTAGGTCTTAGGGGATAAGTGTCATAACTAGCAAGGGTTTAAGCTTGGTTAGCCTCATGAGATGTAGAGTATGTGACAATGATTGGTGAGTAGGACTTTGCTTGGATAGAGGTTTAGAGGCTGCAATAAGAGAGAGATGAAGCACATAGCATTGGGGTAGATATAGGAATATGGTCAATAAGAGCCTTAGCCAATGTGATTGTGGCCAAGGATGATGCTTTATGCATGAAGGATGATGTTGTATGTAATGAAGATGATATAGCCTATTGGATGCATGATTATGAGGCTACAGTTCTATCAAATCAAAGAGTGGCCTATTATAGGGAATATATCTGATCACAGCAGACTGGCCAGACCTCTAGGTCTAGATAAGGGATAGAGTCAGAGTGGTCAGTGATGCAACCACTTGTATAATAGGTTTTCATGGGGCCTCTACCATCATGTCTACCAATAGCTACTACATCTAAGATAGGTCAGGGTCTTAATTAGATTCCTCCCAAGTATGATCAAGATGAGAGTTGATTTTACTAGGTCTACCTTTTTTATGTACTTATGAGATGTATAAATACTCTCACAATGTATAGAAACATGTGTTGAGATATATATGACACTAATTTTTGGCGTACTGCTACTTATACATAGACTATTGATATACTTCATTTGTATCATGATGTTTTCATTTATATTTCTCTTGTTAGGATATATTTTGATATTCTAGTTTCAAGAGATGAATGTCCTTAGTTAGCACATGGATTTTGATGTTTTTATTATACTTTATGTATGACTAGATGATAGGATATAATTTAGGAGATGCACATCCTAAACTAATCATATAAATATTCATTTTAGATTCATAGTGTATGTTAAGAGATATACCTCTTGCATAGAGTCTTGTTTGTTTCCAAATTTAACCTAGGATATATTTTGTTTTTTAGGCATTTATGTATTCAAAAATTATCTTCGAAGCTTCATTGACTTTTGGATTTGGATCACTTAGTGTTTACTATATCAAAGTTGAAATTATGCATCATAAGTATGATTAACTTATAATAACATTATATTTGTATTTGCAATTGGTTGGTTTAAAGGTGAATATTTATAACTAAGGATAATGATAAAATTTACCAAAACTAGAGTTAAAACTATTTACGTTTAAATAAAAAATAAACAAAGATAAAGAGAAAAATAACAATATAAAAAATGTAACCTAACTTAAAATAGAGATATGAACAATCAAGATTTAATTAGGAACAAGAATATATAAAATCAAAGCAAGAACAAAATAATTTAAACTTGTAATCAAGACATGAATAATCAAAATTTTGGTGTTTAAACAAAAATGTAATCAGAAAATAAAATAATAAAGCAAGTCAAACATAACTCTAAACAAATCAAGTCTAAATGAAAACTAGACTAAAAATGTGTATAGAATGCACTTAAACTTAAAAGAAAAAATATATATAAACAACAAGACCAAATAGGAAAACAAAAGATAAAAAGAGAGGTACAACAAACACTAGGAAACAAAGAACAAGTGACCAATAAAATGAAAAAATAAAAAACAATAATAGAAAATAAAACAACTCAACAAAACAACAATGAAAACACAACAAAACATTAATAACATAAAATAAGAACACAACATGACACAAATATAAACTAACAAACAAAGAATAAAACACCAATAAAAATAAATGGAGAGATTAACAAAACAAAACAAAATTCAAATAAACACACACAAACAAAGGTTAATTAGAATGTTAGTGAAAATAGAAAAAAGCAAATTTCTCATGTAAGTGTAAATAGAGGCATTACGCTTTACGACAGGGTGACCCCTAAGCTAAGAAATAATGACACTGATACAATGAAACAAGAAAAAGAGATAAAGTTTCCCTCAAGTGATAAGGAAACAACACAAAATGAAATGGGGAAAGAAGAAGAAGAAAAGGAAGGGGTGGACAAGTTGACTCCAGATGCATGAGGCAAGTGGACATTGTCTACATAGTTCCATGGACATAAGGTCTAACATAAACTTCAAGCCAAATGTAGTTCTCCCAAGAAATAGGATAGAATAAAAGTGATGATAAGAAAATATGATTATATTGTATAGGAATAAATAAATGGGCTCACAAAATAGATAGTGCATTTAAATGATTACTTATAAAATGGAAAGAGCATGGGTTTAGAATAAACAAAAGTGTAATACAATGTTTTTATTCTTTTTGTCTATCATTTTCTAATGTTTTTGTGTTTTTGGGATAAGTAATAGAAATAAACTATTTATAAAAAGACCCAAAAAACTACTTAACTAAGGAGATGCACTTCCACAAGCAAGAGTTCAAACAATCTCTAAAACGGCTACAATAGTACTCATGAGTATAAAAAATGGCACAGGGAACTAACTAATCAAGGAGATGCACTTCTAAGAGGAGGAGTTTTAATAATAGCTAAAGTTAGCTACAACAACCCAGTGATCCTATCAAGGCAACAATGCCTACGAAACAATAGCAAAATAGTAATATAATAATATACAATATTAGATAAATCTGAAGAACCATTTAGTAGGAAAAAATCATGTGCTGATACATCCTTATTTACTTATCTGTAAGAAGCTATGAAATACTGCTCAGGATGAATTAATTTGTAGAACGGGCATTGAGTGTGTCGAAAATGCCTATGAGTCATAATTAAGATCATAATTGGTTATGGAATAGAATTGTTTAGGTTACAACAATCCAGGGTATGAAAAGAATGTTGTTCTAGGTAGAATGGTCCAAGTTATAATGGTCTATAATGGGATGAAAATGAGTCTAGTGGAATATAAATGATCCAAAGTGCCAATGGTCCAGGGGTACAATGGTCCAAAGTTACAATGGTCCAGAGTAGTAGAATAATATTGTTCAATATAGAATGGTCCAGGATAAATCAAGTCAAAATAAAAAAGGTCCAAGATAGTATGGTATTGAATATAATAGTGAGATAAATGACTTTGGCACAAGTTGCCCCCAAGTAAGGGCTCTTGTAGATAATGGTTTAAAAGGCTGTCAAGCATAAAACTACTTGAGATGTACAATATTCATGAGTTCTAGGATTTCATCACCATCTATAATATCTAATCAATATGCCCCCAATCCATAATTTGTTGTGATTATATATGGTCCCAACTAACTGGGTTGAAACTTACCCTTCTTCTTACGTTCAACATTATTATTCTTTTGGTTATCTTTCAAGACAAATCATCAATTTCAAACTCCCTAGGGTGAATGCACTTATTATAGCTTTTACACAATCTATTATGATATGTTTTCAAGTTATCCAAGGTAGCCAAATGTTTGACATCAAGGAGTTCTAGTTTTTTTAACCTAGAAACTCTATAATCTTCATCGTCTTCAATATTCTCCAAGGATACCCGCAGTAAAGGTATTTTGATCTCAATCGGGATAATAGCCTTTGTGTCATAAACAAGGGAGTATAGAGTGGCTCATATGGGGGATCAATGACTATTGCGTAATCCCAAAGGGTAGGAAAACTTTACAAATGCCAATTATGGCCAACATCATTGACAATATTCTTTAGGATTACAATAATGGTTTTGTTTGATGCCTCTTCTTGACCGTTGTATTGTGGGTTATACAATATGGATTTCTTGTGCTTGATTTTGAATTGGGTACAAAGAGCCTTAACATCTCACTTTACAAATGATCCACCATTATCAGATATAATAGGAGTTGTAATACCATAATGACAAATGATATGGTAATGGATAAACTTAGAAATCTACTTCTCAATTATGTAAGTGAGAAGAATGGCCTCAATCCACTTAGTAAAATACTCGGTAGCAATGAGAATATGTTTGTGGACATCATAAGAGGTTCGGTTAATTTTATCAATGAGATTGAGGCCCCATGTAGAGAACAACCATGGTGTAGTGATCAGTGAGAGTGGTAAGGAAGGTGTGTGTATCAAATTACCATGTTGTTGGCAAGCAATGCACTTCCTAATGTAATTACAAGCATCTATTTCCATCTTGGGTCAATAATATCTTGTTATGAGGAGTTTTTTTGTAAGACTACATCATTGGTGTGGGCCCTACACATTCCTTCATGAACCTCCTTAAGTGCTAACTTGGATTCTCCTAAATATAAATAATTAAGAAGTGTTACATCATAACCTTTATGATAAATCTTGTTCCCAAGGAGGCTATAACGGGTTATGTGATGAAGGAAAGTTTTCTATCAGTTATTGGAAAGGTTAAGTGGAAATACTTGGTCATAGAAATAATTATAAATATATTAAAACCATGGTAGTTCAGGTGGGGGATTAGGACCAATAATGGTGCATACCCTCTTTGAATTTAGCAAGATGTGAGCAAGATGTAGAAGAGTTTTGATGATAAACTAATACTCTTTAGCACTGCTATAAATTTGTATCATAGATCCAAATGTCATCATTGCATCAATTGATCTATTATTGGCCCATGGTACCTATTTAAATTGTATGGATTTGAAGTGAGTTTTAAGATTATCCACAATCTGCTTGTAAGGTACAAGCTTGTCATCTTGAGTGTGATACTAATATATGGATTGATTAATAATCAATTGGGAATCCATATATACTATTAAGTACTAGATATCCCACTATACTACAAGATAAATTCTTGTAATAAGGGCTTCATATTTGGCCATATTTTTGGTACAATGAAAGTTAATATGAAATGCTTTGGGAATCAGATCCCCTTGTGGTGTAATTAACAAAATGCCTTCCCCAATTCAATGAGATGTAAAGAATCCATCAAATTATAATTTTAACCTTTTCAATTCTTGATACACTTATGTTATTATCATGATAGAATCATTTGGAAAATCAAATTTGAGTGGTTGAGTATCTATAATAAGAGATTCTATAAGTTGATCTACAATGACTTGCCCCTTGATAGCCTTTTGATTTCAGTACTTAGCATCAAATTCACTTAATAGCATGACCCATTTGTCCATGCATCATGTAATAGTTATTTTGGACAATAAATATTTGAGGGGGTCCATTTTATCAATAACAATAATCTTAGTATTCTACATATAATGTCACAAATTTTAGGAGGTAAATACCATGGCTAAATAGGCGTATAATTATGTTCATAAGCCAAAAGTGCATGGCTCAAATATTAGACCACATGTTCTTTTCCATGTTCATCATGTTAGGCCAAGAGTTCCCCCAGTGCATGTTCAATGGCTAAAATATTAAGGATCAATGGTTGTTCAAGTGTTGGTAGTCTCAACACTGACAGGTTATCCAAGTACATTGTGAGCTTTGATAATTTTGAATGGCACTCATCATCCCATTAAAAAGTGACCCCTTTCTTCAAGAGGTGTGCAAACAAGTGGAACTTATTTTCCAATTGTGAAATGAACCTGTAAATAGATTAGATCTTTCCTTGTAGGTTATAGAGCTATTTGAGATTAGAAGGTGGAGGCATTTCTATAATGGCCTTGACCTTAGTGGTATCCACTTCAATACCTCTTTGTGAGACAAGGAATCCTAGTAATTTCCATAAGGTGACACCAAAGACACACTTCTTAGGATTTAGATGAATCTTGTACTCACAAAGTCTCTCAAATATCCTCCATAGAAAATTAGGATGTCTACCACGTGTTTTTTATTTTGCTAATATGTCATCAACATAGTCCTCAATAATATCATGCATCATGTCATGGAATATTATATTCATTGCATATTTAAAGGTGGCCCTATCATTCTTCAATCCAAATAACATGACTTAATGATATAATATTCTACTTAGTGTGGTGAATGTGGTTCTATGTTAATCCTTGAGAGCTATCTTGATGTAATTGTATCCTAAGAATCCCTTCATAAGGGACAACACCTCATACCCAAAAGTAGAATCAACAATCATATCAATATTTGGTAGGGGAAAATCATCTTTGGGACATGCTTTATTGATATCTCTAAAATTAGTACAAATGTGTATACCTCATGGCTTTTTAATTATTGGAACTATATTTGATATCCATTCAGAATAATCCAATGGTCATCATCAAAAATGTCCCTCTGATAAAATGTAAATTATTAGAAAGGAGATAAATTTCCTACAAGTGTTTGGAATTATTTAGTGTTAATGTCTTTGGGAATAGTGGAATATTAAAGGAAGTCATTCAAAATAGTTCTATGGACTTCAGACGTACGTAAAAGATCTACGATAAAAATTTGCACAAGGATTTACTAAGTTGGTCTGAGATACTATATAGCTTTTTAATAGAAGCATGAGAGGTTTTAGCCTTGATTGGTGTTGTGTTTAGCTTTGGATCTGAATGCACAATGTTCACATTGGGTCTATTATTAGAAGAGGGCAAAGGGCCCTAGAGGGTGAATCACACGTGTCTAGTTGTAATTATGTAATCTAAAGTCAGCAAGGAGCCGTTATAATTAGAAGATAAAGGCAAAGTGCCTTGGATGGTGACTCATGAGAATTTAGTTACATTTGCACAATTTTGAGTTGGTAGGGAGCCATTATAATTAGAAGGAGGACCATAGATAGTAACCCATAGAAATTGAGGTTCAATGAAATTAATTAAACCTAGCACAACATTACTTGAAGAGGGTTTTGACCCTATAATGGGTTATCTAGTACTTTAAGAAGTATGAGATGGTTGATGAGCTTTGATGGTGATGGTGGTAATGTGATTTTTAAAAATATGTCCCACAGCTCTATTATAGTCATACGACATGTTATTATAACCCTGGTTATTATCATAGGTATTATGATCTTGATTATGATTATGGCCTTGTGTTTGTTAACATTGGTTCTACCCTTGATTTTGATTGCTAGTTATTGATTGTGTTTAGGAAATAGGTCTTTGTAAATGCCCATATCTTAACTAGTGTTTTGTGTTGTGTATTTTACTTCAATTCCATCATTTTTGATCAAATCTTCAATGAGATGTCTCAATTGAACACATCAATAAATGTCATGGCTAATAACATGATGGAAGTTGTAAAACTCATCTACCTGATATTGATCAAGTTTGGGTTGATCTTTAAGGAATGGTCTTAGTATAAGCTATATAATTAGATTAGTTTTTATGAGCTTTTAGAACATAGCTTCAATAGGCTATCCTAATTTATTGAATACTCTGTATTTATTGAATGCCCTTCATGGAGGAACCCTTTGTAAAGTAGTTGGTGGATTAGGTGAGGTTATTTGTACACTTGGAGCTGGTGGAGCCTACACCATTTGTACATGTATAGATTTTATCACTTTATTTCCCACCATGTTCTTGTTTTTATTAAACCCTTTAGGTTTTTTTGCTACAACATATTGAATAGGTGATTAGGCCTAATTAGACATTTGACCTTATGAATAAATATTGATAGGGACTTTAGTGATAAATGCCTTTTCAATTTGCACACCCTTATCTATGATTTATTCGAATGTGTCTGCACAAGTCATAGATTATGAGACACCTCAAGGTGTAAGTTTTGTGAAAATATATCAACCAACTATTTATCGAGTAAATTATGTTGAAAATGTTAAGTTAATGCTCTCCATCATTGGAGATATGCTGTAAATCTTTCTCCATCTCATTATTTTAATTTGCACAAGTCAACCATAGTCATCTCATGTTTAATATTTTAAGAGAAATTGTTGATAATTTTTTTTGATAAATCATTCCAATCTGTCACTAATCCTTTAGGTAATTTGAGGAACCAGTCCAAAGCTTGTCTAACCAAACTACATGGAAGCAAATGAAGCAGATAAACATTGCTATAACATACCTCTTGGCATAATACAAAAAAAGCTTGGATATGTTCATGAGGGTCACCCTTCCCTTTGTATTTATCAAATTTGGGTGCCTCAAAATGAGGTGGAAAGGGGACTTGGAGAATACTTAAGTCAAATGGATACAAACATATCTCATTGAACTTATATTTATTTACTTGATTTCTCATCACTAGTCTTGACATGATTTTTTTCATCAAATTCCACTCCTGCATGTTTGGTGCATTTATAAGTGGAATATAATTTTGATGGGGTGGTATGTACCCCTATTGTGTTATTTTTTTAGGTATATACACCCTACAATTAGTGAATTTGTTATGATGTACTCCTTAATTCGAGTACATTGGTTATTGATTCTTAGATGGTTGATGGACATTTACTAGAATCTATCATTGTGAACCATAATTATACTACTAGTTTTGAGGTGTCTGTAGTTAGTTCACCAAAGGACATGTTGCTTGGGAGGAACTTTCCAAATTGTTTTGAACAATACCCCTAACAGGTGTTGAGTTTTTCATCCCTTAGTTATGTGAAAGGACAAGATCCTCTTGGTGATTGAAGAATGTATGCTCTACATCTAGTGATACATGTTATAAAGCATAGATAGGTTTGTTTTATTCATCTAAAGTGTCAGGATTTATCGTAGATGTAAGCTCACCTAAGATATGTTACATTTGATCTATCACATTTTCTTGATCTTTAAAAGCTTTGTTGTTAAGTTACAACCAAAGAGTCTGTTAAATCCATGATAAGTTGTTATATATACCATTGACTAATTTTCTTAATCTTGGTAGTAAGATCTTGATCATTGGGAGTAGACTCTATGAGTTTTTCCTTTCCCTCGATAGAAGAAGCAATATTGACCTTTGCATTGTGAGTGAGAGGTTGCTCTTGTTTTTGCTCTTCTACCCTAACAAGTGTGTGAAATTGTTCTATAGGAAAATCTGATAGCAACCTAACACTTTATTTTATCAACCTTAGTATGGATTCATCTTTATCTTTTATGGGTTGATGTTCATAATAATATTTTTCAGAACCTACAATTTTTGGGATATCTTCAAACATAACGAAGTTATCTTGTCCATCATAAAGATGCTCTTCCTCCTAACTAGGGTTGTAATAGACCCCACTATGAGTGTACCTTTGTGTCATGATTGGGAAGATATTTCTACGTTTTCTAAGATGTGAAATGTGTTCTGAAAACATTTTAAAAGGGTGTTTAGATTTATTCAAATAAATGACAAGGTAACATGAGAATATAATAAAAGAAGTGGCATAGTACCACACAATTAGAATAAAGTGATTATGAATTTACTCAACCTTAGTGGGTTAAAATCATCAAATTAGAAGAGGGTAAGATAATTTTGGAACATAAAGTGTAGGCTAACACAACAAACTTAGGTCAAAGATACATCAATACTATAAAATCTAGATACAACTATGATGAGTTGTGACTATAAAATTAGAAGAAGGTATTCCTAATTATAAATATAACAATGTGAACTAAGCTCAAAATGTTAATCAACACAAGAACTCCTAAGTATAGAGTTAAAACCAAACAAGTAGCATAATGCCACCACATGGTGATAAGATGTAGAATGTTCTAGGAATTTAGAGTATGAGAAAACACAAGATAATATAAGTCTATAATGAGAATAAAATGATGACTATTCTATGTAAAAACCTTCAATCCAAATGATAAATCATACCCAAGTTACTCAAACTAAGTACGAAAGGTAAAATTGATAGCACCTTGGATCAAAACTTAGAAATGTGAGATTTTAAATTTAGAAAAAAATGAAGGACTTTGAGAATTTTTCAAAGTAGGAAAATGGTCTATACTAAAATAGACAACATAAAAATGTTGTTCAAAAAATACAGACACAATGTTTTAAATGAAAATTTGAACAAGGCAAAAAATGATTTTGATGTGGTCAGCATAACGCCTTTTTGTTCAAATAGAATGATGTATGGAAAAATGTTTGGTTTTAATGTGTTTTGGTTTTCATATAGTTTTAGACTAAAAAATACAAAACAATTAAAGGATAAAATGATGAACACACCTAAGTATAACATCTAAACTCCTAAAATTGACAAGGTTGCATAATACTATTGAATTTTGTCTATATATGTGCTCTTGAGAGGATTTTAATTGTTAATCCAAAAAAAAAGCATATGAAAAGTAAGGTTTTTACACCTCCTCTTCTCTCAATATTTTATATGGTGACATGGAACTTTGGGCTACATTCCATGCATCAATAGTATGTTTGTGATAAGTGGGGTTATTATAAAACTAAGTGTTCATGCATCTAGATGGTCCCAAGTGTGGCTAACACTAGATATGCTCACATCAATTGGATCTACGTCAATAATATTGTTGTGAAAATGTCTTTTCCTTTTCACAACCACTAAATATATCAATTTATTAGTATAGTGTGATGTCTAAGTTGATCATACATTCTGAGGGGAACAATCACTAATAGAGGTAGTTTAACCGCTCAAACTACCATCCCAATGATTAACCAACTAAATTTATATACCCCACCATGGATTTGGGTTGAAATTATTCTAGGAGATGAATTATTGGGTAAATTATTACCTAAATAACCCATGAGGAGGCTATGAACTCCCACTCACAAGCCAAAGTGCATAAAATAAAGACAAGTGAAAAGACTTTATGGTCATTTTAGGATCACCCAAACTATACGGTTTTGAGGAGGGCCCTTACAAATTTATTTTAAAAACTTTTAAGAAGAAAAAAAAATTCAAATAATGAGTGTTTTTGGTCACCTAATTTCCCTAAAGGGGATGGGGGAGACCATACGCACAACATTGGTTTTGCTAAAAAAATAAACAACTTCAATAAATAAGTATGAAAATATAACTCTTAAGAGTGTTTAGCTAATGTGAGGTTCATTGTAGGGAATCAAAATGAAGTATTAATGAAATTTACCTTTTCTTTTCTTATTGAAATAGGGACTAAATTTCTTAAATCCTACAAAGAAGATGTTAGAAGTTTGAAATGAGGGTGTGAATTATTAGGAAAAAATTTAGCTTGATATTGTAAGTCTTTGTTCTCTTATGCAAGTGGATCTCACCATTACATAGAGTGATCTCACTATTATTAATTGAATTACCATCATTCCACAGGATAATCCCACTAAAATATAGAATAAATAAAACACTATTTTGTGATCCCACCATTTGACAAGGCGATATCGCTGATTAGCAGGGCAAACTCACCAAAACATAAGGTAATCTATCCAAAATGATAAAAATTATTTTAAAAGAAAATAATAGCCACTTATCATTTTTTGGTCCAAATCAATCTCATTATTTCATAGGTCAATCTCACTAACCCACAGAGCAATCTCATTGATTTTTAGTGCATTCCTGCCATTCTACAAAGTGATCTCACCAATGCGCAGTGTGATATCATTGATCCTAAAAAACACATGGGTAGATAAAAAGTATATAAAATCAATCCCACCATTCATGTATGCATTCTTACCATTTCATAGGGTGATCTCACCAATGTTTAGGTTGATCCTAGTGACTTCCAGAGTGATCCCCCCATTTTAAAGGTCAATCCTGCCATTTGTCTCAGAAGCCATAGAAATGTAAAATGAGAGAAAAAAAGAGTGCAAAATAGCATCCAAAGAGGGTATGAATGCAAAATTAGAAGGTATAAAGACTAATTTGAGGTATAATTCCCATTGAGCATGCCAAAATGTAGATTAGGATTACAAGATGCTTTATTTTTTGATTAGTCAACAAAATCTCTATAAGAAAGTGTTTATATTTTTAAACCAAAAATAATAAAACATCTAGTACCCTAAGGGAGACCCATTAATTTTTTGGGTAAAAGTCCTAAAAGTGGCCCAGGATATCCTTTTCACCTAGAACCCAAATATATGGATGTAATTTGCAATTTTTTAAGTTATAAAATGCATCCCAACCTCTGCTTCCCACTCACCCCATGACCAATGAAAACTGAAAATCTAGTCACAATTTGAAAGATTACAAGTTGGAAATTGCAACTGGAATCCCACTTTCTACCAATCACATTCCCAATAGAAATAAAAGGTTTTAATGCAATTTACAACTTGAAAACTTGTAAATTGCAATCGAACCTCTGCTTCCTACTCATCTAACTCCTAGCAAAAACTAGAACTCTGGTTGCAATTTGGAACCCTACTTTTTGCCATCTACTGCATCCATGGAAATCAAAACTCTTATTGTAATTTAAAACTTTGTAAGTTGAAAATTACAATAAAATTTTCACTTTCTACTGACTACCCTTCCCATAAAAATTGGAACCCTCCTTGCACTTTACAACTTGCTAAGTTGAAAATTGTAGCTTAGGTTTCGCTTCCATTGCACCAAACCACCTAGTGGAAAGTGAAAGTCAAAGTATAAAATGAAATTTTGAAAAATTGAAAAATTATGACATGACTCTAAAAATCCTACCATTTCTCCTAATCACTAATGAAAATAACATTAATTATAGGGTTATATTAATGAAATTAGGGTTTAATGGAGGTCATTGTTAATTTTTCACATTGGAGAATTGGAGCTCTATGCCAAGTGACCCTTTCCAAAACATGACTACCATTGCCATCCTTGAAGCATAATATTCCTATAATCTCCCCACACTTTCTAAGAAACATTTATATCTTCTGTGGAAAGTCTTAGATTTCCATTTTTGTGTAGGAAATTAGGTTTATTTTCATTTTACTAGTTTTCCTTCTAGTTTTTACTTGCTCACATTTTCCCAAAGTTATTTATTTATCTTGAATTATTTCTAATAATTTTTCAAGAATCTATGGTTTTGTAAATCTATAAACCCCATATTTTTTTAATTCTCTCAAAGATCCCCTACACAAACCTCATATATTTTTAACCTACAAAAACAACTCTGAGACGCTATAGAGATCTGACTTGCAAAAGCAACCCTAAGAATCTATGGAAAATCCCATTGAAAAGACAACTCCAAATATCTATGAAGGATTTTACCTTCAATATCAACTTTAAAACCCATCATAACTTTTGAAGAACATTGCAAGTGCATTTTGCAAGTCCAAAACCTGTTAAACCTTTTACCTATAATTACAACTCCAAAACCCATTGACTCTATCGTTGGCTTTCCTACATAAATTTCCTAGAAACTTTATCTATAAAATAAATGAAGTTCAAATCCAAGGGATCTGGTGTCCCACTTAGCCTAGACTCCAACATAAATTAAATCACAGACATAGACCTAGGTCACACAAACCTAACTAATTTATAGACAAGAGTAAATGCTAAATTAAAAAATGATTGGGTTCAAATACGACTTTGGATTGCCCCAAGTAACATCCTTTCTATTATTAGTGTAGATCCCTAAGCTTGTGCTCATAATGAAAAAGTATTGTGATGTAGAAAAGAGATAAGTAGTGAATGACAAGGGAAAAAGGATTTTAAACTTGGACCCTGACTTCATCGACATAGTGTTCCTGATTCTAGAGAATGAGATTTATCTTGATATAACCCCTAACTCACCTAATAATTTTTAGCAATATAATAACACTTCATGTCTATGGGTCCTAAACAAATAATGGCTAAAAGTCTCTAGGCCTACATCTACAAGATTGCCTAAAACCCTAAGAACGATAGACTTCATGGAAGAAGTGGGTGGCATAATCATACTTATGCATAGAGTTACTAGGAACCTAGAAGCCAAGAACTTTCAGGATTGGATGTACCAATACATCTGGGTGATCCACCAAAATAAATATTACATCCACTGAGCCTAGTTGATAAGTGACTCCATCCACAAATAATTGGTGGAAGTTCAAACTACAGG
Source organism: Torreya grandis (assembly GCA_037957365.1). Classification (NCBI taxonomy): domain Eukaryota; kingdom Viridiplantae; phylum Streptophyta; class Pinopsida; order Cupressales; family Taxaceae; genus Torreya; species Torreya grandis. The sequence goes on along the minus strand of JARHVA010005198.1, from coordinate 591,415 downwards.
AAAGTTTTATATGACTTCATATTTAGTCTACATATTAGCAAAGGAAAGGCTTTCCCAGGGTTGAACACAGTATCTAACCAAGTCAACAAGGTCTTTAATTATTACCCTAACCTCACCCTTGAGGCAAGTAGACAACATTTTAGAAGGGTAAATGATGCATTCATATATTACATCATACATCATAATCATGTTTGACAAAGAGCTAGAAAAGAGGAGATTTTATGATGCGTAACTTCTAAGATCATAAATTGGGGATCATATTTTAACATATTCATACATGAGAGTAAGAGGCTTTAGTGGTTGTCCTTATACCCTCCAAAGGTATGCAAGTGAAAAATGTGCTCTGATAGAACTTGTGAGGCAGCTTGTAGAGTCTCACAAATTGTGATCAAGCAAATATAAGTTAGGAATCAATTTCCCCATTAGCATAGGGAGGTGTACATGCCCTTATCTATCAAAATCCAAGTGTGTAGATGCTGAGATGACTCAAATGACCTTAAGATCTCTCGATTCAAGGCTATTTTATTATGTGAATGACAACATTAATAGTATATTGGAGATCACAACATATTCCCATGTTCCCTATTATGAAGATTATTGGGAAGACATGAAAGATGAAGAGGAAGTGAGACTAAGAGATTATTCCAAGATGACCCTAGAGCAGATCAAATCCTATAACATGGCACTAGTCCCTGAGGACTTAGTAGATGATGAATCTCTAATTGATAGGGTTTATTATGATAACAAGATCTTTTCTCAACCTCTTCCATTAGTTAGGTGGTCCATACCTAAGTCCTTATAATTGATGGATAGGACCACCAATGTAATAAACATGATAATTAACTGGTTAAGGAGCAAAGGAGTCAAGGTTACCAAGGAAACCTTGAGTATCGGTGATAAATTGAGAGAAGTGAAAGAGAAGGGTGTGCCAAAAAGAGTAGAATGTTCTAAAAATAGAACCTAAATATAATAGGTGGATAGGATAGTGGTATACCATAATATGAAGTAGAAACAAAAGGCTAAAAGAGTTCAATCTATTATCCAAGAGGCAACAACACAACAAATGAATCAACTAATGCCAACTTCTATCGAATATACAGGTGTTGCTAAAGCATAAATAATTTTTCCTCCTATCTATATCATTTCACCAACTACAATACCTCCTCCTCATATCTCCACTCCATAATCACCTAAAACAATTGTCCCTTCCATTTCCTCTAGCTCTCATGTGTTAGTGACTCCATTATCAATAACCCAATCAACATAATTAGACACTTTGGCTTCACTTTCACTCCCCTTTTCCATAATTCCTTCCATCTCATCCCAAATATCCACCACCACTCCATTAATCACTAACACCACCCAATAGTACATGGATATGGATTACATCATCTTGACTAAAATCCCTTTATCCATCCCAACCATTGGGGTAGCTACTACTTTATTTTCATCTCCCATCACTTTCTGTATTTCATCAGATCTGAGTCTCCCCACCACCTTGATTGATTCATTGACTTCCCTGGATTCCACACTTGGATAGGTTCCCCTATTTCAAATTCCCATGCCTAACCTTCCACTTTTGTCACTTCAAGTTCCCACACCCATGGTAGGCAAATCCATTTCCACTACACCCATTTATTCCATTTCCATAATAACCCAAACCCCTACTAAGGAGGTAGAGACAAAGGAAATCATTGATACAATTGTGGCTACTCAACCCATAGATGGGTAAAATATTTCCAAAACATCATTTGAGGATTCAATAGCCATATCAGTGATAGATACGACACTTGTAACAATAACCACCAGTGCAACAACTTCAGTTGTAGATTCATAGTTGATAGTGCTAAGTTCACATGATGCCACTCCAAGATGGCTAATGAAATTTGTAGGAAATAAGTAGAAACAAATGGTATCTCCTATCACACTAGATTTTGGCCTTACAGAGGCATCAAAGAGATCAAAGGTAGGCCCCAAAATTATATCCAAAATATTATATGATTTAATAGGGGAGAAATATGTAGAAATTGCATTCCCCCACTAAACATACAAAAAAAGATCTATTGGTGGGGGATTACCAAATATCCAAAGTACACCTAGGTTATCCTATAAGAGATGGATTGAAACATGATGTCCAATCAATAATTAACTCTCTTTTTAAGAATATGGATAGTGACAAGGTCACAAAGGATGAATCAAAGAATAAAGTTGAATAATTGATAACAGCCCTGAAGAAGTTTATAGATCCAATAGCCCAACCTACTTAGTCTCTTACTCAGTTACCTGATAAATAAACACTTGAAGTAGTGATAGATATTAGAAGTATGGGAAGGGCCAAAAAATACTAGGCTAAAGATCTCATCACAAAGATAAATAGAGTAATTGAGCTAGCATTGGACTATTAAAAAACTTTAAAAGATGATCAAGCATCTTCAAAGGCATTAGTAAGCAAATATGAGGAAGATATTGAAAGGTTAAACCTATTCTTCCTAAAATTGTAAGTTGTTGACCTGATTGAAATTGATACCCTCATTGCAGAGAAAATATTGAAAAATGATGCAAAACCTGAGGATCTAGATAGGGTAGCCAATTTCAAAATAAGAATACTCACAAAGAGTATTAATAAGGCCAAGGTTACATGTGATAAGGTCATGAATATAATCTATGACATTGAATATTTACTCATTAGGTTGTCATGTGAAGAAACATATCATCAAGATCAAATCCTTTTAATTCAAGAGGTTCAAGACAAGTTCAAAGGAGTGGTCGAGAGAGAGTCAGCATAAGATACAACATTCAACTTGAGTTTCATCCACTGATTCATCAAGTATAACAATACACTGGATCAAATGGGTAAAGACACTCATGTATATACGGATGAATCTAGAGAACTCTCTAATACAATGGTAAAATGTGAGATAAGCAACCTATATTCACTTGGTATTGACAAAGATCATCTCCTGGAGATCTTCAAAAACTTTGATGCTTATATTGAGAAGATACATGCAAATAAAGATAAAGAATCTTTAGAGTTTATGGTTGTAGATTAATTCTTTCAATAAAATACATTATGTATATTACATTTATTTATTATAAAATACATTGTAAAGTTGCAAGTTATAAATTGCAACTATCATTTTGACAACTCTTTTTGAGAAAGAGCCACTTGTAATTTTCAAGTATCTTTTTGACAGGTTTAAAAGTTGTAAAAGTGAAACTTGTAAATTGCACTTTTCTTTTTGACAAAGTCTGAGTTGCTTAAGTTGAAAAAACTCATGTTGTAAATTGCATTTTCATTTTTTTCAATTTGAATGACTCAAAAATTTGTAAAAGTATGAATTAAAAAATACAAATTAGGTTTTACAAGTTATAACCTAAAATAACTAAAAGCATTCAACTTTTATAAGTGTTAGTTCATTTTGGCACCTCATTCCTTGGAAAAGATAACAACAGCTAAACTGAAGACAAGGAGATCACTACATGAAGATTCAACAAGATTTCTCCATGCCTCCATCACTTGCTAAAGTTCCCAGTAGTTGCATGTTTCTTGTTCCAACCATTTACCTCACTAAAGATGCCATTCTAAACTAAAGATCATGCCATTTACATGAGGTTCTCTGATTTTGCTTGCTCTTTAACTAGGCATAGGGTTTTGATAACTAAATCTCTTTTAAAAGAGTATTTTTTATAAATATGGGTACCATGGCATAGCCCATTTATCTTTTTATTTATTGGAAAAATTATTATGCATTTTGAACAATTGATCTACATGTTGTAACCTAGAGAATGATAATAGATTGAAGTTTTGTCTTCCTTGTCTATGTTATCTTTGTGTATGCAAGGCTATTTGTCAAGTTTTTGAATGCTTTGATTCTTGTTTCAGTCACAAAAATTGATCTGTGGTATTATTTTACCCTTTCAAAAAGTTGTTTGATTAAAATAAAGAATCTTGTTCCTTATATGATAAGTGCCCAATATTACCTTTGGATTCACATTTACATGAGTTTGTGATCTAATATAATTCAATATATTTATTATTCTATTATATTCATATAGAGAAAACATTAATATCCACTATAATTATTTGGTGAAATCACCATTTTCAATTTTGCAAATTCATTTCTAAGACTTTTTTCCTCATAGTTCAAACCCTAGTTAGGTGCAAGATCATTAAGAAGTAGTAGTTTAACATGAATTGGTAATATATCAATTGCACTAAACTTAGTGAAAGGAAGTTAGCCTTCTCTAAAGGTTCACCTCAATTCACCAATGTCCCATAGCTTGGAGGTGATCTCATTATGTCATTAGATTTCTCATAGTTTATAACACATACTGAACATCACACTACCACATAAAGATAGGTGTAAAATCTATATGATAACAATTTTGTGCATGCCCAGTGGGACCCAAAGATTATTACTAAGATATTGGTGTTATTCTCAGTAAGAATTGTACAAGCCTCATACATATTTCAAAAGAACTTGGAAACTCCATTGGCTTATGTATTTAGGAAATTTAGGTTTAGTATGCCAAAGATACAAACAAGATCATATACTAATGGTAATAAAATTGACTTTCAAGAATTATCATTTCCATATAAAATTAAATCAAGATTAGTTATAACTTACACTATATTATATCTTTCAAATTTGTTTGCATCTCCTACAAATACCCATAGTAGTTTCATACCTCCCATTATGGCTTTGATAAATCAAAATTTTGTAGCCTTCAATGGAGGCAACCCACTTCAGTTGGCCTAGTATGATGATATACCCACCTCAACTCTGAAAATCCTTTTATATTTTATTGGTAAAACTTCCACCACTCCCATGAAATATATACAAGACATTGCTAATATTTGTTTAGTTCACAATATAATACAATAAAATGTTACAATCAGACTTCTTGTCTCCTTATTTAAGGGTAAAGCCTTAAAATGGTATAGAGGTTTGCTTCCTAATTCCATTCATGTTTGGGATGACTTAGGAACTAAACTATGCATAAAATTTGAAGACAAGAGTGACCACCTCTCCCTGGTTGAATAACTAACTACTATTCAATGGGCTCCTCATGAGTTCATGAGTGATTTCAATTTTTGCTTTCAAAAGACATGGAATAGAATTTCAGTATTGGTTAAACCAACCCCAAATAATGCTTTCCTATATTACTTGAGAGACTTAAATAGTGATATATCTATCTTAATTTAATCAATGGGTGGAATCACACTCCTCAATGCCTATAAAATTGTAATAAGAGCAAAAAATTGCCTAATTCAAGCTAGAAAAAATGCCCCATGGCCTCCAATACCTCTATTTCTAGAAGTGCCTCCTACACAACCTACAACTTCCCTAATTCCCACCACAATAAAAGCACCAAATTTAACTCATGTTCCTACTGATGATTCACATGAGGTTAATTCACTACTTAAAATTTTTGATAATGAGTTGTTAGCAATGAAAAGGTAGCAATCCCAAAACTACAAGTCTTATCATCAAGCTAACCAAACATACCAACTGAATAGGTAGCCATACCAAGGAATTTCTCAACCATAAATTCAAAACATGCAAGTAAAACCTATGAACATCCATGCTTTACCTACACCTGATACTTCTAAAGTTAGTGTACCTATTCAAAACAATTTGGCTTAGGAATACAAGTGGTGTTACCCTTGTGCTTAACCACATAATCAGAATGTTTGTCCATATGGTTTCAATAGTCAATCCTTGATGGTGAAAATCATATCAAATACTTAAGGACAATAAGAAAAATCTACTTCATAGTAGGAATATACACAAGAGCCTAATCATAATGAAGCTAGTCTTTTAAACTGGCAAGAGGAGGATTTTTATGATGTAAATTAGGATGAAGCACTAATCAATGGTGGTAGTTGAGTGATAGAAAATAAACACTTTAAGAAGAGGTCAATATAAATTGATCAGCCCCCAGGGTTAAACAAGCTATAACTTCTAAAGTTGTACAAGAATTTACAAAAAGCAACACAATCTAGAGGCCACTCTATGTGCCAATGGGCCAGTCAAAATCAAAAAATTTGACCCCAAATATCATGAAGGGAGAAAACTACCACAAATCCATCATCAAAGGTTGGTAACATTCCTTTTAGTATTGTTAAACAAATGAAGAAAACTAATTTGAATATCACCATGTGGGAAGAATTGTGTATTCCAACACAAAGGGACTTACTATAAGAAGCTTTTAAAAACTTCCAAATAACATATAGAGTTTTGGTTAAGGGACCCATTGCTAGAGTTAATTTGTGTCAACCACAAACTGACACTAAATCAAGCAAAATGATAAGCCTCCCCCTTTTTACCTTTCACTCATAGTTGGGAACATCTCATCCATAACTACATGGTAGACTTAAGGGCTAGCAATTTTGTTATGCCTAAGAAAATAGTTGATGCTCTTGGTATTAAGTATACACCTATCACCAAAGGTGTGGTTTAATTAGATGTGACTATTTTTCAAATTGTTGGGATTATAAAAAGTTTAAACCTTACCGTCTATGCATGTCCAAACTTTTTAATTTCCCAAGATGTCTTAGTTATTGACCTCCCCCCTATTTTATTATCTACCTTTCTTGAGACTTTAATGCAAAAATGGGAGGGTATATATCTGTTGACTAGTCCTACATGTTGTTTAGGATGAGATATGGAATGAGAGTGATGATAAAATTTGAGCCAATTGCTAAATACCATATTGAGCCATACACTCTTATCCATGTGCATATGAATTGCACATTACAAGATCAAAAAGAGGAGCTTGATCATCAGGTTGCAACACCCATAGAATATATCCCAAACACTCATCCAAATGAATGAGGATTAAATATCTAATTTGATCCTTATGATTATGTAAAATAAATTGGGTTGGGTACATATTGGATCCATGAAAATGATGCAATCATTTTGAATCTTTTGAAACTAGCTAAAGATATCCAAGGAATGTGGAAACTATTCTTTGATGGCTCAAGAATCAAGAATGGTGCATGTGTAGGTATTGTTTTGATCTCTCCACAAAAGGAGATTTATTTCTATACTTTCAGAATTCAACTCAGCTGCACTAACAATGTAGTTGAATATTAAGCATTGATTTAAGGTTTCCATCTAGCCAAATAAATGGGAATACAGTCACTACAAGTATTTGGTGATAGTGAATTAATTGTTCACCAAGTAAGATACAAAATTATAACCAAAAATAACTTGCTAAGATCTTACAAACACAGGGTTTGGGACATGTTAGAAGACTTTACCACTTTAAACATTCAAGTGGTACCAAGATCACAAAATAAAGATGTTGATTGTATGGCCTCAGTAGGTTCCCAATATAACCTTCCTAAAAAGATAATGAAAAACAATATCTAACATGTAAATTTGATAGTGACACCATTAATTCCTAATAATGTAACCAACTGGCAAGTTTTTTATAGTGATTAATAAATTGTGAATTTTTTAAGAGAAGAGATAGAATTCTTAGATAAAAATTAACCAAGACTCCAAGATCAATATAGATATCAGATCATTTGGTTGAATACAAACAAATTTCCCATGGGACTTATTATTTTGGAGGGTATTTTCAACTCTGTTCATCAGCTAAAAGGTGAAAAGAATAATATCATAGTTAATGAATAAGACTATGAGTCGATAGTCATTTTAGAGGGAAAAACATTAAAGATTGGAAAGGTATGTAATGTTACTAAAAAATAGTATCTTATTAAGTTGTGTCAAATTTTTGGTGATAACTTTGCTTAGAGTTATAAATATCTAAGGAGGTTTGACCCTAGCTTATCCCAACACATAATAGAGCTCAACCCAAATACCAACCTATTATACAAAAATAGATACCAATCAATCCAAAAATAGAACCCTTGATGAAGAGTGAGTTGTCCAAACTGATAGAGGTTAATATCATTTTCCCTATCAAACACTCATCCTGGGTTGCTAACTTAGTCCTTGTAAGGAAATGAATGGTGAAAAAAATATTTTTATAGATTTCAATAACCTAAATAAATTTCCCCTAAAGGATCATTATCTCCTTCCACCCATGGAGAAAACTCTTCAAACTGTATTAGGATCTGAAAGGTTTTCCCTTCTAGATGGTTATTCTAGACATAACCAAATCCTAGTATAGGGATCAGACTAGTTCAAGGCTACTTTCACTACAAAATGGGGCATGTATATCTATAAAAAGATGAATTTTGGTCTAACTAATGTTGGTGTTACATTCCAAAGAGACATGGATATAGATTTCAGAGGTTTGATAAATGAGATGATTTTGGTTTACGTAGATGACATAATTATTTATTCAAAACATGTTGATGCACACCTGGATCATCTTAGGAAATTTTTTGAAAGATACATAGAGTTTGAAATTTCCCTTAACCCAAAAAAGTGTATTTTCACAGTTCATCAAGGGAAACTACTAGGACACATTGTTTCAAAAGAGGGTATTGTAATAGACCTAGAAAGAATAAGTGTTATATCTTCAGTATCACTTTTGATCCATAAAAATGGATTACAAAGTTTTTTTATAAAATATCAACTCCATAATGAGGTTCATTCCAAAATTTTCCTCCTCCATGGCCAAGCCCCCTATTTCCATGCTTAAGAAGGGTGTCAGTTTCAACTGGATGTAGGAAGGAAAAGACAATTTTGAAGCCATTAAACAAGCTATTTCTCAGGCTCCTACCCTAGTCAACTCCAACTATGAGAATGATTTCATTCTCTATGATTTTTTAGGGTAAAGTAGCATATCAACTATTCTAACCTAATATATTAAAGAATAGTTAGAGCAGCTAATATCTTTCTTCAGTCAATCCTTAAAGTATTATGAAGAAAAGTATAGTTTCATAAAGAAACAAGTATATGTTGTAATAAAATCTCCCAAAAAGTTTAGGCATATGCTTTCTAATAATAAAATTCATCTAATGTTTAGTCACCAAAGCATCAAGGAGTTACTATTGAGTTGGGAAATAAATTAAAAAAGAGTAGGATAGATCACAAGAGTCATGGAATATGATGTGAACATAAAAATTACAAAGCTTGTAAGAGGAAAGGGCTTATGTGAATAGCTTGTTTCTGATATAAAGACTATTGAGATAGTATACATTACATTATATGCTCAAAATACATCCCAACCAGCCACTCCACCTTTATTCAACAATTAGATCCATGACATGACCATTTTCTTATAGACTGGCGAGTACCCATATAATTTCTAATAGTCCAAGAGAAGGTATTTCAAACTCCAATCTATTCCTTATGTTCTTTTTGATGGAGTATTGTTTAGGAAAGATATGAATGAACTCATGCTAAGGTGTATTGACCATAGTCAAATTGGCAAGGTTCTTGAGGAGTTTCATAATGGTCCATCAGGTAGACATCTCTCTGCAAGAACCATTACCATCAAAATAATGAGAGGGGGATATTATTTTATAATCATATTCAGATATGCCCATCAATGGGTAAGTAACTATGAGAAGTGTACCTACTTTATAGGAAAGTAAAGATAAGCAACTCTCCCTCTCAAACTAGTCCAAGTTGACCAACCATTTACCTAATGGGGATTAGATTTCATTGGCATGATCAATCCACCATCGAGTGGAGGCCATAAATGGGTCCTTACAACAATAAATTATTTAACTAGATGGATTGAAGCAGTTGCATTAAAAGATCCCATAGAGGCATCTATCCTAGAATTTATAAATGGCATTGTCACAAGATTTGGTGTTCTGTACACCATTATCTCAGATAATTCCAAATCTTTTGTGGATACTCAAGTGAGTGAATGGGATGTAAGGCAAAATGTATACCTGAGTACTTCATCCAATTATTACACTCAAGGTCATGGCTTGGTTGAGTCTACTAATAAAAATCTCATAAGGATTATCAAAAGGACAATGAAAGACAACCAAAGGACATGGAACACAAAGTTAAAATCATCACTTTGGGCTAATAAGATCACTCCCAAGAGAGCCATATATAATTCTCCATTCATGTTGGTATATGGAAGGGAAGCTAAAGTTTTGTTATCAATTGAGTTACCATCTTGAGAACTCAATCATCAATTGGAATTGATTGAAAATGATGAAATGACAGTATGATTGGTGAAAATCATGGAGATAGAAGAAGTTAAGATCTAGTCAATGAAAGTTTTAGAGAAAATTAGGCTCAAACAAAGAAAACTTTCAACAAAAAATCATTTGATAGGAGCTTTAATGAAGGAGATATGGTTCTAAAATGGGATGTTGAAAAAGCCAAACTAGGCAAGCATACAAAGTTTGATGCAATATGGAGTGGTCCATGCATCATAACTCAGTGTAAGGGAGAAAATGTATTCCAATTATCCAAGCTCAATGGACTGGAACTACCTATCCTAGTCAATGGGATATACCTCAAAGCTTTATTTTGAGGTTGGAGTTCTTTCCAAAAAACATTGTATATATTAGGTTTAGTTGTTTTACCCAAATAAGTGATTTTGTACAGGTCAACTCATTAGGTTTTTTATTTCCTTAATTTGTTTATATTTTGTTTTTCCCTATTTCATTCTTGTTTAAGCAAAATCTTAGTTTTGTTCTTCCCCAGTTAAAAGTGTGTTAAGCTTAAAATGACTCCATGCCCAATGAAATAGAAGGCTATTGGAAAGAAATTGATTAGTAAGCAATCACCTCAGAGAGATCACCAAAAATATTGATATTTTTGAACCAAAAATGTCAAAATATCTAGTACCCTAAAGGAGACCTAATAATTTTTTGGAAAAAGGCCTTAAAGTGACCTAGGATACCCTTTTCACCTACCCAATGAAAACTAAAGATTGGGATGCAATTTGCAAGTTTTAAAGTTGCAAAATGCATCCCAACCTTCACTTCTATCTCACACCATAACTATAAAAAATTGAAACTCTGGTCTCAATTTATAACTTTACAAGTTATAAATTGCAATCAAAACCATGATTTTTACTAATCACATTCCCAGTGGAAACTAAATATTCAAATGTAATTTAGAACTTGTAAACATATAAATTGAAATAAAACCTCTACTTCTCGCTCATCCAAATCCTAGAAAAAATTGGAACTCCAGTTGTAATGAACTCCTCTTTTTGTCATCTGCTACATCCATGGAAATTAGAACTCTGGTTGCAATTCATAACTTTGTAAGTTGCAAATTATAATCAAAATTTCACTTTCTATCGACTATGCTTCTTATGAAAAATAGAACTCTCCTTGCACTTTATAACTTGTTGAGTTGAAAATTACACCTCAGGTTCCACTTCCTTACTTTCATTTCACCAAACCACCCAACAAAAATTGGAAGTTGGAGTGCAAAATGCAATTTTGCAAAAATGTAAAATTGCACAACTCTAAAATTAAGTTGTTTCTCCCAACCACTGACTTAAATAACATTAATTATAAGGTGGGGAATATTCTTTTAAAAAGTATAGAACTTCTAAAATCCTGATGTTCTTTTTTATGGAAACTAACTCTTCCCCATATTTGGTGGGGAATATGGAAAGAAAGAAATAATCGAATTTTTAGAAGTATAGAACTTCCAGGATGGGTGGTGGGGCAGAACATTATTAGATCAATTAAGGAGAATTTCTCATCTCAAAGGGACCCTAATCCAACCTTTCAAATTGATAATCCCTTAAGATCAGAAAAGCCTAATGTAAAAACTGAAAATCCAAGATTAGGTGTTACTTGGAACGTCCCCCCTCATGGGTGGATCAAAGGAAACTTTGATGGAGCTGCTAAAGGGAACTCAGGAAATGCAAGATGTGGAGTCTTGAGAAACCATGTGGGAAATGTAATTGATGCTATTGTTATTCCCATTGGTAAGTCGAATTGTCATATTGTTGAAGCTTCTGCAGCCCTTCAAACCATCAAACTAGTTGTTGAATCAGGATATTCTAAATTATGGCTGGAAGGGGACTCCCTGAATATTATAAATATTTTAAACAATAAAAATTCTATTTCATGGTCTATAGAGGCTATGGTGATGGAAATGAAAACCTTAATTCAAAAATTTGAGAAAGTTACTATCACCCATATTTACCGTGAAGCCAACGGGGTTGCTGATTGGATAGCAAATCACGCAGTTTGAACAGGACACAAGGTGAGTTGGCAGGATACATTAAACAAGAATGTGGATCTTAGAGTGCTCATTAATCATGACGTAATTCATGCAAAGGAGGGAAAGATCAGCTTGGAATAGAAAATCAATGATTTGGTGGAGTGGCCTCTCAGAGAAAGGATTACACTCATTAAACAGAAATGGTCTAGAGTACGTGAAGTGGATTTTGAACGTGCCAAAAAAAAGGTGAGTTTTGTTCCAAATTGGTAATAGCTGGTATTATTGCTTAGTTTACAGTGTTTGGGTGTTACAGGATATTTGTATGGCTCACAAAATGAAAGGAGAACCAAGGAAGTAGGAACCCAAAAACTACGAAGAGTGGAAAGCAAAACAAGATGTCTGGAAGATCCTTCAGAGAGGGAAGGTTGTGAGTTACATGGAATGGCTACATGGTTCAAAACCCCATATTATAATGGCTTTTTTCAAAAATTGGATTGACGACAGGGTTACCCTCCATGGCATCATGATGAATCTCACTGAGGAATTCATAGTAGAGGTCACAGAGCTTTCAACGAAGGGAATAAAATTCTCAAAGCAGACCAACATTTCAAATGAGGCTTTTTGCAAATTCCCAAAGATAGATGTTGAGGAGCAGTAGTTGGAAAAGAGTGGGGACTTTTTTGACTTAGAGCAGATTAAGGGAATCTAGAGAGACGTCTTATGTTGTATCTTGAGTATTTCATACTTGATGGAAGAAGCAAAAGAGTCCACAAATTTCACTTTGTATTTCTTAATCACTTTAGACAAAAAGTAAGAATATCCTTTCCTTTCTATTTGCATTTCTCTTTGCTCCAAAGTCTATTCACTCATAGGAAAAAGGAGTCTCGCCTATATTGCATGAGGGATTAATTCTAATAATTGAAGGTCACTCCAAAAACAAGGCCATCATACTGAATCCTTATTCAGATAAAAATAAGGACTTACAGATTAACAAGAATGAAATAGCAAAAGGGAAAGAAAAAGCTAAATCCAAATCCCCTAGCTTAAAAAATCAGACTGTAGATGAGGAAATAGAGTGGGAAAGCGCTGAAAGTTTTGAGGAGGAGAGCATGGAGGAAGAGGGAGGAATAAAAATTAGGCAATCAAGCTCCAGCGAGGAAGACAAAGTTCAAGACAAGAATGAGAAAGGAGTCACTATAGAGGAAAAAATTGAAAATAGCAACCATGATCCTGAGGCAAACCAGCAAGTGTTTGGGGAAACTGATAAAGATTTGGATGATCTTTTTGAGGCCATGCTTCGAAAAATGAGAAGGAAAATCTATTTCAGGATGTCAACCAAGTAATGGAAATGGGAGCTCAAGTTAAGGATGATTGTAACCAAAATGAAATCCCTATTGAAACTAAGGAACAAAAACAGACGAAAAGGGAGGATCATATGGAAGAAGTTGAAAATAGTCCAAAAAAGAACACAGAAGATTGGAGTGATATAACGCAGAATGATGGGAGGCACCCCCCTATGAGCTTGGCCAAGTGCAAAGCAGATGTTATCCTTCAATTCGACTCATGGATGTATAAGGAGATAATGGTACTCAAGAAGAAAATGGAAATAATGGAACGTAACCACGAAGTAGTTTGGAATAAAATCAATAACATGGAAAAGCATATGAGGGATATTCCTATCAAACTCAAAGACTATGAGAACAACCTAAGGGAACTCATTAAGGAAAGCAGAATGAAGATGGAGGAGGTTACCTCTAGCATATGTGCAGCTACTGTAAACATTGGAAAATGAGCAAATGAGGAAATCAAATCCTTGGAGGGGCCAAGCAAGAGAACAAGACAGAGCTCAAGAAAGAAAGAAATGCAAGAGGGAGCCACGTCGGCGGCTATAGCCATTCAGGACACTGCTGTGAAAGGTAAGGAAGCAGTGAAGTTGATTTTGGATCTAGAAGAATAGGTCCTGGTTCTTTTAGTTGGATGTAATATCTGGTTCCATTTCCTGGTTTTTTGTTTCCTTATCACTATGGAGTTTCCAGGTCTCTAAAAAACCTGGGGTTAGTCTTTTGATTATCTTTAATGGTGGTTTCAGGTCCATGTAAAACCTTATTTTGATACTTCTTTAGAGTAGGTTTTAGGTTTTGCCTGTGGATGTTTCTATTTTATCCTTCTCCCTTTATTTCTGGGTTTTGGGGTCCCTTCAAAACCTGTTTTTACCTTAATCTAAAGCATTAATTATAAGGTTATATTAATTAAATTAGGGTTTATTGGAGGTCATTGTTAATTTTTCACATTAGAGAATTGGATTTATACACTAAGTGACCCTTATCAAACCACGATCACCATTTCCATCCTTGAAGCATGATATTCATTTGATCTCCCCATGCTTTCCAATAAATAGTGTTATCTTCTATAAAAATGCTTAGATTTCCATTTTCATGTAGGAAACTAAGTTTTTTTCATTTTACTAGTTTTCCTTCCAGTTTTTACTTTCTCATATTTTCCTAAAGTTGTCCTTCTATCTTGAGTTCTTTCCAATCATTTTGTAAGAATCTATGGTTTTGGAAATCTAGAATATTCTCTCAAATATCCCCTTCACAAACCCTATAGATTTTTAACCTTAAAAAATAACTTTGAGAACCCATAAAGATCTGACTTGCAAAAACAACCCTGAGACTCCATGAAAAATCACATTAAAAAAAGCAAAGCGAAATCCCCATCAGGGATTTTACTTACAATAGCAACTCTAAAACCCATCAAAACTTTTGTCAAACATTATAACTGTATTTAATGAGTCCAAAACCCATCAGCTCTGTAGTTGGATTTCCTACATCAATTTTCCTAAAACCTACCTCTTGAAAATAAATGAAGTTCAAATCTAAGGGACCTAGTGTCTCACTCAACCTAGACTCCAACACAAATGAAATCACATACATAGACTTAGGTCACACAGACCTAGCTGATTTCTAGACAAGAGTAAATGTTGAATTCAAAAATGATTGGATTCAAAGCATTTACAACTATAGATTTCCCCAAATAGTAGTCTTCCCATTATTAATGTATATCCCTAAGCTTTTGCTCACATTTGCAAAGCACTATGATGTAGAAAAGAGAGAAGAAGTGAATGACAAGGGAGAAAGGATTTTGAACTTGAACCCTAACTTCATCAACCCAATGTTCCTAATTCTAGAGTATGAGAATTATCTTGATATAACCCTTGACTCATTTAAGAAGTTGTATCAAGATAATAACATTGCATATCTAAGGGTCCTCAACAAATAATGGTTAAAAGTCTCTAGGAATACATATACAATATTGCCTAAAACCCTAGAAATAATAGACTTCAAGAAAGAAGTGGGTGACCTAATCATACTCTTGCATAGATTTAATGGGAACCCAAATGCCAAGAATTTTCAAGATTAGATGTAATAATACATCTATGTGATCCACCAAAATAAATAGTACATCCATTGGGCTTAGTTGATAAGTGACTCCATCCAAAAATGATTGGTGGAAGTCTAAAATATAGGAAAGTTTTACATGACTTCATATTTAGTCTACATATTAGCAAATGGAATGGCTTTCCTAGGGTTGAACACAATACTTGACCAAGTCAACAAGGTCTTTAATTATTACCTTGGCCTCACCCTTGAGGAAAGTCGACAACAATTCATAAGGTTAAATGATGCATTCATATACTACATCATAATCATGTTTGATAAAGAGCTAGAAATGAGGAGATTCTCTGATGCCATAACTTTTAAGATCAAAAATTTGGGATCGTATTTCATTCAATTCTTAACATATTATTACATAAGAGTAGGAGGATTTAGTGGTTGTCCTTATACACTCCCAAAGTATATAAGTGATAAATAAGCTCTAATAGAACTTGTGAGGTAACTTGTAGAGACCCAAAAATTGTTATCAAGCAAACATAAGTCAGGAATACATTACCCTACTAGCATAAGGAGGTATACATGCCTCTCCCTATCAAAATCCATGTGTTTAGATGTTGATATAACTCAAATGACATTAAGATCTCTCGATGCAAGGCCATTTTATGATGTGAATGATAGCATTCCTAGTATATTGGGGATCACAACATATTCCCACATTCCCTATTAAGAAGATTATTGGGAAGAAATGCAAGATGAAGAGGAAGTGAGACTAAGAGATTATTTTAGGATTACCCTAGATTAGATCAAAGCTTACAACATGTAACCAATCCCTTAGAACTTAATAGATGATGAATCTCTAGTTGACAAGGTTTATTATGATAACAAGATCTTTCCTCAACCTATTCCATTAATCAGGTGGTCCATACCTATGTCCTATTCATTGATGGATAACACCATTAATGTAATAAATAGGAGAATTAATTGGCTAATAAGTTAAGGTTACCAAGGAAACCTTGAATGTCAGTGACAAATTGAGAGAAGTGAAAGAGAAGGGTGTGTCAACAATAGTATAGGGTTCCAGTAGTGAAACCTAAATAGAACAAGTAGATAGGCTAGTGGTATCATGCAAGAGGAAATAGAAATAAAAGGCTAAAATAGGTTAATCCAGAAGCCAAAAGGTAGTATCATAGCAAACAAATTACCCAACGCGAACTTCTACTAAAGATATATCTATTTTTCAAACACAAATAATTTATCCTCCTATCTCTATCATTTTACCAACTACAGTACCTCCTCCTCTGTCCACTCTAAAATCACCTCAAACAATTCCCCCCTTTGTTTCCACCAACTCACTTGTGTCAGTGACCCCATTGTCAATAGCCCAATAAACACAATTGGACACTCAAGCTTCACTTTCACTCCCCTCTTCCACAATTCCTTCCATCTCATCCTAAATAGCCACCACCACTTTGTTAATCATTAACACTACCCAGTAGTACATGGTTGCAAATTTAGTCATCTTAACTACAATCCCTCTAGCCATCCCAGCCATTGGGGTGCCTACTATTTCATTTTCATCTCCCATCACTGTCCCCATTTCATTAGCTCTAAGTGTCCCTACCACCTTGATTAATTCATTCACTACCCTAGATTCCACACTTTCATAGGTTCCCCTATTTTAACTTCTCATGCCTACCATTCCACTTATGTCACTTCTAGTTCCCACACCCCTAATAGGCACATCCATTTCCACTACACCTATTTCTTCCATTTCCATAACAACCCAAACCCTCACTAAGGAGGTAGAGATAGAGGAAATCATTGATATAATTGTGGCTACTCAACCCACATATGGGGAAGAGATTTCCAAAACATCAATCAAATATTTAACATCTATATCAGTGATAGATACAATACTTGTAACAATAACCACTAGTGTAGTAACTTTAGTTGCAGACTCACAATTGATGGTGCCAAGTTCATAGGATGTCATTCCAAGGTGGCTAGTGTAATTTTTAATAAATAAGCAAAAAATAAATGGTGTCTCCTAGCATACTAGATTTTGTCCTTATAGAAGCATAAAATAGTTCAAATTTAGGCCTCAAAACTATATCCAAAATATTATATGATTCAGTAGGGGAGAAATATGTAGAAATTACAATCCCCCCACTAGATAAACAAAAAGAAGATCTAGTGGTGGGGGATTACCAAATATCCAAAGTGCACATGGGTCATCCTACAAGAGAGGGATTGAAACATGATGTTCAATCAAGCATTAACTCTCTTTTTGAGAAGATGGATAGTGACAAGGTCACAAAAGATGAATTAAAGAATAAATATGATCAATTGACAATAGTTGAAGAAGTTTATAGAGATAGTAGCCCAACCTACTCAGTCTCTTACTTAGTTCCCCAATAAATAAACACTTGAATCAATGATAAAGATTATCACTATGGGAAGGTCCACAAAATATTGGGTTGAATATCTCATCACAAATGGAAATAGAGTAATTGAACTAGCAATGGACTATTACAAAACTCTAAAAGATGATCGGGCATCTTTGAAGGCATCAATAAGAAAATATGAGGAAGAGATTTAAAGGTTGAACCTATTCTTCCCAAAATTATAATTTGTTTACCTGATTGAAACTGATACCCTCATTGCAAAGAGAATATTGAAAAATGATGTAGAACCTGAGCCGGACAAGGCAACCAATTTCAAAATAAGAATACTCATTGAGAGTATTAATAACACCAAGTTTACATGTGATAAGGCCACATATATGATCTATGACATGGAGGATTTGTTCATTAGGTTTTCATGTGAAGTAATAGATCATCAAGATCAAATATTTTTAGTTCAAGAGGTTCAGGACAAGTTCAAAGGAGTGGTTAAGAGAGAATCAACATGGGATACAACATTCAACTTGAGTTCCATCTACTGATTCATCAAGTATCATAATACACTAGATCATATGGGGAAAGACACTCAAGTATATATAGATGTATCTGTCAGGGGATCTCAAGCTCTACCAATTAGAGCACAATTGATTACTTTCTTATATGCAATTAAACACGGAATTATACGAGAATGATAAAGTAGCTAGAAACTTGAGACAACAAAGAATTTGAGAGACAATACACACTCTTGTATTAAATACTACTAGAAGAAAATACAATAAGGAAGATGCCACTTCTTCCTCCACCTCAAAGGCTTGCCACACCTCAAGACCTTCTTCCCTCTCTCTCTTGCTCAACACAACAACTCTAAAGCCTGAGTTATTATCCCTCCTTGAATGCTTCAGCTGATCTCCTTGACCTTGCTAGCTTCAATGCCTTTACTTGCCTTCTTTTTCTTAATTACAATACATGCCTTATGGGTCTATAAATAAGATCCCGTGCTTACAAAAAATAGAACTCTAGTTATAATAATTAGACACGCAACTCGTGACTATAATTAGTCGCTTAACCTATAAACACTCGCTTCACTTAACTGACTGTTCGTCAACAGCAGTTTCAAAAATACACAAGCAACCGACGCCGGTCCCTGCTAGTCTGGTGCTACCAACGTCGGCCGACTCCCTGCCATCGCCGGTCTCCTTCTCCACTGTCTGTGACCGACGTCGGTTATACTGTCGATGCCAGTTCTTTTGGTTCTTCAGCATCCTCTCTTGTGTCTGCAAATAGTTGAAGCTTTTAGCTCCACACCTTAACAATCTCCCACTTGGAGATAAATAGCTGCAACTTGTACCTGTACCTGTACACCATCTATTTTGTTCCTTAGGCTCTGTATCCCTCTTCAACATCGCTCTTGAAGACCAACCACCATGTAAACCTGTGATGTAACACCTGTGTCTTATGCCATAAGAATTTTGTTGCTCCCAAATTCTCCATGACATACTTCTGAACCAACTCTACCCTTAGCTCAGAAAACTCCCTGTATATGAAACCCTGCAACAAGTAACACAATACAGTAACAGGATAATGTAGCTAATATTATCCAACCTGGTAAAGATAAAATACAATGGTCAAACCTCCATTGTCTGCAGCATAAACAAGACCATATACCATAGCCTTTTGTCTCATGTGTCCATCCACTCTCTTCTCTAAAACGGGAATCCATCCCTCTATCCAGTGCTTCCTTCCAGCTGACAACACTACCAACAAATACCTGTTTGGTTCTCCAAGGACTCACACTCCTCATCCATGCCAAGCTCCCACTGTTTCTGGATTCTACCTGCATTGCTTCTTCCATCTTCCTAGTTCATGACTATCAGTAAGCAATATAAAGAAGGTGAACAATGAATATGAGGTTCACATACCTTTCCTGACCTCCACATGGGTGTTTGAGACTTATTAATTCACCCAACATCCGTTCCAGTGACCGATCTAGGCCATCTCCCAGTCTGCTCTTGATCGATGTCAGTTCCCTTCACTGATCCTGACTACTAATGTCGTTTCCCTGGCCGACGCCGGTGTCCCTCCTACCGACATCGATCCTTATGACCAACATCGAACTTCTCATGTCCGACCTACCGACCCTGCTGGTCTGCACATGACCGATGTCAGTATCTGGATGACTGACGTCGGTGCCAAGCTACCGACATCAGTGTCTGTGTGTTCCTATAAGTGATGAAATTTTCATCTGCAAGCTCTTCTTGGATCAAACCTCTATCCATGCTACCCTGCTCAGATTTATTCAGCCCCTGTGACTGGTCTCTGTCCTTCATCTCCTCCATAAACACCAAGGCTTATTTGTTCCTGTCAAAAGCATCAAATTTCCTCTTTTTGCAATGAATTGTATCTATGCTTTCTGAATTTGAACACATACCTTTTGAATCAAGAACTTACATTCCCTTCCTGTTCTTGTGACCAAGCTTATTAGGCCACATCTTCGAATCTACACCAGAAGTAGAATCAGTAATACAAGTAGACAGATAAAGAGTATCTACTTTCTTACCTCTTGCTAGAACAAGTGCTCCCTTGGTAACCTTCCAAGAATCCGCTGTGAGGGTTATTGTGCATCCCTCATCTCCCAACCTTCCTACAAAAATCAGACTCTGCTTCAAAATTGGAACATGCATGACCTCTTACAACACCCACGTGTTGTCAATCTGCAATCTCAGCTGCACTTTCCCTTTGCCAACTATCTGACAAGGCGTACCATTCCCTAAATAGAGCACTCCAAGATGTCCCTGTTCATACTCATAAAACAAATCTCTGTTTGGGGATGCATGAAAAGATGAACCAGAATCTAAAATCCATGATCCTACTTGACTATCTGAAGAAAGTATGAGAGCATCCTGCATCACAATATTTGCATCCTTTGCTTCTTCCATACCTGCATGTTGATTCTCTTTATCTCTCAACCAACACTCCTTCTTTATATGTCCTTTCTTTCCACAAAACCAACAGGTAATACCTTTGGACTCGGATCTCCTTCCCGACCTTGATTTCCCTTGCTCAACCTTCTCCCTTTGCCTTTCCCTGCTTTCTGCACTTAGAGCATTCCCTGATGATTCACCTGTGCTTCTCCTGCGTATTTCTTCATTCAAGATCACACTCACAACATCATCAACTTTTAAGATTTTAGAAGCAGATGCAGAATTACTTACTGCCATAACCAAACCGTCCCAACTTTCAGGCAAAGAACATAAAATCAAGAGAGCCTTTACCTCATCATCAAAAACAATATTGACTGAAGCTAATTGGTTTACCAAACCATGGAAATCACTGAGATGAGTATGTACCGATCCACCTTCCTGCATTTGCAAAGTAAATAGCTGCTTCATAAGATATACCTTATTAGAAGCAGAGGGCTTTTCGTATAAATTCACCAAGGATTTTATCAACTCCTCCGTTGTCTTGCACTGTGATAAGCTGGAAATCACAGACGATGCAAGGCTCAACCTTATGGAACCTAGAGCCTTCCGATCAAGAATGTTCCATTCTTCATTCTTCATCCTTCATATCTGTGGGCTTGCATGCAACCCCACCCAATGGTAAGTACAAATCCTTTTGATACAGATAGTCCTCAATCTGCATCCTCCAATGTTGATAATTCTTGTCGTTAAACTTCTCCATTTGTAGTCTACTTTCTTCTGCCATTGTTGAACTCCCACTCAATCAGAAAACCCTGTGAATGACCTGTAATCAAAAACCAATACCCTGCTTCTTGCAAACCGTAGCTCTGATACCACTTGTTAGGGGATCTCAAGCTCTACCAATTAGAGCACAATTGATTACTTTTTTATATGCAATTAAACATGGAATTATACCAGAATGATAAAGTAGCTAGAAACTTGAGACAACAAAGAATTTGAGAGACAATACACACTCTTGTATTAAATACTACTAGAAGAAAATACAATAAGGAAGATGCCACTTCTTCCTCCACCTCAAAGGCTTGCCACACCTCAAGACCTTCTTCCCTCTCTATCTTGCTCAACACAACAACTCTAAAGCCTGAGTTATTATCCCTCCTTGAATGCTTCAGCTGATCTCCTTGACCTTGCTAGCTTCAATGCCTTTACTTGCCTTCTTTTTCTTAATTACAATACATGCCTTATGGGTCTATAAATAAGATCCCATGCTTACAAAAAATAGAACTCTAGTTACAATAATTAGACACATAGCTCGTGACTATAATTAGTCGCTTAACATGCAAACACTCGCTTCACTTAACTGACTGTTCGTCAACAGCAGTTCCAAAAATACACAGGCGACCGACGTCGGTCCCTGCTAGTCTGGTGCTGCCGACGTCGGCCGACTCCCTGTCGTCACCGGTCTCCTTCTCCACTGTCTGTGACCGACGTCGGTTACACTGCCGACGCCGGTTCCTCTGGTTCTTTAGCATCCTCTCTTGTGTCTGCAAATAGTTGAAGCTTTTAGCTCCACACCTTAACAGTATCTAGATAAATTTATAATAAAATGGTAGAATGTGAGATAAGCAACCTATATTCACTTGGTCCTGATGAAGATCATCTCCTAGAGATCTTCAAAAACTTTGATGCTTATATTGAGAAGATACAGGCAAAAAATGAAAAGGAATATTTAGAGCTTATGATTGTAGATTAATTCTTTCAATAAAAAACATTTTGTATATTACATTTCTTTATTGTATAAGACATTGTAAAGTTTCAAGTTGTAAATTATAATTATCATTTTGATAGCTCTTTTTAATAAAAATCCACTTGTAATTTTCAAGTATCTTTTTGACAAGTTTAAAAGTTGTAAAAGTGAAACTTGTAAATTGCACTTTTCTTTTTGACAAATTCTGAGTTGCTTAACTTGAAAAAAATTATGTTGTAAATTGCATTTTTAGTTTCTTCAAGTTGGATGACTTAAAAATTTGTAAAAGTCCCAACTAAAAAATATAAATTAGGTTTTGCAAGTTATAACCTGAAATACCTAAAAGCATTCAAATTTTCTAAATGTTGGTTTATTTTGGCACTTCATTCCTTGGAAAATATAGTAGTAGTTTGAATGAAGACAAGGAGGATGTTGCATGAAGATTTAATAGGATTTATCCATGCTTCCAGCACTTGTTTAAGTACCCAATAGTTGCATGTTTCTTATTACTACCATTTACCTCACTAAAGATGCCATTTGAAACTAAAGATCATGCCATTTACATGAGGTTCTATGATTTTTCTTTATATTTAACAAGGCATAGGATTTTGATAGCTACCTCTCTTTCAAGAGAGTATTTTATATAAATATAGGTACCATGGCATAGCCTATTTATCTTTTTGTTTTTATAAAAATTATTTTGCATTTTGAACAATTGATCTACATGCTATAACCTAGAAAATGATAATAGATTGAAGTTTTACCTTCTTTGTATGTGTTATCTTTATTTATGTGTGGCTATTTGTCAAGTTTGTGAATGTTTTGATTCTTGTTTCAGTCACAAAAAATAATCTATGGTATTATTTTCCCCTTTTGAAAAGTTGTTTGATTAAAATAAATAATCTTGTTCCTTATATGATAAGTGCCCAATATTACGTTTGGTTTCATATTTTAGGTTGTGGAGCTAAAAGCTTCATTGTTGCAGACATGGAGGAGGTTGTTGAGAGGTTGCTAAGTTGTAGGGCAACCGACGTCGGTCTGATCAGCCGACGTCAGTCATATACAGTGGGAAAGGCAATCGACATCGGTCCAGTATCGGCCGACGTTGGTCATCTCCATCCTGACAGGGACCGACGTCGGTCGCCTGTGCGGTTTTGGAACTGTCGGTTGCACGAACAGTTTGTTAACGAACCGAGTGTTTACATGTTAAGAGCCAATTTTAGACTTGAAGCTATGGATCTAATTATTGTAATTGGATATCTAATTATTGTTTGCATGAGATCTATTTAAGAGACTCATGGGCTGTATTGTAATTTGTTCTAGTTTGAGTTGAGCAAAGTTAGCTCCTTCTGTGTGTGAAGTGAGCAAGGGTGTTCCTCTTAGTTCCACAGTAGTGCCAAATGTGGGTGTTGGTTTTAGAGAATCAGAAGGGTTATTTAGGTGTGTAGGATCTTGGTCAGCAGGTGTGCAAGGCCACATTTGGAGATATACATGGTAAGTAAGATCATTGATCTGCAGGTGTATGTGTGTGCATGATCCAGGTTTGCAGGTGTGCAGAACCAGATTGATTTGTAGGTGTCCAAGATCAGGGAGGATAACAACACAATAGGGAGCAAGATCAGGAGGGATCTACTTGGAGTACAGTGTGTACTCAGAAAGAGAGCAAGAGAGGAAGGCAAGGCAGTTCCTTCCATAAGTAAGATCATTTGGGTTGTAGGTTGTTACAGTTCAGGGGAGATCTACTTGGAGTGCGTGGAGCACTTGTGGAGTGCATGGAGCACTGGTGTACTGGCAGTAGTGGATACTGACTGGTTGGAGGTGAAAACCAACTCTGTGTTTGAGTTGTGTGTTGGGACCGTAAGAGAGAGAGCTTTGACGAAAGAAGTACTATACACTTGAGGTGTGGGAAGCCTCTGAGAGGTGTGAAGAAGAAGTGGCATCTTCTTTATTGTATTCTTTTCTGGATGAGTTTAAATACAAGTTGTGTTTTGTCTCTCATATTCTATGTTGTTTCTAGTTTCTAGTTACTTGTTACTTCTGGTTAATTTCGCATCTTAAGTTGCTTGTATATGGTAATCAATTGTGCTTCCATGGGTTCCTAATAGTTGGTATCAGAGTTAAGGTTGCATGGAGCAAGTTTTGTGTTTGGTTACAGGTCACTCTCAGGGGTTTCTTATTGAGTGGGAGTATAGCAACGGCAAAAAAAAGTAAGCTACGAATGGAGAAACTGAATAGCACAAATGGTCACTTACGGTGTTATGGAAAGAAAGAGCAGGTAAATAAAGATTGTTGGTTGGTAGCAGATCAGCATGAAGAAGTAGAAGTTGCAGGTGTTATTGCACAAGATGCTCTGGATAAAGTAGAATCTTGGTTAATATATTTTGTTGCCTCTTTCCATGCAGCCCCAAGTAGAGGGGTTGTTGAGCCTTGTCAGATTGTTGGCAAATGGGAAGTGTTGCTGAAATTGCAAGCGGCCAACACATGGGTGTTGAAGAAGGTCATGCAGGTCCCAGTCTTGGAGATGCAGCTAACTACTTCAGGAAAGTTGGGTGATGAGAGATGCATAAGAACTCTCACAGTGGATGCACTTAAATTAACATGTGGTAAGAAAGCATGTACTCTTCATCTACTTGCTTGTATTACTGATTCCACTTCTATTGCACAGGTGTGGCTTTGTAGGCTTGGTCACATAAGTGAGAAGGGAATGGACGTTCTTAAGTCAAATGGTAAGAGATCAGCTTTGAAGAGCATAGACCGAGATTTTTGTGAGCAGTGGGATGCTACAAGAAAGAATTGTGTTTATTACAGGAAAAGGAAGACTGATGTATTTGATAAACTTAAGAACTAGAAAGCCTTGGTGTTCTTGGAGGAGATGATAGACAGAGACCAGTGGATGGGGCTGGATACCTCTGAGTAGGGTAGTTTGGACATGGGTTTTGATTCAAAGGAGCTCGCAGGTAAAGAGTCATCACTCACAGGCATACACAGGTACCGGCATCGGTCAATGGTAACCAACATTGAACAGACAGGTGCCGATGTCAGTCATGTGCAGACCAGAGGAGTCAGTGGTGTCAGGTAGGTGGAGACTGACATTGATAGGATAACTGGCATCGATGACCTGGACAGTTGCATGGAATTGATGTCAGTCAGATGCAGACTGTGTAGTGATTGAGGTCAATCACTGAGATGGATTTTGGGTGGATAGCAAGCTGTCAAGGAGTCTTAAATGCCCATGGGGAGGACTGAAAGTGTAATTAGGCCTCAAATTCATTGTTCCTCTTCTTTATACTAGTTGTTGACTATAGAGTAGGAAGGATCTACGAAATAGTGGGAGCATGGCATGAATAGGATGCAAGACCAAACGGGAGATTTGATAGGGTTGCCAGCCAGTATGAAAAGCACTGAGACGAATGGATACCTTAGTTAAAGAATAGAGATAATAGATATGTGAGATGGAAGGCCAGGTCATATGGTCTTGAGGAAGCTGCAGGACAGTGGTACAGGTTTTGACAGGTGGATGACAAAGTAAGGCTTTAGTCAATGTCAGTGTAACCATTGTGTTTGTCTTACCAGGTGGATGATGGTCATGACATTATCTTGTTACTATATGTGGATAGTATGCTAGCTAGCAGGTTTGGACATATAGGGTTTTGTTGAGCTAAAGGTAAGGTTAGTTCAGTGGCATGTCATGAGGAATTTGGAGTAGCAAAATTCTTTGGCATGAGAGACATAGAGGTCACAGGTTGATTTTGTCTCCAGTGGGAGCTGATGTGAATCTAGTGTTGGTGAGGTTTAATACGTAGGATGCAGAACTGGAGCACACCAAGGGATTGATAGTTCAATGTCTAAAATCACATGAGGTCTGGTATAGACCTGAGTTTGCCCAAGTAATGGGTGCTATCAGAGAGTTAGGAGCCAATTCAGGGAAGTGGGTTCTCAAGTATTTGAGAGGGACCAGTAGCAGGGGTTCATGCTATGCAGGGTCAGGACTTCACTACACGGGTTTTTAGGTTTGAATGTGGCAGGTTACTTGGATTATAGGAGATGCACAACAGGTTGTGTGGTGGGTGGTCTTCAGGATTGATCTTGAAGAGGGATACAAGCCAAGAAATAGATTAGATGGGGTATAGGTATAGGTACAGTGCAGCTGTTTATCTCCAAGTGGGAGATTGTTATGTTGTGGAGCTAAAAGCTTCACTATTGCAGACATGGAGGAGGTTGTTGAGAGGTTGCTAAGTTGCAGGGCAACTGACGTTGGTCTGATCAGCTGACGTTGGTCATATACAGTGGGAAAGGCAATCGACATTAATCAGGTATCAGCTGACATCGGTCATCTCCAGCCTGATAGGGATCGACGTCGGTCGCCTGTGCAGTTTTGAAACTATCGATTACATGAATAGTTTGTTAACGAACTGAGTGTTTGCATGTTAAGAGCCAATTTTAGACTTGAAGCTGTGGATCTAATTATTATAATTGGATGTCTAATTATTGTTTGTATGAGATCTATTTAAGAGACTCATGGCCTGTATTGTAATTTGTTCTAGTTTGAGTTGAGCAAAGCTAGTTCCTTCTGTGTGTGAAGTGAGCAAGGGTGTTCTTCCTAGTTCCACAGTAGTGCCAAGTGTGGGTGCTGGTTTTGGAGAATCAGAAGGGTTCTTCAGGTGTTAGGATCTTGGTTAGCAGGTGTGCAAGGCCACGTTTGGAGATCTACATGGTAAGTAAGATCATTGATTTGCAAGTGTATGTGTGTGCATGATCTAGGTTTGTAGATGTGCAGAACTAGATTAATTTGTAGGTGTGTAAGATCAGGGAGGACAGCAACACAATAGGGAGCAAGATCAGGAGGGATCTACTTGGAGTACAGTGTGTACTCAGAAAGAGAGCAAGAGAGGAAGGCAAGGCAGTTCTTTCCATAAGTAAGATCATTTGGGTTGCAGGTTGTTGCAGTTCAAGGGAGATCTACTTGGAGTGCGTGGAGCACTGGTGTACTGGCAGTAGTGGATACTGACTGGTTGGAGGTGAACACCAACTATGTGTTTGAGTTGTGTGTTGGGACCGTAAGAGAGAGAGCTTTGAGGAAAGAAGTACTGTACACTTTAGGTGTGGGAAGCCTCTGAGAGGTGTGAAGAAGAAGTGGCATTTTCTTTATTGTATTCTTTTCTGGATGAGTTTTAATACAAGTTGTGTATTGTCTCTCATATTTTGTGTTGTTTCTGGTTTCTAGTTACTTGTTACTTCTGGTTAATTTCACATCTTAAGTTACTTGTATATGGTAATCAATTGTGCTTCCACGGGTTCCTAACATCATATTTGCATGAGTTTGTGCTCCAATATACTTTAGTATATTTATTATTTTATTGTGTTCATACAAATCAAGCATTAATATCCACTATAATTATTTGGTGCAATCACCATTTCTAGTTTTGCAAATTCATTTTTAAAACTCTTTTCCTCATAGTTCAAACCCTAATTATGAGCAAGATCATTAAGAAGTATTTTAACGTGAATTGGTAATATATCAGTTACACTAAACTTAGTGAAAGTAATTTTACCTTATACAAAGGTTCACTTCAATTTTCCAAGGTCCCACATCTTGGAAATGATCCCATTATGTCATTGGATTTCTCACAATTTGTAACACATACTAAATAGCACACTACCACACAAAGATAGGTGCAAAATCTATGTGATAATAGAAAGCATTTAGATAATAAACATCAAGCCCACTCTCTCATGAGGTGTTGAAAATAAATTTTAAGATCTATTTAAATAAGGAATACTATCAAACCTTCCAAATATGTACCTCCTTCTAGTAATGACCAAAAATCATGTTTTCCTTGAATTTGGTTCTCCAAGTCTTCATTAATGTTAAGTAGCATGATCCTCCATCACTTCTTAGTGCACCAATGGCTTAGGCTTATGAGTTTTATCAATTTGAGAAAATAGGTGAAGTTTTGTGGCAATAATTTTACATAATAACATTATGCAATTCAAGCTCTCTTAATCAATGGTGATGCCCTATATTTATAGCTTTCTAAAAATGTTTAGAATCAGCCATGACTGTCCATCTTGAGATCAAGATGTGTGGCCATAAATTAATTCAATTTTGGAGGGAAAAGACATAAATATGCCCATTAATATTTGAAATAATAGGGCATTAATGAGGTATGGGATAGATTAATCCTAATATTTGTTTCATTAATGGCCTATGGATGCTACTCCATTAATGATGTCATGATTTGATGCAGATTTGAAGAATGAATTTCTAATAAAAAGTTTTTCATTAACTTCTATGGAATTTTTCCTCGAGCTCTTGATTTGATTTAATTTGCTTAAGTGGTTTTAATTAATTTTTTGTAATTCTTTGGAAATGTTTTACATGCTTTATCAACCTGGTCATAAATGTCATTTTACAAAGTCATAATTTGATTAAAGTATAATTAGAAGAAGTTGTCAATTGCATACATAATAAAACCCCAATTAGGGCATTATAGATATGAAATAACATATACACATGAGGTGTGCTATCGAATTCTAGAGGATCATTTTGCATGTTTTTAATTTGAATCAAAGTGATTTAAGAAAAGATAATAATCACATAGAATACATTGCCCCATTCAAGGATGTATTAGCCTAAATCGGAACTTGTACATGATAAGTTCAAATCATTTAGCACATTTTAATGATTTTAGCCCAGATTATGCATTGTCATAGAATATTGCTTAGATTGACAATTTTAGCATAATAATGATAGGAATTAGATGTCTACACAAATCACTTGGATACCTTATAAAGAGATTGCATTTCAGTGGTCGTAGGATGATTTGCATATGAACTATATGATGAACCAATATTATATTATTGGGACATATGACTACATTATAGAGAGATATAACCCTAATAGGTTGATGAGATAGTTCAAGATTAGATGGCACATTCTAATGGATCCACATATCTTTGCATGAGTAGTAAGAGAGAGAACATATTAGGGGATGATTAATTATCCAATGATAGCTAATCACATCTAGTCATAATTATAGATGGTGAGATAGAGTGACTAGAGGTAGTTTTGGATGGTTACATGGATTGGTGGGATTGATAGCAGTCATTGAGATTGATTTCACCATATGCACCACCACGTATATGGAGATAGAGAGTGGTTTCTAGCTTGAGTAGGCAACTATAAGGCACAAGATTGGGAGCCTAGATTAGGAGAGTTGTGATAGGAGACATGGGATGGACATGAGCATGAGGTAGAGAGTATGTTATGGATATTAGTTAGTTACATGACATTGATATTATTGAGATGGAGGATGTGGAGATTTTATAGGAGGCAAGTGTGGATATGCATGTGGATATAGAGCAGAGAGCTAGAGAAGAGACTCCACTGATATTTATTTATAGTGAGGGAGACATATATGGGGAGTATATAGTTATGAGATTAGCATGGGATACACATATAGGTAAAGGTGATATAACTAGTCCATCACACATAGCTAGATCTTGAGAGGAGCAAACACTTTTGGACAAACTTCATGAGGAGCTTAGAGCTCATGATAGGGAGATAGATGGTTTGCATAGGCAGGTATCTAAGTTATAGGGAGTTATAGATAGTAGAGGGGATCAGGTAGTAGAGATTAGATGATTAGAGGCTAATATTGGTAGGTTATAGGTTGCAGTTGAGAGGATGGAGAGAGATGGTATGGTGATGGCAATTGGATTTGTGACATATGACATAGAGACTTATACTCCAAATCATACATCATTGATATAAAGTTATAAATAGGAGAGAGATATTTCTAGGATAGAGCTATTAGAGGCCATGGTGCTACTAGTAGGATAGGGATAATTTTTTGCATTAGATAGGGTTATGAGGGCCATGGAGCAAGCCACATATTATAGGAGTTTATATGAGGAGGATATTTTATGCATGCAGAGGGAACCATCATTTGGAGAGTACTCAGTTAGGAAATTTGCATTAGGTAGATCAATACAGCCTATAAATTTAGAGAGGTTTATGGGTAGGCTACACAGTGTGTGATAGGTCTACCATGAGGATACCACAGTATGATGAGCCATTTTTGAGACCAAACACTCCATTAGAGGGAAAAGGTGAGACATGACATAGTATTTTGATGATGATTTGATCGATGTATACAAATATTTGAGATGTATCTTTTATTTATATACATACTTGATTTATATATATATATATTCATGATTGTTATTAGACTTTGTACTATGTGGGTGGATATTATGGACTTCGTATATTTATTATTTGCATTTTATCATAGTTGGTGGACATATGAATATGCAAACTAATGTTTATACTTCATGCACTTTGATTCACACTAGCATATATTAATTCTTTCTCTGCATGTTATTATTGATTATGTCATGTATAATTTGATTTATGAATACATGGATAATGATGTGAGATAGTTATTTTACTTTTATTTTTTTGTTCCTTGCATTGGATTTCCAAAAATAAATAGTATTGAGAAACTTGATTTTTAATATATCATAAAACTCATTACCACCAATGATATTAAATAATCATGACAAATGTTGATGTTTTAGGCATATTAACTAAAGAAAGAATAAATTGTGTAAAAGCAAAGTGTGTCATGATATAGAAAAACCACAACCATACTATTTTGCATTTCACAAAATAATCTTTTCCAAACATACATAAATAAAACAATTAAATTAAAATTTGAAAACAAGATTAGTCTAGATGATCCAAAAAATGATAATGCAACAACATTAATAAAATAAATAGAAGCAATACATAAACAAATATTAAACACTGTAAAGATAAGCAACTGAAATACTGAAGTAAAACAATCACAATTGACAAAATAACAAAAAAGGAAGTAACCATGTGAATGGTTAAGGATAAAATGGATAAATAACCAACTTAATGGTTAGGAATAGAAGGGATTAATAACCAACTTAATGGTTAGGGAGAAAATGGATAAATAATCAAACTAATGGCTAAGGATAGAAAGAGATAAATAACCAACTTAATGGCTAAATATAGAAAACAAGAACAATATAATAATGAAACAAACAATGGATCAAGTAGTGAAAGCTATAACTAAAGACTTAACATCTTAAGCAAGAGTTTGATAGTTATATCCGAGGGCTAGGCTAAGTATCGAATAATTGATGAGGAAGTAGAAGAATGAATAAATATAGTCTTGGGAAAATGGATGATGGGGAAGAAGTTCATTGAACTAACCCTAGACACCCCATATCTCTAAGCACTGCCTACATAATCCACCCTAGACAAAGTCCATGTGGGGATATCAATCCAAATGTAGTATTCCCAATATGGGAAGTGATGAGAAAGTGGGAAATTGATGAAGTGTTTAAGAATTAGATGAAAAAGATGCGTAAGTGACCCACCCAAGAAAATGAGTGAACGAAAGTGTTTTGAAATGTTTTTGTAATCTTTTTATTTTTTTATATTTTTGGGTTTTTTTAAATAATAAATATAAAAGATGTTTTCCTCTATCATGAACAAGGATGTAGGTTCACATTTAGGATTATCAAATATTAACTAGCATGCTATAGGATAAATGATGAACAAGTGAGATGGAAATATACAATGGACTACTAAAACATGATGCCCCCAAGTAACTAGGGTAAATATAGATAATGGTTTACACATGGCACCAGAAATCTAGTTTTTTCCATGGTACTTGCCCAAATCTCCAATAAAGTGGTTTTCACTTTTAGATGATCTATGTGGTTTGTCTTTGGTTTTCTTTTTCTTTCTCTTCTTTTTTTTTTTTTTTTTTTTTTAATTTTTTTGAACACCTAGGATATCAATAACATCATAAAGAAAAATTTAGGTATATATTCGCATAAGGTGCATGATGGTCATAGGTTCATCAATATCCTCTCCATATTTTATAGATAATTTGTAAGCTCCTAATCCATACTTGGAAATGAAAACATATGGGCCTAACCAATTAGGCTCAAACTCTCCCTTCTTTTCTCTTTCAGCATTGGTGTTTCATTGATTTTCCTTAAGAATAAGATCTCTGATTTCAAATTCATCCATTTATTATAGCTATGATGAATGCAATTATGGTAAAGTTGTAGATGGTTTAAAGCATTAAGTTGTTTCTCATCTAAAATTTCAAGTTCACTAAGGCATGAAGTACAATATGATTCTTCATCAATGATTTTTTGTAAGGATATTCACAAATATGGAATCTCGACCTATATGGGAATAATAGACTCATTGTCATTTACAAGGGAATAAGGGGTTACCCCCATGGGTGTGTAGATGTTAGTGCGATATACCTAGAGGGTAGGATATAACTAAGTATGCCAGTCATGACCAACTTCATTGACAACTCTCTTAAGGATGCACAAAAAAAAATTATTGGTTGCCTCAGCTTGGCCATTTCCTTGTGGGTAATAAGGAGTGGAACACTTATGCTTGATATGGTAGGTTTGAAAAATAGCCTTAACATCTCTGTTCTTGAATTATTTTCCATTATCAAAAATGAGAGTGGAAGGATTACCAAAGTGGCAGATAATGTGGTTGAGGATAAATTTGGAAATTTGCTTTCTATTGATATAGGTTAGGGGCATTGCCTCAACCCACAAGGTAAAATACATTGTGGCCATTATAATATGCTTATCTGTTATAAAAATTGAGATTTATCTTTCTAATGAGGTCTAACTATTGGCCAATTTTTGTTCTATATATCTAACTTTTCATAGAGGGGTTTATGGTATGAATAACTGAGCAAAGTCATGTTCAAGTAGAGTTCTTGTAGAATGAAGGATCCATGATAGAGAAGAAGACCACATTACTTACAATTTTTTTGAAACACTTTAAACAAACTTAAAGTGTAATCTGATTGATCCTTAAAAAATGGGTCCAAAATTGTAAAGAGAAGGATCCAAGTAGGTTTTATGGTGTCCAAGTAGTCAGAATCATGGAATAAGTTTACATAGGCCTCAAAAAATCATTGGAGATTTCAAGGATCAATCAAAAGCTCATAGCAGAAGTCTAAATGAATCAGACCATCACCAAGACATCATACAAAAATGGACAGGTTAGTTTACTTATGTATTTTATAAGCTCCCTCAAGAAGACTCATAGATCAAAAATATCACATGGAATCAAAGTCCTTAGTGCCAATATCATCCTTTACAAATTTCATATCTTGATGAACTCGCTATCTCAAGATATAAAGCTTTAAAGTTAGACTTGAAAAATGAAACATCCATGCAAACATTAATTTTAGGCCATGAAAAATAACCATTAGGGTTTTAAAATCCTAATACATTCATAAAAACATCAAAAATGTTTGCATAGACATAAAATGATAGGTGTATAGACATCAATTTTAAGCCATGATAAATAACCATTGGGGTTCAAAAATCTTGAGATGTTCACATAGACATCAAAGATGTTCACAAGGATGTCAAATACGGGTATGCATATGTCAAAGTAAAGTCTCATGAATTAGTTGTTTGGGTTAAAATGGAGGGTCCTAATAAGATTAGGGGCTCACATTCAATCATACATCAAAGATCTATAACACGCAAGTAGGTCAATGAGTCAAAAAGGGGTCCCTAAAGCAAATCTACAACATGCATTTGATTATATCAAAGGGGATCAATAGTGTGATAAAAAATGAGTCAAAAGGTAAATAATTACCATTGGGGTTCAAAAATCTTGAGACATTCACACAGACATCAAAGATGTTCATAAGGATGTCAAATATGGGTATGCAGATGTCAAAGTAAAGTCTCATGAATTAGTTTTTTGGGTTAAAATGGAGGGTCCTAATAAGATTAGGGGCTCACATTCAATCATACATCAAAGATCTATAGCACATAAGTAGGTCAATGGGCTAGTAAGAGAGGGATCAAGCAGTTTCAGGTTTATGGAGATAATGAGATAATAGTGCACTAGGTTAAAGGCTAGAACATCACCAAAAACCCTCTGATGAATTCCTATAAACATAGAGTGTGGGACTTAATTGAGGATTTTGAGGCTTTAACATCCAAGCAGTGCCAAGGAAGTAGAATGAACATGCTAATAGGTTGGCAGTTGTGAGAGCTTCATTTGATATCCTAAATGAGTTGAAAAATAACAAGGTGAAGCCACATGTCAAAGTGGTAGTAAGACCATTAGTGTTAGACAACAAAGCTCATTGGTATGTCTTTGAAAATGATAAACAAATTGCTTGTTTCTTGTAGCAGGAACTGGAATTCTCTTCAATGAACCAAGAAAATTTTCAACATCAATATGAGGAGCAAATTGTTCATTTAAGATCTAACAAGATTCCTAAAGGGCTTGTCACCCTTAAAGGTCTTTTTCATGAGGGAGATCATATGAGAAAGGACAAGGTAGTGATGTCAACAAGTGAATAAAACTATGAAAGAGTCCTTATTTTCAAGGATAATATCCTCAAGCTTGGGAAGGTAAGCACTAAAGATGAAAGGCATACTTTCATAGGGCTTTGTAAAGAATATGCAAACATCTTTACTTGGGAGTATAGTAACCTGAGAGGTTTTGATCCCAAGTTATCCCAACACAATATAAAGCTAGAGGTTAATGTTAAGTCTATCAAGCAAAAATAGGGGCCTATAAACCCCAAAATAGAAGAGCTTATGAGGAAAGGGTTGACCAAATTGATTGAATCTAAGATCATCTTTCCCATTAAGTACTCCTCATGGGTAGCCAATTTGGTGCCTATTAGGAAGAAGAGTGGGGAGATTAGATTGTGTGTCAACTTTAGAGAACTGAATAAGTTCTCCTTGAAGGATCACTACCACTTACCATCCATGAAGCAGCTTCTTCAAGTAGTTGTAGGTTCATAAAGATTTTCCCTTTTGAATGGTTATTTAGGTTACAACCAAGTGATGGTAAGATAAGAGGATCAATATGATACTTCCTTCACTAAAAAATAGGGAACATATGCTTACCAAAAGATGCCTTTTAGATTTTTAAATATAGGAATAACTTTCCAAAGAGCCATGGACATGGCTTTCCAAGGGTTATTGAATCAAATGGTACTAGTTTACTTGGATGACATCAAGTTTTCTCCAAGGAGGCTAGTGAGCACATGGACCATCTAAGGTTGATCTTCCAAATAAGTAGAGGGTATGTGATCTCTTTAAATCCTAAGAAATGTGTGTTTTCTATTCATGAAGGTAAACTTTTGGGTCACATTGTTTCAAAAGAAGGATTATCCATTGACCCTGATAGAATAAGTGTTATCTTAGCACTCTCTTTACCCAAGCACAAGAAAGGAATACAGAGCTTCCTTAGGAAGATAAACTTTGTGAGAAGGTTTATACCTATTTTTACAAACCTAGTCAAACCCATCACCTCCCTATTGAAGAAAAGCCAAGTGTTTTCTTGGTTGAATGAAATAAAATCAACATTTAAGGCCATCAAAGAGGTCATTGCCCAAGCACCCACTCTCATAAATCCTAACTTATCAAAGGATTTTATGTTGTAAACCTTTGATAATATTGACAATATATCAGCTATGTCAATGCAGAAGAATGGTGAAGGAATTAAACAACCAATTGCCTTTTTTAATCAAGGGTTGGAGGGGTATGAAGTAAGGTACACTTTCATAAAAAAGTAGGTTCTTTCAACCTTGATGAGCCTTAAAAAATTTAGGCCAATGCTTTCCAATAGTAAGATCCATATTAGGAACTTCCTCATTAACAAACACTTGAATGAGAAAAGACAGGTTGGATTACCAAGGTTATGGAGTATGATGTGGAGATTAAATTCACCAAGTTAGTAAGATGCAAAGGCTTGTGTGAGCATATGGTAAATGACCTTAAAGAAGATAAATAAGTTATTTTGGTGACACAAGATAACTCACAGATAGATGCACCTCCACCTCACAATAGTTAGCTCCAAGACATGGCACATTTATTAATGACAAGAGAATGCCATCAAGGTTTAGACAGATAAAAAAGAAGGTATTTTAGGCTTCAATCCATACCTTATGCACTAGTTAATGGTGTTATTTATAATAGGGACCTCAATGGGGAATTTATTAGGTTCATTGATGACAATCAATTGACAAAGCTCTTGGAGCAGTTTCATGATGGACCTGCAGGAGGCCATTTTACTCTAAGAATAATAGTAGCAAAGGTAATGAGAGCTGGTTATTACTAGCCCAACCTCTTTAAGGATGCCTCTGTATGGGTTACTAAATGCTAAAATCATTCTCTATTTGTAGGCAAATAAAGATTAGTAGCACTTCCACTTAACCCAATCCAAGTGGAGAAACCCTTCATATAATGGGGGTTAGACTTCATAGGGATGATTAATCCACTTTCAAGTGTAGGGCATAAATGGGTGCTCATTACCACTGACTATTTCACCAAGTGGGTGGAAGTAATTTATTTTAAATAAGCTAATGAAATAGCAGTATTGGACTTCTATGACATCATAGTAACCAGGTTTGGTGTCCCAGTTACTATAATTTTAGATAATGCACTAGCATTTGTTGGTATGAAGACAAGTGAATGGGCATTCAAGCTAGGCATCTAAATCAATACATCTTAAAATTACTATCCCCAAGGTAATGGATTGGTAGAGTCCATAAATAAGAACATGATCAAGATCATCAAGAGGACTATGCAAGATAATTAGAGAATGTGGCACACAAATCTAAGAATATCCTTATCAGCTGATAAGGTGACTCCCAAAGTTAACTTTGGTAATTATCCACATGTCTTAGTATATGGAAGGGAGGCCAAATTTCCCATATCTCTTGAATTGTCTACTTTGGAGTTAACACATCAAATGGAGTTGATGGAGAGTGGACCTATGAAAGTGAGGATGGCAGAGCTCATGGAGCTTGAAGAAACCAGGGACCTTATAATGAAGACATTAGGGTCACATCAAGCTTAGGTCAAGAAAGCCTTTGATAAGAGAGCTATATCAATGGACTTTAAAGAAGGGGACTTAGTCCTCAAATGGGACTCAAATAAATCCAATCAAGGCAATCATACCAAACTTGATAGCTTGTGAAGTGGTCCTTATTTGATCCATGGATGTAACGTACATAATACTTTTCAGCTTGCTCAACTAGATGGAGAGGTATTACCCATCATAGTCAATGGAATTCATTTAAATCCATGTTATTAAAATAATTTGCATCCTTTGTATTATATTGTATATATTAGGGTAACTTTTCATGTTTTCCTCTAAGTGCCTTATGTACACTTTTTTCTTTGTTGTGTGTTTCTCTTCAATAAGTACCTTGGGCACAGTGTTTCTTTTTCTTTATTTTATCTTTTTTGAATTAATAGAGGTTCTAGAAAATGATAGATATGTACCATTTTATATCAGTTGGGAGATAGACTCAACTTCATATGCCCAATGGACCAGATCAAGGCAACCAGTCTCTTACATAACAGGCATTAAACCCCAAGATGTCACCATAAATGTTGACCAATTGTTGGCCTACATTCAAAACTTTGCATAGAGGGGTCCATGGTATGAAGAATTGACCAAAGTCCTAGTCAAGCAAAGTTCTTGTAGAATGAAGGATCCATGATTAAGAAAAAGACCACATTACTTACAAAGCTTTTGAAACACTTTAAGTAAGCTTAAAGTGCAATATAATTGATCCTTAAGAAACAAGTCCAAAATTGTAAATAAAAGGATCCAAGTAGGTTTCAAGGTTTTGAACAGTTAGAATCATGGAACAAGTTTGCATAGGCATTAGAAAATCATTAGAGCTTTCAAAGATCAAGCAAAAGCTCATAGCACAAGTCAAAATGGATGGGTCAGTTTACTTATGCATTTTATAATTTCACTTAATAAGACTCATGAAGCAAAAATATCACATGGAATCAAAGTCCTTAGTTCCAAGATCATTCTCTATAAATTTCATATCTTGATGAGCTTGCTATTTCAAGATATAAAGATTTAAAGTTAGACTTGTATAATGAAACATTTGCACAAATATCAATTTTAAGCCAAGGCAAATAATTGTTGGGGTTTAAAAATCCTAAAAAATTCATACAAATGTCAAAAATGTTTGTGTAAATGTCAAATTATGGGCATGCAGATGTTAATTTTAAGCCACGATAAATAACCGTTAGGGTTCAAAAATCCTAAAATGTTCTTGTAGACATCAAAGATGTTTATAAGGATATCAAATATGGGTATACAAACTTAAAATTAAAGTCTCATGAATTGGTCATTTGGGTTCAAATTATGGGTCCCAATAAGATCAAAGGCTCGTATTTATCATACATCAAATATCTATGGCATGCGAGTAGGTCAACAAGTCAAAAACAGGTCCCTAAAGTAGATCTATGGCATGCATTTGATCATATCAAAGGCGATAAACAATGTGAGATGAGTCAAAATGTCAATAAGTTGATTCAATAATTGATAACCAATGAGTGAAGGTGAGCCTAGGAGCTTTTCAACAAAGGTTGATGAATTAGTTTTTGACTCAATCAAAGTAGATGCGAGGAGCCGAGTTTGAGCATGACCTAGTTTAAACTAAAACAAGATATTTCAAGATCAAAGGTCATCATTAGATCTTTCTAGAGACAAAATAAGTCTTTAGACCTAATTTAGATCAAAGGTCTATAAATTCTTGTCAAAATGAGACTAGACCACATGGCAAGCTTCATTTCTTGATATTAAAGACTATAGGAAAACCAATAAAGGAGATTGGTTTTCAAGCTATAGAAAAGGACATATGTTTAGATATTGAGTAGGGGTAGATATGAATGGTTATAGAGAGATGTCTCATCTTTCAATATGGTTCTAGCCCTGACAAATGTCTAATGAGCGTAGACTTGGGCATGGCTCTATCAAGTACATAGATATAAGGACCTTTCCCTCATAATGAAGCAAGTGGAGATGGCATGGAAGATCATAGTAAAGAGATTTGGGGATCAGAGTAGAAAAGTGGATTATTTAATGTTATTCAAAATCTTTGAGGATATTCCCTCCTAGAAAGGATCATGACTCATCATGTAAAATAGAACTCATCTTCTAGTGCATTTTTTTATCCAATAAGAAGGGCTTGAGGACTATTGGAGCTAATGCAGGTTAGCTTCTGATGAAGGAGTCATCTTGATTCGATAAAAAGGATGGTGGATCATTAATCCAAAGGTGGTAGCTTAGTTAATGATCTTAGTTGATGTGTTCTTCTCTCTCCCCTTTATCCTATATCTCTAATTCTTTCCCATTGGCAAGCTCTCTCTTAGATTTTAGAAGGACACCCTCTCACTTTTGATAATAAGTTCTCTCATTTTTTGTAAGAGTAGAGAATCTCATTTTGATAAGGCTAGACCCTATAAAAACTTGTATGAAAGACCTCTTGAATCTAATAAATACTTTTTTCACCTATATTTTGCTTTTAAACTATTTATTAAGCTTGTACATGATGGCATTATGAAGGAGAATCTTTCATGCCCATTGTCCTCCTTTCTTGATTATTTTAGGGTGTTTTCTAGTTGATTGCAAATCTGCATTTGTGTTCTTTCTATCATTAATGTAAGTTTCGTGTGAGTCTTAGAATTCTTCTCAGATTCATTCATTTCTTCTTAAACCTAATGCATGAAATGCTTATACAATTATCTAGAATTTGAGATTGTGTGAGCTAGTATTATTTTATGCTTCTTTAGTGTATGTTACATGCTTGTGTGAATTCTCATTTTCATTTGGTACATCACCCAGTTAAATTTATTAGGATCCCTTTACCCCTTATCTAACCCTTTTCTTAGTGCAAACATTAGTATAGGTGATTCATCAATAGGAAGTTAGCCTTCTCCAGAGGCTCAACCCCACCACAAGTGACCCACATCCTAGGGTTGTTCCCATAGTGTAGATCAATTAGAAAGGACCTAAATAACCCTTTCTAAGGGTGAAAATTTATGATACAATGCTAACCCCCATGTGTAAAATGACCAAGGTATTGTGATAGGTTTTAAATCTTGTGAGGGAATATGGATAAGATCCTCATGTTTCTGATAGGGTATGCATTTCTTGACATAGGCACATGAATCAAATTCCATAGTAGGCCAATAGTAACCTACTCATAGAAGTTTATTTTAAAGTACCATACCACTCGAATATGCTCCACATATTCCCTCATAGACTTATCTAATGACCAAAGTATATTCTTCAAAATTCAAATAGCATAAAAGAGTTCCATCATAGCCTCTGTGGTATAGAGTGTTTTCAAGGATGGTGTAGTGAGATGTACATTGATTAAGGATGTGTGTTGATTAGGGGATAATTGATATGGTTTGATCTTGTTATGAAGGTAGGTATAGATATAAAATTACCAAGGAGAAGTGGGACCAACCACATCGCAAACCATTTTTAAATCAAGTGTATCATAAGCCAATATCATTAAGTACTCAATCAAAAAAAATTATGCTTTTTTGCTTAATTCTAGTTGGAACTAATGGTAGTCATAGCATCTATTTCCTTATTGTTAATTCTTGGTACTTGTTCGAATTGGATGTACTCAAAATATAATTTCAAACAATCCACCATTCGTTTATAAGGGATCAACTTATCACCATGAGCTTGGAATTCATTAGTGACTTGATTGATCATAAGCTTAGAATTGCCAAAAATAAGAAGGTGTTTGATTCCCCATTTGATTGCCATTTTGAGACCTATTATGAGACATTCACACTCTATTATGTTATTAGTGCAAGGGAATTCAATTATAAAATCCTTGGGAATGTAATCCCCATCTAGTGTGACCAACAGGATACCTACCCCCAATTTGTGATTGGTAAAAGAACCACCGAAGAAGAGTTTCTAAACTAGAGACTCATCTATAAACATTATTGCTTCATCTAGAAACTCTAGAATAAAAGGTGTTTTGTCATTGAGTGGTGCTTCAACCAATACATCTGCTAATACTTATCCTTTGATTTTTTTATTTACATACTATAAATAAAATTCACTAAGGAGCATAACCCACTTAGCCATCTTGCTGATTAGAGTTGTTCTAGATAAAAGATTTTTAAGAGGGTTTATCTTGGTAATAATCTTGGTTTGATTATTGAGCATGTAATTTCATAGTTTTTGAGAATCAAAAACAACTACTATACATGTTTTTTCTATTTTGGATTAGTTGATCTCATATGATATCAAAGTTATGCTTAGGTATTACACTACCCATTCTTCCCATTGTCATCATCTTATGCTAATAATGCCCCTAATGCAAATTGAGTAGTGGAAATGTATAACAAAAAAGGTTTACCAACAATAAGTGGCATTAGTACTAGTCGGTTGGAAAGATATTATTTAAGATTATTGAATACTTTTTCACAATTCTCATTGCAAGTAAAAAAAGTGTCTTTCTTAGCAAAATTTTGAAAGAGTGACAAATGTTTGCAAATTGAGATATAAATCACCTGATTGCTTGAATTTTTCCTTGTAAACGTCTAACTTGTTTAAGATTCTTAGGTGGTGACATATCCATGATAGCTAAAAATTTAGAGGGATCAACTTAGATGTCATGTTGTGAAACAACATAGACTAATAACTTTCCCAATGTCATGTCGAACACATATTTATTAGGATTCAATCTCATGTTGTACTCTCTCATGCATTCAAAAATATGGTGAAGCACTTGAGGGTGTTCTTCTATAGATTTATATTTAAATATAATATCATCAACATAGTCTTCCATAATGTCATGAAACATGTCATGGAAAATGATAATCATTACTCATTGATATGTAGCTCCAACATTTTTCAAACCAAAAGGCATTACTTGGTAGTAGAATGTTCCCTGTGATGTTGTAAATGAAGTTTTATGTTGGTCTTTAGCAACAATTTTTATTTGACTATAGCCTAAAAAGTCATCCATAAAAGATAACATCTCATGACCTATAGTTGAATCTCAAATTCTGATTATGCTAAGAAATGGAAAATCATATTTTGAACATGCTTTGTTGATATCAAAAAAATTTGTGCAAACTCTAATCCCTTATAGTTTCTTTGATACAAGTACAATGTTGGATATCTAATCTGAATAATCAATAAGGCATATGAAACCAATATCCAACTGCTTCTTTACTTCCTCTTTTACTAGTAGTGAAATCTTAGGATGCATCTTATGGAGTTTTGCTTTGATTGGTTTGGCATTTGGATGCACCACAAAGTGATGAACTATTAATTCTGGATCAAGTCCTGGCATATCTGCATAAGAAAATGAAAAGATGTCAAAGAATTCATGAAGCAGAAGTGTAAATATGTCCCAATCTTCTTGAGTGAGTGATATGGAAAGTTTAACAATTTTAGGATCTTATTCAGTACCAATGTTCACAGGAATAGTTTCTTCAACAATTAGAATTGATTCATATTTGTAATTTAGGGTTGGTGTAGGAAGATGAAAATCTTCCTTAAAGTTTGTCTAATTTGATGTAGAAGTTGAAATGATATTGTTATATAATTTATGTTCCCCAAAGTATGTTGAATCATCTAACTGAATTAGAAACCATTTCTTTTAGTCATCTACTAGAATCTGATCCCCTATTCTCAAGAATTCAAAAATAGCCTCATCATTATGAAAATGATCAAGTTGAGGTGCTACACGTTGGTCCCACTATATGAGGGATGGATATGCAAGATCAAGCATAAGAATGACATTTTCATGGAATATGTTGGTGAGGGCAAGGTATTCAAAGTAGTTAAGTATGAAACCTATTTTGTTTTATGAATAATCATCCTCTTACTCACTAGAAGAGTCACTTTGAAAAAGTGTATGATGCACATTAAGTGGGTTAAATCTGATACCATGTTTTACTTCATTTGATTTTATTATGATAGGATAGATGGATCCTTATTCATGGAGGACAAGACCTTTACCATTATAATTCATTATATTACACATGATGGATTTGGAAATGGGATACTTGTTATTGGATAAGCAAGTAACTAGTTCATTGGAATAAATCCAAGAAGGATTGGAATCTTCGATATGTTCATCTAAAATGAAACCACCTTAAAAAACATTTATTTTGTCAAGCTTCTTAACCACTCTATTGTCCTTTAGATGGTGGATCCTTCCATAGTTATTTGGATTGGTATGGATTGTACTTGTGTAAAATCCTAAATTATATTCTCATTCATTCCTCTATCAATGATTTTAAAGTGGGAAGAAACAAATGAGGATGCTCTAGAAGCTAGTGGTAGAGTGAAAGCTTATTTAATAGAAGGGTGATTTGAAGCTTGTTTTGTAGATGTTTGATTTGAAGCTTGTTTTACAGAAGGTTGATTTGAATCTTGATTAGATGGCTGGTTGGATGTTTCCCTGGTAGAATCCTTTTCAATGGAGATGGAGGTAGTTGGTGTATTAATCCAACCACCAAGGGGAGGTGTTTGAAATAAAAATTTTAGATGGACATAATTTTCAAGCAAAGTATAATCCTTAATGGGAGTAAATTTATCATCTATAACTAGTAAATAATTTGATTTTTGGTATTTGTCTTCCAATAACTTGCAATATTGGAAGGGTTGAGGATCACCTTGTATAATAACTTCCATTCCTGCATGGGAGAACTTCAAACATTAGTGTAATATGGATGGGATGGAATTCATGGAATGTATCCATGGATGTCCAAGAAGTATGTTATATGGTAGATCAATATCAAGGACATGAATGATATCTTCTTTAATAATGAACCCCACCATAAAAGGAATATAGATTGTTCTTATAGATTGATGCTCATTATTATCATCTGCCTTATGGTAATAATGTTTGTTTCTAATGTTGTTATTAGATATCCTAAATGTTTTATAATCCTTAATGTATATTGATTGAGTGTTGAACCATTGTCTATAAAAACTCTTTTCACTTTACGCCTAAAAATGATAATCTCTATGTACAATAGGAGGTTATGATATGATCCTATAGGAGAGACATATGAATGATCAAATGTTACTTTGTTATTTATGGTTAAATAACCTATTAACGCTTGTAAATTATAAGAATTGATGT
The DNA here is from genome assembly GCA_037957365.1 of Torreya grandis. Taxonomy (NCBI): domain Eukaryota; kingdom Viridiplantae; phylum Streptophyta; class Pinopsida; order Cupressales; family Taxaceae; genus Torreya; species Torreya grandis. Next base: position 546,857 of record JARHVA010005198.1, on the reverse strand, counting down.
CTTGAGGTACACTTGAGTCTTGGAGAACTTTATATAAGACACTTTTATATATAGGAGATGTCTTGAGAAGGACTAATATTGAAATATTTGCTAGAATTTTCTCAAGATGATTGATAATGTTGTAATTGCATTCAACATTAGAGGATGATGTACTTGTAAGGGTAAAATTTGTTCACCTTATGGTAATGATGCATTTGTATGATGGAAAAATAATAACATTTGACATAACTATACATGGAATTGGTACTATTAACTATAGAATCGAATGGATGACTTGCTTGATTAACATTACTAGATTTTGGTTGTTCATGTTTTTGCTTTCCCTTTCCTTGATCATGATTGGGGAATGGATCTTAGTATATCCCCAATTTTTGGTTATTAGATGGTTTAGATGGTTAATGTTTTATTTCTATAGAGCATATGTCAATGAGGTCTCAAACATAGTGTTTAAGGCATATACACCCATTAGTTGAATGTCCTTTCATCTGATGGTATTCACAACACTCATTCTCTTTATATCAATCAGGTTTAAGAACATTTTCATCAAAGGGTTTAGTGTTAGGCCATGTGATCATGTCTAGTTTCACATAATTAAGTGAACTTATGCTTAGGTATTCCTTGTCTAAGTTGTCCACTGAGAATTGTGAAGTTATTGTTTGGTTGAGTGTAGTGTTGTGTTTGATGTTGAGAGTTTTGAATCTATTTGACATCAGTCACACCATCTCTAACAAGGTTTTTGTTCTTGGCAAAGAACTTTGGTTTTTTTTTGGTTTAGAGGAATTGTTATTATCCAGTTTAAATATTTTGATTACACCTCTATTAATTAGTGTTATCTCTACTTGAACTCCCTTTTCAATAATTTCATCAAATAACCTTGGGCAAAGGAGTAAAAAATGGTGTCCTAAATCTGAATTTAAATTATTCATGAAGATGTCCACAAGATCAGTTTTAGTAAATAATCGTGTGAAACTGCTTGCCATTATTCGCCACCTATGGAGGAAGGAAGCAAAATTTTTGTTGTTAGGTTGCTTGGTATTGTGTAAATATAAGGTGGTCAAATATTTTTCAATGTTATAAGAGAAGTGTCAAACAATTTTTTTAGATAAGTCTTCAAAGGTGAAAATAGATCTTTTTGGAAGTCATGAAAACCATTCAAGGGCTTGGCCCCTGAAATTCAATGGGAACAAATGTAACATGTATTCGTTACTATAAGTAATGTCTACACATGCATGATAGAATCTGATAAGATGTTATTTGGGATCCTTTACCTTTATACTTGTCAAATTTTAGTAGTTTAAAGCATTTTGGAAAAGGTGTAGTCATTTTACTTAAATTGTATGGGAATGAATAAATTTCATTAAACTTGAATTATTTTTGCCGAGAATAAGTGGCATCTTGTAACCCTTGAACTCTATCCTTTCTGTTTTGATACTCTTGTATGAGATATGGGGATAGTTGGTTCATTTGACTTAGTGGATTATATGATTGACCCATCAATAGGTTTGTGTTTTGTGGAATTTGTTGGTTAAAATTATTTGAAGGTCAATTTTTAAAATTAGTGTTTTGAGGATTTGAAAAGGGATTAAAGTTGTGCTTATAACCAAGGTTCAGATTTGCATTAGAACCAAAAAAATTTGACTTGGGTTTGAATTACAGCTAAAGTTTGATTGATTTAAATTTGGGTTGAAACCAAGGTTGGGGTTATTTATAAAGTTTAGGTTTGGGTTTGTTGGATTTGGGTTTGCATTGAAGTTTGAGTTGTTTGGTAGATTATTTTTCAAGTTGATGAAATTGGGATTAGTGTTGTAACCAAAATTAATTTTATTAAACAAATTTGGATTGGTTTGTTGTGGGTGCATGTTAAATTAAATGGATTTGAAACTAAGTTTAGATTAAAATTACCTTGATTTTATGGAAGTGGATTTTAACTTGGGTTGTTTTGATGTTGATTAAGGTTAAAATAAGGATTTATGTTTGCATTATTGAAGTTATAGTTAGGATTGAGGTTATAATTATTCAAATTGGTGGTGTTTAGTTTTAGTTTAATCTTGTGTTAGGATATGTGTTGGAAAATGAAGGATTGGGATTAGAATTAAACTGAGTTGGAATGGGATTTGAATAAAACTAAGTTGGAATGGGATTAGAATTTGGATTGAACCTTGGATTATAACTTGGATTGGATGAGACCAATCCAAGAGTATTAAAGGAAGAAGACTGATTCGTTAAACCACTATTTAAATTTAGATTGTTGAGTGCATGTGAAGCAATACTAAAACTAGGATTAGATGACTGATTGGGTAAGCTATAATGAGTATACAATGTTTGATTTTTATTTTTATTTTGATTGGGAACCATTTGTGAGCTTTAAAGACTTTGATTGGGGTTGATTGGTGAGTTAGAATGTAGATTCAAACTTAGATTAATTTGACTATAACCATGTGAATTTGGATGAATATTCAAATTTAGTGAAATCAAATGTTGATTGAATAAAATTTAATTAGATGGGAGGTCCATGTTCAAGTTTGAGTTGACTTGTTGCATGATTGGTGAACTTGGATTAAAATTCAAGTTTTGAGTGGTTGGTTTCATGATTGGTGAATTTGAAGGTATATTCAAACTTGAATTAGTTGGATAAAATTGTGAAGGCAAATTAGGATTCACAATCACATTGGGGTTACCAAATGGATTGGTTGTTTGATGAGATTGAAAGTGCATAATCTCTTGGACTCCTTGGGTTGAATAAATTTCCATGGAGAATCCATGGCTTGTTTGAGATGACTCCTCATGTAAGATAGTTTTCCATTTGCCTTGAGAGACTTGGGGATGAGGTTGTGAGGATGTTACAAGGGAATTGATACCATTTATGGAAACTTATGAGGTAAATTGATTACGATTGGAGGATGAAGTTTCTTTGTTTGCAATCAAATATTGTAAGTTTTGTATGTCAAAGTCAGACGGGAATTTTGATCAAAATCCCAATATTTGAAGAAAAACTTCATTATTTTTTGACATGATATACTCATCAAAGGAGGGTGGAGGTTATATAGCTTTGGATTTATCCTCATCTTCGTAATCCCCTTCTCCATCTTCTTCGTGTTCAATTATCTCATGTATTTCTACATGATGCTCTTGGCTAGTAAATTGAAAGGGGTCATTGCCGAATGGATCATCCATTAAATTGGGATTATTTAGCATGGCCATTTTCCTGGTGATAGGTGACATGGATAGGATAAAAATAAAATGAGTTACTAACAACACTAACCAAAGTGACTAAAAAATACTAATCCTTAAACTAATTACTTTGAGTTTTTGGAAAAAAAATTGATTTTAGGATGTCTTGATATCTTTTAAAAACTCAAAATAATTTGTTTACAAACAAGTATATTGCATCACATGGCAAACACAAGGAAACAAAAAATAAATTCCTACTTTAAATAGTCAAGCAATTACACATAAAAGGTGAAAAACTAGGATAAGAGTCATGAAAAAAAATTGGGACTTACGATGTCACTTACTCATCCATGATATCAGTCATGGACTAATATTTAAAGGCACTAACCATAGAGTATCATGTTATTCTCATGGCTCATTGAGTTTAGTTTTGAGGGTGAGTGGAAGGTAATTTATCAGTGTTAATTGTTAATCGATGCACCAAATTTAAATGGTAAAAGAGGATTTACTATTAGATAATTTTCAATGATGTCATGGTGATGTCATGGAGATATCTTGGTGAGTGGATGAAGTGATTTGATCACCTAAGTGACAATGAAAAAGTGTGCAATGTGTTTATCCTAGTGTGCTTGAAGTTAGCTTGGTTGATCTTCAGTTTTGGCATGGTTAGAGATGTTCAAAGATGAGTATGGTGTATTAAGCATGTGAAATAGGTCCCTTAATAAGTTACATATGTTTTGAGTGCTTGTGTGCATGATTTAAATTCACTCGTTTCATCATTATTCTCATATCTAGACATTTTGAGTCCAATAATAAAAAATCTAAGTAGGCAGTTTGATGACATCATAATTTCCACGTGTGGATGAGTCAAGGGGAGTTGGTCATATGGTTGTGATCACATTAGTCCCCAATTTCTATGTGAAAAGTATCAAGTAGTGATGAATGATGTTAAAATATATAAAAGTGAAAATTTGGGCTGTTAGGCATTTTGACAGTGTTTTCCCATACTCAGCCAAATTTACAATATGGCAAGAAAAGTTGAGTAGGCATCTTGATGATGCTATATCCTGCACGTGTGGAAATTTCAATAGAAGGTGATCATATGGGTTTGTTCAATTTTGTGCCTAGTTTATTTTCACTAACTTTTAGGTCAAGCACTGAAGCACAACAAAAGATATGCATGTATAAAGTTGGTCTTTCTAGAGAGTTCTTAACATAGTTAGCTCTGTGAATAGATAAATTTGAGGAAGCATTTTAATGTCATTATGTCTCATAGTATGAGGGTTCTAGGAAAAAAAATTAAATGATTAGATTCTCCTATGTGAGGATATCATATGGCCTAATTTTTATAACTTACACTTGAGTGAAGAAAAAGATATGGAGGTGCAAAGTTGGTCTTCCAAGTAGATAACAATGGTCCCCATACTTAGTCTATTTTGCATGATGTTAAAGATCAGGACCAAATGAAGATCTAATGGCTCATGAAAAATAATAAAAATAATATATATGGTATGCATCAAGTAAAATGTTTCAAAAAATTTATTGGTTAATAGAGATAAGGATCGAGCTTCTTCTAAGATCCAATGGTGTGCAAGTGATTGTACAATTTTGATCTAACAGTGAATATCGAGAAAGATGGTAAGAAGTGCACAATGTTTAGTAGTATAAGTGATCAAAATTCATGAGATGGTACCAAGTGTCATGATCATAAGGGTTCTGGGAAAGATTAAATGGTGAGTGTTATAAGATAAAGCCCTAACTGATTCACAAAGATCGATAGTGCACGTTGAGTCAATATTGAAAGAGTACACGAGATGAGGTAACAATGTTCAAGATTTAATGTCTGGCATTATAATAATATGTATTAAAGGTCAAGATTAATATAATAATATTTATGGTGCATTTTTAATATAATAAGTGAGGACTTGATATGATATCATGATGTTTGAGGTTTAACTGTGATCGTTTGAATTCAACAATTTGAATTTAACAAAGGAAAAACTAGTGTCTGGTTTTTGTGATATATATTTTGAGAAATGCATAATTTGACCATGGTGTAAAAATAAAATATTTATAATAATCCAAGTTACATATATCAATATATATATTAATATTTATAAGTATGTACAATAAAAGATATGAAGGTCCAAAGTTGACTATGTGTTTGACTATGTTCTGTAAGTGACATGAGAAGGGTAATTGAGCTCATTCTAATGTTATTTCAATGTATCATGATGAATTATATATTTTGGAGTTTTTATACTCTATGATGATGATTTTTTGTATTATGAAGGTTTGAATAATCATATGTAGTATGAACAAAAGTTTAAAATTCAACTATGTATTCATTCATGGTGACTGTGTGAATAGAATGTTGTTTGAGCGAATTGTGATTAAATAGAAGGGTAATATGATAGTTATTGGCACCTAAGTATGACATATATATCATGTTTAATGGGTACATGAATTTTAAAGGTGTGCTTATATTTCTTAGTTTTCTCATAGAAGTGTCAAAAAGATGAATGGGTCTCCATTGGACCTAAAAGTTACTTAGGCATATTTGAAAGTGGATTGTGCTTAAGTGTGACCCATGTGAGATGCCTTAAGGGTGAAGGAATGTATTGTGTCCATAAATGAAATATTTTTTACATGAAAATTCATGAATTCTTATATATAGTGAAACCAAATGTGTTGTTTTCTAGACTTGTTTAAGAGACTAGTGCAAGGTGTATGTGAGAGTTGTGGAGCGAAGGAGAGGTAGAGTGCCCAGTTGATGAATTGATCAAAAAAGCATATTAATGACTATGTGTATAACATATATGACATATTTATGATTTTATAAAAGTTATCTTACATTTTTATAATATGTGAAGAGGTATGAGTGTGCATATGAGGATAGTTTGAGTGAAGGAGAGAGAATGTGGCATGCCTATATGAGAAGCCTATATGAGATAGAGAGAGAGTTTGTGAAAGGGTTAGATAAATAGAGATCCATCATTATGTGTTTAATACGTTAGTTCTAAGGTGGATGTGTTCACTTCAAATGAGGGTCTAAAGGACTTGATTTTCCTTAGGGGCAATTGCTCCTAGTGAAATAGGTGTTTCACTAAAGGCTTTAGTTAGGAGGATATGATCAAAGTTTGTTGGTCTAAAGGAGTTGACCAGTCTCTTATTTGTAACTTCTTATATGAAAATTAGTCCATGTGTTATATGATTGAGAGTGGGTTTTATTCCCCATGAGGGTTTCCCACATGAACTATGTGTTATGTGTTTAATCTTGTATATGCATTGAACGAATGAGCTCTCTTGTTAATGTTGTTTGATCAAGTTGATATATGTTGATTGTTTAAATAGTTATAAAGGATTGGAATTGAGATTAAAATATCTAGGCTCATTTATTTAACCCCCCCTCAAAGATTGTACCTCTAACAATTCGTATCAAAGGGGGTCCTTGTAAGTTTAACCACTTGAAGGTGTTCAAAGGTATAATGGTTGACAAAGAGGCTATGGCTTGTGTTCAAGACAAACTGGTATGTGCTTTATCAAATGTCAATTAAATCACAGATGTTGTGAATATTCAATTGAACTATCTAGAAGAAACATTCAAGAATATGCAGGTCATGATGGTTAATGGTATCAACTAAATGGAGGAACAATTTAAAAATAAAGTCATGACTTACTCAGATGTGCTCTTATCTAAGGACAAAAGTGATTTCAACTCCACCAAAAGGGTCAAGAATGAAAATTTATGGATAGGTAATGATCAAGAGAAAGATAGGTCAAATTTAATTGATGTTTTTAATGGGTATTATTTCTCCTACAATCAATTTGGTCATAGATATAGGGATTGTGCTTTCTCTCCAAAGATCAAAAGGAATATTATATGCTACAATTATAACCAACAAGGTCATATAGCTAAAAATTACAAAATAACTTTTTATAAATAGGATATACAAGTCATTGACACCATTAAATGGTTCAAAAAGACTAAGTCTAAGACTGAAGAAGAAAAGAAACATAATTCAAGTAGTCCACCAAAGGAAGAGTCAATGTTTATTCAAGTAGCCTTGCATACTCAAGAATATGGGAACAAGAGATGGTTCATAGATAGTGGATGCTCAAATCATATGATAGGAGACAAGAGCAAGTTTATCTCTCTTAGGAAGACCAACCTTGGTTCAGTGAGATTTGGTGACAATAAATCTACTAACATAGTTGGCAAAGGTACTGTGAATTTGGATAATGGTCATTCTAAGACTGAGAATGTCTTATATGTAGAATGTTTGAAACATAATATTTTAAGTGTGAGCCAAATATGTAAGCAAGGAAATGTCATAGTTTTTCATGATGATGTTTGTGAAGTAAGAAAGGCTAGAAAATTAGTTGAAAATGTTTATAAAATAGATAACAACATGTATGTATTTCATGAATCCAAGAAGGAGGAGTGATTCATGAGTAAATTGGAAGAAATTTGGCTTTGGCATAGAAGGATTGGACATATAAATTTTGATAACATGATAAAGATCAATTCAAAGGGGTATGTAAGGCATATTCCCAGGATTTCTAAGATTCCTCTTTCTCTTTGAAAGGCATGTCTTCATGGGAAGCAAACCAAAATAAGATACAAATCCAAGGAGTTGTCATATACAAATCCATTATAATTGTTCCACATTGATCTATGTGGACCTATGAGAACCCAAAGTATTCAAGGTAATAGCTACTTCATGCTTCTCTTTGATGATTTTACTAGGATGACTTAGATATTTTTTCTTGAAGAAAAATAAGAAGCTTTTGAAAAATTTATGGCATTTAAAGTGCTTATATAAAATGATAAAGGGTCAAAGATCAAGTGTGTAAGATCAGATAGAGGAAGTGAGTTTTGGTCTCATGAATTTGATGATTTTTGTGAAAAATAAGGGATAAGGAGATAATATTCTACTGTTAGAACACCACAACAAAATGGTGTTGTTGAAAGGAAGAATAAGATTGTTTAAGAGATGAGTAGAACCATGATTCAAGATTCTAAAAAATCAAATGGTTATTGGGAAGAAGTAGCCAACACGTTAGTTTACATCTTAAATAGGTTTTAAATTAGAGCAAACAATGATAAAACTCCTTATGAGTTATGGAAGAATAGATCAGCTAATGTCAAACATTTTAGAGTCTTTGGGAGCAAGTGCTTCATCAAAAGAGATGAAGATAATCTAGGAAAATTTGATTCAAGGTTTGATGAGGGAATATTCTTAGGTTATTCTTCTATCAGTACTGCATATAGCTGCTTCAAAAAGAAACTTCACAAGATTATTGAAAGTTCAAATGTGAGGATAATGAGACTAGTAGAGTCAAGAAGCCAAGATTATAGGTAAGTGACTCAAGTCAGAATGTTTTTGCAAATAATGATGAGTTATCTATTCAAATATATGATGAAGATGAAGAGGAAGAAGAAAGATAAGATTTTAAAACTCTATCTAAAAGAATTCAGAAAGAACATCCAATCTCTCAAACTATTGGAAATGTTGATGCAAGGTTGCAGACTAGAAGGAGAATGTTGATCAATCAAAATCAATAAGACTCAGCTCTATTGTCCATGATTGAACCCAAAACATTCATGGAAGATAGCAAAGATGAAAGTTGGAATGATGCAATGGATGAAGAAATTGATCAAATAGAAAGGAATGAAATATGGGACTTGGTTCGTAGACCAAAAGATAAGTATGTTATAAGTACCAAGTGGGTTTTCAAAAACAAGATGAATGAGAAAGGAGAATTCACAAGGAAATGGAATATATTGGTGTGTAAAGGATATGCTCAGGTTGAAGTAATAGATTTTGATGAGACTTTTTCTCTTGTGGCAAGAATGGAAGCAATTAGACTCTTCTTGGCATATGAAAGATTCAAGGTTTTTAAGGTATATCAAATGTATATTAAATATGCATTCTTGAATGGCAAGTTAGAAGAAGTCTACATTGAGTTACTTGAGGGATACTTCATGTCAAATAATCAATATTTTGTGTGTAAACTAAAGAAGGCTTTGTATGGTCTTAAACAAGTTCCTAGAGCTTGGTATGACATGTTAGATACTTATCTTTTGAGTTAAGGTTGTAAAAATGGGGTAGTTGATAGTAATTTATACATTAAGATAGAAGGCAATCATCAATTAATGGTTATTGTATATGTTGATGACATATTTTTTGGATCTAACAATGATAAAATGAGTAGAGAATTTGTAGATACTATGAAGACTAAGTTTGAAATGTCACTATTTGGAGAACTATCTTTCTTCATAGGATTACATATTAATCAACTTGATGTAGGGATATTCATTTCACAAGATAAATAAATCAAGGATATGCTAAAAAAATTTGAGGTGATGGATTGTAAGCCAATGGTTAATCCAATGATAATAGGGTGCAAGTTAAGTAAACTAAATGACTCATCAAAAGTTGATCAAACTTTGTATAGATCAATGATTGGAAGTCTTTTGTACTCTACTACTTCTAGGCCTGATATCATACAAACAATGGGTCTTGTAGGAAGGTTTCAATATGACCCTAGAAAATCTCACTTAAAAGGAGTCAAAAGGATCTTGAGATATCTCAAAGTCACCATAGAGTATGGTTTATGGTATCCCAGGAGTAAAGAATTCTTTTGAAATCTTATATTGATGAAGATTGGGCTAGAATGTGTGGGTGATAAGAGAAGCACCAATGGTAGGGTCTTCTTCATGGGGAATGTTTGGTGCCTTGGTTAATAAAGAAGCAAGCCTTAGTGTCTCCATCAATTATAGAAGCTAAATATATAGCAGTTACTTCTTGTTGCATGCAAGTCATGTGGATGACACAAACTTTGGAAGATTATAAGGTAAGACAAAATGGACCTTGTCTTATCTATTATGACAACACTAGTGCAATTAGTATCTCAAATAATCTTGTTATGCACTCTAAAACTAAGTGCATTATTATTAGATATCATTTCTTAAGAGAAAAAGTGAGTAATCAAAGTGTTAAGTTAGAGTATGTGCCTACAAAGGAGCGGCTTGCAGATATTATGACCAAACCATTGTCAAGAGATACATTTGAGTATCTAAGACAAATCTTGGGTGTCATTTATTTCTCTATAAATCAATAAAATGTATTTGGTTAAGGAGGAGCAACAAGTTCATGATCTTTCTCCAAAGGTTTGTAAAGAATCTATACTGCAAATACAAAGTTGGTGGGAATGGAAGTGTCTTAAAATAGAAGGCTAGTGAGCCTGTGAGGTGGTCCTTCATGGTGTATGGAGATATAAATATGATAAATAGGTGAAATGGATAAGATATCTTAGGGGGAGTCCTCATATCTTTCTTGGTGAGTTCCATCAAATGTCAATGTTTTGTGTCTTTTATCTTTATTGGTTGCAGTGCTTGGTTGAAGAAGAATGTTGGCATGTAGCAAAAAGGATGTTATCAAGACAAGAAGAGGTAGACTCAAGGTAAGGGGGAGTTTGTATCATCTTTATAAGATTATCCTCTCTTTTTGGTAGTCATTTCAGGTCCTTAAGATCATTTGGTACCCACTTTATCATTGTGTCAAAGGGGGAGAAAGTTCATATTGTGAGAGTGCTTAAAGAGAGAGAAGGAAGGTGAGTTGTATGATGTGTGTTGACATTAATGATAAAGGGGGAGATTGTTGGAGAATTTTATATGATATCATGTTGATGTCATGGATGTGTACTGATGATTAGATCAAGTGATTTTATAGCCTAAGTGACAATGAAAAAGTGTGCAATGTGCTTGTCCTAGTGTGCTTGAAGTTGGCTTGGTTGATCTTCAATTTTGGCATAGTTAGAGATTTTTAGGGATGATTATGGTGTATTGAGCATGTGAAATAGGTCTCATAATATTTTTTATATGTTTTGAGTGATTTTCTACATGAGTATAATTCACCCAGTTCATCATTGTTCTCATGTAGACATTTTGGGTCCAATAGCAAAAAATTTGAGTAGGCAGTTTGATGACATCATAATTTCCATGTGTGGATGAGTCAAGGGGAGTTGGTCATATGTTTATGATCATATTAGTCCTTATTTTCTATGCACAAAGTCTCAAGACTAATTATTAATCGTGACAAAATATATGCAAGTGCAAAGTTGGGCTCTCATGCATTTTGACAGTTTTTTCCCATACTTAGCCAAATTTGCAATATGGCAAGAAAAGACGAGTAGGCATTTTGATGGTGGCATATCTTGCACATGTGGATGTTTCAAGAGAATTTTATCAAATTATTTTGTTTAGTTTTTTACCTAGTTTATTTTCACTAACTTTCACATAATGCTCTGAAGCATGATAAAAGCTATGCATGTACAAAGTTGGTCTTTCCAGATAGTTGTTGACATAGTTAGCTCTGTAAACAGATAAATCTGAGGAAAAAATTTAATATCATTATATTACACACATATGATGGTTCCAATATAATATTTTTATATGGTTGGATTATCCTATATGATTATATCATATGGTCCAATTTTTAGAACTTGCACTTGAGCGAGGTAAAAGATATGGAGGTGCAAAGTTGGCCTTCCAGGTAGATAGCAATGGTCCCCATACTTAGTCTATTTTTCATGATGTTAAATATTAGGAACAAATGAATATCTAATGGCTTATGGGGTATTATATGGTTAATATATGTTATGCATATAAATTCAAATAGTTCAAAGTGTTTTTTGGTTAACAGAGATAAATATTGAGCTTCTTCTAAGATCTAATGGTTTGCACGTGATCGTACAGTTTTGATCTAACATTGTATGTCGAGCAAGATGGTAAGAAGTGCATGATGTTTAATAGTATAAGTTATCAGAAGGAACATGAGGGTTCCAAGTGTCATGATTATGGGGGTTCTTATAAAGATTGAATAGTGAGCGCTATAAGATAAAGACCTGACTGATCTACAAAGATCAACGATGCATATTGAGTCAATATTGCAAGAGTACACGAGATAAGGTCAACATGTTCAAGGTTTAATGTCTATAATTGGTACACTATATGTTAAAGTTATAACTTCATATAATAAGTTCAATGTTGTGTGTGTTTAATCTAAGAAATGAGGACTTGTAATGATAGTATGATGTTTGACGTTTAACTATGACTATTTGAATTTAATAAAAGAAAAACTAGTGTATAGTTTTTGTGTTATATCTTTTAATTGATGTAAAATTTAACCATGTAAAAATCAAATATGTAGAGGAATCCAAGGTTCATCTAGAAATATAGATTTAAATATCTATAAGTATTTACAGTCAAAGTTATGAAGGTCCAAAGTTAACTATGTGTTTGACTATATTCTGTAAGTGACCCGAGAAGGGTAACTAAGATCATTCTAATGTTATTTCAACGTATCATGATGAATTATCTATTTTTGAGTGTTTTATAATCCATGAGGATGATCTTTTTGTATTATTAAGTTTTTATTAATTGTATTTAGTATGAACAAAGGTTTACAAGTCAACTATGTATTCATTCATGGTGACTGTTTGCACAGAATGTTGTTTAAGCAAATTATGCTTAAGTAGAAGGGTAATATGATAGTCATTTGCACTTAAAAAGGACCTATAAAACATTTGGAATGGATCAATTTATTTGTAAAGTGTTCTTGTGTTTCATAGTTTGCTTGAAGAAGTGTCAAAGAGTTAAATGGGTCTCCATAGGACCGAAAAGTGACTTAGGCCTATTTGAAAGTAGATTGTGCTTAAGTGTGACCCATTTGAGATGCCTTAAGGGTGAAGGCATGTATTTTGGATGACAATAAAATATTTTGTAATTGATAATTCATGAATTCTCTATATATAGTCAAACTAAATGTGTTGGTTTCTAAACTTGTGTGTGAGACTAGTGCAAGGTGTATGTGAGAGTTATGGAGTGAAGGAGAGGTAGAGTGCCCAATTGATGAATTGATGAGAAGAGTAGATTGATGACTATATGTATGAAATATAGGTCATATTTATGATGTTATAAAATTGATCTTGTAATTTGAGGATATGCAAAGAGATCTTAATGTGCAAAAGAGGATAGTTTGAGTGAAGGAGAGAGATTGTGGCATGCCTATATGAGAGGCCTGTATGAGATAGACAAAGTTTATGTATGGGTTAGATAAATAACGATCCATCATTTGGTGTTGAATAATTTGGTTTTAAGGTGGAGGTATTCACTTCAAATGAAGGTTTAAAGGACTTGATATTCCTTAGGGGAAGTTGCTCCTTGTGAAATAGGTGTTTTAGTAAAGGCCTTTGGTCAAGAGGATATGATCAAGGTTTGTTGGTCTAAAGGATTTGACTAGACTCTTATTTTTAATTTCTTATAGGATAAGTATTCCATATGTTGTAGGATTGAGAGTGGGTTTTATTCCCCATGAGGGTTTCCCATAAGAACTATGTGTTATGTGTTTGATCTTGTATACGCATCAAACGAATGAGCTCTCTTGTTAATGTCGCTTGATCAAGTTGATATATGTTGATTTTTAAATAAATTGAATGGATTGGAATTGAGATTGAAATATCTAGGCTCATTGATTCACCCACCCCCTCTCAGTGATTGTACCTCTAACATTTCCTAGGTTTAAGGTCTAAACAATATTATCTAAGGGGAGTCATCTGATATATCTTTTAATACATTGAGGTCTGATTCCATAAAATAAAAAGATAAAGCAGACAAACACAATTGGGTCTTATCCCAAAGTGACCAACACATCCATGGGAGTTTTAGTGTGTTGGTAATCAATGATATCATATTTTGAAGTGACTATTGAAAGTCGAGGTATTAGAGCATGAAATACCCTCATGTCATGATGTTCTTAAAACTCACAACCTCTTAGGTGTTTTAAATAGTTGGATCTTGATTTTTATACCCCATTGGTACATGGGGTTTGGACTACTGTGTGGTGGTGAAATCCTTGATTAATAGAGCCCCTAGAAAAATAAATAAAAATTAAGTGTTCATTTCTAATTTCCAAGTATCATCACCAATGTGACATTAAGGAAAGATCACATACAAACACCACTTATCATAAATTCCAACACCTTCCTCATAATTTGCACGAACATCTTGACTACCATTGAGGATCCTAGAACATGCATTAATTCTCATGTCTGGAGTATGAAATCCCTAGATACCTATAAATAAAGGGAGTAAATTTGTAATAATATCAATGTATACATCATAGTTTGCATACTCAAACTCATCAAACTAGAAAAAATTGACTTGGCAAAAACTCAACAAACCTCGACAACTTTAAAAAATACTTAAATTTCTTAAAAAACATAAATATTATACAAAATATAGCTACAAAATATATCGAATGAATATATAAAGCATTGGGGAAGTCTTTTTTATTATATTTGAATACAAATGGAGTATGAAATCACATCATCATGTGAATATAGTAGCCAAGTAATAACTTTTATAACTTATGAAATTATGATGATTGTCATTAAAAATCATCATCATAAATTTCATACCCATGCAAGTTACAAATTACAATAATTTATAATTTCCTCTTCCCTATTCTAGTGAAAATTATGGAGAGTGAGAGGGTCTAATCCTCACACTTCATTGTGTCTCCTCACTCTACCTTGAAGACTACACCTACAGCTCCACCATGGTACTAGATAGAAATGACTCCTCTTCTACCTCATGTTTAGCATTATTTACAAGGATGTCATCTAATCTAATCACTTATTTTTGTTGGATAACTACCTATACCCTTTATATTTTGCCTCTCAAAATCAATAATCTCTTCTTCTATGAATAAGGGGTTTGCTCATCCTATGTAATTCAATCACTATAGGGATCAGTCTCATCCAAATTAATAGGTTTTGTGATGTGTCATCCACCTTTTTTGTGTGAAGTCAAAGGTTGTATTACATAAAAACTAAGTCATTGAGGCATTGTTGAGTCAACTTATTACACTTATTCATGTGAATGGCCCCAAACAAACTCTAGTTGCACTCACATCCAAAAGCACTACAAGGTTGAGTATCATGTCCCCCCTTTTGGCCTAAGCTTGGACATGACTCTTAGCCTAGTTATTTTGGTGTTTTACCCTAGGGTAGGGAAATAAGGGCAAAAGGGAAGCACTATTTCCCCCTCTTTAGAGGTTCAAAGTGAGTTTTCACTTAAAATTTAATCAAATTTTGCATTAAGGAGTGCCCATTTAGACTTAAAGGGCTTCCATAGCCTTTAAGATATTCAAATAGGTAGCTAACCTTTATTATTCATTTAACCATTCCTCTTAAATGGGGTGCCCATTTTGGAAATGGAGGGTGTATAAAGTAAATTAAAATTCATGTTGAAGGGTTATGCTTTTATGAGATTTGATTCGGAGGTTAAAGCACAAAAATGCTTTGCCTAGGTCTTGAATACAAAACCCTTCAAGCCAATGGAATTTTAGGGATGAAAACCCTTATTCCTCAACTAGGGTAATACTAATTTGATTGTTGCAATTGAGCATCAAATTCATAAATTGAAGAGTCTAACCCTTTACTAGGGTGACGACTTGATTGCCAAGGTTGTTGACTTGGTGCATGAGGATAGGCGACTTGAATGGGAACCCAACACCTAAGTTTTTTAGGATTTGAGGGTGGAGAATTACCAACTACTATTGAAGTCCCCTTGGAAGGGTTACACTATAATCAAGGAGTTGAAGACCCCTACACTAGGGTTGTGAATTGGAGTTTGATCACTTTCTAAAACTTTTGTGTAGGGTGATCTCATTTGGGAGAGGTTTTCAACCTTTTTAGGGATTTTCTTGCCTAGAAAATATTTATGAAATTTGCATAATTATTCTATAATTTTATTGGAAATTATCCAATAAATATTGGCATCAAGTGTCTGGGAAAAGGTATTTATTTTAGCTATAATATTCTAATATTTTTTGGGGAATTATTAAACATAAAATATTGAGGGTTTTAAGGTAAAAAGGATGCAATAAATTACAATAATTTTTTGACCTAAGTGCCTAGGTTTTGAGGGCCAATTTGCATTTTGGATGCCCTAATTTTGCTTGGAAGGGTTCCTAACTTATTCCTAGGGTTTGAGGTTATTTTTATATGATTTTGTGAATTTGTTTATAGCTAGGGTTTGTTTTAAAATTTCATAAAAATAATTTCATATTGCTAGGGTTTACCATAAAAATTCATAATTTCATGTGTCCCAAGTTGGGAACATTACAATGGTATCAGAGCTTAGATCTTGCCAGCTTGTGGGTTAGATAAAATCTTATAGCATCCATGTATGTGGTAGGTGACCTAATAAAAATCTTGGAAGAAGTAGAAGATGGGTTATCTGAGGTAAATCTATCACAATATGTGATAATGGAGTGGATGGTACAACCCTCAAATATTTACTTGGTCCAACACCGAATCTTGAGGCACATAGATAAAAAGGTAAGGCTTTTGATTACCAGTTATCTTAATGAAATTACAAGAATAACCACTCCCAAGGTTCCTTAAAACAAAAAATCAATAGAGAGATATTTCAGCTAATTGTGGAGAGTTTCCAAGGTCTAGAGGATAGTAAAGGACCTTCTTTGGCTAAAGGGCCACAATTCTAGAGACTATGGCAAAAATTAGGTCATGTTTTTTTATATTAGATTTGGAATGTAATGAACTTATGATTGGGATGTTTCAACATTGCCTTGTAGTTACTAGTGTGAATCATGCATAAAATGTTGGAATTTCTATGCAGATAGTTATGACTTTGACACTAAATGAAAGTGAAGATATTTCCCAACCATTATTATCTATCTTATTGGCAAGTTTGAGGTAAAAAAAGAATATTTTTATAGATGTACATGTGTTGTTTGAAAACATTGTAAAAATTTGTGAAGAAAAATTGAGGCCTTATTTGATAGTAAAGCATGAAAAAGAAGAGAAGATTGAATTACAGGTAAAATTGGGATAAACAGATAAAGGGATAGCCTCTCATGAGTATTTTCATGAAAGAATCATGAAATTAGATCATTCAAATTTGAAAATGGTTAGTGAGCACCAAAAAATTGGTACCTTGAAGCTTGTTGAGCAGTGAAGGGTCAACACTTTAGGGCAGCTTAGGGTTGCAACTTCAAAACATCAAAAATTAGATTTTTTGGGGCAACAAAAGGATCTTCAAATAGAAGACATTAATGCAGTATATCCAATCATTTTGGGGTAGTCAGTTCTATATTTTTTTAATATAAAAAATCATAAATTTTTGGGTAGCAAGGATAGTTTTTACAACAAACTTGTGGGCAGCAAAAGGAGCTGCAAATAGTAGATATTGAAAGTAAAGATCCAAGGGAAGAGCCTTCAGAGAGTATGAAGGGAACAAGCAAGCCTCAAGAAGAAATATTTGAAGTTGTTAAAGAAACCAAAATTGAAAAAGAACATAAACTCTATGAAATATAAACATTTCAAGACAACTCTATGGAAAGGTATGTTGTAAAAGAGGACGTGGATTTTTGCATTGATTTTTAAAATAGTTCACTTTCATTTCATAACTCTAGATTTCATGAAGGAGATGGTAAAAAAAAATTGTTAGTAATAGTAGAGATGGAAGTACAATTCCTAACATGGTTGGACAATACAAAGGGGTTTCTTCAAGGATTAAGGCAAACTGTGAAAGGGGAACACTTGAAGAAAATTATCACCGTTGTTGATTTACCTACAATCAAGGATGCAATGGAAGCAAACAAATTAGAATATCTTAATTTGACTAAATATAAGGATGTGGCCATCAAATTTTTAGATGAGGTCATATATGCATATAAATCAATGAAGCTCAAGGTTGATGAGCTCACCCTTGAGCTTGAATCAACCAAGGACATATTAGAAAATAGTCAAAGAACACTTCTAGATGTAGAAAATCATATTGATGTTGCAAGGAGGTTAAGAAGCAAGAGAATGAAGTAAGGGCAAGAGAAATTTAGCAAGTAACTAATGATCTCATTAGACTTCAAGAAGACATTGATTTGGGATGTTTTCTAGAAAAATTAGAAGTTACAAATGTAGAGTTTGAACAAAGGGATAGAAATGACTTCCAATATTTTGACAATCCACTTTTCGAGATGGATGTTGAGGTAGATCATAATTCATATTTTATATGGTATCCAGGTGAAGCATTCAATCGTTGGGAATATGTTGTAAATTTTGATTTGGGGCAGCCATCACAGCGAACGAGAATCCACCCCATTACACAAAATTATGAAATTATTTTTTATTCCCAAGTATCGTCACCAATGTGATGCCAAGGGAAGAGCATATAAAATCTCATAATCACACATATAGAATATTTTTAAAAAATAATTAAATTCAAAAAAAATGTAATGTAATTATTAAAAACTTGAAAAACTAAATTGAAAGCATTAGTATAAAAATAAAATAAATTGGTTTTTTTTATTTTAGCCCTTTTGCAGATTTTTTTTACAAGCATTCTACAAATAGGTTAGAATGTTTGTCTAGGCTTCAAATCAAGGCGAACTATAATTGAGAAAATAAAAACCACAAAAACTACTTCTCTATGATAAATTCATAGTGATGCAGAAGAACAAAAAAGCGAAATTATAAAAATTTAACCACAAGAAATAAAAACATAGAGTAAACAAATTTGCACTCACAAAATAATTTTACTAGCTGAAATGATGATTTCAAATATATATAAATGATTTCACTGATATAAATGATGAATTTACAGTCTACAAAAATGATTTATCTGACAAAAATGATGATATTGCTACTCATAATGATGATTTCATTATTTGATATGATGATTTCATGACTACAGTATAATATCATTGTTAGACTTGTAAAGACCAAAAACACAAAACACAAAGAATGGGGGAGTAAATTTAGGTTTTAGGATGATTTCACTGCTAAGATTAATTATTTCACTACCAATTAAGATGAATTTGTAGTTTAGAATAGTGATTTTTTAAAATAGTTTGTCGAAGTCATAGTTTGCCTACAACAAAAAGTTATAAAAAACTGAAAACATAGACATAAGCAAAAAGTGAACAAAAAAAATAATGGTGTAAATAAATTTAATAAAAAGACACTAAAAATATGATAAAAACTAATTTCATTGTTATGAGGTATAATTTTACAACTAATGTTTCCAATTCTCTAGTTACATAGTGATCGCACACAGCCGAGTAGAAAACATCAAAACACGACTTGTAACTTGAACCAGCACTCACAAAACCAAGTTTAAACACATATGCAAATACAAATAGCAAAAATCAAATGAAAAATGCTTTCTAAATTCAATTATGATGAATGTAGGATGAAAAAGATGAGGGAAAGGTCCCACCAGGCATGCCAAAATATATTGAATAAAATCTAGAAATGTAAACTAAACTAAAAAATATTGATCTAAGCTATCTAAAACTAATCTAGATCTACTAAAAAAAGAAACAAACATAAAATTATACCTTGGTTATAAAATATTCTTCTATTGTGATGTAGATTCAATTAGATTTTTGAAATTTGGTTGTTCACTCTTCCAATGCAAGGTAAAAATGGGTAGCATTTTGGTGTAAAATGCTCTTTGGTATCTTGGATTTTCTTGTGATTTTGATAACAATTCGTTAGCATAAGTCAAGATGATGAAAATGATCATTTTTATGCTTATTTATAGATTTTTGAAGGAAGATTCAATGGTGGAGAATTGTTTGGATATTTTAAATGATCCAAATAATCTAGGGTGGCTAATGAGTCCTCATCCATGAGGATGATGACCATTTTAAATGGTTGAAAAAAGTATGGAAATGGTTAAACATGTCACCAAGAATGAGTCAATATTTTTGACAACTCAAGGAATGACTCAAAGGAGGTTGAGGAAGTTTTGGGTTTGGTTGGGATGAGTCAACATGTGAGGAAGAATAAGGTAGAAGATGTTGGGTGCGGTGTAAAATTTAAATTTAATATTTAAATAAGGATTTAAAAGTGTGCATAATTTCTTAATTTGATTTATTCAATTGTTTGAATTTGGAAGGAGATGTCATGAATTGTATTAAGAAGAATAATTAATAGGTTTTAGGTGCATTTCGACACTAAATATAATTTAGGTGTCTAAATTATGTATGATGAAGGTATTATTATTAAGAGGATATAGTGAATTCTAAAAGGTATGTTGCATGGGTCCTAATGAATGTGGTTTACTGTATGTTGATAAGTTTGTTGTGTGAGTCCTTTTTTAGAATTCTTGTCACCTTACATTGTTATATTTCTTATGGGCCTGTTGGTCAATAATTTTAATAAGTTGCAGTCCACAAATAAAATGCCTATATGGCAATTTGGAAGGTCAAGGTCCATAAGTTCATGTGCATAATAACGAGTAGGAAAACTCTATTAGCAATTCATCATAAATAATTGGTGGAAGTTTATGGTAGTTTTGCTCAATGGTTGCAAATCCTTTTTTTAATTCAACATGATAATGTGTCTATTAATTTATGAAAGACCTAAACTTTAGCTAATAATTTCATAGGAACATTGATAATATTTTTGTTGGTGTTGTTCCCAAAAACCATCACTTATTTTTTTGGACAACATATCAACTATGTTGGTCCTGTAGGCCAAAATGATCTCTTCCTTTTTCAAAAAATATACTGAGCAGACAAGTTCTTTAATTATTCAAGCATTTTCAGCTAAGGAACTTATAGGTTCAACGGGTTTAACAAGTTCAACATGCAGGCTCTCTCAAAGAAATAAGTTCTAAACACTTAGGCATTTCAAGGATGGTTCAACGCAGAGGTTCAATCAAAGACTCATCAGCAGATTTCAAAGAATCAGATTGAACCAATGAACCATTGAACCTTTGAACTTAGAAAGGTTCAAAGTGGTTCAAAGGTTCAAAGGTTCAAAAAGAGTTAACCGCTTCAAAGATTTCAATGAGTTCGAAGACTTCGGCAAGTTCAACGAGTTCAAAGGTTCAACGAATTCAGTAGACTCAAAGAAAAGAAGACTTCAAAGAGTGAAGATTGAACTGTTGAACCATTGAACCTTGAACCAAAAGAGTTTAAATTTCAAAGGTTAAACGAGTTCAATAAGTTTGACAGACTTAGAAATTCAAAGGATTCGAAGAGTTAAGATTGAACTCTTCAACCATTGAACCTTGAACTTTGAAAGGTTCAAAGTTCAAAGGTTCAACGAGTTCAATAGAAAAGGAAAGGATCCAGAAAGTTTGAAGCTTCAAAGGATTCAAAGAAAGAGAATGAACCATTGAACTTTGAACTGAGATGGTTCAAAGTTTGAAGGTTTAAAGGGTTCAAAGAGTTCAAAGTATGAACAAAAGCTTCGAGCGAATGAAAGAAGTGGAAGTTTCCAGAAAGAAGTTCAACCAGATGGTTCAAAGAAATGGTTCAACTGAAGAAAAAAGAGAGTGAATGCGGCCCTTTACAAAACATTGAATCAACAAACCATTGAACCATTGAACTTTTGAACCAAAAGAGTTCAAAGTTCAAGGTTTAAAGTGGTTCAATTAACTAAGTGACCAATGACATCCCCGCAAATGTCAAATTCAAGATAATGAGATATCTATTGATTTTCAAATATTGCACAGACCCTGAGAACAAACTCAGTGAATAGCCAAAGAAGGAGCTGAAGGAGCTAGCAAAAAGCGAGAAGATAGCCTGAGAGCTCAGATCACCAAGGAAAGACAAAATGTGGCAAGAAAAGAGAGAATAACTATAGGAAATTTAGAAATATCTATAGGAGAGCTATTTCTAGTAGGTGGAACAGTCCACCAGGTGGACATCATTGAGCGTAAATATTCAAAGGCACAGTCTATTTTTTTGCATTAAATAAAGGTGAATAGACAGTCGTGTAAGCATCATAAAGAAGACCAGACAACTCATGCTTAGGAAGAGACATTTGAGATGATTCAGAATGCTAAAGTTAAGGCCGATGACCTATTCCAGCATGGCCCTTTCACAGATATTTAAGGCATTCAATTTAGCATGGATTTTTTCATGAAAACAAGCACCCAAGTCTTTCTTAGAATGTTATATATTATAATCTCTCATTTTGTGTAAAAAAAAGATCTCTCAATTGTCAGAAGCGAAGCTCTACCCAAATAGAAAGGCATTCCTGAGACTTTGAGCTCAGACTATTAATCATATTTTGTTAAATGAATGAGAAAGTAAGTGATTTTCTAGACTTTGTGTTGGAATAAGCTTGTGTCTTTTAGGAAATTGTTCTTATGTTTGTTTCCTAATTGCAGTCTTATCTATTTAATCAAATAAGCAGAATAAGTGGAAGTAAGTTGGAAGATGTCCTGAAGTCGACTGTATGAGACTTTGTGCTACCATAATTGCCTTCAGTTTGTGTCTTGTGTAAAGGATACAAGAGAGACTTTGAGCTCTCTTTATCCTTTGTGATCCTTTACCATATTGCAGTTTTAGGTGCAGACTTTGAGCTATGTTTAATCCTATTGTGTTCCTTTGTCCCAATCAGTATGATAAATAACTAAAAATTTATGTTTTAGTTTATTTCTTGTGGTTGTTGTTTCTACCCTGGGAGAGCCCTGTTGTTTGCTGAATATCACTTCTAAAAGAAGAGAAGTGCCTTTTTTAGTAATTACATCAGAATTTTCCTCTGTTCGGTGGACATCATCTCTAAAAAAAGAGAGATGGATGGTATGATTTCACCCCTATGTGTATTTTTAGCATATATATAGTATATTTTAGTAGTTTACAGGGAACCTCCCCTTGCAGAGAGGAGAGATTTATCTCTTAGTGATGTGGTAGACCTACACATTTTGCTGTATAAATATCCTTATGTTGTGGTTGATGCACCTATTTTGTCGTCAGTCAGCTGGTGATAAAATATTCACCCAACAATTTTTGGTGACTCCACTGGGGAAGAACAAACAGCTTGAAGCCTCAAGCTCCAAATTGAAGCAGTTCTAGTTCCTTCCCATATCCAATTTACACTCTGGTAGACCCACCATACACACAAAGCTAGAGAGCTCAAGGTATTTTTGACCTTGTATTTGAGCTTGTACGGTAGAGTAATTTTGATCTTTCCCCTCCACAAACTCACCTTCAGTAAACCAGGAGTTTTCCTTCTACTAACATTAGGTCCCCAATACCCGACAAAGCTGCTCTTTCTTCTGCTATCAGAGCTTTGTCCATACATACCCCACAGAGATTTATTATCCCTCCTTTCAATAGCCATATCATGGTAGTCCAAGGCCCCTAGGGTAATACTTTTGGTCCCCTAAATTTGACCCCACCTCTACATGAGCTACCCTATAGCTCAAGGAAAATTTTCCCCAAGTTCTATGGTGATGGGAAGGTTCATCCTGATGAACATATTACAGCCTTTTGCATAGCCTATGGGGTAATAAGCATCGAGCATGAGGACATAGCAGTCAGGTTATTTGTATAAACTTTAAAAGGTGCTACTGTAGACTGGTTTTATCATCTATAGGCCTAGATTATGACTAACTAGAACACCCTCAAAGCCAAATTTGAAGCAAGGTTCAAGCTTGTAGAAGATGCACATGCCCTATTGGCTCAGCTCACACAAATGAAGAAAGAGCCTCATGAACCCATGAGAGACTTCATTACCAAATTCAATAAGCTGAGGAATAGGATTCTCATAATTACTCAGCTGATGCCTAAGAATCTCAAATGTTCCTTCATTAGTTCTCAGCTTCTTGAAGTAAGTTTCGTATTGAGACGAGCTGACCAAATAGATCTTATTACAACTCAAATTTTGGCAATTGAGGTTGAAAATGACCTTATCTTGGCAAGAAAGATAAGAAGAGATCCTAACAGAGGTAAATCTTCTTCATCTTATAAATATTCTTCTACAGGCACCACTGATTCGTTGGTGCAAAAGCTAACAAATGAATTGCTAGCTCTTAAAAGGTAAATGGCACAAGGGATATCTGCTCCTCCTTCTTATTAGGATATACCAAGGAGGATGTTTCCTAATTAGTCATATTAGGGCAATACTACCAGGAATCAAGGGCAACCAAATCACCTTCCTCCCCCACTAGGGAAGCTTGTTATTGAAGCAGCACTAGCTAACTCAGCAGTTGGTTATCTTGAAATTGAATCTAATTTTTCATTCCAACTTGAGTTGAACCAAGAAGATGACGTTGATCTCTTTGCAGAAGGCCAAGAGGAATCAACTGGAGACTCTAATATTAGATTCTTGAATTACCAGGATGAATCCAAAGCTAAAGGTGAAGCATTTGATGGATCATACGTAGTATTTACCCAATCTCAGAACCAGTCAGCTCAACAAGCAGATAAAAAAAATATGAGAAGAATCTCAACCAACAATTTTAATTGCTAAATGAGGAACTTCGCTGCCTTTCCAATAAAAGGACCCAGTGATCGCTAAAAAAGTAAGTACCTCAAATATTCCTTCACCTTCTACTTCAAATTCATAGACCAGTCCTACGTCCAGTAAAACCCAAATCGATGGATTGCCTTCCTCTGTCTCAAACTTATTTTAGTCATTTGATATAATTGACCATGTTAAAAAGACTAAAATTCAAATGTCTGAGTTTGAATTCTTGCAATCTAACCCTAAGCAGTTGGATAAGTTAGTTTAATGCATCAAGAATAAAGTCATCCCTGGAAGACAAAAAAATTTGAAAGCAACTTGTGATCCCCCAAAGAACACAGCTACCCAAAATAATCTTGTGATTACTCCTCCAGCTGCTCTTGGGAAGATAGAACTATTTTATGTCTCCTTGCTGATAAATGGTCATCAGCTAAATAATTACATTATAGATTTTGGCACATCTGACAATGTCATGCCAGCTAAGGTGGTAGAATCTCTTGGTCTCATGCTGACCAAGACCTTTGGGAGATGTTTTTCCATGGAAAACAAATAAGTGCCACTTTTAGGACAAATCAAGGATGCCCAGTTTGCATTTGTGGTATTTCCAAAAAAGAGGATTAAAATGATAGTCCTGGTGGCTGATGCCCTAGCGTCCTATGGTATTCTTCTTGGGCAAAATTTTTGCAAGGATGTTGGTAGAGAATTAAGCATGGACCTATCTAAGGCGAGGATCCCTGTCAAAGGCGTTATGTAGAGGTTGCTCCCTGAGAATGAGTCGAAGTACATTGTCACCCAAACATCAGCGCCTAAAGCTCAAATTTTGTTTGAATCTTTAAGAATGGGTAACTATTTTTTGACCACAGAGGAGGTTTATGTTTAATCAGAGGAAAGTCTTGTAAGTGACAATTCACAAAGTTCAGACAGAAGATCAGAGATTTCAATGATAGAGCAAGGTGCGAAAGAATCCTACCTTCCAAAGGAAGAAAAATTTTTGGAAAGATCAGTTTCTAATGACATATGGATTTTAGAATTTGATGGTAACTATTCTTCTACTAGATCTGGAGCTGGGATTGTGTTGATATCTCCTCGAGGAGATATTTTTTCTTATTCATATAAATTACAGTTCAGCAACACCAACAACACTACTGAGTATGAATCTCTATTACTTGGGTTGAAGGTAGCTCAAGACAAAGGTGTTAAACTCCTTCATGCCAAAGGATACACTGAATTGGTGATTTTCTAGGTGAGGAACCTGTATCAAACCAAGAATGGAAGATTACACTATTATCACAATCTAGTTTGGGATCAAATTGAAAGTTTTGATGCTTTCAATATTTCTATAGTGCCCAGAGAGTTCAATGATCGAGCAGATTCATTGGTTGTTTCTGTGACCCTCATCATTCATCACCCCAATTTCAAAAGGAACAAGTACACTATTAAACTAGTCTTTTGACCAAGTGTGCCTGATAATGCTAACCATTGGCAGGTATTCAATGGCAACAATCAAATCATTGCCTTTTTGGAACAAATAGATAGTTTTGAGGAGCTTTATTTTGAAGGCAGTAAGTCT
Source organism: Torreya grandis (assembly GCA_037957365.1). NCBI lineage: Eukaryota > Viridiplantae > Streptophyta > Pinopsida > Cupressales > Taxaceae > Torreya > Torreya grandis. The sequence goes on along the minus strand of JARHVA010005198.1, from coordinate 520,813 downwards.
CCACGATGGGAGTCAGCCCCTAAAACCAGCTCAGATGCAAGTGAATAATTATTGCAGCTCAAAGGGAATAAAATCACAAAAGGATTGGTTTCTCTTGAGAAACTATTTGATAAGCACGATAGGTTCATCAAGCAGCAACAAATGGATTCAAGCTCCTCTTAAGAGTTTGATCAAAGAAATTTGAGTACTAAAGAAAATTCCAAGATGGTGAACATTGGGAAGTGTTGTACTCCTGATGAGAAGCTCAAATTCACTACTCTGCTTCACCATTACATAGATATTTTGGTGTACTCCTATGATGATATGAAGTCACTCAAGCTTGAAGAAATTCATCATGAAATTCATCTCAAGAGTGGTTCATTGTCTCACAAGTAGAAATCCAGGTAGTACAACCCCAAGAGATTAGGTACTATTTTGTCTAAGATTCAAAAAATGTTAAAAGTCAGGATGATTTTTCTAATCCATCATTCCACATGGATTGCAAACATAGTCCCTGTGAGCAAAAAGAATAGGGAAATTCACCTCTATGTGGATTTCTTAAACTTGAATCAATTCTCTCTAAAGGATAACTACCCTTTGCCCATCATGGATCAAGTCCTTCAGACAGTGACTAGTTCAGAGATGTTATCAATGTTAGATGGTTTCTTAGGGTATAATCAAGTAGAAGTCAGTGAAGTAGACCAACATAAGACTATCTTCACTACACCTTGGGGCACCTTTGCATATCACAGAATGCCCTTTAGTTTGATCAATGTTGGTGCCACCTTCCAGAGAGCAATGGACCTTGCTTTTAGAGATGAAATGGGAAAGTTCATTGTAGTATATCTTGATGACTTGACTATCTTTTCCAAGCATCATCTTGATTATGTGCATCATTTTCAACAAGTGTTGGAATGATGTCGACAGAATGGCATTTCTCTAAATCCCAAGAAGTCAATTTTTGGGGTTACAAAAGGGAAACTTCTCAATCACACTGTATCTTGAGAAGGCATAAAGATTAACTCACAAAGAGTCAAATCCATCCAAGAGCTTACTCTACCCGCTAATAAGATTGTAGTTCACTCTTTCTTTAGAAAGGTGAATTTTCTACGACGGTTCATTCCTGAGTTCACAGAGAAGACCTGCCATATTGTGGACATGATGAAGGGAAAAGCTACTTTTCACTGGATTGAAGAAGGCAAGTCAGCATTTCAAGATATCAAGAAAGCTATCGACCATGCCCTGGTCTTGGTTTTCCTGGATTACACCAAAGACTTCATAATGTACAATTATACTTCTGAACACACACTTTTAGCAATTTTTGTTTAGCAGAACAAAGAAGGTGTGGAATCTCCTATATCATTCATGAGTTTTCCTCTCAAAGCTCATGAATTGAAATACTCAAACATGGACAAGAATGCTTATGTAGTAGTTAAGGCGGTAAAAAACTTCTATTTTTACATCCTAAACTCATGCACTATTGCTCTGGTGCCTGATACAATGGTATAGTCCATTTTAACTCAATAAGAGTTTGGTACCAGAAGGGGCAATTGGATTACTAAAATCTAAGAGTTTGATCTTGTTATCAAACCTACTAAGCTTGTGTGAGGAAGAGGCCTCTACCAATTAATTACTGATAACATACGAGAAGAATAAGAGTATGAAGAAGCAAAAGTTGAAGACACGCCATTCTTTTTGTCACCACTACGAATGAGTGGTATTTGAATATTGCTCATTTTCTTACCTATGGTGAGTGTTTTACTCATATGTATCATAAAAAAAAGAGGATTTTTAAGTTCAAAGATATCAACTTTGTCATGTGGGACAACGGTCTGTATAAGAGGAATCTTAATGGGGTATTCCTTCGTTGCATGGAGAAAGTGCAACAGAACAAACTTTTAAAGTCCTTCCACAATTTAGCTTGTGGAGGATATTTTTTTGCACCTATGACTGCCCATAAGATTCTATGAGCCATGTACTATTGGCTTACTCTATTTCAAGACGCATACAAATGGGTGCGTAGATGTGAACTTTGTCAATAGTTCATTGGAAGACCCAAATTGGTTGCATTACCTCTCAAGCTAGTAGTAATTGAAGAGCCATTTCAGTAATGAGGAATTGATTTCATTGACATTATAAATCTATCCTTGAGTGCTAGATATGATTATGTCCTCACAGCCATAGACTACTTCACCAAGTGGGTGGAAACCATTCCAGTCAAACATGCTACTTCATAAGTAATATGTAATTTTCTTAAGGAAAATATCATTTCCAGGTTTGGGGTCCCAACCAGGATTATAACAGACAATGCAGCCTATTTCTCTTCTCATAAGATTACCCAATTCTACTTTTATTATGGGATTACTGCCACTCTTCTGACTATTTTCTGCAAGGAAAAGGCCAAGCAGAATCAAGCAACAAAAACTTGGTGACCATTATCAGGAAGTTGGTAGATGACAATCAGAGAACCTGGCACAAAGCATTATTTGATGATTTATGGGTAGATAAAATTACACCCAAGAGGGCAATAGGTATGTCACCTTTCCAACTTCTATATGGTCTTAATGTAGAGATACCAATCACCCTAGAATTGCCAGCACTGAAGTTGGCGAAGGCAGTCGAAGATCAAACCTTTAAAAATTCTATTGACAAAAGGATCATGTGCTTGACTGAACTTAATGAGCAATGAACTATAGTGATGAACCAAATTTCTACCCATCAAAGTCTAGTAAAGAAGTTCTTTGACTAGAAAGTGAGGAGTCGTGATTTCCAGATTGGAGATCAAGTTCTGTTATGGGACAAGAGGAGAGAACCAAAAAGAATGCATAAGAAATTTGATTCCTTATGGAGAGGCCCATTTTTTATTCATCAGCTCAATGGTGAAAATAGTTTCATGTTGAAGTATCAAGATGGCATGCCATTTTCTCTACCTCACAGTGGGAAACATCTGAAGCACTTCAACCCTTGAAGTATCAGATAAGAGCATTTGTACATATGTATAGTCTTTAGTTTATTTTGTGTTATTCATTTTCATTTTTTGGCATCTTTTTCTTTTTGGGTAACATGACTCCATAGCCTAATGGCATACATGAAGGCATTGAGATTCTAGATTCTACTCCCTTCGATTATTTTTACAATCAATGGAAGTTTCCCAACTGGAGCCAGCTATTATTCCCAAAAACTGTCACTTATTTTTGTGGACAACATATCAACTATTTTGGTCTTGTAGGCCAAAATAATCTCTTCCTTTTTCAAAAAATATTCTGATCAGACAAGTTCTTCAATTATTCAATCATTTTTAGCTAAAGAACTCACAGGTTCAACGAGTTCAACAGGCGGGCTCTCACAAAGAAACAAGCTCCAAACACTTAGGAATTGCAAGGATGGTTCAACACCGAGGTTCAATCAAAGAATAATCAGTAGGTTTCAAAGAATTGGATTGAACCATTAAACCTTTGAACTTAGAAAGGTTTAAAGTGGTTCAAAGGTTCAAAGGATCAAAAAGAGTTAACTGCTTCAAAGAGTTCAATGAGTTCGAAGACTTTAGCAAGTTTAATGAGTTCAAAGGTTCAACGACTTTGATGGACTCAAAGAAAAGAAGACTTCAAAGAGTGAAGATTGAACTGTTGAACCATTGAATCTTGAACCAAAAGAGTTCAAAGTTTAAAGGTTCAATGAGTTCAGTAAGTTTGACAGACTTAGAAAATCAAAGGATTTGAAGAGTTAAGATTGAACCATTGAACCTTGAACTTTGAAAAGTTCAAAGTTTAAAGGTTCAATGAGTTCAATAGAAAAGGAAAGGATTCAAAAATTTTGAAGCTTCAAAGGATTCAAAGAAAGAGAATGAACCGTTGAACTTTAAATCGAGATGGTTCAAAGTTCAAAGGTTCAAAGGGTTCAAAGAGTTCAAAGTCTAAACAAAAGCTTCGAGTGAATGAAAGAAGCAGAAGTTTCTAGAAAGAAGTTCAACCAGATGGTTCAACAGAAGAAAAAAGAGAGTGAATGTGGCCCTTTACAAAACATTGAATCAATGAACCATTGAACCATTGAACTTTTAAACCAAAAGAGTTCAAAGTTCAAGGTTCAAAGTGGTTTAAGTGACTAAGTGACCAATGACATCCCCGCAGATGTCAAATTCAAGATAATGAGATATTTGTTGATTTTCAAATATGGCATGGACCTTGAGAACAAACTCAGCAAATAGCTAAAGAAGGAGCCGAAGGAGCCAACAGAAAGTGAGAAGATAGCCTGAGAGCTCAGATCACCAAGGAAAGACAAAATGTGGCAAGGAAAGACAAAACTACAAGAAATCTAGAAATATCTGTAGAGAGTTATTTCCAGTAGGTGGAACAGTCCACCAGGTGGACATTAGAGAGCACAAACATTCAAAGGCATAGCCTATTTTTTTGCATTAAATAAAGGCAAATAGACAGTCATGTAAGCATCATAAAGAAGACCAGACAACCCATGCTTACAAGGAGACATTTGAGATGATTCAAAATGCCAAATTCAAGGCCGATGGCCTATTCCAGCATGGCCCTTTCATAGATATTTAAGGCATTCAATTCAACATGGGCCATTTTCATGAAAATAAGCACCCAAGTCTTTTTTGGAATGCTATATATTGTAATCTCTCATTTTGTGTAAAAAAAAGATCTCTCGATTGTCAGAAACGAAGCTCTGTCCAAATAGAAAGGCATTACTAAGACTTTGAGCTCAGATTATTAATCATATTTTGTTAAATGAATGAGAAAGTAAGTGATTTTCTAGACTTTGTGTTGGAATAAATTTGTATCTTTTAGGAAATTGTTCTTATGTCTGTTTCCTAATTGCAGTCTTGTCTATTTAATCAAATAAGTAGAACAAGTGGAAGTAAGTTAGAAGATGTCTTGAAGTCGACTATGGGAGACTTTATGCTCCCATTATTGCCTTCAATTTGTGTCTTGTGTAAAGGATACAAGAGAGACTTTGAGCTCTCTTTATCCTTCGTGATCCTTTACCATATTGCAGTTTTAGGTGCAGACTTTGAGCTGCATTTAATCATACTGTGTTCCTTTATCCCAATCAATATGAGAAATAACTAAAACTTTATGTTTTAGTTTATTTTTTGTAGTTGTTATTTCTACCCTGGGAGAGCCCTACTTTTTGTTGAATATCACTTCTGAAAGAAGAAAAGTGCCCTTAACAGTAATTGCATCAGAATTATCCTCCATTTTGTGGACATCATCTCTGAAAAAAGAGAGATGGATGGTATGATTTCACCCCTGTGTGTATTTTTAGCATATATATAGTATTTTATAGTAGTTTATAGGGAACCTCCCCTTGCTAAGAGGAGAGATTTATCTCTTGGTGATGTGGTAGACCTACACATTTCGCTGTATAAATCTCTTTATGTTGTGGTTGATGCACCTATTTTGCTGTCAGTCAGTTGGTGACAAAATATTCACCCAATAGTTGGGATAAGGCCATCTCCCTCGGTAATTTAGCAAAATAACTAAACACTAGATTCTATATTTCCCTTTAGCATTTAAACAATAAAAAAATGGTTTATAGGGTAAAATAAATTAAAAGTATGAATATTAGGCTTTAAAGGAAAAAACACCACCTTTTAAATGATTAAAATGAGGAAAAAGAGTTTTTGTAGAGCTTATTTTTTAAAAGGAGAATAGAAAATTCTAGAGATTAATAGGAAAAAAATGTTAAAGTTTGGGATTTGAAAGGAAAAAATTAGGGTTTTCCAAATGAAAAAGATAGAGGCATGGTTTAGAGAAAAATAAATAATGATAGAGTGTTTTCAAAAAAAAAAATCCAATAGAATTAAGATTTATAGATATTTTTTCTAATACAATTTTTATAGGGTTTTGTAATAACCCATCCCAAAACTATTTACAAACAATATTCAATCTGAAAATGTATTTTAAATTCAACTTTCAACACACCCAAATTTTCCCTACACTAATTGATCTTGAGAATGATAATTTTAACACAAATACAATGGGAAACTTAATTAAATTTAAAATATTGATAAATAATATAAAATATTAGTATTGGTACAACCTCATGTTGTTCTATATCATAAATTTTATATATTTAGTCACAAACACAAATTTGCATAGCAAATTAGTAATTTCACTTTACCCGATTTCATCGAAAGTCATAGAAATGACAGATTATGAATTCTAGATTATATTAATGATATATCTAGTGAAATTATATAAAAAAGGGATTATTTTACATTAATAACAATAGAATAAACAATTGAAACAAATATAAACTCACCAAACTAGAATCTACTCAAATTACACATTCCAAAACATGTAAACATACACACCAACTGAATATAGGAATCTGAAAATCCGTGAAGGGCCGATGCAATTTATGTATGAGATTATCCTCATGAAATCAAAAGGGTTTCATCCTATGATCTCCAATAATCAAAGAGGGTTCATCCTTGAATCTTGTAGCTGAAGCACAAGTGCAAAAACCATAAAGAAATTATTAATTTTGAGAATAAACAATTGAAACAAATATAAACTCACCAAACTAGAATCTACTCAAATTACACATTCCAAAACATGTAAACATACACACCAACTGAATATAGGAATCTGAAAATCCGTGAAGCTCCAATGCAATTTATGTATGAGATTATCCTCATGAAATCAAAAGGGTTTCATCCTATGATCTCCAATAATCAAAGAGGGTTCATCCTCGAATCTTGTAGCTGAAGCACAAGTGCAAAAACCATAAAGAAATTATTAATTTTGAGAGGTTGCATTTCTTAAATAAAAGTTAGGGCACAAATCCCAATGTCTTAAAATGCCACAATTATAAACTTTAGATATATTAAATCTAACATGGTAATAAAAATTGTATGTATTCTATCTCTAGGAATGGCTAATAGAAACTTTCCACATTCACCATCCAAAATAAACCTCCTAACTACGGTCATAGTTTTCATCTTATTCCACTTGCCATAATTCACTTAGCTCCTACTTTTTCCTTCTTTGGTTTTTATTCTCAAACTTTCCCAGATTTGATCCACTTAAACAAGAATAACGAGTTTCCTTAGAACTCATCATTGTCCTCTCTTAAAAAGCCACACCTCACTTGGTAAGTTTCCCTTAGGACTCATCATGATCTTCACTTAGAAACCCAAGCCCCACTTGGCTAAAATATTTAATAATAATATTTTATTAATTGCTTGGACCTTATTAAGAAATGATGAATATTGAGACCAAATAATCAAAATTTAAGTAAATTATTTTCCTTTCTTTTTCTCGCAACCCAAAGATAGTATTGGAATGGGCATTTCGTTTATAAAAATGGATTAATTAAAAAATTGACATAATAGTCCACCTTTCCAAAAATATTTCGACAAAAATTGCAAACTATGATTCTTAACAACCATTGTGCCCATGTGATGAATTAAAATATAATGCCCATGTAATTTGAATCTTGTAGCTATCAATTGAGTCAACTCCTACCAAAGAGCACTAAAAAATGTACCTTCCCTGACATCTAAAACATCCTCATACAATTCATGTAATGTGATCATTTTTTTCAAAAATAAATTGATCTCATGAGAATAAATATCAAATAAATGTGCATGACTCATAACATCATAAATGTAAACCTTCAAAATATCTATGATGTGATGCATGATTATAATTTTTCATCTTTGACTTGGATCCAATAATGAAAAATTAGATGTACTAACTCTTCTATTTTGAATGTTACCAGAATCCCAAATCAATATCAAGAACTATTCACCATGATTTTACTACATCACTCTGATAGGGCTAGGTGTTGGGATCTTTTCTTGGATCTTAATGCAATCCTCTTGTTGAAATTTTGCCTTTGAAAATTGGAACTCAAATGTTTCTATTGCTAAAACTTATCCACCTTATCGATGCTTCAACCTGGTACATAGATTATTTATCATTTTTCCTTCTATCTTTTTTTGAACCTAATAAGTTATAGCAACACTCTTGTTACTAATATCAGTATCAATCAAATGTCTCCCAAACTCTCCTAGAAGAGTACAAGTTGTATAACTTATGTAAGGCCTATATACCAAATATTGTATAAATTTCTCTAGAGCATGCATTATAGCCAACATTTATTTACCTTATATAGATAGTCCTCTATCATAATCTTTCAATTTTTTTCTATTGAAATCTATGGGATGTCCTCTTTGAGATAGGACAGCTCCAACTCTAACATATGAAGCATCACACTCTACAACAAAAGGGAGTGAAAATATGGAATAGCTAAAACTATACACGAACTTATTACCTCCATTATCTTCTCAAAAGTATCTTTTGTTTATTCTATCCACTTAAATGCTCCCTTATTTTTCAAATTAGTAAGAGAAGCTCCTAGCTGAGAAAACACCTTAACAAACCTCCTATAATAACTACACAATCCAAAGAAACCTCTAAGTTGTGTTAGATTGGTAGGAGGTGGCCAATCTAGAATGGCTTGGATATTTTATTGATGCACTTGAACCCATTTATCACTAATAACATGACCCAAGTATATGATTTTAGTCAATCCAAAGTCACATTTGGATATTTTAGCAAAGAAATATTATTCTTCAAGAATATCCAAAATTATATCCAAATGATTAAGATGCTCTTCCAAACTTTTGTTGTAAATCAAAATATCATTAAATAAGACTAAAATAGAATTCTTTAAATGATTACTATACACATTACTCATATAGGATTGGAATGTGGTTTGTGCATTGCTGAGTCCAAATGGCATAACCAAGAACTCAAAGTGTCCATAGTGACACCAAAAAGCAATCTTCTGAATATCATCTTCTCTCATGGGTATTTGACGATACCCATACTTCAAATTGATCTTTGAAGAATAAACAACACCATGTATCTCATAAATAAACTCATATATCTTATGTAATAGGTATTTTTTATTGATAGTATTCTTATTCAATGCTTTTTAATCTATACAAATCTGCATAGTACCATCTTTCTTCTTTACTAGCACCATAGAAGATGCAAAAGGACTAGAACTGGGTCTGATGTACCCCATATCCAGAAGTTATTTTATTGATTTTTTAATTTCCTCTCTGTACATTCTAGGATGGTGGTATGGAGTGGTCATGATAGGCTTTGACCCTAATTCCAACTCTATAATATGCTAAAATCCCCTTTCTGGAGGTAATCTTGGAGGCATTTCATTAAAAACCACAATATGATTTTTCAAGATCTCATGTATATCAATATGAATTAAATAATTATTACCCCTTGAGGTTTATTTTGAAATTACCAAATAACTTTCCACCCATGCAACTCATATTTTCCAAAAAATCCTTTATATCCTTCTTGTAACCACTTGTGGAGCTCCATTTGTTATTCCCTTTAGAACTACATCCTTCCCATCATATTTAAACATGAGTTCCATAGTTTGATGATTTTTTAAATACTCCCCCAAATAATAGAGCCACTGTACACCCATAACCATATCAATATCACCTAAACCAACAACATAAAAATCATCACAAACCTTATGGTCTCCAAAGGCTATGTCAAGATTTTGAATCTTCTTCTTGCATAGTATATTATATCCATCAGCTAGAATTACATTGCAGCGTTCAAACTCATATGCTTTAAGTCTTATTATTTTTACCAATCCTTCATCAATAATATTTTGGGTAGCCACACTATCAATAAGCACAGTAACTCTTTGTCTAACAAGGAGCCACTATACACCCATAACCATATCAATATCACCTAAACCAACAACATAAAAATCATCACAAACCTTACGGTCTCCAAAGGCTATGTCAATATTTTGATTCTTCTTCTTGCATAGTATATTATATCCATCAGCTAGAATGACATTGCAGTGTTCAAACTCATATGCTTTAAGTCTTATTATTTTTACCAATCCTTCATCAATAAAATTTTGGGTAGCCACACTATCAATAAACACAGTAACTTTTTGTCCAACAAGATCTCCACAAACTCTGAAAGGATGGTATCTATCTCCTCCTACGAGGGATACAAGTGTGCCACCATTATCTTCTTATTTGTATTCCTCTTTATGGGGAGGATATTTTGGATCATAAAACTCTTTTTATAATCTAAATCTGAGTATTTATCTGATACAACCTCAATATAATGTGTTTTCCCTTTTTTGAGGCATCTATGTCTTGGAGTCCATGGTTCCTTGCAAGAAAAACAAAGTTTCCTTTCAACAACAGGATCCACTTCAAATTTTGATAATAAGTGTGTCAAATAAACACTTGTATCCCATATTCTTAAACATATTTGAACTCTTTAATCATTATTATGGTACTTCCCATAATGACAATATTTTTGCAATAATAAAGTGTCAAACATGAAATCTCCATTAGTATTATTACTCTCATGCCATAAGCTATAATCATGAAGATAATCAACTTGCTCACTATTAGTTATTGATCTAAAAGTTTTTGCAAGTTGAAAACCAACATTATTATCCTATGAGGAAATTTTACTCATGTTCGAGAACTCTTCCTCATAAACTACTTGATTCAAGACATTCCTTTTATTTTCATAGGAATGTTCTAGATGTATGTCTTCCTTTGTTGATACCACAACACCATCAATCTGCTTACACAATATATTTTCCTCACTTTCAAGTGTAAAAATATCCTCAAAATCACCCTTATGTCACATGGATTCAATATTTTGATGATTGATGTCTGAGTTCTGAACAAGAACAACTTTCTCATTTATGTATTCAACAAGTGATACTTTATCCTTGACTTCATTAAGATGATTATTTTTTTGATCTATAATCTCAGAAGTCATTTTTTTGTCAAATTTCATACCTACTAACTGCATGTCAAATTCATCCACATTTTTCTCCTTTCACATGCTTGAAAATAAGAGTTTTCTTTATGATCCACTGTCATCATAGCTTCCATAACCTTATGTGGTCTGGATGTATCCACACCTCTTTTGGTTCTATGGTCTTCTTTTATGGGTATTTTGATTATTTTTTTAGCTTCACCTCTTCTTTTTGAGATGTTTTAGCTAGAACTGGGTTTTTCTTTTAATATAATCTGGGCTCTTGCATCATATCAACTTTGGATCTCCTCATAGTCATGTAATTTGTTAATGTTATGCCCTCTTAGATCTCAATTAGGAGTGCTCTATATTCTACATAACAATGAGAGATGTCCTCTTAAAATTTGATTTCTTCTTCTAGACTCACTTATTCTCTTCAAATTAAATTGGGATTTATAGGTCTATTAACAAATCCAACTCCTGAATTCTAAGATTCCACTTTCTTGCCCTTTCCTTTGTCATTATCGTTTGCTCTTGAGGTACTGGCTTCTCCATTGTTATTGTTATTATTAGGACTATTTTAATTATTTTAAATTAACTATAACATATATCTAAACATTTTTGTGAGACAATTTTTCCCTTAAATCATCTCATGAAACTTTCTTACTATATTTGCCATTATCTCTTCTTGTTATAATTTATTTTGATCTCTTCTCAAGTATCTAATTTCCCTATTACTCGGAAATATCAAACATCAAAATAACCTACAGGATGGAAAGATCATAGCTATGATACCATTATAATAACCCTCCCAAAATTATTATTAAACAATATTTAATCTTAAAATGTATTTTTAATTCAACTTTCAACACACCCAAATTTTCCCTACACTGATTGATCTCGAGAATGGCAATTTTAACACAAGCAATGGAAAACTTACTTAATATTAAAATATTAATAAATAATATAAAATATAATTATTGGCATGGCAACATGATATTATATATCATAAATTTTCTTTATTTAATCATAAACACAAATATGCATACCAAACTATCAATTTCACTTTACCTGATTTCACCTAAAGGCATAGAAATGATAAATTATGAACTCCAACATGTATTAATGATATATCTATTGAAATTACAGAAAAGAGAGGATTTTTTATAATAATAATAGTATCAATAAATAAATAAAACAAATATATACTCACCACACTAAAATTTACTCAAACTACACCCTCTAAAATATGCAGACATACACACCAACTAAATACGGGGATCTGCACATTTGTGTAGCTCCAATGTAATCTCTATATGAGATTACCCTCATGAAATCAAAATGGTTTCATCCAAAAAAAAATATATCTAAAGCACAAGTTCAACAAGTATAAATAAATTATTATTTTTTCTAAAATATCCCCAACCAAAGAGGTTGCTTATCTTAAATAAAAGTTGGGGCACAAATCCCAATGTCCCAAATGGTCACAAGTAGTAACTTTACATATCCTAACTCTGACATGGGTAATATACATTTATTTTATTCTATCTCTAGGCCTGGGTAATATAAACTTTCCATATTCACTGTCCAAAATAGACCTGCTAATTACGATCATAGTTTCCATCTTATTCCACTTGCCATAATTCACTTAGCTCTTGTTTTTTCCTTCTTTGGTTTCTATTCTTAAACTTTCCCAAGTTTGATCCACTTAAATAATAATAGCAAGTTTCCTTGGAACTCATTATCATCCTCTCTTATAAATCCACAACCCAATTGGTAAGTTTCCCTTAGGTTTTCATCATGATCTTCATTTAGAAATCCAAGCCCCACTTGGCTAAAATATTTAACAATAATATTTTATTAATTACTTGGCCCTTATTAAGAACTTGTGAATATTTGGGACAAAATAATTAAAATTTAAATAAACTATTTTTCTTTCTTCTTCCTGTAACCCAAGGATAGTATTGGAATGAGCATTTTGTTTATAAAAATAAATTCATTGAAAAAGAGGAGATGACAAGTTTTTATGGGAAAAATAAGGTTTTGTAAATGAGAAAAATAGAGGTTGAGTTTAGAGGGAAAATAAAAATTGTAAGGTGTTTCCACATAAAAATTGATGTGTGTTAGGATTTATATAAGTTTTTTTAATATGTGGTTTATAAAAAAATATAGATTATTAAAATTTGCATACATTAAAATGATGAATTTTATGTAAATGCCACAATATGAAGATAAATCCCTTTTTATTGTCACAAATGTTGATCCGCCTCAGTGAGAATTTTGCTTCGTTAACCAAGAGTACATTAGGCAAATAAATGGTGTATATTAGGAAAAAAATAAAAAATAGGAGATGGGAAAAGAACACAAAAAAATACTTTGAAAAATAATAAACAACCTTATATTCATTTATGGAAATGAAAATAAATATTGAAGGTTTTTGTTAGTGTATTTAATAACTCATACACTTTAGTATAGTTTAAGATGCATTTGTATTATTTAATTATATTTTATAATATAAATTAATTATGTCACTTATCCATAATTTATTATTAGAGTAGATTATAAATTACATATTTACTCTATTAAATTTTTTTAATTATAGAATCCACCTTTTACAACCACCTTACCAGAAAAAATCTTTCTTTTCTCAGACTAAAACTTGACGTGATGTCACCTACACACTATTTAAATTCACACAATGACATAAATCCATTTAATCTTGATAGTCTTCTCAATATTCCATTTGAAATCATTATCAAAGACATGTTGAACTAGTTTTAGGCTTATAATAAGGCCTTTTTCAGGCCCTTACTCACTTAACAATGCTACCAATGTCAGTAATAATATTGTAAATAACTATGCTATAAATTCGTTACTCTCTATTTTGAAAAAGACAATACGATATAATTGTTTATACCAAATAAGCAAGTATAATCAATAAACTTATGGTCATATAGCATTAAAATAATGTGAACACAACCGTTCAAAGGCTTGATTATCAAAACATATCCACCATTTATGATTTTTTTCTAGATGATATAACTTTAAATTTGAGTTTGTTTACTTTCCCAATTTTAATGATATTGACTCTTGATTTTTATAAATATTATTTATACTTGGATTACAAGGGAGTACCAATAAGGTATATATAACTATTTTTATTTAAGTAAAAACCCATGTTTCAATATATGTTCAAGAGCATGCCAATGATTAAGCAAGTTTTTGACCTATGACATAGTTTATACTTATTCTTATAGACTATATGTACAAGTATAGGCATCTGTCACAATCAACATGGACTTCCTTATTTTTATCAATACATGTTTCAACCCAGATCAAGCTACATGAGAACTATTAATAAATATATATTACCATTTATCAAAATTCACAAGCATATATGGGTGTGTCCACAATAGTACAATGTATCACAAGTTATTATTTCCAATTAATCATAATCAATCCAATATGTAGACAGCTAAAACTAGCCACAACTAGCCTTCAACCAAACTTTAGATCGATTCCTACCAACCACTATAAATTAAGCCTAAGAATCATTGAACATCCCAAATTTATTTGCACATCATTCATTGAATCCTAGAATCATATTGAGGCATCCCTAATTAGGGTATCCTATCATATGCAATAATAACCTTCACAGATTCATCCCTAATCACCTTGCAACATCGCAATAGTTCATTTGGCCTATGGACCTATTAAGTGGGGCACATGAACAAATATCAAATCTTGAAAGAGCTAAATGGCTAATCAAAATTAATTAACAAGCTAAACCAAATTAAATGCATAGTTAAATTATCCATTTGTAATTAGTGAATATCATAAAAATAAAATTCAAATATCCTAGCCTTTCATCATGACATTTGTGAGTTGTCAAGCTCTCTAGAAATATCCTAAAATATCTCATTTTGGAGACCCATGCCTATTCACTGCAAATCAAAATTAATTGATAACTATTAACTCTATTGAGGTTAGTCCTGACTTAGTTAGGTTAGGTTTGAACTCATTCCATGTTTAAACTCCACCTTAACTCACCTTATTTTGGGGTTAAATCCATTTTATATAAATACAATGCCTTGCCTATTGAATTTTAAGCTATTTTGGTGCAAAGTTATCAATGCATAAATGACTTGAAAATGCAAAAATGCCTAGCAAGTAAGGTTATAATTCCAAAATACTAAGCCAAGACACAACACAAGCCATGGTTCTAAGGAGATAAGGAGCTACACAACCTTCATTTCCAAAGACTCTTTGATGCACAAGCCAAGCAAGCCACTTAACAAAGCATTTGGAGCTCTCAAGGAAGGTAAAGGATTCATTTTCATTTACATTTTAGTTGTGATTTCATTTGTATTTTTTTACTAAGCTCACCCCTAAGATCTAGGCTTGAAGTTTAAGTGTTAGTGTGTTCATTGAAATTTGTATTACTTGAACTAACATGTTACTAACCTCCCTTCTTGGATTCCTATGATCAAAAATGGCACACCCAATGGGACACTCAAGCATCCCATGCAACAAAGGAGACTAATATGAAGATGTTACTTTTGTTATTGAAGGCTTAAGAATCTTAAAAATCTAAGTTTTAACTTTATTTTTTCATATTCTATATTTTATTTATACACAATTTTACAAGAGATGGATATTGGTTTAACAGAATCGACATCGATCCTACCAAAACTAATGTCGATCAATTCAGGACCAACATTGACCTCTATGTGTAAAATAGAGCATGGAGAAAATGCATTTAAAACAATCTTTCATGGAGTTTCTAGTTGGGTTTTTTTTTTTTTCCTAAAGGCATGAATATCATTTAGCTAACCCTTTGATTGCAGGATATGTTGTTATTTGTCAGTTTTAAACTCATAGGCTAATAATCTTTTTTGTCAAAACTATACTATTAGTTTTCAATGTTTTTGAAAGATCAACATCGATCATCATCGATCGATGCCATTTACCACTATACTAATCAACCTCAGTCCCTTCTAGACTAATGTCAATCTCTATGGTAAGAAAATAGGGATAAACCCGATAGTTGAATTTGACAAATGTTTTGCTCATTCATAAAAGTGCTTCAAGGCAAGCAAAAACTCTCTAAAAATTGTAGGACCTCAGCTAGAAAAGGGCATAAATTTTAAAGTGTTTAAGTCTTGAACATTTCATTTTGGTGCCTAAAAAGAATATAGTTATTTTTATGCTTAGTTGTTTTGTGCAAGTTTTCAACTAATGCTAAGGGTCAAAACAACTTCACTACACATTTCATTTTTGGTAAATTAAAATGAACTTTCTCAACTTAGTTACATGATTTTGAGAATGTTTATTTTATTTCTTGTTTATTTGGAGTTGTTTATTTTCATAAACCAATTGTTGTGTGTAAGTTCTCCCCTGTCCCCTTAAGGAAACTTGGGTGACCAAAATCACTCTTTCTTTGAATTTGTGCCCTATCCAAAGGCATGAAAAGAATATCATTAAAGTTCTCCTCAATTCCATATTGTTTGGGTGATCTAAATGTGACCTTAAAGTCTTTTCACTAGTCATTTATTTTTATGTAATTTGGCTTGTGAGCGAGAGTTTATAGCCTTCTCATGAGTTATCTAAGGGTGTGTTGGCATGGGGTTTCATCTCCAAACATCGTACCAATCCCACTCCATGGTGGGGTATATAAATTAGAACATAAATACTATGATTTCTAGGGGGATGAGTGGTAGCCTCTCCAATCATAATGAAAAATCAAGTCAGGTTTGGCTAACTAGGGGATTCCACTAAGAAGTACATAGATGGAATTACTATGCAAAGGAATTGACCCTTACATAGTAATTTAGTTGGTATGAACTCAATTTATGTGATTGCATCTCTATTATTAACCACACTTAAGACCATCTAGATGCATGAAACCTATAGTTTTAGAACAACCCCACTTATCATAGAAATACTATTGATGTTGGGCGAGTAGCCTGAAGTTCCATGTTATCATATAATCTCTTGAGAGAAGGGGGTGTAAAACCCCTACTTATTCATGCACTTTTATTTTTGTATTAACACTTAAAATACTCTCAAGAGCATGTATGGATTTAGATATTACTACACAACCTTATAAATTTTAGGATCTAAGATGTTACATTTAGATGTTTATGTCATTTTATCCTTTATTGCAAGGTTTTTGAGTCCAAAATATTCTATTTTGTTTGTCTCCTCATGTCAAAACAAGTCTTGTCTTGTATATCACTCCATATTTTGAGGAGGCATTATGCAATCCATTTGACACCATGCCCTTGCCTTAGTCTTTTGACAAATCTTTATGTGTGTGTCACTTGATTAAAAAGGGTAATATTATGCTACCCAATTTATTTCAAGTTTTATGCCTTGAAGTCTTGAAACTAACCATCGATCATATCTTTAGAGCTTGATAACCTCATTATGCTTCTCGATTCATTTCATCGACTTAGTTGCCTTATGTCAAATTCTAATTTTGAAACCAAATCACGTGTAACTTTGGGATTTTCTACCTAGTGCCATTATGCCATTCATGTTTGTTTAGCTTGTTATTTGACCAAAGAAGCCTAGTTTCCTAAGTTGATTTTTTAACATTGACAAGTTCAAATTCAAAGATTGATTGATTTTTGCTTATGCCTTATGTAATTTGGGCTTAGCCATTGATATTTCTCTTTTGGGTTGTGTAACTTAGGTTAATTATTTACCTAATTTGAAAAACTATTATTTGTGCCTTTATTTGGGAGAAATAGCCTACCTTCCATATGCCTTTTGTTTCATGCCTTATGCCAATTGACCAAGTTTATGTTTGATTCCATATGCCTAGTCTATGCCAAATTGATTCAAATCTATTAAATTTAATATTTCACCTTGTTTTTAAGTCTAGATTTTGTGCTTGTTTTGCCAAAAGGCCTAGCAAATGCTTGTTTTGAGCCTAGATTTTAATGCCACGTTTGGCCAAAAGACCTAGCAACTTTTTTTCTTAAGATTAAGACTTGTTTGGAACACTTTATACCTAGAGTTTGGCATGCTAATTTTTATTTATTCACTTGATCTTTTGTGTGAGACATTTGATGTTAAACTGTTTTATACCCAGTTTTAGCACAATCCATTTTGGAGATATAACTCCCCTAGACCAAGTTAGACCAAGTTTAAACCATTTGTCCTTTGGACATTATTTTTCATAGTTTGTATAACTTTAGGACTTTTTATAGAATGTTTATCATTGATGTGGATATGTCTTGCTAAACTTATGGGGGAGTCATATATGATCCAAGATATGATAGAATCGCTACACAAATTAACTTTGTTCGAGACCCCTATTGTGAAGAAGTTGTCTATGAGATTGATTCTCATCCTCCTTACAATCCTCAAGCACGATATTTGGTGACACCTTATTTGGGTTGATTGACGTATGATGCTCACCATTTCATGACCACCCATTCCCCCACCTATACCATTAGCCCTCCTTTAGACTGCACGAGCCACCAAGCTCCATATCATCTAAGGATTTTTATACTAGGCCCTCATCTTTTGGATTGTGCTAGTAACCAAGCTCCATAATGCCTAACCATTTATATACTAGGTCCTCGTCCTTTAGTTTGTGCAATAAATCAAGCTCTACAACACCCTATCATTACCATTCTAAGACCTTGTCCTTTGGCTTGTGAAAGCAACCAAGCTTTGTAATGCCCTACCATTTATATACCAGGACCTCATCTTTTGACTTGTACAAACAACCAAGCTTTGTAATTCCCTACCATTTATATACCAGGACCTCATCCTTTAACTTATACAAGCAACCAATCTTTACAATGCCATACCATTTCTATATTAGGACCTTGTCCTTTGGCTTGTATAAGAAAATAAGCTTCATAACACCCTACTATTTCTATCCCAAGACCTCATCCTTTGACTTGTTCAAGTAACCAAGTTTTGCAACTCCCTACCATTACCATTACAAACCATTACATGTATGGTAACTCATTGTCCAAACAAAGTTGTCCAATCACAACTTGATGGGTCATAGTTACCATCCTAGGCCATAAACCAACCTTTGTTAAGCCTATCATTATCTAAACATCAGCCATTATTCATTTGTTTCCAACCAGTCCCCACTTTATAAAACCCTTGCTAATTTTCCAACCCAAACTGAGCCAATCAATACCTCTCTAATCAATCCAATCATTTGAAGACCAAGATATGTTCAAAATTAGTATTTTACAATTGAATGCAAACCAAGGCCAAGAGAACCAACCAATCGATGATGTTTTTATTGAACCAACCATTTGTGATGACTCAACCTGTGATGAATCACATTTTAATCTTATACCCATTATCGAGGTGTCTCACTCTAATAAGCCAGTCTTTATTGAGTCGCTTCTTAATGATTATAACTACCTTTAGAAAAATCATTATCTCAATCATATGCTTATTTTTAAAGATCCTCCCTTTGACAAAATAGTCTCTATGGAGTTGCCTCTTGACCTTTTTCCCATCATTGAGGAGTCTCACTTTGTCAAACCAGTCTTTGTGTAGCCCACTATGCCATCACAGGTCATTATTTGTCTAATACCAAATGTTCAATAAGATATTGATGTAGCATCATCCACACCAGATGAAGAAGCAACATTTAAGTTAGGTTCTATTTTTGAACCAATATCATATTTAGCATCAAAAGTAGAATTAATGTTAGTCACTACTTTGGATTTAGAGTCTATTGAGTTAGAATCAGCTTTAGAATTAGAATATGTTCATGGTTGTTATAACATTGGCTATGCATGCCTCATAGATCACTTTGAATATAATTGTGATCCTTCCATGGTATTTAAGGATGATTAATTTAGCTTCAACACAATTTATCTTGGTATCTTCTATGAGGATTGTGTAGCCTCTTTCCATTCCATTACCATTACACATGTCATTGCCACCAACCAACCTAGCCATTATATTGACCTTCCACCTCCTACAAGTGCCGATTAGGACTGATAGAACCATACCTTGTTGAAATACATCCATGGTAACATATCTGTTGTAGAATATCAATGGGGTGAAGACCAAATTCATGTAAAAAAAGAACAATCTCCTAACAAAACCTTTCTGAAGGTGATAGGGGATGATCAAAGTTCAAACTCAGCATCTTCTAATGAAACCTTTTCAAAGGCGCTAGAAGATAATCAAAGCCAAAGGTCAATATTCCTTAGTGAAGCCTTCTCAAAGGTGTTATGGGATAATCAAGACAACGTCATTAGTGAAAACCTATTTGAGGCCAATAACTAAGCACAATAATTCTTCATTGCTTGATGAAGGAATTATTCAATTTGAAATCAATATAGCTTCTACTCGACAACATAATCAGGTGGTATCTACTTTCGGTCCCAAATAACAAAAACATTTGGTGTTCCTATCAAGAGCATATTCAGAAGTCTTTAGCCCCACCACATCCAAAGTTATGTTGAATCCAGAATCAAAAACATTGTGTGTGCCTAAACATCTTGATCTTGATTTATTGTCCAACCATTATACATTCCATTATCAGCCACCTTTTCATTACCAAATCAGACCTATCATCCATTATTTATCCATATTTACCATCCTTGGCCACACTTTCCTTTATAGAAGTTACAAAGATACCTTGTCTCAATGTTTGGAGGAAATAGAATCAACAACCAATAAAGATCATAAAAATATTTTTTAAATCCAAATTTGTAGCTAGTTCTTGATAGAGCAGCTATTCAAAAGAGGTGTGGGCTAGCAATCTACACGATTGATTATTCTAGTTGTATCATTTGTTGATCAGGACGTGCATCTCCACATCATCAAGAGTAACATAATCATTTACCTTGGCCAAAAAAATTTACCTTACTATTTTTATTTACCATTTACCTTGTCATTTTCATTTTCCATTCCTCTTGTTGTTATTTCATACCCTACCATTTACTTTGCCTTATCACTTAGGGGAAACCCTCTTGCCATTATATCCAATTACCATCCTATCATCTTCCTTATGCCATACCATATGTTGTTATATCGTGTCATCCTTTTTATTACTGACCAAAGCCTATTTTTAGTCACCCTACCCAACCCTTTTGATCTTGGTTCCTTTGGTTCTCCTTGTACTTTCTATGATGGGATTCTAATCCAGTTTCAGCAATTTTTGAATTTTGTGATTAAATGGCAGTCTATGAAAGTAGTATGATAGTGGATCTAGTAAGTTATTATTCATTCACATTTAATTGGTGCTATTGATTATAATCACCTATGGGAAAATTAGTAGTCCACCTTGTGTTACTAATTATAACTACCTATGGGTAAATTAGTACCATAAATATATGTCATTATTTCCTAAGTATAACTGCCTATGGACAAATTATAAACAACACCTTTACCATGCATTACCCCATCACATTGTCATTAATATTCTTATTTTCCTGGCCATTTCCCTCAATTTGAGAACTTATTGTTATCAGGTTAGATCTCACCACCTTTTGTGTTAGTAGAACTACTGTGACTTGAGGTTCTAATAGGATTATGTAGGTCATGTTTGATTCACATTGCGGTCAAATCAGTCCCCCTTTTCATAGGCTCTCATCATTTTATGAGCAACCTAAGACAATGCTCTCACAATTTTTTGAGCAACCTAAGCAAATGCTCTCTTCATTTTTCAAGTGGTATCTTGTCAATCTCTAATGATTTAAGATATCTCAAAATTATAAAAACAATCAAATTTTTCAAATTCAAAAAGCATTTGTCCTGTCTAAGCCTAGTTAGTCATCCTCAATCTGACCTACTAGGGTAAATTCATTATTAGGATGCTTTATTTTGCTTTTAATTTTAGTCTTTTTGTGTGTTTGGTTGCTTATTTTTTTATTTGTTTGCTTCCATATTTGTTTTCTTTTAGTATCATGCCTCAACTCAATCTATACGTGTTCATTGGGTGATTCTTTGTTCATTATTCTTGAGTCTACCCATATTCATAGTTAACATTGTCATCATGGTTTTTATCATTGGTGTATTGTTTTCAATTTATTATTGGATTGGGATTCAGTCTTTATGCATATTTTGGCTAAGTTCTCATGATGTTTTCTATTGTGATGCATATCATCTCATGCTATAGTAAAAATTAGCTCAAGAAGTCTTAAAAGCAATAGAGTCACATAAGTTTATCCTTGGTAACCTTGGCAAATTCTCCCACCCTATTTGCTTAAATCAACCCATTAACTATTCTAGTTATATCAATGTCGATCAAGATGAGCATCTCCACATTGACAGGTATAATTGAATCATTCTTATTGATCAATTATTTATTTTTCTATTCATCTCTTTCATCACTTTGTGCATCCTCATGTACCTGGTTATTTTTTGCTTCTTTATTCATTAGACCATCGCATCTACATTTGCACCCACTCATCTTTAATCTGTGCAATGGGTTATATCCTTGAGTTATGCTTGTCAATCTACCCTACTTGGACACAATAAAATATCATTTTTTAATCTAGGTCATATTAATGATTATAACCACTTATGGGCAAATAATTATTTAGACTCATCATCCCTAATTGGGGCATATAGCATTGCCATTGATTATAACCACCTTTGGAAAATTAGTGTCTCAACCTTTGTTACTGATTATAATTGCCTTTGGGCAAATTGGTATTTTTTAAATCAATATGTGTAAGCATTATATCAATTGTATTAATCTCACCCATGGATTAATTTCATTATTCTTCTTGCTTCTTTTTTAGGGACCATCCATCAATCATATGTGTCAGCCACTCCCTCGAGGACGCATCATTATAGGCTTCCCAAACATTGGTTAGAGCTTTTTCTTCAATCATTATCTTCTTTTTAGCATGTTTCATTATTTGAGAAGACATTATTGTGCTTAAAACTTGCAACATATTCCCAAATAGTAAAAAACTATAGACACCTAAAATTGGCCACAATTAGCATTTGATCAGACTTTAGATCGATTCCTACCAACCATTATAAATTAAGCCTAGGAATCATTGACCCTCCCAAATTTGCTTGTGCATCATTTATCAAAGCCTAGAATCATGTTGAGGCATCTGTAATTGGGGTGTCATATCTTATGCAACCATAACCTCATACATATTCATCCATAATCATCTTGAGACATCATAACAATTAATTTGGCCTATGGACCTACTAAGTAGAACACATGAACAAATATCAAATCTTGAAAGGGCTAAATGGCTAATCAGAATTAATTAACAAGCTAAACCAAATTAAATTCCTAGTTTAATAATCCATTTTTAATTAGTGAATATCATAAAAAAGAAATTCAAAAATTTAAATATCCTAGCCTTTCATCATGACCTTTGTGAGTTGTCGAGCTCTTTGTAAATATTCTAAAATATCTCATTTTGGAGACCCATGCCTATTCATTGCAAATCATGATTAATTGACAACTATTAACTCTATTAGGGTTAGTCTTGACTCACTTAGGTTAGGTTTGAACTCATTCCATGTTTAAACTCCACCTTAACTCACTTTGGGTTGGGGTTAAATCTATTTGATATAAATATAATACCTTACCTATTGAATTTTAATCTATTTTGGTGAAAAGTTATCATGCACGAATGACTTTAACAGCTTTGAGAGGAGTAGTGGTATAATGCAAAAATTCTTAGCAACTAAGTTTATAATGCCAAAATCTTGAGCCAAGCCACAACACAAGCCATGGTTCCAAGGAGAAACGGAGCTACATAAACTCCATTGCCAAAGACTTTTTGATGCACAAGCCAAGAAATATACTTAAAAAAGAAGTTGGAGCTCTCAATTAAGGTAAAGGATTCATTTACATTTACATTTTCATTGTGCTTTCTTTTTTATTTTGTTACTAAACTCACCCCTAAGATCTAGGCTTGGAGTGTAAGTGTTAGTGTGTTTATTAAAGTTTTGATTGATTGAACTAACATGTTACTAACCTCCCTTCTTATATTCCTATGATCAAAATCAACATGGACTTCCTTATTGTTCTCACTACATGTTTCAACCCAAATCAGGCTACACGATAATTATTAATAAATATATACTACCATATTCCAAAACTCACAAGCATATATGGGTGTGTCTAGAGTAGTACAATGTAGCACAAGTTTTATTTCTAATTAATCATAATCAATCCAATGGAACCATGTATATTACTATTAAGCATGGTCTATAGGGATCATAGTATCCATACAATAATGATTATTGAATAACATATTACTTAAGAATTCTCATACAATAACACTCAATATGAGCTCAACCAACTTCATAGATTATTGTAAAAGGTTGAATCATTTATTCATAGACCTTATAGTGATTCACCAAACCTTAATCAATCCACTTGAACTAAATTTGAATTAGTTTATGTGATCCCAAGTAAAATTTTGGATGGTGAAAATAGTAAACCCAAGAGTCGTACTTCAATCATTTTCAATATACCCATATTATTTTAGGGGAAACAAGGTAGATAATGTATAATAGTATATTTCTAAAGGAAAGTAGTATAATCCCCTTATCTAATCACACAAAGCCATAGTAGGGACTAGATGTAAGCAATCACCTTGTCAAGGTATTTATGTTAACTTTAATAATCTCTTAATCATTCACATATTCAATTACTTATATCAGAGTGTACAAGTAATAGTATTTATGTTCAGTTTATCAAGGCATAACAAATCTTATATAATTTATTCCTAATTAGTATTAGGTTCCAATATATATACTATGTTTATAAATTTATACCTTATACAATACTTATAAGTCAATAAAAACAAGTTCTAAGCATATTTACATCATTTTGATCACCTATGTTGTCTGAGATTTTAGGTATGCCAACACTAGTGAGATATTGGACTAAAACATGGTTGTAACCCATCTAAATATATGTATCATTCCTTCTTATATCATCCTAATGAGACCTTATCTCCAAGGACTACCATATTCTGAGCTTTAGATACTGCATTAACCCTTTGTTGTGATTTCATGTTATATTTTCACAAAGAACTAGATTGGAAAATATAAAGATTCATAAGACCCATTTTTGCTCAAACTAGGAAGGTCACATTCTAATAGAGTCATAAAAACTTTATAAGAAAATATACGTATAAATAATTAAGGCACTTGCAGCTAAGGGTAGTACTATCCTAGATTAAAAAGCCCCAAACTTAAATGGACATGCCAAAGTAAGCTAGCAAAGTATTCTATTGGTTAGGTTCTAGTGGTATCTCAAGATATATTTTCTAAATTTATATACCTTGAGTTATGAACTTTAGTACATAAGTGAACTTACCTATATTTAAACTTTTTCCCATTATTTCATTCCTACTTACTTGTGGCTAGAAAATTTGTCTATCTTCTAATTATAGTTAAAGAAGGGAAGCTACAATAATGTACATAACACCTTTATAATTCATATTATTTCAAAATCACTAATACTAATCTAGAAGGGATTAATTAATCATACCTATAATTACAAAACCTTTAAGCTTCCATTTATTAATATGTCTAAGTATTGAGTACTCTTAATACTACCAACTAATCACTAACTTCTTATTTTAACAAGGACATCTTATCACAAACCTGGTTATTATCAAAGACCATTATAACTAACTAATGCACCATCCATTTTCTATGGTGATATAGTAGAGTCTTAAAAGAAGTTCATTTATATAAATCATTTTATTATAGACATGTCCATGTTTATTTGAATCTGGCCTTCAAAAACTACCTTGAGTCAATGGTGCAAGTCCATACAAACAATTCTTAGTACTTTTCCTAAAATCATCATTAGTACAATTAGCTATCAATACTAGATCTAAGTGTAATTCTAGGTATAATATCCTTTCATGATAAGTTATATGGACATGATAACAACATAGAGACATTACTCACCATGTGTTATCTCTATTGAGTTACTTTGCATACATTCATTTTTTTAATATAAATTAAGATCTAATGTTTGAGAGTAGTGTATTAAGAATAGTCCAATTGTAGTAAATTTATAACTTACAATTGTTTACAACGTGCATGTTAGATACAACTTAAAGGTAAGGATAGTTGACAATATTGAGGAAAAACAAGTTAAATTTACATCTAAGTCTAATGAAACTCTTCATCATTACTTGAAACCAACACTCAATTAGTTAACATAATTTCAGATCAAAAACAAGTTATCTTGCACTTACAAGTCCTTAAGACCACCAAACAGGGCATCATAACTATTTGAATTGAATTATTTATAGTTACATTCATATGCTTAATCAAATTAGAAATATCTAGTAAATCATAATATGTCCTGGTTACTTTGGTATGCTCGCATAATTGTACTAATATCAAACTAATTATTTAATTCAATCATATAAATAAGACATGATAACTCAACCTTAGTATGACCTTTCAGAACATCACAGTCGTAAAGGGTACAAGAATGAATTCTCTTCCTAGCATAGTTGACTAAATATATTTATCATAGCTAACATTCAAAACTATCCCTTTATAAAACAAACATAAATATGATTATAAAAGTAAATTTAAAATCAATGCAAGTTTTTATTTTTTATTTCCTATACACATAATATTAATGCTTGTATAAAAAAAGTACTAGATTTTGTTTAACATCTCTTATTTGTAAACCAAGTGGATATTACACACTAAGATTCACTAACAAGGATCATGTATTGTTAACTCAACAAGTGATTGAAATCATCTATTTTTATAGACCAAATTTCTCATATAATAAAGCTACAAAGTGATGTAATGAAATAAACATAAACAAGAAACAAATGTTGTCTAAAACACATTAAGAACACAAGATTTTCCTTGGAGAAACTTGATGTGGGAAAAACTCCCGCTGGGTGACACAACTGCACTCCCCTTTCCACTATGTGATTCATAACATATACAAATTACTACAAAAACTTGGCTTTCATGGACATAAATTTTAATACTCCTTATCCAAATCTTTCACATAATATTGATTTACTCCTTTTATACATTTCTCATACAAAACCAACACTGGAAAACCACTAAATAGCTAATAATAATTGAATATAACATGAACCAAAGCTAAGACTTTCTATCTTGCAATGTGAATCCAATTCCAAGACTCTTCTGATGACTTTTACCCTGAAAAAATCTTGTATTTATGCTTTTTCAACTTTTATGCTCACCACGAATCTCAAATGAACCATAATTAGGAAGTGGGAACATTTGTAATCATTAATCTTCAGGATCTTTGTTCCATGGCAAAATTGCTAATGTATGTAGATAGATTGTTTCAAGATAATCGAGGTAATCATGAAATAACCACCTACAAAGTTGGTAGTTACACAACCATTGGGAGGTTGTACAACCACCACCTTGGAAATAGCAGCAATTCTACTCTATATGGTAAATCCCTTCATTTCAAAAGCTAAAACTTGCTAACGACATCACTTTGAAGATGTTTGAATCATATCCATACTGACTCTTCTACTATAACATATGTGAACTTATTTTTGGTACATGAAGTATCTTACATAAGTGTCTTACAAAAATGAATGAATTACACAAATTGGCTATAGTGGAAACATATATCATACTTGACTAGTACACTAGGATCCAATTTTTTATTATGCCTCCACAATTTGAGATTTTTAAGTACCTAAAAGATTTAAGAACTAAGTGAGGAAATTTCTTCTCCACATTTTCTCTGGAATGCCATTTTGTATTTATAAGTAGATATCCCTTTAACCCAAATAGATAATGTTATTGCACTCCTCTCTATTTTTCCTTTACTTATTTTTTAAGAAAAAATCCTCCAAATCTAGCTAACTATCAATATCGAGGTCTTCAAGTGAAGGTAATAATAACCCTTCATATTCATTTTTTAGCATAGAAGGCTAAAAAATTCATAAGTTCTCAACATTGAAAACTAAATAGATCTTCATATAAGGAGGCCTTTATCTACTAAATCACAACCATACCTTGTCTCCAATAAGGAAGTTATGCTTAGTCTTATGTTGATTATGCATCACTTTGTACTTGTCTTGAGTCTCCTTCAACCTCTCTTGCACTTAGAGGTGATTTTTTAAAATATTCTGAATGAATTTTTCATCTTTGTGGACTTATCAATCCACTTTCCCATTTATTGTCATGGCTATCTCAAAGCAACAAAGGATGCACATGGAGGTAAGTATCCAAAATAAGTGTCGAAAAGAGTTTTTCTAGTTGAATAATATATTTCCTTATTATAGGAATGTTGAATATATACCAATCTTTCATCCCAAGTCTTTGGATGTTTCTTATTTTTACCTCTAGAGAGTCGTATCAATGTTTTGTTCACAACCTCTATGTACCCATCATTTTATGGGTGAAAAGTGGTTGAATATTTTAGCTTGGTATCCATATTCTCCCACAAAGTTTCCTAAAATTTACCAAAACAATTTAAGCCTCGATCTGAAACAATAGAACTAGGCAAACCAAAGTGAACCCACACATTATTAAAAAAAACTCAATTGTATCACTACCTTTGAGGGTTTCCTTACAAGGAATAAGAATACACATCTTACTAAATTGCTCCAAAACCACAAAGAGATAGTCATGCCCTTTCCTTGACATAGGAAATTCACCTAAAAAATACATGTAAATTTTTTCCCATGGCTTAGAAGGCACTGCTAATGCCATATACAAATCCGACTTTCTTTTACTAGGATTTCTTCTACTACATAGAACACATCCCCTTATGAACTTAGAAACATCTAATTGCATATTAGGCCAATAAAAATATCTATAAAAATGTGTAATATTCTTTGTAACACCAAAATGTCTTAAAATTTTTGAAGTATGTGCTTTCCTCATTAGCTAAACTCCTCCCTCCTTGGGCACACAAATCTTACCCAACTTGTAGAGAAACCCATCTTGAAGGTAATAATCCTCCTTAGGCTCAAAACTTGCACCTTGTGACTTATTTGATTGAGTAAATGGTTCCACAAATTTTGCATCATTCTCATATCCATCTACATAAGACTCACACATATGAGGCTCAAGAAGATTTATGGTCCCCATGGTTGAAATCAAATGAGTTCTAGACAACATATCAGTTAGTTTGTTAGCCACACCTTTATTATATTTGATAATCAAATGAAATTGTTGAAAATATCCAATCCGTAGATAGTTTTTAAATTGTTATAGCTTAATTTTGCTTTAAAATATTGGAGAGTTTGATGATTTATATAAACAATCTTTTACTTACCCTTGAGATAAGGTTTCCAATTCTTAACCATTTGAATAAGAACATACAATTCTTTATTGTATGTATAATAATTCAAAATTGTACCATGAAATAAATTTGAACGGTAACATGTGGGCTTACCACATTGAAGTAGGACAACCCTATAACACAGTCACTAGCATATGTTTCTACCTCAAAGGGTAGCTAAGAATTAGGAAAAACTAATATCAAAGCATGGATAATCTTATGTTTAAACATATCAAATGCATTTTGTTACTTATTACTATTATCTACTCAAAATTGCACCCTTGTGAGGGTTATTTCAAGCCTTCACAATTTGGAGTAACATGGAGACAATCTTAGGCTATGGATGGCCTAATAGGTGGATTGAATCTATAAATTATAAGGGCTAGTTCCCTTTGATGTATTAGTTAGGCTCTCCACTCTACACTACTATCTTTCGAGAGAAAAGGGAGGAAGATAAAATGAAAGAAAACCTCTCTAGCTGAGGTGATACACTAAAATGTTTCCTTCGCCTACCTAACCTACACTAATAAGGTTGAACCATGACATGAACTTGATTTCACTTCTCAAACAAAGGGTCTCCAAACATCAATATTTCACAAAGAGGTCACTAGCTTAATGCATGGTCTAAGGTAGTTGATCATGAGGTCTCTAAATTAAATTGATAAAAGATTACTTTTGACAAACATACAAGGCTATTCAAACAATCTATGTAACCTTAAAGGATGAATAATCACCTGTAAATAGCTAAATAAGAGAGGAGAAAATGAAAGAAAGCATGTAATATCATTGTCATTCATCAACTAACCATTAACATACACTAGTCACAAGCTTTGAGGAGGCAAAAATTCTATCTTATTTAGTTCAAAGAGCCAAGTAAAAGTGTTTTTCTAAGTAGATCCTTGCCATAACTCAGGTTAAGGATCATTATAAATGCCAAAAATAAGCATACTTAAAGAAAATTGAGAAAGAAGAGAGAGACCAAACAACAAAAACTAGGGATGAGTCATCCACCTAGTCCTCCTCAAACCTTACATAGTATTTTCCTTCAATTTCTCTTACTTCTCTTATAAAATGGCATAGGAAGTATAGGTAAGCTTGTTGAATATTTGAAGTAGTCTTGAGCATTGATATCTGAACTTTGACCCATGAAATCTCCTATATCTTTATTTAACTATATTCTTGATGAAGATTTCACCTCCTTGAAAATAGGAATTCCATTCTTATTCAAGTCTTCCATAAACTTCCTCCACTTATTCATAATTTCTCTCATCTTAATGAGCCTATTATAAGACTTCTTAAATTGCTTTGACTTTGTCTTCTTAGTTTGGCGTAGGAGATGGAAAGAGTCTTCTTAGGTTATTGGAGACTATTTCAACCTTTTAATCCTTATTGAAAATAATTTCATGACTTCTTCCAACTCTCTAAATGGCATATAAGATAAAAGGTAACCTTCACAAAACTTGTTGAAGAGTTCTTATGTATTGATTTGGTGGTTGACTCCTTAAACCTCTCCTTTCCCAACTTTTGTGTAGAAGATGAAATTTTGATTTTGATTTAAAGAGAGAAATATTTCTCCATTTATGGATTCTTTACATCATATCATACCTTGAACAAGTCACTTTAAGCCATCAAAGACTCAAAAAGCCTTGATTTTTCACCAAAACCTTGCATTTTCTCCCAATTCCTTGTATCCCTCCAAACAGATAAAGCTCCTTGTATAGAATAATTTTTAGGTGAAAATAAAAAAATAAAGAATATTTTTGGATACCCTTTATACTTTTACATCTCCACACAAAATTTTATGATCAGATTCTAAGTGGAAGTATACTTATCAGCATATTCTCTCTCTCCAATTAGGCCTAATTAGCCCTCCTTACCTAGAAACTAAGTTTTGACTCTAAAATCATATCACACGTGTAAAACCTCAAAAAAAAGTTTTATTTAGTTTAATTATGTCCTAATTATCCTCCATGTAAAATTTCATCTCCTGACACCTTGTATGGACCTCCCAAGTAGCTTGAAATAGTCTTCTTTGGCCCTTTTTTGTACCCCTGTAGCCTGCACATGCCAAAAAATTGCATGTGAAGGTACTCAGGGAGTTATTAAGGTCATATAGGTCATTTTGAGGCTTATTAAATTCATCTTTGGTTTTTATAAACACCATCTCCTCAATCAAGTCATCTTGGTCCTCTAGGCAACTTATGAGTGCTTAAAGGTCTTAACAAGGATTCATACTATATAATTCACCAACTTAAGAACCAATGTCCAAATATGGAATTTTATAAGTCTCTATAACACCCCCAAACTCATTTTTCTACCATGAAACTTTTCATAAAATATCTAAGTGGAATTTGATAGCTTCTCAAGTTGGCAGACTACATTTTGTGAGGTCAAGAAGAGTTAAGGCCTATAGGTGGTGTTTTGAGTTTGGTTTTGTCTCCAATGGAGTAAATAAATAGAATTAAGACCTTGAATAGTTATTTACAAACCTAATTCACATATTATCATCTTGTGGTGGCCATCAAACCTTTTAAAACTAAGCATTTTCCTCAAGGTCCTTTCAATGATATACTAACATATCGCGCACGAGCCTATTTTAATCACCTAATTGGATTTTTTCATGGCCTCATGAGGTTCCAAATAGACTCAAAAATCATTCCTATTGGTGTCCAATATACTCACAAACTCGCTATAACCTCCCATAGGTCAACAACTAGACATCCTTGAGCAACATAGTAGTAAAGCCACATTTTAGCCTAAATTGGTAGTTTAAAATCTCATGTATCATCTTGAGAGTTCTATAATAATAGGTATGAAAACTATATAATCTCTTCCTAGTCTCAATATCCATCTCCACTCATCTAAACACTCTCACATACTCTAAATGCTTAAGACCAGACTTGCAATAGGTTTTTTAGGCCAATTTCGTACAGTATTATAACTTCACACATGACATAAATTATCTAATAAGGTTTTAAAAGAAACCATATACATTATTTAGTATATTTAAAGTTTTAATATATCCATTATGGTCTATTGGAAGGCCAATTTCTCCCATCAAATTCATTTTAAGGTCTAACAAAGGTTTTAGGTGCTTTCATTTCTTAAGGATCGTTCATAGAGAAAAAGTCATATCTTTATTTTATAACACCACAAGATAGAAATAGAGGGACCTCTCCATCATCCAAAAATATAATTTGGTCCCATTCATAACCTCCAAGTAGTTCTAAGTAAATATTTGACCCTCTTGAGTTCTTTCTTCAAGCAAAATAGGGTTTTTGCAGTCTAGTTTTCTTAGTGATGATTCATGTTGTATAGTCTCTTAACTCATGAACTAATGGTATGAATTTAAATTATTAAAACTTATTTAATTCCTCCCATATCCAATTTCCAACATTCATGTTCTTTAATTATCTCTAATCTTCCTTTAATGACCTCTCAGGCCTGAAATCATGTGCACTTAGGTTGAAAAACAAATTTTGGCCAAGAAACCTTCCCGATATTCATTATTTATTAGAGTGAATTTTAAAAGGTCTGACACAAACCAATAAATTCCTTTAAATGACTTTCAATATAAAATAATTTTACAAGATAGATTTACAACTTGAAAATATACTACAAGGGTTTGAAGGTAATTAGACCTATGTAGCCCTAATGGTCGAGTTTGGCACTTTCTTCATCACATTGAGTCTATACATCAAGAAACTTCTCTACCCAAATCTTCATCATCGCTCAAGATCCTCTTTTCCTCTCATATTATCTATTATATCCCAAATTTTCACCCTAGAGAAGTCAATGAGACCTTATCAAATTTGGGATAACATGGAACTATCTCTGCATATAGACAAGTTGCTACAAGAGATAGATCTCTAGATTATGGGCTAGTTGCCTTAATCTATATTTTAGGCTCACACACTACAATATAATAATCACTATTGGGGACTAAAATGGAATAAGGAAACATAAAATTAACCTACACTAATGGAGGTGATAAACCAATGATATCTCTACAAACATACTTACATTTGCATTAAGAAGGTAGACTACTACAACTGATCTCAACTCAAAGGTTCTTCTAGCATAAATGTTTCTACATGGAGGTATATTTATATGTATTTCCAAACGTGGGTTAATAGGAGGTCTAATCTTAAAAACTACTAAACTCCTTTCACATTTCAAATAACACTTAACAAATAGTTACACTTCATGAGACCTGTTAGAAGAAATGATACTCACATAATGCATACAAGAGCAGAATGGAAGCAAAGAGAAAACATTCATTGCTTACCATCCAAATGGACTACTTGTCATAATTGGGAAATAATTTTAGATATTAAATCATCTTGACAACTTTATTCAAAGGCAAAGTAAGATGTCAAACCAGCAGGGATTCACCATACCAATTTTGGATTCCTTAAAATGCCAAAATGGATTCAATATATAGAGCATAGGAGAGGGGAAAAAAAAGTGATGTTGAAGAGTTATCATGAAAAGTGTCAAGGATTGAATTCTAATTACAATTCAAGAGGAGGATTTATAATTGATCACAAATTTCTCTTGAACATGTGTCAATCTGAAACATAGCATCTTCTTGAAGTTCACATAGGGACACTTCACGTCCTTCTTGAAATTACCTTCTTAATGATGAGTCCACCTATTTGTCTTCAACTAACTTAAAGTCCTTAACACATATGCACTGAATTGGGAAGGTGGAAACATGATTTTTGATAGTCATATACACCCCTAAATTGACAAACGTCTCTTTGCCACTTGTGTTACTTGTTTGCAGTCATTCATTAGCCCTCTAGGCCTCAATTCTCATACTTATCACTATAGTGACTTACACACACTCAAGGAAATTTGTTGTAGAGATGCGGGACACATATCAGACCTTTTTTGTCCTCTTGTCTATCAAATAGACATCAATAAAACTCAATATCACACCTCTCACTTCCCTTTGGTAGTCACCTTCTTTCTCACTATCTTATTCAAGATTTATTGCAACAACCAATCTAGCAGAGGGGTTTTCATGCATGAACAATGTGATAATGAGGTCCAAGGGGTTAAAATACATCTCCATACACCTTCCACAATGGATTTCACCTATCATTTCCATTTTTCACTATCAAATTACCTCAATTCTTGTAGAAAACATAGAGTTTTATCTATTTGTACAAGTGATGGTATGGAACAATTAAATTTCAAGGAGTCTGAGAGAGTGCCAAGTATGTCTAAATCATCTTCCAAACTAATTTAACCCTTATGGATGCATTTCTCACAATATAATTCTCATCAAGTTCTTGAGAGGGTTTTAGTTTATTTAGGTTATTAACAATGATTCATAAAGGTTAAGCCCTTAACCCTCGAATCAATTCCACTGAGTATGAGTACAAGACCCTCCTCAACTACCCCTAAGTTCTTGAGATCCCATGTACATTTTTAGTACATATATGAGTGAAATAAGTTGGATATCAAGCTCTTACTATGCATTTTGGATACCCTTGAGGCAAATTTAGGCCAAAATGACCAATTCTAGGTTATTCTCTGCAAACCACTAAGTCCAATCAATCCTTCACTCTCCCATGAAGAATCTCAAATTACTTGGGAAGATCATATGGTCATATGAATGACATTAGGCACCTAAGGGTCCATTCGTATTTATAGACCTAATTGGCATGGACTATGTTTATGAGCATATAACCACCTATGAGCGATCAAATTAACTATAAGACCTTATCAACCTTTGTCCACCTTCAGTCTAACCTTGTACATGATCATATAATGTTTCAAGGCTCTACCATTCCATTCATTCATCATGACTTTCACTAGGTTTGCAGACTGTCTTGACTGTGGGGTGCCTTTAGCCTAAAACAAAATAGAGGGTACTTCCCCTATTATTCTAACATAGATGAGACCATGGAGGTATAATTTAGGTCATGATAACACTATAAACTAATTTTAAAACCTAGATAACACTTCTAGAGGCCTCATCATCTCAAATTCCCAAGACTAGCTATAAGTTTGTCTGCAAGTTGTATTGTTAAAACCAATAGGGCTTGAGAACCTTTGCCAAACCTTACTTTATTCATTATTGATTATGAATATCACGTGGAATGTGATATCATCACCCTAATATTGGATTCAATGTGGCCACTTATCTTACATCTATGTATCACAACCAAATTGCATCTCTCATTAGCTTAGACTGGTCTGAAAATGAGTCAAACTATAGGTGTATATATTATAAAAGTTATGAAATTCCTATAGGTGGTGATATGTACTTGAGTACTATACTTCACTATTTTGGTTCCATATTCATATCACTAGATCCATATCAAACCTATATGATCTCACTCTTGCCTTGAGACCATGCCCTTATCCCTCTATCAATGAGGTGTAGGTGTACAAGTTGTAGTGTTATTTGGCTTTGTAACACTGTAATTCTTTGAGTTATTCTATCAATATTTTGACTAAGTTGAATACCAAATCTACCATCATCCTCTCTTTAAAAAAAAACCTCCTCTTGTAATAAGGTATGACCTCTCCATATAGGCTTTAATAATGAGACTATTGAGCTTGCCTAGACCTCATAGACCCTCACCATGGAATGAAATTGTATAGAGTAGAATCCTTTTAAGAGAAGTTAAGGTAAAACTTCCCATAAAGCAAAATTTTTCAACTATGAACATTGAAACTCAAGTGTTTGATCCTAGGTGAGGTATGAAGATGTTTCACCATTTCAACAAGTAGATATGAAATATATCTTGTGATTAGACCCAAAAATATTCATTCTTGAATATCTTTCAACTTTTCTCAATGTTTCAGGTTTGTGTGGTATTCTCATTCCTATAGGTCTCCATATAGAATTGATTATAATAATTAGTCTTATTATTCATAAAAATTATCCCTCTTCTTAAATTAGAATAATATGTCATGGGATTTGGAGGTAATGGATACTTATAGCTCAGAACATGCAACTTGGCTCTCACACAAACCATGGACACCTCCAACTTCTAAGACATACATATTCAACATACACTTCTGCCTATAGATGACAATGATAATGTAGGTCCACCATGACCTCAAACCAGATGCATGCATGATCAACTGAGATTGGAAACTCACATTTCATTAAGGGTATTCACTTCAAGTTTCTTTTCTAACCTCCACTTCACATCTTCACCTGCAACTATCAAAACACTACTTTGCAGACCTCAATAGTGTTCACTTATAGCATAGGGATGATTATGCATATTATTTCATGACCACACATGATAAAATATTTGAATCCAACATGAAAATGAATAAAATTCTCTGAAAAACTATATGCATCACTTGGTTCACATAGACTAATGCAATCAGATGAGAAAAACTAAGATGTTGAGGTTACAGAAGCAATTTGGAGGTGTTAACAATATTAATTATTGTTCATATAGTATAGACCATCAATATTGAAAATATGGCCATGGAATAGAAGTACACATGGACCTCTAACATATACCAAGTGCATTCACTTCAATTCTTCTTACCCTATCCATACCAACTAAAAACCGTTGACTCTTCTTGACCTATCCAAGGGAGAGATAGGAAAGAAAAACCAATTTTTGGAAATTTTTTATCTATTGAAGTTAACTAAGCTTGGAAATGACCTATGAGAATCTCAAGACACATTCTTAAATCCTCACACATGCTAAACGAGTCACCTTAGTTCGTGCAACTATCTGAAACTAACCTTTTGTAGATGATCTCCTTTCTTTCTACGTTGAACCTATAACATTTTAGTTTCAAAACTAACTCTGACACTTCCTTGACATGTGGTACATTAGCATGCTTCTTAAAACATTTTCACTCATGTGTAAAATTGTACAATTCCATTTTAATGACCAAAAGGTGCGTCAAATGATTTTAAGACAAGAGACAAATGTGACAAAGAAAAAAACATATTTTATGACCCTCAAAAGATGTATTGACCTCATTTAGGACCATGGTGAACATTTCAAACCTATAAGGACCCTATGAAAAGTTTGAATATGTAAAGGGTTGACCTAATTTGACGTATGGTGAAATTTGGTCAAGATTTTGGTGAATTATAGGGGGAACATGCCTATAATGTTAAGGACCAATTGCTTTCTCTTATCCTTGGGCAATGAAGTCAATCATACACTATAATTGACACTGAATATGCATCTGAAAATACACCAAACACAACAAGAAAAAAACACACAAAATAAGGCACCAAAACACATACTTGTTCTCTTTAAACACGTAGGGAAAATACAACAAGAACATAAGCAAACTATACTATATACAAATTAACATGAAGTAAACTTTCTCCTCCTGGCTTAAAGGGAAAGCTTATACCATTATTTGATTCATGATATGAATGACTTAATAAAGCATATTATCTTTTGAGCTTTGGTTTTTATGTCCTCAATTCTTTCATTCTTGTTAAACTTCTTGGCATGTCTTCAAATGCAATGACGATAGTCACAAACATGACACCTATGAAAGTGAACTCTTCTTACACTTCAACTACCTTCTCATGAACTTTCTTGATGGTTGTGCTTGTATCAATCATGATCACTTATTGACTTATAGGGTTAGCCTCTATCTCGATGTTTTGAAGATTATGATTTTGTCCTTCAAGAATCAAAGCATATTCGACAATATCTTTAACTTGAATAGTAGGAAGCGTATATTATTAAAAGGCCTCAAATTCTCCACATATCTCATTGAATATTTGCCACAAGTTCATCTTATTTCATGGATTCATTAGTGGATTCTTATTCTATTTTAATTTTAGATTAAAGATCTTTCTCTTTCTCATGAATATCAACCAACTCAGCTGATATGATTTCCTTCTCAAGCACCTTCTCTCTCATGTCTTTTTAATCATGCTCTTTGTGAACAAACATGATCTAGATCTTTTCTTTCTTTACTCAAGAAGGCTAACTTGTGCTTATCTTCACCAATTGGAGTCCCTATCATGAAATCTTTATCATAAACACTTGATTCATCTTCTTGAATAGACACAACTTCATCTTACTCTTCTTCACTAATCTCCCATAGGATGAGTTCTCCTTTAAGAAGGGATCAGGTGGGAGGGTGGTGAACAAGTTCATGGGTTGGAGAGGGAGTATGAGGTGTGGTGGATGGCTCATGAATTGGCATAGTGATGGAAGGATTAATCTTGAAATTAAGAGTCACTTGAAAGAATTCTTAGAGAGAGAGAAGGTTCAATTGGGCTATAGTCATTTCATTTTCTTCAACAAGCACCTCACCTTTCTCATATCCCTCTTCATGCTCTTCAAAAAATGTAACTTCATCTCCTACATTCTCCACTAAGGCCTCTTTTTTATGTTGAAAATATTCTTGTATAGACCTCCAAGATGGACAAATTATAGGTTCTTTGGGAGAGGGCAATGAGGCTTGAACAAACACAATGTTTTCTTTCTTGACATCAACTTCTTGGTCCTCATTATCTTCATCTCTATTTCCCCAAGACTTCACTACTTGGTTCCAAGCTAGAGTTTTGAAACTATTATGATCTATTGGAGGCTCCTCTTGAGGATAGTGAATGATTTAAAGAGGATAAGGGACACAATAAAACTCATATGGAACACAAGAATACTCTAGAGGAGGGATAGGTATAGCTTGAGGAAGACTGCCTTCAAAAAGCTACCTCTTAAGAGCTTGGACTTTTTCTGATAGAGTCTTAATCATGTCTTATTATTTATGACAAAAAATTTCATAAGCTTCTTCATAAGGCTTATCAAAAATAGCATGATCATATAAATAAGGAATAGGTTGATCATAGGGTTGCCATGGATCATAGGGTTCATAACTACCTTGATAGGGCTATTGAGGGACATAGTATGGGTCATGACCAGATTGGTAGGGACATGTATATTAGGAACTCTCTTGGAAATAAAAATAAATACCCTTAGTAGGAGATATTATGCTTACTTTTGGCATGAAACAATGCACTAGTCTGCCACCAAGAGTCAATTGTTGGAGTCTCTAGACACTACAAGAAGTAGGTTATTACATCCTCTTATTTTCAATACCAACATCCACCTTGAACAACCTTCTTGGACTTCATATCCCATCAGGCATGACTAAACTATTATAGCCCAAATTTTCACCCTCAAAATTTTAATGATACCTTCTCAAATTTGGGATAACATGGAACTATCTCTACATATAGACAAGTTGCTACATGAGATAGATTTATAAATTATGGCTTAACTCCTTTGATCTATATTTTAGGCTCGCACACTAAACTAGAATAATCACTATTGGGGGTGAAAAGGGAAGAAAGAAACATAAAATTAACCTACACTAATAGAGGTGATACACCAAAGATATCTCCACAAACATACTTGTATTTACACTAAGAAGGCAGACTATTAAAATTGATCTCAACTCAAAGGTTCTTCTAGCATAAGAATTTCTACATGGAGGTAGATTGCCATGCATTTCCTAAGGTGGGTGAATAGTATGCCGAATCTAAAACACTACTAAACTCTCTTCACACTTCAAAGAACACCTAAAAAATAGTTACACTTCATGAGACATGTTAGATGAAATGATACTCACATAATGCATACAAGAGTATAATGGAAGCAAGGAGAAAATATTAATCACTTGTCATCCAAATGGACTACTTGACATACTTGGGAAAGAATTTTAGAGATGAAATTAGCTTCAGACCTTCATTTAAAGGTAAAACAAGATGTCAAACTAGTAGGGCTTCACCATACCAATTGTGGATTCCTTACAATACCAAAATGGCTTCAATATATAGAGCATAGGAGAGGAGAGAGAAGAAGTGACATTGAAGAGTCATCATGCCAAGTGTCAAGTCTTGAAGGCCAATTATAATGTAAGAGGAGTTATAAAACCAATCATGAAGTTCTATCAAACATGTGTCAATTTGAAACATAACATCTTCTTGAAGTTGGCATAGGGACACTTCATGTCCTTCTTGAAACTACCTTCTTGATGATGAGTCCGCCTATTTGTCTTGAACTACCTTAGAAGTCCTTAAAACATATACACTAACTTGGGAAGGTAGAAACATTAATTTTTATAGTCATATACACCCCTTAATTTATGAACTTCTACTTGCCACTTGTGTTGTTTTTTTGCAGTCACTCATTAGCCCTTTAGGCCTCAATGTTCACACTTATCACTATAGTGACTTACACACACTCAAGGTGATTCATTGTAGAGATGTGGGACACCTATTCAGACCTTCTTTATCCTCTATTCTATCAAATAAACTTCAATAAAACTCAATATCACACCTCTCACTTCTATTTGGTAGTCACCTTCTTTCTCACTATCCTATTCAAGACTATCTGCAATAACCAGTCTAGAAAAGGGGTTTTCATGAATGACCAAGGTGAGAATGGCATCAGAGAAGTTGAAATACATCTTCATACACCTTATACAATGGATTTCACCTATCAATTCATTTTTATATCTTTAAATTACCTTGATTCTTGTAAGAAACACAGAGTTTGATCCATCTATACAAGCAATTGTATAAAATAATTGAATGTTAAGGAGATTGACATAGTGATAACTAAATCATATTCTAGGCAAAAATACCCCTTCTAGATGTATTCCTCACCATATCTATCTCATTGGGTTCTTGAGAGGGTTTGAGTAGGGTTTTAAGTCATTTCGGTTGTTAATAATGATTCATAAAGGTTAGGCCCTTAACCCTCAAACCAATGCCACTAATTTTGAGTATAAGACTATTTGAGATCCCATGTACATTGTCTATATAGATATGAGTGAAATAAGTTGTCTCTCAAAATCTTACCATGCATTCTAGATACCCCTGAGGTAAATTTAGAATAAAAAGACCAATTCTAGGTTATTCTCTATAAACCATTGAGTCCAATCAATCCTCCACTCTCTAATGAAGACTCCCAAATTACTTGGGAAGATCATATGGTCATATGAATGCAATTAGGCACTTGAGGGTTCATGCCTAGTTCTAGGCCTAATTGGAATTGACTTGTTTTTAAGCATATGACCACTTGTGAGTGCTCACATTGACTGTATGACCTTATTAACCATTTTTCACCTTTGGTTCAACCCTGTACATTATCCTACAATGATTCAAGTCTCTACCATTCCATTCATTCACCATGACTTCACTAGGTCTGTAGATTGTCTTGACTGTGGAGTACCTCTAGTCCGAGATAAAATATTGGCACTTACCCTATTAGTTTGACCCAGATGAGACAATAGAGGTATATTTTCAGTCATTATGACACTCTGTACTAATTTTCAAACCTAGATCATACTTTTATAGGCCTCATCATCTCAAATTCCCAAGACTAACTATAGGTTTATCTACAAGTTGCATTGTTAGAACTAATAGAGCTTGAAAACCTTTGCCCAACCTTACTTTGTTCATTCTTACTTCTCAAGATCATATGGAATGTGATATCATCACTCTGGGAGTGGATTCAATATGGTCATTTATCTTACACCTATGTATACCAACCAAATTGCATTTCTCATTAGCTTAAAGCGGTTTGAAAATGAGTTAAATTGTAGGTGAGCATATTAGGGAAGTTATGAGATTCCTATAGGTGGTGATACATACTTGAGTACTATAATTCACTTTTTTGGTTCCATATTTAGATCACTAGAGCCATATCAAACCTATATGATCTCGCTCTTACCTTGAGACCATGCCCTTATCCCTCTATTAATGCATTGTAGGTCTATAAGTTGTAGTGTCATTTGGCTTATTAAAACCATAATTCTTTGAGTGTTTCTATCAAGATTTTGACTAAGTTGAAAACCCAATCTACTATCATCCTCTCCTCAACCAAACAACCTCCTCTTATACTAAGGTATGACCTTTGTATCTAGGCTATATGATTGAGACTATTAAGCTTGCTTAGACCTCATAAACCCTCACCATGGAATGAAATTGTATAGAGCAGTTAAGATAAAACTACCCATTAAGCAACTTTCTTCAACTATGAACATTAGAACTTAAGTGTTTGATCTTAGGTTGAGGTTTGAAGATGTTTCAAAATTTTAACAAGTAGATATGAACTTTATCTTATGATTAGACCCAAAAATCTTCATATTTGAATCTCTTTTAACTTTTCTCAATGTCTCAGGCCTATGTGGTATTCTCATTCTTGTAGGTCTCCACTAGGTTTGATTGTAAGAAGTAGTCTTACTATTTATAAATATTATCCCTCTTCCTGAATGGGCAGAATATGTCATGGGCTTTGAAGTTAATGGATACTTATAGCTCAAAACATGCAATTTGGCTCTCACACAAGCCATGGACACCTCCAACTTTTGAGATACACATATTTAATATGCACTTCTGCCTATAGATGATAGTTAGAATGTAGGTCCACCATGACCTAAAACCAAATGCATGCATGATCAATTAAGATTGGAAACTCACATTACACTAAGGGTATTCATTTCAATTTGATTTTTAAGCATCCACATCATACCTTCACCTTCAACTATTAAAATACTTTTTTATAGACCTCAATAATGTTCACTTCTAACACAAGGATGATTTTACCTATTATTTCATGACCACATATGCCAAACTAATTGAATCCAACACAAAAATGAATAAAATTATTTGAAATACTATATACATCACTTGGTTCACATAGACCAATGCAATCAGATGAGAAATATTAAGATGTTGGGTTTGCACAGTAGTTTAGAGGTGTTAACAATCTTAATGATTGTTCACACAGTGCATATCATCAATATTGAAACAATGGCCATGGAAAGGAAGTACACAAGGACCCTAACATCCACCAAGTGCATTCACTTCAACTCTTCTTACCTTGTCCGTATCAACTGAAAATGGTTGACTCTTCTTGACCTGTCCAAAGGAGTGATAGGAGAGAGAAACCAATTTTTGGTAATTTTGGATCTGTTGAAGCTAAATGAGCCTAGAAATGACATGTATGGATCTTTCCTAAATCCTCACATGTGTCAGATGAGTCACCTTAGTTCATATAATTATTTGAAACTAACCTTTTACAGATGATCTCCTTCCTTTTGTATGTTGAGCCTACATCATTTCAATTCTAAAACTAACTCTAATACTTCCTTAACATGTGGTACAATAGCTTGCTTATTGAAATATTTGTACTTTTATGGAGAATCATACAATTCCATTTTAATGACCAAAAGGTGGCATAAAATGATTCTAAGACAAGTGACAAATGTGACAAAGATAAAAACATATTTTATGACCCTCAAAGGATGTATTGACCTCATTTAGGACCATGGTGAACATTTCAAACCTAGAAGGACCCTATGAAAAGTTTGAATATGTGGGTGGTTGATCTAATTTGACCTATGGTAAAATTTGGTCAACATTTTGGCAATTTCTAGGGGAAGAATTCCTATTATGCTAAGGACCATTTGCCTTCACCTATCCTTGGGCAATGGAGTCACCCATACATTTCAATTGACATTTAATATGCCTCTAAAAAAACACCAAACACAATATGAAACAAACACACAAAACAAGTCACCAAGAGACACACTTTTACTCTTTAAGTACTTAAGGAAAACACAATAAGAATATAAGTAAACTAGACTATATACAAACTAACCTGAAGCAATTTTTCTCGTCCCAGGTCAAAGGGAAAACTTGTACCATTATTTTCTTCATGATATGAAGGAATGAATGAAGCATATTGCCTTTTGACATTTGGTTTTAATGTCCTCACTTGCTTCATGCTTATCAATCTTCTGGGCATGTCTTCAAATGCAATGATGACAACTGCAAACATGTCACCAATGAAATTGAACTCTTCTTACACTTTAATAGCCTTCTCATGAATTTTTTTGATGTTTGTTCTTGTCTCAATAATTATCACTTCTTCACTTATAGGGGTAACCTCTATCTTGGTGTTTTGAAAATTATCATGTATTCCTTGAAGAAGAAAAACATCTTCAATAATATATTCAACTCAAACAACAAGAAGTGTATGCTTTTGAAAGGCCTTAAATTCTCCACATATATTGTTAAATATTTTCCACAATTCATCTTGTTTCATGGAGTCATCATCAACTTATTCTTCTATTGTATTTTCAAATTCATGATCTTGCTCTTTCTCATGAATATCAACCAACTCAGTTGATGTGATGTCCTTCTCAATCACCTCTTCTCTTATGTTTTTTTATCAATCTCTTTCAGAACAATTGTAGCATGATCTAGATATTCTCTTCTTTACTCAAGAAGGTTGACTTGTGATTATATTCACCAAGTAGAGTCCCTGTGATGAACTCTTCATCATAGACACTTGAGTCATGTTCTTGATTAGTT
Organism: Torreya grandis; assembly: GCA_037957365.1. Taxonomy (NCBI): domain Eukaryota; kingdom Viridiplantae; phylum Streptophyta; class Pinopsida; order Cupressales; family Taxaceae; genus Torreya; species Torreya grandis. The sequence goes on along the minus strand of JARHVA010005198.1, from coordinate 476,424 downwards.
GTAACTTCATCTTGCTCTTCTTCACTAATATCCCATAAGATGGGTTATCCTTCAAGAAGGGATGAGGTGGGAGGGTGGTGAACAAGTTTATGGGTTGGAGAAGGAGTATCAGATGTGGTGTATGGCTCATGAATGGGCATATGGATGGAAGAATTACTCTTGAAATTGAGAGACTCTTGAAAGAATTCTTGGAGAGAAAGAAGGTTCAATTCAGCTATAGTCATTTCATTTTCTTCAACAAGTACCTCACCTTTCTCATAGCCCTCTTGAGGCTCTTCAATAGTTGTAACTTCATCTCCCACCTTATCAACTAAGGCTTATTTTTTACATTTAAAATATTTTTATATAGACCTCCAAGATGGACAAGATATAGGTTCAATGGGAGAGGGAAATGAGGCTTGAACAAACATAAAGTTTTCTTTCTTGACATCAACTTCTTAGTCCTCATTCTCTTCATCTTTATTTCCCCAAGACATCACTACTTGGTTCCAAGTTGAAGTTTTGAAACTATTAGGCTCTCTTGGAGGCTCCTCTTGAGTATAGTGAAGTATTTCATGAGGAAAAGGGACATAATAAAATTGGTATGGAACACAAAAAAACTCTTAAGGAGGGATTGGTATGGCTTGAGTAAGATTTCCTTCAAGATGCTACCTCTTAAGAGCTTTGACTTCTTATATATTCTTAATCACGTCTTCTTCTTCATGAAAACCTTCTTCATAAGGCTTCTCAACATCATGATCATATAGAGAAGGAATAGGCTAACCATAGGGCTGTCATGGCTCATAGGGATGATAACAACCTTGATAGGGATATTGAGGGACATAGTATGGGTCATGACAAGATTGGTAGGACTCTTATAAATCAAAATAAATGCCTTTACTATGAGATATTGTGTTTATGTTAGGCATGAAACAATGCAATAATCTTCCACCAAGAGTCAATTATTGGAGTCACCAGACATTGTAGGAAGTAGGTTATTACAACCTTTTACTGTCAAGACCAACATCCACCTTGAAAAACCTTCTTGGAATTCATATCCCACTGGGTGTGATAGAAATTTTATAGCCCAAATTTTCACCCTAGATAATTCAATAAGATCTTCTTAAATTTGGGATAACATGGAACTATCTCTGCATATAGACAAGTTGCTACAAGAGATATATCTCTAAATTAAGGGCTAGCTCCCTTAATCTATATTTGAGGCTCACACACTACACTAGAATAATCACTATTGGGGGTGAAAAGGGAAGAATGAAACATAAAATTAACCTACACTGATGGAGGTGATATACCAAAGATATCTCCATGAACATACTTGCATTTGCACTAAGAAGGGAGACTGCTAAAACAGATCTCAACTCAAAGGTTATTATAGCATAATTGTTTCTACATGGATGTATATTGCCATTCATTTATAAAGGTGGTTGAATAGGAGGTCTAATCTCAAACACTACTAAGCTCTCTTCACACTTTAAATAACACCTAAAAATAGTTACACTTCATGAGACATGTTAGAAGAAATGATACTCACGCAATGCATATAATAGTAGAATGGAAGTAAGGAGAAAACATTCATCACATTCCATCCACATAGACTACTTGACATACTTGGGTAAGAATTTTAGAGACTAAATCAGCTTCAAAACTTTATTCAAAGGCAAAACAAGATGTCAAACTAGCAAGGCTTTGCCATACCTATTGTGGATTCCTTACAATGCCTTATTGATGATGAGTCCACCTATTTGTCTTAAATTACCTTATAATTCCTTAAAACATATGCACTAACTTGGGAAGGTGGAAACATGATTTGTGATAATCATATACACCTCTGAACTAGTGAACTTTTCTTTGCCATTTGTGTTACTTCTTTGCAGTCACTCATTAGACCTCTAGCCCTCAATTCTCACACTTGTCACTATAGTAACTTAAATACACTTGAGGAGATTCATTGAAAACATGTGGGACACCTATTTAGACATTCTTTGTCCTTTGTTCTATCAAATAGACTTCAATGAAACTCAATATCACACTTTTTACTTCCATTTGGCAGTCACCTTCTTTCTCACTGTCTTATTCAAGACTACCTGCAATAACCAGTCTATAAAATGGGTTTTCATGAATTAACACAGTGAGAATGGGGTTTGAAGAGTTGAAATACATCTCCATACAACTTTCACAATGGATTGAACCTATAAATTCCCTTTTTTACCTTCAAATTACATCAATTCTTGGAGAAAACATAGAGTTTGATCCATTCGTACAAGTGATGTTATGGAATAATTGAATGTCAAGGAGCCTAAGACAGTTTAAAGTATGTTTAAAACATCTTATATGCCAATTTACCCCTTCTAGATGCATTTATCACCATATATTTATCATTGGGTTCTTGAGAGGGTTTTAGGTCATTTAGGTTGTTAACATGATTCATAAAAGTTAAGACCTTAACCATCAAACCAATTTGATTGAGTTTGAGTACAACACCCTCCTCAACTACCCATAAGTTTTTGAGATACCATGCACATTGTCCATACAAATACAGGTGAAAGAAGTTGGATCTTGAGCTCTTACTATGCATTCTAGATACCCCTAAAGCAAATTTAGGCAAAAATAACCAATTCAGGGTTGCTCTCTATAAACCACTGAGTCTAATCAATCCTCCACTCTCCCATGAAGACTCTATATTTTCTTGAGAATATCATATGGTCATATGAATGACATTAGGCACTTGAGGTTTCATGCCTAGTTCTCAGCCTAATTGGCATGGACTGTGTTACTGAACATATGACCACCTATGAGTGATCGCATTGAATGTAGGACCTTATCAACCTTTGTTCACCTAAATTTAGTCCAACCTTGTACATCATTCTATAATGCTTCAAGGTTATACCATTCCATTCATTCACCATGACTTTCACTAGGTCTGTAGATTGTCTTGACTGTGGAGTGCCTTTGGTCTAAGACAAAATAGAGGGTACTTCCCCTATTAATCTAACCTAGATGAGACCACAGAGGTCTATTTTAGGTCATGATGACACTTTGTACTAAGTTTCAAACCCAAATCATACTTCTAGAGGCCTCATCATCTCAAATTCCCAAGGCTGGTTATAGGTATGTCTACAAGTTGCATTGTTATAACCAATAAGGCTTGAGAACCTTTGCCCAACCTTACTTTATTCATTCTTGATTTTGAACATCACATATAATGTGATATCATCACTCTGGGAGTGGCTTCAACATGGTAATTTATCTTGCACCTATGTATACCAACCAAACTACATCTCTCATTATCTTAGACTTCTCTAAAATTGAGTAAAACTATAGGTGTGCATATTGGGGAAGTTATGAGATTCATGTAGGTGGTGATATGTACTTGAGTAGTATACTTCACTCTTTTAGTTCCATCTTTAAATCACTATATCCATATCAAACCTGTATCATCTCACTCTTACTTTGAGACCATGCCCTTACCCCTCTATCAATGCATTGTAGGTGTACAACTTGCAGTGTCATTTGGCTTCTTAACACTATAATTCTTTGAGTGTTTCTATCAATATTTTCACTAATTTGAAAACCCAATCTACCATCATCCTCTCTTCAACAAAATAACCTCATATTGTACTAAGGTATTACCTATACATCTATGTTATAATAATGAGACTATTGTGCTTTCCTAGACCTCATAGACCCTCACCATGGAATGAAATTGTATAGAGAAGAATCCTTTTTCAGAGAAGTTAAGGTAAAACTTCCCATTAAGCAACTTTCTTCAACTATGAACATTAAAACTCAAGTGTTTGATCCTAAGTTTAGGTTTGAATATGTTTCACCATTTAAATAAGTAGATATGAACTCTATCTTATGATTAGACCCAAAAATCTTCATTCTTGTATCCCTTTCAAATTTTCTCAATGTCTCAGGCCAGTGTGATATTCTCATTCTTGTTGGTCTCCATCTAGGTTTGACTATAATAAGTAGTCTTATTGTTTGGAAAATGTATCCCTCTTATTGAATGGATATAATATGTCATGGGATTTGGAGGTAATGGATACTTATAGCTCAAAATGTGTAACTTTACTCAAACACAAACCATGGACACCTCCAACTTCTGAGACATACATATTCAACATGCACTTTTGCCTATAGATGATAGTGAGAATGTAGGTCCATTGTGACCTCAAACCAGATGCTTGTATGATCAACTAAGATTTAAAACTCACATTAAACTAAGGGTAATCATTTCAAGTTGATTTTCAAACCTCCACTACACACCTTCACCTATAACTATCAAAACACTATTCTACAGACTCAATAGTGTTCACTTCTAGCACAAGGATGATTCTACCTAATATTTCATGACCACATGTTCCAAACCAGTTGAATCTAACATGAAAAGGAATAAATTTCTTTAAAAGACTATATGCATCACTTTGTTCACACAGATCAATGCAATCAGATGAGAAACATTTGAGATGTTGGGGTTACACAGGCAATTTGGAGGTGTTAACAATCTTAATGATTATTCATAAAGTATAAACCATCAATATTTCAACTATGGACATGGAATGGAATTACATAGGGATCCCTAACATCCACCAAGAGCATTCACTTCAACTCTTCTTACCCTGTTTGTACCAACTAAAAACCATTGACTCTTCTTGACCTGTCCAAGGGAGCGATAGGAGAGAGACCAATTTTTGGGAATTTTAGATCTATTAAAGCTAAAGGAGCCTAGAAATGACCTAAGGGGATCTCAAGACACCTTCCTAAATCCTCACATGTGCTAGATGATTCACCTCAATCCATATAATTATATGTAACTAACCTTTTACAGATGATATCCTTTATTTCTATGTTGAACCTGCAACATTTCTGTTTCAAAACTAACTCTGACACTTCCTTGACATGTGGTACATTAGCTTGACTATTGACACATTTTTACTTTGGATAATTGGACAATTCCATTTTAATGACCAAAAGGTAGCATAAAATGATATTAATGTAAGTGATAAATGTGACAAAGATTAAAACATATTTTATGACCCTCAAAGGATGTATTGACCTCATTTGGGACCATGGTGAATATTTCAAACCTAGAAGGACCCTATGAAAAGATTGAATATGAAGGGGGTTGACCTAATTTTATTTATGATGAAATTTGGTCAACAATCTCCTCAGACCTATATTCTTCCTCATGTTCAAGGATAGGTATGTGGTCTTAGCTGAGTTTGATTTGACTATAGATGCTCAGTACTATCCAATTAACCCAAAACAAACCTATTCATACTCTTCTTATCCTTAAATTAGTCCAATATATATGGATCTATCTTAACACCTATCACTCATCCAATTTCACCTCTCAATTGACTAACCACTTAAGAATACAACATTTTCCACACTTCATATGCAGACCTGTGTATGCTTATTTTGGCTTCTTGACTATAAGTGTGAATCATGCCTTCTCTTTGCTAGCATTTTTAATTCCTTGGATATTAATCACTAACTCCATTATTTTCTTGATCATCCCTATATCTCTCTATCACTTGTCATTAGCATAAGCATTTGTCATTTGATCACATTGTTCTCAAGGTGGTTATAGGTGACTATTGGGTTGCTTTGACTTTAGGTGACTAGAAGTTCTTCTCTTGATAGTTATCTCCTAAATTTAAATTAGGATACCTTTTCACTAGCCACATTTAGACTCTTCTATCACTCACCTCTCAACAATATTTCACTCTGTACACAAATGCATCATTCACCTAGACAAGCTTGTAAGTTTGTATTTAGGACTTAACTGATGGTTTTTCCTTTCGCATGTTTCACCCTAACACTTGAATATACCTTATAACCTTAAGAATATTTAATACCTTATTATATTACCTCTCACATTTCCCACTAATTTACCATGCTCATGATGAGTTCACTTGACCCATCTTGGAGGCTCAGACAAACCTCTCACAATTGAGTTCTTGACATTACACAGTCAATTTGTGAGATGACTTAACAATATTCTAACTGGGTTTTGACACCATGAGATCTTAAATAAGCCTTAAAATTACTATGAAGTCATTATAATGGGTTGAAACTCCACTATTTATCTTAGACTCCTCCTTCAATAGCCAAGAGATCCCTAATCATCCTCATACATAGATACAATTTTGAATGCATTCATATCTTCAAGTTTAGGTTGCTTGAAGAAGGCCAATGATAATTTAACCATCTATTAGGATTATAAAAATACTTTTAAATTTAATTATAGACAACTAGAAGAGTGTGAAGGTATTTTAGGATCTTTACCAATCATGTTCTCAACTATTGAGAACCCCAAAACGTAAAGAATTATGTTTCTTTCAACCTATAACCTACTTCCAACATGAAGTTTTTTGATTTTTTGAGTGTTCACTCATGTCAAATGGGATGAATAGTAATGTATAGGAGTTGTGTATACCCCTAAGGGTTTACCCAAACTATTATTTACATTCTTGAACCCTCCAATGCATTTGGACATGCAAAACCATATATGCATTTTTTATTGTAATGTGCACACAAAGAAGAAGGATTGTTTTCTTCCAAATGTTCCCTCCCTCAGAAAATATATCTAATCACTTTGGTGTCATGTATATCTCTTTTATACATAGATCACTTGCATATGATTTATCTTCCTCTATTAAGCTCAGAATTGGAAAAACATAGAGAAACCTGAACCTTGCCTAGATGAAGAAAACACAGCGACCCCTTTGAACTCTTAATGATTATTCATAAAGGATAAGGGATGTATCAAACAACTAATTACATAAAGTGGAAGGGTACAAGGAACCCCTCTTCTATCCAAGAGCTCAGGTGTCACTTTCTCTCTCTTACCTGTACCATCTACAAACTTGATTGGTTATTTTTGGTTACCAAGGAGAGCGATGGAGAGATGGTGTAGGTTTTTGTATTGTATGGCTCTAAAACTATGAAAAAGCATTGATTTGAATGTGTGTGTGTGTGTGTGTGTGTGTGTGTGTGTGTGTGTGTGTGTGTGTGTGTGTGTGTGAGAGAGAGAGAGAGAGGAATCCATGGAAGTGTCTGGAGGTGATCTTGTTTGGACAAAACTATATAAACCTCTTGAAAACCTCTCATTTTGGCCTTGGAACTGAAAAATCTAATTGAGAAATAGATGGAGATGATATCCTAATTTATTATAAAGATTATTCATAACTATACAAACATGTAGTGATGTGTCCATCTTTTCCTTCTGTTGTAAACTTGTCATTTCCTTGTAAAACCTTCTTTAAAAGCCATAAAATTAATTATAGCATCTCAAATAGGCTAGAACACTAGGAAATAATATTTGACACCTTTTGAGACATTTGTATGGACCAAGGAGGATATAAAAAAACTTGGACACATGCTAGATGACCCAACAAAACTCACTGACCCTTTAACACCCTTTGAGACAATTTGAAACATGATAAAAGGGTGACTAGATAAGACAAGGCTAAAATGGCACTTACCTTAATATTATCAAAACAACCTTAAATCATGTTAAAAGACCTCAAAAAAACATTGTATCTAACCTCCAAGGTTAGAAGACATTTAAAGTTTCAAATTATAGGGTCGAGAAATTGACTAGGAGGGTCAAATTTGTCAACATCTTTGATGACTCAGCTAGGTAGCATGCCTATTATGCTTATGATCCAGTATCCTTGATGTCTTTTTGGGCTCATGGAGTCTCTTACAGACATTGAAATAATCATGATTAGACCTTGAAAACTAACTTTAAACTTTTATCCAAGACAAGACATGACTTGACCTTAAAGCACACCACAAGAAGAAAAACAACACACAAAGCAAGGAAACTAAACTAACGAGACACCTAATGTGTTGTAATCACTTGTTGAAAATAAAACAAGCAACTACAGAAAATAGCCACCCTAAAAAAAATGTGATCCACCTGGATCAAAAGGAAAATTCATGAACTTACTTCCTCCAATAGATTGAACATGTTACAAATCAAGGTGCTTGTTGAATATGATGTTTGATGAGTTATACCTCTTACTTCCCACCCTTCTTGGAATCATTTTTAGTAGGTCAAATACAATAAACCAAACACCTATGAACACATATTCATCTTGTGATTCAAGAAACACTCCATATTTCTTGTCAACTGCTACTTCATCCAATGATACTCCAATTAGGCATTGTCCTTCTCTATGGCTTCTTCAGTAACCTCATGTTGCTTATAAATTACCACAAGTTCATCAAGCTCTTTAAGGAGCTTTGCATATTCAATCTAGGCTACATCATGGTCTTCAATGAGTGACTCTTGATCAACCTTATCATAAGCATGTTATTCAATGGGAAATATACCCTTACAAAGGTCTTCAATCTCCTGAAGAGACTCAAGGTATTGTTGCCAATCATTATTTAGCTCCTCACTTTGGTTTACTTGAATGAGACTAGATTGTATAGCATCTGAATCCTTCTCCTTAACATCCATAGGGCTATCAAGAGTGGCAGACATGTAATCATGATGTGGTTAGGAATCAACCTATTCAAATTCAACCTCTTGTTTATTTGGAACCACTTAAAATTCATTCAAAATCTCAGCTTGTTGACTTAGAAGAACATCCACATCAAGACCAACTACAACCTCAACAAAACTAGATGTAATTGGATCTCCTTCTTGAGGTATACTATTAAAACTATCTTCAATAAACTCATCTTTGATAGCCATATCTCTTCTTTCTTCCTCATTTGGGGAATCAATAAATATCTTCTCATCAAATTCATTTGAAGCATCCTCTTCACGTTCTCCAAAAATCTCACTTGCAGCTACAAATTCATCCCCTATCCTCTATAGAATAGGCTCCTCTTAAAGAAGGGAAATGGTGGGAGGGTGATGAGTATACTCATGAGTTTAAGAGGGATTATTAGGCATTGTATATTTCTCATGAAAAGGCTTTGGAACTGAGGGGGTATTCTTGTAACTTGAAGTCTTGGGAATGGTGGATTCTTGTAGGAATGCTTGAAGAGAAAGCAAATTCAGTTATCCTATGAGTTTCTCATACTTCTCAACAACCATTTCATTCTTAACATATTTTTATTGAGATTCATTAACATCTATAATTTAATTAACAACCTTCTCAACTAGGACCTCTTTCTCATATTGACAACCTTCTTGGATAGACCTCCAAGATAGAATAACTTTAGGTTCTTGAGAATGGATAAAAATGGCTTGAATAGGCACAAGATATTCTTTGGTTTCAAACTCCAAGGCTTCAAATTGCTTGTCTATGATTTCTTAGAAATGATATTCTTGAAGAGGAATTAGCTTCATAAGAATATAGAGAATAAGAATGCTGATAAGGAATACAAGAGGGCTCTTAACATACATGATCTAACTCTCTTTGTTGTCTCTCCCAAGTCTCCATCTTCTCTAATACAAAACTACACAACTCATTCCTCTCTAAAGGATCATTAGACACGATTTGAAATAACCCACTCACTTTCTCATATTGTGACATTGAACAAACCTTTCTTGTACATGCTAGTATCCTACTCTCCATTTCATCCATTCTTTCTTGAAAACAAGGTTGTTCATATGCATCATCATAGCCATATGGGGAAGGTGTAGGCCAATCATAAGACTGATATGGATCACAAGGAGGGCAAGAGTCATACTCTTGATAGTAAGGATTATGATAAGCTTGATAAGGCTGCTAAGGCATATAGTTAAGGTCATAGTGAGGTTAGTAAAGATCACTATAGAACTGATATGACTCATCATACTCTTGACAATATTTATCAGAGGACTGATAAGACTCTTGGTAAGGTTGATAAGGTTCATGACAAGTCTGGTATGGTTCATTATAGGATTGATAAGGAGGTATAAGATAAAAAAATTATTCGTATCCAACCATCAAACTTCATCAAGATAGTGAATTGAAAACACAACTTACTTGGACCAGTACTTGGGTTGCTAGAACCAGTTGATTGAGCTTGGACTTTCCACTGATGTTTTAAATACCTCTAAAGCCTGATCTGTAAAAGAACAACACCAACAATCCTTCCACTACTTTAGACCTTGGTCCTATTGGGCATGCCAAAAACTATTATCTACTCAAACTTGCACACCTACGAAGGTTGTTTCAGGGCTTCACATTTTAGAGTAACATGGAGACAATCCTAAGTTATGGGTGGCCTAACAGGTGGATTGAGTATCTATATTGTAAGGGCTATCTCTATTTGATGTATCAGTTACACTCTCTACTCTACACTACTAGCTTTCCAAAGAAAAAGGAGGAAGATAAATTGAAAGAAAACCTATCTAATTGAGGTGATACACCAAAATGTTTCCTTTGCCTACCTAAGCTACACTAAGAAGGTTGAACTATGACATGACCCTAATTACACTTATCAAATAAAGGGTCTCCAAACATCAATATTTCACATAGAGGTCACTAGCTTAATGCATGGTTTAAGGTAAGGATTACACTTGCCAAACATACAAGGCTATTCAACACACTATGTAACTTGAAAGGATGAACAATCACCTACAAAAAGGTAAATAAAAGAGGATAAAATGAAAAGAAGCATACACTATCACTTTCATTCATCAACTAAACATTAGCATACACTAGTCACAAACTTTGAGAAGGCCAAAATTATATCTTATTTAGTTCAAAGAACCAAGTACAAGTGTTTTTTTGAGCAGGACCTTGCCACAACTCAAGTTAAGGATCATTACAAATGCCAAAATAGGCATCCTTAAAGAAAATTGAGAGATAAGAAAGAGACCAAACATCTTAAAACTATGGATGAGTCATCCACCTAGTCCTCCTCAAATTTTACGTAGTAGTTACCTTCATTTTATATTTCTTCTCTTGGAAAATGGTGTAGGAAGTATAGGTAAGCTTGTTGAATGCTTGAATTAGTCTTGAACATTGATATTTGAACTTTGACCCATATAATTTCTTATATCTATTTTTGCTTACCCTTATATTCTTGGTGAATAAGTCACCTCCTTGAAAATAGGCCTTTAAGGCTTGGTTAAGTCTTCCATAAACTTCCTCCACTTTTGCATGATGTCCCCCATCTTAATGAGGTTGTTATAAGACTTCTTAAATTGCTTTGACTTTGTCTTCTTGGTTTGGCATAAGAGAGGGAAAGAGTCTTCTTAGGTTGTTGGAGACTATTCCAACCTTTGAATCCTTCTTAAAAATAATTTCATGACTTTTTCCAACTCTCCAAATGGTGTAGAAGACAAAAGGTAACCTTTACAAAGCTTGTTGAAGAGTTCTTATGTATTGATTTGTTGGTTCACTCCTTCAACCTCTCCTTTCCCAACTTGGTGTAGAATATGAAATTTTTATTTTGCCTTCAAGAGAGATTTATTTATCCATGTATGACTTCTTTACATCATATCATACCTTTAACAAGTCACTGGAAGTCATCAAAGACTCAAAAAGCCCTGATTTTGCACCAAAACTTTGCATTTTCTCCCAATTCCTTATAGCCCTACAAATAGGTAAAGCTCCTTATCTATAATAATATGAAGGTGAACATATAAAATAAAGCATAATTTTGGATACCCTTCATTCTCTTACATCTTCACACAAAATTTTATGATCAGACTATGAGTGGAAGTGTACTTATCAGATCATTTTCTCTCTTTAATTAGGCTTAATTAGCCCTCCTTGCATAGAAACTGAGTTTTAACACTAAACGCATATCACACGTGTGAAACCTATAAAAATGTTTGTTTCAATTTAAGGACCTCCTAAATATCCTCCATGTCAAATTTGATCCCCTAACGCCTTGTACGAACATCCTAGGTAGCTTGAAACAGTCTTCTTTGGCCCTTTTTCGCACACCTATAGCCTGCACATGCCAAAAAATTACATTGGAAAGTACTTAGGTGTGTTATAAAGGTCATACAGGTCATTTGGAGGATTATTCAACTCATCTTAGGTGTTTAGAAACACCATCTACTCAATTAGGTCATTCTAGTCCTCTAGGCAACTTATGAGTGTTTAAGGGTCTTAGCAATGATTCATACCGTAACAATTTACCAACGTAAAAACCAATGCCAAAATATGGAAGTTTATAAGTATCTATAATACCCCCCAAACTCATTTTTCCACCATTTACCTTATCATGAAATATATAAGTGAAAGTTGGTAACTTCTCAGGTTGACAGTCTACATTTTGTGAGGTGAAGAAGAGTTGAGGCCTGTAAGTGGTGTTTAAAGCTTGGTTTTATATCCAATAGAGGAAATAAGTATAATCAATACCTTTAATAGGTATGTATAAACCTAATTCACCTCTTATTATCTTGTGGTGGCCATTAAACCTTCTAAAATTAAGCATTTTCCTTAAGGTCCTTTCAATGATATACTAACATATCTCGCATGATCCTATTTTAGTCACCTGATTGGATTTTTTTCATGTCCTCATGAGGTTCCAAATAGACTCAAAAATCATTCCTAGTGTTGTCCACGAGACTCTCAAACTCTTTATGACCTCCCATAGGTCTACAACTAGACACCCTTGAGTAACATAGTAGTAAAGCCACCTTTTGGCCCAAATTGGTAGTTTGAAAGCTCATGTATCATCTAGAGAATTATATAAGAATAGGGATGAAGACTATAGAACCTCTGCCTAGGCTCAAGATCCATCTCCACTTGTCTACACACTCTCACATACTCTAAATCCTTGTAACTAGACCTATAACAAGCCTTTTAGGCTAATTTTGTACATTATTGTACCTTCACATGTGCCAAAAATTATCTATTAAGGTTTTTTAAGGACCCACATAGGTCACTAAGTCTATTTCAAGGTTTAATCTATCAACTAGGGTCCATTAGAAGGCCCTTTTCTCCCATCAGGGTCCTATTAAGGATTAACAAGGGTTTTAGGTGCTTTTATTTCTTAAGGATCATTCATAGATAACAAATCATATATTTCTTTTATAACACAAGATAGAAGTGGAAGGACCTCTCCATCATCTCCAAATAGCATTTGTTCCCATGTAGAACCTTGAAGGAGTTCTAAGTAAATCTTTTACCCTCTCAAGTTCTTTCTTCAAGCAAAATAGGGTTTTAGGAGTTCAATATTCTTAGTGATCATTCATGTTGTATAGGCTCTTAACTCACGAACTAATTATATGAATTTGAAGCTGGAAAACTTCTTGAATTCTTCCCATATCCAATTTCCACCATTCACGTTCTCCAAGTAGCTCTAAGCTTCCTTAAATGGCCTCTCGGGCATGAAAGCCTATGCACTTAGGTTGAAAAACCAATTTTGGCCTAGAAACCTTCCCAATATTCATTATTGATTAGATTGAATTTTTGAAGGTCTGAGACAAACCTATAAATACTTTCCAATGACTTTTAATATACAATAATCTTGTAAGAAAGCTCTATAACTTGAAAACATAATACAAGGGTTTGAAGGTAATTAGGCCTATGTAACCCTAATGGCCTGGTTTGGCACTTGTCTTCATCACACTGAGTCTAGACCTCAAGAAAATTCTCTACCCAAGTATTCATCATCTCTCAAGATCCTCCTTTCCTCTCATATTCTCCTCAAACCTATATTCTTCCTCATGTTCAAGGATAGGTCTATGGTCTTAGTTGAGTTTGATTTGATTGTAAATGCTCATTCCTATCTAATTAATCCAAAATAGATCTCTTCATACTTTTACTATCCCTAAATGATTCCAAGTTATATGAACCTATTTTAACACCTATCACACATCCAACATCACTTCTCAACTGACCAACCGCTTAAGAAGACACAACTTTCTCCACATTTGTTTTGGCTTTTTGACTGTAAGTGTGAATCAGGCATTCTCTTTGTTGGAACTTTTGATTCCTTAGATAGTATTATATAGTAACTACATGGTTTTCTTGATCTTCCCTATATCTCTCTATCACTTCTCATCAACATCAATATATCCCATTTGATCACATTGTTTTTGAGCTAGTTGTAGGTGACAATTAGGTTGTTTTGACTGTAGCTGACTAGAAGTTCTTATCTTGATGATTCTCTCTTTAATTTCACTAAGGATACCTTTTCACTAGCCATATTCATACTCTTCCATCACTCACCTCTCAACAATATTTCACTTTTTACACAAATGCATCATTCACCTAGATAGGCCTGTAGGTCTGTATTTAAGACTCAACTAATGGTTTCTCCTTTTGCATATTTCACCCTGATACTTGAGTATACCTTATAACCTTGGTAATATTGAATGCATGTTTATTTAACCTCCTCACATGTACAATTTATTTAAAATTCTCTTAATGAGTTTACCTGACCAATCTTGGAGGCTCAGACAAACCTCTCATAATTGAGTTCTTAACATTACACAATCAATTCATGAGATGACTTAAGAATATTCTAACTGGGTTTTACCACTATGGGATCTTTATTGAACCTAAGAATTGATATTAAATCATTGTAATGGGTTAAAACTTTTCTCTTTAGCTTAGACTCCTCCTTCAATAGCCAAGATATCCATAATCATCCTAATACATAGGTACAATTTTGAATGTATTCCCCTCCTCAAGTTTAGGTTATTTAAAGAAGGTTAGTGATAATTTAACCATGTGTCATGATTAGTGAAATAATCTTAAATTGAATTATAGAGCATCAGAAGAGTGTGGAGGTATTGTGGGATCTTTACCAATCATGTTGTCAACTGTTGAGAACCCCAAAATGTCAAGGATTATGTTTCTCTCAACCTATAACCTACTTCCAACATGAAGTTTTCTGATTTTTTGAGTTCTCACTCATGTTAAATGGTATGAATAATTTTAATAGGAATTTTATATACCCCTTATTTTTTACCCAAATTTCCATTGACATTCTTTAACCCTCTAATGCATTTGGACATGCAAAACCATGCATGCATTTTTGACTGTAATGTACACACAAAGAAGAAGGACAATTTTCTTCCAAATGTTCCCTCCATTATTAAATAAACTTGATCACTTTGGTTCCATGGACATATATTTTTTCTCTAGATCACTCACATATGATTGTTCTTCCTCCATCGAGCTTAGAAATGGAGAAACAAAGAGAAACCTAAACCTTGCTTGGATAAAGACAACACAGTGATCCCCTTGAACTCTTAATGATTGTTCATAAAGGAGAGGAGATGAATCAGGCAACTAATTCCACAAATTGTAACATTATAAGGACCCCCTCCTCTGGCCAAGATCTTAGGTCATCACTTTCTCTCTCCTACTCATACCATCCACAAACCTGACTAGTTATTTTGGGTAGCCAAGGAGAACGATGGAGAGATGGTGAAGGTTTTTGCATTATATGTATCTAAAACTCACTCCAAAGCATGGATTTGAACATGAGAGAGAGAGGAATCCATTAAATTTTTTGGAGGTGATATTTTTTAGACAAAACTATATGGACCTCTTGAAAATCTCTCATTTTGTCTTGAGAACTGCCAAATTTACTTGAGAAATTGATGAAGATGATATGCCAAGTACTCTTGAAGCTTCTTCACACCTATACAGACATGTAGTGATGTGTCCATCTCTTCTTTTTGGTGTAAACTTTTCATTTCCTTGTAAAACCTTCTTTCTAATTCATAAAATGAATCAAAGCATCTCAAATAGGCTATAGCATTAGGAAAGAATGTTTGACACCTTTCAAGACATTTGTATGGACTAAGGAAGATATAACTAAACTTGGACATATATCAGGTGAACCAAAAAGACTCACTAACCCTTGAACACCCTTTGAGACAACTTGAAACATGACAAAAGGGTGACTAGACAAGATAAGGCCAAAATGACACTTACCTTAATATTGTGAAAACAACAATAAACCATGCTAAAAGACCTAAAAAAGACCATTGTGAAGACTTTATAAGGCATAAGATGGCTAACCTCTAAGGTTATGAAACATGACAAGTAAAATTTCAAATTATAGGGGTGAGAATTTGACTTGGAGGGTCAAATTTTTCAATAATTACCCCAAATAAAAATCTTACCACTTGTTGTAATGGTGTGTAAAGGTGTAGTTATGGAAAAGAAAATTTTGATGAACTTTCTCAAATATTGAATTACACCAAAAAATCTCATTGTATTGATCACATTGGAAGAATTTGATCACTTCATGATGGCTTCTACCTTACTCAAATCAATCCTCAACTCCCCATCTCCAACCACATGCCTAAGTAGACAAGTGATTGTTGAGAAAACTCACATTTCTTCTTGTTCAAAAGTAACTTGTTCTCCTTCAAAACTTGTTTAAGATAATCAACATGCTCATCAAAGGTTATACCAAAGACAAGAATATAGTTCAAATATATAATGACAAATGAATAAATAAATGGTCTCATTATCTCATTCATCAACGACGTGAAGTTAGTTAGTACATTGCATAACTTGAAAGGCAAAATAAACTATTCATACAACCCTTTCCTTTTCTTGAATGTTGTATTCCAAATGTCCTCTTATTTATTTCTTACTTGGTCATATCCAAATTTAAAATCAAGATTGGTAAAATAATTAACATGTTGATGTTAATCTAGAAGATCATCGATTTATGGAAGAGGGTACCTATTATCGATGGTAATATTGTTAAATTTTCAATAATCAACACACATTCTCCATGAACCATATTTCTCAAGTACTAAAATAATAAGAGAACCATTTGGAGGAGTACTAGGATGTATTATACCTTGATTAATCAAATACTAACTATTATTTTACCTCATTGGCATCTTTCAATAACTTCCTATACAACTTGAGATTTGGAAGTGGATTGTTTGGTATAAACTAAATTTCATGCTCAATAGGCCTCACCAATGGTAACCCTATGGGATCATTAAATACTTTAAATTATACACCAACTCTCTCATGCTCTTATTCTCTTTGTTAGTAAACATGTTACAATTGGGTTTAGGTACAATTACTTATATATCTTGAATATATCTTAAAAGAAGCAAAATAAACTTCTCACTAGCATTAATAAGCTTCTCAGCTTCAGAGGCACTTACCAAAGAGATTTTAGAATCACCTTTTTAGGTTAAAATAATGTATTTATTCCCCTCATTAAATAAATGATATTGGTTTGGTCTCCTCGTGAAGATAGCATCTCGGGGTGCTAAATGGTACACCACACACATAAAGAGGCACAACATCCCCTGTAACTTCTTTTTTGAAATGTGCATTAATAACAAACTTAACTTTGTATTACTTGGTCACCTTGATATCTACACCTTTATTTACCCAACCCAAATCATATGGTCTTAGATGATTGTAAGTTTATATCTTCAGTTTGTCTACTAACTTCTTACTTATCAATTTTTCTTATGAGAAAGTATCAATAGAGCATCCATTTTTATTTTCTTCACCCAAATTATAATATGGAAAGGCTTAAAAAGTTCACTATCATGGGAACTACTACTACCTAAACATGCCTCTATATTGACATAGATACAACAAAAAGTGCCATCCACATCAGAACCATGACCAATATTCTCACCTTGGAGAGAGACCATAACCTTCTTATTATTGTTGTTCTCAAACATATGCAATTATGGGTGGAGCTTTCAACCCTAATCCTTGGAATGACTATCAACATCATAATTCCCAAAATGCCTTTTATTATTCTTTTGATAAATGGAAGTAGCATTAGGATTACCTTTCCCATCATGTAAGGACCCTCTTGAGAAAATGATGTGACTATATTAAACCAATGGTTGTACTACCTTGGTGTGTTAGGACTCGTTCCAAAGTCTTAACTTAGCTTAGGATTTTGGTAAGTTTATTTTAAATAATAATTGTAAATAGGGCATGCTTCTTTTTATAAAAAAACATTCCCATAAATAAATTAACTTAGTTTTATTTGGTTAGTTTTATGTTTTGTGTTAAATAATTAAAACTGCCTTTCAGGTGAAATTCTCATGGGAGTTGGTTAATAAGTCAGTTGGTTTTTACTTGTATATGGTGAAAACCTATACATATATGTTTTTGAATGTAAAAGGGTGAACGACATATTGGCACCCTTTTTATGTACTTGTTTTATTTTGATTAATAAAATACTTGTGGACCCGCCTTAGTGGGCACAAGATTTACCTTAGGTGATTTTGTTTGGTTAATAGTGGTATCAGAGCATGGTAACTTGGTAAATGCTTGGAAAATGCAAGGTAAAAGAGAATTTGGTGATGTCAAGAAGAAGAGATGAAAGAATTTATGTCATTGGATAAAGAAGGCTCACACATGAAACTGATTTTGGCAAATATAAGGTATACCCCTTATTAAAATACTTTGGAGTTAATATTTAAAAAATTATTCAAATATCAAAAATTTCAAATGTTTTTTTTAAAGCCTATGATTGGAGGAATTTGAGAATTAAAATACATTTAGAAATAAATTTTGTATGGCTGGTCTAAGAAGAAATAAAATTAATTTTTTCATCCTCCATTTTTTTAAGCTTGATTCTCCTTGTTAAAGCCTAAAAGTTGAATTGTTTTAAAAATCTACCCAATAAGCCATTTTTATGGATTTATTAGCTTGGAGACCTCCTATAAAAAATTGGTATGGCCTCCATGAGTTTGTAGAAAAAATTTGAAATAAACCTGGATAAATCTCTATTAGTTTTAAGCTTTTATATACCAAAAAAAATGATCTAAAACTATCCTGAAAGCTTTTAAAACAATTTTTTTAGTTGTATGGCTTAGTTTTAAATTTTTAAAACTTCCGTAGTGTCCAAAAATTCCATCCATCATTCATTTTGCATAAAATCCCTTTTGGGAAGTTTAAATTTGCTCAAATTTGTTTGAAAACTCTATTATTTGGCCCTGTACGGATTTGTAAGACCTGGTACATCAAGAAAAGAGTTTCAAGAATTATATTTTACAGACATGGTGTCCTTGGCTATAACATGGCATTGGAATACAACTAAAAAATAATATTTTTCATTTTCTAAAGTTTGATTATAAAATTTATAGTTTGAGGGGTCCACAAATCAAAGAGCTTTTTACTTTTTCCAAAAGTTTCACAGATGAATTAATTTTTACTTGAAAAAGTAATTTTTTTTAATTTTTCAAAGAGTGAAAATCATCTTTAAAAATAAATTTCTCATTATATGCCTTGTAAAGGCTCATAGAGTAATTGGAAAGCATAATTTTGTAAAAACCCTTGGAAGTTGGAGGTCCAAGGTTCAAATCTTTCTTTTGGTGAAATTTTCTATTTGGCCATTTACTTTTTGGAAAAATATTCCATTTTTTGGAATCTTTTACATGTTTTGAATATTGTAAAGAGCATCAATCATATGAAAAAATTAAATTTTAGTGGGAGAAAAGCAATAGTTATGTGTTTCATTAGTGAAATAAGGGTGTAATTAGTGAAATAAGGGTGTAATTAGTTTTAATCTTTTATTTTTGGTGAGGTTAAGTGCAAAACCCATCAAAAATCTCTTTCTTTTGCTCTACATAGAGGTTAAGTGAAAAACCCCGTAGAAGCATTATTTTGTGCAAAGTATTATTGTGAGTGTATTGTTATTTCATTTTTTGCACTTACTTTCATTTCAAGATGCCAAAAATTTAAAATTTTCTTTTAGATGGTGATAAATTAATGATTTCTAATTATTCTAGTTGGAAACATTTGATGGAAGCTTCATTAGTTTTTAATGAGCTATGGGATATTATAAAGAATTAAAATCCTACATTGCCTATAGAACAAGCCAAACTTGATGTATTTAATCTATGTGATTCTAAGGCCCTAGCTTTCATTAAGTGTTGTTGTACTTGGGATACTTACATACATATTGAAAATTCTCCTCATAGTTGTTAGGATAAATTAAAACTCAGATCTATCCCCAAATCGCATACAAGAGAAACTATAAAATGAATTAATCAAACATTTAGAAAATAAACATAAATATGCACATAACAGGAGACACCAGATTTAATGTGGTTCATCCAAAATGGGCTACATCCACCAAACTTGTCCAGTATATTATTTCCAGCAATACAAGGGAAAAATAAAATCCTGTAACAAACCTGTTATACCTCTCTACCTTTTTCACCTCCACTTTGTGCACATTATTTCATTAATTCATTACAATTATCCATCTCAACAATATGTAAATATATTTTAGGGTAAAAACACCTAAACATAACCTTTACCATTAGATCTGAAAACCTTTAATCAATGGTCCACATTAACTATGAAATTATAATTTAACAAGGCAATTTTAATAAAAAATTATCTAGGGTGCATGACCCCTGGACCCTGCAAGGGAGGTTCTCCCCCTTGTAACCCCCCACACCATGAGGGATTCAAAGAATGATATCCAAACCCAACTGAAATAACATCAAAATTTTAACCTCTGATCCTAGAAGATAATCAGGCTCCACACCTAACAATAGTTACACTGTATGGAAAACCTTATCTGATTTGTATGATAAGAAACCTAAGCATAATAAAATAGACATCCACGTGTAGTTGTTTAATTCATCATTAGAGGAAGATGGGGATATAAGAGAATACATGTCTAAGTTGAAGAATATTACTACCAAGAACACTAAGGTTGGGTTTGGAAAACTAGATGATGATCTCATAGTTATTGCTGCATTGAAAGGACTATTTGGGTCCTATAAGAACTTTGTAAAAATGTTGGGCATCATTTTTGATAATTGGTTGAGTTTATTATTCAACATGACCTCTATTTACCTAAGAAATCCAAGAAAATTAAGGAATCCCATGTTTTATAGTCTAAGCCTAGTTCATCTTCTGGTCAACAAAAAAATAGAGGGAACAGTTATAAAGGGGGTCAAGGTTATAAAGGAGGTAGATATCAAAACTGAGGTAGAGGTTATTCAAATCAACAATCTAGCCATTCTCATTCAAATGAGATGAGTAATAGAGGATATGGTCACAATTATTATAGAGGTAGAGGTCGAGGTAGAACAAACATTCAGTGTCATAGATGTCAAAACTTTGGTCACATTACCTCTCAATGTAGTATTCCTTTTAATAAAATTCAAAGGCCACAAAAAGTGACTAAATCTAACTCTGCTCAATATCCTGACCATGATTATGAAGAGTCTAGTAATGTTGCTCATGAATCTGTATTCACTACTTTAGGGCACATTGATTATATAGAATATGAGGCTAGAGATGAGCTCACATATGTATGGGTTTTAGATACTGGAGCAACCAAACACATGACATTCAGGCAAGACTTCTTTTAGAATTTTAAAGAAGCTTCTCTCTCTCTGATATCCTTGGCAGATAAGTCTTTGCATACTCTACAAGGTCTTGGGTCAATTTGGATTCTCCTTCTTAATGGATTAATAAAATAATTGGAGAATGTTTGGTATGTTCCCACATTATAGAAACATCTTCTTTCCTTGGTAACTATTTGAAAGCAAGGATATCAAATTGTGCTTGAAAATGGGCTCATTCATATCAATTCAATGAAGGATGGATATAAAACCATGCATATAGGATATGAGGATGGAAATTTGGTTAGATTACATTGTAAAGTGCTTCCTCCCATAGTGGAACTTGCAGAAGTTGTTGAAATAGGTACAAGTGCTATGTCTACACAATGGTTGTGGCATCTCCATTATAGACATTTGAATGTTCACTCTTTAGTGGACTTGCAGAGATATGGTATGGTGAGTGGGTTGCCCACTTTTTGCAAATATAATATTCTCTATGAATCATATGTTTTGGGCAAACAAAATCAGGAAAAATTCTAAGAATTCTTCATGGAGAGATAATAGATGTTTGTAGTTAGTTCATAGTGATGTATGTGTCATGAAAAAGTCATATATTAGAGGGTGTATGTATTTTGTTTTGTTTATTGATGATTTTTCTAGGACGACTTGGGTGTTTTTCATGAAAAATAAATCAAAAATTTTCACTAAGTTTATTAATTGGTTACACTTAGTAAAAAAAGAAATAGGTTCACACATAACCACTCTTCATTCAGACAATGGTGGTGAGTATATTTCAAATGAGTTTTCAGATTATTTTCAAGAACATAGCATTCATTGACAATACAATAATGCTTACACTCCACAACAAAATGGAGTTTATGAATGAATAAATATGACTTTAGAGGGAACAACAAGAGCTATGTTACACTATAAACAACTCGATGATAAGTTTTAATCTGAAGCCATTGGTACTACAGTGTATTTGAGAAACAGGTCCCCCACAGTTGCAATTTTAGGACAAACTCCTTATGAGACTTGGTATGGGTTTAAACTAAAAGTTAAACACTTGAAAGTTTTTGGATGCCTTTGTTTTACTCTAGTTCCCACTAAACATAGAACTAAGATGGAACCATGAAGTTGAAATTGCATCTTTCTTGGATATTCTGAAAATAAAAAGGGGTATCATTTGCTTGCATAGGATACAGGAAAATTCATAGTGAGTCAGGATGCGGTATTTGATGAATTTGGTACTCTGAAAATTGTAGAGATTGATTCTCAATTTGACATGTTAGAGAGGAAAATTGTAAAATGTGATAAGGGATTGAATAATGAGAGCGATTCTTAAAGGTTGTGGTATGAGACTAATGTCCCTTCTATTTCCTCTCATTCATCTACTAATTCACAAGTTGATGACTTAGAAAATGTTGAAAATTCTCTAAAGTCGTCCTTCAAATGGTGTACATGATGAGAATTTTGGTGTTCTTGATTTGAATAATTTTGAAAAGTATCCAAAATGGGCTCAAAGTACTTATTCTAACTTGAAAGTAGATGAAGTTAGTTTAACATGTCCTGAGAGTTTTCATAAATAGATGAATTATGTAATGATTGTTACTACTTCCACTGAGCCATCTACTTTTGAGGAGGCTTCTACTGAACCGATTTGGCAATAGTTAATGAAAAGTGAGTATGATTCAATACTTAACAATAATACTTGGGTTTTAGTTGATCCTCCTCCATATGTTCGACCCATAAGATGTAAATGGGTTTATAGGACTAAGTATAAATTGGATGGATCCATTGATAAACATAAGGAAACACTTGTTGCGAAAGCATATGTGCAACAAGAAGGTATTGACTATGAGGAAACATTTGCACCAAATTCCAAATAACACACAATTCATATGGTACTTACCTTAGCAACATAGAATGGCTAGAAAGTACATCAGATGGATGTTAAAAGTGCTTTTTTGAATGGTGATTTATAGGAAGAAGTATACATGAAACAACCTCAAGGTTTTGAGAAAGTGGGTGCAGAACACAAAGTGTGTAAACTAATAAAAGCTTTGTATGGGCTCAAAAGGGCACCTAGGTCTTTCTATGAGAAAATGGATTCATACTTGAAGATAATTGGCTTTCAATGTAGTGAATTTGATGATATTTCCATTTTTTAGTACAGGACAAGAAATTGGTGATTCATATTCTCTATGTTGATGACTTATTTATCATAGGTAATGATGAAAACCATAAAAATTATGTGAATAAGGAATTAAAAGATGGGTTTGAGATGACAGTTCTTGGACTTCTTCACTATATCGTAGCATAGAAGTAACTCAGAAAGAGCATAGTATTTTCATTTCACAAACTAAGTATATTTTTGAGTTATTAAATAGGTTTGGCATGAGTGATTATAAACCTGCCCTCACTCCCATGGAAAGTAACTTGAAATTGTCTAAAGATGATGGCAATGCCTTTTTTTATGGCACCAAATATAGACAATTAGTGGGAGGTTTGATATATTTGATGACTACCAGGCCTGATATATCATTTTTCATTGGAATTTTGTCTAGGTTTATGCATGAGCCTAGAGAAATTTACTGGTATGTAATAAAAAGATTACTTCATTACCTTCAGGGAACAAAAACTTATGGACTTGAGTACCACCGTAACAAGAACTTCAAACTTGTTAGGTATTGTGATGCAGATTTTGGTAGATGTGTGGATGACAAAGTATCCACAATAAGATACACTATGCATATGGGTTCAACTGCCATTACTTGTTGTAAGAAGCAGGATACAATGGTAAATTCATCAATAGAATCAAAGTACATTACAACATGGGATGATTCCAAATAAATTGTTTATTTATGATGAATTCTTGAAGATCTTCAGACTTCTTAGATTTCTTCTACATAGTTATACATTGATAATCAGAGTGCAATCAAGATGTCCAAGAATCTAATATTTCATTCCAAAACAAAACACATGGATGTCAAATATCATTATCTACGAATGTTGGTGGCAAAGAAAGCACTTGATCCTATATATTGCCTAACTGTTGATCAGACAATTGACATTTTTACAAAACCCCTTGACAAAATCAAATTTGAAAAATTTATAAAAATGCTTCGCATGTGTCCAAAGAACTAACTTTGGATCATGGTGGGGTTTGTTAGGACTTGTTCCAAAGTCTTAACTTGGCTTAGGATTTTAGTAAGTTTATTTTAAATAATAAATATAAATGGGGCATGCTTCTTTTTATAAATACACCCCCATAAATAAATTAACTTAGTTTTATGTTTTGTGTTAAATAATTAAAACTACCTTTCGGGTGGAATTCCCATGGGAGTTGGTTAATAGGTTAGTTGGTTTTTACCAGTATGTGGTGAAAACTTATAAATATATGTTTTCAATTTAAAAGGGTTAACAACATATTATGACATATTGACACCCTTTTTATGTACTTGTTTTATTTTTATTAATAAAATACTTGTGGACCCACCTCAGTGGGCACAAGAATTACCTTAGGCGATTTTGTTTGGTTAAATCTATTGGAGTGTTATCATGGTGGTGCTAACTACAAAGGTAAAAGGATTATGCACATCGTAAATGTTGGCTTAACAATTCTTAAATTATTACCATAGGTTACAAATCAAATTACATGTGCATTAAGCTGGTCTATGAATATCACTTTATGACCTTCTAAATTACTTGGTAAACTAATGACATTGGTTTAAGTAAATGATCTAGCATGTTATAATTACAAGCTTTAAATATTAGGATAGCATATTTCATGGGTGCAATAAGTGTGTAGGAATAGGTCATTAACAACGAAGGAAAAAAGATTATGTCAAGCAATATTGCATCATGTGTGATCCCACCTATAACCCAAATCTTATCTTAACCTTAACTGATCCAAGTGGAATGCCTTGTATGCCATTCGACCCTTTCTTTAGTCTCGATGTGTCTTAATGGATTATAATCATTGTTGGGTTGGTGAAACACCTTTGGCTGGTCATCTTCAGTGTAGGAGGACAAAGTAGACCAATGTCTTGAATGCCTTGTAGTAGAATTATAGACTTGTCCATTTACTACCTTTGCCTTGATCCCTGTATAAGGAGGTGGATTGTCTTATAAGTAACCATAGGACTTTTTTAGAGCTATCATGTGTCATTATAGACTGGCAAAGAGAATGTCCATTTATGAAGGCATGGGCTGGCAAGTAGAGTGGCTAGTCGATCCAAGGAGAGAGTAGACATAATGCCCATTTGAGAAAGGCGGATCTATTAGATAAGGGTTCATTTTTTCTAAACTTCATATCTAAGAACTTTTGGGGCCAACCTAAAAGAGGAAGGTAAAACAAGGAGAGAATATAAAGAGGGAGAGTCTCAGCTAGTAGAAACCTTCAAAAAAGATCCATGGAAGGGCCTAAATCATTTGGTGTTTATCTTATGAGTTGACTATTTTATTGATTGACTAAATGAAGTCTGTGTGATTCTTGATTGATTATTATGTTGAAAGGAGTAAGGCCACTTAGCTTACTTCTTCTGTTTGTTTATTTCTCTATGGTTGTGCTTGAGTCACCCCATAGTCTTTCCTAACCTTTGTGTGTGGGAGTTCAGAGTTGAGATATTCCTTCATGATAGTTTTATCTGTTAATATTTTTGCTTGTTCTAATGGTAGGGATTATCGTGCAAGAATATTGATGCCTTGAAAGATCACTTTATTCATGATGGGGTAAGGGATAGATCTCTCATGTTGGACATGATGGTAGGTTGCCTAGTCCTTTCATGACTACTTAAAGAATATATCTTAGTGGTTGTAGGCATAATGGATCCTATCCTTGTGATCCTTGTGTTTTTTATTTTATGTATTTTACTTGCTAAAAATAGATTTGAGGTTGGTAATCTTCTTGACTTGGAGATGCTTAAATTGTCACTTTGTGAGTAGTTATATCACTAACCCTGAGACATCTTGATTGTCGCTTGTATTTATTTACCTTGCATCATGATGTGAACATTCATGAAGCTGGGAGTCTTGCTCGGGGGTACCTAGAGCAATCACTTGATGATGGTAAAAGGTTGGGAGGCCACCTTTGGTTGGCCAAAGTTTCATTTGGAGTGAAGAGGAGCTTGTCTTCAGATATTGACTACTCATGCTTCTTTGCTTTCTATAATTGGCTATAAGCCAAAGATTATTTATTCTCAGTTGAAGTTATTTTATTTATATGTTAATAACTAATTATGGGTTGAGTTGTGAGCCACTATTATTATGAAGTTTATCAATTGAATGTTATAGTTATTACTATAGAGAACTATTTTATAGTCTATTTGGTATGTAGGATTAATAGACCTCCTTGTGATGGATCCTTGTTAACAATGGAATCCTTATGGAGGTTTGTATATTCATGCTTTGGCTTGGACAAGTAAATGGCCTTAATCTATAAACATATTTAAGTTATTCATTAGAAATTCTTGTGTTTGCTTGAATCTTCAACCTTGAGTTGCTTGTTTGTAGTTGATTATAAATGTACCATATGCATATAAAGAATCAGTCTCATGTGAAGGCATGTGATTTAGGTTGCTTATGTTTTGAATGAGTAAGACATATGGTTTTTTTCTTTTATAAATCTAGTTATGTCAAGCCATACATAATATGGATCATGTTCAGCTAGTCTAGGTATGGTTGGCTAACCCTTGTTAAGGTTCAATCTAAGAAAGATAAAATCTTCAACAATACTTAGAAAGAGTGTTATTGAGAACCTCATTAAGCCTTGACCATAGATCATCGTGAAAGGAATTTATCAAGTAGGGATAAACTTTTAAGCCTATATGGCTCTTTTAATAAAATGATGAAAATGTTTTTTTGGTCAAAATGCCTACATAATTAGCCTAAGAGACGAGCCTTGTGCCTTCTCATGTATTATGTTGGAATTTATATAACAGACCAAGTTTATCCATAAATGAATGGATCTCAATTATATGGCTGAGTGCTTGTTAGGAAGAATAAATGCATAATAGGACTATATAGTCTAAATTTTGGTCATTTTAATATAAAAATGCCTTATAAAAGGGTTCTGAATTAAAACATTGTATAAGATTTCTACCTTAGAATTTTCCTTTATCAATACCAACTTTTAGAAAAATGAAAATGATAATAGAGCCAGGCCCATTGGCTAAAGTAGTTATAATAATACATGACAATCAGAAGGGTCTCTCTCTATAGACGTTTGCATGAATTAGTTATTGATTAAAAAGGATTTAGAAGGCCAATCCTGGACTATGTGTCCTTATAATTTAGAAATCCCCTATCAAACCTATTTCCTTTGTTTTATCAAAAATGGTCTTTGAGTCATTACTAAGAAGTTTAAACTTATGGGATTGGACCAGTCAACTTTCATATTGAGTTTGCCTTGTGTTATTTAGATGATCGACTAAACCAATAGAAATATTGGTTTAGTGTCATTGTCTAATATAAGCCTTGGTGATTTTTGTTATTTTACTTACCAATTTAATCAACTTCATAATTTAACCTTAAGTTTTATGTGTTTTGCTTTGAACATTGGCTTCTAGATTAACTGAATTATTTTGTGCAGAAGAATGGCCTAATTGACATTTCATTGCCTTAGTCACCTCTTGATTGGCCGCAAGATTTTAATTAGCAAAATAAAGATTTTTGCCTTAGTAGGATTTGTCCTCATTGACTTAATTTATCCACTTGGACTTTGGCTTAGATGTTTGGGTCTTTTTGTAAACTTTTGCCTTGGTCATTTTTATGACTTTCTATGAGTGGTTCAGTAGAAGCCATGTGTCATCCTCTTGCAAACATGATAGTGACATCATCTTAGTCTGTAGTATAGTTGATGTTGGGTTAGTGATATGTTCCCATGTGGCATCATCCTAATGACCCATGATCCTAGGGAGGATTGTATAAAGAATGATGCCTTCAGGCTATTGGGCTAGCAAGATATTGCCATTTGGCATCCTCCTACTGACTCGCAATCATGGGGAGGATTGTATACTATGTAAGCCTCTAAGCAAGTGGGCTCATGGGATGTTTCCAAGTGGCATCATTTTAGTGACCCAATATCTCAGACATGGACATACTAGGTGTAAAGCCTACAGGCCTACAGGTGAGTGGGATGTTACCATGTGACACAATCTCACTGCTTCATAGTTTTGGAGATGTTCGTATTGGGAATGAAGCCCATGGTTAAGCATGTAAGTGGGATGTTTTCACATGATAAAATATCATTGCTCTATGATTATGGAGGCATCCATATCAAGAGTAGAAGGCTAATAGAATGTTATCATGTGGCATGATTTTTACTGATTTACAGCCCTAAAGAAGTTGTGTTATCCCTGCAAAGTGGCAGGGTAATAAGTAGCAAATTTTTGCCACATGGAGCTTATCACATAGTCACCTAGGAAGTGACAGGTGGCAAGAGTGGCCTTGGGAGCTCAAAAAGGAGTTTGCATGGCCATATATCCTACCAAAGTGGCCATGTGGAGCTTGATTGCATTATCAGTAGTTGAGGTCAATTTTCATGGTCATCTTAATGTCATAAGAATAGTATTTGTTTGGTGTGATTTGTAAAGGAATTCTTGAGTGCTGGTTGAATGAATATAGATTGCAGGTTCTTGAATTATTGGCTTGCATCTGTTTAAGTCTCATGGTAGTTATAGATATGTTTTGCATGATTGAGTGGATATTAGTATTTATCCATGATCACAGGTGTTATGTTTGGTATTATGTTATGTTGTGCCTATTTTTAAGAAAAAATGGGCATGACATTTTGGCATCAAATTATGGGTTAAACTTTGGGAGCTTTGAGGATGATTTACATGAGTTCATCATCTTTCTAACTCTGGTTGAATTTTGATTAATATAGATTGAATGTGGTACATGTTATTTGCTGACCTTTTTAAACTTGAATTATGTAGATAAGATGCCACCAAAGGAATGGATGGAAAAAATTATGGCTAAGTGTCACCAAGATCCTTGAATTATATAGCTAGCTTAGATCCAAGCTCAAATTCTTGAGACTTTATAGCACATGATGATTGTGCTAGAGGAATTATTGTCTCAGATTTATATGATACAAAAATGAGTCTCTTCACCCTTATAAAGACACATGAAAGTTGGGCAATCCTTAGATTTTCATCATAGAAGAAGGAATAGGAATCACCTTCATAAGGACAATAGAAGGTGACGTGCTTAGACACAAGCTCCACCTCTAATAAACATGGACTTGAGACCAAGTAAGGCTTGATGAACACATTTTGAAAGGGACATTATTCGGGGTGCTTGGTTAAATTGTATAGCTATGGATCATTATACATGGATTTGTCTTAAAAACACTTGATCAAGGGATACTCAAATCCCAATATGAATTTGTTGTGAGAACCAAATTTTGTTGTAACCCTTATTATACTTATTTTGATTATTTTGTCAAAACATGAAATGACTATAGTATGTTATATATTTAAAAGGACAATGGGCCTTCTTGTTAAGAATTCCTTGATATTTGATGTATGTATGTGTGTATAAGCACGTATTATTGTTTATTTTAAGTGTTAAGTTGGATAGATACACTTTGATTAAGGTGTTACCATGATAATGGGAGGACATTAATCTAACTAAAGTTGGCTCGATATGCTTGAATTAATGCTCAGATACTGATAAATTAAACTAATAGCTATGAAAAGGCTTTAATGACCTCTCTTTATGAAATTATGAAATTCTTGATACATTGATTATGTATGTTTAAATTATGGGAATGATAAAGGGAGTGTCTCTTGTTGTTAAGAGCATCAGGACCATTCGATGAACCAAGATATGTTAAAATTTTGGTATTGAGGTGATGGCTTACTCTAACATTACTTTATGCTTACCAATTCAGTGGTAATCTTACATCTTGTTAGTGAAATAAGATGAACCTCCTAGAAACTAATCAGACATGTCTCCAAATAATTATTCTTTCATGAAAAGAGCATGTTATATTTGAATAGATTTAGGTTGTTAATTGCCTTGTTGTCTATATAAGAGCATATATTGACTTATGATGTTGTTTATGGGTGCATGTCAAATGGTTAGGAGCATATATTATTGGTTGTGAAGCATCTGTAATGGATTAAGGTAACCTTTGCACAATCTTGATATTATGATGATATATCAGTTAATATATAAATCTACATTTATAATGATGT
This sequence comes from Torreya grandis, assembly GCA_037957365.1. Lineage (NCBI taxonomy): Eukaryota > Viridiplantae > Streptophyta > Pinopsida > Cupressales > Taxaceae > Torreya > Torreya grandis. Next base: position 446,028 of record JARHVA010005198.1, on the reverse strand, counting down.
TGATTGGCTGAATGGAAGCTTAGAAGAGCTAAGGATCACGTTGAATTCTTGAGAAGATCTATGGTAGTAACTGGAATGAATATATTTAGTATCACTACATTATCTCATAATGAGAACTTATCAATTTTAATAGTTAGAACTTTTAACTGCCTTGGGCACTTGTATAACACTGTGTGTCAATAAGAATCAGGAGGCAACCGTGGAAGTGCCCTTATCTTGAAATAATAAATTTGCATCTCTCTTGTCATGAATATTATGTATGTACATATAAGTGGGACCTAATAGCAGGTGGCACTAATACGAATTCTCATGTGAAGGTCTACAAGGCCTGATTTCTATGACATATTACACCTTGGTGGGTGATGAAACATAACATTCATAAGTATGACCTCCAAAGAGGTATAGGGTACCAACTAATTAAGTGTATCATTTTGTGTAGTGGTAGTGGTATATCACCCTCTTACATGTTATTCCTAGAATTGATAATATCATTTTGTAGAGTAGTAGTGGTGTAGCACCCTCCTACATGTTATTACTCATAATAGAACAACAATTCATTCATCATGATAAAGTGGTAATTGGTTTCATAAGAAATTTTGTTAGTAATGTCCGGTGGAAGATATCCTCGATGTCGTGACATAGTTTGATTCTTCGGATGGCTAGTGGATCATCAATGCCCTCTTAATTTATTCTTTCTCCCCTTAAGTGGTTCGTAGAGACATAAAGTGATCGTATTGTGATCTGATTTTTACTTAATGTGTTGGCCAAACTTATTTTAAGTTGTCTAAGATTTTCTTTGTATTACTTGGAAACCAACATTATTTTCTTCTTGACTTTGAATGTTTCAAGCTAAAGGCTAATCATGGAAATTATTGATGAATTTTAATTTAAAATTTAATTTCATTATTGAGACTACTTGGTCTCATTTTATTGATTTTACACTCACATTATCAACTGATGTTTCTTTAAGTTATTGTGATGATTGTTCATACTGGTTCATGTGTTAGTATGTGCATAATTATCGCTTCAAATGAATATAGGGGAGAAGAAGTAGCATGCAAATTATAGCTAAGTGGGTCATGGTGGGGACCTATCTCATAGGTCTAAGATCCCATCCTTCCTCGCCCACTAGACATGGTGGTCTTAGACACTGAGGTGTCTCAAAAGCACTGAGGTGTCTCTTCACTCTATGCTTTCACATGTTTGGGGTCATCTGTATATCGAATACCTCTTACACTCTATGCTTTAACATGCCTAGGGTCGTCTACACATTAACTATCTCTTACTCTTTGTGCTTTGACATGCCTAGGGTTGTTTGTGCATCGACTATTTCTTTCACTCTATGCATTATAATGGCTAGTGGATAGATATCCTAAGGGTCCCTAACGTATCAACTATTTGTGTTTCTTCACTTTGTGCTTAGATAGTGGTTGATGGACCAATGTCCTAAGGGCCACATACATATTGATTGACACATTGATTCTTGGCTACTAGACTAATGTACTTAAGGGCCACATATATACTAATCTACACATAATTATATTGGCTATTGGACTAATGTCCTGAGAGTTTCTTCCATGATGAGTTATACATGATATCTTGGTTGATAAACTAAGATCTTAAGAGTCCACATATGCTAAATGGCATGGTAGTAGGTTGTTTAAAATATTTTATGAGTGGCATGGTATATGGAAAAGGGAGACACTCTCATACTTGTATTCTTCTGCAATAGAATTAATGTAATGGAAGGCATTTCCCTGTGTTCTACTTATTCATAAGATCATCTATGTTTAAGATGACACTATGGTAATTCGACATTACCCCATATGATTCTAATGATATGAATGTGAACTTGATGTGGTTGAACTTCACTTAGAATGGTATGCCCATGGAAGGATACCTAATTTAGTAGGATGGTTTTTGTTGTGTTTATCACTCATCATTCTTCTCTTTGAATGAATAGTACATCCAAAGAACACTTGGACTCTCATACTCATAGTGAAGAAATTGTGGATCTCAATGGTTAGGACAATTATGTTCATGGTATGGTCTAAAATAGAGTGAATTTACTCTTTTATAATTGTTCACAATTCAACCAACATCTTATTAAATGAAACAATTCATAAAAGACAGTTGCCTTTAACATGACTCACCATCATCTAATGCAACCAACAAAATATTACATGGTAGGTAGCCTCGAATAAAGCAAGGCTTGGGTTTGAAATTGGATCAATTTCATCTCTGAACGAGATAGATTTTTTTGAAAGGGAATTCAAATTGGTATGATCTAGAATTGAAGTGTCCTTATGACTTGGTCACAAGAAATTCTCATTAGGCTAAAAAGCTAGTAAGAGGACTAGTGTCAAAAATATTGATGATCTAGGGCTAAAAAACTTTAAAGAAACTCAAAGGGATGTCAGATAATATAAGAGGAATAATATGATCAGTTCCATGTAATAATTGATATCCACATCCAAGAATGTTCTTAAGGGATGCAACAAACAACTCATATTGTGTGCCTACCTGGGAAGGCACATAGATAATTCATAATCATGTTCCAACAGTCAAGGAGATCTAAAAACCTCGTTGGCTAAATAAAACATTCTAGCATTGAGGACAATTCCCTTTTAAGGGGGGAGAATGTAAGGACCCTCAAGAGAAAATAATGTGAGTATGTTAAAGCAATGATTATACTCCCTTGGTGGTGTTGACTGTGAAGATAAGAGGATTATGCACATGGTAAATGTTGGTTTAATAGAGCTTAAATTATTACCTTGGGTTACAAATGAAATTACATATGCATTAAGGTGATATATAAATATCACTTCATGACCTTGTGAATTTCTTGATAAACTAATTACATTGGTTAAAGTAAATGATATAGCATGTTATAATTGCAAGCTTCGACTATTAGAATTACATATTTCATGGGTGCAATAAGTGTGCAGGAATAGGTCATTGCCAACAAAGGAAAAAGACTATGCCAGGAATTATTGCATCATGTGTGATCCCATCTCTAACCCAAATCTTGTCTTAACCTTGACTTATCCAAGTGGAATGCCTTGTATGCCATTCGAACCTTTCTTTAGTCTTAGCATGTCTTAATGGATTTTAATCACTACTATGTTGGTGGAACACCTTTGGCTGGTCATCTTTAATGAATCAGGACAAATTAGACCAACATATATAATGCCTTATAATAGAATACAGACTTATCCATTTATTGCCTTTACCTTTATCCCTACGCAGGGAGGTGGATTGTCTTAGAAGCAACTATAAGATTATGTTAGAGCTACCATTTGCCAATATGGACTAGCAAAGAGAACATCTATTTATGAAGGCATTAGATGTCAAGTAAAGTGGTTAGTTAATCCAAGGAAAGGACAAACACGTGTCATGTTTCGATTGGGTTACAAGAAGGAGAGAATACTTATTTGAGGAAGGCAGATCTATTGAAAAAGGGTTCAATTTTTTTGGACTTTAGATTTAAGAACTTTTGGGTCCAACCTAAAAGAGGAAGGAAAAAAAGAAGAGAGCCTAGAGAGGGAGAGCCTCAACTGGTAGAAACCTTTAGAAAAGATTCATGGAAGGGCTTAGATCATTTGGTAGGTGTCTTGTGGCTTGACTATTCTATTGATTGACCAAATGAAGTTTGTGTGATTCTTGATTGATTACTGTGTTGAGAGGAGTAAGATTGCTTAGCTTAATTTTTCTCTTTACTTATTTCTTTATGGTTGTGCTTGAGTCACCCCATCATATTTCCTACCCTTATGTGTGGGAATTCAGAGTTGAGATATTCCTCCATGATACTTCTATTTGCTAATATTTTTTCTTGCTTTGATAGTAAGGATTGTCGTGCAAGACTGTTGATGTCTTGAAAGATCACTTTCTTCATGATGGAGTTAGGGGTAGATCTCTCACGTTGGACATGATGGCAGGTTACCTAAGTCCTATCATGACTGCTTAAAGGATATATCTTAGTGGTTTTAGGCTTGATGGGTCCTATCCTTGTGATCCTTATGTTTTTTTCTTTTATGTATTTTACTTGATAAAAATAGATTTGAGGTTGGTAATCCTATTGACTTAGAGATGCTTAAATTGTCACCTCATGAGTAGCTATCTCCTTGACCCCAATACATATGACTATTATTTTCCTTTATTTACCTTGCACCATGATGTGAACATGCATGAAGTTGGGAGTCCTACTCATGGGTGCCTATAGTAGTCATTTTATGATGACAAAAGGTTGGGAGGTGAGCCCACTTTTGATTGGCCAAAGTTACACTTGGAGTGAAGAGTAGCTTGTCTCAGCTATTGACTACTCTTGTTTTATTTCTACAACTATCTATAAGCCAAGAATTATTTATTTTTAGCTAAACTTATTGTATTTATATGTTAATAATTAATTATGGGCCAAGTTGTGAGCCATTATTATTATGAAGTTTATTAGCAAAATGTTCTAGTTATTACTATAGAGAACTATTTTATAGTTTGCTTGGTATGTAGGATTAATAAACCTCCTTGTGATGGATCCTTGTTGATAATGGAATCCTTGTGGAGGTTTGTATTTTCATGACTGGACTTGGCTAAGTAAATGGCCTTAATATATAAACATATTTAAGTTATTCATTGGAAATTCTGGTGTTCACTTGATTCTTACACCTTGAGTTGCTTGTTTGGAGTTGCTTATAAATGAACTATATACGTACAAAGAATCAATCCTATGTGAAGGCATGTGATTTAGGTTGCCTATGCTTTGGATAATTAAGACATATGGTGTTTTGATTTTATAAATCTAGTTTTGTTAAGCCATTCATATTATGGATTATGTTCAGCTAGTCTAGATCTGGTTGGCTAAACCTTGCTAAGATTCAATCCATGAAAGATAAAATATTTAACAACACTTAGAAAGAGTGTTACTAAGAACCTCATTAAGCCTTGGATGTAGATATCACTGGAAGGAATCTATCAAGTAGGGAGTAACTTTTAAGCATGTATGGCTCTTTTAATAAAATTATGAGTATGCTTTCTTGGTCAAAATGCTTGAATAATCAGCCTAAGAGATGAGCCTCGTGCCTTCTCATGTATTATGTTGGAATTTATGTGTTAGACTAAGTTTATCCATAAATGAGTGGATCTCAATTATATGGTTGAGTGCTTGTTAGGAAGAATAAATGCATAATAAGACTGTATAGTTTGAGTTTTGGCTATTTTGATATAAAAATGCCTTATAAAAGGGTTCTAAATTAAGGCATTATATGAGATTTCTACCTTAGACTTTTACTTTATCAAGGTCAACTTTTATAAAAAATAAAATGATAGTAGAATTAGGCTCATTGTCTAAAGTAGTTGTAATAATACAAGGCAATCGAATGGGTCTCACTCTCGAGACCTTTGCATGAATAAGTTGTTGATTAAAAAAGGATTTAGAAGGCTAATCGCAGACTATATGTCCTTATAATTTAGAAATCCTTTATCAAACCTCTTGTCTTCGATTTATCAAAAATGGTCTTTGAGTCACTACTAAGAAGTTTGAACTTTTAGGATTAGACCAGTTGGCTTTTAGATTGAGATTGCCTTATTTTTTTTAGGTAATCAACTAAAGCAATAAGAATATTGGCTTAGTGTTATTGGCTTATCTAAGCCTTGACACTTTTTGTTATATTATTTACCAGTTTGATCAACTTTGTAATTTAGCCTTAAGGTTTTTGCACTTCACTTTGAATGTTGGATTTTAGCTTGGTCTAATTATTCGACACAAAAGAATGGCATAATCAACATTTCATTACTTTGGTTGCCTTTTTATTGGTTGCATGTTTTTAATTAGTCAGATATAGATTTTTCCTTAATAAGATTTATCCTCATCAACTTAATTTATTTGCTTTGACTTTTCTTTAGATGCCTTTTAGTTGGGTCTTTTCACAATGTTATGTCTTAGTCATTTTCATAACTTTTTGTGAGTGGTTCTGAGGAAGCCATGCATTATCCTTTTGCTAACCTGAGAGTGATGTCAACTTGGTTTGTAGTATGATCGATGGTGGGCTAGTGAGATGTTTTCGTGTGGCATCATCTTGATGACCCACGATCTTGGGGAGAATTATACAGGGAGCAATGCCTCTAGGCTATTAGGCTAGCGAGATGTTGTCATGTGGCATCCTCTCAGTGACTCACGATCCCAAGGTGGACCATATAGTGTGCAGCCTCTAGGCAAGTGGGCTCATGGGATGTTGTCACATGGTATCATTATGATGACACAATATCATATAGATGTTTGTATTAGGTGCAAAGCCTATGAGCCAATAGGTGAGTGGGATATTACCACATGGCATAATCTCATTGTTCTATAGTTTTAGAGATGTCTGTATTAGGCATGAAGCCTATGGGTAAGCATGATCCTACCACGTAGTAGAATCCTAATGCTTTGTGATTCTAAAGGTGTCCATATCAAGAGCAAAGCTTATGGGCCAAAAAGTTTGTGTAATGTTGTTGTATGGCATGATTTTCAGTACTCTACAACCCCAAGGAAGCTTTGCTAGCCTTGTAGAGTGGCAGGACAATGAGTAGCAAATTGTCACCACATGAAGTTAATCATAGAGTCACCTACGAAGTGACATGTGGCAAGAGTGCCCTTAAAAGCTTGAAAAGGATCTGACATGGCCATATAGCTTGATAAACTGACCATGTAGAGCTCGACTATGCCAACAGTGGTTGAGGTTAATTTTGACATCCATCTAAATGTCATAAGCATAGTTGTTGTTTGACATGAGTTATAAAATAATTCTCAAGTGTTGGTTGATCGAATCTAGACTATTAGCTTCTAAATTATTGGCTCACATCATTTAAGTCTCATGGCAGTTATAGATATGTTTTATGCGATTGAGTAGATATTGGTATCTATCCATGATCTCAAGTGTTATGTTTAGTAGTATACTATGTCATACCTATCTTTAAGAAAAAATGGGCATGACACTTTACATTTTCCCATAGTATTGGGGCCACCATGTTACATGGAAGTGTTTTTAAAGATAGATGGAACCTTCTTCTTCTTGTCCATTTATAGGTAGTGAGATTGAGAACAAGCCTCATCTACATCTATGGGCTTGGCCAAGAGGACAAGTCTCCTAAGATAGATATGGAGTCCACCCACATACTTCATCAAGATGTCATGATCTGCTATATATTTTCCCATTTGTATAGATTTCTTGTGGAACTCACTTATGTACTCTTACATGTTTTGTTCTTGATTTTGCCTAAGATATTACTAATAAATGGACCTCTCTTCTTCATAACAAATAGGATAGAATTTTTTTCTCGATTAACATCTCAAAATCATCCCACTAAGTAATATGAGGAAGCTTTTAAACAATTGGAGAATGTACATAGCTCTAAAACCAAGTTAAAGCATGATTAGTTAATTTTAACCTCGCAAAAAAAATTTGTTGGTTCTCATTATTTTGATGTAAATTAAAATATAACTTTGGTTGATTTAACAATAGTCTAGCTTCTTCGCATTCACATCTCTATTATATGATTGAATCTCTATCTTTTCCTTAACTTTGAATGGAGGTGGAGCTTGGTTGGCATGGGATTGTTTTTCCACCTTCTCATTATTAGGAACATCCTCCTTGTTTGCTTTTAATACCTCTGTAAAAACACCAAGCTTCTCTATGAGAATCCTTATGATGGACTCTAACTGGTCAAGATTTCTCATAGAGAGAGATGTTAGCCACTCTTTCTTCAAGCTTATGAAATCACTCTTCTATTATATGGGCATCTTTTACATCAGCACAGGTCATAAATTGAATCTCTTGCTTCCACTTCCTCATGGGAATTTCTTATTCAAAGGGAACTAAGATACCTTGACCACTAGAACTACTTGATTTAGTGACGTGCTATTAAATAATGTAATTAGTCTTAAAACAATCAATTGAGGTCTAACTAGTAACCTCCATAACTGCTCTTGTAACCATTTTGGACTGCATAAATAAAAGATCTTGCATTGATAAAAAAACATCAAGTGCTTTTAATCATCTCTTCTCATTTGCTAACAGTGGTATCAGAGCCACTGCTCGAGGAAGTCGAGGAGGTACGAGTGTGTTTGAGGAAACCCTAGTTCTAGGGTATGACCAGAAGGAGAAAGAGGAAATCATGAAGACTTTTTTAGTGGAAAGCATAGTCCCGAGGTCATGGAAATCATGGGAGGCACAGTCCCATGAGAGAAGACATGGAAGCAAGGTCATGAAAAATGTGAGCAGTCACAATGAAAGAATCCCAGACAATCATCATTGAAGTAAGGTTTTGTGGAGTCATGGATATTTATATAGAGTTTGTAGAAAGAATCATGGAAGCCAGATGCAAAGATACAACATGCCACGAAGAGAGCGGATTCACAAAAAAGGCACGAAAGAAACCCAGTAGAAGAACACAATTGAAGATGTGGGCAATGCAAATGTCATTGAGGGTTTGCAAGAATACGTCAAAGATAGGAAAAGGACATGTGGAAATGGTGAGGGCATAACAAGCTTGGGGAAAGAGACAAATGATCAACAAAGGTATAATGAGAGGTCCAAAAGAGATGCCACAACCAGGTCATAGAGGGTTCAAGCCAACAAGAAGAACACCTATAAAAGTGTCATGTTAAGGCATAAAAAGCACACTAGTCATGGATAAAGGGCACAAAAATGATCAAGGGCTCAAAATTTTACAATCAAGAGGCACAAAATTTTTGTGAGTTCAAAAATATATTTTGGATTTTTTAATAATATTTTTTTATGAATGGTTGCAAGTTAAATTGAATAAATTCAGGAAAACAATTTAAAATAGTTTAATTATGTGGAATTTTTAAATTATTAGTTTAAAAATAATATTTCAGAGTGAAAAATGGCAAATATCTAAAACCTAGTCCTTTTAGAGGCCCAAAAATTGACTGGATCAAATTATAATGTTTGGAGTCATAAAATATTGATGATTACAAAATTTTGTGATTGTGATAAGATCATACTTGACACGGAACAAAGATAGACAACAAATTTTGCTGACTATGACAAACATCATAAAGAAGCCCTTCTATTATTAAAACTTTCTATGTCTGATGACATGATTTCAAAGGTTCCCGATGCTACACAGGCAAGTGCCCTATGGACTAGTCTCAAGAACAATTACCAAAATTTAGAGAAGAGTCAAGTACTTTATTTGAAGAATTTGCTATTTTCCACAAAAATTTCAGAAGTTGGGTCTTTATTAGAACACTTATTACGGATAAAAGATATCTATGACCCCATCAACAAAAAGGTGGATGACGATGATATGGTGGCTCTTATTCTAGAAAACCTGACACCTTTATATGAATCATTCATGGAAGCTTTGTCCCTGATGATAGAGAGTAACACTCTCACTTTTGATTAGGTGAATTCATATTTGCTGTAGAAAGAATGTAGGCATACACACTTCAGTGAGTCCAGTTTTAGCTAATTGAAAAGTGCATTCGCTACCCAATCCAACAAAGGGAAATGGAAAATATATTCAATACATCTTCATCTTCCTTAAAATTAAAGGTAAAATGTTATTACTATAAAAAAAATTGGTCATATTAAGAAAGAATGCAAAAAATGACAATATGATCTAACACACAACAAGAAGGCAAAAGGGCAGGCGAATGTGGTAGCAGTTGAAGCTGAATCTAAGGAGGAATATGCTCTCATGGCATCATGTTTTGATGAGAGGAATACCGGTGATTGGTTTTTTAATTTCGATGCATCATGACATTTTACATGTCGAAAAGACTGGTATGTAAATTTCACTACAAAAGAAAGTTTTTAGATTCAGTTTCCTTAGGTGATGGTAGATCACATGCTATAGAAGGGATAGGAGATATACACATTATACTGAATAATGTTGTAAAGTTCATAGTCGAGAATGTTAGATATGTACCTAAGATGAACAAAAATCTTCTATCAACCAGTTAGTTAACTAAAAATCCTCACATTTTAGTCAATTTCCTAGGAAAGAAATGTGTTGTGTCTGATATCAAAAATGATAAAGTCATAGCTCTAGGCATTGGGCAAAATGGCTTGTATAGACTTGTTGATCCTTCCACTATTAATTTGAATGCATTTATTATGAAGGATAATACCATTGTTGTATGGCATAAGAGATTTGGACATCTCAATCTTCAATATTTGGCCAAACTCCAAAAATTGAATATGGTTCTTGGATTGCCTACTATCTAGGTCAAGCAGGATATATGTGTAGGTTGTTTGGTGGTAAATAGAAGTGAAAGCCTTTTAACATTGAATGTGCCTAGAGAGCAAAGGGGCTTCTTGATCTTGTTCATGTATATTTGTGTGAGCCATCTTGGAAGTCATCTACCATTCTTGGTGCAAGGTATTTATTGTTGTTCATAGATGATTTTTCTAGAAAAATGTGGGTGTACTTCTTGAAAAAGAAGTTTGGTTGTTTTGATAAGTTTGTAAAATTCAAAGCACTGGTAGAAAATGAGACAAGTTAGTGGATCAAAGCCTTAAGATTTGACAGTGGGGGAGAATTTACTTCAAAGCAATTTCAAAACTATTGCAGCAAGGAAGAAATTCATCGACAACTAACAACCCCATACACTCCTCAATAGAATGGAGTTGTTGAAAGATAAAATCACACAATCATGGAGATGGCTCGATCCATGATGCATAACAGAGGTGTGCCATATTAATACTGGGGAGAAGCAGTTAACACGACAATCCACATATTGAACAAAAGTCCCTATAAGGCTTTGGATAACATCACTCCAGAAGAAACCTGGTCCAACATCAAACCAAAGGTAACACATTTCTGTGTATTTGGTTTTGCTTCATATACTCTCATTCCTAAAAAAATAAAGGAGTAAACTAGATTCAAAATGTGCATGATATTCTTTGTTGTTATAATACTCAATCAAAAGCATATAGGCTAATAGATGTGTCTATTGACAAGATCATCATTAGTCAGGATGTTGATGTACAAGAAACATAATCATTCTTTGTTTGTAATCAACAAGATATCTTTACTAGTCCAAAGGCTTCTAGCATTGTAATTCCTCTGAAAGATGAGGAACCACATGTTTTGAAGACACCCTCACAGTCTTCAGTGTAATAATCTACAACTAACACTCTGTTAGTGTATCGACATCATTAACCTGAGTTGACCACTCCTCCATCTGGTGATTAATAGGTACAAGCATCATTGATATAAAAGAGACCCAAGTGGTATTATACCACCCTATAAGATGTGTGAGAGGGGGATCTTCCTCAATCTCATACACATTCTCAATAGTCAAGGAAGTTAGTTCTGGATTCAACTGATGATGAAGATCTTATGTACTTAAATCATGCTTATGATCTTTTTAGTATTTCAAAGCCCCAACGAGAATCTGATGCATAGGGCAAACCTGAGTGGGAGACAATAATGCAATCAAAATATGATGCCTTAATGAGAAACAATATTTTAACGTTGGTGGATTTACCTCTAGGGAAGCAACCCATTGGCTTCAAATGGGTATACAAAGTCAAATGCAAGGCTAATGTTACTTTGGACAAGTACAAAGCCCGTCTTGTTGCAAAAGGATTTTCACAGCAAGAGGGAATAAACTACGAGGAAACTTTTGCTCCTACTACAAAAATGGTCACATTTCAGTTACTTCTTTCTATCACATCTCAATTTGGTTGGAAAGTATTTCAAATGGATGTCAAAAGTGCTTTCCTTAATGGCGATCTAGATGAATAAGTATACATGGTACAACCTGAAGGTTTTTAGGAACCTGGTCGTGATCATTTGGTTTATAAGTTAGTGAAGTCTCTATATGGGTCGAAGCAGGCTCCTCGAGCCTAGTATATCAAAGATTGATTATCATTTATGAGATTATGGATTCATACAGAGTCCATCTAATCCAAATCTCTATATCAAAAGCATTGATGATGACACTATGCTACTCATTGTGTATGTTGATGACCTTACCATCACAGGTAGTGGAGACACGACAATTTAGAAAGTTAAATTAGATTTATACACTACTTTTGATATGACTAATTTAGGCCTCCTACACTATTATTTGGGTGTAGAATTTTGGTGACATGACCACTCCATTTTCATTGTTTAGGTCAAGTATGTCACCACTCTTTTAAATAAGTTTGGAATGATGGATTGCAATTCTGCTTCTACACTTATGGAGGTAGGGCTGAAATTACCAACCCATGATGATTCATCATTGGTCAATGAATCATTATATAGACAATTGGTGGGCACCTTGATATATCTTACCACCAATTGACCATATTTATGTTTTATTGTTATCTATCTTTCTTGATTCTCATCTCAACCGAAGCTAGTTCACTGGACTATAAAAAAACATGTTTTGCGATATGTCAAAGGTACTCTTGACTTTGGCATTCTCTATCAAAGGATAGCAAATTTCAAATTGATTAGTTATACAAACTCTGATTGGGGAGGATCAATTGATATTCAAAAATCTACCATCGGGTATATGTTTTCTTTTGGCTTAGGAGTTGTTTTATGGCAGAGCAAGCTTCAACATATCGTTGCTCTCTTCCACTGAAGCAGAATATAAAGTAGCAGTCAGTGCCAGTTGTGAAGCAGTTTGGCTATCTCAGATTCTTGTTGATTTATAACTTGCTTCATATGTAACTACACCACTAATTTATGATAATCAAAGTGTATTAAAGTTAGTAAAGAAGCCTATTTTTCATACTCACACCAAACACATCGAGATACATCATCACTACATTTGATAGTTGGTTGATTCTAGTGACATTTCTCTTCATTTATGTGCTTCTACAAAGCAACGTGCAGATCTAATGACTAAACCTCTTGGTTCTATTCTTTTTGTAAAGTTTCAAGATAAATTTGGATTTGTCTCTAGTTTAGTCATTAAGAGGGGGTGTTAAATAATGTAATTAGTCTTAACTAAAATTAGTTGAGGTCTTACTAGTAACCTCCATAACTGCTCTTGTAACCATTTCTAGACTACATAAATAAAGATCCTGCACTGATAAGAAAACATCAAGTGCTTTCAATCATCTCTTCTCATTTGCTAACACATGCATGTACTTGCAAATACACAAAAAGACTAAAATTGATTATAACTCAGTTCTTACACCAATCTAATCTATAAACTAGGTGGATATTCCACATTAGGGTTCGCCAACACGGATCTTATACTCTTAGCCCAACAAATGATTGAAAATAGCTACTACTTAAGACTAAATTGCTTGTAAATTAGAGCTATGAAGTGCTAGAATGAAATGTACAAAAATTTGAATCATAAACGAGGAGAGAAGTTATCACAACAGACATTAAGAACACAATATTTATCTTGAAAAAAATCGATGTGGGAAAAAGACCAACTATGTGAGGCAACTACACTCCCATTTCTACTATGTGATTTAGAGTATGTACATGATACTTCAAAAACTTGGCCTTCATGGAAAAATAATTCATTACTCCCTATCTAAAGCTTGCATACAAGATTTATTTGCACCTTGCATAAACTTCTCATACGAAACCAACATTGAAAAACCACTAAACAACTAAGAACAAACAAAGATAACATGAACCAAGACTCAAACTTGCTATCTTGTAATGTGAAGCCAATTCCAAGACTCTTCTGATGTCTTCTACCTTGCACAAGACTTGTATTTATACTTTATCAACTTTGAAGTCTATTAAGAAGCTCAAACAAACCATCTTGGGAAGTGGGACATTTGCAACTATTCCTCTTTGAGCTCTTTGTCTCATAGAGAAACCATTGATGTCTATAGATAGGAGGTTTAAAAACTGCTTAGAAGATTACACAACTGCCACTTGTAAACACCATCGATTACAAAACTTCTAGGGTGATTATGCAATCGTCACCCTAAAAATAGTGGCAATTCTACTATCTATGGTAAAACCCTCCATTTCAAGAGTTGAAACTTGCTTATGTTGTCACTCTAAAGATGTTTAAATCATCCCCATACTGACTTTACCACTATAGTATATTTGAATTGATGTTTGATATGTAAAGTAACTTATATAAATGTATTGCAAGCATGAACAAAATACATATATTTAATATCGTGTAAATATATAGTACACATGAATAATACATTAAGATCCAAATTTAAATCAATATCAGTTTAGAATAACATAACTAGAACACTACACGATAGTCAACAATTTCCCAAATCATTTCTCACACTCAATGTAATTCATTGATCAAACAATCTATACATGAATTCATATAACATACTAAATATAATACTTATCAAAAAAATTATATATTAATAATATTGTACAAGAATCTTTTTAATTTCTCTTCTAAAACACAATACAATAATGAATTCAATCCATATATAAATGCTTTCATGAAACCTTTGAAGAGGATCTTTATTTTTATAAAACTATTATCTTATATTATTATGAAATATAAATTCAACATAATATTGACATGCCTTCCCATTACTTAAATCATAAATACAAAAACAAGATATATTATTTACAATCTTTATAAAAATCTAATTGAATTATAAAATAAAATAAACAACATCCATACGATATTTCTACAAATATAAATCTTTTAAATATTAATTATATATTTTTTCAAATATATATGAGATAAATATCCATGAAATTATTTATCAAGATTACATAAACATCATATTATATCAGGGAAGCCATAAACACACTACAATAATTATAAAAAGAATATACTATAATTTACATAACCATGAGATATATATATATATAAATATCCTCTAATTGATAGTCAAGAAAGTAAGTGAGAGTGAGGGAAAAAAAACAAAAGAAAAACAAAGTCAGTCACTCCTACTTATTTTGAGAGATTCGTTTTTAAAACTCAATAAATAGAGAGAGAGAGGTGTCGAGACGAGAGAGCTTTGTAGCGGAAAAAGGTGTATGTACTGATGTAGGAAAGGAAAGCAATATGACCAACAACAGCAGAGCTTAGTTAAGAGATTAGCAAGACAAAGCAAACCGAGTTAAAGCTTGGAGATGGGCAACAAGAGGCAACGCTTGGCTCGGCGCAAGTTTCTGCAGTCTCAGCCTAACCCTTACCCTAACCTCCCTCCACCTAAAGACGAGAACATCACGATGAAGAAGAAGAAGCGCAAGCGCGAAGGAGGAGGAGAGGGTGAGAAGCGCTTTAAAAAGGCGAGGACTAAAACTCTGGGCAAACATCCCTTGAGAGTACCTGGAATGAAACCAGGAGACGGCTGCTTCTTTTGTCACTCCAAAGACCACATTGCCAAGTACTGCCCCCAGAAAGCTCAAGCAGATAACAAAAAGGTAAGCTTTCCTTCTTGCTTCCTCTTTACCTGGATAAATCATTTTATGCTTTTTCTTCCAAATGAAAAACTATTTTTTTTAACTTCTCTCTATATATAACAGTTGTTGGCGACATTGTGAGTATTATGGCACATACACCTTATTATGGGTTCTTCATAGTTACGGTATTAAGAGTTGCAAAGCCACTTATGTCCTGCCAAAGCTCTTCTGGATAACTTGCGTATAATTTTTTATTAATGTTTCGATTGAGTTATCTCAGTCTCATCAATCAAACAAAATTTGGTGATAGCTCGCTCGAAACACCCGACACAAATTTCTTTGCTAGTTATCCGGAAGAGCTCAAGCAAATATTTTCCTGCGAAAATCTTCATTATAAATAACCCTCATTGTCACAGTGTACTGATTGTAAAACTACTGTTTAATATACTGCAAACAAAGTTTTCAGTATCTAATGACCTGCACCAAGATGTGCTGCAGCCATATCCAATTGTGGCGAAGAGCTCTAGTTTCACGACAGACCACTGTCTCTTGTGTACAAATGTGGAGGTGCTAATCATGCAGCACCAAGCTTTTGGGATATTCCGAGAATAAGAGTTGCCAACACTTAAGGTTCTCAACTTTTCTTGCCGGAATTTGGATTTTGAACCGTTCGCCAAGAATATATATATATTTTTTTTCCAAAAATTAGATTAGCCGATCAGTAGTTTTTCCATATTACATTTACCATATCCTCGTATTAATTTTACATAAATTCAATAAATTTACCAAAAATACAAGTCATAATAGTAAATTCTATGCATTTCTTAAAATTGTAGTCTATTCTACTTATGTATGCGTGTTTATTTTTTTATTTTTGAAAAGGAAAGATTGTCTAACTATTCAATACACGGTAAAAAAAAATCCATCCCTTAATTTTCTCATCTGCTCACCACACTGATTCAGTGTTAAGTACCACTTGGTTGTGCGGGGAAGATCCCTTGCTTTCCTAATTCTATATAGCTGGGTGGCGCCAAGGTGAGCATGGCATAGTCTTAGTTTGCAAATCTGAGTCTTGAGTGACTGATCAATGCTCATCCAATAAGGGAGTAATGCCGCTATCAGTTTGATCCGAACTAGCCGATCTTGGCACTGGTATGGGTATGGGGTTTGCGGACGCTGGTATGCTTTTTTTTAACCCTAGGTATAGCTTGGGTATGGCTGTACAAAAAATTAAAAGGTATAAAAATATAATCAAATAAACAGAAGTAACCACATAATATGCATAGAGTAAATATACCAAGTTAATTAACTACAAAAGAGTTGAAAACTCTACTTATAATTCAATGTCAAATGTCATGGTATGAA
Organism: Torreya grandis; assembly: GCA_037957365.1. NCBI lineage: Eukaryota > Viridiplantae > Streptophyta > Pinopsida > Cupressales > Taxaceae > Torreya > Torreya grandis. The sequence continues at coordinate 429,354 of JARHVA010005198.1, read as the reverse complement.
TCTGAATAGATTAATGCTAATAGACTAATAGTTAGTGGTTAGTGGTCAAACTTAGAACTACAAGTACATAGTTCAAATGCACCATCAAAAATCAAAATAAATCAACATATTTATCTTTATTGAGAGCACCAGCATCATCATGTGGCACATTAGAACCAGAGAATTGGTTGTGTGAGGGAATCTCAAACATTTCACCTACTCAAAGGAACATATGATTAATTGGAAGTTACATATATAAAGGCTGAGACATATTGACATTTGCACCATTGTTAGAGGCAACACTTGTGGAAGCAAGACATGCAACAAAAACAAGGCTATGTATGTATAGAGTCAAAGGAGCATAAACTATAAAAATAAACAAAATCGAAGGAGAAATGACCACGGAAGATGGTACCATTTAAGACCATCACCTATCACAATCTTATATGGATGTATATGATCAAGTGTGTGTATGCGAATGTGAGGAAGTTGGTTTCATCTTGTCCATCAACACAAAATGACAAGAAACATAAAAGGGGTATTGACATGTTATGTGCCTATATCGTTGATATTGAAAAATTCACAACAATTACAAAAAAGAATTGGATGGAAGGAACACATCAATCAAACTCGCAAGAGAGAATAAATAACAAATATATTACAAAAAAACACAAGATATACGACGAACTGCCCTTAGACACCAACATTCTTTACTAAAGATAAAAAGACTTACATCTCGCATGAGTACCAAATGACTTGTGAGTGGGAGTATTTATACCTCTTACAATACATTGGCATGGATCTGAATAATTGCCATGTTAACATATTATTGGTCAATGAAATTAATACATGGATGACTTTATAAAGTGAAGATGGGTTGTTGGGCCAGTTAAAAAATATAATACACACTAATGTCGGCCATGACCAAAGTGAATGCTTACACATTTCAACATGCCCCCTTAGTCTAAATGGAGTAATGGTGGAAAGGAGTAATGGTGGAAACATTATTGAACACCCTCCTTGATGATAGTTTTTGAAAGCCAGAGTAGCTCCAACTTGGTGAACTCCTTGGTCCTCAATATGCTAGACTGAAGAAGCTTCTGCAATCTGGAAAAATCCTCAAATCTCAAAAGACGAGAACTTGAGTAGCCCCCCCAATGTGGCGAACTTCTCATCAATCCTCAAGACTTTAAAAGCAAATATCTGTTGTGCTCCAAAGTGAAGAATGGAAATATTAAAGAGATCAAATCCCTTCTCAAAGTGAGAGAAGCTAGAACATGCTGAAAGAAAATGCGGCAATCTCATATCCCATAAACACTGCCTAAAGATATAGGAATGTAATGTGTAGATCTAGAATCTACCCGAAAAACTGACGAGGATCAAATGTTGAAGTCTCCTATGAAGAAAAATATTACTCCAAGCTATCAACCCTATGTACAAACTCCAAAACAAGCTCCTTTGAAATTGCGTGCCCAAGAAACATGAAGCAAGATACTGAAAATTCATTATCACAAATGTTGGAAGTCATAGGATTCTTGCACAATTTCACTCTTGTAGCAATGAAATAGGGTTGAAAGAACTACATTGCATAGAGCTCAAAAAAGAACACAAGAGAGATGATGATAGCATATATATTGCAAAAGAACATGAGATATGATGAGGTGCCGTTAGACATCAAAATATTTCACTAAAGATATAAAGGATTACATTTTACATAATTAACAAATAATGTGTGAGAGCGAGTATTGGGAGTATTTATACCTCTTACAATACATTGACACGCATCCAAATAATTGTCATATGACATATTATGGGTCCATTAAATTAATACATGCACCACCTTATAAAGTGAAGATGGGCCATTGGGCCAATTACAAAATATAATATAAACACACTCTTGTCGGCCATGACCGAATTGAATGATTAAACATTTCAACGTCCTCGATTAATTTGAATGGGGTCATGGAGAAGATATTATTCAACATTCCCCCATGAATGGGAGCTTCTGGAAATCCGAGAAGCTACAATTTGATGAACTCTGCAGTCCTTAATATGCTACATGACTAAAGAAGCTCTTGCAATTTGGATAAATACTCAAATCTCAAAAGACTAGATAACTCGAGTAACTCACCTAGCGTGGTGAACTCCTAATCAATCCCCAAGACACTAAAGTCACTCATTTGTTGTGTTTCAAAGTGAAGAATGGAATAATCATTGACAAAGTGATCAATTTCCATCTCTAAGTGATAGAAGTTAGAACATACTAAAAGAAAGTGTGGCAATATCATCTCCCTTGAACATTCCCCAAAGATGTAGGAATGTATGTGTATAATCTACCCAAAAAATTGATGATGATCAAATGTTGATGTTTCCTATAAAAAAAATCTCTCTCCAAGCTATCAACCCTACGTATAAGCTCCAAAACAAGCTCCTCTAAAATTGAGTCCCGAAGAAACATGAAGCAAAGTGTTGAAAATTCATCATTACACATGTTAGATGTCATAAGATTCCTACACATTTTCACTCTTTGTAGCAGTGAAATAGGGATGGAAGAAGTGCACCACTACATAAAGCGCGAAAAAAACATGTGATATGGAAAAAAGGCCTCCAACCAATGATGTATCCAAATGTTATCACGATTTCTCGATTGCTTTAAGCATGAGGGAAAAATCCCCTATGAGGGTCAAATGGATGTCAAACTTAGGCTAGATGGCGCATGCCATAAATTGACTAATCTGGAAAAAGTAGAAAGTGATCGTTGCTATATTTCCATGAGAATTCTATATCTATAGACAAGTGTGTGAAATACGATACAGATCCCAAGATATGCATGTTTATGATTCGGGAAGAAATGAAAATATCTCTGCAACTATGAGCCTTGGCCTCGTGAAACCAGAGACACAGGGTCCTCTCTAGCGAGCTATCGCTGGCAGAAGATCAGATAGATTTGAAACATTTGGCAAATTCCTCCAGTGAAAGGAAAAAAATGGGTATTGAAGAAACCCTAAAAAGAGCTGATCTAAAACCCTTGTTTCACAGAAGCAACCTTCGAGTAGTTCTTCTAATGAATGCAATGCCACAAGAGAAAGCCAAAAATTGATCACAAATTTCAAAGAAGCAACCTTTGAGCAGATCTCCTAATGAATGCATTGTCACAAGAGAAAGCCACAAATCAATCACAAAATTGAGTAATGGATATTCACACTTGCTTTGATATCATGAAGATTTTCACAACCATTACAAAAGAAAGTCACATTACCCAGACCAGACACAAAAAATAAATAGTACAAATGTTGCTAAAGATCACAAGAGATACGATGAGGTGCCCTTAGACACCAAAATACTTCACTAAAAATAGAAATAATTACATCTTGCATGATTATCAAATGATGTGTGAATGGGAATATTTATACCTCAAACAATACACTGGCATGGATCTCAATAATTGTCATGTGGACATATTATTGGTCAATTAAATTAATACATGGACCACTTTAAGGTGGGCCATTGGGCCAGTCACGAAATATAATAAACATTATAATGACGACCATGTTCAAAGTGAATGATTACACATTTCAATAGATATCTCTATGGATGAAGTTGCGGAGCGATTGGCATGTGGTGTGCATAACCCGTAGTTGGGTTGATTAGGTGACATGTCTGATTGGGGGGTTATTGTGATTAATCTAAGGATATTTACATGGGGCTCATATCATGTCAGTGGCATGGTGTGTTCTGTGTTCATTGGTATTGTATTTATATGGAGTAGTCCTTACGAAGGGCTTTGTATGGTATAGCCCGACTTGAAGGTTATTATTTTTTTTTTTGTATATTGGTACCCTCTTAAATTGTGTATCATACTTTATGCATTCTAGTATTTTAGTTCATTACGACTTCACAAGTAATTTTGCGCATCATATGAAAACAAATATCATCAAAAAGTAGTTGGTCGTTAATATAGCGTAATTGACATAAATTATAAACTTACAATATTGATGCACATGATTTGCCTTTGGAGTCTTGAAAGGATTCATTGTCCCTTATATTCGTAGTAGGGGAAAGACCTTTTCTTCTACCCTAAAGTTCTTTGGTCCAATTTCTCATTTAACTGTTGTTTCTGTTTTGTTTCATTTGTAACTTAGCATTTGGGTGGTGCCATTATGCTTCAACTCTTCAAAGTATTCTAAAACCTTTGGTCAAACTGTGTCTAGAACTATGTGGGATCTAAGAAACCAACTCCTATCAAAAGACTTTAAATATCGTTGACGAGTTCCTGATAAAAGCCCTAGGTTCCGAAGGACAACAAACCCTCGTTACAATTGGTTAGATTTTACCCTCCCATTTATTTTTTGTACAAATAAGTGCTAATTTGTTTCATATACATCATGCAAACATTAACTTGTTCTGTTAGCATCTGATTTTGAATTAGTTATGATTCATTTCTTTCATTGACTGTGGATGTTAGGGTTTTGTTGTTTCCTTTCAATTTTGAACATTTTAATGGGTTTCATGAAATTCTCTATGGTTTTCTTGCTTCCTTGCAAATCTACAGTCAATGCAACATCCATCGGGCCTGATTTGCAAGTGCATTTTTCTTATTTCTTTATCCACTGCCAGCCTATAACACCATTTTGATTGTGGACTGATTGATATTCTGCTTTCCTGCTTTGTTGAAATTACCAACTGTAATCTTGAATTTAAATTCATTATTAATCTTGTTACACAATGTGACAGTGTACAAGTGATATTACTGGCAGATCTGTCTTCTTTGTCGAGAACGTGGCCACACTTTGAAGCATTGTCCCAACAATCAAGAATGTCAGGAAACTGCATATTGTTATAATTGTGGAGGGACAGGGCATCGGCTCTCAAAATGCTCCGAGCCAATAAAAAACGGTGAGTCTTGGAATGATAATCCCATCTAAATATTTTTTTGGTACCATTAGTCGTTTTGACATATCTGGATCTTTCACTTTAAATGAATAAGATGTTGCACTATATGGAGGTCTAACCTATTGCATGAATTATATAAATTCTGTTCTTGTTAATCAAAAAGTTCGAGGTCAGAGTTTTCATTTCAAATGGACATCTCCAAAAGCAAGTTTGCTTAGGTGGAAGATGTATGGTCTACATGTGTCAAGTTTGACTTTAGGAGGTCTTTAGCTTCATGAGTGTGCTGGCTCTTTATGGTGCTCTCCTTTCCTCTTAGGCAATTTTCACAATTAGGAAAATATGCCAAAGACTCATTAATTGAGAATAAATTACTGATATAATTTGTCACAATTCATATATGCATGTTGACTAACTATGATACAACTAACATGTCTTTTTTCAAACTCATTTTAGGTAATCTTTGTAGTTAGATTAATTGTAATCATTTGTTATGTTATATGCTATGCAAATGTCGTCGACAATGATTTTGTCTAGCTAGATGTGTCGACATTAGTAAATTATGTTTTGGTTAGTACGATCTGTACCTTGATGGTTGTGGTGTAACTGATGCGTCTCTTGGTCACCCAATCTATATGTAGAATGATGAAGGTTAGGGAAGGGAACTCTCATATTGTCATACTCTCTTTGAACCATAGCTATTATATGTACGCCACCTTATATCAATAAAGTGGTTGTTATCTAATTCTATGTTGTGAGCAATCTTTGGTATGTTCATTCTTTTATAGGACTTTACTATGGTGTTCTTTATTGGTATAACATTTATGGTACCATAGGTTGTCTAAGGTTCATCTAGTCCATAATATTCATAAAGAATTTCCTGGATAAAACTGCACATTAGATTTTACAACCTGCAATGTCAATCTTCTGCAAGACTCATCTTTAGGGTTTGAATGAGCTTTGGATAACATTTATGGCACCGTTGCCTTTACGAGCATGGGTCAGGGAGAACATACATTTGACAATAACCATTGATGATGCATCAAGATGGAGGTATAATTGATAGTGAATGGGCCAACTGATCGAAGAACCAAAAGAAACCAATCAGGAAGGGAAGATCAATTAACTTAAGGCTTCACATCTTTGGGAGCTATCAATGCAAGAATGTGTATGAGAGGAGTTCTAGTAGAGCTTGGTGTGTCAAGATGTTGTAGTTGATTGTTGGCACCACTATATTATTCTCCAAGACCTTTGTTTTTGATCCGTAAACTAGGTGGATATTCTACACTAAGTTTCACCAACATGAATCCTATAAACTCTTAACAATTTCTTGATTGAGTAGCTCATTGTTTGCTTGTCAATTTGCATAAATCAATCATTAAATGGGCTTAGGAATGAATTGTGAGTGCTGCATACTCAAAGGAAAACTAAAAAATGAAAGTAGAACTAGAAATTATAGCAAGAACTTAAGAAACAAAATTGAAAGAGACACAAGATTACCTTGGAGAAACTCAATTCGAGAAAACTCTAGAAGAGTGAGGGATTTCTCTCTCTTTCCACCATCTCATTCAATAATTCCAAGTCTACTGCCTTCTCAAGGCCTTTACGAACATACTTTACATTAAAATATATCCAAACATTCATACATGCTCAACAACTTGCTCACTCACTCTTTCCTTTTCACATTCCAACTCAAAAAACCACATACAATCAAGATCTGCTAAGAACATTCCCTTGCTTACAAAGACCCTATGCATACAACTTCAACACCAAATAGAGCTCGAATTAGAAGCTAAGAAGACTCAAAAGATGAAGAGGAACCGTTTTCAGCCGTTACTCAAGCTTTTCAAAACTTTATCTCCTTGCGAAACAATGCTTTATGTAGGGCAAAACCACCACTTACTTGCGGTTACTCGAATTGTTCTTTATCTCGTTAGGAAGAGTGAGAGATTTCCTCCTCTTTCCACTATCTTGTTGTTGGAATATTGTCATTGATGTCAAATGAACTATTGCCGAAAGTGAACGGAATTGATTGCTGGAAGTGAACATAATTGATGGCCGGAAGTGAACGGAAATGTCGACGGAAGTGAATGGAAATGTTGCCGGAAGTAAACGGAAATGTCGACGGTAGTGAATGGAAATGTCGACGGAAGTGAACGGAAATGTCGACGGAAGTGAACAAAAGTGTCGACAAAAATGTTGATGGAATTGTCAACCTTGGCCGACCTATTGGGAGGAGTTGTGACCGTTCGAAAGGACCTTTTCACTTGAAGAGCCACGACCTTAATTTATGGCTTTTTGTGGGTTATAAATAAGTGCATAACGAATGGCAAAAAAATAGATTTGAAAGTGGAAGATGTATAAAAGAAGAACAGAATTTTTAAAGGCAAATTTTTTGTGAGAATATTAAAAAGAAAAAATCAGCAAGTATAAGCAAGAGTATAGTAGCGAAAACACTCAAGTGTAGATCGAATCTAAAGGAGATAAAGCAAGTGTTCTATCATCTGTTGTTTTGACAACAAATTTGAGATAGAAGAGTGATTTTTTTTGAGAAGGTTGGTGCCTTCGTTTTGAAGAGATTGGTGTCTCTTGCTGAGTTGGTGCTCAGTGAAAGGGGTTGGTGCTCCTGTAGGTTGGTGCCTACAAAATTGTTTTTGGGGTTGGTGCCCCAGTAGGTTGGTGTCTACAAATATTTATATTAAGAGAATTTCTCCGTGGTTTTCTCCCGAAAGGGTTTCCACGCAAATCTGTATCTATTTGCATTGTGTGGTTTTGCATTGTATTCTTTGATTGCTTTGAATATATTAATTGCGAAGTAATTTGAGGTTTTGATTTAAGATTAATAGTCGAAAGCAAAAAAATATCTTATACTGATTCACCCCCCTCTCAGTATAAGCTTGTGCTTAACAATTGGTATTAGAGCCGGTTCCTTCGGTGTTAGCACAACTGCTAGAAGGTAGATCTTGGAAAACACATATGGCAGGATCTCAAGTACTAGATGGTTTCTCCACTAACAAGGCTCCTTTGTTCGATGGAACGAATTATGCTTTTTGGAGCATAAGAATGAAGACTTACTTGATGGCCCTAGGTTTCGATATTTGGCAAGCAGTGGTAATAGGATACACAACGCCACAAATTGCACCAACGGATGCCACTGGAAAAAAGGCCAGTGAGAACAATGCGAAAGCTATGAATGCAATCTTATGCGGGCTTTCAGAAAATAAGTTTGTTAAGGTTATGCATTGTGAATCTGCAAAAGAGATTTGGGATAAACTCAACACTATTTATGAAGGTGATAGTAAGGTTAGAAAAGCAAAACTCCAAACCCACCGGAGGCAGTTTGAAAGTTTAAAAATGAAGAATGATGAAAACATTGCTGGGTATCTTCTTCGTGTCAATGAGATTGTTAATGTCATTCGAGGACTCGGAGAGAAAATTGAAGAATCTGTGATCGTTCAGAAAGTCCTGAGATCCCTACCATTGAGATTTGATGCGAAGGTCTCCGCCATTGAAAAAATGAAGGATTTAGACACGATGAAAATGGACGAGCTCCATGGAATTCTTACGGCCTACGAAATTAGAACCGAATCTGAGAGACAGTCGAAGAAGGAAGCATCATTCAAGGTCTCGAAGAAAGAGAAGATTAAAGAACCAGAATCAAGTGAAAATTCAAGTAGTGAAGAAGATAAGAATGAAGCTCTATTCATTTGGAAGCTAAAGAAAGGATCAGGCAAATATAAAGGAAAGTTACCATTTAAATGCTTTAATTGTGGTAAAATTGGTCATTTTGCAGCGAAATGTCCAAATAAAGGAAATAGCGATGATGAGAGAAACAAATCAAAGTACAAAAAGGGATTCAAGCCGAGCAAAAACAAGCAAAGATTTGAAAAACAAAAGAAAAGCCTATACTCCAAGAGGTATAGCAGCTCATCCGAAGAAAACAAATTGATGTTGAGAGTGATAATGAAGAGATTCTGTTCGTGGCTACAGAAGAAAATGCCACCACCAGCAAAGATAATTTGGAGGAAGACGAAGACATGGAAGAAGGTGAAGTGAACCTTGAAGAAGAACTTATTTGCGCGTTGGAAGAAATAAAAGCATATAAGAAGAAGAATTAGAAACTAAAGTTACAACTACGAAAATATGAAGAAGAGAATTGAGACTTCAAAGCGAAGACATCACAAGTCTTTGAGGAATCAAACAAGGTAATTGCTGATCTAAAAATCCAAATCGAAGAAGCAAAGAAAATTGAAGAAGATCTAATGAATCAGCTAAAGAAGAAAGGAGAAGACTGTGAAAGGTATGAACCTGAAATAGATGTTTTAAAAAGGGATCTAGAAAAAGCGAATTCTAAAATAGCAAGTGAATTGAAATCTGAGAAAAGCACTCAAGTTTTGAATAAGATTCTAGAGAGTCAAAGATCACCATCTAACAAGTCAGGGATTGGGTATGAGAGGGCAAAAGAGAAAGCTAAGAGCTATGTTGAAACTCTTAAGGAACCAGTGAAAAAGGAGACCAAGAAGGAAGAAGCCCAGAATAAAAAAACCAGCTCTATCAACAAAGAAAGCAAAGGAGAACAAAACTTCAGAAGACCATTTGCTCCAAGATATGCAAATAAAACCAAGTTTGCTAATTATTTTGATGGATATTGTTATTATTGCAATCATTTTGGTCATAAGAAATTAGATTGTAGAAAGAGAGCCAAGGATATTGAAGTCAGGAGCAGAAACAAAAGAACCTATGGAGCTTTGAACAGAAACTACAATTCGTTTGCTCCCTTATCAAACTTTGAGGAAGCTATAGTTTGTTACAAGTGTAACAACTAAGGACATATAGCACGCTATTGTAGAAGTGTTTTTGAATCTGTAAGACAAGATCAAAAGTTCAAAGCTCCAGTGATAAAGAAAAGAGAACCATCGAAGACCTGGAAGAAGAAGCAAGAAGAATCCATGATTGTTCAAACAACATTCCATGCTAGAGATGAAGGACAACAATGGTTCATTGATAGTGGATGTTCGAGACACATGACTAGAGATAAAAGCAAATTCATCTCATTAAAAAAGGTCAATGAAGGCACGGTGAAGTTCGGAGACAACACTATAGCCAGAATAACAGGAAAAGGTACACTTAGTCTCGATAATGGAAAAACCAAAACATAAAATGTGTTATATGTGGAAGGGTTAAAGCATAATCTTCTAAGTGTTAGCCAAATGTGTGATCAAGGACACACACTCAAGTTCTTTTCTGAAGGTTGTGAGATCAGAAAAAGAGACACGGGAAAACTAATTGCAGATGCTCATAGAACCACAAACAACCTATACATGCTTGGAGAAATGAGAGGAGAAAAATGTTGTCTGAGTCAAGTTGAAGAAAGTTGGCTATGGCATAGAAGGTTATGGCACATAAATTTTGATAATCTTGTGAAAATCAGCAACAAACAGGCTGTGCGAGATATGCCCAGGATAACAAAACCTTCAAGCACTCTATGCAAGCAATGCCAACACGGGAAGCAAACCAGAACAAGGTTCAGAACAAAGGAATATTTGACCACCAAACCACTAGAGCTGATTCATACGGATCTTTGTGGTCCTACCAGAATTGAAAGCATGCAAGGTGAGAGCTACTTTATGTTGCTCATTGATGATTATACTAGAATGACATGGGTAGCCTTTCTAAAAGAAAAATCAGAAGCATTTGAAAAGTTTAAAGCTTTCAAGGCATTAGTAGAAAATGAAAAAGAGCTGAAAATAAAATGTCTAAGGTCAAATCGAAGAGGTGAATTTATTTCAAATGAATTCATTGAGTTTTGCGAAGATCATGGAATTAAGAGACAGTACTCAGCTGCAAGGACTCCACAACAAAATGGAGTAGTGGAAAGGAAAAATCGAACTGTTCAAGAGATGGCTAGAACTATGTTGAATGAATCTAAGCTATCAGATAGATTCTGGAGAGAAGCAGTTAATACAGCAGTATATATCTTGAATAGACGGCAAATCAGAGTTAATAATGACAAAACTCCTTACGAATTGTGGAAAGGAAGAGCAGCTTCGGTCAAACATTTCAAAGTGTTTGGAAGTAAATGTTTTATCAACAGGAATGAAGAAAACTTGGGCAAATTTGATTCAAGAGCTGATGAAGGAATTTTTCTTGGTTACTCCATCAAAAGCAAAGCCTATAGATGTTATAACAAAAGGCTACGAACTATCGTAGAAAGTGCTAGTGTTAGAATAGATGAGATCATGAATCAAAAGGCAAAAGAACCTTCAGAAGAGCCTCTAGAAATACCCAATCTTGTAGAAGGGGAGGAAGAAAATGTAGAAAAATTGAGTGAATCTGAAAGGCAGGACACCAAAGCACCATCTCGCTTGTTCAGAAGAATCATGCTGAAAGTCAGAGCATTGGCAACATTGATGCTGGGGTGCAAACCAGAAGAATTGAAAGTATACCTGAGCATGTAAATTTCTCTTTGTTATCCAAGGTAGAGCCTGAGAATTTTTCTGAAGCTAGTCATGATAAACATTGGGTAAAAGCAATGGAAGAAGAGTTAGATCAAATTGAGAAGAATGAGACTTGGGAACTTGTGCCCAGGTCAATGGATCAGAATGTAATTGGCACTAAGTGGGTTTTTCGAAACAAATTGATTGAAAATGGCCAAGTCACTCGAAACAAAGCAAGGTTGGTATGTAAGGGGTATGCTCAAGTAGAAGGTGTAGATTTTGAAGAAACTTTTGCTCCTGTTGCTAGATTAGAAACAATTCGAATATTTCTTGCATTTTCAGTATTCAAAAATTTCAAAGTTTATCAAATGGATGTTAAATCAGCATTTCTAAATGGCAATCTAGAAGAGGAAGTTTACATAGAACAGCCAGAAGGATTCCTCTTATCAGAAAACAAGGATTATGTGTGTAAGTTGAAGAAGGCTTTATACGGATTGAAACAAGTTCCTAGAGCATAGTATGCTAGGCTTGATAAATATCTACAAGACCAAGGATTCAAGAGAGGATATGCTGATAGTAATCTTTACATCAAAACTAAAGGAGATCACTAGTTAATTGTTGTGGTGTATGTAGCTGATATAATCTTTGGAGGAGACAATGAGGAAATGTCTAAGATATTTGTCGAAGATATGCAAAAGGAATTTGAGATGTCCATGTTAGGTGAGTTGTCATTTTTCTTTGGTTTACAAATCTCTCAATCTAACAAAAGAATATTCATATCCCAAAGCAAGTATGTGAAGGAGATGTTGAATAAATTCCATATGGAGGAGTGTGCCCCTGTTAGCACACCTATGGCTACAGGTACGAAGTTGAGCAAAGATGATAAATCTCCGAATACTGATCAAACTCTTTACAGATCAATGATTGGGAGTTTACTATATGTGACGGCATCTAGGCCAGATATTATGCAAGCAGTAGGTATGGTTGCACGATTTCAAGCAGCTCCAAATGAAACACATGTGCAAGCCGTGAAACGTATATTTAGATATTTAAAGAGAACCTTGGATTATGGGTTGTGGTACCCAAGAGGTAAAGACTTCACATTGGTAGCGTACACGGATTCAGATTGGGCAGGTTGTGTAGATGATAGAAAAAGTACAAGTGGAGGAGCATTTTTTCTTGGAGATAGCCTAGTATCTTGGTTGAGTAAGAAGCAGAATTTTGTATCTCTATCCACAACAGAAGCGGAGTACATAGCGACAGTGCTATGTTGTACACAAGTTCTATGGATGAAACAAACCTTGAAAGATATCAAAGTAGAGTATAATCATCCAATCTCCATATTCTGCGATAATACTAGTGCGATAAATATTTCAAAGAATCCAGTTATGCATTCCAGAACTAAGCATATCCCTATACAGTATCATTACTAGAGAGAACAAGTGGCAGAACAAGTAAAATTGGAATATGTTTCCGCATCTGAACAGATGGCAGATATCTTCACTAAGCCACTTCTAAAGGAAACATTTGAGTACCTACGACAGAAGTTGGGAGTAAGTTCTTTTGCGTCTTGCCACTGAAGGGAAGCATCGGCGAAGGGGGAGCTAAGTACTAGCTCTTGGATAGACCCTTTGCCATTGATGTCAAAGGGGGAGAAGTACAGAAAGAGGATGTCACAGAAAGAGGGAGCTACAGCAAAGAAGGATTCAGACAGAAGAGACAGTGCAGCAAGGGGGAGCAGTTTCAGTATGTGGTTGCCATCAATGACAAAGGGGGAGATTGTTGGAATATTGTCACTGATGTCAAATGAACTATTGCCGAAAGTGAACGGAATTGATTGCCGGAAGTGAATAGAATTGATGGCCAGAAGTGAACGAAAATGTCGACGGAAGTGAACGGAATTGTTGACGGAAGTAAACGGAAATGTTGTCGGAAGTGAACCGAATTGTCGATGGAAGTAAACGGAAATGTTGACGGTAGTGAACGGAAATGTCGACAGAAGTGAACGGAAATGTCGATGGAAATGTCAATGGAATTGTCAACCTTGGCCGACTTATTGGGAGGAGTTGTGACCGTTCGAAATGACCTTTTCACTTGAAGAGTCACGACCTTAATTTATGGCTTTCCGTGGGTTATAAATAAGTGCATAACGAATAACAAAAAAGTAGATTCGAAAGTGGAAGATATATAAAGGAAGAGCAGAATTTTTAAAGGCAAATTTTTTGTGAGAATATTAAAAAGAAAAAAATCAGCAAGTATAAGGAAGAGTATAGCAGCGAAAACACTCAAGTGTAGATCAAATCTAAAGGAGATAAAGCAAGTGTTCTATCATCCGTTGTTTTGACAACAAATTTGAGATAGAAGAGTGATTTTTTCTGAGAGGGTTGGTGCCTTCGTTTTGAAGAGATTGGTGTCTCTTGTTGAGTTGGTGCTCGGTGAAAGGGGTTGGTGCTCCTGTAGGTTGGTGCCTACAAAATTGTTTTTGGGGTTGGTGCCCCAGTAGGTTGGTGCCTACGAATATTTATATTAAGAGAATTTCTCTGTGGTTTTCTCCCGAAAGGGTTTCCACGCAAATCTGTGTCTATTTGCATTGTGTGGTTTTGCATTGTATTCTTTGATTGCTTTGAATATATAAATTGCGAAGTAATTTGAGGTTTTGATTTAAGATTAATAGTCGAGAGCGATTCACCCCCCCCTCTCAGTGTAAGCTTGTGCTTAACACTTGTTCTGCAATTACAAGTCTACTGCCTTCTCAAGCCCTTCATGAACATACTTTGCATTACAATGTGTCCAAACACTCATGCATGCTCAACAACTTTCTCACTCACTCTTATATTTTCACACTTCAACTCAAAAAACCACATACAATCAAGAAGAACATATGCTAGGAACTTTCCCTTGCTTACAAATACCCTCTCCATACAACTTCGACACCAAAGAGAGCTTGAATCAGAAGCTAAGAAGACTTAAAAGATGAAGAGGAACCTTCTACTCGAACTGTTCTTTATCTACTTGCGAAATTGCCGCTTTATGTAGGGCAAAACCACCACTTAATTGCAAAACTGCCACATAACATTGCAAAACCACTGTGCTTGAATAAGTGGTTTTGCAACCAAGCCAAATGCATTAAATTTCAAAGGCCATAACTTTTGCATACGAACTCAGATTGACATGCCATTTTTTTGAAATTGCACGACTTTCAGAGAGGAATACAAATATGGAATCAAATTGTACTTTGGATGACATCTACACAGTTACTTAGCCTTTGCACCAAAACCTATCTCTTTTGAGGTCTTAGGGTGTTGCAACTTCTTCTTGAGCCCTGTTAATAGTTACATCACTTAATCAACTAGAAAAGAGCAATAGAAAGAGTGTTTCAAGTGATTTCAAGTCACTTTCTTATACAATAAGAATAGTGGATTAGTTAGCTCATATGACTAACTCTACTGATCTGAAATTCAGATCAGTATTAGAAAAAAACGAGAAGCTGAACAACAAAGAATTTTGCAAAGGCATTATTCTTCACTTGTTCACTCTATGCTTCACCTTGTCTACCTCTCAAGGCAATCTTTAGTTGCTCACAAGGCAATTCTTCTCCCACATGATACTCTTCCTAACAGACCCATTCCTTATGTGCATCTAAAGATGATAGAAACACATCTTCCCTCTCTTACTCAGCTGCTCCATCTGCTATTGCTACAACCTCCTCATCTTCCCTTAATGGAAGGCGTTCTTCTTCTTCAGCACCCAATGCTTCCTCCAAATCCATATCACGTGCATTCACTTGCATGGCCTTCAACTCCACCTTCATGCCTTCCAAAAGACATGTTTCTGCTACTCTCGCTTCCACCAAAGCTTCTCCAGTCAGCTCCAAGGTTCTCTTATTCCAAGAAACCTTCCTTCTCTTCATCTTTGCAACGCATGGTGTGATCCATGCTCTCCTTCTCTTTTCTTTCACCTCCATTGCAACAACAACGTCCTCTTCCATGTTGTTTATCATGGCTTGCACAATCTCCAGCTCTTTTTTCAACTTCTCAACCTCTGTCACGGGTAGCATAGAATCACCCTTCCTCCTTGCCTCAACTCTCAAATCGGCTTGCATGCCCCTCAACATAATCTTCAATTCAACCACTTGTGCTACACACCTCTCATCCATTTCTTTCACCTTTTTCCTCACACACCCCTCTTAACGCACTGCTGCAACCTTTCTATTGCAATCCTATGTAGGTCATACTCTTCTATACTTTTCACTCAATTTTTTTGTTTTCTACCCACCTACACAAGATAGAGAACACCTCTATTTACCCAATACCCATAGTTCACTCAATGGATGATGTACCCTCAGTTCTCTACCCACCCACATGAGATGGAGAACTCTTACTTCTCACTACACTCATGCCCTCTACTCATTCTTTTCCTAACGAAGGACAAACATTCCCCATGTATCCTAGAGTTGTTCCTTGCTTTGATACCAATTGATGCAGTCAAGGATAGGGGGGTCCAATTAATGACAACCTTTTCCTTGTAGCCTACCTGTCAAACACACACATAAACACGAGATTGTAATAAGAACTCACACTTCTATTGATCTTGAGGAAGTACATTGATTACACACACTCACTCTTCCTATGACTACAACATAAGGGAAGAATGCTACGCAATCCCTTCCTAGATTAAACACTGATCTTTGCTCCTACAAGCTTCCTACTCTAGCCTCCCCATTCACTTGGAAGTTCTTCTCCACTTTAATCTGACTTTTCTGAATCATTCTCCTTTTATGCTTTGGGTAGTGACTCTTGAAATCCCCATTGATCTCGGAAACACTCCAAATGGGTGTGTGAACAGTTTTGAGTAGTTATTGGGTGTATGCAACTGCCACAGGGGAAACCGTCGCTTCCTGCAGAGCAATAGTTACGTAACTACTAGTTAACACAAACCTATGTTAACCTACAGTTTTGTTTAGACAAAGAACACTCAACCTCATGATTTGAAACCACTCATTCTTCCTTCCAGGAGCCTGTTAAAGTGTGAATGAATCCATCTAGGTTGTTGCTGACTTTCAGAAGCGCACCAACACAGAGGATATCTTTTTGGATGATGCAAGTTTGCTTGATTGCCTGGATACTCTTGTATCGGGAGTGAGAAGCTTTGTTTGGAAGAAGAAGAATATGAAGATATATGCCAGAGAAGAAATTAGTTGCCTAGACCCTGAATAGAGGGAAAATAGATCTTGAATAGAGGAAATGACGATGCTATTGGTATTATGGAGAACAAGGGATGAGTTTGATTTGGTTGGTGGAGCAAAGAGAGCAAATATAGAGGTTATCGGAGGCAACCGATAACTTGCCACTAGAGGATCAAACAAAACTTTGAAGCTAAAGACAAAACTAGAGAAGAGTGCATTTAGAGCCAAAAAGTCTATCACTCGCTAAAATGAGTGCATTGAGATTGTCCAACAATTGCCCTTCTAAAGGAGGCACAATCTCTATTGACCATGTTTGGTTGGAAGGTGTTGTAGAAGAGATGATAGAGTTGGTTGAGAGTCAACTCCCTTGACAAGACAAAAGTCCTTGTCCCCAGATAGAGCTTGACAACTTCCTCATAGTGAGGAGAGAGATTCCTTTGTTGAGAACATAAGGCATATTGAGATTCCTTGCTTATCAATAATGAAGAGGAGTCCAAAACTCGAAGACAAATAAGAGAATCGAAGTAGTCAACCAAAGAGGCTTAGAAGACGAGCAAAGTGCTACTTGGATTAATCAAACCGAGGGCAGAGTTAGAGGTTAGTGCATGTCTAAAAATTTTGAGAGAGCTTCAAAACATGCAAGACAAACTTTATAGATGAGGGAGATCACGCAGGAAGAGCATCTTCTAGAGACTG
Source organism: Torreya grandis (assembly GCA_037957365.1). Classification (NCBI taxonomy): domain Eukaryota; kingdom Viridiplantae; phylum Streptophyta; class Pinopsida; order Cupressales; family Taxaceae; genus Torreya; species Torreya grandis. The sequence goes on along the minus strand of JARHVA010005198.1, from coordinate 412,167 downwards.
ATTATTATGGCTAATCTGTTAAGTCCATATTTTGGGAGACAAAGTTGTGGAAGTTTACCGGTGATGGGTTAGAAGACTCTGTCTGTCATTGTAGCACATGCATTACAACTTAGGACTGCCAATGGATAGACTTACAAACAACACTAGTTGCGGTCATTTCAAACCACACTCAAAGGGGTGGAGATAATTGGTATACAAACACATCAATAGCAGAGCAAAGCATATGGGAGAAATTTTAGAAAGCATTTGAGAAAAAAATTTAGTTGCTCAGAGACCAATGAAATTGTTGCTAAAATTGATAGCACTTAGAAAGGGAAGTACGAGTTATGTGGCCATACAATAAAATTTTGAAAGAATTGCTAGGGTGTCTGGAAAAGGAACCAACTGATGGTTTAAGAAAAGATTTTTCATTGAGGGGTTGATGGAAGGTGGTGTCCCACCTTCATCGTATGGGAATGCATACAATCAAGTGATGGACATTGAAAGCGAGAACATAATGTCCATTAGGTCGAGAATGCAAAGTGATGACTCCAATGAAAGTGATGATAGTGAACTTGCATCAATAGAGACCCCTAAAAAAAGATACATTGAGAGTGATGAGAAAACTAAAGGAGGATGAGAAGGATGACAAAAAAGACTTGTGGTGAACTGATTGCAACATGGAAGGACATACAAGAACTAACTTCTTGAAGATGTTTTACAATATTTTCCAAGTAGTGGGTCATTCCGGTCAAAGATTACTTGAACAACTTGAAGGACAAAAGTGCACAAGTATTCTTTACCCAAGGTAAACCTCTCATGTCACCCACCACACCAACCAAGCCCCAAAACAACCAAAATAACAAAGGAGTAAATCCTTAGTGGATATGAAAATTGAAGAAAGAATAATTTACTTTAAAACAACAATAGTGAGGGAAGTCATATATAGTACAACCCTGAAGGTCGACCAATTGTGCAGTGTCGAAAGTGCAACAAGTGAGGATGCTTCGCTCGAGACTTCCGTACTAATCAAAACAATTCCAAACTTTTTTATCAATGGTGTCAGCTAGGTAACTATAATGATGATAATTGTTGGAAACAATTTACATGATACGTAGTGAAGTTGTGGCAATTGTTTGTGCTCAAGTGAATATAGAAAAATAGTTCGATCTAAGATAAAAAAGGAAATATTGATTGATTCCAAAGTTAAGGTCGAGAAGGCAATGGCCGAAGAATGGATACATTCAAAGTAATGTGTGAGTACTTTGATTAGGCGACTTGCATCAAATGAAGAAACCACAAGATAAGTCTTGCAAACAACTTTGTTGGTGAAGGTAGAAAATGTGCTGTAGAGCATTCCCAACCCTAGGAGTGCAACTACCTCAGTTGTACTTGAGAACATTCCCGATTGGGAAAAAGTGGCTACACCCATTGGGGAAACCAAGATGGAAAGACGAGCCCATAGTTGAACCCACACCATTGTGTGACAACATAATCGATTTGATGTCTTAATTACGAACTTAGCCTAGATGCCAATTGTCATGCATATGGAGATGTTGGGGATGACACTTACCGATACCATTGTGTACGGGGGATCAAGTTTGAATGTTCTCTCTGAGCAGACAAGGAAGAAGCTCAGTAAGCCAACCATTTAGCCTCTGACCTTCCTATTTGTCATAGAAGATCAATTAAACATCAAAGTGTGGGTGTACTAATGGCACAAAAGGTGCTTATTGGAACACAACCATTTGTACTAAATTTTGTGGTTATCTCCCTATAGAAGAAGACTATGATGCATTGTTGGGTTGCAATTGGTTGATAAAGGAAAAGGAAGATCATAATTGGAAGAAGAATATTTTTTCTATAGAGAACAAAGGCAATAAGTATGTGATTGGCCTAAAAAGTCAAGCAGTTAATAAGGAGCTATCTTCACCTTACCCAGATGTAGACTCATACGATTACGAAACGGGTATGATGGAGTTGAACAGTGAGTGAGCATTGGAGTTTCAATGATCCTTTGAAGATGAAATCAATTCAATTAGTGGCCTCTTACATTGGTAGATGGAATATTACAAGGTTTTTGAGCTTGATTGAAACTGTGTAGAGATCAAGGAGATAAAAGAAGAGGTGGTGGTTCAATATGATGGGAAGAAGTTGCTTATGTAGTTCTTTGAAACATTCCACATTAACTTAGATTGCCCTATAGGATACAGGGTTGACAAAGCTAGAAATGATGTTTGAGATCATAGATGACATTTAGTATAGGGAGCTGACTATTATGAGAGTCAACTAGGGGTTTGAGGACAAATTGACAAAGAACATGGAAGGTGAAGCAAACCTTCTGAAGAATGGCCTTTTAAAGAACGACCTATTGAAGTATGGTTTGTTGTGAATATTATCAATCTTGAACTTCACTAGGGCCAAGGTGATGACCACCTTTTCGTACTACCACATGTACTCCTAAATGTTGTATAAACCTATGTAAAAACTTCTTGTTGATTATTCATTGTATGTACTTGTTGACCTGTTGTACATTCCTGAAAGCCCTTTTTCACTGCCGTAGGAAGAAATGATTAGGGAAGTTGGAAAAAATGCTAATAATTACTTGCAAGAAATTGCTTGGAGATTTTTTGTAAGTTATAAGTGATGTTGCAGGACAAAGTCAAAGTGGGATTGGGTGCAAATCCCACTTTAGTGTTTCAACCCTTTGGCCAAGTCTTTGTTATTTTGAGGGCCAAAACATATTGTGTAGAGCGTGTGTCAGGGTAAGGAGACAACTTGTTTTGCATGCCAAGATGCTCAGTTTGACTGTACATGAAGTCTAGTTATTGAAGGTAATGGCAAAAATGATATAAACTTTTAGCTGCCAATGGAGAGCTCATGAGTTAGATGAAGGAAGCGGTACAAATGAAGTACAACCAACAAGAATTAAAAGTTCATAACATCTAACGAAGCGAATGAAGGAGGCACAAGCAACTTCTAGATGAGGTGAAGCACCTCAAGGTTGATGTAGTGGGATCTTTAGTGTTTGGGTCAACTAGAGTGTCACCAAGATTTGTTAAACCATCTCATGCTACAACAATCGTACCATCTACTATCACCCCTCCACCATCAAGGATGTCTTCTTCATCCGCCCTTTTTCCTCATAGTTCTTGATTCATGTATTAGAGTTTGTGTTTGCAGGGACATCCACTTGTATATAGATGGGGATAGATGTAGTCAATATAATTGTAATATTTGGTTATGTTTTATATTATGCAAATGTAGTGGACAATGGTTTTGTCTGATTGCATGTTTCAACACTGTTTGTGTACTTAATTAAGTTTGGTTAGTATGGTTGGTACCTTAATGGTTGTGGTCTAATAGATGCACCTGTTGTATAATTGAGCTATATGTAGAATGATGGATGTTAGGGAAGGGAGCTCTCATATAGCCATGATTTTCATGTACCATAGCTATTGGATGTACACTTCCTCATATCAATAAGGTTGTAATTATCTTATTCTGTGTTGTTGCAATCTTTGGAATATTCATTCTTGTAAAGTACTTTGCTATTGTGATCTTTATTGGTATATAGTTTTAAAAATCCGTAAGAAAGTTGCTGAATTCGAGAGTCATATGGCTCGACGAGTGAATCCCCAACAAAGTGGTCGGCAAGTTGTTGGCGAGTGCTCACCGATGTTGGTGAGTAGTTGCAAGGTGTAGAGCTGAACCTAGACTATGTGACAACAATGACTATCAATCAAATCATTGATAAGGTGGTTAATTACATGAAGCATCAACAAATTCCACTTAACTGGGTGGTGAAGGCAAGGCAGTTGGCACATCAAGGAAAGTGGTTCATCGAGAAACATATTCATCAAACATTTTCACACATGGTCCAAAACCTAGAAGCAATGGGACCCATTGCTTCTCAAGGAGGAATAATTGTTCCAGATGATAGTTCAGATAGATAAGATAAGATAAGATAAATATATTAATGTTTGACAAATGACCACAAAAGTAGGTCAAAGGGACTGTAGAGTGCAAAAATGTTAGAGCAAAGTGGGAAGACCAAACAGTTTCCCAAGGAGAAAACAAAGCCGAAAGAGAAATAATACAACAAATTGCGGGAGTAGCCAGAAAGGAAAGAGGCGAAGAACAACCTGCAACCAACAACCCCACCCAAACGGAGAGGTGGGAAAATACAAAATGAGAGAAATACTAGGAAAAGCAATGAAGGAGGTCCATCAAGGAGTGGACCCAACTCTCCTAACATCCGAGGCCGTCGAGAAAAAACTCAAAATAGATGTATAACCAGTGGAGGAGGTGGAGTGTCTGGTTTGTCCCGTGTGCTGCCATTTGGAGGAAGTAGCTCGTCGCGAAGATCTAGTGGACCTAGTCTGATTCCTGGGGCTGGACTTGGAATGGCCATGCCGATAAGACCCCGGGGGGTTGTGAATGGCCCCTCGGATCCATACTAATCTGGAGTGTGAGGCTGTGTTGGTGTTGATCTGGCGCTTAGTGCCTCTCCCCGAAGATAGCACAGTGAAGAATTCTAAAAATTTGCGAAATTCTATTTTTTCGATTTTTGATACCTATTTGTATTTTGCATTTTTGGGGCCCTTTAGTGCAGAATTTGGATCCTAACCTTTGGGCAATGCCCTACGTGGTTATCGAAACTAGTTAACCAAAACTAATTCATGTAATGAGCTTTCCAACACAACTTACGCTTTCACAATCAGGTCAACAAGCTAGGAGATATGGCCCCAACAAGGGGCACTAATAATAATATCATCAACCAAAATTTGGCTGTTTTGTTCACTTCTGCCCATTCAACTCCACTTCTAACGTGGATACATGCCATCTCCATGCGGAGTGACCTTTTGGTTCCCATTCAGAACCCTTCATTTACTATTTTTAGTAACTTTTCGGCTTTTGCATTGTACAAATATAAAGTAGATAGTACGGAATAAGGAAACGGAGTTCCAGGCATACATCTTCCTATAGGGTTTTTCCATTTTTGTAGACACTATCAATTGCAATAAAATATTGTTGTTTCTATTCTATAAATTTTGGTTCCATTGCTATAACACATTAAGCTCCATAGTGTTGACAATTCTTCCACAGGGCAGATTGTCTCTTGCCATTTAGAAGGTTCACGTCTCTAGCCAAGGAAGAAAGAATACATTGCTTTTGGTAAGGGCCTTTGCTACAACAGGAAAATTCCAAAAGAATGGTCCATCAAAAAGGCTTTTACTTCGGAAAAGAGCCTTCGGAAAAGCGCTAAGGACAAAAGTCCGCAAGGCAAAAGACAAAGCCAAAGTACCTAAGACAAAGGAAGTAATTCCTTCGGACTTTTGTCCAAAGGAATACTTTGGAGAATCCAAAAGTCCACCTAAAGAACCAAGCCAAGGCCCTTTGGAAGGGTCATTTTCAAGAAACCCAAAGGGCAGGGTACCCTTCGGGAAGGTACAAGAGCAAATTCAAACCTTTGCAAAAAGCCCGGGTGCTTTGCAATTTTTTCGAAGGGCACAAATGAGAGACAGGAGCCCTTGCGGAGGGCACTTGGTCGGCGACAGGACCATTGCAAATTTTCCGAAGGGCAATTTTTCCGAAGGCAAGTGAAGAAGGCAAAAGTGAAGGGTTAATTCCTTTGGACTTTTGTCCGAAGGAATTCCTTTGGACAAATAGTCCAAAGAAAATGACTTAGCGGTCCAAACAAAAGGCCGACAGAGCAAAGAGCAAAGGCAAAGAACAAAGTATTCCTTTGGGCTTTTTGTCCGAAGGAATTCCTTCGGACAAAAAGTCCGAAGAAATTTGGAGTAAGCCAATAAAGAGAAAAACCCGACTAAGACAAGGAGCCCGAGCAAAGGAAAAGTAAAGAAAAGTATCCCTTCAGAAAAAAAGTCCGAAGGAATTCCTTCGGACTTTTTGTTCGAAGGAATACTTTGGAGAATAAAGTCGAGAGAAAGAAATGCCGCAGGAAATTCAAGGAAATGAAAAGAAGTCCGAAGGAAATTGCAAACAGAGGATTCTGAAAGAAAGGCCAAATGGAGAGATATAGACCGGATATAAATAAAATTAAATCCGAATATAGAATCCCGCCAGAAATAGACATGAATAGGCAGACCAGATCAGGGTAAAATACTTGCAAGCAGGGGTTATTTTCGAACAACGGTCAAAGCTTTATTTGACTGGCTATTGAAGCCCTGCTCGTCTCCGGACCAACTCACGCATCTGAGGGTCCAACTTAGCTTCAATTGAAGTTCCAAATTCAAATGTCGAGTTGACTGTTCCAGATTTAGAGTTGACTAATTGTTAAACGCCGCATCCACTAGGAGCTTTCCATGCAAGGGAGAATGATCTCTTCGTCCAACTCAGCTTGCCAAATAGTCAACTCAGCTGATCTCTTCGTCCAACAGCTTATCAAACGGCCAACTCAGCGTTGCAAGGTTCCAATTCGGCATCAAGCAAGCTCACGTAGAGTTCTAAAATTAACATTGGCATGGATCTCCATGCAAATAGAGGTAGGTGGTTCAGAACAAAGACAAGTTCACTTCCTCAAGCGCAAGAAGCTTCATGCAAAGACAAAAAAGGAAATATATTTAATTGAAAGGCCAAGTCAGCCTTGAGTTAACCGAAGTTAATTCTTCTCTTCAAATTTTCAACGCCAATCTTTGGCCTTTTGTAATTCTCTATAAAATGGCTTTCAGCGTTGATTAAAAATCATCCAATCCCTCTCTTGGTTAGACCAGACTGCCATTGGTGAGTTGTGTAACCTTTTCAATCAATAGGACTATACTTTCAGATTTCAAGTGTTGGCATAGTGTATATTCATTCAGCAATTTGCATAAGTGGTAGATTTCTCTCTCTTCCCAAATTCTGATTCATACCTAGTTGCTAGATTATTCTTATGCAGGTCATGTTAAAGTGTTCTTTATGTCTTTTGTTGACGCTGTAAGTGGATGTTAGGTGGCTGCAAAGTGGCTTGTATCGGACCTCTCTCCATCGTTTTCCCTCAGGTTTTGGTCATTGGATCGAACCTCTTCATGAAATATTTATGCATAAGTGATTGATTGAAATCATAGGTCTTCTTTTTCCCTTGTTTGTTCAGTGTTCAAGGTTCTAAGTTGCGTGGATCAAACTTCTGGTGTATCACCCCTTTTAGGTAGGATTTCCCCTTAAAGTTTCCTTCTCCCTTTTCATGGTAGTCCGCAGCATAGAATAGAGATCCTCATTGATACATCATACAAGAACCAGCCTTCTCTGGAGGTTCTCACCGTTGAGGCACCCACCTTCGTGAGAAGATCCCATTGTTTCAGTCGGATAGAGGACTGGCCATTTCACGCATGTCTTCGATTCAGGGCGCAGCTCTAGGTTGACAACAGTTAGTGTGTTGTCCATTGAATTGCATACTTAATTCCAATCAACATTCCAAAAGTCATTACAATAATATGTTGATCTTTTCCCTCACAAGAGGGACAAGAACAATAGAGTAAAATAATGTGATCCGGTGTTCAAAACCAGCTGGCCAAGCGACCACTCATTCCCTCAACAATTGGTGATTCTGCGAAAACTTTATCTACCTCGTCCCTAGTCATTGCTCCTTACTCCACTTATCTGCAAAAGCCCTAGGTCCTGTCAATACTTTGCAGACACCAAAACAATAGTTGTTGCTCGATACAGCCTCACTTCGCCATCAAATTTAAAGCAGGTGATTATAGCTATGGTCAAGGTCATGTTTACCATCACCGACAAGAAACAACACGAAACAATTATGCAAAATCTGAATATTCTCATACTTTTCACGCCACTGTTGTTGTGCGTCCATGCACAATAGGTGTCATGTCCCCTTTTCAAAATAATCAATAATGAAATAATTTAATATTAATGTTTTAAGTTGTTCTAAAGTCATTTTAATTAATAACATGGAAAATGACAATCATTATTATGAAAGTGGGCCATAAAGTATTGATTATTAATTAGGCCAAAAGCAATGATAAAGACGTATTTATTAAAATAAAAGCATATCAATGTCAAAATAAAAGATAAAACGTGTTTTTTAGGGTTTTGGTGGAAAAGGTAATTATTAAAAGGCGCTGCACGGAAAGAAATAGGGATTAACTCATTCAAACACTTTTACAAAACCCTTATTTTGGAGATTTGGGGTAGTAGCTTCAATATTTTACATAGAGGACAAAAACCCTCACGTGCATAGGCTTGGGGACGAAAACCCTCAAACCCATTTGGTAATTCCATTCAAGGATTACATTAGAGCTTTCAGATTTAGAGGAAATCCATCACACAGGTACAAAGATTGATTTATGGCTGTATATGGGGTTGCAATACTCTATAAAATTATTAAAATATTCCCTTGAAGTGACATTTCAGCTTGACTTCACTATTCATTGCATCACTATTCACGACATCACTATTGACTGTTGTACTTGCAATTTGTTTCTTTGGTACCCCTTGTAGTACACTTCCAGTGTTGGCATCATCTTTTTTAGGAAAAATTCTGCCATGCCTTCGAGCAGGGTGTCGTACTTCTAGACTTCCTCTTTCAGTTAGGGTTTCAATAAAAATTCAATTTTTTTGCTTTCTATGCATTTTCAGATTGTTAATATTTGTCCAGAAAGGGACATTACAATGGTATCGTAGTTGTGATCTTGCTAGCTTGTGAATCATGGTGTTATTTTCAGAGGAGATAACTATGGTGGATGATGTTATTGCTAGTTATGTTGAATATAGAGCTCTTCCAACAGAGATTCAGAGAGAAATATCTTTTCCAGACTTCATGAAATCAATGAAGACAAGAAGTGGACAAGTGCACTATGAGGACATGTTGTGATGAAGACTCAAAAGAGCCGGAAACGAAGACCATATAACTAGGGAAGATGTTGGATACATTAGAACCTCAAAAGGTCAAGGGAGAAATTGTGAAGAAGAAAGCACCATTCGCTGATTGCACAAAGATTTCAACAAAAAAAGAGTGCATAAATCACTTATATGAGGTAGGTTTTAATGATCTACCATCAGCAACAAAAGTGGATCCTAGTGTTGAAAAAAACCAGTTACAATGCAGACAAGTGCAGAGGATGTGATGAGGACCTAGAAAAGGTGTGATGAATGGATAAGAAGAGCTAAGGAAGTTAAATGGATAACCATGCAAGCAAAACAACACCTACAAAAAATTAGAGAAGGTAAGTTCTTGAATCATCCTTATGACAGGGTTGAAGATAATAAGAATATTTCAAATCAAGAGGTGTATGATGTTGATTTCCACAGTAAATATGTTGAGAGGAATGCACATGAGGAAAATTACTCACCGGATGCTAATGGTGGGTTCTAGTTTGCTGAAGTTTTCAGGCCAGCAACTAAAGAATTTCCCATCTTGTTGTGGTTTTCATTGTTTGGTACCTTTGTTCTAAGAGTGACATCAACTCATAAATATCACAAATGTGCTCATGAATTCATACAACCAATGGCGATTGGTTATGAGAACTTATTGCACTCATTGAAGAGTGAAGGTGCTTTTGTCACTTTTGAAAAAGGGAAAAAGAAAGATATCCTCGCCACTGTCTCAGCGCACCCAGTATCATCAATAATACAGCCCTGCAATGCTTCTATGTTTGATATTTCAGAAGAATGGAAAGAATGGCATGCATTGGCAGGAAGCAACATGTGGGTTTTTGCACAAAGGAGTCAACCATGCGCTGTTCTAAAGTCTTTCAATAGAGTTCATTGGGTTGTTGAACAACTATTGGCAACTTAGATGCACGCTGTTTTGATTGCATGCAACCAAGGTCAGGAAGTTGAAATGATATCCAGAGTGGCATCTGAGGAAGTTGAGGACTCCAAAGCACTTGATCCAACAAAGGCACAACTTTATCTTGCTCCTACTATTGATTTTGAACAACATTATGAGATTGTATGTGATTGCTTTTGGAAGTTTACATAAGTTTTCTCACAGTTTGAAAATTTGGGTAGTTGGTCACACCAATTCCCAAGGATAATATGGGATCTAGGTTATGGGAGCTCCGAGTCTGTAGCTTGTGGAGGCTTTTCAACTTTCAATTGTATCAGAATGGTGCAGTAAAAGCATGATGAAGAGTTCTTGAGATTGATTTGGAATCTTGGCATTGACAAAAAGGTTCAGGTTGGAGTTGTCCCACTTCACACATATAGTTTGTAGATCACATGGGCATTACAACTTGATTTATGACATTGGCATGGTGATACTAGAGCATTTGGGTTTGCAATTGCTTGAGGGCAAACAATTTTGGGAAGCATAGACTGTCATGACCCCTTTTCAAAATAATTAATAATGAAATAATTTAATATTAATGTTCTAAGTTGTCCTAAAGTCACTTTAATTATTAACATGGAAAATGACACTTAATCATTATTATTAAAGTGGGCTATAAAGTATTGATTATTAATTAGGCTAAAAGCAATGATAAAGATGGATATATTAAAATAAAAGCATGTCAACATCAAAATAGAAGATAAAGCATGTTTTTTATGGTTTTGGTGGAAAATGTAATTATTAAAAGGGGTTGGATGGAAATAAATGGGGATTCATTCATTCAAACACTTTTATAAAATCCTTGTTTTGCAAATTTGGGGTAGTAGCATCAATATTTTATGTAGAGAACGAAAACCCTCATGTGCACAGGCTTGGGGATGAAAACCCTCGAACCCATTTCGTAATTCCATTCAGGGATCACACCAGAGCTTTCAGATTCAGAGGAAATCCATCACACAGGTACAAAGAGGTTGATTTATGGCTATATATGGGGCTGCAATACTTCAGAAAATTATTAAAATATTCACCCGACGTGACATTTCAACTTGACTTCACTATTCACATCACTATTCACGGCATCACTATTCACGACATCACTATTTACTGTTATACCTGCAATTCGACTCCGCTACCACCTGCAACACACTTCCAACCTTGGCATCATTCTTTTTAGGAAAAATTCTGCCTTACCTTCTAGCAGGGTGCCATACTTCCAAATTTCCTCTTTCAGCTAGGGTTTCAGTAAAAATTCAATTTTCGTGCTTTCCATGCAATTTCAGATTGTTAATATTTGTCCAGAAAGGGACATTACAGCAGGGCATTCTCATGTGTGTTTTTCTGCTGCTTTTTGCACTTGCCTCTCACCTCCACATGCCAATTAGCAGATCTTTCCGAGACTAGTTCCACAAATGTGAAACAACAAATTTAAGACAGCAAACCCAGCGCAGTTGTAGTGTACCTACCATTAGCAAAATTAGCAAATCAGAGAACAAGAGAATCTCAATATTGTCTCTTTCAGAAGGATGACAATAAAGGTATGGCTATGGCAGGTTGCGCTTCTCTTGCACATTCAGATGACTAATCTACAAATGTGATTTGCCAGAATACCATGAAAGCTTAGATTTTGCAAAGTGAAAGCTTCCATCGGGCCCATTGCTTCCTTTGTACAAGTGCATTAACAATCTCCACATCAATGCATAGCTTACAATCTCCAATCAATCATATGTAGCACCATTGTCCTCTTTTAGCAAGCATGTTCAAATTCATAAGTCCAGGCCTTTGAGGCACATGAAGCATCAAACCTTGCTCTCATACCATATAATATTAAATAATGGGCTGTGTCTATTACATTACACTACCCTGTATTTATAACCAGGCAAATAGCTTATAGCACGAGATCCTTATCATATCACAGGAATAACCAAATCCTAGAATAGCCTAATCTTATCAAACTAACAAGAAGCTAATTCTTAGCTAACAATATGCTATATTCAATAATCTAACTGTTGACGTTGTGGATTGCACCCTTAAGAGAAGGCTGGGCTTCTCTCTTCCACGCGGCACAATGGAGATTTCTCTCTTCCCTGTGGGTCTGACAAAACTGAGGGGAGAATCTCTAGATAAGGGCTAGCTCCCTTTGATGCATCTCTGAGTTATTCCATTACTATTGCTAATATATATATATATATATATATATATATATAAAAGGGGGGGTTTAAAAGAGAGAAAGATTACTGAAAACAGAACCTAAACTAAACGGTGATGCACCAAAAAATGGTTGATTTACTTAGCTTTAACATACACTTTCCACCAAGAACAAGATATACACTTCATTTGATATGAGAAATTCTTCTGCATCATGAGCTAGGGGTCCTCTGGAGATACAAGGAGGAAGAACTACCAGAGGTGTTCTAAGACACACTATGGCAGCATGTTCACATGCGCCTATACTCTGCTATGGACACTTCTGGCTAACCTGTAAAAGAAGAACTCACAATACACTAAACATGCTGGAATCATTCTGTGAAAGCATGAAGGAAAATGACTTAACACAAGACAAAGCCATAGACATATGCAAAAGTGCAAGCTCAAATGGAGGCAAAAATGCTTCTTTTTGATTCAAGATAAATTTTGGCAAAGCTCCGCTTTACAAGCTGAGATTTCCTTCTCAAATGAGAGATTACAATATATATATAGCAAGAGGAAGCAATGGCGCCCCTTTTTTACAAGTGGCCCATGCTGCGTTAAAAAACATTGGGAAGAGGAAGTCGCTGAAAGAACATGCTGTGTCAGTTGCCAGTCTTGACTTTGGCGTTTAAAACATTATTGTGAAAGCATGGGCCGCGCTCATTTCCCTGCAAACAAGACTGCTTCTTAAAGACATTCACGCGGTTGTCTGCTCATCAATGCAAAGTGAAGAAAAAACAGTCCACGCCTTCACTGTTCACACTCCTTGATGACCACTTGGCAGAGACTGTTTCAACCGCTGGAATAACTCCTTGTGCCGACACCTTCTTTTGCCACCTGGACTGTTTTGTCTGCTTCTGTGCTTGGCTTTTTGGGCTCCTTTCTTGGCGGTCGCTTCCTTTTGGCCTTAAGCCCTTTGAATTCCTTTGTGTTCGTGCTCAAGCATTTAAAAATCAACGGCTATTTCACTGCCTTAAATTTGATGTTTGTAGGCCTCTCACCGGGCATTTGAACCTCCAATGGCTAGTTCGCCATGCTAGAATTTGACGCCTGCGGGCCCGTCACCCCCCTTTGGCAATTTCTTCGATTTTTTTCTTTTTGCTCGGGCCTTTGTCTTTTAACCCTCCCGAAGGGAAGGTGTCCCTTCGGGACTTGGAGAAAAGTCCCTTTTGGCAGCCGAGAGTCCCCCGCAAGGGCACATGCCCTTCGGGGTCCTTCGGACGGCTTTGGCCTCCCAATTCCTTCGAACAAAATGTCTGAAGGAAATGTTCCCTTCAAAGTTCAGCCCTTTCTTTCGGGTGAATACTTTCGGAGTTTTTGTCCGAAAGAATTTGCCTTGTTCTCTTTGCCGCGTGAATTTCTTTGGACAAAATGGCCGAAGGAATTCCTTCAGACTTTTTGTCCGAAGAAATTCAACCTTTGATTTTCTTCTATCTTTGCCTTGTCTTCTTTCCAAGGGCAAGTCCCTTTTGGGCCTTTTGACCAGCTGCCCTCCACAAGGGTAAATCAAGTCCAAAGTTACCCTTCGGATCTTTTGCCATGGTCCACTTTGCTCATCACCTGCCCTCTGCAAGGGCTCGCTAACCTTCGAGCTTTGTAAGAGACTTGCACTTTTTTGAAAATGAGCGATTTCCTTTGCCGAAAAGGCTTATGAGATTGACTGCCCAAAGAGAAAAAATCTTACACCAGACCAAAACCTGCAGGACCTTAGATCTTTCAATATTTTATAAGAACATGACTTATTTGCAAAGAAAAAGGGATTTTGCAGAAGATGGGTACATGACCAGACTAACGGTTCAGAATATTAGGGAAGAAGAAGACCAATTTTCGCCTGTGGGACCAAAATGGTCAACAAATTGGCGATTCGCAGAGGAAGCATGCCTGTTATGCTTAGAAACCAGTAGCCTCAAAGTCCATTGGGCATGGAGTCAAGATATAGCTTTGAAAGAGTTAGTAACAGCGTTGAGACATCCAAGAATCAATCATGAAGCTTTTACCTCAAACACAAAGGAAAACACACACAAGGCTAAAAAACACTACCTGTGCAAACAACACTTAGGGAAAACAGGGAAAGAAAAATTGAAAGCAAACTACTATGTACAGCTAACCAAGTATATTTGCCTCCCCTCTGGATCAAAGGGAAAACTTCTTAAGTCTCCATGGCAAGAAAACTTATGGTGCCAGACAAGTGGCTGGATAAAATGGAGATATGGTGACTTGCTCTTCTTGCCTGCCACCTTGATTGGCTCGTATCTGAGTGAATCAGGGGAAAATATGCTTCCAACATATATGTATTCATCTTGCTCTTGGAAGCTTGCCGAATGCTGGTCCTTCATGCTGGTGTGTTTCATCAAAAAATCAGTGGCTTCTAGCTTATCACCATAGGCCCCTTGATATGCATCATGGATTGACTTGTCCCCTTTTGCTTCATTGAAAACCCTGTCAAACTGATCCTCTACTTCATCATGGCTTTCTTGAAGAAGGGTCACTGTTGTGATGTCTGAAATGAGATCACAGACTGATTGCTCATCCCACAGAACATCACCTTCTTGTTCAAGGCTCTCTTCTTCAAAGCTTTCCTCAAGATGAACAGGGCTCTCCTTTTCTTGCTCAAAAACCAAAGTCTCTAGTTGTTCAAAGACATCCTCCGGATCCTCCTCCAACTCGAGTTCCATGGCATGGTCATCCTCCTCATCAAAGCAAGAAGGAAGTTCATCAAACGAGGAGAGAGCTCAGCATGCTTACTTTCCTCTTCATATTGCTGGAACATCCGCATGTATGCATGACTTGTGTCTTCTCCATTGTTGATGATGTCTTCAAAGGGAGCATCCATGATGATTTCCTCCTCATTGTCATCCATGAGAGCTTCTTGATCAGCTGCAAATTTGGATCCTCTCTTCTTCACTTGCCTCTTTCAAAACAGGTTCCTCCGTGAGAAAGAATGGAGTGGAGGGTTGATGGACAAACTCATGTGGAAGAGGAGGCAATCCTTGAGCTAGAATCGAATGATTCTCTTCCTTCCATTTGGCCAGCACCTTATCTATATCAGATGTGGCTTGATAGCTCTCTTGAAGGAGTGTAGATGGAGTGTGTTCAAATGTAGGATCTTTTGCTTGATCTGAACCGTCCATCACACTTTGGCTGAGGAATCTCATTCTAGACTCCAACTCTGCAATTTTCCTGGCTATGTTTTCTTGGAAGAGCCTTTCTTGGAGATCATAAACATCACCATGAGTAGGAGCAGTTTTATCTTCTTCGAGGCTCTGAGCTGGTTCATGGTATTCCCTCCTCCAAGTTGGAATCTTGACATCATGTTGAGAGACTTGAGGAGGTCGAGGAAGACTAGGAAGACACTGTTGATATACAAGAAGAGTTTCTAGAAGAGAGATGTGTTGGTTCATGGTATTCCTTTCAAAGGAGGATTCACAATCTAAGGAATTGAAAAGGTTCATTTCCATGGGAGGTTGCTCTAATACCTTTTGATGTTGGAAAGCTAGGTGCAAGGGATTAAGAGCAGGGGTGGTTACTACATCAGATGAGCTAGAGTGAGCAAGTGCTATCTGGTAGAAAGGATTTGGTGCACAAGAGGAGGCTTTCTTTAGAATAGGAGGGGGTTGCTTTGGAATGGGAGAAGGCACACAAGGTTGACTGCCTTGAATAAATGGACTCTTCCATTTTGCTACTTCTTCATGGATTGCAAGGCTTGAGCTTGCCTAAACAAGCACTCCTCTTTGTACATACGTTCTTGCTGATATCTATCCTGCTCCTCCAATCTGTTTATCTCCATCACTTGCTTCTCAAACTCCAACGTTACTTCCTTTACTGTTGAAGAGCAACTAGGAGAGTTGCTTGAGGTGATTCCATGAACAACCTGAGCTTGATCAAAGTTACATGAAGGAAAACAAGGTCCATGGTTCTGAGCAATGGAATTATATATACCAAACTGTGATTTTTTGATGGCACCAGGATTGCTTAACCAGCTGATTCAACTTGGAGTCGCCATTGGTGTTGATGAAAAAGCCTCCAAAGGCTAGCTGGTTGAAGAACACACCAAAATTCTTCAACTCTTTGGATAAAAACTATTTTGCCCCACCGGGCATGCCAAAAACTGTTGACGCTGTGGATTGCACCTTGAGAGAAGGCTGGGCTTCTCTCTTCCACGCGGCACAATGGAGACTCCTCTCTTGCCTGTGGGTCTGGCAAAACTGAGGGGAGAATCTCTAGATAAGGGCTAGCTCCCTTTGTTGCATCTTTGAGTTATTCCAATACTATTGCTAATATATATATATAAAAGGGGGGGTTGACAAGAGAGAAGGATTACTGAAAATAGAACCTAAACTAAACGGTGATGCACCAAAAAATGGTTGATCTACTTAGCTTGAACATACACTTTCCACCAAGAACAAGCTGATATACACTTCATTTGATATGAGAAATTCTTCTGCACCAGTGAGCTAGGGGTCTTCTGGAGATACAGGGAGGAAAAACTACCAGAGGTGTTCTAAGACACACTATGGCAGCCTGTTCACATGTGCCTATACTCTGTTGTGGACATTTTTGGCTAACCTGCAAAAGAACTCACAATACACTAGACATGTTGGAATCATTCTGTGAAAGCATGAAGGAAAATGACTTAACACAAGACAAAGCCATAGACATATGCAAAAGTGCAAGTTCAAATGGAGGCAAAAATGCTTCTTTTTGATTCAAGGTAAATTTCGGCAGAGCTCCGCCTTACAAGCTGAGAGATCCTTCTCAAATGAGAGATTACAATATATATAGAGCAAGAGGAAGTAATGGCACCCCTTTTTTACAAGTGGCCCATGCTGCGTTAAAAAACATTGGGAAGAGGAAGTCGCTGAAAGAACATGCTGTGTCAGTTGCCAGTCTTGACTTTGGCGTTTAAAACATTATTGTGAAAGCATGGGCCGCGCTCATTTGCTTGCAAACAAGACCGCTTCTTAAAGACATTCACGCGGTTGTCTGCTCATCAATGCAAAGTGAAGAAAAAACAGGCCGTGCTTTCACTGTTCGCGCTCCTTGATGACCACTTGGCAGAGACTGTTTCAACCGCTGGAATAACTCCTTGTGCCGACACCTTCTTTTGCCACCTGGACTGTTTTGTCTGCTTCTGCGCTTGGCTTTTTGGGCTTCTTTCTTGGCGGTCGCTTCCTTTTGGCCTTAAGCCCTTTGAATTCCTTCGGATTTGCGCTCAAGCATTTAAAAATCAATGACTTTTTCACCGCCTTAAATTTGACGTTTGTGGGCCTGTCACCGGGCGTTTGAACCTCCAACGGCTAGTTCGCCATGCTAGAATTTGACGTCTGCTGGCCCATCACCCCCCCCTTGGTAATTTCTTCGGCTTTTTTCCTTTGCCCGGGCCTTTGTCTTTTAACCCTCTCGAAGGGAAGGTGTCCCTTCGGGGCTTGGAGAAAGGTCCCTTTTGGCAGTTGAGAGTCCCTCGCAAGGGCACATGCCCTTCGGGGTCCTTCGGACGGCCTTGGCCTCCCAATTCCTTCGGACAAAATGTCCGAAGGAAATGTTTCCTTCAAAGTTCGGCCCTTTCTTTCGGGCGAATTCCTTCGGACTTTTTGTTCAAAAGAATTTCCCTTGTTCGCTTTGCCACGTGAATTTCTTCGGACAAAATGTCCAAAGGAATTCCTTCGGACTTTTTGTCCGAAGAAATTCAACCTTTGATTTTCTTCTATCTTTGCCTTGTCTTCTTCCGAAGGGCAAGTCCCTTTTGGGCCTTTTGACCAGCTGCTCTCCGCAAGGGTAAATCAAGTCCAAAGTTACCCTTCGGATCTTTTGCCATGGTCCACTTTGCTCATCACCTGCCCTCCGCAAGGGCTACTTAACCTTCGAGCTTTGTAAGAGACTTGCACTCTTTTGAAAATGAGTGATTTCCTTTGCCGAAAAGGCTTATGCGATTGACTGCCCAAAGAGAAAAAATCTAACACCAGACCGAAACCTGCAGGACCTTAGATCTTTCAATATTTTATAAGAACATGACTTATTTGCAAAGAAAAGGGGATTTTGCAGAAGATGGGTACATGACCAGACTAATGGTTCAGAATATTAGGGAAGAAGAAGACCAATTTTGCCCTGTGGGACCAAAATGGTCAACACTAACAATATTGAACAATGTCTAATATATATAACACTGTTGAGGCAAGTTCATATACTTTGACCGAAATGTCAGAAATTCTCAAGAAACTGATTATTCTGAGTTTTTCCTTTCCCCTTGTTCTGACCCTTCTTCTCAGGACATTTGTGAGTATAATGTCTCTCATTATTGCATTTATAATAAGTTACATGACCTTTCTTTTTGTTTGCACCATATTAAGAGGAAGAGGATTCCTGTTTCCTACCTTTCTTGAGCGTCTTATTTTTTGAACCTTCATTTAGGGCAAGCGTTTGGGCTTCTTTCTTTGTTGAAGCTGAATTTATTCATGTTTCTTCTTGGACAAAGATGCCGGCTGGTTGTAAGAGGGTAATTTCTTGCAAGCATATATACCAGTCACAAAGGCATGCCAAGCTAGGGAGAAGCCATTCAATGCAATGGATACCAACTCTTCATCCTGAACATCAGAGCCAATAGCAAACGAATGGTCTCGTAACTTAGTAATCTTCATGAGATAACTACTGACAGTGTCAGATTCACCCATTTAAACCAGGGGCAACTAAGTCTTCAAAAGCTTCTTTCTAGATATATTAACGCTTTGTAATAAATCAATCGAAGATTCGTATATTTCTTTTTCATGTTTTTCCATATTGCTAGCAGACTTGCCTGTGGTGTGAAGAATCAATTGGTCTTTCACAGTTTGAGATGATCCTCCTTGCCTTGGCAACCTTCCTCTCATAGGCAGCAAGTTGTCGTGGATCTGTAGGGGCAGCCACTTTATCCTTCACAATATTGTAAATATCCAGCTCCTCGATGGGAGTTTGGAGTCTGAATTTCCAGGGAGTAAAATTAGAGGCTTCCTCTAACCAGTCACATTCCCTAAGATGTTGTATGTTGGAACTAGCCATGTCTGCAAAAACTTGAAGACTTAAATCAGAAACACAATCAACTCAGCTCATAAATAACTCTTCTCACCAATCATAAATCTCAGGCACACATGCCTTTCACAATCATTCAGTCAATCATCAACCTCTAATGGTCTGCATCAAAGGCTTCCTAGCAAACTGGAATCTTCTTGTAGCCTGCTAACATTGCATGCTTTCCTTTACCATTCACTGGAGAGAAGAAACTAGTAAACCTGATATGATACCATGTTAAACTCGAATGAAAACAGCCCTGCAAACATTAAGTACAAGAAACAAACAATGTCTTATGTGTCTATAAATGCTGCTGTCCATAAATCAGAAGTGCTGATTTGTAAATTGCAGCAACTTTGCAGACACATCAACACTTCTGAAACACCATGCAAGCAGGAAGATCAATTTAAATAACTTTAGGAGAATGGTAGAAGAAAAAAGAAAAGTTGTTGACTTTAGCAATTGAAAATATTCATAATCTGCAAAACAAATGACTTGTAATAAATTCCAGCAACCTGCACTTTATTATTTCATCCACCAACTTTGAATATTAGCACTCACATGCTTAAATAAAATTCATATGATGATGATTGCCTCTCACAACTTTGAGGTTATTGTTACACCTCATACGGTCAACTGGACACGTGACACATGCAACTGAAGACCTATTCATCAACTCACTTGATTGACACATCAACTCATGACTCATGCAGTTGAACTAATCAATCAAACTCAATCACAAAATAGATGTTTCTAACTACGGTTATCACCTGTGATAACTTCAAGGTGAGCTCATCCTTAACCAAGTCATTAATTGAGTTTGACTAACTGTAATCGACTCTCTAATTGAATGACAAAAAATAGGAGAGTAAGTGGCACCATAACTAGCCCATCAAGGGTGTTAATATCATCACATGGCATTTTATAAGTGTATATATTACATTACAAATAATCCTAAAGTCTATTTTTCCTTAATAAATGCATTTTGACTAAAATAATTCATTTACTTATTACATAGACAATGGCACATAACCAAGAAGTAGAAAAATAAATAAGATGAGCATCGGTTTGGAACAAATCAACTAACAAGCTATACCCATTATTGGTATCCCAGCTGCACCGGTACGGGTACGAGGGAAAAATAGAGGTACCCAACAACTTGGAGTGCATCGATGAACCTAGGACATACTCGTGCTTCGCCCTGTACTAGGGACGAAGTTGGGATGCACGTGTCCCTGTACTGGTATCCAAACCATACCACTACATGTACGAGGGGCAAAACAAAGGTTCCAGGAAATAGGTGGTTTATCAAGTATTGTAGCAAATGGCTTCGTGAAGACGTGATTAAACATGGTGGTTTTGTGGTTGGTAGTAGTGTCCGTACATTGTTTAGTCAGGATAATGTTAGGTGCACTTGAGAGGAGGGGAGGTGGGGATGGGAGAGGGGATCCATAAGAACCAAGCTGGTTAAAGAACTTGGCAATGTGGGCTTTTCAAATTATCTGATATCTACATGCTCTGTATCAATTGTTTGTGCATGTCAGTAACATTGTTCGAGATTCCTTATTTTCAGCCTTAAAAAAAAAGTTATTTTCTCAAGTTAGATGTGTAGTTGTTTCTAATTTTTTAAGTCCTTATCTATGGAATATCTTACATTTTTGGTTGTTTATATCTTTAATTTTATGGCTGGTTTATGATGGTTATATGTTGGGGTTTTTCTTGGTCAGAGCCTTGATGCAATGTTGTGATGGTACCGATCTCTAGTCTTGGTCTTCTGCTATGATGTTCTTCAGACCTATGCTTTATTGAGTTCTTCCCTCACATGCTTAGTTTTAATTGTAATCAGATTATATGGTTTGGGGTTTAACTGCTGTAGGTTTAATGTGTGGTCTATAGCTACTTTCTGGAACCTAGAACCCTTTGCACCCTAATAATTATATAATCTAACTGATTGTACTTTCAAATTTCATCGTATGTGATTTGGTAATTTTTGGGCATTAATATAATTTCTTTTTTTCTTCCATTCTTATACCCTTGCATGTTTGGAGTTTGTCTAAAAGCCACACAGTCTAGATATGTCCTACATTAGTACTATGATTGTATGGCTTTGACTATGGTCCGTAAATGTGAATTTCTTTGTGTCGATAGTATTGGATCACAATATAGACCAAATGCTTGTCTTGTGTGATGGAAAACGTTATTTGGACAGTAACATTCATCTAGGTGTTCAATTTTTTTCTAATATTTAAGATGGAAACAAGGCATCAGCTGGATCCACACCATACAATAAAAACAGAAAGAACACCATTGAAACTAGAAGTTTATAGAACATAACCAATCTAGAATTAAAACAAGTACCAATCATTTAAAAAATAGACATGGAGAATTGAGCTGACAAAGTGAGATAAGCATCACGATGCTTTTTTTGGTTATACAATGTCTGCAAAGGGTTGTTTCAGATACTATTTAATTTGAGTGTGATTAGTAACTTCTTGTAGTCTATTTTGTCTTGTGGACGTCAGTAAAATTATGTTCTATTGTCCATCGTGATCTTTGTCGCTGTCAACATTCAAAGAATAAAAAGTGCTATTATTTTGGCTTGTTTAGGATCGTATCTGAACTCCTTTAAAAAACACGTGTGTGTGTGTAAATATTTGTGTTTATGCATATACACATACATTTTAATGTGAAAATGTCCTCGAGTATTATAAAATTGTCTTTGATACTTATGTATGTATGTGTGTATGTATGTATGTATACAAACTTTTTTATGTGAAAATGTCCTTGAGTATTATAAAATTGTCTTTCATACTTATGTTGTGAGTATATATTTATACTTATTTTGTTGTCATTGCATCACTTATCTTTTGATCAAAAGGGCCTTTTCTGTTTTAGCATTATGCATCCATTTTTATCTCTTGATTATAATAAATTATTTATTGTACTGATCTCATATTCAACTGCTGAAGCTTACTTTGTAAAGCCAATTTGAAGGTGGCAGCATTTGAGAAACATCCATCTTGGAACATTAATTTCTAATCAGACTTTGTAAAGATGAAAATTGTTATACATGTTAAACTAACTTGGAAACTGCATTGTCAAAGGATGCTTCTTTTCCCTGTTTGTTTAAAATGTTATAAATCATTAAATAAGAAACATTTTAATACAATTTAACGATTTACATTAAAATTGTCACATTAATTTCTATTAATATTAAATGTTAATGATTTTTCTTGGAATATTAATTTCTAATCAGACTTCGTAAACATGAAAATTATTATACATGTTAAAACTAACTTGGAAACTGCATTGTCAAAGGATACTTCTTTTCCCTGTTTGATTAAAATGTTGTAAATCATTAAATAAGAAACATTTTAATACAATTTAATGATTTATATTAAAATTGTAACATTAATTTCTATTTCTATTATTAATGATTTATCTTGGAATATTAATTTCTAAGCAGACTTCGTAAACATGAACATTATCATACATGTTAAACTAACTTGGCAACTGCTTTAAATTGTCAAAGGATACTTCTTTTCTGTGTTTGATTAAAATGTTATAAATCATTAAATAAGAAACTTTTTAATACAATTTAACATTATAAATTATACCATCAAAACCTGATTTTATTCTTTTTGTATAGCAAATTTCTATAGCTTATGAAGAGCAATTGAAGATATGAAGAGCCTTTCACTGTTGATGGCATTTACAAATTTCATTATAGTTCTGCTCTTTGTTCTTTTAATTCTTTGCTTGGAGAAACTAAAAGGTATTTTGAACATGCAGGTGGAACAGCATTTGCAGAATGTTTCCTCTGCAAGGAGCATGGACACTTGAGCAAGAACTGCCCAACAAATGCACATGGAATATATCCTAAGGTATGAATGTCTTTTATTTATTTGTTAACTGCTAGTCATTACCAACTCTATTTGAAATTCTTTAATATAAGTGACCAAAAAAATTACAGCAAGTTGATAGTCAAGGTCTGCAAAGCGAATTTCTTTAAGGTTTGGGCCCAAGAATGAAATTCGAGATTTTGATTAAGATTTATGTCCTTACAGAACTGATAAAGAATCTCAACATTTAAGCAAGATATTGATCCGTAAACTAGGTGGATATTCCACACTAAGCTTCACCAACATGGATTCTATACTCCTAGCTCAACAAATGATAGATAAATGACTGTTCTAGAGTATTTTCAATGCTAAACCTTTATAAACAAGTGCTGGAAATGAAATGCACAACAAATTGAACATAAGAAAGAAGCATAAGAATAGACAAATCATAAGATGAAGACACTATATGACCTGGAGAAATCTGGTGTGGGAAAAACTCCAGTGAGTGAGGCAATTGCTCTCCCCTTCCACTATGTGATTCAACGATTGTTCAAGTTACTACCAAACATGGCCTTTATAGACAGAGTTTGCATCACTACACTATCCAAAGCTTGCACACATGATTGCTTTGTACTTCTTAGATACTTCATAGTGATCCGACACAACTGGAACAACCACTCACAATTAGGAAACAATGAGACAACATGAACAATGACTCAAAATTGCAAACTAGAATGTGAATCCACCTTCAAGACTTCTCATTGAATTCTCTTATGTCCTTTGCCTTCGACAAAGTCTGTTGTTATGCCCTTCCACCTTGGAACCTGCCAAAGAATCCAAACAAACTATTGCCAAGAAGAGGAAGCATTTGCAACCACTCCCATTCTCATGTTTTGGTCGGTGGTGAAATTGCCGCTTTATGCAGGCCGGCGGTTACGCAACCACTTGGGCGGTTACACAACCATCAGAGTGGTTAAGTGACCACCACTTGCAAATACTGACAGGCGGTTATGCAATTGCAATCAAATTTTACTGACGAATTTGTCATCTTTGATGAAACGCTTAGTTTCAAAGTTTGTAAGTTGCTAACATCATTAATACAAGAATTCTCGAACCATCCCAACATTGATTCTGCCATTGCAACTTAACCAAATAGTTCACTTACATGATCAAACTGGGAGAAGCAACCGCCAGGGCAGTTATCTAACCTTTAGAGCGGTTACGCGACTGCCACCTACAAATACCGGCGGTTATGCAATTGCCGCTTGTTTTTACCGACATTTTTGTCATCTTTGATGAAACACTTGGTTTCATAGTTTTCAAGTTGTTGACATCATCAATACAAGAATCATCAAACCATCCCAACACTGATTCTGCTACTGCAACTTAACTGAAGAGTTCACTTACATGAACAAACTTGAAGAAGTGTCTTACATAGTGTTATACATACATGAATTACATAATTGAGTACGGTGGAAATGAACTAGATGACATGTCTAGTAAGCTAGATCCATATTTTGGATCAGATATATATTCTTGGCGCTCATAGGTAAGTTTAACAGGATTTTCATGGACAATGGTAGTTGTTTTGAGGGTTGAATATCTACCAAAAGGGTTGTGTGATTCTTCCCATTGGGACATGGGTCTCTCATTAAGCAAGGGTTTAATGGGCTATCTTAAAAATAATAGTCACATCTTTGATGTGGTTTACCTTATTTATTGTAGGGTTTGTTCAAAGGTGTGAATATGATCTTGATATTAAAATTGATACATTTTTCATAGATCACGATTATTGAATGGATCGTTTGGCTCTTACGCTTTTGTGAATCCTAAGTGTGTTTAGGGATGGGCTAGTATTGATTGGAAGCTTAAAGTTGTTAGTGACATTTGTACAATATTGAATTGAAGATGCTATTTCATGCATTTCATTGAAAATCATTTTGATGATTAAATTTCGATAATGGCTCTTATGTATCGCTAGGGCTGCCCTTTATCTCATGATAGAACTCTAGGTCCAAATCTATACCAGTTCAAGTGAAATGGCCCTTTCTAGCCTTTGAATATTGAATTTGAGCATTCTTGAACAGATAGGGAATCAAAGGGCTATGGTTTTTTAAATTGCAGCGTAGACTAAGGAAAGGAAACTGATAGGCCCATAAGACTAGATTTGTATAGAGGAGAGTCACATGACTCATACTCAACAATGACTTGGCAAACCTTGAAAGTAAGAGTTCTTTGTAAAAAATTCGAAGTCAGAAGATAAACAAAACAATAAAATGTTTAGTAAAAAAGGAGACAATTCACAAATGGTGAGTTTTTCTCGAGTATTATGAATACTTCCAAGTTATTTGTTGATTCGTTGAGATATTCTGAACTTTGACCAAGTTTGTAAATTGTTGGAGTTGACTAGTAGAAGTTGACACGACTCAATTTTGAAAAGGTTATTCATGCACTTGAAACACATATTGGGAGTTGACTTTTTTTCATTCTACCTATTGATTGAACCTTACTCTAGGCTCGACCTTTTGATATCTGGTCCAAGTTTCAACCATTTAGGAAAGAGAGGGTTGGCTCGTCACATTTGAATTGGCACCACACAAATAAATATTTTGTAGCTAGAAGATCTATTGCATGAATTATTTTTGAATGACCTCTCTTGTATAGCTGCATAAATGACGTGTAGATCGAAATGGGTTCTTATTGGTTGAAGGAAGCAGGTCATCAGACAATCTCACCCTAGAACACATTCTCAAATGTTTAGATTAGCAAAAATTTAAAGGACTTGGTTCTCATTTTCAAATGACCCCCTGAACTCCATTTATAAGGACAGAAAAGTATTTACAGTCATAAGGATACGAAAGTCTTTATCTATGAGGAAAAGACCCGAAAATTTGTAAGGACACGAGGGATTTGAAAACTAGAAAGTGCTTGTTATAAAATGACCATACTCTTATTTCGTTCATTATCATTCATCTCTATTTATGGATTTGGAAAGAGGCCAAACCCTGTTTGTTTTTTGTTAGGAGACAAACCATCTAGTTGGGCTCATAGGGGAACACAAAAAAGTTCTCTCTTTGCTACTCACAACTCTATTTGTTGACGAGGAAAGAAACTCAACAACAATTCATACCAAGAAATCATGCTTTGTTACATAGATCTGGGTAGGGCCTTGAAATCCTCTTTCTCATAATCTTGGTTGTGAGCTCAAGGGCACCCAAAATCCTCTTCTTATCATTTTATGGAAATGCTCTTGCTTTGGTGGAGTGGATTTCAATAGCTCGTTCACTAGGAATGGGATTAAAACAAAATAGGTGTGCCATTCTTGATGGAGACTCTGGAGCTACCTGAGCATACTAACATAAACTATGTAGAGATAGGGACAAATGCAGAAAATATTACCAACTGACAATTCCTATGGCATACCAAGGTAAACTATGTATAAATGGGGACAAATGAAGAAAAAATCATCAATTGACAATTCCTATGAATTGGTAATCATCGGTGGCCAAGCCCTAGCTATAGTTGGTCGAGTGCGTAAATGATTTGTAATCTATATTAAGAGGCAAGATTGAGCCTCTACCTTTCCCTAACATCTAGTCAAGTGCTCTCCTAACACGAGGTCATGTTAAAGAATCAATCAATCGGTCTATTGCATACGTAATGCCGAGTGTGTAAATGGCTCCAATGAATATGTGCATAAAAGAATTGAGTGAATCTATCTCCTAGCAGCTGCATTCATACCACAAGAACTATCAATTGAGTGCTCTCTTTGACCTAAAGGGCCTTTGGTGCCTTTGATTGCTAGATAAAAGGCTAAACTGACATAAGAGTCTAAAGGTCATTGACTCATAAATTTGACCTCCAGTTTGAGAAGAACTACTTGTGGGTTTGACCACCAGGTCATTTATGTGCTCACCCTGTTGCAAACTTAAACACATGACATGAAGCTTCATCATTCCGATTCCAGGTTCTTCTCCATTGGATTTGCATATTCAACATTGCTTTATTTTGGTTACTCTTTGATGAAGGTATTCGTTGACTACTTTGGGTAGCAATTAGGAGCATTAAGATTAACTTTCCTTCTTGTTGGTTTGGTATCAATTATGCTTACTAGTGCATAAAGGTTTACGTGCATCACCAGTTAATCAATGGTGATATCATGTTCATGTTACTCTCGTTCAATTGATCAATTGATGTTGTCCCGTCAAGAATAAACCCTTGATGGTTATTATGTATATAATGGGTGTGGTGGTAATGATTTGTTGGTAGGGTTTTTTCATATCAATGTGGCAATGCTATTCATGTTTGCCTTGTCTAGCTTAATTTTTTTCTCCTATTCTTGTGTCAAGAAGTCATTAGTTTTATAAGGGCTCAACCATTAGATTGTGAAAGATAGCCTTGAAAATGTGAAAAACGTAAAAAATGCCACGAGGATGGAAAATTTTAGTAGAAATTGTCATAAGAACCATAGTTCGCATAACCGGTTGGAGCGAGAACTCGCCAAGGGGGCAAAATGGGTAACCGGCGGTTATTCGACCTGCTCGGTCAAATAACCAACAATAACCGATGAAGGCAAAAAATACTTGAAATTCGCTCGAAGCAGACAGTATATAAATAAAATAAACATTTAAGTATAAGAAATTAGACGTTCATATCTAAGTGTAAAATTATACTTAGATAGGGACGTCTAGTTTACACTTAGATATGGACGTCTAGTTTCTTATACTTTACGTTATATTTTATTTATATACTTTCAGGATGTTTGAGAGTGGTTTCGAACCTCTAGGAACTATAATGCAAATTCTAGGTTTTGGAGGATCTTATCATATTTCAGACTTGGTCAGATTTCAGGGTTTCAAACTTAGCCATATTTCAGGGTTTCAAAATTTCAAGGAGACATCATAGGAGGGATGAAAGCTGCATGAAGGGATGTAGGTATGATAGAATAGTATGAGAACATCTCTTGCAAAGTGCCACAAGTCGATCCTACCCCATTCCCTGTGCATAGATTACTAGACTTTTTCAGTCTCCCTTAGTTTTCCAGAGAGCAGGGAAGAGAAAAATATAGATTCTTGTAATTTATACTTGTAGATTTTTGTATAAGTATCATTGTATCAGTTTTAATCTTTGCATAGGGAATGGGGTGGGGTCGACTTGTGGCACTTTGCGAGAGATGTTCTCATACTATTCTATCATACCTACATCCCTTCATGCAGTGTTCATTCCGCCTACGATGTCTCCTTGAAATTTTGAAACCTTGAAATCTGGCTAAGTTTGAAACCCTGAAATCTGACTAAGTCTGAAATATGATAGGATCCTCCAAAACCTAGAATTCGCATTATAGCTCCTAGAGGTCCGAAACCACTCTCAAACATCCTGAAAGTATATAAATAAAATATAACTTTAAGCATACGAAACTAGATATGGACGTCTAGTTTCATATACTTAAATGTTTATTTTATTTAGATACTGTCTGCTTTGGGCAAATTTCAATTATTTTTTGCCTTTGTAAAAAAAAAATTTGCGGTTTTTAAAATTTGGCGGTTTTGAGTGGCAATTATTCACCTGGGGGTTTTCCTGGCGAGTAACCGACCAACCGGCGGTTACTTGCCAGTTATGCCATCTATGATAAGAACAATTCTATAATTAATTAAAATAGGAATCCTTCCAAAATTAGTAAGGTCTTGGAAAGCTGTAATAAATTGGATAGTGCTGTGGTCTTTGAATTTGTTCATAGATTTGCAATTTACTCCAATGATGATGATGCCCTCTGATTGCAAGAAAAAATATACATTACCGGGTACTTCCTTCATACCTGTAATGATTTAAGTCATAATCAGGAATAAAAGGACTATGCAATGTTGCACATTGGTCTGGTGTGTTATGTAACACCTCAAAGAAATGAGCTGTTAAGAGACATAAAAATGTTTAGACCAAGTTTATAATTCATCCAAAAATATAAACCTATTGGTTGTTGGATTGAAGATGGTTAAAGAAGTATTTATGAATGCTTAGTGGAACTCTGAGAATGGTGATTGGAAGCCAATATTTCTGTTATTTGATGCCTGTTTTTACAAACCCCAGCAATGGAAAATAAAACTTTTCATAATGGTCCATATGTTATGGTTGGGGCTTTGCCTTTATCTGAGCTTTAAACCTTTGAGTCCAATCGAAAAACTGAAACTATACTTTTATGGTAGTTTGGATGAAATTTCCCTTTCTACCCACGATTATTGAATGCAAGCATTCTCTAACAAATAGGAAATCAGACAGGCATCCTTGGTAAAATTACAAAGTAGACAAAAGAAAGGAGGTTGATGGTCTCTTGTGACAAGATTCGTAGTGAGGTTGAATTTTACAAGATTTTCCACAAGCTATAAGGTTGAATCTGTGTGGCTATGTAAGTTTTCATTATTTTGATTAGAATGATTTCCCATTGATTGTAATCGCTGGCACAATTATGGACATTTTAGCATAAAGTTTCTTATGAAGAGTTATTTGACTAATGAAAAAGTGAATCCTTTCAAAACTTTTTAAAAATGAATGCATATAAAATTACGTGATCAGAAAAAAGAGTAACCATAAGGGTCACATAAAACATCTCAACCATAAGGGTCACATAAAACATCTTGCCCATAAGGGTTGCCTAAAACGCCTTGAGTGTAATGGTCACCGACATAACATTTGAGCTTTTGTCCCACAAGACAAAGTGGCTGCATCCTTTTGGAACATATTCAACTGAATTTTGATATGTGAAAGCAGATTCTTTTGGAAAATATTAATTTACTCCGATTGTAGATGAGGATTCTCCTCTTGAAAAACCGTTCGACACCTTTTCTAAAGGAAAACTATGTTATCGGGTATCGCCTTGAAATCCTTGTAGGCATACCTGTAATATTTTGGTTTGTACTATTGTAATAGGACCCAGAATATTATTGTTGTCTTGTGTTACTTGGCTGTCTTGGGTTGTCCCTGGGTATGTCCTTGGTACTGTTGACAATTTTGACCCCACAGGGCAAATTGCCACTCTTATCATTTGAAGCTTTTTATGTCATTGCAGTGGAAGGATCCAAGCAGGGTTTTGAGGTGTTCAGAGCAAATGGTAGGGAGAGGTCCAGAAGAGGCCAACGTGTATACATCTTCAACCTTCGGGCCAAGTGTTGGCATTCAAGTTTTTCTTTGTCAGAAGTTTTCCACAAAGAGCCTGTGGCAAAAGAACAACGCCTATTTCTTTCGGAAGGAATTCTTTTGGGTTTTGTCCTTTGCTGAATTCTTTTGGACTTTTTGTCCAAAGCATTTTTCCGAGACAACTTTTCCGAAGGGTTCTTTTTGCATTTCGGAAGGGTTCTATTTCATTTTCCCGAAGGTCTTTTTCTCTTTGGAAGGGTTCTTTTTCACAAACCCGAAGGTGCATTTTCGAAATTCCGAAGGACAAAAGATCATTTTGCAGTGTCTTTTACCTTTTGGAAAGGTCCATTTCACATTTTTCAAAGGGTTCATTCCCTTCGGAAAAAGGGTCTTTTCCAAAAGTTCTGACGACCATATTAAGATTTCCGAAGGTCTTTTCATGAAGTAGACAAAGCAAGAAAATCCGAGGAGTGCGTTTCACATTTTTTGAAGGGTTCTTTTTCTCTTCGGAAAGGACTTTACAACACTACCGAAGGGACACTTGCATCTTCGAAAGGTAACTTCAAAAATTCTGAAGAGTTCAAATCCTTTGGACATTTTGTCCGAAGGGAAAGAAAAGGTTCACTTGAAAAATTTCGAAGGATAGTTTCGAAAAAACTGAAGGGCAGTTTGCACAGGAAAGAATTCCTTCAGACTTTTTGTCCGAAGGAAGTTTACAAAGGAAAAGGCCTCGGACAATTTGTCCAAGAACAAAAAAGCTGAAGGATAAATTTCAAGGCTTTCGAAGGGCAATTTCCTTCGGACTCTTTATCCGAAGCAATTGTCCATTGCAGAAATTCCGATAGAAAAGTCTAAGGCAAAAAAGGGCTTCGGACAAATTGTCCGCGAGAAAGGGACCTTTACAATTTTTCCGAAGGGTTACTTTACCTTTGGAAAAGACCATTCGAAAATTTCCAAAGGGTAGAATCCCTTCGGAAAAGGAACAAGAACAAAAATCCCGAAGGGTATCTGCCATTTGGGAAAGTTCAAAACAAAAAATCCAAAGGGTTATTAGCCCTTTGGAAAAGGACTTTACAGAAAATTCGAGGGACGTTTTATAAAAGCCCGAAGGGCAATTTGCTAAGGCCAAAGACAGGAACAATTCCTTTGGACATTTTTTGAAGGAAATAAACAAGACGACAGGGCATGTTCAAATAACGTGAAGGGTCACTTACAACAATGCCGAAGGGTATGTGCCCTACGAAAAAAGGCAAGCCGAAAGGAATGAATTCCTTCAGACTTTTTGTCGGAAGGAAGTAAACGAAGGAAGTTGCTTGACAAAAGCTCGAAGGACAAGAATTCCTTCGGACTTTTTGTCTGAGGGAATTGTCTGAAGGAAAATGCCCGGAACAAATAAGTTGCAGAGGAAAGCCGAAGGAAAGTGCCATTTCAAACAGCCCCGAGGACCATTGCATAATCCCGAAGGAAATAAGTCTAAAGGAAATGAGTAGGAAGGAATAAGTCCGAGACAGATACATGCAAAAGAAAAGTTTGCGGAAAAGACAAACAAATTCCATAGGAAGGAATACATGCAGAATATGAAGAGCTGAGAACGGAAGGCAGAGAGCTAACAAGGAGTTCAATCTGAATGCACCTCTCATCGTCCATGCAAGCAAAGGCTATTTACAGTTGATTGGTCAAAGCTTCAATTGACTGGTTGTTGAAAATAGGCTTATCTCCTAGTCATCTCATGCATTCAATTATCCAACTCAGCGTCAAGATTATCAACAGGGAGTGGCTTTCTATGCAAGAGTTTGATTGGTCAAACTTAGGTCCATCTCATCCCTTGTACGCCAACATGGACTTTCATGCATGTGCCCTTGTTTATCTTGTTGAAGGCTTTCAACGTTCCAGCAGTTCGAGCGGAGTTCTAAATTCAATTTTGACGTTGATTTTATGCAAAGGAAAGCTTTTAAACATTCCAATAGTGTTGACAATTTGAGCAAGGAGACAGATGACAGTTTGAATATCATGATCCAGAAAGCAGTCTGAGGACTGAAGAATTGTCATTCCCATCTAAGAGAGCATGGAATTGTCATTGATGTCAAAGGTTGATGTCATTGATGTCATTGAGATTGAATCTGATCATGCATTAATGCCAAAGGTTGAGTTGCGCAGACTTGTGGAGTAAACCGGGTTTGTGAAGTGCTTTTACTTATAAAATAAGTAAAACAGTCTTGAAACTCCGAAGTGGTCTAATTAAGTTGGTCGGGTTTATGGAATGACTTTACTTCTTTCATGATTATAAGTAAAGCAAAGTCGAAAACCCGAAGTGGTCTAGAGGAGTTATTCGGGGTTCTGAAGTGACTTTACTTGGTCGGGATTCTAGAACAACTGTACTTTTGCATGCTTTATAAGTAAAGTAATGTTAAGATCTTGAGTTGGTCTAAGTGGAGGTTATCGGGTTTCCAAGATAGCTTTACTTATCCTATGTTTATAAGCTAAGAAATGTGGAAAACCCGGAAGGGTCCAGCGAAGAGGTAATTGGGGATTTGCAAGCACGTTACTTCTTTATGTTGGTAAGTGAAGTAAAGGTAAAAACCGGAAAGGGTCTAGACGAAGTAATCGAGATTTTGAAGAGGGACTGCTTCTCTCAAGTTGATAAGTCAAGTAATGTCAAAAATACGAAAGGGTCTAGAAGAGGCAATTGGGATAAGTCAAGAAGGATGGAAAACCTGAAATAGTCTTGAAGAATTCCTTCGGAGGAATTCTTTCGGATAAAGTGGCAAGGACAATTCTTTCGGAAAAATTGTCAAGTCCTTTTCGAAAAATTGTCCCTTAACAAAAGTCCAAAGGGTACATTCAGAAAGTCCGAATGGTATCTTTTGAACATTTTGAAGGGCAAGTGGACCTTTTTAAAAAGTCCGAAGGCTATCTTTTGAACGTTTCGAAGGGCAAGTGGACCTTTTCAAAAAGTCCAAAGGGTATCTTTTGAACGTTCCGAAGGGCAAGTGGACCTTTTCAAAAAGTCCGAAGGGTATCTTTTGAACGTTGCAAAGGGTATGTGACACTTGCAGAAAAGCCAAAGGGTAGATTGTAGAGAATCCAAAGTGTATGAGGACCATTGGAAGATTTCCGAATGACACTTCCGAATAGAAGCCAATGATGAATTCTTTCGGAGAAATTGGAGGACACTTCATGATGAAATGGACTCGGACAAAAAATCCGCAGAAATTGTCTCGAAGACACAAAGGCCCGCAACAATTTGTATAAAGGAACCTTCCGAAGGAATTAAAGCAAGGTTAAAAGACGAGCAAGTCTTCAAGGATTGATGTTGCAAGGAGTGTTACAAGAATGCCGAAGAAAATAAGATCACGCCAACATGTCGAAGTTTAACGCACAATACAAAGGGTAAAGATCGAGCATATAGAGCACAATCGAAATTAGCGGAAGTGAACCCATGATATAGAGAGCAGCGAGATGCGAAAAGGGAAGAAAAGAAGCTCGATGGTTAATGGCAAAGCAAGAATTAAAATTCATGTTGCTTTAAAAGATCAACGGCTAACGTTTGATCAATGCATTAGATCCAATGGTGCGAAGCAAAGCCCGATTACCCTCCGAGTGCACGCGTATTTGACAAGTGTCAAGAGGTCATAAGGAAAGATCCAACAAAGAAAAGAACATGAACTTGGTGCGACGAAAGAAATAAAAAGCCTGCATTTAATGTCGTCTAACTGTCTGTAAAGGAACAACTGGAACAGGGGATGAGCTCGATATCTCTTCACGGAGCTCGAGATTAATCAATCTAATTGATCGAGGAAGCGACGCAATTAAGAACAACAGGGGTGCACATGCCAAAGATAGTAAAGACATTTGAACGTTACTGTTTGAAGCATGAATCGAGACACGAAGTAAAAATCACATTGAATGCAGATCAGAAGCTTGAATCGGTTAAGAGCAGTTGAAGTGTGAACACTTTACAGATAAAAACCCTAAAATGCATTTGTTTGTATATGCTACGAACAAAACTTTCAAAAGTGTCTTTTTTGCTGCTACTGCGATAATAATTAGTGTTAACTCTCAAGTGAGGGCATATGCAGACAACGTAAAAAGGCAAAGCGAATAAGGTGTGTCAATATAGAAGATATCTAGACACAAAAAGATAGAAGCAGATAAGACAAAAAGGCACATAGCGTGACGGTGCAATTACAGACAAGACTTGTAACAAAAAACTAAACAAGATTCATTCTGAATCTCTTTTGTATTCTGAAGTTGTAGCTTCATTTCTCTGATAGGTTGGTGCCATCAAAAAACTAAGTTGGTGCTCAGTTAGGAAGTTGATGCTTCTTTAGAGTGGGTGCTTTTGAATGTAACCAGTGAGGTTTGTCTGTGAGACATCTTTTATGTGAGGTTGGATTAGAATAGTAGCTTCTAGCAGCGTTTCTCACTGTGGTTTTTTCCTTTAGGTTTTCACGTAAAAACCTGGTGTTGAGAATTCTTATGTGTGTATATGATTTCTGTTTTGTTCTTTTCTTTGCATATATATTTTGTATCTTGTTTAAAAGTTTTAAGAACTAGGGTTTAGCTCATCTACGATTCATCTCCCCTGTTAGTAGATAGTGTGTTCAACAGTTGGTATCAGAGCGCAGGTTCCTTAGGAGAAGCTTAATCGGCTCAGGTAGATCATGGTTAGTGAACACAATGGCCCGCTAAGAAGGATCTTTATCAAACAAGGCTCCTCTGTTTGATGGGTCCAACTATGCTTTTTGGAGCATAAGAATGGAATCATACTTGTCTTCTCTAGGGTTTGATGTATGAATGTCAGTGGTAAATGGTTATACAACTCCTGCTGTAACTCCTGTTGATCAGGGGGCCAAAAAGGCTTATGAGAACAACGTCAAAGCAAAGAATGTTGTTCTTTGTGGGTTGTCAAACTTCGAGTTTGTCAAAGTTATGCACTGTCAGAGTGCAAAAGACATTTGGAATAAGTTAAAAAGTATCTATGAAGGAGACGTCAAAGTGAAACAGGGCAAGCTGTGAACGCATAGAGGACAATTTGAAAGTTTGAAGATGAATGAAGAAGAGAAGATAGCTGACTACCTCCTCAGGGTAGATGAAATAGTCAATGCGATAAGAGGACTTGGAGAAATAATAGAAGAATCGACTATTGTCAAGGAGGTTCTGAGATCCCTTCCATCGAGATACGACTCCAAAATTTTGGTTATTGAAGAAGCGAGAGATTTGGACAAGCTTACCATGGACGAACTACATGGAACGTTTACAACGTACGAAATGAGGATGGGAGAGACAGACACGGTCAAGAGAGAAGCAGCGTTCAAAGTTGTAAACTCTGTAAAAGAAGAAACCT
Organism: Torreya grandis; assembly: GCA_037957365.1. Classification (NCBI taxonomy): domain Eukaryota; kingdom Viridiplantae; phylum Streptophyta; class Pinopsida; order Cupressales; family Taxaceae; genus Torreya; species Torreya grandis. The sequence goes on along the minus strand of JARHVA010005198.1, from coordinate 376,853 downwards.
CTGTGCTCGATTCTGAGGAGACTGATGGTGAAGAAGCCAATTTTGTCAAAAAATTGAAAAGAGGATTAGGTAAGTATAAAGGAAACCTTCCGTTCAAGTGTTTTAACTGTGGCAAGGTAGGACACTTAGCTGCAAAATGTCCATACAATAAGGACAACTCTGAGCAAGTAGAAAATATCAAAAAGGTGAAACCGCATTATGCTAAGAGGAAAATCTTATTCAAAAACAAAAAGGGGTTATATATAAAAGAAAATAGTGACTCAGTGGGAGAGAGTAATAGTGACAGCTCTGACAATGAGCATGACTATGCCTTTTTAGCTGAGGGAGATGAGTTCCTATTTAAGGCAGAAGAATTCACCTCCTTGAATCAAGAACAAAATGAAGATGAAGATTGGGATGAAGGAGAAGAAGGTAAGATTGATCTTGAAAGTGAACTTGTGCGTGTTCTTGAAGAAATTGAAAATCTGAGAAAATAAAACTCAAAACAGAGGAAGCATGAGAAGGAGCTTGAAAAGGCTAATCAAATGTTTGTGACGCTAAAAACTCAAGTTGAAAAAGCCAACAAATGGATCTCCAGTCAAAATCCAACGAATGCATGAGACTTGAAGCAAAAGTAGTATCCTTGAGGAAAAAACTTGAGAAGGCAAGAGACCAACTAAACAAAAGCTTAAAGCTGACGAAAGGATCAAAAGTTCTTAGTGAACTGAGAAGTGCGCAAAAGCTTTCAAATGAAAAGTTAGGTCTTGGATACGATAAAGAAAAATGATCCTCAGTGTGTACATCAATGAACTTGTATAATAACTTCAAGAAAGAAGGAGAAGCAAAAGCTATGAACAAGAAGATCAACAAAGAAGCAACGAAGGCAAAGATCAGAAAGGACAAAGACTAATCCAAGGAAAGGTGCAGAAGGATACATCAAAGTGGCAGACTTGAAAAAGCGGAAAGGTAAGAGTTTTCGGTATACTGCACCAAATAATGTTATGACCAGGTACTTTCCTTCCTTTTATGGTTATTATTTTCGCTGTAATCAGTTCGGTCATAGGGCTATTGATTGTAGAGTTTTTCTTACTAAAAGATTTAATTTTGCTAGTAGAAATTTATTTGCTCCCTTGATAGAGTCAAATTTAATATGTTACAATTGCAATAATTCTGGACATATAGCTAAGTATTGTAGAGCTAACATTACAATGACAAAAAATTATAGTTTAAGCAAAAACAAGTCTTTAAATGAGAACAAAGTTTTAAAGGCCACTCTTGAAGAAAAGAAAATGGCAGATGAGAGACCCAAAAAGATGTGGAAAGTGAAAGATCAATCCCTGATTGCTCAAATGGCATTCCATGCCAAAGAGCAAAACTTGTGGGTCATAGACAGCGGTTGCTCAAAGCATATGACTGAGGACGAACAAATTCATCAGTTTAAACAGATGCAAGGAAGGGACTATCAGTGTGGGAAATAACACTGCTGCCAGAATCAGAGGTAAAGGAACCTTGCACATAGATGGCAAGCTTCTGACACATGACGTATGTATGTTAAAGGACTTAAATATAATCTCTTAAGTGTAAGTCAGATGTGTGATAATGGTTATGAAGTGATATTTAATGCTGAAGGTTGTAAACTGAAAAGAGCTGAAAAAATTGTTGCACAAGGAAGAATAACTGAAAGCAACATACACAACTTGATTGAAGAAAAGAATGCAAGTTGCCTCATGGGAAAAATCAATGAGCGCTGGTTATGGCATAAAAGAATGGGTCAGTTCAACTTCAACAATTTAGTCAAAGTAAGTTCTAACAAGTGTGTTAGACATATGTCCAAAATAATCAAACCAGCAGACATCACATGCAGAGCGTGCCAACTTGGAATGCAGACAAGGGTCAGATTTGAAACGAAAGAATATGCGACTTCAAAACTCCTACAAGTAGTTCATACAGATTTATGTGGTTCCACTTGGACAAAAGGATCCAAAGGTGTGTACTACTTTACGCTCTTTGTAGATGACTTCTCAAGGATGACATGGGTAACATTTTTGAAAGATAAATCACAAGCTTTTGAGAGATTTAAAATCTTCAGGGCCATGGTTGAGAACGAAATAGGAAGAAAATCAAATGTTTAAGATAAGACAAGGGTGGAAAATTCACCTTCAACGAGTTTATAGAATATTTTGAGAAGCATGGGATTAAGAGACAATACTCTATTGCAAGAACTCCACAGCAAAATGGAGTTGTAGAAAGAAAGAACAGAACTATGAAGGAGATGGCTAGAACAATGCTGAAAGAGGCAAAACTTCCAGATGGATATTGGAAAGAGGTAGTTCAAACATCAGTATATATCCTTAAATAGAGTTCAACTTAGGGTAAAGAGTGATAAAACCCCATATGAACTGTGGTTTGGAAAACCTGCATCTGTATAGTATTTTAGAGTGTTTGGAAGCAAGTGCTACATCAGAAGAAAAGAGGTCAAACTTGGAAGTTTCGATTCAAGATGTGATGAAAGAATTTTTCTTGGATACTCCACTCACAACAAAGCCTATGTGTGTTACAACAGACGGCTACATAAAATAGTTGAAAGAATCAATGTCAAGGTAGAAGAAGGATTCAAACAAGTTGAGCCTAATGAGGAGATCAGAATTGAAAAATTTGGAGCAGAAAATGAAGTAGAAGATAGTGAAGAGGAGGAAGAAAAGAGTAAAAGGGCACCTGCAAGGTTTGTTAAAAAAGAACATTCCAAGGAGCAGATAATTGACAACAAAGTTGAGGGTGTTCAAACTAGGAGAAGCGTTGTAATAAACAAGGAGCAAGTAAACTTTGCTCTACTTTCAAAAATTGAGCCGAAGACCTTCAGTGAAGCCAACAAAGATGAAAACTGGCTAACAGCCATGGAAGAACTCAACTGAATTGAAAAGAATAAAACTTGGGAATTAGTTCCTAGACCTTCGAACAAGAATGTAACAGGAACTAAGTGGGTTTATAGAAACAAACTCAATGAAGATGGAGTAGTCATAAGAAACAAAGCTAGATTGATGTGCAAAAGATATGCACAAGTAGAAGGCATAGATTTCGAAGAGACATTTGCTCATGTGGCAAGACTGGAAGTTATAAGAATGTTCTTGGCATTCTCTGTTCACAAGAAATTCAAGGTATATCAAATGGATGTGAAGTCAGCATTCCTGAATGAAAACTTAGACGAGGAAGGGTACATTGAACAACCAGAAGGGTTTCAGTTAGCAGAGGAAGAAGATTATGTGTGCAAACTAAGGAAAGCCTTGTATGGTCTGAAACAGGCACCTAGAGCATGGTATTCACGATTGTTTCAATACCTGCAACGACAAAGTTTTAGAAAAGGGTGCACAGACAACAATCTGTATTTTAAATTAGAAGGTGAGTGTGCAAAGAATTTGCCACGCAAAAGCAAAATGAATTTGAAATGTCAATGCTGGGAGAACTCTCCTTTCTTGGTCTGCAAATTACACAAACTAATGAAGGGATATTCACGAAGGAGATGCTCAAGAAATTTGGAATGGAGGACAACAAACCAGTTGGTACTCCCACAATGATTGGTTGCAAGCTAAGCAAGGAAGATGAGTCTCTTGATGTAAATAATACGCTGTATAGATCAATGATAGGCAGTCTATTGTATCTAACAACATCAAGACCAGACATCATGTAAGCAGTGTGCATGGTTGCATGGTTTCAAGCAGCCCCCAAAGAATCACATGTTAATGTTGTAAAAAGAATTTTCAGGTACATCAAGAGCACAATTGACTATGGGTTGTGGTACCCAACTAGCGAAGATCTTACTTTGGTTGCATATACTGACGCTGATTGGGCAGGAAGTGTGGATGATAAAAAAAGCACCAGTGGTGGTGCATTCTTTTTGGGTAACAGACTTGTGTCTTGGCTGAGCAAGAAGCAAGAATCAATTACACTCTCTACAACTGAAGCAAAGTATGTCGCAACAGCTGCTTGCTGCACTCAAGTCTTGTGGATGAAACAAACTCTTAAGGACATAAAGGTAGAATATCAAGCACCTAGCTCTATTTTTTGTGATAGTTCAAGTGCCATAAATCTATCCAAGAATCCAGTGATGCATTCCAGAACCAAGCATATCTCCATAAAATATCATTTTTTGAGAGAAAAGGTAGCAAGTCAGGGGGTCGCAATGGAATATGTGCCAATCAAAGATCAAATTGCAGATATCTTTACCAAGCCTCTTCCCAAGGAGCAATTTGAGTATCTGAGAGAGAAGTTGGGCGCTGTAGCTCCCACCCCATATCACTAAACTCTTGTGATAGGTTATAAGTCCAGGGGGAGCATTGCAGGCATATTATTAACTCCTGGATTAAGAGTGAAGGCAATCTGCTATGTACTTTACACATTGTTTGCCATTTGATGTTAAGAAGCAGACTAAGGTATGTTGGATCTAGATTTCTATGCTCATCTATGTAAAATATATATATATGTTGTTGATTGGTCTTTCAGACCAATGCTATATCCAGGATCGGTTGAAGCATATGAAAGCTAGGAGAGTCATAAGAACAATTCAGGTCGGTGTGCATTATCCAAGGGGGAGTCTTTCTTCATAATGCTCTATCCAGACAGGTCCAAGGATCAGAACAACTCAGAAGCCAGTAAAGCAACAACTTGTTTTATTGCTTTAGCAAACACTCTTTGTTATTAATGTCAAAGGGGGAAAAATCAGAATAAGAGCAAGCAAGCAAAATGAGAAGGGAATTTTGAGGATGTTTTTGCTCTAAAGGGTGTTTTGCCATCAATGACAAAGGGGGAGATTGTTGGCAATTTGAGCAAGGAGACAGTTGACAGTTTGAATATCATGATCCAGAAAGCAGTCTGAGGACTGAAGAATTGTCATTCCCATCTAAGGCAGCATGGAATTGTCATTGATGTCAAAGGTTGATGTCATTGAGATTGAATCTGATCATGCATTAATGCCAAAGGTTGAGTTGCGCAGACTTGTGGAGTAAACCGGGTTTGTGAAGTGCTTTTACTTATAAAATAAGTAAAACAGTCTCGAAACTCCGAAGTGGTCTAATTAAGTTGGTTGGGTTTATGGAATGACTTTACTTCTTTTATGATTATAAGTAAAGCAAAGTCGAAAACCCAAAGTGGTCTAGAGGAGTTATTCGGAGTTCTGAAGTGACTTTACTTGGTCGGGATTCTGGAACAACTGTACTTTTGCATGCTTTATAAGTAAAGCAATGTTAAGATCTTGAGTTGGTCTAAGTGGAGGTTATCGGGTTTCCAAGATAGCTTTAATTCTCCTATGTTTATAAGCTAAGAAATGTGGAAAACCCGGAAGGGTCCAGCGAAGAGGTAATTGGGGATTTGCAAGCACGTTACTTTTTTATGTTGGTAAGTGAAGTAAAGGTAAAAACCGGAAAGGGTCTAGACGAAGTAATCGAGATTTTGAAGAGGGACTGCTTCTCTCAAGTTGATAAGTCAAGTAATGTCAAAAATACGAAAGGGTCTAGAAGAGGCAATTGGGATAAGTCAAGAAGGATGGAAAACCCGAAATAGTATTGAAGAATTCCTTCGGAGGAATTCTTTCGGATAAAGTGGCAAGGACAATTCTTTCGGAAAAATTGTCAAGTCTTTTTCGAAAAATTGTCCCTTAACAAAAGTCCAAAGGGTACATTCAGAAAGTCCGAATGGTATCTTTTGAACATTTTGAAGGACAAGTGGACCTTTTTAAAAACTCCGAAGGGTATCTTTTGAACGTTTCGAAGAGCAAGTGGACCTTTTCAAAAATTCCAAAGGGTATCTTTTGAACGTTCCGAAGAGCAAGTGGACCTTTTCAAAAAGTCCGAAGGGTATCTTTTGAACGTTGCAAAGGGTATGTGACACTTGCAGAAAAGCCAAAGGGTAGATTGTAGAGAATCCGAAGGGTATGAGGACCGTTGGAAGATTTCCGAATGACACTTCCGAATAGAAGCCAATGATGAATTCTTTCGGAGAAATTGGAGGACACTTCAGGATGAAATGGACTCGGACAAAAAATCCGCAGAAATTGTCTCGAAGACACAAAGGCCCGCAACAATTTGTATAAAATAACCTTCCGAAGGAATTAAAGCAAGGTTAAAAGACGAGCAAGTCTTCAAGGATTGATGTTGCAAGGAGTGTTACAAGAATGCCGAAGAAAATAAGATCACTCCAACATGTCGAAGTTTAACGCACAATATAAAGGGTAAAGATCGAGCATATCGAGGACAATCGAAAGGAGCGGAAGCGAACCCATGATATGGAGAGCAACGAGATGTGAAAAGGGAAGAAAAGAAGCTCGATGGTTAATGGCAAAGCAAGAATTAAAATTCATGCTGCTTTAAAAGATCAATGGCTCAAGTTTGATCAGTGCATTAGATCCAATGGTGCGAAGCAAAACCAGATTACCCTCCGAGTGCACGCGCATTTGACAAGTGTCAAGAGGTCATAAGGAAAGATCCAACAAAGAAAAGAACATGAACTTGGTGTAACAAAAGAAATAAAAAGCCCGCATTTAATGTCTTCTAACTGTCTGTAAAGGAACAACTAGAATAAGTGATGAACTCGATATCTCTTCATGGAGCTCGAGATTAATCAATCTAATTGATCGAGGAAGCGACGTAGTTAAGAACAACAGGAGTGCACATGCCAAAGATAGTAAATACATTTGAATGTTGTCGTTTGAAGCATGAATCGTGACACGAAGTAAAAATCACATTGAATGCAGAACAAAAGCTTGAACTGGTTAAGAGCAGTTGAAGTGTGAACACTTTATAGATAGAAACCCTAAATGCATTTGTCAGTATATGCTACTAACATAACTTTTGAAAGTGTCTTTTTTGCTGTTGCTGCAATAATAATTAGAGTGTAAACTCAAAAATTGTCAAGTAAGGACATGCAGATAGCGTAAAAAGGCAAAGCGAATAAGGTGTGTCAATATAGAAGATATCCAGACACAAAGAGATAGAGACAGATAAGACGAGAAGACACAGTGTGAAGGTGCAGTTACAGACAAGACTCGTAACATAAAACTGAACAAGATTCATTCTGAATCTCTTTTGTATTCTGAAGTTGTAGCTTCATTTCTCTGATAGGTTGGTGCCATAAAAAAACTAAGTTGGTGCTCAATTAGGAAGTTGATGCTTCCTTAGAGTGGGTGCTCTTGAATGTAACCAGTGAGGTTTGTCTGTGAGACATCTTTTTTGTGATGCTGGATTAGAACAGTAGTTTCTAGCAGCTTTTCTCACTGTGATTTTTTTCTATTTTTGTTCTTTACTTTGCATATACATTCTGTATCTTGTTTAAAAGTTTTAAGAACCAGGTTTTAGCTCATCTACTGATTCACCCCCCTCTCAGTGGATAGTGTGTTCAACAAACAGCTCAAGAGGAGTTCTAGAGTTGGAGATTGGCGTAGCATCATGTATGTTGGAAGTTTTGTTTCAAGCTTGGGCCCACCGTCCATTTTCAACAACAAAGAGCTTTCATGCAAGGCATGAGACAAAAATAAATTTTATTTGAACACTGAAATAACGCAAGTTGGACTGAGTTGACCTCTTTTATTTTCAGCGCCAACCTCTTGACTGTTGTATCTTTTTTAATATAAGTTGGCTTTTCAGCTTTCAAATTTATCCTCTTTTTGGCAAGATCGTATTCTGCCAAAATTTGTGCTGTGTAACTTTTTTATATTAATAGGACAATTTTCCGACTCCAAAGTGCCGGTATAGTGTATTTATGTCATTGATTTGCATATGTGATAGAATTTTTTTTCTTATCAAGTCTTGATTCTTACCTAGTTACTAGTCGATCATATTATGCAGATCATGTTTTGTGTTTAACATCTTTTAGTTGAAGTTACAATGGATATAAGTGGCTGGTTAGTGTCTTGAATCAGGTCTATTCTTTCATTTTCCTCAAGCTTTGATCACCAGATAAATTTTTTTCATGAAATATTGATGCATAGGGGTCATTTTGAGTTAAAAAATCCAGTTTTTTTACTATCTGATCAGTGTTTTAAGAGCCCAAATTGAGTGGATCAATCAAAATTTAGGTGTATCACCGTCATTAGTTGGGATTTTTCTTCAAGTTTATTTATTCTCTTTTCCCCAACAGTTCGTAGCATAGAGTAGAGATCCTAATTGATACACTAAAGGAAACTAGCCCTTATAATCTAGAGATTCAATCCACTGATTATGTTACCCACAGCGTAAGATTGTTTCCATGTTTCAACAGACTGTGAAGACCTGAAGCTACCTTCATAAAGGTGCGAGTCTGATTGACAACAGTTTTTGGCACGCTCGGTGGAACCCATTGGCATTGGTCTTGATGAAATTGCAGTTGTAGCAATGTTCTTCAAGAAGTATTTGGTGATTCCAAGCTCAAGCAGTTGATTCTAATAATCCAGTCATAGTTTCCATGTAAGTCTATTTTTATTGCATTATCATGAATGAGTTTTGATTGCTGTGTATGAAGAAAATTCCTATGCTATGTTTCCTTGTCAGCCCAATGATGGATCATACCAGCCTTGTCATGATATCTATGAGCCTTTTTATGAGCCTAATCAACCTTATCAGGTGTATTATCAAAGCTATGTTGAGCCTTATCAAGTTTTTCATGATCCTTATTATCAAGAGCATGACTCTTACCTTCCTTGTGAGCCATATTAGTCTCAAGTCAGTTTTCACCTTTCCCATTTGGATATGATGTTGCATATGAGCAGCCTTGGCTCTAAGAAAGAATGGATGAAATAGAGCTCATAACACTAGCATATGCAAGAAAAGTTTGTTCAAACTCTCAGTATGAAGAAATGAATGGTCTATTCCAAAATGTTTCCAATGGTCCAAAAGAGATAAATGAGCCGTGTATATTTTTATTAGAGAAGATGGAGGCTTGGGAGAGGCAAAAAATCGAGTTGAGCCACTTGTCTACAAAGGGTTTTTGTATTCCTTATTCTTATGAAGTTCTTAACCATGCCAAGTGTGTGCCGAGAGAGCTTCCTAGTTGGAGTCAAGAGCCTATTCAAGACCCTGTTCAAGAGACTATTCATGAGACTAAACCTTTTTATAGTCCTCTTTCCTCACCAATCATCCCTCAAGTTCAAGTTGTCCATAAAGACAAGCAAGTTTCAGACTTTGATGAGGTAATGGCCAAGTGGAAGGAACAGAATGTAGAGGTCTTAAGAGTTTCTCTTTCCCTCCTCTCCAAAACTCCCTAAATGATTCCATTGCTCTCCAAATCCTAAAATCTGATCATGATCAACCTCTCATGCTTCATTTTCTCTTTCAAACAAATGAATTTCATCACCCTCCCATCATCTCCCTTCTTCAGGGGGAACCTGTTCTCTGGAAGATTGAGAAAGGGGTTGCAGCTACAAGTCAGGTTCTTGTAGAGCATGAAGAGGATGCTTCAGGTGTGCATGAGGAAGAGTTTCTCATTGATACTTCACTTGAGATTGTGGTTGAGAATGAGAACGCTGATCTTGATGTGAAGGGGTTCCAAGAGGAGTTGGTACAAATTGAAGTCATAAATGAGTTACAGATATCTCCTATTGAGAATGATCAAAATAAATTTCAAGCTGACCCTATTCAAATTGATCAAAATCAAGAACAAAGAGATGATTTGCAGCTGTACCTTACATCTTTGCAAGAGATTGAAGAGCTCTGTAGGGATATGTTGCCTATTGAAGAGAATGTTTATGAGAAATTTGATCAAGAATCACCTATTCAAGATCATAATATAGATTGGGTTGCCTATTCAAAGCTCCTTGAAGAGTTGGATGAACTTGCAGCAGTTGATAAGAAGGATGAGGTCACTCAAGGACAATGCATAGATGAGATATCACTTGACAAGGTTTTAGATGACAAGGAATATGAAAAAGATCTGAAAGTACTGGTGAGTTTGTCTTTGTTGGTGACTGGTTTGCTGTTGATGACTTGTTTGAGGAGATGCTAAGAGAGTTGGTGAGCAAGAAAAATGCCTCATTAAAAGTTATGATTAATAAACATCCTGCCTTGCAACTTGTATCATCTCTTAAGATGAGTGAGTTTATGAATTTCCCTTTTGATCCAAGTGGATCATGCTTTGTCATGGTTAGTTTGTTTTCCTCCAAGTGTTGTTCAAGCACAATAGTTTCGTTTTGTTTTGTTCCAAATAAGTGCTTGTTTGCACATCTGCTTTTAGTTAGTTTTCTTGCTTTGTGTGTTTTCCTTCTTGTTTTGGAGGATGAAGGTTGTTTTTTTAAATTCAGAAGTTGTACTTATAGTCATGGACCACATTTACCATTGTTTTATGAGATCAAATGTTATGTATATGGTCTGGTTCTCAAGCATAGCAAGCATGCTTTCCAATCGAGTCGCCAAAATGTTGACAATTTTGACTCCACAGGGCAAATTGCCACCCTTATCATTCGAAGCTTTTTATGTCATTGCAGTGGAAGAATCCAAGCAGGGTTTTGAGGTGTTCAGAGCAATGGAAGGGACAGGGCCAGAAGAGGCCAACGTGTATACATCTTCAACCTTCGGGCCAAGTGTTGGCATTCAAGTTTTTTTTCGCAGAAGTTTTCCACAAAGAGCCCGCAACAAAAGAACGCCTATTTCTTTTGGAAGGAATTCTTTCGGGTTTTGTCCTTTGCTGAATTCTTTCGGACTTTTTGTCCGAAACATTTTTGCGAGACAACTTTTTCGAAGGGTTCTTTTTGCATTTTGGAAGGGTTCTATTTCATTTTCCCGAAGGTCTTTTTCTCTTCGGAAGGGTTCTTTTCCACAAACCCGAAGGTGCATTTTCGAAATTCTGAAGGACAAAAGATCATTTCGCAGTCTTTTACCTTTCGGAAAGGTCCATTTCAGATTTTCCGAAGGGTTCATTCCCTTTGGAAAAAGGGTCTTTTCCAAAAGTTTCGACGACCATATCAAGATTTTCGAAGGGTCTTTTCATGAAGTGGACAAAGCAAGAAAATCCGAGGGGTGCGTTTCGCATTTTCCAAAGGGTTCTTTTTCTCTTCGGAAAGGACTTTACAACAATACCGAAGGGACACTTGCATCTCCGAAGGGTAACTTCAAAAATTCCGAAGGGTTCAAATCCTTCGGACATTTTGTCTGAAGGGAAAGAAAAGGTTCACTTGAAAAATTCTGAAGGATAGTTTCGGAAAGCTCGAAGGGTAGTTTGCATAGGAAAGAATTTCTTTGGACTTTTTGTCCGAAGGAAGTTTACAAAGGAAAAGATTGTGGACAATTTGTCCGAGAACAAAAAAGCCGAAGGATAAATTTCAAGGCTTCTGAAGGGCAATTTCCTTCGGACTTTTTGTCCAAAAGAATTGTCTATTGCAGAAATTCTGATAGAAAAGTCTAAGGCAAAAAAGGGCTTCGGACAAATTGTCTGCAAGAAAGGGACCTTCACAATTTTTCCGAAGTGTTACTTTACTTTTGGAAAAGACCATTCAAAATTTTTCGAAGGGTAGAATCCCTTTGGAAAAGGATCAAGAACAAAAATCCCGAAGGGTATCTGCTCTTCGGGAAAGTTCAAAACAAAAAATCTGAAGGTTATTAGCCCTTCGGAAAAGGACTTTACGGAAAATCCGAGGGACATTTTATAAAAGCCCGAAGGGCAATTTGCTAAGGCCAAAGACAGGAACAATTCCTTCGGACATTTTTCGAAGGAAATAAACAAGACATGGCATGCTCAAATAACTCGAAGGGTCACAACAATGCCAAAAGGTATGTGCCCTACGGAAAAAGGCAAGCCGAAAGGAATGAATTCCTTCGGACTTTTTGTCCGAAGGAAGTAAACGAAGGAAGTTGCTTGACAGAAGCCCGAAGGATAAGAATTCCTTTGGACTTTTTGTCTGAGGGAATTGTCCGAAGGAAAATGCTCGGAACAAATAAGACGTAGACGAAAGCCGAAGGGAAAGTGCCATTTCAAACAGCCCTGAGGACCGTTGCATAATCCCGAAGGAAATAAGTCTAAAGGAAATGAGCAGGAAGGAATAAGTCCGAGACAAATACATGCAGAAGAAAAGTTTGTGGAAAAGACAAACAAATTCCATAGGAAGGAATACATGCAGAATACGAAGCGCTGAGAATGGAAGGCAGAGAGCTAACAAGGAGTTCAATCTGACTGCACCTTTCATCGTCCATGCAAGCAAAGGCTATTTACAGGTGATTGGTCAAAGCTTCAATTGACTGGTTGTTGAAAACAGGGTTATCTCCTAGTCATCTCATGCATTCAACGATCCAACTCAGCTTCAAGATTAATCAACAGGGAGTGGCTTTCCATGCAAGAGTTTGACTGGTCAAACTTAGGTCCACCTCATCCTTTGTATGCCAACATGGACTTTCATGCATGTGCCCTTGTTTAGTTTGTTGAAGGCTTTCAACGTTCCAGCAGTTCAAGCGGAGTTCTAAATTCAGTTTTGGCATTGATTTCATGCAAAGGAAAGCTTTTAAACATTCCAACAACAAAAGAGGAGTTCTATAGTTGGAGATTGGCGTAGCATCATGCATGTTGGAAGTTTTGATTCAAGCTTGGGCTCATCGTCCATTTTCAACGCCAAAGAGTTTTTATGCAAGGCATAAGACAAAAATAGATTTTATTTGAAGGCTGAATAACACAAGTTGGATTGAGTTGACCTCTTCTATTTTCAGCACCAACCTCTTGGCTATTGTATCTTTTTCTATATAAGTTGGTTTTTCAGCCTTGAAATTTATCCTCTTTTTGGCAATATCGTATTCTATCAAAATTTGTGTTATGTAACTTTTTCAGATTAATAGGACAATTTTCAGACTCCAAAGTTCTAGGATAGTGTATTTATGTCATTGATTTGCATATGTGATAGAATTTTTTTCCTTATCAAGTCTCGATTCTTACCTAGTTACTAGTTGATCAGATTATGCAAGTCATGTTTTGTGTTTAACATCTCTTGGGTGAAGTTATAGTGGATATAAGTGGCTGGTTAGTGCCTTGAATCAGGGCTATTCTTTCATTTCCCTCAAGCTTTGATCACCAGATAGAACCTTTTCATGAAATACTGATGCGTAGGGGTCATTTGGAGTTAAAAAATTCAGGTTTTTTACTGTCTAATCAGTGTTTTAAGAGCCCAAATTGAGTGGATCAATCAAAATTTAGGTGTATCACTGTCATTAGATAGGATTTTCCTTCAAGTTTATTTCTTCTTTTTTCCCCAGTAGTTCGTAGCATAGAGTAGAGATCCTAATTGATACATCAAAGGGAGCTAGTCTTTATAATATAGAGATTCAATGCACTGATTAGGTTACCCACAGCGTAGAGTTGTTTCCATGTTTCAACAGACAGTGAAGCCCTGAAATTACTTTCACAAGGGTGCGAGTCTGATTGACAACATGTACATTGGTGTTGTATCCTGGACGTATTTGGTAGGTCATGGGGCATACCCAACTATCTAACGATAATTGTAATAATAAAATTAAAAAAGATAAAAAATAAACACAATAAAAAACACAAAAACACAACTAACTAAACCTAAACTTCTATGTGGGAGCTGCATGGTGGAGCTAGTGGTTGTGGCACTATTGCGTGTCCTATTGCCTCTCATTCTAATGAAAGAATTGCTGATTTGCCTGCTCTCGATGAAGAGAAATATGATGATTGTTCGTGTAGTTCTTGAGTTTGACTATGACCATTGACTATTTTCCTATTTTGAACATATAATATAAACTGACCTAATATGTTACATGTCATGACTCATTTGATATTTTGAATTATCAATTATTAGTTGTGTTTTAGGGCTTTGTTGGAATATTGAGCATGTGGGGCATTTGAAGACTTAATTGGTTCCTTTTTGGTGGCCCTCACCTTAGTGTGGCTTAAGGTGGGACGTTGGGAAACAATGCACAATTCAAGCTCATGATATTGTTTCTATGGAAGAAACAACTACCAAACAAACCAACAATTTTATTTTTAACTTATAGTATGGTGAGTAGCTAGCTGCCTTGATGATGACATTGGGGGTTGTATGTGAATTAGAGGATCCTTTTTGGGCTATTGGAGGCTTATATAAGATAGAGCACCTTGATTGATGATTCCAAGGTTGAGCCTGTTGGTGATTTTGCCTTGGCTATTAGAGGGATTTACGAGATGGAGTACCTTGATTGAGCATTTTGCCTTGGCTATCTTGAGCCATAGTTACCAAAATCACGATTAATCTTCAATTGCCTAAAAAAATGATTTTTTCATCGTAAAAATCGTGGTTAGTACCAAGTCAACCCTCGTAGATGATTAAATCGTTGACCTCGGCAATTAAAATGTGGAAAATGCGATTTAAACTTGAACGGCGATTTTTTCAAATATAAGTCCAAAAAAAGAAAAAAATAGTCATTTTAACACCAAAAAATTGCAATTTTTTGAGAATTTTCAAGAGCAGAATTTCAAAAGAGGACAAAATCGATGAACATAGAAATTTTTTCAAATATAAGTGCAAAAAAAAAGAAAAAAACAGTCATTTTAACACCAAAAAATTGCAATTTTTTGAGAATTTTCAAGAGCAGAATTTCAAAAGAGGACAAAATTGATGGAGAACATAGAGATTTTCAGTGACGGGTCCGAGAGGTTCGAGAATCTTCAGCAACAAAATCGACATTTGGTCTTCAGTGTTCTCTACCCTGTCAAATTTCCAAGTCCAGTTTATATATATATATATATATATATATATATATATATATTTTAAAATGTAAATAAAAACTATAAAAATTAAAACCCTAACCCTAACCTAAGTTCAATTTTTTTTAATATCTTTTAAAATGTAAATAAAAACTATAAAAATTAAAAAATCCCTAATCCTAACCCTAACCTAAGTTTAGTTTTTTTTAATATATATATTTTAAAATGTAAATAAAAACTATAAATATTAAAAATTATCAAAATCCCTACCCTAACCCTAACCATACAATCAGGGTTAGGGTTAGGTTTTTTAATAAAAAATTAAAATTTAAAACTAAGCCTAATCTGGTTAGGAATTAGGATTTTTTTTAAATATTATTTTTGTAATAAATTTTTATAGTTTGTAATTAATTAAAAAAATCTATGAAAAATATTAAAAATTATTTAAAAACAATAATTTATTCTAAGGAATTATTGTTAATAAACTTCGATGAATAAAAATTAAATTAAATAAAAACTACAAAAAAAGATGTTTCCTAATCCTAACCCTAACCGTACGGTAGGGTTAGAGTTTTTTTTTAATATTAAAATTTTAACGTTACCATTTTTTAAAAATATTTATTTTTTTAATAGTTTTTTATAATTTGTAATTATTAAAAATTAAAATCTATAAAAAATATTAAAAAACATTTTTTTTTGGAATGAATTGATGTTAATTAACTTTGATTAATAAAAATTAAAAACTAAATAAAAAACCCTATTTCCTAACTCTAACCTTGTAATGAGTAGCTTCCCACACAAGTTACCTACAAAACAATATTTATGGTCTACAATGAACCTATCCACCAATGACTTCTACAGTTATACATTTATTCCAGCACATCACGGTGTCTTATCCTTCATAATATTATAACTAGCACTTTACATACCATATGAGTTTAAGTAAAAAATAGCCCATGTACATAAATATTCTTTAAATGTTGCATTCAAGTATTGATTATGCCTCACCCCTCGGCCAGTGTTGCCCGCAAAGCTTGAGTACCAAATGGAAGCTCTTCCGTGCATCTTTTTCTTTTGTTGTTGCTTCTTCCTTTGCTTATAGATGATAATTCGTATGCATTGGAATGCATAGAAAATTTGAGAATCATCGTCTTTGATGAATTGCATAAAGCCATTGATTTTGGTTTGTCGAAGAATCTCAACAGTGTCATATGGGTTCAAGAAGAGTCAATCAGGGTATAAGTTTTCTCAACATATGACCTAAAACATCATCTACATAAGTATGTAATTGGGAAGATTCAATCTCAAATGTCTCTTTAATCACTTCTTCATGAGATGAAAAAAGAAGGTTTTCATGATGTGAAACTTCAAATGTTTGTTCTTTTCCTTCGAGTGCATCCATCCTATGCTAGTATTTGTACCTTTTCATGAAGATCCTCATCCCATGGTGGTTCAAGATTCTCTTAGGAATTTCATCTCATACAATCTTCTAATGCCCAAAATTACACGTTGGGATTTTGGGTGACCCCTTAAAAATTTGCCCCTTTTTCCTTAGTAAAAATGGGTACCCTGCCAAACTTTCTTCCCAAGTTTCCCATATGTCCTATTGTCTTTATTAAAGTTTCGTATCCCGATTCGATGAGAACTCAAAGCCCTGATATTACCTATGCTTTTCCCTTGGCTTGCTTACCCCGCCATACCCCAAGTCATCTTACTTCTAATTCGAGATAGTCCATCACAGTCCCTTTTTGAGTCTTATCCCTGTGCCTCACATCATATCTTTCAATCCTTGAGAGGCATGCTCTGATGGTAATGGGTCCCACTATTTTGATTGATTGATTGAAAAGCTAATAATGAAATAATTTTGTTTTGGTCGACTCTTATTAAGGAAGCGAAGAAAAGATGACACTTGCTCACTTGAAGTAAATCAGCCGAAATAGGTTTGAAGGGCCAAATCATTGTTTGGTGCCTCATGTGGTGATGGATTGTGTAAGAGGACACCATGTGTCATCTTCTAAAAAGCCAAGCATAAAAGGTGCAGTCAAGCACCTAGATTTTCTTTGCTTTTTGTTGATGTTGTTAATTGTTGTCAAGAGAAAGTTAAATTAAGGCATGTTGAATTGTACCTAATTGGCAATGAAGCAAATTGAGACCAAAATGGGGAAATCGAGCAGGAAAAGATCAAAAAGACAAACTGTGCATAAAACTATAGGATTGGAAGGGGATGTATTAACCTGAGAACAAGAGCAGCACGATCATGATCCTCCTATTGCTTCCAGGGGCGATTATTTGTATAGAAAATATAATGAGTGTCACCTAGAGTGGTGTGGCTCCGGATGTGCTGCAACAATCGTCCCTGAGTTCTATCCTTTTTGTAAAATTGTGGAATTGATTGTGTCAAGGGTTGATTTAGATTCAAGGGCATTCAGAGGACATGACGGTACTATTGTGCACCATTTCGATGAAGACACCATAAAAAATATGCCCCAATTGTCGGTGGGTGGCCTCGTTATCAATTTGGTTAGTGAAACACACAGATTCTACAATTGTCCAAAAGCCCGATACAAAGATTTTCGCTCTTTCTGGTCTGAATAGTGAAGTGAAGATTGGAGGATCCTGCCTGCTCAAAAACCCATTGAACAATAGTTTTTTTATATTGGAGAAAGGTCTACAAAATGTTATATGTCCAGAAAGACGGCCACCATAAACAAAAAGGAGAAAAAATCATGAGATAAGCTCCATAGTCGGGCAGTCTTTAAACATAAATCCATGGGCACCAGCCCTATGCACTAACAAGAGTAATTAAAGCCTTTTGAGGAAGATGTTGGTGGTGATTACAAGTCTGATTGCATCATCCCCTCTGCTTCCTCTTTAGCTGGATGCCCTCTCCCGGATTTCAGATACGGGGGTGCATTACCACTATGGACTGAGGTTTTCATTGAATGTCATGTTCACTAAACTATTTAGTCAGTTCAATCAGAATTGGAAATGTGCAACACCTTGGTCAGAAAGAAGGCTAAAACTACATGGTGCAGATAATGAGAAGGGAACTCGTAGAGTGTACAAGGGACTTGATGATGATGATGCTGGGCAGCCCAAGGGGCTATTAAGTCTTGAAAGTTGTTATTGCTTTTCATCGAACAACAAATTTGCAAAATACCACACCATGCTACATTAAGATCTTGGCTACCTATATGATAATGTTTATGCCCATATGGTGACATTGTGGTTCTCCTTTTAAGGAAGGCATGTTACATGGTTGATTCCAGAAGAACCCCATTTAGTATTACATTGTGAAAAAACTAATCTCAAAACCAAAGGTATGTTGTTGTCGTCAATTGGACCATCTGGTTGACGGGAAAAATGATTACTAATTTTCAGTCTTTTGGTAATACTACTTCATTTTGCTATCCTTCTCATCTATGTTATGCATACATTTTCCCCAATATTGGACATGTTTCTAGGTCAATCAGGATGTTTCTCTTCTGGTTTAAAAATGGTGTAAAAATTTGAAGTATTTGGACAATATGAGAACATATATCTATGCCTTGAATTATTTCTGGACAAAGATCCATGAGCTCTTGTTTGACATTCAAATCTCCAGAATCTTGCCCAAAGAGATTCTTTCCCTCACAAAGGGGGAATTGGGAACCTAAGAACCCAAGAAATCAAAGAGCCTAAAGACCTCCAAGATGACCAATATCGACCCACAACTTGGAGACTGGTATTTGAAAGAATGGGATTTCTACGTGTGGGTTTATGGAGTAAGGGTTTCCCCATTTTGGCTCCCAAATTTTAACACTCATAGAATGTTTGCTCTCAAGTTTGTAAGGCAACTTGCCTCAGCACATCATTATTTTTCAAAGAGAAAAAAAGCCCGCTATTTCGAGCCCCAATCACTTATGGCAGAATTACATTCACCAGCAAGGAGAGTCTTAGCATTGACTATTATTTTGATTTGAATCTGATTAACTTTCCCCCAATTCTATCGAGAGATTAATTTGAAGGGACTATACTCGATGTGCTGCATTGCACATTCTATTGGACGAGTACTTCATGACACTTATCCTGTTGGAGAAAGATGGAGCAACTACTCATCTTGGGATGAGCTCAAGTGAGATCATGTAGTGGCAACAAGAAGAGGAAACTTTGAATAAATCACGAATCTCGAATATGTCTTGAAAGGAAAGAAAATGGAAAGAAAGAAAAGAAGAGGAAAGAAAGGAGAAACATAATAATGAAGAAGAAGGGCCTACTTCTAGCTCAAAAAGCATTTCTTTATTTGGTACTCCTACCAAGGGTGAGGACATTGACGAAGAAGTCCATTCCAGAGGCACCTCACCTCCCATTGAGTTTGTGGAACCCTCTACTCCCTTTTTCGAGATAAATGTTTTGAACCCTATGGGAGAAAGCTCATTCGGCTAGTTGTCGCTGTTGCATAACATGTTGATAAGAGGGATATTAGGAGGGCAATTATCATTACCAGGACCACCTTTTTCGACTCCTTCGACACTTGGGAGGGATGTTCATTTTGATGATCACTTGCAACATAGACTCGAGCAACATTGAGCTCAACACAAGCATCATCAAGGCAAAGCAAAAGTGCCAACAGAGAAACTAGGCAATTAGGGTCTCAACAAGCACAAGCCAGTTATGTCTCAACTTGAAGAACAGTTCAATTTGTAGGACGCCCATTGCCTGACTTCCCTTTGAAGAAAATGATAGTTGGAGGATTTGGCAATGATGGAGATGATGATGATGGCAATGGAAAGAAAAAAATGAAAAGCGAATATGAAGGGTGGGCATCTTCATTGCCAATAAATAATCCCATGGTTTCCTAATCATTAGGAGAAAAGGAGGTAGACTCACCACCCCATAATTGCAAGAAACAAACGGTAATGGTCACTCCCTCAACATCTATTTCTCAAGCAGTTGTCGCACCACAACCTTCACCAAGAATGTTGGCCATCAAATTGTTTGCCGATAAGGATTTTAAGATTCCCAAAGACTTGGAAGATTATCTCTGAATCTTGAGCATCTAGGGACAAAGATGTCAAAGTTGAATTTGACATCTGACCCAACTATGACCCAAAAGGTTAGAGCTTTGGTCTTCTTGGTTTGCATCTACGTTGAGGAAAAAGGACTTCGACCTAGGTGACATTCAACCATTTGTCATGTATTTTGCACAAGAATCATTTCAACTTGAGAAGATTATATAGTTTTGGCAAAACCACAACTTGGAGAGATGACTTGTTTGAAGATACTATCAAGAAGAAGGGTTAGGTTGAAACATGGGGCAAACATCTCAAAGCACAACTGAAGAAGGCACAAGAGAATCTAAGTCAAGTAGAAACGACCAATGTTGAAGCAATCTGGCTCACCTCAAAACGAGATCAAGCAATTTAGGAGTGGGATACTTTCAAAACCCAGGGAGGGGCATGTACCAAGGAAGCTAAGGCAATAGACTTAGAGTTCAATCTACTTCAAGATGTGGGTGTCAAGTTCCAATCCAAATGCAATGTCGTTGTTGGCCACATTAAAAACACTTTGAATCTAGCTGAGGAGGTTCCAACTATCAAAACTCCTGCCAAGGATGTAATAAAGACGCTTAAGCACAATTGAAGATTTTAGTCAAGTAGAAACAACTAACGTTTGAGCAATTTGGCTTGCCTCATAGCAAAATCAAGCAATTTAGGAGTGGGATAATTTCAAAACCTAGGCAGGGGCACATAACAAAGAATCTAGGGCAATAGATTTAGAGTTCAATCTACCTCAAGATGTGTTTGCCAAGTTTTAATCCAAATGCAAGGTCATTGTTGGCCACATTAAAAAAGCTTTCAACCTAGCTTAGGAGGTTCACATTAACAGAATTTCCTGCCAAGGACGTGTCCAAGACGCTGAGCATTTGACCAAAAATTGATGTTGGCATTAGACTTCGAGGTCATCCAAGCAGGGCTTTCTTCCAAAGCCAGTGCCATTGCAATGATGTTTTATCGAAGAAAAAAGCTCGCAACTGAAAAATGTATTGTTGAGACTGAGATGGTAGATCATGCCACCAGTCTTGTATCTCGCATCAGTGACTTTTTGTGTTAGATGAATCATGCTAGGTGTGAGATAATCTCACATATTTGGAAATAATCAAATTATGTTGAGAGCCTCAAGCAGCAACTAGCGGCAGTTGAAATTGTGTTGAGAGTCAATCGAAGAATTTATTAGTCCTGTCATGACCAGTCGTACCTCCATGCAAGCAACGATTTAGCATTCATTTCCTCATTTTGAGGATGTTGTTGAGAAAATGCTTGTGGCCGCTGTCGCTATGCACACCCCATGAAGAAGAATGGACAAAGCTCAGGCATCTCTACCCATCGCCATTGAGTCATCCGCTGACATTGTAGCAGCCATAACCAACAAAAGGGTGGGACATTTTGCATTCAAGTCTGCTGCCCACTATCATTTAATTTAATGTGTTTAGAATCTTGGAGTCGCCTCCTCTTCAATTACAAGTATCAGGAGGAGCACCTGAAAGAGGGTTCGAATTTTAGAACTCTGCCGGTACACCCATCCTTACGTTCTAAGTGACAGGATTCGTGGAATTTTAGGTTGAAGTTCAAAATTCGGTGATTAATTTGCTGTGCACCAAAATCACTCAAAATCGTTGAAGTTTGGCATGAAATTTATTTTCCGTCTGCTGTGCCCTTTTGCCGTCTTAGTCTGCTGTTTGCTGTACCCTGTTTGAAGCTTGTCATTTGCCATCTGCTGTGCCCTTTCGCCGTCTTGGTTTGCTGTTCGCCGTTCAGGAACAAGGAGATGCTTGGCTGTGGGAGTTTGAATTGTGTTCGCTCAAAATACTGCTTTGCACTGTATTTATTTTGAAAGAGAGCACGAGGGCCGTGGGTTTTGAAAATACAATGGAAAACATAGTACCCATGAAATGAGCAGACCGCATTTTAGTTTCAGATTATGAAACTTTTTTATAGCTTTTGTTTTCTTTTCAATTTTGACTTTATGTTATTTTCTTTAGTTTCATTTTTTTTTTTTTTTTCTTTTAATTTTTTTTTAATTTAATTTTTAATAGGATTTGTATATTAATTTTACTTTTATAATTTTCTAAAGTTTTTTTCAAATTGATTTGTTTATTTATTTATTCTTAATTTATTTTGTTTTTAATTTGATTTCTATTTGTGTTTTAATATTTTTTTAATTAATCTTTTATATTTATTAATATTTTGTCTTTAATTTTAAAAAAATATTTATTTTTTAAAGTTTATTTCATTTTATTTTTTTATTTCACTTTTAATCTATATATTTTATTTATTTTAATTTATATTTATTTAATTTAATTTTTTATTTTATATTCATTTTATTTTAATATTTAATTATTTAATTTAAAAAATCATTTTATTTAAAAATTATTGTAATATTTTTAATTTATAAAATTTTATACTTTTATATTTTTTTTATAGTTCAAATTTAAAGGCCATTTTTTTTTGGCCAACTTGAACCGAATTTTATTCTTGTCGATCTCGAACTCAAAGAACCTTGTGACTTAGTTTATGTTCAACTGTTTTTTCTGTGTTTTAACCCTCCTTAATCCAATTCATTGCTTTTCAGGTGTCGTATTTCTCCCACCAGGTTATGTCTGAGTGAAAGTGACAGAGGTAGAAGTTTAATATTATGATTGGCGTGCATTTCCTTAATATTAGACTAGATTGTAAAGAAGGTTGACTGTTAGTCCCTTTTGATTTTGTAATACCATAACTCGGACAAAGGTGCGATATGTGGAGATTGAATAATATCCTAAGACACAAAAATCACCGAATTCAAAGGAAAAAAAATGAATTTAAGTGATTTTTATATGAGTGCAAAAAAATTATAAAAAATTGCCGTCAAAATCATATGGATCAATCTTATTTTCGATTTTACCCAAAACCCCTAAAAAGTCATCAATGTTAGGTGAATAAAAGTTTAAAAAACCAGTTTTTAATTTTTTCTGGTCAGTTAGGGTTAGGGAAATAGGCCTTTTGAGTTTAACCTGCTGTTAGGGCAACCACAGAGATTAATCTGTTAGCCTGCAAGCCTTTGATTGTCCCTAGAAAAAAGGAAAATACATGAGATCAATCTGCTGTTAGGGTTGTTGGAGCATTGTTTGCAGTCCGTTGTTGCAGCGTCGTTTGCAGTCGACCATTGCCATCGGTGGAGCCAGAGGTATTTAGTTTTACTTTCTTTCTTTTAAACCTTAGGTTTAAGTTTATTATTTATTTTATTTTTTAAATTTTTACTTAAAAAAAAATAACTAATACGTATTTAGTTTACTTTTATGTTTTCACTTTTTAATTTTTACTTTTTTAAATTTAGTTACTAAGTTTCGTACTATTTATATAGGTTTATTTTTATTTTTTACATTTCAATTTTTTTTACCCTTTAACAATTAGTAATATGTATTTAGTTTTGTTTAATCATTTGATAGTATGTATTTACAATGTAGTTATTTTTTAAATTTTTATTATTAATCAAGTTTAGTTTTATTTTTTTATTTTTACCTCTTAAAATTTATTTATACATAATTAGTTACTAAGAATTAGTTAGTATTTGGCATCTATTATTTATTAACAATTGATTATTATGTATATAGTTTTTAAAGCTATTTAGTAATATTTATTTATTTTGACTTGTTTGTGCATTTATTTTTTATTTAAAAAATAAAATAAAATACAAACACATATTATTCAAACTTAATCACGAATTGTTTTTTTTCGAACTTTATCGGCTGGTGAACTTGTTTTGAATTTTATCCTCACTGAACATGAACACGAACACAAACCCAAGCCTTGTGACTTGGATGATATCTATATCTATATCAACATCAACTCCTTTGAAAGCATTTTTTGTTCAGATTATAGTTTATTTGTTATACGTGGATTTTATCTTTATAACATGATTCGCTCGACATCTAGTTTGCTTTATAAAAGTCTTTAGCTTTATCAATGATCACTTCGAGCATTTTCTTTCTACATATATAAGTAAACGATATTATGTTTGTATAAGCCTTTATCACAACTTCATGTGTATTCATTTTTTCTTCCTTGTCATATGATAATTGATTATCCACATCACTACCCTAAAACTCCAAGCCCAATCGATAATGCACTGGCAGATAAGTTCTAAACAGGAAAATAAACTAGTACTCTTTTCCTTTCTTTGAGCCAAATTGTCAAATGTTTTAAGTTTTTTCTTAAAAATATAAGATTAGCTAGATATCAAGTATCGATATCAGAATACCCCTCATTAGCATCCGCAATTTGGTGACCATAAAGTGAGTGGAATCCAAGATCCTAATGATCTTGGGTTTCAACAACTCTCTCCTCAACCATTGAGACCCAAGTCATATTGTGGTAGACATCTCACATTCCAGCCCCTTAGATATCTAGAGTGAAAATGTAGCGATCGAGAGGGAGGTGAATGTTGGAGAGAGAACACAACCTTTGATGATTCTTTATCAAGATGATAAGTGAGGAGGCTTGAGATGAGGCCATCAACATTTTTCCATAACTTATCATCATTTCTTCTTTAAGCTTTGCAAGCGCTTTCTCTACTTCCTCCCTAGTCACATATTCAGATTGACTCGTTTTGATCCTGGGAATTTTGGAGATCTGCCCCTTTTTTTGGTAACCTAGGATTTTGAGGCTGAAACAAAAGGTCAACTTGCAAAGCTTTGCTCTCTCTTTGTACTTCATAAATAATTATAAACAAAACAATTTTTGGAAAGCTTAGTGAATTGACTTTCAAACCAACAAAAATGACACCTCAATTAGACACATGGTCATGAAGTTATCCTGGACCCAAGCCAAGGTAATAGAAAGTGTTGTATCTTTTCAGGACGAAACCAAACAACTTGTGGCAGCTACATGTTCCTCAATACTACTTCAGAAATAATGATTAACCGCATATTAGAAGTGGCTTCGAGTTTGGATGCCAAGAAAAATTGTGTGTCAATCTAACACTCCAGAAAGCTATGCCCTCTGCAATGTAAGGTGTTTTTCTGTCCTGTTGATCATAAACTGGTTCTAATAGCACTTGTAGTGTATCTGCAACCTGAGCAAGCAGAAATACATAAAAGAATAAGGTCAATGGGGGCACCTTCACATACAAAATTAGGATTGCATCTGCAAACCCAAAATGATGGAGGAAATATTTCTCCAAAAGATGTGAAAATATTACATATAGTATATTGATATGAAAATAGAATAGATATACAGAGGGGTAAACTCCTATTTATAACAAAATGAATCACATCTCACATAAGTGACTTCTCTATTTGCAATTTAGCTTGTATATGCAATGACTTCTCGGTAGGGAGGTCCATTGTAAAATGCAACGTAGCTTGTATATGCAACTACTTCTTGGTAGGAAGGTTCGTTGTATATGCAATGTAGCTTGTACATAGAGAAGTATTCTATGTTGCAACTTGCAAGTATCACCATCACAGTCGGTGGCCACTATTTGTGTATTATGAGTTTCCACCTCAGGTGTCTCAAATCCTGTATCTGTGACTTTATTTCTGCCACACAATTTCTCTGGTCATGTTTTCTGCATCACTTCTACGTATCTCTCAAATTTTCAAATAATGGTTGCAATTTCTCGCTTCCATCATTGTAAACTACCAATTCTGCTGACCTATGGTGTAATCTATGTTGTTCTCGGACTCACATATGTCAGTCACCACTTTCCCCACAGTCTGATCAATTCTATCATCACTGATCAGAAAATAATCAGAGACTTCATTCATAAGCTTCTTCTGTCTATTAATTTTGGTTTTGAGATTCTTATTTTCAGTGCATAGTCTCTAATTTCTTAGGCGAGACATTGGTTATGCTCTTTAACAAAATGCAATCATTCCTGCAACTCTCATCACCAAGTTAAATGCTATATTAATCTACTTGCTTTTCGCTTTTCCTATGATGGAAACTCTTGAAAACTTTACCAAGATGAAAGTCCAGAAAAAGAGAGAAGAAGGCACAATTCAATTACTTGATCTCTGTATCAGGACTCACCTAACATACCAAAAATTATTTATTATTTATTGCAAATACAATATTTTGAGGGGCTTTGCAAATTAAATAATTACACCTTCACAACATAAGATGATTATCACTAACTGCAAGTATTGATCCTCCTCCCTTCTATTTTAGAGTTGTATCATTACTTCCACCTCATCCTCCTCTGCATAGGGCTTCTAGATCATGTAGACTATATATTTAAAAAACTTGTCGATTCTGCTAATAATACTTAACAGATTCTCATCTGCACCGGTTTCCAATCAGCTTCTTAGTCTCGGTAGAAACAAATCCTGGGCTTTGCCTGGAAAGATATCTCAAATTATCATTAGTAGTTGTTGTACAGCACATAGAAAGTGTTCTTTGTGTTTACTACTCAATATTCAGACGACACTGAAGTCTAACAGTCTAAGGAAGTTACGGCATCAATTCAGCAGGCACCCCACTTTAGAATGAGAACACTTGAGGCCACACAACTAATAATTTCAATTTTTAGGACAGATATTTACACTCAAGTGGCATAGGTTATCAGGCAGCCACTCGTTATTATTGACTTCTGTCTACAATGAGCTCGGTGGTACATGATTCGGGCTTCATATGGAAGTTATTATTTAAATTAAACCAGAACTTCCTAAAATCAAGCACACCCTTTCAAAACAACCTTTGACATCGACTGGTGCAGGTATTTATTATTCAAATTTGATTGTCAGTATTTCATGCAATCTGTCAAAAAATGCAACCATGCAGGCAGTTGTCGGAAAGCCCTTGAAATGCTATTCGTGATGCAATGTACTCTGCTGAAATCTGCCTCCTAAGGAAGAGGTTATAGGAGAAAAGTGACATGTATCTCCTTAAATTTGCAAATCCCTTCTAAAAATTGCTTCGACCTTACACCTCCAAGCATGTTAACTAGATATTTATGACATGACTCCAGCTTAGCACATAAGACTTTCTTTGAAAAACTCTCCACTGGAAAGCCTTCCTCAAAGTGGACACTAACAAAGAACTTTATCCTCAATGACTGACAGGGCATTTCTATAATAACCAAGTCACAGACAATTATGATTTCAAACGACCATTGGTTCAACTCACTTTTCTCCTTTAGCATGTAATCATAAAGCTTCTTGGGTGTACAAATTCCCCCCGCTTAATAAAATTTTAGGCTCCTTTTTTACAGCGTCCTGGTCACTGAAGAGCATTTCCAGATCCTTCTATGGTATCTGATACCATGCATATTTTTGTAAGGTTCGGATGGATTTACAAAAGATTAGCACATCAAGATGCATGCAAATTGAAGGAAGATAAAATATTTATGTTAATTTTTATATACTCTTCAAGAAGTTCTATTGATACTCCTTCGCAATGTAATGTACACCTGAATTTATCATACACGGTTGTCCTTTCAATTCTTAAAAATGACTAAGTCCCAAATGAATATGAACTAGGTAAACCTCTTTTACTTCGTCTCATTCCTTATTTGCCTTTATGTGACAACTCTCTCATATTATGACTTCCCAAAGTCTTATTTCCCCTATTACATACTCGTAACTTCTTGATACCTAAGATATTTGTGATTATATCTACCTTTGATATACTCTTTCTATTTGCTGCATGAAAACTCTGTCAGAAAGGCTGTGCATTCTTACAACACACATGGAGTGTTAGACATTCTTTCATATTTGTTGCATTGTTTTGGATTTCATGGTTAATATTTGAAGGCCTATTATGGATTTTGTAAGTTTGTCTCTTGACTCTGAAATGTGTACGAATAATTTTTTTTAATGCTTTTCAATTGAAGACATACATTGTTTTGGGTTAAGATATCAAATTTCAATTTCATGCAAAGCAGGGTGGATCATGTAAGATATGTAGTGGCCTGACTCATCTAGCAAAAGATTGTCCAGAAAAGCATGAACGGAATCTTGCAAGTAGTCAAGGCAGAACAAAACTTCAAATATGTACGTTCTGGGAAAATTCAGAAATCAACTCTAACAATGTTGCTTTTGATCTGAACATGAAGTTATTCTTACCCATGTAAAAGATAATTTGTTTGGACTAGTACTTTTCATCATTAAGATGATGTTTCTTTGACATCAATTTATGTATATAAAAGTAAGAAACACCATTTATCTGATTTATGTATACACAATTTAACAAGATCGTTTTTTTTCCTTTATTATATTTTGTCTGATAGCAAAAGAACCTGCCATAGCGGCCAGGCGTGGGGAGCAAGGGAAGCGGATTGTATTTCCTAGTGGAGATGATTTAGAGGATGATTTCATGGTAGATGACAATAATATTAAGGCCAATGCTAACGGCCATTCATTTGATATTAGTAAAGGGGATGACTTGTCCTCCAAAGTCGAGATGGAGCCACTGAAGTCGAGAGGCATTGAAAAGAAACTTCATTTGACAGGACAAAGTAAGAAAAACATCACAACAAATCTAAAGAAACCTGTGGCAAAAATTGTGAACTTTATTTAATGATTCAGAAATTTTGGCTAAAGAAATTTGGGAAATTCTACAATGTAGAAATATAATATTTATAATTTGCAAATTAGTTAATTCTGCAACTAAGTGCTAATCGTTGATGTTGAAAGTCCAACAATGTGAAATTGAAAATGCTTGCGCTGTCATTGTTAATGAAATTTGGATTCCTTTTGAAGGGAGAAGCATATGGTAGCATTTCTGGGCTTAGGTATTTGCCAAGGAAATAATGGAATCTGAATATTCAATGATCTTGACGTGCTTAAACATTTGGGACATATAACTTTAGGTGAAACAATCTATTATTTAGTACTGCAGATTACTTCTACTATACAGTTCTGGTTGTCATCGCACTTTATTTTAGAGCTTGATATGATACATGTGGTTTGGATGCTGGAATGACGTTGAGATGTGCATTTTTTGTGTAATGATAAAAGAGATCAGAACTACTGAAACTATTCGGGCTTGAAAAATATGATGTAAAAGTTACAAAACAAGAAATGTGCACAAGAGTGCACCTATGCACATGGTTTTCAGGTAATATTCCTAGCTCGTGTTCATGTAGCCTCTGTAAGTTACAAATGGATAGTAGCTAATTGTTGTGATAATCATTAGATGTGTGTCAAAGGACTTACAATTATTACATGTTGAAGATAATAAGAAGGGTTGAAAGAAGGAAATGGCGGTGAGCAGCAAGTCAGGGCAAACCATGCATGTTAAATGATATGGTTAACGACTCATCATTTCTGTCCACGTTTCTTCTCAGTGCTTTCTATTTGTTATATGGTCCTATGGAAAGAGGTTAGATTTTAGTGGGAAATGGTGAAAGTTCCGCCAAATGATCTTACCAATGTTACTCAGAGTTTAATGGAGAAATGTGGGGGATGCATTTTTGGGACAGCATATATATATATATAAAATTTCTGTTATAAATTTGACGACTTTAAGTTGACATGCCCAGGATGCCCCTTCAGACGTCTTGTGGACACATCTGTACGTTCCCAAATGCAGGGGAGACACCGGGGATGTTCCAAAGCACGCCTCCAAATGCAGGGGGAAATGGCAGGGATGAGGCCTGTTGATTCCTGAGGACACATCACCATGGAATGCTGATCCACTCGTAATATCAACAAAGAGGATTTTGTTAAATTCAACTCCCCAAATAACATTCAATGACATCCCTACTGATTCTTAGGACAATAGTGTTGAAAATTTGACGAGGGTAGTTCCTAGAGATGTCTTACTAGTTGAAAGCTAGCTCAATCCCACTGCCTCAATTTTCCTAGTCTCCCTTGCTTTGTCGAGCTAGGGATTTTTTTGCATTATGAGGCAGTTTTTGCACCTTTTGTAAATCTTTACAGCTGCAACATATGATTTTCTCCTTGTATCTCCTTCATGGATAGGCAGGCATTAATATTTATGATTATTGTTGCATTGGCCTTCAATAATTGCTTTGCATTTGCTTTCATACAACCCAACAAAGATGATTTTTTTGTTATATTGTTTTTTTATTGGCATTGTGCTCTCTTCTTAGGTACAGTGCACCTCGGGGCTTGTTCTTATACTAACCATGTCTTAGAGCCAAAGCAATGTACATGTTAAGATTAATGTAAGCTTTTGGTTGAGAATACTATTTGAAGTATACTTTTAACACAATTTTTTGCAAAAGCGTGCTTCTTAATTTCATAGTACTCTGAAAACCTCTTGTTAACATGCTTTAACGGAGTAAGATTAGATTCACAATAATAATAATTAGCGGGGTATGTTAATACTTCATATAAAAAACTAAATTCACAATAATAATATTAGTGGACTAAAGCAATATTTCATTTAAAATTCAATCTTAAAACATTACCTTTGTACAAATGAGGAAGGCTATTATGGAACGATAATGGTAAGAAAAGAAAATATTTACCATGGCTTTTCTTGCGGCTAGATTTATACTCTACACGGTATGTTACCATTATAAGAAACAAACGAAATGAAAAACCAGTACCTTTGATAATGAAAAAATAATTACACCCAACCATATTATTAAGTTGCATTTTTTTTTCCCCTTGTCTTAACATTTGTTCGAAACTAAAATATTTAAATATCAACACAATAAAAAACCCATGTGCTCTAACTAAGGCTCTAATAATTGTTTTACATTAATACTAAAGCATTTTTTCAAGGTGCCAAATGTTCTTGTAACCAAGGTGCTAGATTTTATAGGGAGTTCATTTTTTAAAATTCCAACACATAATTGCCTACTGCAACGAGGAGAAAAAGGAAAGGAAATGTGATTTTAGGGTTCACGATGCTTGGGGCCATGTGCACGTATTTCTCATTAGATTGCAGTACTGTGATACATTCCTAATGGAGCTTTAGATGGATTTCTAACAAGCACAACTATGCCACTTAGAAATGCATAAACGACTAATTCTTAGTGAATAAGAGTATGGAATGAAAATGCAGCCGATATAATTAGATAAAAGTTCCAATCAATGCTTAGATTCCATATATATAATGACTGTTTCAACATTTTCTTATATTTTAATCAATGATTAGAGTGTTGTACACTTCTTGTTATCTGTAGTTTTGATCGGTATTTATATGAAGACTTTTCTTACTACTAAATTTACTCAGATTTTGTTTGTACAGATAAATTAGCTAGCTGTTTTGTACAAGAGAGCTAAATTATTTTGCTTTATTTTAACAACATTTATAGGCTTTTCTTTTTAATAAAAAGACACTTTCGTGTTTAAATCGTGGCCTTATGGAGTGAAACCTTGATAATGTGATTCACATTTCAAAAAATAAATTTGATAGTGGAAACTATGAAAATTATATAACATTTAAAAATAAAAAATATCAATATAGAGGAGTGTGAAATGCTTGCATATAAATGTAAAGGACACCTTTTTTATTCATCAGTGTAAAGAGAGCCATAATTATATGTTATCACTTTATGTTAGAAAGGTGTTACAAATGCACGTAATGATGAGGTTGTTGATAGAAAGAATCACATATAGAGTAAACTAGGTTAAAAGAACATTAATGAAGTCTGCTTTGCACAAGATTATGGAATCATTAAAAACTTTTAACTATTTAAATATAAAAATATAACTATTCAGAAAAAAAATTAATATAGAAGAGGTTAAAAATATTTATATTTCCATGAAATTATAATAACCAGTAATAGGCCATGATGAAATCCACTCCAAAAAGGAGGGGCATAATATTGTTGATATTTATCTAAAACCACAATTTGTAGATGTTGAATATCCAATTTAGCATGAATGCCAAACTTAGAATATTTATTGCAAATGTTATGAGATATTATGTGATACAAAAGCGCCGACATTCCTCAAGTTAAGCATGCACACAATATGCTTGTAAGTTTTATTGTAGTTAATTATTGCATTCATTCTCTAGGGTTATTGAAGTACTTTGTCGAAGATGTGATACATCTCATTTAAGTCAATGTTAAAAGAAACGTAAACATAGTTTTTTTAGTGGTGAGTCTTTGTTTATTCATAAATATTTTATTTTTCAAAATCTGAATTTGGTTATTTTTTAAATTTGGAAAGAGTATTGGGCCGCCAAAAATTTTGTGTTGAAAATACGATTTAGAGGTCGGCTTCCCTACCATTGACAACTAATTCCACAATTTTGACCATAAATCGCCATGCTATAGAAAGACATTCTGCATTATTTCACCAACATATATTATACATCACATATTTAATATATTTCATAGATGATCGAGATCATAAATTCAACCCATCCTCGAACAACTATATGGGCTCGATAGCAAGGCAACGATCATTGGACCTAGATTGTGAACATAATTGAAAGGCGTCCACAGGGTTTGGACATAGTCCATCTAGGATGGGCGGTGCTCAGGTAGACTAGAGGGTGCCCACAAGGTTTGGTCAATGTCCACAAGGTCTGGACGATGATTAGATAAGTTGGACACCGTCTACAAAGTCTAGACATCGTCCACAAGGTCTAGACGGTGACCAGACAGGTTGGACAACATCCACATGGTTTGGACGATGATCAGACAAACTGGATGACGTCTACAAGGTGTAGACTCATCCACAACGTCTGGACTACAATTAGACAGATTAGATGATGACCATAGAGTCTAGATGTCGTCCACAGGGTCTAGACAATGACCAGACAGCCTGGGTGGTGTCCACAAGTTTTGGATGCCTCCACAGACTCTAGATGTTGTCCATAGGGTCTAGACAACGTCCAGTGGTCTGGACGACGTCTACAGGGATTGGGCGATTACTAGTACTTGGCAGTGCTTGGCGTCTACAGGGACTCTGAACAATGGCCACACAGAAAGGATGGTTGACTATGCAATACCAAAGTGGTATGCCACAATTTTTTTTGTAAAAAAAAAGTCTGTAATTTCATCTGGTGATAATGGTAAGAGATTAGACAAATTATCAATGACAACGAGCATATTATCTTATTTTGGGCAGTCAATAAGAACACTCAAGCAAAGTCAATTTACACCCACTCAAAATATAGGTACTAAATGATTTACAAAATTTATTTATTTATTTATAATAACTATTATTTAACATTTGAAGGATAATAGCAAAATATCTATGCATGCAAATCTCTCCACTAAATGTGGTTTTCTAAATGAAAGATTTAATCACAATATTATTTCACCATTTGAAGATATTATTGATCTTGACATGCCAACACTTGAAGACATTCTTGAATATGACATAGCTATAGCGAATGACAAACCAGCTGATACGATACATACATTAAAATAAACTTTTAAATTTCATAAAACAACCTTTGTTGCAAATAAAAATTCAAAATTTCTAGCAATTAAGAGGAGACTTGAGGAAATTCCAGATGATGAGATCAATCCAACAAAAGACACTTCTACTCAACAGACACAAACTTTAGTTGATAAAAGTACTTAGAAATTTGTATGAAGAAATAGAAGCAGATGAACAATTGGAAGGTCTTTTAAGTTTGTCTGGCCAACAAAATTTTCTTTCATTGAACCAGTAGAGCCAAAAAATAGTAATGATACCCCAATTGAATGTAAATGTGCAATATGTTCTTGAAAATTAGGAAAAGACCACAAAATGCAACTTAAGCTGGGTATAATTGATAAACATTGTGGCAAAGTTTATATGTCGATTGAACAAGATGGACAAATTCAAAAGACTCATAGATGGAAAGATGCCAATGAGTGCATGCATGTTAGAAACACAAGAGAATCAGAGACATGCAACATTTTGTTGAGAAAGGAGAAACAATTACAACTCAAATAAGAAAAGTTATTTAGTTAAATCAACATGCTAAAAATATATAGTTCTCAACGATCTACCACATTCTCAAAAAATGTAGACCTATATCTGACTTTTTAGAGTATAAAACTCTGTTTCAACATAATGGACTTCATAACATTTCACAATCACATTGGTTAGATCGTAGTGCTTGGGACATGGCAAAATGTCATGCGGTGATTGAGAAGGAAGATTTGAAATAAAAAGTTAAAAATACAAGCTTTATATCAATGTTCATTGATGAGGTCACAGCGGTTGACAACACAACATGGGTTTGTTTCCATGTTTATACTTTTGATAACAATTTAATGACACCTCATCTGTTAGCTATATATAAATTGGTTGAAAATTGCAATGCAGAAAACCTTTTTCACTTACTTAATTCTAATTTGAAGGATATTGTTGGGATGAATGATTATGCTATAGCTCTGAAGCTAGTATGTGTTCGAGATGATGGTGTAGTAGTAATGCAGAGAAACATAAATAGTTTATGTGATCAACTATAGATAACAGTTTCCCCGTATATGATTTCAATTCATTGCATGGCCTACAGAATGAATCTAGCATACAAAATTGTAAGCATGTTTGAAAATGTTCTAAAAGTATAGGAACTTATCTGTGATTTACATGCTTATATGTCAAGTAGTCCGAAAAGATTTTTAAAGTTTCAAAAATTTGCAATTGGGGTTATCGATGGTAAAAAACTTCTAAAATATAATGATACAAGATGGATTTTCATGTATGAGCTCACATGCAAATTTTTTGAAGAATATCTATCGTTGACAGGTTTTATGTTTAAATACCGTATGGAAGTCGATAAGGCAAAGGATCTATTATACCGTTCAACATATTTGAAAACCCTTTTGACACTATGTGGTATTCTCTCAATGTTGAATGAAATAATTTGTTTGATAAAACATGCTTGGGAGAGATCGATATATATTGTAGACTTCATACATTTAAGAAAATGGATTTGTCAATCTCTTGATGTCTTATACCTGGGGCAAAATAGTTTTAAGCTACCTATGTTTTCTTGTTGACAAACTTTAACAAATATTAAGGATCTAACATCCTATTTTAAATTCAAAATATTAATAATCATCTTTGTATCTTCATGAATGGAAAGGAAATACCACTGCACACATTCTAAAAATGGGTTGACTTAACAGGGTCATAAATTGAAGAAGTCCCTGTAACACACATTCTTTACAAAACTGTGATATTGGGAACACAAATAAAATTAAGAAAGATAAAGTAGAGCTTGCTTAGGGAAATTGGAGAACTTTTTCAAATGGATGATTTGCTTGAAGCCATAGTAGTACTGAATCCCATATTTTGGAGAGTTGAGGATGGTAAAGAAATAATCAGTAATTTATTTCTTAGATACATGGACACTCTTGTTAAATATTTTTTGAAGTCTGTAGATATCAGTGGAGTTGAAATTCTAGATATTTTGTGAAAAGATTTATTGAGAACATAGTCTACCCATTTCGGATTCACAATAATTGATCAATGTAAGTGTCTAAATGAGCCAACTGAAAATAGTGCTATTACAAGGCTATGGAAAAAATTGTATTCCAGTACCGTCCTGCAGGAATATATTAGTGAATATTTTTGATTGTATGAACTCTATCAAATAATGATGTTGGGCTCTGTGGAAGATGAAAGAGTATTGCATTATCTTTTGTTAAATCAAAACTTCATAACATATTGGACATAAATCTAGACACATGTTTGAGATTTTATGTTTTTCGTTATCTAATGGATGCATTTCCCTATAATAGAACACATCAAATTTGGAATTCGCTCAGTCAAAGAAGAGGAGTTACCAATACAACAAATGACAACTAATCCAGATATTGAGACTCTATATGCATAAGATATAGTACATACAAAAGACAATTATGAAGAAAGGGCTACTAAAAAATTGTTTCAGTTACTCGAATTTTAGTATGTATGTTTCAACTTTCAATTTTGCAATTGATTTTTTATATTATCATTTGTATTGGAAATCACAGTCGCATTGCTATTATGTAAATTGCAAGACTTCATAAATTATTTTATTATATTATTTTAAAATAGTTGTGTTATATTGTAATTGTTTAAAATTCAAATTTGTTAAATAATATATTTAGGTTACATGTACAAAAAAATATTTATTTTGAAATATGAAGTTATTGTTTCATGTAGTGAATATTATATATCAATGAATTATGATATTATCACTATACTTCTTAAGTAGTAAATTTCTAATATAATAGAAAACTTGTCATGGATAAAATGCACCAAATAAAATAAAAACATAGACATATATTTAAACTTGCAAGTTTAATTTACAATATAAATTGGCAAGTTTAATTTACAATATAAATTGTTCAGTTTCAACATAACATATATAAAAAACATCATTTCCATATTCTAGAACCCATTTACATTAAACAAAGATACATGTACTGAATATATATTATTCCACATGAGGAGTCCTAGTTTGTTGTTTAGAAGCGGATGATGCTGCCTCAACTTTGCCCTTCCTTGAATCTGAATGTAAAACACCTTCTCGAACAAGATCTTCAACTGCAACATTAATATTTACAAGTATTGTCTTTTCTTCGTGCGTTACATCTCTTGCCGATAGGATAGAGGGATCTGCATCTATTTTTTCATTTAGAAGAATTTCCAAATCCATTCTGTGCTCTTTGATGATCCTCCTCAGTGTATTGTTCTGCTTGTTTACTAGCACAAACTTTTCTTTAAATGCAATTGCTGCATTTAAACTTTTCTACACATTTTTCAGATGAATATTAAGTACTTGTGTTTCATTCTTTAGGTTATTATATTTTGATTGCAATTTAAAAAATGAAGTGGATAAGATAAAAATTACAAAAGTGTGATTAAAAATGGATAAAAAAACTAATTACTTACCAAAGCTTTATCTCTCTTTGCATTGGCAAGGTTATAAAGGTTTTGGTCTCTTGCTTATTTGTTGCATTAAGCATGTTCTTCTGCATTCATATTTTTCAATTTGTTTATCATAACATCTAAAATATTATTATAATAGGGATTTGCCATTGTAATGGATCTTGATTCAACTTGATTCAAGAAGATGTTAATTTTGCACTGATCATTTTGAACCAAGTAATATAAATTTTGTGAATGGTTATGATAACACTCATTAATTTCTTTTACCAAAACCTTGCCCCAAATCTTTCATTGTTTCAATACTTTCAAATCAGAGTGTACTATGTCATCTAACAAAGTGAAAGCATTATCTGCAACAAGATTATTCAATGAAAATGATGTCAATTCATCAAAAGATTGCTCCTCATCATTGCATAGCTTAGGTGGTGAAATAGAAGAACCACACCCAACTATTTTTTCAAGAGTTTGGAATTGAGATCCCTGAATAATATTATGCACAACAAATTTACCTGTAGGCACAGAATCAATACCCTCAGGGAAATCATCGTCAAGATCAATATTCTGCAAAATTGTTGTGGCACTTGTAGAAAACAGTCCACCCTTAAAAGAATTGGGGAACTCCGATGTTGTTATATGCATTGTTCCCCTACTACCTGTTGGCATTGCTAAATTCTTCCCCCTAGTCTATACATCTTGGAGAAGGTGGGGGGGCGGAGGCGGGGGGCGGTTGTGAGGGGGAGGGTTAAGGTGGCATATTACTTCTTATCGAATGTTTCCCTGCAATAGGAAATGCCATCACTAATCAATCAACAAACTTCATCAAAATTTAAACTAAGTTAAGCTAAAGTTTAGAGACATTAGACTTAAGATCCATACTTCGAGTTGCCGATATGTTTTGCAATGATGGACGTGTTGTAAGAGAAGGTGAAGCTTCAATTTTTGTCAAAGACTCAAAGTCTCAAACAATCAAAAATTTAATTTAACATGTTGAATTTCATGTAATTAAAAAATAGCGTAATTGCAAACACGAAGTCAAATACTTTATAGAGAAGGTAAATGTTGAACAAGTTGATGACAAATGTTGCCAATGCCGGATGCTGCTATGAAATTAAATGAAATATTAAAAATTCCATTTTTTTTTAATATAAAATTTAATTAAAATTTTAAAATCTTAAACCTAGATTTAGGCCTAGGGATGTGCCTAAGGGGCCTTGCTGACGTGCAACAGTAAGTGAGATAGATCTCCGCATCTTTTTTTCCTTATGAATGGTGTCCTTGCACTAGACTCTGTGTCATCACCCCTATCAAAATGAGAATCCCCAGAGCCCTCAACAGGATGGTATTTGTTCAGTGCAGCTTCTCTTCTTGATTGAGAAACACATTCTCTTCTCTATTACAAGGAAACATACATAATTAATTTGAATTGTAACACGCTAATAACATGAGAATTTAATAACTTAGAAGTAAACTTCAAACTTACCTCCAACTCAACAAAGGGCACAAAATTAGATTTCATTTTTTCATGCAAGATAGTTGGAATAATTGTTCCCTTCAGTTCATGATACACCTTGTAGTATAAACTAAATATATAATTAGAAATGAAAATTGTGTAACTGCCACTTTGAAAGGCACAATCCAAATTGTTTCTTATCTTAT
The DNA here is from genome assembly GCA_037957365.1 of Torreya grandis. Classification (NCBI taxonomy): domain Eukaryota; kingdom Viridiplantae; phylum Streptophyta; class Pinopsida; order Cupressales; family Taxaceae; genus Torreya; species Torreya grandis. The sequence continues at coordinate 338,806 of JARHVA010005198.1, read as the reverse complement.
TTGAAATGAATGTACACCAATCAAATTGTTGTGCTCCAAGAGAACAAACAATGTATGCTACAACCCAAAAGGGGATGTTTGTAAGTCTTCCATGTAAAACAATCATCTCCTGTGAAAATTCAACAAGGGCTTCTACATATGGGTTTGTTATATTTTGAATTGAAAGACCCATTCTTGAACGATTAGGGGTGCCTATAATGGAAGCAAAAAATTATTTACAATATTTATCTGAGAAATTTACTTTAGAATTTCATATATAAAACATTGAATATTAATTAACAAAAATAAGATTACCTGTTGAGGTAGATGTATCTATAGCCAAGTGATTTTATAGATATATTTTGTCTTTATTAGACAAAACAACTTTCGTGGACATACGTTTGACGTTTATGTGTGGCATCCTTAACAAGCGCTCGATATCCGAATGTGCGGCACCAAAAGTATCAGTCTGAGAGTTGAGGGTAAAAGAAAACTCTCTAGAAGAAGGTTTGTAACTAGACATGAGAATGTTCAGCAAAGTCATGTCCATCTCATACTGGGGCATGTAAATGAGGCCTCTTAGATAACATCTATTGATCTAGTCGCTATAAGAGTTCTCATCTTCTAGAAGCCTCAATATTTTTGAGCAAATAAGATATTTGTAGATACATTTGTAAATGAGGGTAGAAGATATGGGGTTGGAAGCCATTTATGAGATTGAGAGTAGAGGATAAGGTTTAGGGTAGAGGATAAGATTGAGGTTTGGGCTATGCATATGAGAGAAATGAGAAAATAAAAGGGGTCAAGGATATATATAGGCATTTCCCACAGATCTCGGACCCTGTCAAAAAAACCTAAATGTCACCCATAGATTCTAGACACTGACCACAGACTCTGGACACCATCTAGAAACTCTAGATGCTGTTCACTCACTCTAGATGGTGTCCACCGAGTCTGGATGACATCCACGGACTTTAGATGGTGTCCATCGAGTCTGGATGAAATTCACTAAGTCTAGACGATGTCTATGAACTCTAGACTGTGTCCATCGAGTATGGACAATGTCTACTAGCTCTGGATGATATCCACCAACTCTAGACGGTGTCCACAGACTCTAGAAAATGTCCACCGAGTTTAGACATCATCCACTGAGTCTAGATGACGTCCACTAGATCTGGATAATGTCCACATGCTTTAGATGGCATCCACCACATCTAGATGACGTTTGATGTGTACAGGCTTTGGACGCCATCCAAAGACTTTGAATGACATCCATGGACTTTGGACATCATCCACAGACTCTGGACGGTGTCTATCGAGTTTGGATGACATCCACAAACTCTGGATGATGTCCATAGACTCTAGATGACATCCATAGACTTTGGACATTGTACAGAGAGTATGGACACCACCCACACACTCTTGATGACATCTATAGAGTCTGGATGGTGTCCACAGGCTCTGACTGCTCTCTAGAGACACTGGACCCCATATGCTAAATCTGGATGCTATCCAAAGGGTGACACATAAGATTCACTTTCCTGACGAAACTACTTTCCCTTCAATTCACCTCCATTTCAAAACTAGATTTTCAATATTCGCCAAAAAATCACACATGGATTTTTCCTAGGGGCCCTTTTAAAAACTCTGAACATAAGTTGAAGATCATTGATCCAATATACTCAATGACACACCTATGGATTCATCCAAAGTTGAAAGTAGTTGATCAATTTGATTATTTAATGATAGCCATCATGTTTGCATGATTTTGTAAAAATGACATGAGCATTGAGATGTAATATAATAACCATGTTGTGGACACTAAATCTAATTTGTAAAACTCAAAACTTAGGTAAATCGCACTCTTGTGGTAGTATGTAGTTAAATAAATGGTGTTAGGTTGTGACAAAGAAGAATTGGGAAGATCATTTGGTCTCTTAGAGTTGGATTTGAAGAAACTCATATGAAGGTGACAAACACGTTAATGATGAAAATTGTTGGCAATGAGAAGGTGAGGACATGGATGTTGAATCAGGTAACCATGGTTGAGAAAGCACTAAGATTTTTAGAGTGATTGCACTTTAAGCCCAAGGTCTATTTTTAATGAGTGACTATGAGCTTCATTGTATCATAGAAGACTAGGTAACAATTGATGACAATTTCAAGAGGTAATGGATGCCAAATTGATTGTATGAAGGTATTTTTGGTGTAATCAATTCTTACACCATATTATTAAATTTACGTAGGTAGTAAGTAGGTTAGCATAGTTTCAATTTTATAAATAAGAAAGTTATCCTATATACGTAGTCATCTTACACATGGGATAAGTTTGTTAGGGTGTGGAGCTAAAAGCTTCACCTTATTGCAAACAGGAGGTTTTTGAGCGTATGCAGTCACCAGCGTCGGTAGGCCAAAACCGACGTTGGTCAGGGGAAGCGCAGAAGCAACCGGCATCGACAGGAGATCGGCCGACGTCAGTCACCTCCAGTCAGGCAGGGACCGACGTCGGTTGCCTCTGGCGGTCAGAACTGCTGTTGACGAACAGTCAGTTAAGTGAACGCGGAGTTTGCATGATAAAGACCAGTTCGAGTCTTTGAGCCGCTTGTCTAAATTAGTGTATGCATGAGATCTATATAATAGACTCATGAGCTGTATTGTTAAGTGTAGAACTTGTAGAACCCAAGTGTGGAACTTGGAGAGTTTTTCCCATGGTGGAATCAAGTAGGATTCCTCATGTATGTAAGATCAGGTTTGATATGTAGGGTGTTGTAGGATCATGGTGGAGATCTACATGTGATAAGTAAGATCAGGTTGGTCTGCAGGGATGTGTGTATGCGAGGGTCAGAACAAGATCGACGGGAGAGCAAGATCAAGGTGATAGCAATACATCAGGAGCAGGATCATGGTGAGATCTACTTGGAGTACCGGTTCGTACTCGATTGTACTGGATGTACAATGAGGTGAACAACAGCTTGTGTTAGTTGTTAGTTGTGACCTATGAGAGAAGATTACTCAGGTGGGAAGATTACTTGGAGCCCTTGAGGAGGAAGCCTCACAGAGGTGGAAGAAGAGTGCGATCTCTTTATTGTAATTTTTTTTGTAATGAGTTGAATACAATTGTGTGTTGCCTCTCATATTCTGTGTGTTTTTTCATTGATAGTTATTTGTTCTTCTGGTTATTTTCACATGTTTAAGTTGCTTATACAAAGGTAATCATGTGTACTCTTAAATCTGACAAGTTGTGTCAGAGCTTTGGGTAACTTAGGTCCTGTCAAATGGTATCAGAGCGAGGTTGGATGTTCTCAGAGTGAGTTTGACTAACAGATGGCCCAGATCTGTTAAGTGTTGTTGATTATAGGTTACTCACAGGGGTTGTTGTTTGAGTGGGAGTATAGCAATGGCAGAAGAAGGTAAGTTGAGGATGAAGAAATTCAGGGACAGGATTAACACCACAAGGAGTGTGGTGGGTTGTCTTCAAGTGGGAGCTTGAAGAGGAATACAAGCCAGGATGCAGATTAGACAGAGTACTAATATGGGTACAGGTGCAATTGTTTATCTCCAAGTGAGAGATTGTTATGGTGTGGAGCTAAAAGCTTCACCTTATTGCAAATAGGAGGTTTCTGAGCATATGCAGTCACCGACGTTGGCATGCCAAAACTGACATCGGTCAGGGAAAGTGCAGAAGCAACCGGCATCGGCAGGAGATCGACCGGCGTTGGTCACCTCCAGTCAGGCAGGGACCGACATCGGTCACCTGTGGCGATCAGAATTGTTGTTGACGAACAGTCAGTTAAGTGAACGCGGAGTTTGCATGATAGAGACCAGTTCGAGTCTTTGAGCCGCTTGTCTAAATTAGTGTATGCATGAGATCTATATAATAGACTCATGGGCTGTATTGTTAAGTGTAGAACTTGTAGAACCCAAGTGTGGAACTTGGAGAGTTCTTCCCATGGTGGAATCAAGTAGGATTCCTCATGTATGTAAGATCAGGTTTGATATGCAAGGTGTTGCAGGATCATGGTGGATATCTACATGTGATAAGTAAGATCAGGTTGGTCTGTAGGGATGTGTGTATGCGAGGGTCAGAACAAGATCGGCGGGAGAGCAAGATCAAGGTGACAGCAATACATCAGGAGCAGGATCATGGTGAGATCTACTTGGATTACCGGTTCGTACTCGGTTGTACTGGATGTACAATGAGGTGAACAACAGCTTGTGTTAGTTGTTAGTTGTGACCTATGAGAGAAGATTACTCAGGTGGGAAGATTACTTGGAGCCCTTGAGGAGGAAGCCTCACAGAGGTGGAAGAAGAGTGTGATCTCTTTATTGTAATTTCCTTTGTAATGAGTTGAATACAATTGTGTGTTGCCTCTCATATTCTGTGTGTTTTCTCATTGATTGTTATTTGTTCTTCTGGTTATTTTCGCATGTTTAAGTTGCTTATACAAAGGTAATCATGTGTACTCTTAAATCTGACAAGTTGTGTCAGAGCTTTGGGGAACTTAGGTCCTATCAAATGGAATCAGAGCGAGGTTGGATGTTCTCAGAGCGAGTTTGACTAACAGATGGCCCAGATCTGTTAAGTGTTGTTGATTACAGGTTACTCACAGGGGTTGCTGTTTGAGTGGGAGTATAGCAATGGCAGAAGAAGGTAAGCTGAGGATGAAGAAATTTAGGGACAGGATTAACACCACAAGGAGTGTGGTGGGTTGTCTTCAAGTGGGAGCTTGAAGAGGAATACAAGCCAGGATGCAGATTAGATAGAGTAATGGTATGGGTACAAGTGCAGCTATTTATCTCCAAGTGGGAGATTGTTAGGGTGTGGAGCTAAAAGCTTCACCTTATTGCAAACAAGAGGTTTCTGAGCGTATGCAGTTGCTGGCATTGACAGGCCAAAATCGACGTCAGTCAGGGAAAGTGCAGAAGCAACTGGCATCAGCAAGAGATCGGTCGGCGTCGGTCACCTCCAGTCAGGCAGGGATCGACGTCGATCGCTTGTGGCAGTCAGAACTGTTGTTGACGAACAGTTAGTTAATTGAATGCAGAGTTTGCATGATAGAGACCAGTTCGAGTCTTTGAGCCGCTTGTCTAAATTAGTGTATGCATGAGATCTATATAATAGACTCATGGGCTGTATTGTTAAGTGTAGAACTTGTAGAACCCAAGTGTGTAACTTGGAGAGTTCTTCCCATGGTGGAATCAAGTAGGATTCCTCATGTATGTAAGATCAGGTTTGATACGCAAGGTGTTGCAGGATCATGGTGGAGATCTACATGTGATAAGTAAGATCAGGTTGGTCTGCAGGGATGTGTGTATGCGAGGGTCAGAACAAGATCGACGGGAGAGCAAGATCAAGGTGACAACAATACATCAGGAGTAGGATCATTGTGAGATCTACTTGGAGTACCGATTTGTACTTGGTTGTATTGGATGTACAATGAGGTGAACAACAACTTGTGTTAGTTGTTAGTTGTGACCTATGAGAGAAGATTACTCAGGTGGGAAGATTACTTGGAGCCCTTGAGGAGGAAGCCTCACAGAGGTGGAAGAAGAGTGTGATCTCTTTATTGTAATTTCTTTTGTAATGAGTTGAATACAATTGTGTGTTGCCTCTCATATTCTGTGGGTTTTTTCATTGATAGTTATTTGTTCTTCTGGTTATTTCCACATGTTTAAGTTGCTTATGTTAGGTTGTGGAGCTAAAAGCTTCACTGATGCAAATAGAGGAGAAGGGTTACTGAGTGTGTCAGGCACCAGCGTCGGTCAGGCCAATCGATGTCGACAGGTAGAAGACAGGAAGAAACCGACGTCGGTCAGAGATCAGCCGACGTCGGTGACCCCCAGGCAGACAGGGACCGACGTCGGTCCCCTGTGTGGTTCGACTGCGAGTATATTACGGGCAGTTAGTTGATGAACCAAGTGTTTGCATGTTTAGAGCTAATTTTAGACTGAGAGCTACGGATCTAATTATTGTAATTAGATGTCTAATTATTTTTTGGATGAGATCTATATAATAGACTCATGATTGTATTGTAAATGTGTGCTAGAGAGTAAGAGAGCAATATTATAAGCTCCTTCAGTGTGTGAGGTGAGTAATGGTGTGTTCCTCCTAGTGCCACAATACCAAGGTGGGTGCTGGTTTTGGAGAGTCAGTAGGATTTTTTAGGGTTGTATGATCTTAGTCAGCTGGTGTGCATGGCTTCTATAGGAGATCTACATGGTAAGTAAAATCATTTATCTGCAGGTGTATGTGTGTGCATGATCCATGTTTGCAGGTGTGCAGAACCAGATTGATTTGCAAGTGTGCAAGATCAGGGAGGACAACAACACAAAAGGAGTAGGATCAGGCAGGATCTACTTGGAGTACAGTGTGTACTCAGATGGAGCAAGAAAAGAAGGCAAGGAAGTTCCTTCCATAAGTAAGGTCTATTGAGGTGCAGGTTGTTGCAGGTTCAGGGGAGATCTACTTGAAGTACGTTTGAGTACTTGTGGAGTGTGTGGAGCACTTATGGTGTGCGTGGAGCACGGGTATAAGGTGAACACCAACTTAGTGTTTGAGTTGGGTGTTGGGACCTAAGAGAGAGAGCTTTGAGGAGAGAATTACTGTTCACTTGAGGTGTGGGAAGCCTCTGAAGAGGTGGTGGAGAAGAAGTGGCATCTTCTTTATTGTATTCTTTTCTGCAAGAGTTTTAATACAAGTTGTGTATTGTCTCTCATATCATGTGTTATTTTTGGATTCTAGTTACTTGTTGATTCTGGTTATTTTCACATATTAAGTTGCTTGTATTTGGTAATCAATTGTGTGCTTCCGGTGTTATTCATATCCCAACAGCGTATACAAAGGTAATCATGTGTACTCTTAAATTTGACAAGTTGTGTCAGAGCTTTGGGGAACTTAGGTCCTATCAAAGTTGGCCACTTATCATATTCTACATAGGTTTTTTTGACTAGATGGGTTTTGGCCAACCACCTTCATTTATAAGGGAAAACCTTTGTTGGAAAAACACTGCCCCGCTCCTCTCTTTTGAACCAATGAGGAGCAATGAGAAGCCATGAGATGGAGATAGCTCATAAAAGAGCTTGTTGGAGTGATGCATTAAAGCATCCACTCTTAGTATCTTCAATTAATGCCATGTGTTTGTTAGTATCTTCTAAGTATGGAACATTTTTGTAGAGATATTGTGGCTTCTTCATCCCTTCTGCCACATCGTAATCTCTCCCTAACAAACTGCATCCACATTGTGTCACTATCCACAGTCCTTCCACTAGTTGCACTATTTTCTCCGTTGCCTGCTAAATCACCAACACCCCCTGCTTGTTGCATCCGTGCCACCCCCATGAAAGTTTTGTTGTTGTTGGTTTGTGGCCACTCCATGCATGACCTATTGTGCAACCAAAGCACTGCTACCACTCCACCTGCTATTACCATCACCCCCTACTTTTTTTGGCATTGAAATTGTTTTTTATTAAATTTGTAGCGTTAGAGCTATGCATTGTTCCATTGATCATTATCATTTAGCACTGCCCACGTGTATTCACAACCACTACCCAACCACAACCATCTGTTATTAAAAAACAAACAATTTTTCAGGTCTAACTTTTATTTTAGGGTTCCAAATGCTACCTTCGTAGTCAAACATCACCAAAATTCTAAGTACAACCAGTGTTGCACACACAAGCATTTAGAGCTTTTTTTTCAAAGTACATGTTTTTCCACCATGAATTGAGATATGCATAAACATTTAATTCACATTGCACAAAAACTATATTTTTTGGTTTCCATTTTTCAACTAAAATTGTAAGTAGATAGACTTTTTGGTAAACAAATAAATTATAAGCATTTAGGGGGAAATATTATGTACTCATAATGATATAAAGTGCTAAATTATTTTTTGGGGTCCCATTATTTTTTAACTTTTGTCCTTTGTGCTTTGTTCTTGTTTGGAGGATTTATTTGGCGCACTTACGGTTGGTGCCCTGTCTTATTGTTTGAAACATTTTATTTGTTACAATTGAGATTCATGCCTACTCTCCTTCAAGGCTTCTTTTTCATGCCTTGTTTTCTTATTTGGAGACATCTTCCAAGGTCCTTTTCTTCCCATCTTGCTTATTTCTTTGGTACTCTTGCTACGTATGCCTCCTCAAGGCCCCTTTCGAAACGTCTTGTCCTTTTGCTTACAATGATCTCATGTCTTGATGTAACCACCTCTTGGAAGAAAATAATTACTTGTAAGCTGAGAGTGACATGCTTTTGTCTAAAGTTTCTTGCCTTCAAAAAGATGCTATAAAATTTGTAGAGGAAAATAAGGCCCTCAGAACCACTAATGGGCTCTTCCTCTTGTAAATTTTAGATGAGGATTCACTTATATGTACTTTGTAGGACATTGTTGCACTCTTACATTAACAACATGATCATGTGGAATCCACTTCTATAGAACCATGCCCACCTTTAGTTCTCATTCTCAACTCTGGTATGCATCCCTTAGATGTTCTCTTAGAATGTGATCCTTCTATAGGCACCTAAAATTCATCTCTCCATCATTACCAATTTTACCATCATTCGATACTAATTATTATTATTCATCAATGCTAAAATTATCCTAACGTCACTCTAACATCCCCCTTTACATATTTCTTCATCATACCAACCTTACATCTCATCACATCATCTTTTATATCAATTAATCAACGTCATTATCATCATATTTAATCCTTAACTAAATCCTTGCATTATTATATTCCTTGACACCTACCCTCACTTACCTCCACTAATAACCCTAGCAAATCACATCTCTAATCCCTCATTTATTATCCTATCCACATCTAAAACCTACTAATCTACCTTGAGCTCCACATCATTATTTTCTAGAATCCTCTAAGAAATTTTAATTCCTAAATCTACCTAGCCAATCATCTCATCAATCCTCAACCATTGATCAAGAACTTTCATGGCTCAATCCTTGCCCTCCATCCATTCAAGTGACTCTATAAATTGAACTACACTCACTCCCATACAAACAACATTTGAAACTTTGAATCCTTAAAACTTAAATTTTTTGGTCCATTAAACTATCACTATCATTTAGCAATCCAAACATCCACAACCAAGCCCTGCAAAAATCAAGAGTCTCATTGAACAATATACATAAATCAAGAGTTTCAATGAACAATATACATACCAAATCAAGCATTCATCCCTCGAGTCTTTTGGAGAATATCCGCATGTCAAGGAGGATGTACTCAAATGTGAGTTTTAAGTTTCAAATGTGAATTTTAGGTTTAAAATTGAGGTGTTGTACTTTGGATTAGAGTAGAAGCTTTGCGGTGGGACGGGAACCCTGCAATGTTTTTGAGATTTGAATTGAATTTGGCTTTGTTACGACATATATTTGATCTTTGGATCGACTGTGGTTTTGTTTGTATCGGGTCCATTTGTTCTTGGATGTGTGTATTGATATCAAAATGGCCGTAAATTTGGACTTACGTTGTTATTGAAGTCTCACCTTGGCCTTCACCATCGACCACAACTCTTGCTACAGCCTTCCTGCGCAACTCACCATGCCACAATCCGTAGCCGAACCCCAACCGCCAATATTTTGCTTTTTTGGCACGCCAATCTTCTGTTGTATCCTCTGCTAATCTTCTATCCTGCATTCCCCATTTAAGTGGAGTGAACAAGAATACATAAATAGGCTTCCTGAAGAATACATGCTCTTTACACAATCTACCTTCGTTCTCTGCTGAGATGTACAAGAATACAGACAGACTCGTTTTGAGTTACAAATAATCATCCTGAGCCACTGCAGGGTTATAATCACTGCGTCAAAAGTTTGCATCATTGTACGGAGAATCGCTACTTCCATCGTTCATTTTAGTATCAACTTCAGGTTGTAGGCAAACTGCCAAAAGTTATTGCTTGAGATTTTGTCAGCGAAGTAATTTTGATGATTTTGCTTTGACAGTTCCGAAAACGTCCTTCCATTTTGAAAATTATTCGCTCTTTTGCTGTCGTTGAATTCCATTTTTCCCAAAGTTATCACAGGTACCAAGTTCGAACGGGTGGAACTTTCTTCACATCTATTGATCCCTAGGCGAGGGTAAAAACCTAAGAAAATTGGAGCATACTGCAAGTTTTGATTCCTCTGTCGAGGCAGTGGAGCTGTAGCGCCATGGCGATAAATGTTTTCTGGTAGGTCTGCGAGCTACGGTTTGCAAAATCCTGCTCGTCATTTTTTTTGGATTGTGAAAATGGTGTATGAGGGATTCGAACCCTTCGCCTTTGATTGATGAATGGTCAGCGGTGCCTTAAGGAGACCATACCTGTCGGTGGCTTGCAAACCGTTAAGTGGTTTGCGCACAGTATGAGTTGCCTGATGGTTGCTTCACCTTCTAACTACCATTCATTAGTTGTTATCATTAAACTTAGTGATTTCTGACATTGAGTTAATCCACCACGGCTAGTTTTATAGGCAAGTTGTGATTTAATATTGCATAGAATATTAAATGAGATTAATGCATTTTATTTTTCATAATACATTTATATTTCAAGAACATTATCAATATTTATCAATTATGATTTATTTTAATGATATATATATATTGGTATACTTTGTAGGGAAAGGTGGTTTAGTGGGAATTTATAAGATTTATTAAGTTATAATTAATATCTCATTTAAGGTAGTACATTTATATTTTTATAGCGAGAGGAGGGAAATCTTACTAAAGTGTTTTTATTTGGGAGTAACAAAGGAGTCTTATGCTAGGAGCTATTGTTTCTATAATTTTGGGCGGGAGGGTTCCATGTATCATCATATGTTTAAAAATTGCTTATAAAATATTTGCACCTTAAAAATAGGTGCAACTATTGTTTAGGGAGAAGCTTTTGACGGGTGGGAAGCAACAGGCTTGAAGATTTATATCGATACTTTTATTTTTTCAGTTGCCAACTATCATTTCCATCCAATCAATTTTTTATTTTTATTTTTCAAACAATTTTTTTTTAGTAAAATGTTCTTACTTTCTCTCAACAACATGTATTGCACAAAATTTGCAAAATCATGAGACCGTTAATAAGGAAAAAGACTCTTACAATTTCTCAGTAGTACCCCCTTAAAAATAATTAACTGGCGCCCAACATAGGACCCCACTCTAATTCTTTTCCTAACTTGTAGGTACATGAATGTAAAAGGTTAAAATGTTAAACTACTAACGTTGTTTTTACAGGTTGCTCCTCAAGATTATCTATTAATCTACTAACATTTTTGTTTTTAGGTCTGCTTGTCAAAGTAATAAGTAGTCAAATAATCATTTAAACTATTTTTTGATCCATTTTGGTCAATCATTTAATCAATTAATAAAATTAATCTTGTTTAATCAACTTGATTGTGTATGCTCTCCCCTTGCACCCATAGGATGACCTTAGGGATAAAAAATAATTGGCAATGTTGCATGTGTTTAAATCATGTTAACTTAGTTCTTCATTGTTCATCTCGTGTGTTTGTTTAACTCGAGGCTAGATTATGTATGCTCTCCCCTTGCACCCGTTGGACGATTTGGGGATAAAAATGATCAATGCCTCTTTTTAATTTTCTAGGGGCAACATGACATGGAATCAATCCCCACACAATTGTCATAGTACTTGGGTGGGTTGTGATGTGGATTTCATCACCATACATTAATCCACACTTCTTGTTTAGATAGAATATAAATGTCAAGGACAATTGTCATAAGCTATGCTTAATTCCCCATAAAAGGTTCTGTGAAGTGAGAAGGTCACACTCCAATACTCAGTGGTCAGACAACATCCTTACATGATCCTGGGCCTTACATACCACAAGCTATTTAGAGGATGAACCTAGAGAGCCTTGTAAATCCTAGATTAAGACCTTTCGACCACAAACAACTATTAGTGCAAGGGAAACATCCTCCCCGAAGATCACTCACCACATATATACATAGAGTGAGGGTTGGGAGACCAACCTAGTCATCACTTTATTTGAATAGATTGGTGGTTTGTTAGTTGGGTTGCCCACCCTTATCTACTAGCATAGGCTTATGACTTGCTTGATTTTGTTTATGTGTTGTTGATGCCTATATTAATTGTAAACCTCACACCCTACAACAAATAACATCTACATTAAATTTAATGAATCAACTTAATCCAAAATCAACTATAACATCAACATCCATCATTTAAAATCAAACTATACATAGACACCCTTAATTGACATTCCCTAATCCAAACATGCATCAACCAACATATTTCATCCAATCTCGACAAGTCAACATCCTAAAATAGAATCCAATCTGGTTGTTACCTTGTTAACTCAATCCAAACAATCTAATGTATAGTCTAAGCTTGTCCTTATCCACTCTTATCAAACCAATCACCCCTAATCACACCGAGCCTATAGTCATCCTCGATTACATATCACAACCAACTAAATGTAAGCTTGTCTTAATCCACATCGAGACAACCCTATCACATATCACGACCAACATCATAAGATTACTTGGACCCAAGGTCTAATCAATTTTTGACTCATATAGTTGATATGCCCCTAACCTATCGCATATATCAGGATAGGAATAGCTGACTTGTGGCTTACTTATCCCTCATTTATGTTATATCACATTTATCTATGCTTTCATTGGGTTAGTATGTCGGTTTATGGAGTAACTATGGTCTAGGTAGACTATATATATGAGGTAGTGGGTAGTTGTTTATCATCATATTATGAATTCTGCTCTTATTAAAGCTTGTGGAGGTTGCCCCCTCCAAGTTTCTTGTCTTTTATTCATATATTCTACTATAATTCAGTCATATTATGATTTATTTTTGTTATTCTCTTTTATTTTTGAAGTAATTTCATTACAAGTGGTATCAGAACTTCAATTTGAGCCATAATTAGGTCAAAAACCCTAGATATTATTATTTGGATATATCTCGCAAATGATTGTGAATTTATTTACATTGTTTTTATAGGAGGTGAGAAATCATTCAAGTAAGCTTCCATTGAAATTTCAGCTCAATTAGATCTGATTTGCAGAAGTTATTACCATTTTAGTTTTTTCATAAATTCACTCTATAGTACGTAATTCAAGGAATTTTTAAAATTTATTTACATTTTTGGAAATATTAAGAAAATATAGCTGGGGTATGTTCTTTGTAGTTTCTGATTTGAGGTTGAAATAAGTACAAAATCACTTGGTCAAAGTTACTTTAGAAGTACCAATCAGGGTTGACATTGTCAAGCCCTTTTATGGTAGGACTACAAACTAAGGGCTGAGGAAAGGGTGTCGAAACCCCAGGTAAAAATCCTCACAAGGAAGAGATGGATTCAGAAGGGGGAGTTACTAGATCTTTTATACCAGGGTTCTCTGAGATAGATCACAAAGTGAGCCAACTTGACTACAATATGCAAGGCATTCAAAGTAAAATTCAAGGCATACAATATGATATGAAATCTGTACAATTTAGTTTGGCAAATATCATGATGGATTCAAAAAATAATTAGTCAAATAAACTAGCTATCACTATTACACAACCCCACCAAAGTGGATCTCTCAACCAGTGTAATCTAAATCCAAGTACCTTGCCACAACGAAACCTGTTTCCAAAGGTAGATGTGCATAAATTTGATGGAAAGGATCCATTCAATTGGATCGACCAAATGGATAATTTTTTAATCTGCATTAGATCCCATGTGGACATAAGGTTACCATGGCATCATTGTATCTAGAACTTGAACAATTCAGTTGGTATCGATGGTTGTGTGCTCAAAAGAAAAAGATGACTCTAAGTGTCACCTGGTTAGCTTTTACAGAGGAGCTACAATTACACTATATAAATATTGTGACAAAAAATTACTTTAGCCAACTAGCAAAATTATGACAGACTGGTTCAGTAAAGGATTATATTTATAATTTTTAGAACCTATCTTTACATGTGGAGACAATTTATGATGAGAACCTAAATGACCTATTTTTGGGAGGCCTCAAGGACCACATTCAACATGAGGTACGCATGTTTAATCTAATTGAAGTTTTTGAGTCTATTATCGTGGCACGTAGGTCTGAGAAAATAGTTATAGCCAACAAGAAATAATCATTCACTCACTTTGGAGATCGTACTATATCGACACCATCATTTCCTCTACTTACCAGTTTGACCCCTTAACAAATTGAAGAGAAGCGTGAAAAAAAATTATGTTTCAACTGTAATAGCAAGTGGAGCAAAGGACATAGATGTGCAAAGAATAAGTTATTCTACATTGAGGGATCTAACGAAGATGATGAATAGGATGATGCCTCCCATGATGATGAGGAAGGGATAGAGGAGGTACCTGAAGATTCCAAACCTACAATCTCTTGTCATGCACTTTTAGGTATTAACACTCCTCAAACACTTAAGATGGCGAATTTCCTCAAGAAATAGAAGGTGATAGTGTTGATTGACTCAAGGAGCACACATAATTTCATCAACCATAAGTTGGCCACTCGATTGAATTGCTTCATTTATCAAACACCAGAATTCCATGTCATGATTGTGGATGGTGGCACAATCAATTGTTCAAGGAAATGCCATAGTATTAAACTTACTATGGGTCAATACAATCTAGATTCTTATATTTTTTCTATTCCCCTGGATGGTGTAGACATTATTTTGGAAGTCCAATGGCTCACAAACTTGGGTATATTTGAGATGAACTTCCAAGAACTATTCATGTGCTTTCATTCTGAAGGTAGATAAATTGAACTATGAGGATTATCCGCAAAATATCCACAATTGGTTAGTTTACATCAGATGAAAAAAATGCTAGAAAATGGGGCAAAAATATTTATAGCACAATTATGTTCCATAGAAGTTCACCCATAAAGACATCTTTGCATCCTAATCTACAGATGATTCTTGATGACCACCAATCTATTTTTCAGGGTATGCCAAAAGGACTACCACCAAAAAGAGAACATGATCATGCCATTCAACTACTTCTAGGGAGTCAACCACTAAATATCAAACCATATAGATATCCATATGTACAAAAGAGTGAAATTGAAAAGATGGTCCATGACATGTTAGAGGCATGGATAATTAGGTACAACTAGAGTGCATATTCATCTCTAGTGGTCATGGTGTGTAAGAAAGATGACACATGGAAGATGTATCCAAATTATAGGGAACTTAACAAGTACATCATCAAAGATAAGTTTCCTATTTCATGAATTGATGATTTACTTGATGAGTTGCATGGTGTTGTTTATTTTGCGAAATTGGATCTTCGTTTGGGGTACCATCAAATTAAAATTAAGGATGCAAATGTTCATAAAACAACTTTTAGAACTCATGAGGGCCATTATGAGTTTTTGGTAATGCCCTTTGGTCTTACAAATGTACCATTTAATTTTTAGAGCTTGATAACACTATTTTTAAGCCTTTTTAAAGAAGTTTGTGCTGGTTTTTTTTACGACGTATTGATTTATAGTGAGACATGGGAAGAACACTTGTAACATGTGAAACATGTGTTGATAGTTTTGGAACAACATCAATTTTATGCAAAGCCATCCAAATATGTTTTTGGAGTACATGAGGTAGAGTACTTGGGTCACATTATATTCCATGAAGATGTCAAAGTTGATCCTTATAAGATCAAAGTTATGGTGGATTGGCCAATGCCTAAAACACTCAAAAACCTCTGAGGGTTCCTAGGACTAACGAGTTACTATCGAATATTTGTGAAAGGTTATGGTAGCATATCAGCTCCACTCACTACATTGCTAATGAAGGATGGCTTCCATAGGGATGATGCAACCACTAAAGCATTTGAGCAACAACAAAAAAATGGTCCACTCCTTCCTTAGAAAGATCAATTTCATCAGCATATTTATATTAAAGTAACTATGTATACCACCCCAATTTTGGCTACTTCAGACTTCTCAAAGACATTCATTGTTGAATGTGATGCTTCCAGATTAGGGTTGGGAGCAGTACTAATGCAAGAAGGAAGACCCCTTGCATTTGAGAGTCATCAATTCAAAGGTAAGAATCTCTAAAAATATGTCTATGTAAAAGAAATGATAGATATTCTTCATGTAGTAAAACAATGGAGGGCTTATTTGATGGGTAGATATTTTAATCTGAAAACGGATCATGATAGTCTCAAATATTTTTTGGAGCAAAGATTATCATCTAATGAACAATAAAAGTGGGTAATAAAAATGTTGGTTTATGATTTTTAAATCATATACAAGAAGGGTAAAGATCATGTAGTAACAAATGCACTATCTAGATGGGATACATCACAAAAGCATTACTTTGTGCAATGTCCATATTGTAGGCATAATGGGTAGATGAAGCTAGTTAGAATGGAGGAAAGACAAGGATACACAGGTTCTGATTTAGAATATCCAGCAAGGTTCTATATCCTTTGACAAATTTGAATGGCAAGGTAATGCCCTATGGTATAAGGACAAGTTATATTTGTGCAAAGATTCAAAGTTGAAGCATAGGATTTTTGCATAGTTGCATGCATCTTCAATTGGGGGACACTCTGGGTTCTTGAAAAAATTTCATAGAATCAAGTGAGAAATATTTTGAGAAAGACTCAAAGGATATGTACAAAATTTTGTGGTAGAATGCTTGATATGCCAATATAACAAATGTGAGACAGCTAAGACCCCAGATATGTTACAACCTTTATCAGTTCCTAGTCAAAGGTGGGAGGAGGTTTTCATAGATTTCATCACAGGATTGCCTTGTTCTAAAGGTAAGAATTTTATTTTGGTAAATGTGGATATGCTTACAAAATATGTCCATTTTTTTGCTCTCTCACACCCATTTACAACAAGTACAGTAGTGGCTTTTTTTTGGAGGCGATTCTAAAATTACATGGAACCCCAAAAATAATTGTAAGTGATCGTGATATTATTTTCACTAGTAATTTTTGGACTGAACTATTTTCTTGTTTGAGTACTCAGCTAGCTCATAGCTCATCTTACCATCTATTATGTTTATTTTTCATACCCCCTCAAATTTTTATAAAATTACTATTCTTATCTGTCATAGAGATGCCATAGTCATAAAATTTAAAACTACAATTTGGGGACTTAAGTCAATTAGTAGTAAATTGAGTTTGCATATTTTCAATTAATGATTTAGATGATGATTATTTTGTGAATTCACATTTATATTAAAGTAGTTTCAAAAATCATAAATGGATGAATGAATAAAATATCCATATGTATTTATCATTTTAGAATGTTTGTGATCAGTTATATGTTTTCAATTAACTATTGATCATATTATAATGATTGTTACAGTTTTTTTAGTTTGAAATGAGTAATACTTTCTATGATTTTATCAAAATTGGTTGCATTATATGATTATCATGATAACATTCAGTTATCTACATTAATCCTCATCTGTGAGCTTTGTATGGATTGATCATAACAAATCTTTAAGATCAATTTCATATATATTTCAAGCATAAGTATGAAACATTGGCATTATGGTGACATGAATAAGTTTGGTTTTATAGTTTAGATAAATTATTTCTTGAGGATATCAAGGAATTTTAAGGGGTTCTAAGTTTTAATCCTAAATGCTTCATTATGATAAAGGTCCTAATTTAAATGTTATCTACCCTAAGTTTTTAATGTGATATAACTAAAAATAGTTAGAAGATCCTAAAATGGTCATGGTGATTTCAAAAGGTAATTTGGATGAGTTTATTTCAAATCTTGAATGTTTTATGTGGTTTGAAAGCTAAATAACAAGTTGATGTTTTAGCATTCTAGTTGGCAATTTTTGTGGCAAGCTAGTTGGTAGATTGAGTAAATATGAAGCATAGTGGAGGCTTCAATATCTTTGTGAGATCATAGGTGGTTCAAGGGACTTTAATGCATGGTGTACATTCCTTGATTTATGAAAATTAATTGTGATTTTAACAATCATATTAGTAATGGTTAAAACTGATGGCATTGCTAAGTAAGTTGGTAGTTTGCTAAGTACTAACCTTGATTTGATGAGGGAATGACATGAGTGCACATAGGCATGGGTAGTTAAGATTTAGACCCGGACTACAAATAGCTTTGTTTTTCATTTGAGTTAGTCATTTTTAAAGCTTTGTCACAGAAGTGACACTCTATCAGATAGATTTTGGGAGGTTGTAAACAAAAATTTGTAAACGAAAAAGGTTGTAAGAAGCTTATACAAGTATGTCATGAATGGAAAATGAATAAATTTTAAAGGAGTATTTACAGTTTTCAATATAGCTAGTGCATGAAATAAATGATAACTTTTTTATTTGGATTTTTTGCATGCTTAGTTTTAGAATGAGAGAGTTGAAATGTTTTAAAGTATCAGTGGCATGGAAAATCATTTCTTTCATTAAGTTTTTGCATCACTTTATGTGGTATGGATATAAGAATGGCTTTCAATTTTTAATATGAATCTGTTCATTTCTAAAGTTAAGCTCAAAAAATATAAATGATGATCAGTTTTTGATATCAAAGACAAGTATATTCAATGGTTTTTGGGGAATGAATAATGGAGATTGTTTATGTGAGCATGCATGTTTTAGTTTTGGTTCAGTGGTAAAATTTTTCTTATGATTTTGATATTTCAAACTATAGTCTCATGCATACAAAGGATTTGAAGGATAAATGCTTCATAGTCATTTTGTGAAAAATAGTGTGTTTGAGCTTTGTCTGAGATGAGTTTGAAAATTTATTGTGAGCATACAACACGCTGGTTCTAGTTGTCTGTCGACTAAATTTTGTAACAGTTATGCTTTTGATGCGTAATAATTATATATCGAAGTTCTATTGAAATCTAAAGTTTTGGTATAAAGAAAAACTCTGCATGTTTATTATTATGGAAATATAGGTTAATTCAAAGATGGTTTTATAACATACTATGAAGGATTTGTTGAACAATTTTGATATTTCAAATCATTTACATGAAATATTTCTCATTTTATAGATGCAAAAAGTTATATTTTTTGGGGTTTGTTCCAAATTTATGGATATGAAAGAATAATAAAGAAATAATTGATAGTTTTCTTGGAAAGCTATAATGAATTGTTTCTCAATTTCAAAAATATGATTTTGAAAAGATATATTGATTTGTTATGATATTTTGGTTACGGTTTCATAGATGCATAGTTTTTGAAGTGGTTAAAAATTTGATGTTAAGAATGGATTTCTCACGAAATTTTGAGTACATTATTTTGTTAGATATTTTGACATATAAAATGAAATGACATGCAATCTATATGATTTTTCAAAATGCATTTTTTTGAGTTTTTATTCAAAATTATGAATATGTTAAGAGCAGTAAAGAGATGGTTTATAGTTTCAGAAAGTTATGATAAGTTGTTTCTTAGTTTTGTGATTATGACTTGGAAGGATATGATATTGTCAAAGCTTATATTTGTGAAAGATTTTTGATGGTTTTAGATTCTTCACAGTTTGAGAAAGCATGCAGTTCCTAATGACATAAATAGGGTTTTTATGAAAATATTTCTTTCAATTATTTTTAATTGGTTCGGTTTGAGAATGACATATATTTTAAGATGACATTCATACATTGAGAATAAAACTCAAGAAAATATGACATAATATGTTGAAAATAAAATTATGGAATATAATTTTATTTTCAAAGTTTTAGTTAAAATATTATAATGATATTTGACACAGTTAGAAGTTTTTATATGAATAATTTGGTTCAGTCAATAGAATTAGTTGAATGATCATTTGTTGATAGTGGAAATTTTATAAGTGATTAATATTTTGATATTTTAAAATGCAACGGTTATATGGTTTCATATTTGATATATTCATGTTGTTTTTCAGTTATATAATAATCAGTTTTTGAATATATTTCAAATTGGATATAGAATGTCTTGCTAGGACCATTCAAGTTCAAGTAGAGATAATGATAATAGGGGTTGGAGAAGGAATCAAAATTCAGACAATGTGAATTAAAAAACACCTAATAGATAATTTTCAATAAGAGGTTTTAGGGCTAAAAGGTTTGACCCTAGATATGCTAGTAGGGGAGCCAGAATGTTAATCTATTTTGATACCATTGACCTTGAATTTTGTAATGTCTTGAAGAATTTACCTTTTAATCCTGCAAACTATAGGGACAATAGAAGATTTCATGGCATAGATTTAAAGCTAGATCTCAATCTCATAGCAATTCTTTTCATTAGTTCTAGAATAATTTAAACCAACTACCTATTCAGTTATCTATCTTAGAAAAAATCTACCATGTTAATGAACCAACTCAGCTAGACACTGAAATAGCTCATGCTAAGAACTTTATCAATCTTGCATTGCGTTCTTGTTTTGATGAACCCACACCATCTCAGAAAGATCTTATTATAAGGTGCAAAAAGTTATGTTTGAAAGAATCTATTACTGGGCGCAGGAAGATAAATTTGGAAAAGCCATCACTTGTCATTCATCCAACTTTTTCTAAAAAAGTTCAATCAACCAAGATGAATCAGAGACTCTGACTGAGATGAGAGTTGTGAAGCAAATTAAGTTAGAGATTGATGATATTACAAGCAACTCTGGAACTTAGTTAGTTCAGTTTCTAGTAGTTGAAATGAAATACAATGAATGTTTGAATGAACAAAAAAAATCAATGATTGAAGTCATGTCAGATTCTAATGACTTTTGGTTATCAAAAAGATAGAAAATTTACTTCAAATTCAAATTTTAAGTTGACATAACTTAAATACTTTCCGATTTTGATATTTTAATTTTGATATTTTGAAGGTATAACACTTTTAAATTCAGATATATATAATATACTTAAGTAATTTTGATAATATGTATTATAGAATTAATATAAATAATGATATCATTAAACTTTGATTTATCTAATTATTTATTGAAATATGTATTTATTTTTATTATTAATTGATTAAGAGTCTCCACCCATTAAGAAATATCCTATCTATATTCAAATATTTGATCTCTTAAGACTTTTAAGTTTTAAATAAATTTTTACTAATAACTATCTATATTAATTAATTTTTAAAAATCAATTACTTAAGTTAGCAAGTAAATAACTAAAAGTTAGTTATAACCTCTTTCAACTAAATTTGAAGTATAAAAGAAGATCAAAGATTTATTTGAAAGGGAGGAACAATATAGGTATTGAAGACTTATACATTATAAAGTCAATCATTTATCTCTCTTTTCTATACAATTTTTTTGAGATATTATGACTTTTATCGATAGACCAATGATACTTTCTCTGATGGTTAAGTATATTGCTTAAGCAATGTAAGTATATCTTATTTTATTTTATCATTTATAATAGATTATTTGAATTTTGTTAATTTTAACATTTTTTATGAGTACTTTTTGCAATCTTATGTATAGAATTCAAGTATTTAACCCGAATAATGATGAAAATATCATTATTTATAACACTTCATTGATCTAATTGATTGTAAAAGCTATTTTTAAAATATATTTGTAAAGAAGATGTTAGTTTCTCCAATAAAATCAATCTATTTTACTAAGATGACTCTTTTTATTGAGACTCGCATGTTTTGTATATATTGTACTTTATTTTTGTTTTGATTTTGATTTCTAATTTAGTTTAATGTGATTTTAATTTAATATTTAATTAATCTAGTTTCTTTTCATTTTATTTATTTTGTATATTAATTTACTATTTATGTTTATTTTGATTTTAAGTTAAGTTTGTTAGATTATTTTCTTTCTTTAATAGTTTAGATTTAGATTCAATTAAATTTAGATTAGTTTAGTTTCTTAGTTTAATTAGGTTTTAGATTAGTTTAGTTTGTTAGACTTAGTTAGATTCTAAATTAGTTTGTTATATTTTAATTTTTTGGTTGTAAATTTTTATCTTGATTTGTTGAGTTCTGTTTGATTGTCTATTTTATAGAAGATATGTTTATCTTTGATTTATCTTAATTTTATTTATATTTATACTTCTTATTTATTGTATTGATAATTATTTGGAAGTTAAACTAGCAAAAACAAAATATATTTTGAAAATATATTATATTATTGAATCAGATTTTTTTTTTCAAAAGATTATCTTATTCATAAATTTTCTTTGTGGATAGGATATATTACATATTTATATATGAACTGATTCATTATTTGATAATTAAAATTTTAAAATTATAATAAAATATATTATATTTAATAGCTTATTTATTATTTTTCAAAACATTTAAAAACCCCTTGCATTTTTAAGGTCATAATTGAGCTTTTAGAACCTTACTATTAAATTGGTACGATTTCAACTTAATCTTCGTAATCGACGAAATGATTGATTAGTTGAAATAATTTTTACCGTCAATAAATTTGGTGACTTTACTGGAAAAATATTTCAGAAATCTTATTTATTTAAAGTTGTATTTTCTTTTTGCTCATGGTACTTAGAGAACAACTTCCTATTATCCAACTTAGAGTTGATATTGATAATGATCAAGTTGATATTGCTTTTAATTTAGCTCGTTATGCATGGTATACTCATCATCATAATCTTAAACATGTCATTCAAGTCATAAATGAAGAAAAAGAAATTATAGAATTTGAGATGGATTGGTATTCTAATCTTACTTGTGAGACTCAATAAGATATTTTAAATATAAATAGATGAATTCAACAAGATATAACTAAAATTTTCGCTTCTATTTTTAGATTTAGAACTCATTTTCTTTTCGATTTTAATGTTTTTGATGATTTGGTTATGCCTACTAAACTTATAAATACAAATTTATAATTAAATCAGGGAAATCAAGTTCAAAATAATCAATCAATTCAAATAGAAGAGACTGTTAACACTTTCAATGAGAGATCAAGTAGAAGAGAGAGTACAAGACATGATTTGAGGTCTACAAGACAATAGAAATCAGAATGATTTCACTGAAAATGGTGATAGTTATGAAGTTGAAGTAGAACAACAAATAGCTTTAAATCTATGGATTTTTATAAATCCACTTAACATTGAAAATCATCTAGATAAATTACCTTCACTAAAAAGATTAAATATACCAAATTTTTTTTGAACTTCTGGAGAATCTTGAGAAGATAATTTAGATGCATTTAAGTTTTTTTTTACTACTCTTGGTATTACAAGTGAAAAGAATTGTTTAAGAATTTTTGTCCAAGCACTTGAAAGAAAAGCTTATCAAGTTTTTGTTAGTTTACCTGTTAAAACTATCAACACTTGAAAAGATATTGAATATTGGTTTGAATTAGCTTTTGAAAAAGCTAAAGAAAATCTAGACTTAGTTAATGATATTGTAATTTTTTTTTTTAATCTAAATGAGATTATTTATCATTTTATTACCAAATTTATTAAGCTGTATCAATTTTTTTTGATCTTATACCTTCTAAAAAATTATCTAAACTTTACTTTTGTAATACTTTACCTTTAAAATACAAAATGACCTTATAATATAAGGACATTATGAAATATGATAAAACTGTAACATTTTACATTGAATATAAAAATAAGATTAAATGTATTAGATTTAAAGATAAGTCTTTTACAAGTTAAAATTCAAATAATGTAAAAAATTTAAAAGCTATTCAAAATATAAAAATGAATTGGTTGCTATTAAAATATAATTGAATGATAAACTTTATTCATCTAATAAAAATATGGTTGAAAGTAAAAATAAAGATGTTGCTTATTACTGTAATATATGTGAATTGGATCATGGTCTAGATTTATGTATTGTTATTTAAAAATTTAAAAAGTTTATCTAAAGAAAGAATTGTACATCTGATGATCTAGCAGAGAATATAAATATGTATATTTTTTATGATCTATCAAAAAATGAAAGTGTTTATGTTGTTAATACTAGAAACAAAGATTATAGTTCTTTTCAAAATAATAAATAATTATTCTTCTTATAATGATAATGGTAGAACAATTCATAACACTTCTTCAAATAGCTTAGTTGATGATTCTTCGTAAAACATTTTTTTATCAATTAGTTATAATAATAGTCAATATCAACATTATAAACTTAATTTTTTTTATAAATTGATGCTAAAATTTATAATATAATAGATAATTTATCTACAATTAAAGTATAATTTTCATTATTACAAATAGTTAATCTTTCAAGACAACTTGATAAAATTTATGAAGCTGTTAAGAATTCTAAAAATGATGTAAGTTTACAAGAAGAAGATAGTAATGAACAATCATCTATTTTTGCTTAAATTTATGATCTTCTTGTAGATTATGTACCTCTTTTTTATGTTTTGATCAAAATTATTAATAAAATAATCTATAATTGTATCTTAGATTTGGGTGCTTTAAAGAATATAATGCTCAATTTATTGCAGATCAATTAAGTACTTATAAAATTGAAAATAAAAAGCTTATTGAATTTGATTTTATACATTAAAAATGATAAATTTTGAGATATAGTCATTAAAATTACTTAAGATGTATTAGTGATGTCCAAATTTTAGACACTTCTAGTAATTATGTTATGTTATTAAGAATAAATTGATAAAAAATAACTGGTACTTTCATTGAAAAAGATATTACATGAGTACCTGTTAGTAATAAGATTGATTTCATTAAAAAAAAAAGATTGGTCTAGTACACCTATATAATCATTTGCTTCTTCCGCTATTACTTATGTTGAGATAAGAATTGAAATTTATGAGTTGTTAAATTTAGATGAACTAAAAAATTAACATGAAAAGTTCTTTGAAAAAAATATTTTATGGTCATTATATTTTGATGGAGCTTGTTCTCAACAAGAAAATGGTGTTGAAATTTGTTTAATCTCTCATATTGATAAAATATTTCATTATGCTTACAAATTATCTTTTGAAAACACTAATAATATAGCAAAATTTGAAGCATTAAATTTAGGTTTAATTTTTTTTATTAAACTTAATATTAAACATTTAGAAGTTTTTGAAGATTTTAAATTAGTAGTTAGACAAGTTCAAAATTTTTATAAAACTAATCAAACTCATCTACATCATTATACTCAAAAGATTTAATCTTTGTTTAGATATTTTGAAATTTTTAATATCAGTCACATCTTTAAAGAATATAATAATAGAGCTGATAAAGCTTATTATTTTTGCATCTAACTCAATTCTAAATGAAAGTAAACCAATCATAGACTTCTCTTATTCTAAAATTTTTATCTTAAAATCACTGATTTGAATAAAAATTGACATGTTTTTTAGTTGTGATGAGCACAAATTATTTTATTAGAAGTAATTATTTTAATCATGATTATTACGTACTAAATTATGGAGATTATCTATAATTAAGTACTAATAAATTACTTGATAGTTTAATAAGTTTGAAATATATGTTTACACCTAATGATTAACCCAAAATCTCTAGAACGTAAGAATCTTTCAAAAGAATCATAGCTAAAACTATTATTATCAATTTAGATATAGAAGAGGATCTTAAATATGTGTATTTAAGAATTTAAGTTACTGTAAGTGAGAAGATAAAATTCATTAAATTATTGAAAACATTTATTGATGTATTTGCTTGATCATACAAATATCTTAAAGGTTACGATACTAATATTGTTAAACACGATATACCTATAAACCCTAGTATTAAATTTATAGGACAAAAAATATGAAGAATTAACCCTTTGTTAGAAGACACCATTAACAAAGAGATAGATAAAATGATTAATGTTGGTATCATTTTTCTTGTAATTTTTTTTGAATTGGTAGATAATTTAGTGTCGATTAAAAATAATAATGATATTAGATTGTGTGTTGATTTCAGGGACTTGAAAAAAGCTAATGTTAAAGATAATTTTCTTTTACTAAGTATAGATTATATTTTGCAAGAAGTTACAGGATCATAAATGATATCATTATTAAATGAATTTTTTTGTTATAATTAAATTTTTATAAATCTTGAAGATAGACATAAAACTACTTTTGCTTATAACAGAATGTCATTTGGATTAATGAATGCAAGAACTACTTTTCAAAAAGCTATGCATATTGCTTTTGATGACTTGATTGACATTGTTATTCAGGTCTATCTTGATGATCTCACTGTTCATTTGAAAAGATGAAAAAATATTTAGATCATCTTCATAAAGTTTTCACAAGATGTAAAAAGTATAGTATTTATTTGAATCCAAAAAATTCAATTTTTTATGTCACCGAAGGTAAATTATTAAGATATATCATTTCAAAAGATATCATTTCTATAGACCTTGAATGTATTAAAACTATTAAAGAATTACCTCCTAAAGATCAGTCTAGTTTATGATCTTTTTTTGATAAAATTAATTTTGCTAGAAAATTCATATCAAATTTTATTAATAAGTCTAGTCTTTTACAATTATTACTTAAGAAAGATAAAGTTTATACTTGAGATGAAGGTATTGATTTAACATTCAATAATGTTAAAAATGTCATTACAAATGCTCGAGTTCTTGCTAAACTAGATTTAAATAAAGCATTCATTCTTTATGTTAATACTACTAATAAAGTAATTGAAGCTATTATTACTCAAAAATTTAAAAATATTGATAAAAAATCAATTGATTATATGAGTCAAGTTTCAAAAGATGTTGAAACTAAGTATCTTCTTATTAAGAGATTTCTTTTTTAATTTATTGATAAAAACAAAGTTTTAGTGTGATCTAGCATACTTGTTTTATCTTATCTTTTAAAATAACTAACCATTCAAGGAAGGCTTACTAAGTGGATATTACAAATTCAAAAGTTTGATATTGAATTTGAAATTTTAAATATAATTAAAAGTAATGACTCAAATATTAAATGATAATTTGAATACAAAGCCTCATTTAACGATCATGAAAATTTTTAATTTTTTCTAAAATTTTTAATTTGATCTTAAAATAAATGAATGATATTATATATTGACTGAAAATGACTGCTATCATGACTTGATCTTTTATTTTTAAAATCAATTTTATCTTAATAATTTTAGTAAAAATTAAAAATATTCCTTGTGATTAAAAGTTTTAAATTTTTGTTTATTAAATTTTTTTGTTTTATCAAAATAGTTATTGAGTTTTATTAAGATGTCTTACGTATGATCAAACTCAAAAAATTCGCAGAGGTTGCTATGAAAGAAATAATGGTGGACATTATGTTACGAAAACTACTATTTATAAGTTTTATAAACAGGGTATTATTAACCTACACTATTTTAAGATGCTTATAATTTGGTTCATTCTTGTATGTCATATTAATTGTTTGTTGGTAGAGATAAGTTGCCTGCAATATTTTTAAATCTTGCGATCCCTAAAAAATCATTTACGAAATAGGGCATTGCATTTATTTTAGTTATAAATCTTCCTTCATCAAATGGTCATAGGTGTATATTAACAACGATAGATTATTTCATTAAGTGCCCTGAGGTTAAAGCTCTTAAAATTTTTGTAACAGGTGAAAATAATTTCATTTTTAAAAAATCATATTTTCTTCTAATTTGAAGTTTTTTATGAAATTATTTTTGATAATGAACCTTAATTTATTTTGAATAAATTTCTAAATTTTTAGAAAAATACTCTATTATATTAAGTCATTCATCTAAATATTACCCTTAGATAAATGGTCAAGCTGAATCAACGAATAAAAATTTGATTTCAATTATGAATAAATTAGTTTATGAAAATAAAAAAATTGACATCTTAATTTTTTTAAGTTTTATGAGTTCATAGAACTATTGTTAAGGTAGCAATCAGTTATTCACCTTTCATGTTAGCATATAGATTTGAGGTCACCTTACCAATAGAATTTCAAATTTTTTAAACTAGAACTGCTTTATAATATGTTGTTGAAGATATAAATTTAATTTAACAAAGATTGCATAATCTAATAGCTTTGGATAAATTAAAAACAATAGCATTTCAAAAATTAGAAAAGGTTAAACAAAAATTTAAAAAAAAAATCTATAAGCAAGTTTTTAATAAAAATTTTAAAGTTGGTGATCTAGTTTTATAGTGGGATAAAACTCATGAAAATCTTGATAAATATAATAAATTTGATACATTATAGTTTGATCCTTATCAAATTACAACTGTACATAAAAATAATGTTTTTTATTTGAAATATCTTGATGGGAATTAGTTATGTTACTCAGTTAATGGTTATCATTTAAAATTGTTTCATAATTAACTTCATTTCAATTTTGTTTATTTTATTTTTTGTTTTGACTTCTTTCTTTTTATTTTTTTGACTTTTTTTTTGTTTAAATTTACTTTTGAAAAGATCAAGTGTTTCAAATGGATGAAATTTTCATGTTATGAAGAAAGAATGCAAAGATACTGCATTAAAACTGTAAGTATCAATTATTTTTAGATATTACTTTTTATAAATTTAATTTTCTTTATACATGAATAATATATGCTGAGTTAAAACTAGTTGTTAAAGTTATACTTTATTTTCATATTTTATATTTGAGGTATTTGTATTTGTATTTGTTTGTACATCTACCTTGAACTTTTATGTTATATCATTCCATTTCTTTATGTCATATTAGTCGAACATCTCATCATTATTGAAATTCATTATAAAGGGGTTCGTGCATAGCTACTTGAGAAATGATTTACGTAGACCACACTCTCAAGATTATGTTCTTATAATAAATAATTTTGATTACTACTCAATTTTGTTATTCAAAATTGAATGGCAAGATTGTTAGTGTTATGTTGATTTTTTATACTCCCTCAATTTTTTTTGAAATTAATATTCCCATCTATCATAGAGATGACTCAGTCATAAAATTTAAAACTATAATTTGAAGACCTAAGTCAATCAATAGTAAATTAAGTTTACATATTTTTAATTAATGATTTAGACGATGATTTGTTTGTGAATTCACATTTATATTAAAGTGGTTTTGAAAAATATAAATTAATGAATGAATAAATTAGGTATATGTATTTATCATTTTAAAATGTTTGTGATCAATCATATATTTTTAATTGATTATTGATTAGATTACAATGATTATTATGATATTTTTAGTTTGAAATGGGTAACACTTTTTATGATTTTATTAAAAATAGATATATTATATAATTATCATGATAGTATTTAGTTATCTACATTGATCCTCAACTATGAACTTTGTATGGATTGATCATAACCAATCTTCAAGATTAGTTTTATTTATATTTTAATCATAAGCATAGAATATTAGCATTATGATGACATGAATAAGTTTGATTTTATAGTTTAGACAAATTATTTCTTAAGGATATCAAGGCATCTTAAAGGGTTCTAAGTTTTAATTTTAAATGCTTCATTATGTTAAATGTCATAATTTAAACGTTATCTACCTTAAATTTTTAATGTGATATAACTAAACTTTGTGAACTAAGAATTTGACTCAAGAGAGGATGGTTAGTATCATGTTAGTTTCAAAATGAAAATAAAATGAAAGAAACACACTAACTAGCATAACATCTCTAAGCCTAGACACTAGGGAGAGCTTAGTTAACAAACATAAATAAAACACATAACTAAAATGCAAAAAAAAAATACCTTCTTTGGATGCTCTAAAATACTTATTGTAGTGGCTTACTCGACTTTGTGCTCACGAAGTCCTTGGTAATGGAAGCTTGGCTACCTCCATCTCTTCTTGGCACCTTTAGCTTGTGGCTTAACTTGGCTTGAAATCAATTTGACATGATAACACTAATTGCATGAAGCTTTTGGAATCAATTCTGCATTATAACTTTACACAAATTAGGCTTCGAAATGATGTTCATGACCTCTCTATTTATAGATTTTTGTAAATGCCTAGAATCAACCTGAACCATCCATCTCAGAGTTGAGATGTGTGGCTAAGGATTATTATAATTTTATAATTAAAATTGATAAATAAACTCATAAATATATGAGATAGAGGAATAATTAAGAGGCATGGAGGGCATTGATGAGACATGGAGGACATGAATCTTGATATTTGTAGCATTTATGGTCTAGGGTTGTCTTCTCAAAAAATGAGATCACTTGATGATGTAGATATTCAATATTCATTTTCAAAACAAGGTTTTTGACAAGTTTTCATAGATTTATTAATTAGGCCTTGATTTAGGTTAATTATTTTTTAAGCATGTTTAAGCACTTTATGCATAAATTATTCAAATTGATCAGAATGCTTTGTTATTGGTCTAAAATTTAACTAGATTAGAATTGGAATGCAATGTCAGATGTGTTGGATCCATTATCTCATTTAGGATATTATCAACAAAAAATAACAAAGGCACATGTCTTGTGCAAGAGATTTGATAGAAAAGAATAATTTAGAGCACCTATGTGCAAAATTAGTATTTTGACTCGAAATAATTTGATCAAAATTAGTTGGCCCATAAAATGCATTGCCCCATTTAGGGATACCTTAGTCAGAATCAACACTTAAAAGTATCAATTTCAATATATTTAATGCATTTTAATGTTTTTAGGCTAAATTATGCATTTTAGATAGAAATTAGTCAAAACCCTGATTGGAGGTCATTGGTGGTCAGATTTAGGTATCTATAGTTTGCCTATGTTTGAAAATATGTTACAAACCATAGGCAAAGCAATATCTTCTTAAATAATGAGAGATGACCTATATGTCAAAAAAAAGATGATGACTAAAGAACAAAGCTCCAAATGGTGTTGAAAAGATTATGATGATGCCCCTCAAGGGAGTGGTCGTTACATTTATTGATGGATGGTCCCTAAAAAAGAAACAAAAAAAAAGGTGGAATTAACTCATGATTGAGATTAATCCAAACGATAAAATGCTTGCATGTATTGATGTAAAAAGGATGTTGATTTTCTCAAAGGTGGTTATAATCAAGAATAAAAGTTAAAATAATGATTTGCCCATAGGTGATTATAATAATTTAAAAGGACCTAGATTGGCTAAAGATTATTATGCCCCAGTTAGGGATGATTAGAAAGCATAACTCAAGGATATAACTTGGAATACAGATTAAAGATGAGTGGGTGCAAAGTGATGAAAGAGATGGATAGATGAATAAGATTGATCATTAGAAATAATTCAATTGTACCTACCAATAAGGAGATGCTCATCTTTATTAGTAATGATACAACTAGAATGGCCAATAAATTAATTTGATCAAAGGTGGGATGGAAGGGTTTGTCAAAGTGCCAAAGATAAATTTTTGCAGCTCCATTGATTGTAGACCTTTCTGAAGCTGATTTTTGCTATAGCATGTGATGATAGGCTTTGTGATAGAACATCATGAAGACTTGGCCGAAAAATGCATAAGGACCGACACCCAATATCCAATAAACATTGAAAAATAAAACACCAATGATAAAAACCATGATGATAATGCAAATATATGAATATGGATGGACTCAAGAATAATGTTTTCAAAGAATCATCGAATAAACACATATAGACTGAGTCAATGCAACAATATAAAAAATAAACAGACAAGCGAACAAACAAAAATAAATAAATAAATAAACAACTTGAAATAAACAAACAAACAAAAATATTGAAAATAAAAGCAAATGAAATCATCCTAACAATGACCATGCCTCAGTAAGGCAGATCGAGGATAACTGACTAGGTTTAGACAAGATAAATATTTTTGGATTTTTTAAATATTTGAATGTTTTTAGAATTTTGAGGTGTCTTAACTTGTTAGATAATAACAAGATACCTGCTCACAAAATGATGAGAGTGTTTGGCTTAGGTTGCTTGAAAAATGATGAGAGCGTATGGAAAGGGAGATTGAAGTGACCTCAACATGAATTGAGCATGATCCATATAGTCATAACATGATCTCAAGTCATAATAATTCCATCCACATAAAAGATAGAAAAAAACCAAGTCCTAACAAGTTCTCAAATCTGGCAAATGGCCAGTCAAATGAAAACAGTAAAGGCAAGGTGATACGATAATGCATGATAAATAAGTGTTGCCCCTAGTTTGTCTATAGGTAGTTATAACTAGGATATAATGACATAGGTCAATGATACTAGTTTGCCCATAGGTGGTTATAATTAGTAACAAGACAGGTGAAACATTGATTTGCCCATAGGCGGTTATAATCAGGCTCACATAAAAAAACTTGATAGGATAAAAGATATCTTACCAAATCAACTGTCATACTACTTTCATAGACTGTCATTGAAACATGGCTTGGATTGATTGTTAAAACTTGATCGAAATTCTCTCATAAAAAGTGAAGGAAGAGCCAAATGAACCAATATCAAAATAGGATTAGATAAGATGACTAAAAATAAGCTTTGATCAAAATAGGAATGGAATGATACAATGAAATGGCATTGCTTTAGGATAATGATGGTTTGATAAATTAGATAAAATGGGAAGAGGATTGCCCCCAAGTGATGGGGTGATTAGCTAGGATATGAGATAATGGCAAAAGGATATGTAACAATGACAATGGTATGGTAATGAAATACACACCGATAACCAAATGCATCCCACACATGAAGAAGATCGTTATGCAACTTTAAAATCTTCATTTAGATAATTAAAACTCTTGTAATTTGATATTCTAACTTTATTTTGTCATTTTTATTTATCATAGATTTACATAGTAATCGACGTCAGTTAGTAAAAGTGTCATCGGTTGGATAGCCATCGTCGATCACTATTAGTATAACCGATGTCGGTTAGATAACCATCATCGATTAGTAAGTGTAACTATCATCGGTTAAAGAACTGACGTCAATCACTATGTTTTTTTAAAACACAAATTTGAGAGATTTTTTTTGAAGTTAATTGTTTCAAATCTAAAATAGCTTTAAGGATAAAAGACATATTAACATTTTTGATGCAAGACCAAGCTTGACATTTGCTAAAAACTTGTTTAGATCACTTTTTGCATGCTTAAAAATGAATTAAAAACATTATTTTGGTACTTAAAAAATAATTAAGGTGCTTAAATCAATGTTTTTAGCATTAGTTTTCAAAGTTACAAATAATACCAAGGGGTCAAATGAATACCACCTCATTTTCCATTTGGGCTTAAAAATGAACTCACATTTCCAAGTTTTTTGTATTTACTTAGTTGTTTAAGTTAGAACTTGTTTGGAAAAAATAATGTTTGTGCGTGTATGCTCTTCCATTTATCCCTTTTAAGGAACCCTTGGAATCAAAAGTTGCATTCCTATTGTACAAAGCCTAGTCCAAGGCTTAGAAAGAATATCATCTAAAGCACTTTTCAAAAACTCATCAAAGTTTGAGTGACCTTAAAAATGACCCTGATTTTTTTTTAATGCCTTTCATTTCATTGCATCTTGGCTTGCGAGATGGACATCATTACCTCTCATGATTTCTTTAAGGAAACTTTGACCCAGGGTTTCATCTCTCGGTATTGACTTCACTTACTCTTATTGATTTACACATGGGATATATCTATATTTAGACATCGCACTAAACTAAGTGAACAATAGGATGTAGTGGATGTAAAATGGACTAGACCTTTTTACAACTAACTAATGCTATAGTCATCCAATTTTCATACTTATCTTTTGCATCGTTTGACATGAAAGTCATTGTGCAATTGATTCCCCTAGAAACATTTGAAAGCTTGCTAGTTTAGCCAACTCAACATTGCCATACTCTTGTTAGGATTTGGATGATTATACTTAGTATATTTTGGTCATTTATCTTGGTGTTTTTGAGACCAAAACTGGTTTGTTTATTCATAAAGCCATGTCAAAACCAATTTGTCTATACATCATTCTTTTTCTAAAGAGACGTTATGTTGGTCATTTTACACCACACTTCTACCTTGAAATTTTTGTTAAATTTGTTTGTGTGTGTGTCATTTGAGTTATAGAGGGTAGCGTTATGCTACCCAAATCATGTCAAACTATTTGTACTTTTGAGTCTTTTGAAGCATAACATAGATCACATCATTCGAGCATGCTTACATCATTAGGTTACTAAATTTGTTTCAAGACTTGTTTCACCTTGTGCCAAAAACCATTTATTTTAAACCATGTCATATATATCATTTGGACATTTGTCTTGTGTTGTCATGTCCAATCTTGTCTAGTTTGTTTGGTCAAATCCTAGTTTTCACCATTAAGTTTTTAATTAGCCTTGTCAAGTTTGGATTCAAATATTGATTAATTTTTGTTTAAGCCTTAATTTATGAGGTTGATATATATATCTTTTTCTTTTGGGTTGCATAACTTTAGTTAATTGATTGCCCAATTTTGAAAACTATTGATGGTTTGTTTGTTTAATGCCTATCCTCATCATTGTTTGTGCTTTTATTTGAGAAAACATAATTTTTCTCCAAAATTTTTTTGTCTTATGCCTTATACCAATTGATCATGTTTATGTTTGATTTTGTGTGTTGGGTCTATGTCAAAGTTGTTTTCAAAGTTGTTAGATTAAATTAAATCACATCAGCCTTTGTTTCAAGTTTTAACTTTTGACATCGTTTGGCCAAAAGTCCTAGCATATACCTATTTATTTCAGCCTAGATTTTAACTCTGTGTTTGGACAAAAGACTTAATAACTCTCTTTTCCCTTTTCTTAGTTTAGACCTTGTTTGGAACACTTTGACCTAGACTTTTAACATGTCAGTTTTTATTCAGATGCTTAACCTTTTTTGCATATGACATTTGACATTAGACATTTGATGTTAAACTATTTTATGCCAAGTCTTAACATAAATCATTTTGAAGATACAACTTTACCCCTTCGATCAAGTTAGACCAAGTTTGAACCATTTATCCTTTAGATAGTTTTTCATAGTTTGTAGAACTTTAAGCTTTTTTATTTTTAGAGCTTTCATCATTTATGCAGATATGTCTAACTACACTTATGGTGGAGTCATTTAAAATCTAACTTATGATAGAATGGCCATACAAAATTCCACTAGGAACCCCTATAGAAAAAGATTTTCTAAGGAGTTTTATTATTCTCCCTACAATACTCCATATGGAGAACATAGTCAAAATCCACAAAATCTAAATTGAGATCTTGATTGGCATGAAGAGGCTTGTGAAGAAGACTTTAAAGACTCAAATATAGATAATGTTGTTTGAGATACTAATTCACACTCTTTTTTTAATAATTAGTACATAGAACACAGTCAAAAACCAACTTATGAGCCAACTCACAACTGGGATGATATGGTTTATGAAGAAGACTTAGATGCTTTGGCTTATGTGACTAATTAGGCTCCACCACATCATACCATTTCTATTTTAGGACTACAATGTCATACCATTCTCATACCAAGACCTCATCCTTTAGTTTGTGCAAGTAACCAAGCTCCATAATGCCCAATCATTTCTATATTAGGACCTCATTCTTTGGTTTGTGCAAGCAATCAAGATCCATAATGCCCCTTCATCATTTCAGGACCTAGTCTTTTGGCTTATGTGAAAAATTAAGCCCCACAATGCCCTATCATTACCATCTCAGAACTTTGTCCTTTGGCTCATGCAAGCAATCATGCTCCCCAATGCCCTACCATTATCCAACTGCAAGTCATTCCTCATCCAATACCAATCCCATCCAAACCTCAACTGATCCAATCATTCAAAGACCAAGCTATGTTCAAAATTGGTATCTTTCAATTCATTAGAAACCAAGGCCAAAATAACCAACCAATCCAAGATGTTTTTGTTGAACCAACCATTTGTGATAAGTCAACCAATGATTAATCACCTATTGATCTTATACCAGTTGTTGAGGAGTCTTACACTGATGAACTAGTCTTTATTGAGTCACTTCTTGATGATTATAACTACATTTAGGCAAATAATTACCTCGACCATGTGCCTATTTTTCAAGATCCTCTTATTGGAAAGCCAGTCTTTCAAGAGTTGTCTCTTGACCTTTTTCCCATCCTAGAGAAGTCTAGTTTTGATAAACCAGTCTTAGTAGAGCCCATCATGCCATTACAGATTGTTACTTATCCACTACTAAACATTCAACAAGATATCATTGTAACAGAGTAGCCATCAGATGAAGAATCAGAGTTAGATTTAAGTTTTATTCTTGAACTAACATAGGATTTAGCATTAGAATCAGAATCAACATTAGTCTTGACCTCGAATTTAGAGTCCCTTGAGTTAAAATAAGATTCAAAAAAAAATATGTGCATGACTATTACAACATTGGTTATGTATGCCTCACAAATCAACTTGAATATATTTGTGATCCTTCTACATTTTTTGAGGATGAGTACTTCAGCTTCAACAGGAGTTATCCTAGTATCTTATATGAGGATTGTGTGATATTTTCTCATTATATTACCATTCCATAAGCCATTACAATCAACCAAAATAGCCATATTATTGACATTCCATCTCCCACAAGTGTTGATTGGGATCGACATAATCACACTTTATTGAAATACATCCATGGTGACATAATAGTGTAAGAAGAGAAAGGAGGCCAAGACCACATTCATATAACATAAGAACACTCTCCTAGTGAAACTTTTTTGGAGGCACTAGGGGATAATCAAAATCAAAACTTAACATCTTCTAGTGAATTTTTTTCGAAAGTGCTAGAAGGCAATCAAAGTCAAAAGTCAACATTCCTTAGTGAAACCTTCTTGAAGGTGTTATGGGATAAGAAAGATAAATTCATTGGTGAAAACCTATTTGAAACACCAATAGCTAAACACAAAAAAAATTCACTGCTTGATGAAGACAAAATCAAAGATCAAATCAAAATAGCTTCCAATCTACAGCCTAATTAGATGCTAACTATTCTCAAGATCAAATAATAATAAAATCTGGTGATCCTATTGAGAGAACAAGTCTTTAGCCCCACCCCAACCAAAGTTATGTTAAATCCAACATCAACAACATTACGTGTGACTGAATGTCTTGATCTTCATTTGTTTCCCCACCATTCCACATTCTATTATCTGTTAGGTTGTGGAGCTAAAAGCTTCACTAATGCAAATAGGGAAGGAGGTTGCTGAGTGTCACAGACACCGGCGTCGGTCAGGCCAACCGATGTCAGTAAGGAGCGGATAGAAGAGCAATCAACGTCGGTCAGAAGTCGGCTAGCGTCAGTCACCTCTAGGCAGACAGGGACTGACGTCGGTCACCTGTGTGGTTCAAAATTGTCAGTTTCACAGACAGTTAGTTAACAAACTGGGTGTTTGCATGTTGAGGGCTAATTATAGTCTCGAGCTGTGGATCTAATTATTATAATTAGGTGTCTAATTATTGTTTTCATGAGATCTATTTAATAGACTCATGGGCTATATTGTAAAGTGTGCTAGAGAGTAAGAGAGCAAATATTAGCTCCTTTTGTGTGTGAAGAGAGCATGGTGTGTTCCTCCTAGTGCCACAGTGCCAAGTGTGGGTGTTGGTTTGGAGATTCAGAAGGGTTCTTCATGTATGTATGATCTTTGTCAGCAGGTGTGCATGGCTACGTTAGGAGATCTGCATGGTAAGTAAGATCATTGATCTATAGGTGTAAGTGGGTGTGAGATCCAGGTTTGCAGGTGTGTAGAACTAGATTGATTTGTAGGTGTGCAAGATCAAGGAGGACAACAACACAACAGGGAGTAGGATCAGGTAGGATCTACTTGGAGTATGGTGTGTACTCGATCATAGAGCAAAGAGGAAGGCAAGGCAGTTCCTTCCATAAGTAAGATAATTTGGGTTGCAGGTTGTTGCAGTTTAGGGGAGACCTACTTGGAGTGCGTGGAGCACTAGAGTACTGGTAGTAGTGGATACTGACTAGTTAGAGGTGAACACCAACTCTGTGTTTGAGTTGTGTGTTGGGACCATAAGAGAGAGAGCTTTGAGGAAAGAATTACTGTACACTTGAGGTGTGAAGAAAAAGTGGCATCTTCTTTATTGTATTATTTTCTGGATGAGTATTAATACAAGTTGTGTATTGTCTCTCATATTCTGTGTTATTTCTGAATTCTAGTTACTTGTGCATTCTGGTTAATTCTGCATGTAAGTTACTTGTATATGGTAATCAATTATGCTTCTGTATTTCCCAACAAGTGGTATCAGAGCTAAGGTTGCAGGGAGCAGAGTTTGTGTTTGGTTACAGGTCACTCTCAGGGGTTTCTGATTGAGTGGGAGTATAACAATGACAGAAGAAAGTAAGCTAAGAATGGAGGAATTGAAAAGCACGAATGGTCAATTACGGTCCTATAAAAAGAAAGAGCAAGAAAAGAAAGATTGTTGGTTGGTAGCAGATCAACATGAAGGAACTAAAGAAGCAGATGTTGCAGGTGTTATTACATAGGATGCTCTAGTATGTTTCTTGGATAAAGTAGAATCTTGGTTTATAGATTTTGTTGCCTCTTTCCATGCAGCCCCAAAGAGAGGTGTTGGTGAGCCTTGTCAAAGAATTGGCAAAGGGGAAGTGAAGCTGAAATTGTAGGCGGCCAACACATGGGTGTTGAAGAAGGTCATGCAGGTCCCAGTCTTGAAGATGCGGCTAATTGCTTCAGGAAAGTTGGGTGATGAGAGATGCACAAAAACTCTCACAGCGGATGCACTTGAATTAGCTGGTGGTAAGAAAGTAGGTACTCTTTATCTACTTAATTAT
Organism: Torreya grandis; assembly: GCA_037957365.1. NCBI lineage: Eukaryota > Viridiplantae > Streptophyta > Pinopsida > Cupressales > Taxaceae > Torreya > Torreya grandis. The sequence goes on along the minus strand of JARHVA010005198.1, from coordinate 300,270 downwards.
ATTATTGATTCTTATTCTATTGTAGAGACGTGGCTTTGTAGGCTTGGTCACATGAGCAAGAAGGAGATGCATGTTCTTAACATGAAGTCAGATGTCTTTGACAGACTTAAGAACTAGAAAGCCTTGGTGTTTATGAAGGAGATGGCAGACAGAGATCAGTGGAGAATGCTGAGTAACTCTGAGCAGAGTAGTTTGGATAGTAATTTGATTCAAAGAAAGCTCACGGGTAAAAAGTCATCACTCACAGGTGAACACAGGTACCAACATCGGTCAAGAGGAACTGGCGTCAAACAGACAGGCACCGATGTCGGTCATGTGCAGACCAGAGCCGATGGTGTTGGGTAGGGTAAGATTGACGTCGATCATCAGGACCGACGTCAGTGACAGTAAGACTGACGTTGGTCAGGAGGACCTATGTCAGTAGAAGGTAGACACTGACATCATTGGGGTCGGTAGTCAGGACAGGCTTATAGAACTGACATCGATCGAATGCAGACTGTGTGGTGACCGAGGTCAATCACTGTAACAGATTTTGGGTGGACAACAAGCTGTCAAGGAGTCTCAAATGCCCATGGGGAGGACTAAAAGTGTAAGCCTCAAATTCATTGTTCCTCTTCTTTATACTAGTTACTGACTGTAGAGCAAGAAGGATCTAGGAAACAGTGGGAGCATGGCATGAACAGGATGCAGGACCAAATGGGAGATTTGGTAGGGTTGTCACCGGGTATGAAAGCACTGAAAGACGAATGGATACCTTAGTTAAAGAATAGAGAGAATGGACAAGTGAGATGGAAGGCCAAGTCATATGGTCTTGAGGAAGCTGCAGGATAGTGGTACAGGTTTTGACAGGTGGATAACAAAGCAGGGCTTTAGTCAATGTCAGTGTAACCATTGTGTTTGTCTTACCAGGTGGATGATGATTGCAACATTATCCTGTTACTGTATGTGGATGGTATGCTAGCTAGCAGATTCATACATATAGGGTTTTGCTGAGCTAAGGGTAAGGTTAGTTCAGTGGCATGTCATGAGGAATTTGGAGCAGCAAAATTCTTTGGCATGAGAGACATGGAAGATCACAGGTTGATTTTGTCTCCAGTGGGAGCTGATGTGAATCAGGTGTTGGTGAGGTTCAATACGCAGGATGCAGAATTGGAGCACACCAAAGGCTGGACAATTCAGTGTCTAAAATCACATGAGGTCTGGTATAGACCTGAGTTTTTCTCAATAGTGGGAGCTGTCAGAGAGTTAGGAGCCAATTTGGAGAAGTGGGTTCTCAGGTATTTGAGAGGGACCAACAACAGGGATTCATGCTATGCAGGGTCAGGACTTCACTACATGGGTTTGTAGTTTCAGATGTGGCAGGTTACTCGAATGACAAGAGGTGCACCATTGGTTATGTGGTGGGTGGTCTTCAGGATTGACCTTGAAGAGGGATACAAGCTAGGAAATAGATTAGACAGGGTACAGATAAAAGTACAATGCAACTATTTATCTCCAAGTGGGAGATTGTTAGGTTGTGGAGCTAAAAGCTTCACTGATACAAACATAGAAGGAGGTTGCTGAGTGTCACAAACACCAGCGTCGGTCAGGCCAACTAATGTCAGCAAGGAGCAGACAGAAGAGCAACCAATGTCGGTCAAAAGTCGATCGACATCGGTCACCTCCAGGTAGACAGGGACCGACATCGATCACCTGTGCGGTTTAGAACTGCCAGTTTCATGGACAGTTAGTTAACGAACTGGGTGTTTGCATGTTGAGGGCTAATTATAGTCTCGAGCTACGGATCTAATTATTGTAATTAGGTGTCTAATTATTGTTTGCATGAGATCTATTTAATAGACTCGTGGGCTATATTGTAAAGTGTGCTAGAGAGTAAGAGAGCAAATATTAGCTCTTTCTGTGTGTGAAGAGAGCATGGTGTGTTCCTCCTAGTGCCACAGTGCCAAGTGTGGGTGTTGGTTTGGAGAATCAGAAGGGTTCTTCATGTATGTATGATCTTTGTCAGCAGGTGTGCATGGCTACGTTAGGAGATCTGCACGGTAAGTAAGATCATTGATCTGCAGGTGTATGTGGGTGCAGGATCCAGGTTTGTAGGTGTGTAGAACCAAATTGATTTGCAGGTGTGCAAGATCAAGGAGGATAGCAACACAATAGGGAGCAAGATCAGGCAGGATCTACTTGGAGTACGGTGTGTACTCGGTCATAGAGCAAAGAGGAAGGCAAGGCAGTTCCTTCCATAAGTAAGATCATTTGGGTTGCAGGTTGTTGCAATTTAGGGGAGATCTACTTGGAGTGCATGGAGCATTGGAGTACTGGCAGTAGTGGATACTGACTGGTTGGAGGTGAACACCAACTCTGTGTTTGAGTTGTGTGTTGGGACCGTAAGAGAGAGAGCTTTGAGGAAAGAATTACTGTACACTTGAGGTGTGGGAAGCCTCTGAGAGGTGTGAAGAAGAAGTGGCATCTTCTTTGTTGTATTCTTTTCTGGATGAGTATTAATACAAGTTGTGTATTGTCTCTCATATTCTGTGTTATTTCTGAATTCTAGTTACTTGTGCATTCTGGTTAATTCCGCATGTAAGTTGCTTGTATAAGGTAATCAATTGTGCTTCCATATTTCCCAACATTATCATTGACCATTTTATTTCATAAGCAAACCTATCATCCATTATTTATGCTTGTTTACCATCCATGGTCACACTTTTCTTTGTAGAGGCTACAAAGATACCTTGTCTCAATGCTTGAAATAATTAAAATCAATGACCAATGAAGATCACAAAAGCATTATCAAAATCCAAATCTACATCAAGTTTTTGATAGAGTAGTTATTCAAATGAGGTGTGGGCTAGAAATAAACATGATCAAGTAATATGTTTGTATCATTTGTTGATTAAGACGTGCATCTCCATATCAATAGGAATAATAGAATCAAAAGCCACACCCAGGCCAAAAACATGTACCATTTCATATGTCATTGCCATTGTTACATATCCATTTGCCAGTATTGCATATTCTTACTATTTACCCATCACTTGGGGGAAACCCTCTTACCATTTTGTCCAAATTATCAAACCATCATTATCCTATAGCAATACCATGTCATCCTATCATTCCATTCCTATCTAGACCAAAGCCTATTTTTAGTCATCTTATCCAATCTTGTTTTGATCTTGGTTCCTTTGGTTTTCTTGCACTTTTTGTGAGAGGATTCAAATCAAGTTTCAATAATAAATCAAATCCGTGTTTACAATGATAGTCTATGAAATTAGTGTGACCATTGATTTGGTAAGATATCTTTTATCCTATCAAGTTTATTTATTTGAGCCTGATTATAACCGTCTATGGGCAAATCAATGTTTCACCAGTCTTGCTACTAATTATAATCATCTATGGAAAAATTAGTATCATTGACCTATGGCATTGTATGCTACTTATAACCACTTATGGGTAAACTAGGGGCAACACTTGTTTATCATTTACTATTTTTATTTGATTGGTCATTTACTGATTTTAAGAATTTGTTGGGACCTAGTTGGTTTTTCCTCACCTTTTGTGTGGATGAAATTACTATGACTTAAGGTCATTTCGAGACTATGTAGGTCAGGCTCAATTCATGTCTCGGTCACCTCAGTCCCCATTTTCATACGCTCTCATCATTTTTTGAGCAACCTAAGCCAAATGATCTCACCATTTTATGAGCAAGTATCTCATCATTCTCTAACGAGTTAAGATACCTCAAAATTTTAAAACATTCATAACATTTCAAAAATTCAAAAATATTTGTCTTGTCTAAGCCTAGTCAGTTATCCTCAATCCGCCTTACTGGAGCATTATCATTGTTAGGATGTTTTCTTTGCTTATGTTTTCAAGCTTTCTATTTGTTTATTTATTTCAAGTTGTTTATTTGTTTGTTCATTTTTTCTATTTGTTTTTTTGTTTATTCACTTGTCTGTCTATTTGCTTTCAGCACTGTTGCCTTGACTCAGTCTATATGTATTCATTGGGTGATTCTTTGCACACATTATTCTTGAGTCTATCCATATTAATATGTCAACATTATCATCATAGTTTTTATCATTGGTGCATTATTTTCAAGTGTTTATGGGATATTAGGAGTCAGTCCTTATGCATTTTTTGGCCAAGTCTTCATGGTGTTTTATCATGAAGCCTACCATCACACGCTACAACAAAAATTAGCTCCAGAAAGGTCTACAATCAATGGAGCTGCAGAAGTTTCTCCTTGGCACCTTGGAAAATCCTTCCACCCACCTAGATCAATATAACTCATTTGACCATTCTAGTTGTATCATTGTTAATCAAGATGACCATCTCCTCATTGACAGGTAAAACTGAATCATTTATAATGATCAATCTTATTCCTCTATCCATCTCTTTCATCACTTTACATCCGCTCATCTTTAATCTATATTCTAAGTTATATCCTTGAGTTATGCTTGCTAATCATCTCTAATTGAGGTACCATCAATTTTAGTCAATATAAGTCCACTTAATGATTATAACCACCTATGGACAAATAATTATTTTGGTTTTTATTTCTAATTATAATCATCTTTAGGCAAATCAACATCTTTTTTACATCAATGCATGCAAGCATTTTTTTATTTGGATTAATCTCAACCACTGGTTAATTCCACCTTTCTTCTTGTTTCTTTTCAAGGAACTACCCATCAATAAATGTGACAACCACTCCCTCAAAGGGCCATCATCATAGGCTTCCCAAAAATCATTTAGAGCCTTGTTCTTCAACCATCATCTTCTTTTTGGCATACAGGCCATCTCTCATTATTTGAGAAGATATTGTTTTACCTACGATTTGTAATATCTTCCCAAATAGTGGTAGACTATAGACACCTAAATTTGGCCAGCAATAACTTTCAATCATGCTTTTGGCCCATTTTCACTTAAAATACACAATTTGGCCTAAAAACACTACAATGCATTAAATGAATTGAAATTGATATTTTCAAGTTTTGATTCTGAATAAGATATCCCTAAATGGGGCAATGCAATTTATGGGCCAACTAAATTTTATCAGATCATTTCAAATCAAAATACCAATTTTGCACCTAGGTGCTCTGTATTGCTCTTTCCTATCAAATCTCTTACACAAGACACATGCCTTTGTTATTTTCTATTGATAATATACTAAATAGGATAATGGATCTAATGCATCTGATATTGCCTTCCAATTCTAATTTAGTTGAATTTTAGACCAATAACAAGGCATTCTGATCAATTTAAGTAATTTGTGCATAAAGTGCTTAAACATGCTTAAGAACTAATTAACCCAAATCAAAGCTTAATTAATAATTCCATAAAAACTTGTTGAAAATTTTATTTTAGAAATGAATATTGAATATCTACATCATCAAGTGACTTTATTTTTTGAGAAGACATCTCTAGGCCATAAATGCCACAAATATCAAGATTCATGCCCTCCATGCCTCATCAATGCCCTCCATGTCTCTTAATTGTTTCTATATCCTAAATATTGATGAGCTTATTTATCAATTTTAATTTCATAATTAGATTAATCCTTAGCCACACATCTCAATCTTGAGATGGATGGTTCAGATTGATTCTAGACATTTATAAAAATCTATAAATATGCAGCCTTACCACATCATTTCTAAGTTTAATTTGTGCAAAGTTATAATGTAGGATTGGTTCCAAAATCTTAAAACAAATAGTGTTACCATGCCAAATTGATTTCAAGTCAAGCCAAGCCATAATCCAAAGGTACCAAGGAGAAGAAGAGATAGCCAAGCCTCTTTTGATGAAGACTTCATGAGCACAAAGCTGAGCAAGCCACTACAACAAGCATTTTGGAGCATCCAAAGAAGGTAAAAGAATATTTTTTTTGCATTTTAATTGTGTTTTATTCATATTTATTAACTAAGCTCTCCCTAGTGTCTAGGCCTAGAGATGTTAAGATAGTTAGTGTGTTTCTTTCATTTTATTTTTATTTTGAAACTAACATGATACTAAACATCCTCTCAAGGATGCGTTTGATCCTATGTGTTTGGTCCAATCGGGTGTGCATAATGATCTTCGTCATGTGTGGGATGCATTTGGTCCCATCAAGATATGTAGACACCTAAATCTAGCCACTGATAACTTCCAACCAAGTTTTTGACCAATTTCCACTTAAAATGTACAATTTAGCCTAAAATCACTAAAATTTATTAAATGAGTTGAAATTGACATATTAAAGTGCCAATTTTGGCTAGAGTATCACTAAATGGGACAGTGCAATTTATGGATCAACTAACTTTGATCAGTTTATTTCAAGTCAAAATACTAATTTTGTACCTAAGTACTCTGGATTGCTCTTTCCTATCAAATCTCTTGCATGAGACATGTGCCTTCTTTATTTGTTGTTGGTAACATCCTAAATAGGAATATAGTTTCAACGCATCTGACATTGACTTCCAATTTTAATCCAGTCAAATTTTAGACCAATAACAAGGTATTATGATCAATTTGAGTAATTTGTGCATAAAGTGCTTAATCATGCTTAAGAGATAATTAATCTAAATCAAGAACCTAATCAAGAAATTCATGAAAACTTATTGAATAATTTGTTTTGGAAATGAATATTGAATATCTACATCATCAGGTGACCTTATTTCTTGGGAAGACATCTCTAGGCCATAAATACGACAAATATCAAGATTCATGCCTCCATACCTCATCAAAGCCCTTCATGCCTCTTAATTACTCTTCTATCCTAAATATTTATGAGCCTATTTATCAATTTTAATTACAAAATTAGATTAATCCTTAGCCACACATCTCAATTCTAAGATGGATAGTTCAGATTAATTCTGATCAATCTTAAAAATCTATAAATAAGAGGCCTTACCACATCATTTTAAAAGCATAATTTATGAAAAGTTATAATACATGATTGGTTCCAAAAGCTTCAAACAACTAGTGTTACCATGCCAAATTGATTTCAATCCAAGCCAAGCCACAAGCCAAAGGTGCCAAGGAGAAGAGGAGATAGCCAAGCCTTCTTTGATGAAGACTTCATGAGCACAAAGCTGAGCAAGCCACTACAACAAGCATTTTGGAGCATCTAAGGAAGGTGAAAGAAGGTTTTTTTTACATTTTAATTGTGTGTTTTATTCATGTTTTTTAACTAAGCTCTCCCTGGTGTCTAGGCTTAGATATGTTATGCTAGTTAGTGTGTTTCTTTTATTTTGTTTTTATTTTAAAACTAACATAATACTAACCATCCTCTCTTGAGTTAAATTCCTAGTTCACATATGGCGTGCTCGGTGGGACCAAACGCATCCCACACATGAAGAAGATCATTATGTAACTTTAAAATTTTCATTTGGATCATTAAAACTCTTGCAATTTGATTTTCTAACTTTGTTTTGCCATTTTTCTTTATCACAAATTTATACAGTAACCGACATCGATTAGTAAAATTGTCATCAATTAGATAGCCGTCATCGGTCACTATTGGTATAACCGATGTCAGTTAGATAACCATCATCAGTTAGTAAGTGTAATCGTCATCGGTTATAGAAGCGACATTGGTCACTGTGTTTTTTTTAACACAAATTCGAGAGCTCTTTTTTTGAAGTTCATTATTTCAAACCCAAAATAGCTTCAAGGCTAAAGGACATGCTAATATTTTTGTTGCAAGACCAAGCTTGACATTTGCTAAAAACATGTTTATATCACCTTTTTCATGCTTAAAAATGAATTAGGAACATTATTTTGGTGCTTAAAGTAACATTTAAGGTGCTTAATTAAGTGTTTTTAGTATTAGTTTTCAAAGTTACAACTAAGACCAGGGGTCAAATGAACACCACCTCATTTTCCATTTGGGCTTAAAAATGAACTCACCTTTCCAATTTTTTTGTGTTTACTTAGTTATTTAAGTTAGAACTTGTTTGGAAAAAAGAAAGTTTGTGTGTGTATGCTCTTTCATTTGTCCCCTTTCGGGAACCCTTGAAATCAAAAGCGCCATTCCTATTGTACAAATCCTAGTCTAAGGCTTAAAAAGAATGTCGTCTAAAGCACTCTCCAAAAACTCATCAAATTTTGGGTGACCTCCCTAAAGTCTTTATTTTTATGTCTTTAATTTCATTACATCTTGGCTATCGATGGGGACGTTATTACCTCCTATGATTTTTTAGGGAAGATTTGACCCAAGTTTTCATCTCTCAGCATTGACTTCACTTACTCTTTTTGAGTTGTACATATGACGTATCTGCATTTAGACATCACACTACACTAAGTAAACAACATGATTTAGTGATTATAAAAAGGACTAGACCTTTTTACAACTAGCCAATGCTATGGTCACCCAATTTTTGTGCTTGTCTTTTACATCATTTTACGTGAAAGTCATTGTGTAATTGATTCCCCCAAAAATGTTTAAAAACTTACTATTTTAGTCAACCCCACATTGCCATACCCTTGTTAGGATTTGGATGATTATACTTAGCATATTTTGGTCTTTTATCTTACTTGGTGTTTTTGAGACCAAAACTTATTTGTTTGTTCATAAAACCATGTCAAAACTAATTGGTCTATACGTCACTCTTTTGTCTAAAGAGGTGTTATGCTGGCCATTTTACACCACACTTGTGCCTTGAAATTTTTGCTAAAATTATTTGTGTGTGTGTCATTTGAGTTGAGGAGGGTAGCGTTATACTACCCAAATCATGTCAAACCATTTGCGCATTTGAGTCTTTTGAAGCATAACATATATCACATCATTCGATCATGCTTACGTCGTTAATATTCTCAATTTGTTTCAAGACTTGTTTCACCTTGTGCCAAAAACCATTTGTTTTAAACCAAGTCATGTATACCATTTGGACCTTTGTCTTGTATTGTTATGTTGTCCAATCTTGTCTAACTTGTTTGGTTAAATCTTAGTTTTCACCATTGAGTTTTTAATTAGTCTTGTCAAGTTTAGATTCAAACATTGATTGATTTTTTTAGGCCTTAATTCGTAGGGTTGATACACAAATATTTCTCTTTTGGGTTACATAACTTCAGTTAATCGATTACCCAAATTTGAAAACTATTGATGGTTTGTTTGTTTAATGCCTATCCTCATCATTGTTCATGATTTTATTTGGAAAAACATAGCCTTTTTTCAAAATCCTTTTGCCTTATACCTTATGCTAATTGATCATGTTTATGTTTGATTCTGTGTGCCAGGTCTATGTCAAAGTTGTTTCCAAACTCATTAGATTAAATCAAATCACATAAATGTTTGTTTCAAGTCTAGATTTTGATGACATTTGGCCAAAAGTCCTAGCATATGCCTATTTGTTTTAGCCTAGCTTTTGATTCTGTGTTTAGACAAAAGACCTAGTAACTCTCTTTTTCCCTTTCTTAGTTTAGACCTTGTGTGGAACACTTTAACCTAGACTTTTAACATGTCAATTTTTATTCAGATGCTTGACCTTTTGTGCATATGACATTGTACATTAGACATTTGATGTTAGACTATTTTATGCCAAGTCTTAGCACAAATCATTTTGGAGATACAACTCCACCCCTTCGACCAAGTTAGACCAAGTTTGAAACATTTAGCCTTTGAATAGTTTTTTAGAGTTTGTAGAACTCTAAGCCTTTTTGTTTTTGAAGCTTTCATCATTTATGTAGATATGTCTAGCTACACTTATGGTGGAGTCATGTACAATCCAACTTATGATAGAATGGCCACACAAAATCTCACTAGGAACCCCTATAGAGAAAGATTTTCTAAGGAGTTTTATTATTCTCCCTATAATACTCCATATGGGGAACATAGTCAAAATCCACAAAATCCAAATCAAGACCTTGATCAGCATGAAGAGGCTTGTGAGAAAGAATTTGAAGACCCAACTATAGATAATTTTGTTTGGGATATGAATCCATACCCTCTTTTCAATAATCAATACATAGAACCTAGTCAAGAATTAGCTTATGAGCCAACTCACAACTGGGATGATATGGTTTATGAAGAAGACCTTGATGCTTTGGCATATGTGAGTAATCAAGCTCCACCACATCATACCATTTATATTTCAAGACCACAATTTCACACTATTCCCATACCAAGACCTCATCCTTTAGTTTGTGCAAGCAACCAAGCTCCACAACACCCAACCATTTCTATACTAGGACCTCATCCTTTGATTTGTGTGAGCAATCAAGCTCCACAATGCCCCTTCATCATTCCAAGACCTAGTCCTTTGGCTTGTGTGAGTAATCAAGCCCCACAATTCCCTATCATTATCATCTTAAGACTTTGTCCTTTGGCTCATGCAAGCAATCAGGATCTCCAATGCCCTACCATTATCCAACTGTAAGTCATTCCTCATCTAATACCAATCCCATCCAAACCTCAACTGATCCAATCATTCAAAGACTAAGTTGTGTTCAAAACTGGTATCTTCCAACTCATTAGAAACCAAGGCCAAAATAACCAACCAATCCAAGATGTTTTTGTTGAACCAACCATTTGTGATAAGTCAACCTATGATGAATCACCTATTGATCCTATACCAGTTGTCGAGGAGTCTCACACTGATGAACTAGTATTTGTCGAGTTACTTCTTAATGATTATAACTATCTTTGGGCAAATCATTACCTTGACCATGCGCCTATTGTTAAAGAGCCTTCTATTGACAAGCCAATCTTTGAGGAGTTGTCTCTTGACCTTTTTCCCATCCTAGAGAAGTCTCACTTTGATAAACTAGTCTTAGTGGAGCCCATCATGCCATTATAGGTTATTACTTATCCAATACTAAACATTCAACAAGACATCATTGTAACAGAGTACCTATCAAATAAAGAATTAGAGTTAGATTCAGGTTATATTCTTGAACTGACATCAGATTTAACATCAAAATCAAAATCAAAATTAGTCTCGACCTCAAATTTAGAGTCCCTTGAGTTAAAATTAGATTCAAGAGAATAATATGTGCATGACTGTTACAACATTGGTTATGCATGCCACATAGATCAATTTGAATACATTTATGATCTTTCTACAATTTTTTAGGATGAGTACTTTAGCTTCGACATGAGTTATCCTAGTATCTTTTACGAGGATTATGCAGCTTTCCCCATTCTATTACCATTCTATAGGCCATTACAATCAACCAAAATAGCCATATTATTGACATTCCTGTTGGGAGGAAGGGTGGAGGTAAATTAAAGAACAAACACACCTGTTCTAATTCCACCTGTTAGGATCTTGCTCCTCAGAAAGAGCACAGAATGATTACCAAATATAAGCAATTGAATATGCGGAAATAACCAGAAACACAAGTAACTAGAATTCACCAATAGCACAGAATATGAGAGACAATACACTATCTTGTATTAACACTATACAGAAAAGAATACAACAAAGAGCCGCCACACTCTTTCACCTTACAGAGGATCACCACACCTCAAGTGTACAGTAATTCTTCTCACACACACTCTCCTACACAAAAATGGTCCCAACAACCAACTCACACACAGAATTAGTGTTCACCTCACCAACCAGTCAGTAATAACCCTACCGGTACACCAAGCACTCTATAGCACTTCAAGCTGATCTCTCATGAACCTGCAACCTGCAATTCAAAGACCAAACTTACATGTAGATCCCCAATGAGCTTGCAACAACCTGCAACTCACAGATCTTACAACTAGAAGGAACTCTTCCTTTCTATCTCATACTTATACAATACATGCCAATGGGTCTATAAATAGATCCCTAACTCAAACAATAACTTAGACTCTTAATTTAGACAATTGTCCTCGCAGCCCAAGACTCTAACTGGTCTCAACATGCAAACTCTTCGTTCACTTAACTAACTGTCCGTGAAACGAGCAGTTCTGGAACACACAGGCGACCGACGTTGGTCCCTGCTTGTCTGGTTCTGCCGACATCGGCCGACTTCCTGCCGTCGCCGGTGGCATTCTGCACTGGTCTCTGCCGACGTCGGTCTTGCTGCCGACGCCGGTGCTCCTGGATCTCAGCAACCATTGTTCCTTCAGTTTGCAAAGGGTTGAAGCTTTTATCTCCACAACCTAACAATTCCATCTCCCACAAGTGTTGATTGGGATTGACAGAATCATACTTTGTTGAACTACATCAATGGTGACATAACAGTTGAAGAAGAGTAAGGAGGCCAAGACCACATTCATATAATAGAAGAACACTCTCTTAGTGAAACCTTTTCAGAGGTGATAGGGGATAATCAAAGTCAGAACTCAACATCTTCTAGTGAATTTTTTTCAAAAATGCTAGAAGATAATCAAAGTCAAAAGTCAACTTTCCTTAGTGAAACCTTCTTGGAGGCACTACAGGACAATAATGATCACTTCATTGGTGAAAACCTCTTTGAGGCACTAATAGCTAAGCATAAATTTTTTTCACTACTTGATGAAGATAAAATCAAAATAGCTTCCAATGTACAACCTAATCAGATGGTATTTACTCTCAAGATCAAACAAAAAAAAAATCTAGTGGTCCTATTGAGAGAAAACGTCTTCAACCCTACCACAACCAAAGTTATACTGAATTCAGCATTAGCAACATTACATGTGATTGAACATCCTGATCTTCATTTATTTCCCCACCATTCCACATTCCATTATCATCAACCATTCCATTTCACAAACAAACCTATCATCCATTATTTGTCCTTGTTTACCATCCATGGTCACACTTTCCTTTGTAAAGGCTATAAAGATACCTTGTCTCGATGCTTGAAGGAATCAGAATCAATGACCAATGAAGATCATAAAAGTATTCTCAAAATCTAAATCTACATCGAGTTTTTGATAGATCAATTCTTTAGATGAGGTGTGGGCTATCAATTAACATGATCAAGTATTTTATTTGTATCATTTGGTGATTAAGTTGTGCATCTCCATCTCAACAGGAACAACAGAATCAAAAACCACACCCAGGCCAAAAACATGTACCATTTCATATGCCATTACCATTGTTACATATCCATTTTCCATTATCGCATATTCTTAATATTAACATAATCACTTGGGGGCAACCCTCTTACCATTTTATCTAAATTATCAAACCATCATTATCTTCGAGCAAGACCATGTAATCCTATCATTCCATTCCTATCTAGACCAAAGCCTATTTTTAGTCATCCTACTCAATCCTATTTTGATCTTGGTTACTTTGGTTCTTATCACACTTTTTGCGAGAGGATTCTAATCAAGTTTCAATAATCAATCAAATTCATGTTTATAATGACAGTCTATGAAAGTAATATAACAATTAATCTGGCAAGATATCTTTCATCCTATCAAGTTTGTTTATATAAGCCTGATTATAACTACCTATGGGCAAATCAGTGTTTCACCAGTCTTACTACTAATTATAACCATCTATGGGAAAATTAGTATCATTGACCTATGCCATTGTATCATAGTTATAACTGTCTATGGGCAAACTAGGGGAAATACTTGTTTATCATGTATTACTGTATCACCTTGCCATTATTGCTTTCATTTGACTGGCCATTTACCAATTTTGAGAACTTGTTGGGATCTAGTTGATTTTTCCTCACCTTTTGTGTGGGAAACATTATTGTGACTTGAGGTCATTTTAGGACTATGTAGGTCATGCTCAATTCATATTGAGGTCACCTCAATCAGCCTTTCCATACACTCTCACTGTTTTGTGAACAACCTAAGCCAAATGCTCTGACCATTTTGTGAGCAGGTATCTTGTCATTCTCTAACAAATTAAGATACCTCAAAATGCCAAAAACATTCATAACATTTCAAAAATCCAAAAATATTTGTCCTGTCTAAGCCTAGTCAGTTATCCTCGATCCACCTTATTGGGGCATTGTCATTGTTAGGATGCTTTCTTTGATTTTATTTTTAGGCTTTCTATATGTTTGTTTATTTCAAGTTGTTTGTTTGTTTACTTATTTATTTTGTTTGTTTTTTTTATTTATTTGTTTGCCTATTTATTTGCTTTCAACACTGTTGCCTTAACTCAGTCTATATGTGTTTATTGGGTGATTCCTTACACACATTATTCTTGAGTCTATCCATATTCATATGTCAACATTTTCATCATGATTTTTATCATTAGTGCATTGTTTTCAAGTGTTTATTGGATACCAGAAGTCAGTCGTTATGCATTTTTTGGCCAAGTATTCATGGTGTTATATCATGAAGCCTACCATCACATGCTACAATAAAAATTAGCTTCAGAAAGGTCTACAATCAATGGAGCTACAGAAGTTTTTCCTTGGCACCTTGGCAAATCCTCCCACCCACCTTGATAAATATAACTCATTTAACCATTCTATTTGTATCATTATTAATCAAGATGAGAATCTCCTCATTGATAGGTATAATTGAATCATTTATAATGATCAATCTTATTTCTCTATCCATCTTTTTCATCACTTTGCACCCACTCATATTTAATCTATATTCTAGGTTATATCCTTGAGTTATATTTGCTAATCATCTCTAACTGGGGTACCATCAGTTTTAGCCAATCCAGGTCCACTTAATGATTATAACCCCCTATGGGAAAATCATTATTTTGACTTTTTTTCTTGATTATAACCATCTTTGGGTAAATCAACATCTTTTTTGCACCAATGCATGCAAGCATTTTCTTATTTGGATCAATCTCAACCATAGGTTAATTCCACCTTTCTTCTTATTTCTTTTCGAGGGACCGCCCATCAACAAATGTGACAACCACTCCCTCGAGGGGGAATCATCATAAGCTTTGTTCTTCAACCATCATCTTATTTTTAGCATACAGGCCTTTTCTCATTATTTGAGAAGGCATTATTTTGCTACAATTTTCAACATCTTCCCAAACAGGGGCAAACTGTAGACACCTAAATCTAGCCACTGATAACCTCCAACCAGGATTTTGACCAATTTCCACCTAAAATGCACAATTTGACCTAAAAACACTAAAATGCATTAAATGAGTTGAAATTGACATATTCAAGTGCCAATTTTGTCTAGAGTATCACTAAATGAGGCAGTGAAATTTATGGGCCAGCTAACTTTGATCAGTTTATTTCGAGTCAAAATATCAATTTTGCACCTAAGTATTCTGGATTGCTCTTTCCTATCAAATATATTGTATGAGACATGTGCCTTCGTTATTTGTTGTTAGTAACATCCTAAATGGGAATACGGTTTTAACACATCTAAAATTGACTTTCAATTCCAATCCAATCAAATTTTGGACCAATAACAAGGCATTCTGATCAATTTGAGTAATTTGTGCACAAAGTGCTTAATCATGCTTAAGAGCTAATTAATCCAAATAAAGAGCTTAATTAAGACATCTATGGGAACTTGTTGAATAATTTGTTTTGAAAATGAATATTGAATATCTACATCATCAAGTGACATCATTTTTTATGAAGACATCCCTAGGCCATAAATACTATAAATATCAGGATTCATGCCTCCCATGCCTCATCAAATCCCTCCATACCTCTTAATTTCTCCTCTATCTCAAATATATATGAGCCTATTTATTAATTTTAATTTCAAAATTAGATTAATCCTTAGCCACACATCTTAATCTTGAGATGGACAGTTCAGGTTGATTCTGATCAATCTAAAAAATCTATAAATAGGAGGCCTTACCACATCATTTTAAAAGCTTAATTTGTGCAAAGTTATAATGCAGGATTGGTTCCAAAGGCTTCAAACAAATAGTGTTACCATGTCAAATTGATTCCAAGCCATGCCAAGCCATAAGCCAAAGGTGCCAAGGAGAAGAAGAGATAGCCAAGCCTCCTTTGATGAAGACTTCATGAGCACAAAGCCAAACAAGCCACTAAACAAAAAAATTGGAGCATCCAAGAAAGTTTAAAGAGGGTTTCTTTTGCATTTTAGCTATGTGTTTTATTCATGCTTATTAACTAAGCTCTCCTTAGTGTCTAGACCTAAAGATGTTATTCTAGTTAGTGCATTTCTTTTATTTTGTTTTCATTTTGAAACTAACACGATACTAACCATCCTCTCTTGAGTCAAATTCCTAGTTCACAAACCTAGTTCAAAGATTATAGACACTAAAAAATTATATACTGTGGCTCTAGATGTTGCATTATTTACCAATTAGATTATTTACCAATTCTCTAATGATTAAACCTTGGACCATTCTCCAATGAATTAATTGCTAGTCATTGGTGGATTAGCCAATTTTGGCTATATCCCCTCGATCATTGGTGGTTGATCCAGACCGTCGATGGTTACTTGAACTCTTGCATGATCAAAAGAATCAATTTCAATTCAACTAAAACTCACTCATTGATCACCAACTATCTAATTTTAGTCTGATGTTTGCATGATCAATGCATGATTAGACTGTTTGATAAACCATTTGTTAATATTTCATTTCAACCTTTGCTCTATATTAAGAGAGGAAGAAAAGGTTGAAATCAATCATTTAGGGGAAAAGGATTCTAACTCTCAGGCAAATCCAAAAAATTTCAACGAACCAAAAACCAGGTTAGAGGCTTAGGGTACTTCTACAAATCACTATCTTGAGTCAAGATATCATTACTCTGCCAACATTGATCCAAAATCCACAATAAGCTTTAAACCAACCATCAACATTCCTCAGACCAACAATACCTCAAAGCTAAGCATCCATGTTTTTTTTATCAAGATTCAATAATTATCTCTATCTATTTCATTGTTTGTGTCATTCCTTTTTATTTCCCTTTCATCTCATTTTCATGTGTTGGAGTTTTGTAACTCCAAACATTTCACCTCTTTCCCAAAACCACCCACAAACCATTCTCACTTTCTTGAATACCCAATCCCTGAACCAAATACCTCTGAGCATTAATTTTGTCTCACAACCAACATTCAACCCTAACATCACTCCCAAAACCTATATATAACCTCCCCAATAGAGTTTTTTTCTCAAACCAAATCCCACAGTAACCATCGATATTTTTACCTAATCATTGATGGATTTATCTAACCGTTGATGGTCACATAAACCTCAACAGTCATACCCAACCATCGATGGTTATTATGTGTCTATTTTCACAGCAACAAGCCAATTTGACCCATCTACACGTACCTAAATCTCAATTTCTGAGTTTCTATTTTATCATATAACTTCAACTTATTTTTTGAATCAAGTCTGAGTGATTTAGCATTAGTATTCAATCATTTATTATTATTTTTAATTAAAATCACTTATTTATTTTCAATTATTTCTTGTATTTGATTTTAGTACCTTTTATTATTTCATGTAAGCACTTATTTTTAGCTTATCAAACTTAAGTATTTTAAAAGTGTGGATTGATAGTTTCCAAAGAAGCTTGTGCTTCTTAGATCTAGCTCACACTATGTAGTCCACCCTACTATCTCACGAATCAACCATTCTTTTCTAGTATTTTATTATCTACAGGTCATCCTCCCCATACAAAGAGGAGTATCCACAATTATCTAGATTCATGTGTGTATAACACATTAGGTTCTACTAACCTTATCCTTCTTTCAAGTTTTACAACTTTCTTTCTAAAGAAGAAAAAAAAATTAGTGAAACATTCTAGCACACCCGGTAGACCCTTGATTTTTTTCTTGGGTTCATAGTTATAGAACATTTAGTTTCATTAGATAAGAGTCATTAATTGAATTATTATATGAAAATTAAACATTTCTCATTTCCTTTCTTCCTTTCTAAAATGCAAGTTCTAGTTTCTTTTTCTTTCTTACAGAAAAAATAAAATTGTCATTTTTGCTTTCATTTTTGAAAATTAAAAGTACTCATTCTAGGCCTAGGATTTTTGCATCATCATATTGCATCTAGGTACATCTTAGTTATTTTGTATTCATTTGAAAAGACACAAAAATCTTCTTTTGGATTAAAATTAACGTTGCATCTATAGTTTGCTTGTATTAATTAGCTCACATAACTTAGTTTAATCAAATAAATTAATCGTAGTCTCACTTCTTATCACATACATAATACCAAACCACACATTTAATCAAACATCAAAATATTGACATAAGGTCTGACTGGGATTTCAACACCTAACAATCATCTTTTCTTGGCTATTCTACTTGAATTTCACCACCAAGAGGAGAACCAACTCAGTATGTTGGTTGAGTATAATCTGTAACAATTTGGTATATTCTGACTAAGCACCCGACACCTTTATCATTACAGTGTGTGAAGTGAGGGGGTAGGCCCCAATATCAGGTCACGTACCAAGTTCTAGTATAGATCGTGAGAGCCTTTAACTACCTGAAACCATCCTTAGACATCTTTTAGTACCTGCTCTACAAGTCTAAGTTGGTCTTCATAACTTCTTTAAAATTAAGGCATAATCCTAAAAAGAGATAAATTGTACCTTAGGATTTTAACGCACTTTAGTCTATGCATTATTTTTCTAGAGATAGTTTTATTTTGATTGCTTATCTTTTGAGTTATGAGATCACTCTTATCTTCCTTTTCCCCTTCTTTACATGGTTTTCACCAGACAACAACTAAGAAACCAAGTAAATCAGGATCCACCTTCCATCTTCCTCTTCTTCATCATCTATGGAGTATATCTCAGATATAGAAGGTTCTCCCCATCTTTCTATAAGTCCTAGTATCCCTCAGATGGTTTCCCAAAGTGATATAGATTTCACCACCTTTTTGGATAACAACCCCATAGCCCTCCAACACTATCTTAACACCATATCTCACTGGTCCCCCACTTCAGTTCCATCTATTGATCCACCCTATGGTATGTCATCCCATCTTATGGGTAATACCTCTATTGTCACCATTTTCACCCAACCCTTAGTCACCCAAACATCTTCTTCTACCAATAATCCCACCGATACCACCATCTAAAACCAACCCATATAACAAACCAACACCCAAATGCCTTCCACCCTAACCAATAACTATTCTAGTATAGGATCAACCCAACCTTTGGGCACCTATACCCCACTCACCATTGGATTACCCTCTACTATTATTACCACCCCTCATCTTGTTATCTAGAACCCATAAACCTCTACTCCATTTCAAATCTTGGTAGTTTACATACCTTCTACCCTTCCACTTATTAGTACCAAGGTTACCACCCATCCTCAACCTATCAACCCAACCATACCTCTGATCTAACCCATGTAAATTCCTCAAAAAGTACCAATTACATCCAACCCAAGCTATATTCCTAACCCACAAGGGTATATGGCTCCACCTTCTACCCAACCTCCAATATCCACTTACCCATACATGGCATCCTCTCAACTACCCATGTCCACATACCAATATGTGGCAACCTCTTAACCTTCCACTAGTTATCCTTATGTTGCACCTACCTAACCCCAATATAATTTACCTTACAACTATGGGGGTGCACAACCTTAAACCGATCTAGTTAAGATGTTGATAGATAAGATGACCAACTTGTATTCATCTATCTTTGGTGCCCATAACTTCTTATCATACGATCAAATTTACAACGAACCAATTCATCCACCCATTCCAATACAACCTTATTCTCCTCAATGGGATCTTCCAAAATTTTCAAAATTTCAAAGTAAAGAAGATCCTCAGAAACATCTTAGAGCATTTAGTACTTTTATTATTTGATTGCTTTTAATGATGCTCTCCTTTGCACCTTTTCCATGTCCCAATCTAGTCTGACATTAGATTGGTATAGTGTTATTACCAAGCACTCCCTCTTTTCTTTTTCCCAATTAGTTCAAACCTTCTTAGATCATTTTTCCATAAATATATCTAATAATTTTTTTATCACCAACCTCTACTCCATTTGGTAATTTGAGGACAAGTCAATTGTTGGTTTTGTGGTTTGTTGATGAGGTTTGATAAACTAACTCTATTTCTCTTTGCCCCAACCCAAGCTAATCAAATTTTTATCTCAGGCTTATGCCAAACATATTTCCTCCACTCTTCAAGTTTAGACTTTCAAAACCTTTGATGAGGCTTTCACCATGGCATGAAAATTAAAAATTAGAGCCATTGATGAGGGGAAGCTAACATTAAAAAAAAAGAATTCTAGTTTCAAGTCAAATCAAAATTCCTCCTCCAAAACTACCAACCACTCCAATACCAACACCAAAACTAAGGGAACCACAAATGCAGTTGTCTTTAGAACCACCCCTCCTCTGGTTGTTAACCAACCTAACTCTACTAATTCATCCAACTAGAATACCTGAAACCAAAACCGTAACAACTAAAAGTAATATACTCTACTAAGGGAGTCATATGCTTCCATATTGGAAAAGTTGTTAAAAGTAAATATCATACAACTTCTAATTAAACCCCCACAACAATTCGATTCCTCTCATCCTATACCCAATTGGTACAAGGAGAATGAATTGTGTGGTTACCACCATGTCATTGGGCATGATGTTAGTAGATGCAATACTTTTAAAATCATTGTCCAAGGGTTGATTGATAAGGTGAAACTTTTTTTAGATAATCCCAATGCACTCCCAAATCAGTCACTTGACATATTTAGACAACCTTTTCCCAACCTTGCCCCTTCTGTGAATATTGAAAACAATAAATCAAAATCCTCTCACAATCATGAGGTTCATACTGTCAATGTGGTTCTTAGTGAGCTCATTGTTGAGGAAACCATTTCCCAAACCATTTCTTCCTCTCCACTTATTGATGTGGTGGAGTCACCTTCTATTCCTTTGGGAACTAAAATAAAGGAAATAACTATTCCCCTTTCTCCACTTATTGAGGTAGAAGAGCTATCAACTTATCCTTTGGAAGACATACCAAAGGAGGTAACCATTACCACCATACCCTTCTCTTCCATCATAGAGCAATCCACTCTTCTTTTAAAAAGTATTCCTAAAGAAGAAGTCACTTTACCTACTCCTCCCATGGAAGAATCACCTTCCAAAACCTTGGAGTCTTTAATTGAGGAAAAGTACAAGGTAACCGCTCCCCTCTCTCAACCCATGGGTTTGTCCTTTGAGACCAATACCAAAGGAACCAAACCCATCTATAAGTCTTTTTCTAGACTAATTCAAAACTTGGAGTTCGTATCCCAACCCAACATAGATCGTGCCACATTTTGGCATCATCTTGGGCTCTTCTATCCAACCAAGCAAGAGCCTTCAACCATACCATTTTAAACCCAACCTTCCACTTCAACTATTCAACCCACCATCATCCCAACCAAACCATCATAAAAATATCTCTTAAACCATAGTTGCACCAACCAAACCAACTCCACCCAAAGTAACCCAAGCACCTTCCACCATCCCAAAAAATCTCATCAAAAACTTAGGAATGCTCCCTACTCAGATCCTTACTCACCCTCCATTAAAGTTGGATTTATCACCATCTATCCCCCCAAAGAAACCCCACATTAAGCCAACCAAGAAAGTGGAGCCACCTAGGATCCCAAAAACCAAAACCTTGCCATCCATTTCTACATTGCCTTCCATTTTAGGACCACATCCTTCTTCCATCCCAGGACCTCATCCTTCCATTAATAAGATACATATCCCAAAGGTGACCCAAACCAAGCCTCCTCTTTTAGATGCACCTCTACCTATTCTTTCCACACTTTCTACTTCTAAACCCTCTACTACCAAGCCTTCTACTTCTAACCCTTCTATTTCCAAACCACCCACTATCAAGCCTGTTATTTCTAAACCTTCTACCTCTAAACCATCTACCTCCAAGCCATTAAACTCCACAATGCTACCCACCAAGAATATTTCACCACCCAAAACCCCCATTGCAAAGCCTACTCCTGAGAATGCTTCCACCCCAAAAGCCAAAGCCAAAACCCCAACACCCTTATCACCTTTACTTGAGTGTTACTCAATGATCTTGAAAATATTATTGTAAGATTCTTGCTTGAATTTGCCTCCTATAAAACCATTTGACCCCCATAGTCCTAAGCCATCTTGGTTTAATGACAATATGATTTGCTCGTACCATAGAATGCCAAGACATGATATGGAGAAATGTAAATCACTTTAAGTCCTAATCCACCAGTTAAGTGATAAGGATGAATTGTTGTCAAAAGAGCCTCCCATGGGCCCACTGCACTCCAAAAACCACAAGCCACTACCCAAAAATTACCTACTCCCACACTCTCATCTAAGAGTGAGGAGGAACCAAACTAGTCCTCCAGCCCAACTCTTTCCCAAATCTATACCATCCATGTGGTCACACGATCACAAGCCCAACTAAAGGATAAAAGGAAGGAAAAGGTGTCCATTCCACGGACATACCCTTCTTCCACCACCCAATCACCCAACCAAACCCAAATACCTTCACCTAAGCCTAAACCCAATGTGTCCATCTTAGTTGCCTCCCAATCCAACCCTTCGAAGTCAATCCAAAGATTAGTTATAAAGCAACTTCACCAAACACCAATGAAGATGAGTTTATATGAACTAATCAATACCTTGCCCCATCACTTCTAGGTGATGATAGAGGCTTTGCAGACCATAGAGGTTGAATTAAAAAATCCAAAACCTTTAGTAGCCTTTGTTAGAGCCCTTTAGATTTACACCCTTGTTACCTTTAAGGATTCAGAAGTACCCTTCATTCATCCCTAGGACCCGGATCCTCCCCTCTTCATTATCGCATACACCAACCAAACATGCATCAAAAGGGTTATGATTGATGAAATATATAACATCAATATTATCTCTTCCCATACATATGACTAGATGAAATCACTAGAGAACATTATGTCAGAAACCACAACTGTGCTTCAGTCATTCAATGACACTATGGCAATAACCCTAAGAACTATCATCCTCCATATTAGTTTAGGACCTCACACACTTCCTGAGATCTTCTACATAGTGGAAGGCAAGCTCCAATATAATGTTCTTCTTAGATGCCCTTATATCCGTTCTATGAATTCTATGTCATCTACCCTATATCAGTGCATCAAATTTGAGCATGAGGGTCAAGTAGTTACCATACAAGCTGACCCAAGTCCTTTTACATCATGCAACATGATGTACCAGCTGAATGATTTTCTCATCCTTCCATTCACTAAGCCTTCACCAACCAATGATGAATCCACCTCTTCCATCAACCAAGCCTTGAATAGCTCATCCATCCCTCCTACCCAAATCCCCATGAAGGACCCCTTGAAATCAACATTATAACATTTCTCACTTGGGTAGTACCACCTTTTGACCTTAGATGCCTTCTCTACTCCCTAGGAGAATAAGAACCTTGACCAGAACCTCGGTTATGATCCCACTATCAGAACCATTATTTCTTTTAGGCTTCCTAATCTCCAAACTAATCTTGTCTATGGGGGACTTGATCAACCACTTATCACCTCTTCTACCTCCTCTTCTCCTTGAACATTCACCTCTAATTTATCCTATCTAGATAAACCAGAGTCTTCCAAGACATACCTCCATAGGTGTGCTTGGAAGGGATTTGATCTAGGATGTTATGAACATCGACCATGTGATTTATTTCCATGTAAGACCCAAAAGCCTCATGAGAGATTTGGTCTCAAAATTACTCCATCTAAAGAGACAACCAATTTGCCTCCCATTACCGTCACTAATGAGGAATTTCCATCCTCACCAAACCATTCCCCATCAAAATCTAAGGATTTCGATACCATTCCCACTAAATTTTTTTTATCAACATGATTTGCCTTAGACTCCTAACTTATCAAAAGGATGGGGAGACCATAACCATTCCTCTGTCTCATCCTGAGATGGTAGAAGATGATTCTCCTACCATTAATACCATTTGGTGTCAAGATGATGATTCCCTTCTTGCTTATCTTGGTGTAGATGATTCCTTTATCTATAAATCTCTTCCTACAAAGACTTCAACCATGTTGAATGAATCCACCATGGATGTCAACTTGGGTACTTAGGATAACTCATGCATTTTTAAAATCAATGAATCACTAGATTCCTTGAGCTTCAAGATTTTTGATTTTAGATTCATTTATGATTTTTGACCTAAAAAATGTGGGTGCAACCTACCAACGTGCCAAGACCTATATCTTCCATAATATTATTTAAAAAACCATATAGGATTACGTAAATGACCTTAAGAAATCAAAATGTCGTAAAGATCATGTAGTAGTTCTCAAGGTTATTTTTGAACTCCTCATCCATTACCATGTTTGCCTTAACCCCAAGAAATGCATTTTTGGGGTCTTGTTAGGAAATCATCTTGGATTTATCATTTCTCTTCAAGGAATCGAAGTTGATCCCACCAAAATCAAAATGATCCTTGACATGTCTCCTCCAACCCACCTCAAACAACTCTATAATTTACAGGGGAAGCTCCAATCCATTCATCTCTTCATTTCTTAACTATCTAATAGATGACAACCTTTCCACCATCTTCTAAAAAAATATGTATCTTTTAAGTGGAATATGGAATACCAAAAGGCCTTCAATTCACTTAAAGATTACCTTATTTCTCCACCCATCCTCATTCATCCCAAGGAGGATCAACCTTTCTACCTTTATATTTCTGTCACTGACCATTGTTTAGGGGCAATGCTTACACATCAACATCAACAGCATAAAGAGCAAGTTGTCTATTATATAAGTTGAAAATTTATAGAGTACGAGACTTGGTATACCCATTAAAAAAAACTTTACCTCACCATGGTCTTCGTAGCTTCTAAACTCTACCACCACCTTCTCAACCACAAGACCTATGTCATAACCAACACTGACCCACTCAAGTATATGTACTCTAAGCCATACCAAAACTAGCATATGGCTAAATGGCTCATATTTTTAGTTGAGTTTGATATTGAGTTCCTTCAACAAAATTCAATTAAAGGGAAAGTCATCATAGACCAATTGGCTAAAGCACATTTATCAGACAACCAACCTTCTCCTCTTGAGTTTGCTAACAAGCCCATCACAACCCTTTCACAAGAGGACATCATCTATCAAATGACCATGTTATTCAATGGGTTAAAGTGCCAACATGGTGGGGGTGTTGGTATCATTATCATCCCCCTTGATGGTGAACCCCTTTATTTATCTTTGAAGCTTGATTTTGATTGTATCAACAATATAGCTGAGTACAAAGCCCTAGTGATAGTTATCCAAACTGCTCTAGCCTTGGGAGTCAAGATGATCAGTGTTTTTAGTGAATCCAAACACGTGTTCAATCAAATCAATGGCTCTATCAATGTCAAAATGATGTCTTACAACATTATAAATGGCTAGTCGATGTACTCTTGGCATCATTTGAGCATTACCTTATCCAAACCATTCCACAGTTTATGATCAAGTTTGCTGGTATAATGGCTTCCCTTTCTTCCCAGATCCCATATGTGCCTTTTGACTCTAAGATATTTGTCATTATCAATAATATTATTGAGCCTTCTTTGATAAAATCTTGATATTCAATATATGCAAAAATACCCTTAAGATAGGGAAACACCATATAATAATCCTTTAGGAAGGAATAACTCCACAATGTCTCTTCAAGGGGACAACTTCCAATATCCTCTTACAATAGAAGACTCAATCCTTACTTGATATCTTTACCATGATAATAATCTCCAATATATATACATCTATCTAACCCATGGAGGGGTAACCTCCTAATCCTAGTATAGGCTGACCATTACCCAATGTACTACTTCCACAAGTTACTCTATTATCCTAATATATTGTACCCATATAACTAACTAAGGGGATGTGTGCCACATGTCAGCATCTCCATCAACCCATATAAAACAATATATCATATCCATAGATACATATCATTACTTCCCTCCTTGATATGTTTCATCCCTGAAACATAAGAAGAAACCAAATAATGAGTGTGCTTTAAATCATTGCACACTTGTCTCCAATCTCGATCATCTAGCCATCCAAATGTGATCTTGGCGGGTGATAGCTCTCCAAGCTTGTTTCCAAATTCCCTTGTGCTCCTCTGATTTCATTCATGATCATAATTATATTGCTTTGGTGTCCCAACATAATTACTCCTCTTTTATTCCATGTACCATATTCCGTTGCGCTTCTCTGATTCCAACCGTGAACATTGTAAGTATTCTTCCATGCATGGTCATAATGATTTCCCCATTCATTCCATGTGCCATAGTAATTTTTTCTTTTGATTCCATGTATATCCATAATGATTGGAAATTTTAATTCCTATATAGACAAAATGATTGTTATTATGACACTTCTTCACCTGGTTCCATGATTGTTTCCTCTCATGATGATGTGGGTGTTTATATACCTCAACCTTTTCCAATACTTTAACCTTATCCACCTTTGCTTCTACCTCTTCCACCTTTTCCTTCTTTGTCTCTTGAGTAGATGAAGTGCTCATTTGTAGTGTGTCTTTATCTATATCATCTGAATCTTAATCATGATCTTCATCACCTATTTTAATCTCATCCTCATGATCTACCTAGATTGTTATTGGTGCCTTTTTCACTATGATATCTTGTAAAGTGATCTTCTTTTTCTTATACTAAAACTTCATGAACTTTTTATGAACATTAATATTCATTGTTCCCAAAGTCTCTAACCATGGATATCCAAGAACTATATCCACATCATCCATATCCAAAGAATAAAAATCTGAATGCAAAACATATTTTTCCATAATGAGCTTCAGATCTTCAAACATTGAAATATTCTTACCATCTACTTGAACATCTTTGATATTCTTTGCTTGAACATGTAGATGCTTGGACACATTCATATCGATGAAGTTATACTTATTGGTAGGGTTTATGGACACAATAACCCTTTTCTTTTGAATGCATCCATGAAATTGAAAAATTGACTCAGATTTCTTTGGAGCCAAATAATTTGAACCTTTATCATCCAATTCTTCTTCTTCATCATCATCTGCTTCTTCTTCTATTGCTTCTTCTACTTCTTCTTCTTCTTGTTCTTCTACTGATTCTTCTATTTCTTCTTCTTTTTCTGCTTCTTCTTCTTCTACTACTACTTCTTTTTCTACTTGTTTTATAGCCCAACGATCTAAAAAGATCTATTCCATTTATTTCCATGAAGAAAACCTTTATGTACAGCTCAATTGATCAAACCAATGTAGTGCAGGCCCAGACAAAAAAGAAAGTAATCATCTTTTCCCAAAAGTTTTTGTAAAATGATTCTCCAAAAGGAGCCACCATTCTCTAGCATCAATATCATCTTCCCCTGAAAATGTTTGCAACTCCATGATCCACAAAAAAAATTAAGGTTCATGAAACCCTAAAATGTCAAAATTGATCCATAAAATCGCAACAAATCACTTTAAACAACTCAAAAAAATTTGAAATTTTTACTGTGCTTCTCACATCTCCAGTAAAAATTTTGAATAAAAATTCCCTATATTTCGGAAGATATAGCTAAATTATTATAAACCCTAAAATGGAAATAACTCCCTCAAAATGAATCAAAAAATCTCTATTTTTTACTGACTTATTTGAAATATTATCCATATCCAGGAAAAAATTTGTGGAAAAATTTGCAACCAATCAAAAATTATTGATGATTCAAAAAAACTAGGGTTTCACTCCACAAATTGCCCAAATCGAAGCTCTGATACCACTTGATAAGATCTTGATATTCAATATATGCAGAAATACCCTTAAGGTAGGGAAACACCATATAATAATCCTTTAGGAAGGAATAACTCCACAATGTCTCTTCGAGGGGACAACCTCCAATATCCTCTTACAATAGAAGACTCACTGCTTACTTGATATATTTACCATGATAATCATCTCCTATATATATATATATCTATCTAACCCATGGATGGGTAACCTCCTGATCTTAGTATAGGCTGACCATTACCCAATGTACTACTTCCACAAGTTACTCTATTTTCCTAATATATTGTACCCATATAACTAACTAAGGGGATGTGTGCCACATGTCAGCATCTCCATCAACCCATATACAATAATATATCATATCCCTAGGTACATAGCATTCTTATACCACACCAAACCCTCCTTCTATCTTCAATGTGGAGGAGACCCAACCCAACCTTTAGTATAAACAAATATTTGACTATCTCAACCTAGGCATCATTCCCTCTAATCTTTCTAGGAATGGTCGAAGAGTGTTCATTTAGGGTACCTCTTGTTAGACCATACTAGGGGAATTCTTTACAAGTGTGGCTTTGATGGTCTCTTTTTCCATTGCCTACGTGGTCATGAAATTTCTCATGCTATCAAAGAAATGCATGACAAAATTTGTGGGGGACACTTTAGTGGCCTATTTTTCACTAAATGTATCATTCACCTTGGTTACTATTAGCCCAACTTTAACCAGGACTATTGTTATTATGTGAAGAAGTGTGTTCAATGTCAACATGCCAATTTACATCACACACCTAGTCATAGCTTCCAAGTATCCAAGGATTTTTGGCCCTTATTGTAATGGGGACTAGATCTTATTGGTGAAATTAACCCCCATTATTTGCAATGGCATCATTCTATCATCACTATGACCAAACATTTCACCAAATGGGTAGTTGTTATTCTTCTCATTTCAGCTAAAGCTAAAAATATTGTCGATTTTATTAACCATCACATTATCTACCATTTTGATGTTCCTCATAAGATAATCACCAATAATGGTAAATATTTTTAAAATCAAAAAGTTTAAGGTCTTTATGATGCCAGCATTAAGTTGAGTTTCTCCTCACCCTATTTTCCACAAGCTAATGGATAGACTGAAGCTTCTAACAAAACCCTTAACAACATGATAACTAAAATAGTTAATGCATCTAGTCATAATTGGCATTTACACATCCCTTTCACCTTATAGGCATATCGTACTAGTATGTGAAATCCTACGAGTGCTACCCCTTTATCTCTTATTTTTGGAGTAGAGGTTGTCTTGCCTTTCAAAGTCCAAATTACCTCTCTTCACATATCCCTCCATGATATCATTTATGAGGGTGATTATCATCAAGAATGTTTAGCCCAACTTGAGCTACTTGACAAGTGTCATTTAGCGACACTTAACCATCTTTGTGTCTATCAAGAATGAATCAAGTGTACCTACAACAAAAACTTAAGAGAACAAGAATTCAACTTCAAGGACTTCATATTAAAGAAAAATCAGCATGTAACTAATATGGAGAAAAGCAAGCGGGGCAAGTTTCATTTCAATTGGCTTGGACCTTATATCATTATGCACAAATATGGATCGGGAGCTTACAAATTATCCTCTCTTGAGGGGACACTGAAACCTGAGCCTTTTAATGCTTCACATCTACATCTTTTTTTTGTTAAATAAGATCAAAATCACCTTCTATCTAACTTAAACTCATCCCTTATTTTACAAAATTTTCAACTTCATCCCCTCACTTTGAAGACTACTGATTAAAGCATCGAATCATGTGATTTTTCATCATAGTTTTAACCTTACTCCTAAATATGTGTACCATGGCTCTACCCATGGCATGATTTTCATGGATACTTTTTATCCCTAATAGGATGGAATCCCATGGTCATTGTCTCTCAAATAATCCTCTCATACACTATTTTAACCTTCTTGTGCTTTAGTTTTGCCTTCATAAAGGCAAGCCTTTTAGCCTATATAAGTAAGTCTATGTCATCAAAAGCAAAAAAATTAACAATCATCTATCATATGAGTTATTTCGAGCATTAGCAAATTACTCCCTTGATGGATAGTTACCAAAAGCAATTAAAATTTCTCAATGTAAGGTAGATTATTCTCTTGAAGGACAATTATCACAAAGCCTAAAATAAGTCTCAACAAGCTTCGACCATTCCCTTGAAGGATGGATAAGTAAAATCATTTTTCAAAAGCAATCAATTTTTTGGAATCTTCCCTCATCGATCAACTTCTCCAACTTCTCAAATCAATAACAAAAATATCAAAAACCCATTATTTGGAAGCCGCAATTAGATTTCATGAGTAGACTTCCTGTATCGATCAGTCTACACCATCTATGACATAGTTTTGTTTATAATAAATCTTTAGTAACCTATAAAAGAGGCATGATAGTCTCACAAGAAGGTTCCTTTAATCATCCATCTTCCCTTTTAAACAATAAGGGACTTTGAGCTTACTTGACACTATGTGATCAAGAAACTTTTTTTTACCAATTAACGAATGCTTATGCAAAGCATGTGAAGGGCTTATGTTCATAAGCCGATCGTAGCCTCCTTTTATTTTGGTCCTCGCCAATGAAATAGAATTGTGTCTCCTTTTTTGCTCAAACCTATTTGTTGATGCATTCACTAAAATAATTGTCTTTTGATTATTTTATCTTTTTTTTCTTTTCTCACATCTAGTTTTGTTATCCAAACTTACTCTATGTGTTTTAAGATTAATTCACCTTTATATAATTAAATATAATTCATTAAACAACATTTAAATAGACATTTTATGTTGTTTAGTGATTTGATTTTACTTTATTTGTTTAAGTGTTTTAAACATACAAACATTTTAATAAATTAACCATCTCATATATCAAAAGTCATCTCATCTATCGAAACAACCAATCACATCTCATTAATCATCATCATTTATCAAATTTATAACCATTTATAAAACAATGAGTCATCAAATATGTTATCCATCACATGTCTATCTAGATAAAGGGGAACATAGATTCATTTAAAAATACCCACATTTTTAACATCTAATTAAGCATGTATCTACTACCAAGAGAAATGCTAATCATAACATCATGATCATATCATAAACAACATTATCACATCATGAACATCAAAAAACTAACCATAACCATAAACAAACCCATAATCACATCAATAAGCTCATACTCATCATAATAATGTTCATGTCTCTCATAAAAATGTGTACATCTTGCTGCATCAGCTCGCAGGCCAATATCAAAATCATATCATACATCAAAATAGGCATCTCATAAGAGTCTAAGGTGGAGGGGCACTACTGCTCCTTAGAGTCTACCCATCTTTGAGATCTATTTGTACACCCATAGATGTTGCCCATTGACCCAGTGTAGAACTGCTAGCTCCCCCAATAATTGTTTCTCTGTAATTAGCATATCAGGGCTCATCTAGAAGTTGTCTAAAGACCAGTCTTCATATTATCTAATATCCTTGACCATGGCCACATACCTAGCTATAGAGATGGTCTTGAAAGTATAGGTGCCCACCCTCCTACCTATCTTAGGGCATCCCTCTACTATGTCACTAAGGCTAGTTATGCTCATGTTATATCCCTCTCCTATGTAAGGGTAGCCACCTAGCCCTATGTCATGTCTCTCTCTATTATCACCACTACTAGAGCTACCTGTGTTATAACTAGTACCACTTATGCTTGATCTCTCTCCATGATGAGTGCCATCTTATCTGGGGCATCCATATCTATCTAGTCCCCATCCCCTCCACCATGTTTACATCAGGAACTTGCTATACACCATCTCCCCCGAACACTACCATTACATAATATGCCTTAAACCATACAATTTAATCCAACATAACCCCTGCATCATCAATAATTGTGGTCACTAGTAACTCCTCACAGTTAATCTTCATCTCCTCAAGCTATGGTGGTGGTAGTGTAACCTCAACATCTTCTCTCTAATACCTTAAAAAATCACCTAGGACATCCTATACTAACCCAAACTATCTCCTAACCCTATCAAATGGGATGAGCTCTACTTCATGCTCCCATCTCCCATATATCCACCTGTAATTTTACAGTGACAGGGTCTCCCTAGTATATCTCAGCCATGCTAGGAATATGGTATATAGCCTCTAGATAATCTCCCCATCTACTATTTCCTATAACCTATCTCTATACCACTCCAAGTCTTGTACTGCTCTTCCAGGTGGTGTGAGTGTGTAGTCACCTCTCCATCTCATAAATCCCACTCTAAAGTCCACCTAACCGCATACCTACCATGGCAATCCACCTATTCAAGCACCCTAAAGTACTCATATGCCTAGTAGTGTAGAATAAACATGATGTTAATGTCATATCTCTTATGTACTATGTATCCCCAAAGCTCCTGATAGATCTAAACTATTAAAAACAAGGCCCAAGTAAACATTTTTCGATCGATCATGATGTCAATAAGAACACCTACTAATAAAAATGAAATTTTCCACTACTAGAATCTAGGAGCGCATAGCAAGTAATGGCTATCATCATCATCATGATGAGTTGTCTCCCTCCCTTATCTATGTGATACATAGGGGCATAATAGAAACCTCCCACATGCCACCTAGCATGAACAAAGTCCATGCTGAATAAATGATCCATATGCACATCCCAGTACTCACTATGTATGTGCTCTATTAGCTCATACCATATTAGTAGCTATAAAATTTGGTGAATGTCTCTCAATAGGATGGTAATCTCTCCTATCGATAGCAAGAAAGTATTCATATCTAGGTCCCATCTCTTGATGAGGGATACTAATATTGTCACATCTCTCAACACCTGCTGGTAAAATCTCATACCGCCTAAGCCCACTACCATCATGTGTTCCCACTCTTGATCCATCATAGACCTATATACCTCATCTAAGAGTTGAGGCACTCAATTTTGCATCTGTAGCTACTCCCTCACATACAAGGTTAAACATTTACCTTAATTTATTTTACCTTTCAAACATAGCATATGCATTTTACCTTTTATCCCTATCCCCTACCTTAACCTATTCACCTCATCTACCCTACACCATACCTTTACCCATTCCTACACCATACGTTCACCCATTCTTACACCATCCCTTAACCCATTCCTACCCTTATCCTAGCCTTATAGTAATCGTCGATTGTCAAACATCGATCAGTTATGGTTCTTTATGGAACTAACCATTGTTGATCAATTTTTGACCATTAATAGTTTAGTAGTGGACCATCGATAGTCCACACATCAACCATTTGATGGTCACCTATCGACTGGGGAGGATCAATAGAGACTGCTGACAATCACTATGTAGTGACTATCAGTGACTAAACCCTTGTCTTAACCCACCAATCCCTAAAAACAATTGAAAAAATAGCTTAAAATCCTACCTAATCCTTTTTACCCCCTCCTCAACCTTCTTTCCCTTAACCTATTTCCAACCCCCTACCAATTTCCTACCCAAAACTCAAAACCACCATTTCTAATCTTACCCGCCCACATCAACAATAAATAAGCAATAAAAACTACAAATTCATTTACATCCCCTACCTTGTTAGGTATCCTCCATCTTGGTGGAGCCCTCAGTACCAACACTACTCGACCCCACACTCTGCTTCTACCTTACTACATCCTCATTGGCACTCTGACCTATTCTAGCCCATGGTAGTCAACCTCCACCTCATAGTCCAACCTCGATCAACCCTCACTCACTCAGCGAACACGATAATCTAAATTGCCATTATTTTTTCAACTGACAAGGTAGAAATACCATGGGTTGATATTTTCAAATGAGCAAATAATACCTTATTTGACCTTTTGTGGTTACCCTTTTAGGGCTTACATTTAACCGTTGATGGTAACTAGGTGATCACTGATGGTTGATCCTGACTGTCGATGGCTGACCCACTTAGGAACTTACCCATTTTATCCTATATTTTACCTTCTCAACCCCTCATCCAATAAAACCATTTCATCTAAGTTCCTTAATGGTCTTTTCGACCTCCTTTCTACATCCTTTCCCTAGGAAATGGGTCCACCTTTTACCAAACATAGTAACCTTAACCTCATTCTCTTCCAACCAATCAACCCATTAACCTCAACCATGGTCATTTTGACCCACCCTTTCACACATTTTATGGTAACCTTGCCTTGGTCATTTTGATCACATTGATTACCTTGCCATATTTAAATGAACTTATGATAGTTTTACACACCAACCATTTCAATGCCTTTGATCATGACCCTTTTCAGTCCTAACACCTTCAATCATTTTTATTTTCCTAAGATCACATCCAGTTTTTGGATACCTAAAAATACATCAACCTTGCTTAGAATACTTGAGTTTATAGGAGTAACCCATATCATCTATGCCTAATGTTATGGCTTGGTTACCCTATCACCTATCCTTCTAGTCCAACCTTATTTTACCATTGACCTCAACTATGGTAGCCTAGTCTATGCATAATCTATGACATTGCACTTAGTCATATTTTGTACACCTATTCACATTTTGATGCCCACCCACCCAACCTTCAACACAAACCAATCGACTTGTCAAACTTGCCACTGACTTCATTTCACCTCATCAAT
This sequence comes from Torreya grandis, assembly GCA_037957365.1. Classification (NCBI taxonomy): domain Eukaryota; kingdom Viridiplantae; phylum Streptophyta; class Pinopsida; order Cupressales; family Taxaceae; genus Torreya; species Torreya grandis. The sequence goes on along the minus strand of JARHVA010005198.1, from coordinate 266,051 downwards.
TCCCAATTTGAGGGGGAACACTTCCTTCCATACTTGGGGCATCCAGCCTTCTAATATCTTTTTATTTTTGTTTTATAGCTTGCTAATAAAAACTACACAACAAAAAGGGGTAAAATGTAGACACTACAAAACTATACACTATAGCTCTAGATGTCATATTAACCTTTAAACCACCCCTTAGCCCCCTCTAGGTTAGATTATTTACCAATTCTTCCATTACTTAACTTCAGACCATTTTCTAAAGAATTAACTACCAGTCATTATTGGATTAGCCTATTTTGGCTATGTTCCTTTGATCATCGATGATCAGCCTTCAACCATCGATGGTTGATCCAGACTGTCGATGGTTACTTGAATTCTTACATGATTAAAAGAATCAATTGCAATTTGACTACAACTCACCCATTGATCACCAGTTGTTTAATTATAGTCTATTGTTTACATGATCAAGCATGATTAGACTATTGATCAGATTATTTGATAAACTATTTGTTAACTCTTTATTTCAACCTCTATTTGCTCTATATTAAGAGAGGAAGAGAAGGTTGAAATCAATCATTCAAGGGCAAGAGATTCTAAATATCAAGTGAATCCAAAAGATTCTAGCAAACTAGGAACCAAGTCAGAGGCTTACAGTACTTTTGTAACTCATTATCTTCAGTTAAGATACCATTACTTTGCCAACATTATTTCAGGACCATAATAAGCTTTCAGCCAACCTTCAGCATTCCTCATACTAGCAACACCTTAAAGCTAAGTATCTATGTTTTTTATCAATATTTAGTAATTAGCTCTAACTATTTCATTCCTCATGTCATTCATCTTTATTTCCCTTTCATCCCATTTTTTTGTGTTGGAATTTTACAACTCCAAACATTTCACCTCTTTTTTAAAACCACCCACAAACCATTTTCACTTCCCTGAATACCCAATACCTGAACCAAATTCCTCTGAGCATTACTTTTTATCTTGTACCCAAGATTCAACCCTAATGTCAATTCTAGAAACTCTTTGTAACCTCCCTAATAGACTTTTTTCCCAAACCAAATCTCATAGTAACCATCGATAGTCTTACCTAACCATCGACAGATTTACCTAACCATTGATGGTTAATAATCATTGACAATTACATAACCATCGATGATCATACCCAACCACTGATGGTCACTGTGTGTCCATTTTCATAACAATAAGCTGATTTGACCCATTTACCCGTACCCAAATCCCACTTTTTGAGTTTATGTTTTATCACAAAACTTCAACTTGTTTTTTAAATCAAGTCTAAGTGATTTAGCATTAGTATTCAATCATTTATTGCTATCTTTAATTAAAATCACTTGTTTTTTAAGTATTTTTTGTATTTGATTTTAGTACATTCTATTATTTCATGTATCTATTTTTAGCTTATCAAAACTTAAGTATTTTAAAAGTGTGGATTGACAACCTCCAAGGAAGCTTGTGCTTCTTAGATCTAGCTCACACTAGGCAATCCACCCTACTATCTCACTAACTAACTATTTTTTTCTATTTTTTTCTTATATGCAGGTCATCCTCCCTAGAAAAAGAGGAGTATCCATAATCATCTAGATTCACACATTCACAACACATTAATTTATACTAACTTTACCCTTCTTTCAAGTTTTGCAACTTTCTTTCTAAATAAAATAAAGCAAAATTTTACTAAAACAAATATCCTAAGATGGTCATGGTGATTTCAAAATATAATTTGGATGAGTTTATTTCGATGCTTAAAGGTTTTATGTGCTTTGAATTCCAAATAACAAGTTGATGTGTTAGAAATCTAGTTGAAAGTTTTTATGGCAAGTTATTTGGCAGATTGAGTAAATGTGAATCATAGTGGAGGCTTCAAGATCTTTGTGAGATCATAGTCAGTTCAAGGGACTTTAATACATGGTGTACATGTCTTGGTTTGCATAAATTAACTATGGTTTTATCAAAAATATTGATAATCATTAAAATTGATGGCATCTCTAAGTAAGTTGGTGGTTTGCTAAGTACTAACCTTGATTTGATGAATCAATGACATGAGTGCACGTAGGCACGGGTAGTTAAGATTTGGACCTGGACTACAAATAGCTTTGTTTTACCTTTGAGTTAGTCATTTTACAAGCCTTGACATGGAAGTGACACTCTGTTGGATAAATTTTTGGAGGTTGCAAACAAGAATTTGAAAACGAAAAAGGTTGAAGGAAGCTTGTACATGTACACCATGAATGAAAAAGGAATAAGTTTTAAAGTATTTACAGTTTTTAATATAGTTGGTGCATGAAAGAAATGATAGATTTTCCATTTGGATTCTTTGCATGCTCAATTTTAGAATGAGAGAGTTGAAATATTTTAAAGTATTAGTTGCATGGAAAATCATTTCTTTCATTTGGTTTTCGCATCACTTTCTATGGTATGGATATAAGAGTGGCTTTCGATTTTTAATATGAATCTCTTTATTTCTGAAGTTAAGCCTAAAAAATATAAAAGATGATCAGTTTCTGATATCAATGATAAGTATATTTGATGGTTTTTGGTGAATAAATAATGGAGATTATTTCTATGAGCATGCAAATTTTAGTTTTGGTTCAGTGGTAAACTTTTGCTTATAATTTTGATATTTCAAACTATGGTCTCATGCATACAAAGGATTTCAAGGATAAATGTTTTATAGTCATTTTATGGAGAATAATGTGTTTAAGCTTTATCTGAGATGGGTTTTAAAATTTATTGTGAGCATATAGCATGTTGGTTCTAGTTCTCTATCGATTAAATTATGTAATAATGGTGCTTTTGATGCGTAATATTTATATATCAAAGTTATGTTGAAACCTAGGGTTTCGGAATAAATAAAAGCTCTACATATTTATTTTTATGGAAATATAGGCCAATTCAAATATGGTTTTATAGCATACTATGAAGGATTTGTTGAATAGTTTTTATATTTTGAATCATTTACATGAAATATTTTTGATTTTATAGATGTAGAAGGTTATATTTTCTGGGTTTTGTTCTAAATTCATGGATATGAAAGAATAGTAAATAAATAATTGATGATTTTCTTGGAAAGCTGTAATGAGTTGTTTCTTAGTTTCAAAAATATGATTTTGAAAATATATATTGGTTTGTTATGGTATTTTGGTTACAGTTTCATAGATGCATGGTTTTTGAAGTGGTTGAAAATTTGATGTCAAGAATGGTTTTCTCATGAAATTTTGAGTACATTATTTTGTTAGAGATTTTGGCATATAGAATGAAATGGCATGCAGTGTATATGATTTTTCAAAATATACTTTTCTAGGTTTTATTCAAAATCATGAATATGTTAAGATCAGTAAAGAAATGGTTTATAGTTTCAGAAAGTTATGATAAATTGTTTCTTAGTTTTGTGATTATGACTTAGAAGGATATAATATTGTCAAAGCTTATATTTGTAAAAGATTTTTGTTGGTTTTAGATTCTTCATAGTTTGAGAAAGCATGTAATTCATAATGACATAAATAGGACTTTTGTGAAAATATTTCTTTCAATTATTTTGAATTGGTTCAGTTTGAGAATGACATATATTTGAAGATGGCATTCATACATTGAGAATAGAACTCAAGAAAATATGACTTAATATGTTGAAAATAAAATTATGGAATATAATTTTATTTTCAAAGTTTCAAATGGAATATTATAATGATATTTGACACAGTTAGAAGTTTTCATATGAATAATTTAGTTCAGTTAGTAGATTCAGTTGAATGACCATTTGTTGATAGTGAAAATTTTATAAGTGATTGAGATTTTGATATTTTAAAATACAATGGTTAAATGGTTTCATATTTTATATATTCATGTTGTTTCTCAATCATATAATAATCAATTTTTGAATATATTTCAAATTGGATATAGGATTTCAGGCTGGGACCAACCATATTCAAGTAGAGATAATGATAACAGAGGATGGGAAGGAATCAAAATTCAGATAATGTGAATCAGGAAGCACCCAATAGATAATTTATAAGAGGGGGTTTTAGGGCTAGAAGGTTTTGCCCTAGGTATGCTAGTATGGGAGCTAGGATGTCAATCTATTTTGATGCCACCGATCTTCAATTCTAGAATATCTTGAATAATTTACCCTTTAATCCTAGAAACTATAAGGGTAATAAAGGATTTTATGGCCATAGATTTGGAATTAGGTCTCAATCACATAGCATTTATTCCCATGAGCTCCAGAATAATCCAAACCTATTGCCTACTCAATCACCTACCCCAAAAAAAATCCATCATACTAATGAACTAACTCAGCTACAGATTGATATAGTCCATGCTAAGAAATTTATCAATCTTGCCTTGCCTTCTTGTTCTAATGAACCCACACCATCTTAGAAAGATCCTATTCTAAGGTGAAAAAAATTAAATTTGCAAGAACATATTATTGGGTGTAGAAATATAAATTTGGAAAAGCCATCACTTGTCATTCATCTAACCTCTTAAGAAATGTTCAATCAGCCAAGATGAATCAGATACTCTGACTAAGATCAGAGTTGTGAAGCGAGCTAAGTTGTAGATTGATGATGTTACAAGCGACTCTAGAACTAAGTTGGTTCATATTCTAGCAATTGAAATAGAATATAATGAATATTTGAATGAATAAGAAAAACTATTGATTGAAGTCCTGTCTGATTTTGATGACTTTTAGTTATCAGAAAGATAAACTTTTCATTTCAAGTTAAAATTTTATGTTGGTATAACTTAAGTGCTTTCTAATTTTGATACTTTTATTTTGATATTTTGAAGGTGCAATAGACTTTTAAATTTAGATATATATAATATGCCTAAGTAATTCTGATAATATGTGTTATGAAATTAATATACATAAGGGTATCGTTAAACTTTGATTTATCTAATTATTTATTGAAATATGTATTTCTTATTATTGATAATTGATTAAGGTCCCCACCCATTAGGAAATACCTAGTCTATATTCAAATACTTGATCCCTTAAGACTTTTAAGTCTTAAATAAACCTTAACTAATAATTGTCTATATTAATTAACTTTTAAAAATCAATTAATTAAGTTAGCAAGTAACTAACTAAAGGTTACTTATAACTTATTTTAACCAAATTTGAAGTATAAAAGGATATCAAGAATTCATTTGAAGGGGAGGAACAACATAGGTATTGAAGACTTATATATTATAAAGTCAATCATTTATCTTTCTCTTATATGCAACTTCTCTGAGATAGCATGACTTTTACAAATAAACTAGTGGTACTTTCTATGACGGTTGAGTATATTGCTTAGGCAATGTAAGTATATCCAATTTTATTTTATCATTTATAATAGATTATCTAAAGTTTGTCAAGTTTAACATCTTTTGATGATTGTTTCTTACAGTCTTATGTGTAGAATATGATTATTAAACTTGAATAATGATGAAAACTTCACTTTTTGTGACACTTTGTTGATCTAATTAATTGTAAAAGTTATCTTTTAAAGATATTTATAAAAAAGATTTTGGTTTCTCAAATAAAATCAATCTATTTTACTATGATGACTCTCTTTGTTGAGACTCGCATGTTTTATCTATATTGTACTTTATTTTGACTTTGACTTCTAATTTAGTTTAATCTGATTTTAGTTTAATATTTAATTAATCTAATTTATTTCTATTTTATTTATTTTGCATAATAGCTTACTATTTATTTATGTTTTGATTTTAAGTTAAGTTTCTTAGATTGTTTTTTTCTTCAATAGTTTATAGTTATATTTAATTAAATTTAGATTAGTTTAGTTTCTTAGTTTAATTATATTTTAAATTAGTTTAATTTGTTAGACCTAATTATATTCTAAATTAGTTTGTTATCTTTTAGTTTGTTGGTTGTTGTTTGCTTTTATCTTGATTTGTTGAGTTTTGTTTGGTTGTCTGCTTTATAGAAGATCTATTCATCTTTGATTTATCTTAATTCTATTTATTTTTTTACTTCTTGTTTATTGTATTGGTAGTTATTTGGAAGTTAAACCAGAAAAAGTAAGATAAACTTTGAGAATATATTATATTATTGAATCAAATTTCTTTCTTCCAAGAGATTATCTTGTTCATAGGCTTTCTCTATTGGATATGATAGATTACACATTCATATCTAAACTAATTCATTATTTAATAAGTGGATTTTTAAAATTATAATGAAATATGTTATATTCAATAGTGTATTTGTCATTTCCCAGAATATTTTAAAAAACTTTTGCATCTTTAGGATTGTAATTGAACATTTAAAACCTTACTCTTAGACTTGTATGATTCTAATTTAACCTTCACAATAGACAAAAATATTGATTAGTTGACAAAATCATTTTCACTGTCAACACCACCTCCAATATGATGGATAAATAAAGTGGTCAACATATGTTTAGAGGGGTATCTTTGTTATTTTGTATCAGATAATTAAGAAAATTGGGTTAAATGGTGACCACTTATAGAATGGTGGTATAACACATCTTTCCATACCTCTTCTAAAATGTCTCCATTTCTAGCACTATATGGTTACCATCCACCTTCCATCACTTCTTCCTTAAGGGTTCAAATCAAGTTCTGAGATGTGGAGGAGCACATTCAACATCAACAAGAGGTTTTGGCTAGTTTAAGAGAGAATTTGGTAATGGCATAAAATAGAATGAAATAGTAAGCAGATCAACACCATAGTGAGTGACATTTTGATTTGGGTGACAGGGCCTTTGTACATTTGCAACCTTATAAGTAGATGTCTTTGAAGCAACAAAAAATGGAAAACAAACTTGCTCTTAAGTATTATGACCCTTATTAGGTTCTATAAAAAATTAGAAGTGTGGCTTACAAGTTGGAGTTTATTTGACTCATTCATCTCGCATACACCCAATATTTCATGTTTCCTGCTTGAAAAAGGTCATTGGATAGAAATTTTCAGCCTAGATAGAGCTACGAACAAGTCATTTTAGAACTAGAGAAGATCCTACAAACACATATTAAGAGGTTGAGAACTAGAGAGATTAAGGAATATCCAATCAAGTGGAAGAACCTGAGTAGTGAGGATGTAACTTAGAAGGGTGAAGATATGATGCAACAATATCTAGAGTTGTTCAATGTTGAGGACAACGTTGGTTCAAATGGGAAGAGCATGCTACACCCCTAACCTATCGCATGTATCAGGATAGGAATAGTTGACTTGTAGCTTACTTATCTCTTGATGATGTTATATCACATTTCTCTATGCTTTCATTTGATTAGTAGGTTGGTTTATGGAGTAACCATGGCCTAGGTAGACTATATATAGGAGTTAGTGAGTCATTGTTTATCATCATATTATAAATTCTACTCTTATTGAATCTTGTGGAGGTTTCCCCCTCGAAGTGGCTTATCTTTTATTCATATACTCTACTATATTTTAGTCATATTATGATCTATTTTTGTTATTCTCCTTTATTGTTAAAGTAATTTCATTACAATAGTCAAATCCAATCATCCACTTTAGTCTAACCTAATCATCCATGTCATCCAAGTCAACTTGAGTAAATCAAATCAAATTCATCCAATCACTTGAGCTAGCCTAATCAAACCAATCCAATTTCCTCTAAATTCACCTAAGACCTAGTCAACCAATCAAATCGATCAAAGGTTAACAACTTGTCAAACACATCCTTTAGCTAATCAAACTTAGCTACCATAAAAATTTAAGGTCACTTGCAAACCCTAAACAATCTAGTTAATCAACTCCAAGGTTACATCCAAACAACCCAAAGTCGCATGCAAAAGCTTATTTTAGCTCGTCATCAAGTCCAAATGTTAAATCAACATCAAGGGCTATTATACCCTAATCAAATACATGTTTATCTAGCTCACATCTAAACAAGCTAATCAAGACAAACATCTCACATCACATTAATCTAAAGTCAAACTTAAATCAATCTAATGTAAGCCTTCATCAAATAATCTAATATCTAAATTTGATACACTGATCTAACTATCCCATAATCATTTCCCTAATCTTTTTGTTCAATGCTTCACACCCATCAATTGGGGCTAACAAACATCACATTCATTATTTATCCTATCTCAATCCATGGCACCCAAAATAAATTTGGATATTACCCAAATCAAACAATACATAGTTGAAACAAGGATATCATCATTTTATGTCTCCTCAAAATAGGTGCCCAACTTCTTAACAATTGTAATCCCCTAAGCCTAAGTTCCATCATAAGCAGGAACAATCAAACAGATCCACATCAAAATCGGCTTATTCCTAGCCCCCAAGCTAGCTAATCACAATATTAATTTTCATCCACCAGTTATAGCCTTGATTATGATGTCCCCTATCATAATGGCAAAGGGAGACCTATATTGACAACCCTATCTAATACCAATTTGACCCCTTGATCCAAAACAAATACAATCATCTAGCTATGTCTTGTCATTACTACACCAAGGAAAATCATCTGATAAAGAATCAAATGCTTCCACATCCAAACAAAGTTGTGAATAGAGGCATTATACTACTCGTAGTGAACCCTTAGAATCCATATTTTTCCAAGTAGATACTACAAATATGATCATTTATCCATGCACCAGTTCTTTTGATTCAATAAAACCAAAGCCCTCTTAGTGTAAACAAGGCCAAAACTATCAATACCATAAAATATGAGGGCATTCTACTAATAGATTCCTTACATTCATTAATTATGTCTAAGACCTAATTGACCATGGTAACATTGAATCAATATATAATAGATTACATCCACATCTAAGAGTGAATAAGAGGGGATATGCCAAGATTCCTTTCTAGATCATGACCAAACTCTTCCATTTCCAAACCAAGACCAAGTCAACAAACCCATCTTCAATAAACCCATCTCAAATGAACCTCACTTTGATGAACTTTTCTTTGATGAACCTATCTTTAGTCCACCCATCTTTGACAAACCCATCTTCAATGAGCCCATATTCAAAATAACCATCGTTGACCAACAACCCATCTCTTACCTGTCACACAAAATATCCCATTTCCATAAATCCATTTTTCCCATAGCATCCATCACCAATAAAAAAATGAGGAAGGTACTTACGAATAACACTATCCAATAACCCCTCCTTATAGCCACAATCTAAAAATTAGTTACGAGTAGCATAAAAAAAATGTTAGTATCATAAACATCATGATCAACATCAATAACACCATCACAATCAAAATCAGAATCAACATCCTATACTAGTAGCATCACAACATTAACTTCGTCTATAAATCCAACATCAACATCTAACTCACTATCAAATTCAATTTCAGAATCATCATCAATATCTCCATCTGAGTCAAGAGTGCATGGTATTAGATATATACCTCTGCCATATTAGTACAACCACCTTATTGGTACTTCTATGGTTCTATAGGAAGTTTTTGTCAGCATTAAAACATGTCCTCCTAGTATCCCCTACAACATGTTTCCCTAAATAATTTCATCAACATCACCAATATTTTCATTAATCTCCCCCATAATTTTTATAGCTCTAATCTTTTCCTCTATCTTGACATTAAATCTCTTGTAATTATTGATTGGGACTGATAGAATCACTGACTGTTGGACTCATTCCATAAAGACATATCAATTGTCAATTTTGTGGGCATCCAAGACATTATCTAGTCATCAGAGCACAATAATGAACTTAAAATTAGTTCCATTCCAGTAGCATATCTTGGGGAATCAGAAGGGTACCTCCATAAAAGCAAATCAAATAATCAACCAAATAAAAAAATATCATTCCCTAATAAAATCATCCTTAAGACACTAACATTTAATTGAAATATTGAAAAATCAAGAAGGAAGGTCCCTTAGTGAAAACCTCCTTAAGTCACTAGTGGGTTATCAAAGTCAATCAAATTCAATAAATCAAGAAGAGTCTATTGGTGAAAAATTATTTGAGGCACCAATAGATGAACAAGTGAGCTTTGCATCATTTGGTCAAGAAATCATCAAAATCAATAATGGAATGACCAATACTCCTCGAAGCATTTAAATTATAGAAGATATGATTATTGAAGTTTATTGAAATCATGCCATATAAAGTACAATTGGAGCATCTAGAATCACCAATGGTGTGTGTGATTGTTAGTCCCATTTTTTGGTCTTCTAACAATTATACCTCCCTTTACAATCATATCATCCATCCAAATCTTATACATTACCATCAAATCAGATCCTTAATCCAATCCTTATCATACTTTATCTTCCCTAACAACATTGTCTTTCATTGGGGCTACAAAGACACCTAGTTGAGATGTTTAGATGAATTTGAATCAATAATCAATGAAGATCACAACAATGACATCAATGGAACCCACATCAACAACATTATCCTGGAAGTAAAGCTATCCAAAACATGTTTTAGTTTCAAAACAAAGGCATTTGCATCATGCATCTTGAATGTCTCCAATAAATCAAGATGCCATCAAGCAATCAAAAAATATTAAAAGTCACAAAAATAAAATAAAATAAAAAATCATAAAATTTAAAAAATCAAAACATCCCAGTGGTCTTGTCATACGTCTTAAGCAAAATCAATATATTTATCCAAATTCATATTTCTTATCCAAATCCATATCCCTTATCTAACAAATCATTATGACTATCCTTTATCTAATCACATATAAAATCTAACCTCACGATGTATATCATTGCCTAAGGTAAAAATAAAACAAAACACATTGAATCATGAATTGATCAGCCATCCCATCGATTTTCAATAGGACAACTGACAAGACATTGATCACATAAAATTCAATACATCAAATAATTCATATGTGAATACTTTTATGTTCATTTTGCTTATGTCAGATGTATATATCTTTGTATAATCATGTATGTTTATATGCTTATCTTCATTTATTCATTCAATTGTCTTTGATTAGGCATTTTTTGGATATCTTTGTTCATATTTTATCCTTTTTATCATTTATGCAATAACATAAAGCAAGTATGTCACTTCGGTCCTTTATACCAATGGTCCATTACACTATGTGGTACTTGTACACTTTGTTTTTATCTTTGTATGTTTTGCATCAGTTGAACATGCATTATGGTAAAACATAATCATGTTTACACATATTATAATGCATATTGACCAGTGCTACATTAAACATAATTTCTTATACATATGGTTCAAGACCATGACATCATAAATATCCAATCATCAACACCCTACCCAAAGCATACATCAAATCATATATCTAAATCAATCATCTAAAATCCTCTATCCAACATCAAAATCCAATCATCCATCCAATCACATAAACAACCAAATCACATCATATAATTAAGTCAATCATCTATCTAAAAACTAACATATGTAAAATGTATCATCCTCAACAATCTAATCCAATCATGATAAGTTTCCTTGGGGCATCCTTGGGCCATCAACATCATATGATCTATCATATCATCATTTAATCCCTTTTATGGAGAACAACATTGGTATAAGGTCCACATAGACTATGTAGGAATTATTCAATCACATGGGGTGTCTGAGGTCAGCTTGGCCACCATTACACAATCTCAAAATCATCCACAATCATTTTCAATCATTCATCATTTATTATAAATAACTATCCATATCTACTAACATCCTCATAATCTCAATTCATAGACATTAGTTTGCCACATCTTCTATCCAATCTAGTCAAATCCTTCATCAACATGATCCATCATCACTCAAGGCAAATCATGTAGCTAATCAACCAGTTCATCTCAATCAATCAGGAAACATCACTCCCACATCTAAGTTTTTCACCTCTACTCCAATGCATCCATCATCATTTGGGGAAAATCAAGCATGTGACTAATCAATCAATCAACCAATTCATCTCAATCAATCAAGAGACATCACTCCCACATCCAAGATTATCACCTCTACTCCCATGTATACATCATCACTCAGGGCAAATCAAGTGTGTGGCTAATTAGTCAATTCAAATCTAAACCATTCAAAGATTAAATATAAATATGAGCTTAATTCCAAATCAACCATCATCCACTTAATCATTCCCTTGATCTTTCCATTCAATATCCTACACCTATCGATTGGGAATCAAAAAATCATGACATCCATATTTTCTCTCATCAATAATCAAATTGATCAATCAATCAATTAAAAATTTATTCAATCAATTAATCATCAATTAATCCAATAAAAGTTCATAGCTCTCACTGGCATATGTTATTTCTTGAGATACATCTAAAGCTTATAACTTTGATAGTCAATCTATCCAAATTATAGGCACCCCCTTTCATATGCCATTTACCAGGGTAATTTAAGGTCATAACTTAATCTATCCTGATCCTTGGCATATATTTTGGCCTAGGGAAATATAAATTTATCTAAATATCAATCAATCATAGCTCATCAATTTCAATCATTTAATTGGATAAATCATGTTCATCATAATAATCATATATGGCACATCCATCTCAACCCCTCTTTGTTATATCCATACAACCCACCCCTTATTCTATTTCAAGTGACCATCCATATCACTCATCCCTGCATGACCCATCGAGAGGGCATCAGCCATTATAACTTTCATCAACTTTCTAACTCACACATCCTTTCACTTCTTGGAAATTTCATTACTTCTTTTAGTTGTTATGCCCTTTCAAAGAGGGAAAAAAATGTAGACATCTAAAATTCACCACTCCTCTATCATTACTAACATCACTCTAACATCCTTATTTACATATTTATTTATCATACCAACCTTGCATGTCATCACACCATCCTTTGTATCAATTAATCACCTTCATTATCATAATATTTAATCCCTCATCAAATCCTCATATTATTAAGTAATTTTATATTCCTTAACACCTACCTCTCCTACCCTACTAAAAATCCTAGCAAATCACATCCATAATCCCCATATAATCCTTCATTTATTATCTTAACCACATCTAAAACCTACTATAGTCATATAAAATGTCACTTCAGTGCAATGAGTGTCCATTGAGACCACCCTATCCCTAGCTTAGCCCTAGACCTATCCTAAGACATCTTTTGATCCTTATCCATCTTTCATATGGGTTTAAACCATCCCCAATTGTATCAAAATCAATATTAAGGCCCCTTCTAATTTTTATCCAAGCCCTTAGTGCATTGAATTCTACTAGTTGGACACTAAGGCATCTTTTTAGACACTAGTGCATTATGTTAGTGACCTAGGGACTACACTACTATCACTTACCTCTTTTCTCCTCAAATAGACATATTTTCATTTCTCAAGACACCTTAGGGTTGGCCTAGACCTATTCCACATCCCAAAAAGCACTAGATCAGTATATATACACCAATTTTATCACTTTACCCACTAGATGGAAATTAGATGTAAATACACACAAACAAGCTCAAAATTAAGTTAAAAATCAAGTTCATTAATCTTTATTCTACCTTACTTATACATACAACCATATACAACAATCCTAAGCTCGTATTACTCATATTTCTAGTTTTAAGTCACACTCAAATCACTTGCACCAACACTTACATTGGGATAACTAGATTGGGCTTGATCCCCTCTTAAGGTATTGGTATATAGGCAACTCTCAACATAGTGAGGTGTTGAGGTCACATCCAACTTATCCAACTAACATCATATTTTTCTACTTGTGCTCCAAAAATATCCTAAAAACATGGAGGTATAGGATTTCACTTCCAAATCAGTCAAAAATAAGGTCGTAAACAATGAATTAGGGTTTATTTGCATAGGCATAGGCATATCAGGCTTAGGTGAAGGCATATCTAGAAGTTCACAATGAACACTACTTCACCTGAAAGATCCCTTTCCTAGAAAGACTAAGATTTTTTGGTTATTTCAGTTTGATAGGTGTTCCACTTTATCAATCTCAGAGCATAATAATATAGAAATATAGATTGGTATTCAAATTACAAAGCATAAGCAGAGCTAGAAATCAAACTATGAAATTCTTCCTTCAAACATGATTGATATCACAAAATGATCTGATCAAGAATTAATAATAGTCTGATACCAAGTTATTTGAACTCAGAAAAGATCAACAATAGAGAGTATTTATTGTTGTTTATGAAAGCAATACATTAAACACAAACTATACTCAAACTAGCAGAAATAAAATGACATAATAACAATTTCTGAGTATGTAATAGACTCTAAGTCATAGATGAAAACTATGTTCACACCTGGGAATGTAAATGCCAAGGACTGAATTGTAGTATAAGCTCCAAAATAGCTTAGTATGAAGGATCAGCAATACAACATCTCCAAGACAGAATAATGGAATGTAGGTTTGAGAATGATCTCTCCCAGATCTTCACGCATTCCTCTCTTTGAACACCAAAACCAGGCCAACATATTAGCAATAGATTTCAAATCTCATTTTTCTCTCTACCTTTCCCTAGTTGGTGTAGATCTGATACAAAAGGAACAACAAAAACTCCAACACCTTGTCTATCCAACCTGGGCGGTCTCCTTTGATTTGAATGCAGCACTCAAATAATGAATTCCACACTGCTGGCTCACAAAAATGCCTTGATAAGAATCATAAGGATGCAGCTTGAGTCTTGGCAATGAAATGCAGGTCAAAAAGAATACATCAGATTTGTCTTTTATACTACTCCACGTTTTGTCTTTTCTTTCACTTCAGCGATTTGGCATCTCCTTCTTCTTTTCTACCTTATCGTTGACACTTATTACCTTGATTTATTGCGCTAGAATGTTTCATGTTGGTGCGACAGGCCTGCAGCTATGCCACTGGGTAGTTAGAAGTGGTTAGAGCTAGAAACTAACCCCAAAAGCTGTGATCTACCTTTGACAGCTTCCCAAGACCACTTGTTTGTCAGGATCCCCTACTCTTAAAGAGCACAGTTGATTACCTTTGTATAAGCAACTAAACACGGAATTTAACCAGAAGTAACAAGTAATTAGAAATTCAAAAATACCACAGAATATGAGAGACAATACCCAATTGTATTAATACTCTTCCAAAAGGAAATACAATAAAGAAGATGCCACAATCTTCTTCACACTCCTCTAGGGCTCCCACACCTCTAGAGCGTACAATAGTAAATCTCTTCAAGAGTTCTCTCTCAATCACGGTCACAACAAACAACTCAAACATAGAGTTGTTGTTCACCTTCAACCAGTCAGTATCACTACTGCTAGTACCACCAACCAAGTACTCAAAGTACTCCAAGTCTGAGTACACCACGTACTCCAAGTAGATCTCCTTGATCTTGCAACAACTTGCAAATCTTGGATCTTACTTACACATGTAGATCTCTCTACACCCTAAAGAACCCTTGTCCTTGCCTTAGCAAGTCCTTATGATTCTCCAAACTAGTACCCCGGTGGATCTTCTACCAGATCTTGCTATCCCACAGATCTACCTGATCATACACACTCGGCACCCTTGTAGAACTAGGAGGAGCTATCCTTGCTCTCTTTCTTCTAAAGGAACTAACCTTTCTCTCTCACTCTAGCACACTTTACAATATAGCCCATGGGTCTCTTAAATAGATCCCATACAAACAATAATTAGACATCTAATTATAATAATTAGAACTGCAGCTCCAAGACTAAAATTAGTCTTTTACATGCAAACCAATTATCCGTCCAAAAATAGACCAGTTCGGGAGACACATGCACACACAAGCTACCGACATTAGTTCCTATCTAACCGATGTCAGCCGACCCATAACCGACGTCAATTACTATGAACACTGAAGATGACCGACATCAGTTGATCAGACCGACATCGATTGCCTGTAACTCAACAACCTCCTCCTATTTGCATCTTGGTGAAGCTTTTAGCTCCACAACCTAATAATCTCTCACTTGGAGATAAATAGCTGCACCTATATCTGTACCTATACATCATCTAATTTGTTTCCTGACTTGTATCCCTCTTCAAGATCAATCATGAAGACCAACCACCACACATCTTGTGGTGCACCGCCTGTCATCCAAGTAACCTGCCACATCCAAATCTACATACCCATGTAGAGAAGTCCCTGACCCTGCATAGCATGTATACCTGCTACTGGTCCCTCTCAGATACCTGAGAACCCACTGAACTGCTCTCCAATGCTTCTTTCTTGAATTGACTATGAACTTGCTGACAACACCCACTACTGGGGCAACAACAGGTTTAGTACACATGTACTTAACCTCATCATGTGAATTGGGACCCTATTCTGTGAACTATCCATCCATAGGTGTGCAAACTGGTTTTGCATCCTGCATCTTGAACCTCACCACTACCTTATCCACACAATCATTTGGAGACAAAATCACCCTGTGACCTTCCATGTCTCTAGAAAAATTCATGCCAAAGAATTTTGCTGCTTCCAATTTCTTCATGACAAACCATTGAACTAACTTTACCCTTAGCTCAGCAAATCCCTGTATGTATGCACTTGCAACAAGCACATCATCCACATACAGTAACAAGATAATGTAGCGACCATTATCCAACTTGGTAAAGAAACCACAATGGTTACAATGACATTAACTAAAGCCATGCTTTGTCATACACCTGTCAAACATGTACCATTGTCCTGCAGCTTCCTCAAGACCATATGACCTAACCTTCCATCTCATGTGTCCATCCTCTCTCTTCTTTAACCAAAGAATCTATTCATCTCTCAGTGCTATCATCCCAGTTGGAAACTCTACCAAAACTCCCGTTTGATTCTTCTCTAAAGAATTCATGCCATGCGCCCATTGTTTCCTAGATCCTTCCTGCTCTACAGTGAGTAACAAGTATAAAGAAGGGGAATAACAAATTTGAGGCTTACTTACCCTTTCAATCCTCCACATGGGCATTTGAGACTCCTTAACAGCTTATTGTCTACCCAAAATCTATTTCCTGGTCGACCCTGGTCTTCACCTGACTGATGTCAAACCCACCTGATCACCGATGTCGATTCCTTGACTAACGTCAGTGTCCACTGGTCATCGATGTTAGTTCTCTGATTGATGCCAGTATCCACCCTACCCGACACCATTGACTTTGCCTATCTGCACATGACCAATGTCGGTACCTGTCTACTCGATGTCGGTTCCTCCTGACCGACGCTGGTAACTGTGTTCTCCTGTGAGTGATGACTTTTTACCTGCGAGCTCTCTTTGGATCAAAACCCTGTCCAAACTGCCCTACTAAGAGTTATTCAGCCTTCTCCACTGATCTCTATCCATCATCTCCTCCATGAACACCAAGGCTTTCTAGTTCTTAAGTTTGTCAAAGACATATGTCTTTTGCTTAAGAACATGCATCTCCTTCTTGCTCATGTGACCAAGCCTACAAAGCCACGTCTTCACAACAAAAGAAGAATCAGTAATATAAGTACATAGATAAAGGATACCTACTTTATTACCACCTGCTAATTCAAGTGCATCCATTGTGAGAGTTATTGTGCATCTCTCATCACCCAACTTTCTTGAAGCAATTAGACTCTTCTCCAAGACTGGGACCTGCATGACCTTCTTCAACACCCATGTGTTGGCCGTCTGCAATTTCAGCTACACTTCACCTTTGCCAACAATTTGACAAGGCTCACCAACCCCTAAATAAATCTTTCCAAAGTCTCCATGGACCTTAACATGGAAAAATACTCTATTTGGGGCTGCATGGAAAGAGGCAACATAATCTATAAACCAAAAGTCTACTTTATCCAAGGAACATACAAGAGTAACCAGTGTAATAATACCTGCAACACATGCTACTTTATTTCCTTCATGTTGATCTTCAACCAACCAGTAATCTTTCTTTACCTGCTCTTTCTTTCCATAACACCGTAATTGATCATTCTTGCTTTTGAATTCCTCCATACTTTCTTCTGCCATTGCTATACTCCCACTCAATCAGAAACCCCTGAGAGTGACCTATAATCAACAAACACTTAACAAGCTCTGACCACCTGTTAGTTGAACCTAGCTCTGATACCAATTTGTCAGGATCCCCTGCTCTTAAAGAGCACAGTTGATTACCTTTGTATAAGCAACTAAACACGAAATTTAACCAGAAGTAACAAGTAACTAGAAATTTAAAAATAACATAGAATATGAGAGACAATACCCAATTGTATTGATACTCTTCCAAAAGGAAATACAACAAATAAGATGCCACAATCTTCTTCACACTCCTCTAGGGCTCCCACACCTCTAGGGCATACAACAGTAAATCTCTTCAAGAGTTCTCTCTCAATCACGGTCACAACAAACAACTCAAACACAGAGTTGTTATTCACCTCCAACCAGTCAGTATCACTACTGCCAGTACCACCAACCAAGTACTCAAAGTACTCAAAGTTTGATTACACCACATACTCTAAGTAGATCTCCTTGATCTTGCAACAACCTGCAAATCCTAGATCTTACTTACACATGTAGATCTCTCTACTCCCTGAAGAACCCTTGTCCTTGCCTCACCAATTCCTTATGATTCTCCAAACCAGTACCCCAGTAGATCTTCTATCAGATCTTGTTATCCTACAGATCTACCTAATCATACACACTCGACACCCTTGTGGAACTAGGAGGAGCTATCCTTGCTCTCTTTCTTCTGAAGGAGCTAACCTTGCTCTCTCACTCTAGCACACTTTACAATACAGCCCATGGGTCTCTTAAATAGATCCCATACAAACAATAATTAGACATCTAATTACAATAATTAGAACCACATCTCTAAGACTAAAATTAGTCTTTTACATGCAAACCAACTGTCTGTCCAAAAATGGACCAATTCAAGAGACGCATGCACACACAGGCTGCCGACGTTGATTCCTGTCTGACTGATGTCGGTCGACCCATAACCGAAGTCAGTTACTATGAACACTAAAGATGACCGATGTCGATTGATCAGACTGACGTCGGTTGCCTGCAACTCAGCAACCTCCTCCTGTTTGCATCCTGGTGAAGCTTTTAGCTCCACAACCTAACAATGTCTTCTTATTTGGCGTCTCCTTTACCTTATCACTGACTTGTCTTTAGCTAAATTTTTATTTATTATCAAGCCTTCAATTTAGCTTCATTCACCACCTCTTTGCCTACAAATAAAACATTAAAGCTATTTATTTGATTGCGCTGACTATGGTGAATCCACATGAAGGCTACGCTGGTAAATGCATAAATTCTAAAATCACCTCTCCAAATATTTAGTCGAGCTCCTCAAATCAATATCTGGTGGTCATGAATAAAGGCTATGATAGAAGTCTAGGTCCCATGAATTTTGAAGGCTGTGATTCTCCTTGAAGCCCCAGATCTGAATTAATAAACTCAATGTGAATTTTGTCACGAATCCACTCCCGAAAAGAGCTAGGTTTTTGTCTAACCCTTTTCCAATCTGCTGAAGGTTTTCATCCTCGGAGATTTAGCTGAATCAAAGTTCAAGCTTGGAAATAATGCATCAAAAATATTACTCAACAATTATCCCCAAATGCTTTGCCCTCAACTTCTTTTAAAGGCTCCAAGGAATCTTCTAGAAGAAGCCAACTTGCAACTAACTCCAACTTCTAGAAGAAACTTATTTAATATTTTATTTTTTCCATTTTTAATTTAATTAAAATAATTAATTAAAGTCATCCTTTTGAAATAATATTAATTTTTGGACAACTAAAATTAATTAAATCACTTATCATAATTTTGGGGACATTACAGTCCTCCCTTCTTGGAGATTGCTTGTCCTCAAGCAATTCGCACCTGATACCCAACACCAACTTCCAAGATCCCATATCATTCTCAAAAATTTACAAACTCTACTATCTAAAACACTATGCTACAATATATCTATGAATAAATTCTCCTTATTTCTCCTAGAGAGTAGTGTGATAATTCTCAATATGTAATTAACAAACTCACCATCACATACCTTAGTCTTCACAGAAGACTGCTATGCTACTCTAATTATCATGCTCCCCAAATCCCCATAAGGATGATGACTCATAATTGGGAGTGAAAATGTCATGCAACATATAGAATCATTTACCTCATCATTCATAAAATGAGCCTCCATCCTGCGATACGACACCTCCTTAGGTCCACCATCTAACGTTGCCCTCAAGATAGTCTTATTTCCCCAAGAAAGGAACTCTAACTGCATACGGTGGTGATCAATAATGTAACGCCCAATACCCTGTAAACACTACATGCCCAAGACCACATCATAATATTCTAAGGGAAGCACATAAAAATCATCGGTCAGAGTATAATCCCCCATCTGAATACTAAGCTGTGAAATTCGATTGGTACAACCCAAAATTGCACCATTTGCCACCTTTACTCCAAAACCACCAAACTTCTCATACTATAATCCATGCCTTTCCACTAAATTTTGGTCAATAAAGTTATGCATAGCACTTGTGTCTACCGAGCTCACGATCCGCTTGCCCTTAAGTGAACCTTTCAATCGAAAGGCATGAAAGTTAGGATAACTAGAGAGGGTAGCCATAGTTACTTTCACTGATGCCATGGGCTCAGGGGTATCTAACTCCAAACTATGTCTGTACTTGCTCAACATCCTCCATGCTATCTTCAATATTAGTGTCGGGTACCTCCTCATCCCCTAATTTAGATGTCACCTCAATCAAATAAACTTTTCCTTTACCCATACAACAGTGTCCGAGTTCCTAAGGTTCTTTACAGGAAAAGCATAAATTTTTCCTTCTCAATTCATTCCTCATCTCCTGATTCATCCAAGGAGTTATAGAAGATGACCCTTCTTTATTTTGTGGCGTGTTGGCCTTTTGTGCAGGCCGAGAGTCCTTGAATGGTTTCTTATCTACCTGATAAGAAGTGGGAACCGTATCTAGTCTCAATGTCACATTAATGGCCTCCTTAAGAGTGGTTGGTTGGAAAGCACGTACCAGACCCTTAAGTCTATCCTATAATCCCTCAATGAATAACATCACACTCTGCCTCTGAGGCATATCAAGTACCATAACCATAATACATTGGAACTCATTAATATAAGCTTCTGTGTGACCAGTCTGTCTAAGATGGGCCAACTTTCTATAGTACAGCTCTGTGTCCTTACGATCAAACCATGTAATGAGTCACTCAGTGAACTCGACATAGGAACATACCAAGGCATGATCCTGGGTGACCAATCCATGGTGCCACCAATCATATGCAATTCCCTCTAAATGTAACACAGCAAACTGAATAGCCTCACGCTCAGGCATGGGCCGCAAGGATAGATATATGTCTAGCTTGTGCACCCAAGCTCGTGTACTTGTATCACCCAAGCCATTATATGTAGCCAATATGATCTTCCCAATAGCTCTATTGAGGTCAAAGTTCTGTTGCTGGGGTGGTCTATAACCACGATCTCCCCTGAGTCTAGTTGTATCTCTACGCTGTGCACAATACTAGGGAAGAGGGAAAACATCCCTAACCTTTGGGGGTAGAACTCTTCACTCAGCTGTGGCTGCCAAAATGGACTCCTAGAACCCAACCTCTGGTGGCTCCCCCTGTGCTTTTTGTTCACCTGGTACAAATTGAGGAAGCATTGATCTATTCGTAGTATTTATATGATGGCAATTCCACCTAGAGGAATGAAGGGAGCTCCCAACTGAAGAATGGGACTAATGGCTATGCTGACTGGATTGATGGCTATGATGACTACCTGCCACTAAAACTGATCTACTCTACCTGCCTCTGTGTCTATCCACCTCTAAACATTCCAAGGTATCCTGTAATCTATCTAAAGCCTTAGCGATCTTGGACTGAGTAGTGATGAGAGTTCTCACCATCTCTCTCTCTTCCTCATCCTAATTTCTTCGAGCATCCCCCTATTCTTCTACCATAATAGGCTCTTGTACTATTCCAAACTCACGCTCGTACTGAGCTCTTTTGCGTGTATAATACTTATGGGTTATATCAATTCTTCTTAGATGCATAGAAATAAACTATATTCACCCCTACAAGCTGGCAAGATGCATGGCTCTGATACCACTAAAAGATCCCTTTCCCAGAAAGATTGAGATTTTTTAGTTATTTTAGTTTGATAAGTGTTCCACTTTATCAATCTTAGAGCATAATAATATAGAAATATAGATTGGTATTCAAATTACAAAGCATAAGTACAGCTAGAAATCAAACTATGAAATTATTCCTTCAAACATGATTGATATCACAAAAGGATCTGATTAGGAATTAATAATAGTCTGATACCAGGTTATTTGAACTCAAAAAAGATCAACAATAGAGAGTATTTATTGTTGTTTATGACAGCAATACATTAAACACAAACTATACTCAGACTAGCAAAAATAAAATGACACAATAACAATTTTTGAGTATGTAATAGACTCTAAGTCATAAATGAAAACTATCTTCACACCTGGGAATGTATATGCCAAGGACTGAATTGCAGTATAAGCTCCAAAATAGCTCAGTATGAAGGATCAACAATACAATATCTCCAAGACAGAATAATGGAACGCTAAAGGAAATGGAAGCTGTTGGAAATAGAATGTAGGTTTGAGAATGATCTCTCCCAAATCTTCACGCATTCCTCTCTTCTAATGCCAAAACTAGGCCAATGTATTAACAATAGATTTCAAATATCATTTTTCTCTTTGCCTTTCTCCAGTTGGTGCGGATTTGATACAAAAGGAACAACAAAAACTCCAATGCCTTGTCTATCCAACTTGGGCGGTCGCCTCTGATTTGAACGCAACACTCAAATAATGAATTCCACGCTGTTGACTCAAAAAAATGCCTTGATAAGAATCATAAGGATGCATCTTGGGTCTTGGCAATGAAATGTAGGTCAAAAAGAATACATTAGATTTTTCTTTTATACTGCTCCACGTTTTGTCTTTTCTTCCACTTCAGCGATTTGGCATCTCCTTCTTTTCTACCTTATCGCTGACACTTATTACTTTAATTTATTGCATTGGAATGTTTCATGTTGGTGAAACAGGCTTGCAACTATGCCATTGGGTAGTTGGAAGTGGCTAGAGCTGGAAACTGACCCCAAAAGCTATGATTTGCCTTTGACAGCTTCCCAAGACTGCTTGTCTTCTTATTTGGCGTCTCCTTTACCTTATCACTGACTTGTCTTTACCTGAAGTTTTCTTTGTTGTCAAGCCTTCAATTTAGCTTCATTTGCCACCTCTTTGCCTACAAATAAAACATTAAATCTATTTATTTGATTGTGCTAACTATGGTGAATCCACATGAAGGTTGTGCTGGCAAATGCATAAATTTTGAAATTGCCTCTCCAAATATTTAGTCGAGCTCCTCAAATCAATATCTGGTGGTCATGAATAAAGGCTACGATAGAAGTCTAGGTCCCATGAATTTTAAAGGCTGTGATTCTCCTTGAAGCCCTAGATCTGAATTAATAAACTCAATGTGAATTCTATCATGAATCCACTCTCGAAAAGAGCTAAGTTTTCATCCAACCCTTTTTCAATCTGCTGAAGGTTTTCATCCTCGGAGATTTAGCTGAATCAAAGTTCAAACTTGAAAATAATGCATCAGAAATATTGCTCAACAATTATCCCCAAATGCTTTGCCCTCAACTTCTTTTAAAGCCTCTAAGGAATCTTCAAGAAGAAGCCAACTTGCAACTAACTCCAACTTCTAGAAGAAACTTATTTAATATTTTATGATTTCCATTTTTAAATTAATTAAAATAATTAATTAAAGTCATCCTTTTGAAATAATATTAATTTTTGGACAACTAAAATTAATTAAATCACTTATCATAATTTTGGGGACATTACATCACCCTTGAGGACACTAGTATGGTGCGCTAAAATATAAAGGTCCACACTACTATCCAAGAAGATTTTTAATATCTATTTCCAGTTTGTGACACTCTGAACAACTTTTGTCCTAGTTTCCAACCATTCATTCATCCATCTCAGTTAGTTTCTAGCTAAGTATATCTGTGTGTAATTCATTACTATTTTTAGAATAATCATATTAGGTCAATTATTGTACAAATTAGTGACTATATTTATTGTATATTTATTCCCTATTTTTCATAATCTAGCACTTTAACACCTAGGGTTTTAATCCATAAATACATTAAAATTTATATCATTTGGTAAACCTAACTTACTTTGAACATATTACTTCAAAACCAGAGTGTACCATTAGGGTTTTCCCTTCCTTTTTTTAAAATTAAGAATTTACTTAGTTTTCAGTTTGTAGCCTTTCATCATGATTATCATGATGGATGCCATTCTCTACTTTTTGGTACAAATTCTTGTGGTTTGTCTTGCATGCCTATTACTTGTCATTTATAGAATGATGCACATGTATAACACTCCACTCATGGATCATGTTAGAACTCAACTTATTTCACACATTGGTCCACCTCACCTTGAGCCTCGCTTCTATGGAGAGCATTATTGCATGGCTAATTTTGATTTACCTTCAGTAACTACTCAATGATAAAGAGCTTAGATGATTCCTTTTATTTATCCTCTACCTAAACCCTTTGACTATATTCACTTGTATCCTCTTGGTAAATAGTAGATCCTGTAGTTCAAGATGTTACTAGATGAAATAGGGTACCTCCTATGCCTATACAGGAACAACGTAATTCCATGATCCCTCCTCATACCTAACATAATACAATTGTACCTAAAGATCAATGCAAAGCATATGATATTGTGGATTAGTTGAGAAATACACCAACTAAGATTTTTATATTGGAATTACTCCAAAAGGTAACCATTTTCAAATATATTCTTTTTCAAACACTCAATCATACATCTTTGCCTTGTGATATAGATCCAACTTATTTTGCATTTCTCATAAACACTATCAAGGACATTGAGGATGTTATATCTTTTGGTAATGAGGATTTACCCTCATAGTTAGTTATTAATCAGAATCTACCACTCTTCATTCAAGCACAAATCAAAACCACTACTATTAAATGATTTTTAATTGACAGTTGTTTAGGACTTAACATATGCAACCTCACATTTATACACACTATGGGGGTTGATATAACATCCATTCAGAAGACATAAGAACATTAAATGTTTTGATTACATTCCTCGATAGGCATTGGTTACTATTACATTGGATATCACAGTTGGGCCAAAAACCACATCTACATAGTTTTAGGTGATGCCTAATCATTTACATTACAATTTATTATTTGGGAGACGTTGGATACATGCCATGGAGTTTGTACCATCTACCTTGCACATATATGTCAAGTTTTTTACATTAATAATATTTATACATTTTCCCAACTGATAACCAACCTTTCAAATATTATAGAGATACTAAGACTAATTCCTCGAGTACATCTCCAAATGGGACATCCCACATTTTCATAAAGTTCCCACCTCACATGATTTTAATAGAATAGATGCATACATATGAGGTTGGGGAATCTAGCACCACTATTCTTGCACCAATTATAGATCCCCCTACAACATTATTATATTCATCTATGATGGAGATTGATACTCCTCCCACACAGTTTCACCCACCCACAATAGATGATGAGATCCTCACAACACAATTACCCTTGTTAACTCTAAGGAAGTATATATCTAAAAATATGATATAGACTCCCAAGCCACCATAGGGGATGATACAACACCCATTAAGGCTGATGATTATTTATGTGGATTGAGCTTCACACTAGTAGGCCCTATAGAGTACAAAGATGATTCTAAGGCACTCATTCCTTTACCTACATAGGGATCACCACTAGTTCACACTCCCACAAACATAGCCCTAGACACTCACTTGTAGTTAGAGGCACATTCTTCTATACACTTTGTATATATGGTTACATCTATGGATATTGACCCAGTTGTTTGGATTCAAGCAGGTAGTACACATGATAAACCACACCAAATTTTACACATATTACTTAACATAGGATTGATGTTATTATCCATATCTCACCACAGATCTATTAACATATTCTCACAATAGGATGCTAGACCATTTTATCATTTTCACAAGATTACTAGACATGATACAGATACATGTTCAACATTATAATAAAAACTGAATAAACTCAAGGATCGAAGCACTATTCAGATTATGTACCCTCCGTCTCCACTAGTATAGGCACCACGATGGAATATTCACTAACATAAACACTCAAGGAATGATCCATTGACTATCCAAGTTTTTATCAAGGACAAATGCATCCCTAAAGTTATTATAGATGAGGATTATAATCATAATACTTACACTTTGCATTCTTACAACACATAACACATTAAGAGATTGAGTTATAACATGTTATATATTGTTAGGACTCCTTGGGACATATCACACTACCAGTTGCATGTGGCCCTAAGGTGGTTAACACACTAACAAACACTCACATACAGGTCACACTTAGTAGTAGATGGTTATAGGAAATGGATTCCATAATTGATTACATAGATAGATGTTTGAAATTTAATCATGAGGGACACATAGTTCACATCCTACATGATGGCATAGATGAGAATCACAAGTTTCACACAGACATCCCATAGTCCAATGTGGTCTACCCTAGGATTGCATAGGAGGCTTTTTACAAAGTAGAACATGTCATTCAAATGCATATAATCTAGACTAATACCAAGGATAAGGCTATAATTTTATTAATAGCATGGTATGATGAACACAATGATGATAATTTAATCAAGTTTTAGCAGATTCAGTATCTGACATTGGATAATCTCCCACCATATCCATCATTTGACTATCCACATCCTATGGATGTGCTCTTAAGTATATAGAGGCACTACTTTTCATTTAGACATACTCTTAGTTACTTACACATTACTAACATATAGTTTATGTTATCTTGCTCCTTGTATATAGTTTCATTTTCATGATTGCTTTTACATAGATTATATTTAGAAAACACAAAAAATAATGTAACATATTCAAAACTACAAAAAACATTCAAATATTACTCACAAAACACAAAAAATTTAGATTGTATGCATTTCCATGTTTACATTCCTTATATTTACCAGGTACTACATATGTTATCTATGTTGGTATAGTCAATTTTATCATACATGCATACTTCACTTTTTTTCTTCGAGTGTATACAGATTCTTATAGGACTTAGGTCCATCACATAGACCTAGATTTACTACTATCTACCCATTGGGGGCACATACATAAATACATAGATTCAACATTGATACATTCGCCCATTAGGGGCATCCTATATACCATTTATGATTTACCAGGTTATATCATTCTATACTTCACTAATTTTTTGTTGACTATTACTAATATAGACTCAACTTAGGTACATCTTTACTCTTAGATAGATGTGTACCACATGTTCATGCCTACTTTCATTTATAGCTTTCCTAGTTTAGATTTCATTGTATTTATTTTCTTCTACATCTATTCGAGGGCATTTAAATATGCCCATATCCTTATGTATGCCTTCTTGATTATGTATGCAAACATTTGAACATGTCCTTCCATGTGGATCTAAGCCAACTTTGATTACTCTATACATATGTGAACATTTAAACATGTCCTTATATGTTTTCTCTTTCTTAGACTTAGTACCCATGCCCTTATATTATATGCCCTTGGCCTACTTTATGTGCCTCACATGTTTGTATGTATGCATCATGGTCGTGACACTTGTATCTTATTTGTTAGACTCACATCCAGTTTGAAATGCCATGAGGGACCTCATACATCTCCCCTTCCTCCTTGGGTGCCTTGATGGACATCATGCTCCATCCCCCTAGGTATTTACTTAGATTATATTCAGATTTATTATTCATATACATGCTTACATTATTCGTTCTATCTTTACAACCTTGTGAATGCTAGATCTAACATACATCATATATTACCAACTTATGCTTAGATTACTTACATTATGATGTCATATATACACATTACATTGGTTTTTCACACAAATATCATATGTTTTTAGTCTAACACATAAGATGCATCAATTTTATTTTGAAGATATTTATTGGATAGGATCAATAAATCCTTTCAAAATAGGGTTAATTTAAAGGGGTTTATCATAGAGATCAGGCCATGCGGGTGCACTCAGAACATAGCTTTCAACATGTAGACATAGATTATAGAGCTCAAAATTAGGAAAACAAAGTGAAAAATAGTAAGACATAGACTAGCTTTCAATTTACACATAAATAATAAATTTGGACATTAGCATAAGATATAAGATAATATCATAGTGCACTACTATCCAAATGATTGTACTACTATCTAGTAGCACCATAAATATGAAATTCTATAATTACCAAAAAAGTGCAATATCTATAATTTAGGCTTTCATAATATCAGTCACATATTATCATTTATGCTCAATTTATTCTTAGTTTTGAATTGAATCACATAGGTTTACTCAGAGTGAGGGAATCATGCATGGAATGATCACTCTTGTTTTAGTTTCAAATATACATAGACATAGATTGCTATAACTCAATCTGAAATCCATATGCACATATATCAGAATTGGGGGCATGTGTGTGGCACATTATTTCCACATGATCAGCTTTGCACTAGCTCATCTCAGATGGAATGATAACTCCATGTCATTTTCCATGTTGTACACTTTAGACATGATATGCGCCATGTTCACACATATTGATTCCTCATTTTGTTTGTAATAGTTGGCATTATTGACTAGTACTTGAGCTACATACCCATGTGCCCAAGAGGTTTCTGAGCTATTTTTCATTTCAGAGTTTTTGAGTGGCCCCAAATCCATCCTATATAGGTTTAGTTACATCACACAGATTTAGTTACATTGTGTAGTTTCAATATAGATACATCTACTACACATGGGTAGACAATGATGGATTTATAACCTACTTGAGTTATTGAGCCACCTATATAAGAGGGTTGGATAAGTCACCATTCTAATCCAAGTAATTCATATATTATAATCCATCGAATAAGGGTGGGCAATGATGGAGTCAAAACTAGATTGAGTTTTGATCCACCCACACATGGTGATTGAGCAATCCACTAGCTTAGTCCAAGTTATTCATCGATTTGATCACCAACTACACACAGAGGATGTCACCAAGTTTTTGCATTGGTTTACATACCCATTGAGGTGTATTCATTCATTTCCTCTCTCTCTTATCTATTTACTCAGTATTATCTTTGATTTTGATAGTCTTTAAGTAAAGACCGATTCATCTATGTTTCATTTGTAGGATATGCAATAAAGCATGATTCATAAACTCAAACCCAAATTCATAGGCTTCACCTCACAAGTAAGTCCATGTACACTTATTTTCCCTTTATCCTAGTCATTTTGCTTTGCTACATTTATAAAATAAAAGGGGTGGGGGGGGCAATGTAGTCATATAAAATGTCACTTGAGTGCAATCCCTAAACCTATCTTAAGGCCTATTCCAATCCTTATCCAAATTATTATGTGTATAACCCATCCCTAATTATACCAAAAGTAGTCCCATACCATCTCCTAGGCATCCAAGCTACTAGTACAATATATTCTACCACATGGACACTAGTGTAGCCCTTTGGACACTAACACACTATGTTAGTGACCTAGGGACCATGCTATTGTCCCTTACCTCTTTTCTCATCCAATAAACATATTTATATTTATCAAAACACCTTAGGGTTGGCCTAGACCTTTTCCTCAATCTAACAATCATCAAATCAATATATATACACCACTTTTATCCTTTTACCCACTAGATGGAAATAATATGTAAATACACACAGACAAGCTCAAAAACAAGTTGTGAAAATTAAGGTCATGACTCCCTATTCTTCCCTACTTATGCATACAACCATCTACAATAATATTAATCTCATATTAATTAGATTTCCAATCTTAAGTCACACTCAAATCACTTACACCATCACTTAGATTGGGAGAAATGTAGTGGGCTTGATCCCCTATCACGTTATTGGTATGGAGGTAACTCTCAACATAATGGGGTGTTGAGGTCATGTCTAGCCTATCTAGCTAACATTACTCTTTTTCTACTTATGCTCCTCAAATACCTTAACAACATGGAGGTTTAGTGTTTCACTTCTAAATTAGTTAAAAATATGTTATAGGCAGTAAATTATGGTTCATCTGCACATGTGCAAGCATATGAGACTCATGTGAAGGCATATACAAAGTTCAATATGTTGTATGAAAGAGGACATTGTCACACCCTTGAAGACACTAGAATGGTGTGTTACTATCCAAAGGACTGCACTACTATCCAAGAAGATTTTTGAGACCTGTTTCTAGTTTGTGACACTTTGAATAGCTTATGTGCTAGTTTCCAACCTTTCATTCATTCGTCTTAATTAGTTTCCATCTAAGTATGTCTTTTTTTAATTCATTGATATTTTTATATTAATCAGATTAGGTCAATTGTATAACTTAGCAGCTATATTTATTGCATATTTCTTCCCTAATTTTATTATTCCAACACTTTAACACCTAGGGTTTTAAACTCTATAAATCCATTAAAAGTTAAATCACCTACTAATCTACCTTGAGCTCCACATCATCCTTCTCTAGAATCCTCTATGAATATATAATTCCTAAATTTACCTACCTAATCCTCTCATCAATCCTCAACCATTGATCAAGAACCTTCATGTCTCAATCCTATCCCTCCATCCATCCAAGTGGATCTATAAATTAAGTTACACTCCCATAAAAACCACCTTTGAAACTTTAAATCCTTAAGACTTAAATTTTTTTGTCCATTGAACTATCGTTATCATTTAGCAATCCAAACATCCATAGGCAAGTGATGCTAAAATCAAAAGTATCATTGAGAAATCAACATTCCAAATCAAGCATTCATCCCTCAAGTATTTTGGAGCATATCCACATTTCAAAGAGGAAGGATACAATTGTGAATTTGAGTTATATTCTTGGTGTTTATTACTTCATTTATTGTACACTTGACTTCCTTATTCCTTTATCTCAATCTGAGGTAGTTTGTTCAATTTAGGGAAAATATTTGAATGTTAATTTTCATGGTTTGTCTTATCCCCTAGATTATGATGATATGAACTTTCTTCAAACCATGAGTCATATTCAGATTTTGATGTACATGTGGTTTCAAATTTTTCAACACATACTACTAATCACACTGCAAGTGTGTTAGGTGTATATGGAAATGCACAATATAATTATTGGTCCTAAGTTCCTTTACAATATGGGATATTTAAGAGGAGGTATTTGTAAGCACTTACAAGGTATTATTATACCTATACAGCCTCTTCATTAAACTTTTCATCATGGCATAAGATACCAAACATGTGCTTCATCTTTATTTTAGGGATTTATCTGCTCTTATAGAGGACATCGAGTGACATAACCTAATTTCATATGTGAATACAAGTTTATATTATGATATTCATCCATATTCCATCAAGAATGAGAAACTTGAACCTAACACTTATTTAGACTCCTATAAACATGAGTGTCCTAAAATTTTTGAGTCTTGATTTGATAGTTCTTTGCATGCTTCAATTGTACACATGGCACCTAATCACATAAAAGTGTCTTCGTAGACCATTCATGTTCAACTTGGATGGATTTTAGAATGGTTATAATGACATCAATAAAATTCCTTGTGAGTTTTATATCAGCGACATTCATGAATTATTCATCCATTTCACATTTACATTGATTATACTTCTTACTAGTGCTCCCTTATATTAATCAAATCCTACTTTTGTGGTGGCTTCTTTGATAGATTAACCATCTCTATTTGAGTGTGGAGAAATTTTTGGTGGCCCCATTGTTTGTTCTTGTACTTTGGTATTATTTTGTGATCCATGCAATAAATTTTACAACACCAAAAACAAGATCCATGTAGTGTATCTCTTATTTGTATACCATACTTGACAACCTTCTTTTTTCCTTTTCAATATTTTTCATCCATTCCACCTAATTCAAAATTGAGCATGACATATGGGAAGATGTGATGTACTGATTCATGGGTGAGATCATTATGGTGCATCCCAATATTTTCATTCAATTTTATGCATATTATGTATGGGTTCCTAACATGTATTGAGGTTTCAAGATGCATTTTAGAGCTTTAGCCTCTTTTTAGTACACACTCCCTAAGTTGCACTTAAGGGGGCCTAAGGGAAGGTAGTTTGGTTTACTCAATTGTTACATCATATTATTAAACTTACTACTTAGATAGTAAGTAGGTTAGTAAATTTTATATTTAGAAATAAGAAAATTATCCCACATGTGGTCATCTTACACATGGGATAAGTTAGCCACCCACTTCCAGATCATATTCCACATGATTTTTGTCCAACCACATTTATTCAAATAAGGAAACCTAACCATATTAATTTATGAGGGTATTCCTTTCCTATAAAATAATTATTCCCCCTCTCATTTGAGACAATGAGGAGCAATGAAAATTTATGAAAAAGAGATAATACATGATAAAAAGAGATAATACATGAGAGATCTTGTAGGAGTGATGCATAAGAGCATCCAATTTTAGTATTTCATGGTCAATTCACATATTTTATTTTATTATCTTGAGAGGATGGACTATTGTTTGTATATATTTTTTGTCTTCTTCATTACTATCTGGATAAATTATAATAAGTATAATGTATGGATTGCACATTATTAGTAAGGCAAAAGTTAGAACTTATATGAATTGTTAATATTATTAAGGTGGCTTGCAAGCATAATCAACCTCAATTAAAAATGGAGTGCTCACATGAAAAATCAATGAAGTCTAGTCTTTGTTAAGAGAATTGTGCCTATAATGCACACATGGGAAAGTAATCAAGTCTAACATTAGTTTATCATAATTGCACATAGCTATAGAATGCAATTTTGTTGGAAAATTGTCTTACAAATTATAGTGTAAGTAAATACAAAATCCAAATTTAGAGCCTCCTCCACTTATTTTCTAGACTCAAATTAAAGTTGATATTATAGAATTATTGTTAGAATGTATATAGAGGGCAACATAGTGTTTCAATAATTAATATAATATAATAGTGACCTAAATATGAAAAATAAAAAAGTGACCCAATATATACTATTAAATGAAACAAAATCTATAATAGAACATGCAATGTAAAGAGAATGTAAAAATTAAGAATCATAATTCATTACTATAACTTTATTATAAATGAAAGAGTTATGCAGAGTTTCTTTGAAAGATTGACAATATAAATTTGAAATAGTTCCAATACTAACCATTATAATATATTGTTATTTATATTGCATCATTTGACATGAGGATGGAATTGATGTCAATATTGGAGCATAACATCATTGGTGGTAGTTAATCAACACAATTTTATGAATTGATTATATTTGGCACTAAATGTCATCTTGGTGTTACAAGTGATGGCATAGAGTAGAACTTGGCAATGTATGAACAAGAATAATGCAAAATTTTAGGTAAGGCTATAGGGAAAGTATCACAAAAACATTATTCAAGAAAATTGAGCCTAACTATTGGGTAAAATATGTTGCTAGCGTTAACTTAAATCTTGATGAATATGGTGATACAAATGTTGAAGTACTAATATTGAAGTTGAAATTAATTGATGCAGGATCGTCCAATTAGTCAAGTAATATTGTCTTTCCCAAAATTTTATCTTCTATGTTGTAGGTTTCTAAAATAATGCATGAATCAATACATATGTAATGAACATACACATGATATTTAGGATGTAAATGATTAGCAAAGCATAGAATAATCAGATCACACAGATCAATGTATATATGACACAAATATTAACGTAGGAAAATATCGAAAGGTAAAAAACATACAAAGATGATATTCATATAATTGATAAAATTTTCCTAATACAAAGCTTTCAAATTCTCACTTCTTCTTAAGCAAGCCTTCATAAAACACTATAATATATTTGCCACATTTAAATATAACATAATCACTTATATTCAATCAAGTGTTTTCCAATTCACTAAGTATATAATACAATATGGGTAAAACCCTATTTATAATTTGGATGAAGAGTGGTGATTGATGTAACCAAAAGGTCCATCCATTCCAAGAATCATTTAAATAATTGATAATAAATAAACATCTATGTTTTATTATTTATTTACATAAGGTTTTCACCTTATGTTAATAAATAATCATTAATTATTATTTAATGATATCAAAATATACTAAGGGTGTAAAATAACCCACTTAATCATAAAATAATCTAACACTCCCCCTTAATTATAAGTGGAGATACATGTCATATTCACATTAATAAGGAATTATAATATGTACAAATTTGAAAGATTTAAAAACTTTAATCATGCCAAACATCACCATTTGAAATAAAATGAATTACAATTTATATACTACTTAAAGTAAATTTAGGCTAGCATGATCGTGAGACTACATCTCAAGTTTCTTGTTAATAATCATCTAAGAATTGTTAGAGCCTTTTGTAATATAAGGCCATCCATTATAATAGGATTTTAAGTATCGGGGTATAAAATTATAACTTCCACATGAAGTTTACAAGAATCACATAATGTGATATATTACAATGCTTTACAGTGAGAAGACATATAGAGAAGAAGAAGGAACACAAGGTCATTAAGAAGTGGCTTTATCATGTACACTCCTATTTAATGACAACTTTGAGAGGCTCATCATTGCACAAATTTGATAAAACTTGGTAGCACCAAGTGTTTTTGTGAAGATATCTACCACCTATTCATCCATATGATAAAACTGTAGATCAATATCACCATTGAGAACTTTTTCTTAGATAAAATATAAATGAACTTCAATATGTTTAGTTCATTAGTGATACACTGGATTTTTCATCAAATCTATACAACTTTAGTTATCACAATGAAGGGTGGTACTATGAGAAACATCCAAATAAATTTCTCCTAACAACCTTCATAGCCACATGGCTTCTTTAGCTACTTCCATAGCACTTATATACTCTATTTCTATAGAAGTGATAGATACAATAGGTTTTTTTTTGTTGTTCCACTTGATAGCACCTACACCAACTTAAAAACATATCCAAAAATATATTTATGATCTATAGTATTATTAGCATGGTCAACATCACAATAACCATATAAATTAGCATTATCAATGGAAGAATAAAAGAAACCAAAATTTATAATTCCTTTGATATTCCAAAGTATTATTTTTACTAATTTTTAATTATCTAAATATGGTCCTTTGAATAAATTGAAAAGTAACACCAACATCATATGAAATATTTGGCCTAGTAATGGTTAGATAAATCAAATACAAAGTAGGGTTAGTTTTTTCACACGCAAGATTTGGATCAAGTTTAACACCAACTTCAATAGGAGTATATGTAGATTTATAATCAAGCATATTAAATTTAATAAGAAGATTATGTGTATACTGAAATTGTGATACAATAATTGTATTTTGTCTTGAAATATAGATTTTTCTAAAAAAATGATGCAAAATACCTAAATTAGTCACTTCAAACATTTGATTTAGTTTATCTTTATACTTACTATTTAAACTAATTAGATTGTCAATAATGAGAATATCATCAACATATAATACAGTTAAGATTAAATGACCATTTTCAACTTTAACAAAGAGATCATTATCAGAATAATAGTTAGATAAATTTAGTTATTTAATATAATTAATGATTTTAAAATACCAAGCTTGAGGAGCTTATTTTAAACCATATAGTGATTTATTTAACTTACACACACAATGTTCTTTGTTAGGGTTAGTGAAATTTTAAAAATGAGTCATATATATTTTCTCTTCTAAATCACCATTTGAAAATGTATTTTTGACATCTATTTTATGTATAATCCAACCATTTTGAGTTGTAAGAGTAATGAGTAATCTAACAATACTTATTTTTGATATAAAAGCAAATGTTTTAACGTAGAAAATCTTGAGTTTTTTATTAAATCTATGAACAACTAATCTTGCTTTAAATTTGTCAATTTTACCAATTGAATTATATTTGATTTTATAAAACCACTTACAACTAAAATATGTCTTTTAGGCAGAGGTGGGATAAGATCTTGATTTTGATTTTTAATTAAGACATTATACTCAGCTTGCATAACAACTTTCAATCTATCATCTTAAATAATTTTTTGAAAATATTTAGGGTCACATTCATACATAGTCATTAAAACATGATAAGAATGTTGACTTCTAGTTAATTTATTAAGATTATCAAGAATAAAAGACATGATTAAAGATTTTGTTCATTTAGGTCTTTTAGATTAAACATGAAATTTAGGGGTTCCTCAAAATCTAAGTTATCCAAAGATGGATCAGCTTCCTCTAGAGCATATGTTTATTCATAAAGAGAAATAAGAGAGCCAGGTTCATCAAATAAATAATATTGAGGAGATTCCATAGGGGGCTCACAAAAAATATTTTTTGAGAATAAGAACATTCATATTCTCAATGATCTATCATTTAGATGGATCACAAAATTTTAATCCTTGATGATAACTTATAAAAATACAAGAATAATAAGTAGGATCAAACTTTTTTATTTTAAATTTAGGAACATAGATGGAAGCAGGGCTACCAAAGATCATAGATGAGTCACACTAGGTTTCTTTCTAGACCACATTTATAAAAGGGTAGAAAGATGAAAAGCTTTAGTAGGGACTATATTCAGAATATGCATAACAATATTCATGGCTTCGGCCCATAAGAACTTAAGAACATTTTTAGAGTGCAAAATTATTCTAACCATCTTTAAAATGGTGTGATTTTTCCTTTCAACAATACCATTTTACTAAGGGGATTAAGGAGTTTTTAATTCCCTTTGAATACCATAACTAATGCAAAATAATCAAACTCTTTACTAATATATTCGCCACCATTATCATATCTTAATCTCTTAATAAAAAGACTAGAAGCATTTTCAATAACTTTAATTTTTTTGAATTTAGACAACACTTCAAATTTATTTTTAATAAAATATGACCAGATCATTCTAATATAATCATTTATAAAAATAACAACACACAAAATAATTAATAGATATAAATTCAAGAGGTCCTGCAACATCATTATGAATTAAATCTAAAGGATGAGAGGAATTCACCTCACGATTCTTGTGAAAAAGATTAGTATTTTTCTTATCATATAAGCATCCCTCACAAGTTTCATGATGAAATAAAATAGAAGGTAGACCAAAAATAATATTATGAGAAGACACATCATGTAAACTTTTAAAATTAACATGTTCTAATATTTCATGCCAAAATTGAGATTCATTATTACTATCTGATGAAAGACAACATGTAGAAGAAGCAAAAAAACAAATTGAATGGACCAATTATCTTTAAGCAAAGTTACAATGAAATTGTCATTCATAAGTTGAGAATAAAATAATAAATTATTTTTAATTTTAGGTACATATAAAACATCATTAATAACAACATTTATAATTTTTTTCTTTCTTCAACAATCAAAAAGCAAAATTGAATGGACCAATTATCTTTAAGCAAAGTTAAATTATTTTATAAATTATTCTTTTGAATACCTTCAACAATCAAAAAATCAAATTGAATGGACTAATTATCTTTAATCAAAGTTACAATGAAATTGTCATTCATAAATTGAGAATAAAATAATAAATTCTTCTTAAGTTTAGGTACATAGAAAACATCATTAATAAAAATATTTGTAAATTTTTTCTCTTTGTTTAGTTGCTTTTAAAAATGAATTATCTTTTAAATATATCTTATCAAAAATATCTCTAGTATCAGATAAAATATTAGATAAGTCATCTAATGTGATACACCACTATCTAAATTTTATTCATTTTCATTAGAAGCAAATAATGAAACATATAAAGCAATAACATTATAATTATGTTTCTAATTATTATTCTAATTATACTTTTTCTGATGGTTTTGATTAGATTTCTTTCATTTATTATTTTTAGAAGATTTATTGTTAACTCTATCTCTTTTTTTATTAAAAAAAGATCTTCTATGACTAAATTTACCGCATATTACAATTCCCATTAAACTTAAGTTTATGATTTTTATTGTCATATTTCTTGTTCTTATTTTTTGCCATTGGCAAAATTAGGGTTAGGTTTCTAGTTTCTATTATTCTCAGAAACATAGTTGAAAGAAAGATTTGCTTGAATGGCATTCTCTTTAGAGTTAAAATTAGATATCACTTGCTCTTCTTGAATCAAAAGTGCAGATAGATTAGTAACGTTAGGGATATCTTATTTTGTTTGGTACTTTGAATTAAAAATTAAAATAAAATTGTGATTTTTTTCATGAATATTAAGATAAATAATTAAATATTATAATTGATATTGAATTAATTAAAGTTACAACTATATAATTGAGCTTTAATATTCTTAATTTTAACAAAAAAATTAATAATATTTTCATCACCTTCCATAGGTATAGTAAGCAATGCAAGGATCAACTTAATAATCTTAGAGAGATAAGTGCTCTCATGCATAAAATTAAAGATTTTATAAGATTTATGATTACCGATATGGAGTATGAATTAATCCTTAACACTTATTAAGATAATTGACATTACTTCCTACAATTTCTATTGAAATGCATTTGAAAGCTCAGGTGTAACATGTCACCCTGACAGGGTTTTTTAGTCTTGATAACTAGATTTCATAGATTTTGGGCCATAAACTTCAATTTAACATGAATATACATATATTATAATTAGATCCATTAAATATTTGATATTTATCTAACACAAATTTAAGAGAAGCCATAACTTCCCTTTAAATTGGAGACTATGACATTTAGAAAAAGCTTTAAAAATAATCTTTTTAAATATGATTTTATACTTTATTTGATAGGAAAATAAACTTATAGTGAAGATAAATAATAATTGTTCAAATTAATACTAATTAAAGCAAATAATTTGTGATAAAATAAGGTATCATAAAATATACTAATATAAGAACAATTATTATATACAAAAACTATAATATGAAGCTTCAAATCCATAAAATGGCCACACCAATGTGTCTAGATTGTGTCAAAATCTAAGAAATGATTGGTATAACTATGTTCGATAAAAGATTGTTTAGGTCAAAAGACAAAAAATAAACATCAAAGTTACATTAGGGGTTTTCATGTGAGTTACTTTGCATGCAAACCAAAAAAGATTTTCAATTAACCAAAAAATAATTTTACTTAACCAAAAATGAAAGAGCTAGTGGGTTTTTAACACTAGACCTATTCCTTACAAGGCTTTAGCAAAATAAGAGACACCAACTCTTCTAGGATATTAGTCAAGAATTTACATGCACTAATCTATATTCACACATTGTTATATCTAATTTTTTAAATGAAAAATATATATAAATATATAACATGCATGTAATTTTAAAAAAAAACAATATATATAATATATATATAAACTTTTGGATTTAAAAAACTTAGCCAAGGAAGGTGGGGCTAGGGTTTGCTTATGTGGAAATTTTTGTTTTAATAAAATAATTATTTATTAAATATTTCTATAGACATTATACTAACCTTTACATACTTCCATGTAAAGATATGACACATCTATAGATGCAATAGTTCTCACAACAAATTGAATAGGTCACCAAACTGTATGAAAATTTGCCAACCTTATTTAATCCTTGCCACAAAATAGATTACACTTTGAAAATCAAAATTTTAATGAAGAATTAAGATTTCAAATTCTATATACTCTGGTTCTTGGTCCCTATAAAACTAAGATTTTTTACCATATCAAATAAAAAATATTTATCATTTCCCCAGGCTATACTATGGTGCATGAGGTGGAGATAATGTTTTTCAAGAGCTTGAAATGGCCTTCTCAGGGTCTAAAAAATTGTAATAGGCCTTCAAACTCTACAATGATGCAACCAAAACCTCAAAAAATAATTTTGAATAAAAAAATGATTTAGAAATTGTCTTAATGTCAGAAGGCCATAAAACCATGTCCAATTGACACAAATCTTCAAAAAAATCAATTTTTGTTAAGAAAAATACTAACCTATCCTAAAAATACTAACCTAGATCTAAGTCCAATTTAAACCTAGTCTTTGATTATCATGCATAAAACTATGATAAAATTAAAAGTATGGATATCATTATATTATTGATTAACGTAGACTTTTGTATTAGATAAAATCAGGGACTTATAGTGAAGTGATCATGAAATAATTTTTAAACAAATTAAATGTTTTATATTATTTGAGAAAGTTTGAAGTGAGAGGAATTAGGGCTTCTAAAAATTTAATGGAGAAGATAATTATGGATTTGTGGATTTTAGAGAAAAATTGGGATATAATGCATGAACTACGAAATAACATGAATAGTAACATGCAAAGTTGGAATGGAAGGAGGTCAGTGAGGAAAAAAGAATAAGTAGTAGTTGTAGAAGAGAAAGGAGGGATGCAACACGAAAGAGAAAAGAGGAAAAAGACAAAGCAGTGAAGCAAAAGAATTTCAAGTTCTGGAATTTCCAAATAGGAGTAGTTAAAAGGTTGGTTTTATTTTTAAATTCAAATGAAAAAGGAAATTTTGTGTGTGATTTATTATACTTAAGGTCTGGAAAATGGATTATAGATTTTAATGGATACAGGGTTAGCCCTGTGTATGTCTCAGCCATCCATAGAGCTAACCCATTATCCTAAAATCATAAGTGTTTTGATTTAGAATGGAATGAATGTTAAACTGTAGGGTGAAGTAAAGTTTTAAAAATAAATGCCATATTGCCCTAGTTCAGGAAAATGAAAACCTAAGGAAATAGTTACATTCAAACAAAAAGTGGGTTTTGTTAAAAAATATTATGTTTGCATACTAAATTATATATGATTTTAATAAATAATCTTTGTTTTAGAAGAGATATCGACTAAATCATTAAAATGTTAGGCAGGTTTTAATTTGGGTAAATAGATATATATTGTTGTTTTATTTCAAATATATTTTTGTTAAAGGTATAGTCAATGAAAGGGGGGTGAACCAGTGTTGCAAGATAATTCAATTCAATTCCAACCCCTTAATTATTCAACACATATATTCATGAAGCATACACATCATTCATAACAATGAACAAGAAAGATAATGCAAGATTAAGCACAAAGATTATGTGAGGAACCCTCTTGGGAGAGAAAACCCACTATAACCTATAATTTGACTATTATCCAATAATAACAGGATCCAAACTTAGAACAACACCAACTGATCAAGAAGAAACCACCCCTTAATTTAGTCAAGCACCCACTTGACCTTTAACTAGCACCAATTACCAAAGAAGCTATAACCCCTTGGGAAACCAAGCACCCACTCATCTACCTTGAAACTCAAATCACCTTGAACACCTATTTCTACTATTCAACTGATGATGACCTCCTTTGTTTTCACTCTTTCCCCTTTACACTCTTATAAACTTGCACATATAAGCAATGCATCCAAAACACCCTTTTTGATTATTCTACACTTATTCACACATACACAATCAAAAAATATGCAACAAATCTATCACAACATCAACAACATGACAAAATGGTCATATGTGCATACCTCACACTCTTCTAATCCTCAATCCATCCACCAAGCTCACACAAACATCACCTATCCTTTGCTCACACTCAAAGTATGTAAAATAGCCTTTAGATCAACCTAGACCTCTTTGCTCATCCTCAATCTTCAAACCTACATGATCACTATTATGACATCAAAATTATTACCAACAAGTCATACACACAATCCTCAACCTACTCTTCTCACCAATCCATCCACTAATCACACTCACACTCCTCTTTCCTCCGCCTCTCAACTCTATATGCTTAACTCTAAAAACCATCACCTTTGATTTCACTCTTTATATAGCCTTCATGAGTATCATCTTCTTGGTCAACCATTAGACATGCTTTAATCCGTAAGGATTATATCATGCTAATACATATCTCAATACCACCCTCATAGGTCAACCATAGCATCCATGTGTCACTCTTAAGCAGTTACACCTTTCAATTAGGCCTTAGTAGCCCTTATAAGTATGATAGAGACCTATTCACACATTTAACACTTCACTAAGAAAATTAATAACACATGACCACTTCTAAATTCATAGGTCTACTCCATATGACCCCTAAGACACCTTCAAGTGATTACATCCATCACTACACTCCTTTTCATATGCATAATCTACTCAAACATTAGTCTTGTACACAAGAACACCATAAATGAAAATATAGTCAACTTCCAGACATTTGTTCATACTGAAGATGGACTAGGCAAACCTCAAAAATCCATATATATTATCCTCATAGAGTCCAAAATACTCTCCAATTAATAAATCATCATTAAACATTTTAAATTCATCGAAACAAACTCAATCATCCTTTTTAGGTCACTTGCAGAAGATGGTTAAACACACAATCAACTTTGGAGCTCAATAACTACAACTGTAAAAATATTAAAACCTTATAATCAATTTCTTTGAATATCCCTTAGATTGATTTACAAATTTTATTTTTATACCACCTTCAAATTTGACATACATCAAAAGATATAGCTCAAATAATCAACATTGGTTTTCCTTTATTAATTAGAAAATTCAAATTCTAACAGTCATTGTGTAATGCAAAAGACTCAAACATGTGACTTCATCTCATGCCCCCTAGAAATTTTATCAAATATGCTTCATTTATCTCCTTAGGAATCTCCTATATTTAAAAATCAACATTGGTTGTTGATCTTTGATCTAGGCTTCTATGATTGTGCCACTTGGTAGCCCCACGTGCCTTCTATGTACCCTACTACATTTAGTTAATGCACTTACACCACTTGGCAGTCTCGTGTGACTTCTATGTACCCATTGAATTATTGACTCAATTCACACTGTCAATCTCCATCTACATAATTGAATGTATACGATCGATCTTTGTTTGCATAATCACCCACGTGTCGTTGATCTGCTGCCAATTCTTTTTTATTGTAACACATGTCACCAACGTGTTCATCCTTAGGATCCTTTGACTTATTGACCTTTTTCTCATTATTATATATTTATATGAATAATTGAATTCTCAATGTTAGGTACTTGATCTGATTGAATGCTCACCATTAGATCTTCATCTGCTCGATTGAACGATCATCATTAGATCCTTGATTATATTGAATGCTCATCGTTACATCTTCATCTTCTCAATTGAACGCTCACCATTAGATCCTTGATCTGATTGAATGTTTTTTTTACATTTGGCATCCCTATATTATGGTCACATGAAATTGTAAATTTGGGTAAGTATGGGAAACACTATAATCTACTTAGAAGGTTAACTTTGCACATTGATATCTTTTGCTACACAACCTCGTGACTTGAAACTTGGACCATAGAAAGTAGGCTCAAATGTGAAAACCACCATGTGTTCATTTCCTTTTGACATTACCACACATGCAAATACTGATGTCATTAATTTTATTACTCAACTTTATCTATCAATATGACTAGGAAAACCTAGACATTCATATGACTGCTCTAATGAATTCCTTTCACTTCCACGAGCATTCTAAGTACTCATAACACCCCATAGGATCTCTACAACATGATCACACCATTAATCACATGCATCAATGGCCTCACTAAGTCAAACACTGAAGAATCATGTAATAACACTGAAGCACATTGAAGCACACTTTGTCATTGTCATTCTAATACACTTGACACCTTATCGAAGCACATTGAAGCACACTTTGTCATTGTCATTATAACACACATGACACCTCATCAAAATCCTTGGCCATCTTAGAGACATCATTGACAAATCTCCAATAATCTCTCCCTTTGTCATTGATGTCAACACCAATCACAAAGCTTATGCATAAACTCTTTCTACCTCTTCAAGCCCTTTCTCCCCCTTTAACACAATGAAAAAGTGGGCACAAACTGATCCTAAAGACCTAAAAAGACTTCACAAACCAACAACAAGAAAGGAACATCTCTGAGAGATGATACAAACTCCCCCTAACACTTTTCATACCTCTTCTTACCTTGAGCTCCTCAAACATGCTCCACACACAACACTC
Source organism: Torreya grandis (assembly GCA_037957365.1). Lineage (NCBI taxonomy): Eukaryota > Viridiplantae > Streptophyta > Pinopsida > Cupressales > Taxaceae > Torreya > Torreya grandis. The sequence continues at coordinate 221,994 of JARHVA010005198.1, read as the reverse complement.
TTCTTGACCATACAAGGTTATATGAAGACAAAAGACACATGAACACTATAAATTTCTTGCCCTCACCTTGAAAACATTAAGAGGGACTCCCCCTAAGTCACCTGAGCTTAGGCACCCTTTGAGCACCTTCAGACCATCTCCAACCATGAATAAATAACATAATTGCCTTCATACCTTCTTTCTCAGATTTAACTACACATTCCTCTAATCCTAGGACCTAACCATTTACAAAGCTCCCCCTTTGTTTATGCATGAGGATTTAATACATTGTTAAAGCTCCTAACATGGTTTGATCAAGTCATCATATCAACATGCTTGAGTTCACATCTATATCAAACTTATTCATATCTCCACCATGATTGGAACATATCACAAATGCTCCCACTCATATCATGCATATATCTTCAAGCCTTTCAAACTACCTGAGTTAGTTCCCCCTAACTCCATGCTCCACCTGAATCATGACATCTTCAACAGGTCTTCTTAACTAATTTTATTTTGACACTTGGAAACCTTCATGCTCTGCCTATAGACCTTCAAGACCAAAATCCCTGAACACACCTTGAGCACATCCTCTTCACACTCCATATCAACTTTACCTTCAGTCTTCACCATTTGACCAACTAGACCATCCTTCAAAGATTGACCAAAACTTGACTTTAGGACCAATGTCCCCAAAAATATCTTTTGAAGCATTCCATTAGAAAAACTTTGGAGTAGATTCATAAAACTCATTGTTCCTCCTTAACCAAACACATCTTCAATTGATATTCTTAAAAAAGATTCAATGAACAACTTTGCATACTTACAAACAAGATCTTGAAAAAAAAACATAGAAAGTAACCACCTTCAGATTATTGAACTTATTCATGTGCTTCCACAATAAGCCAACACATCCTTTCATGACTTTTCTTGTCTTACAACATCAACCAAAACCAAACTAGCATCCATCATGCTTCCTCTTGCTGACATGTGTCTCCTTGAATCCTAGAGAGAGACACCCTAACCCACAATGTCCTAAAACAATGTGAAATTAGGAGTTGCCCACATCTCCTCATATTCTTTCTCCTTCTTGGACATTTGAAACTGATGGTTCTTCTTCTTATTCTTATGCTTAGGAGAAACAACTTGCTCATATATTACAACATTATCCTTCTCTTCTAAGACTATATTGACAACACATGGAGATAACATAGATTAATGACATACCTTTTCACTTGAAGTATTCATCTTGCAGTTTAGAGCATCATCACCAGGCATTAATAATTGATGTTTTTTATATAAAACATGCTCAACAATAGTAGTATGTTCACTTGGATCCATACATACATCAAAACTAGCCTCAACTAGCACCTTGGTCTTCTCCTTGAGCTTTGTCTTTTCATTCTTAATATGAGCAGACAATGAGAGCTCCTGGCATTCTTCAATTTATATAGCATTCTCCACCACAACAAACATACCACTTGGATCTGTAGACTCATCATGACTCACACTTTTCATCTTTGGTTTCCATGAGTTAACTTGTCTTCTTCCCTACACTCTAAGAGTCTGATTAAACTTATTTTGACTTGATGGCCTTTGCTTGTTGAACCTAGCAATGTGACCAATCTTCTCACTGTTGTAGCAAACCATTCTTCTTGAAGTAAACTCAACTTGTCTTACCTGATTTGTAAAAAATCTTGCAATGTGTCCTATGTCATAACAACTAAAACACTCAACTTTATTCATGTTATTTGACTGATGATTCCACTCATTCTTAGCAGGTCTTCTTCACTCTCTAGCCCTATGACCAAATTGATTGCAAGTATTATAGTAACCATTGAAATTAGCATACCTCATCACATTTAGTTGTATGATCAGATTTGTCTTCATTCTACCAGTATCTTCATTCCTTAACTGATGATTGAATTTTAAGGTATGATCCTTCTTATTCGCATTAGCCTTTACATTGTCTTGAGTTACATGCTTTTATTCTTCTTTATATCCAAGACCAATTCTATCACTTTCTTGCTTTTGGCTACTCATAATGTTGTCAAGATCATTTGAACTCTTTTCAAACTTCTTAAATTACTTTACCTTACTAGATGTCTTCTCTATCTTAGCTTTTAATGACTCAATTTTAATCACATACCTTGAACACTCATCTTCTTTAGCTTTCAGGCTTGTAGATAGGATTTCCAATTTACAACTGAGATGCTTGACTATATCTTCATACTCCTTGGTGTCTTCATTCATTCTTGCCTCAAACACACTAAATTTCTCCTTATAGTCCTTAATTTGTGACTTTGTCTTCTTGTTAATCTTCTTCTCAATCTTCAGTTCTTTAAGAGCATTCATCAACTCAGTCTCATAGTCCACCTCATCTTTGTCATCATCTGTATCACTCCAAGTAGACTCTTTTTTATGTGAGCAACTTCCTTCCTCAACTATGAAGAGGGCTTCATCTTCAACAAGACCATCATCTTCATTATCAAACTCAGAATCACTATCTTCACTCTATTATGATCAGCTACAATCTTCATTGGTGTAGAGACTCTTCTTATCCTTAAAGGACTTCTTCTTTTTGTCATACTTTTTGAATCCTTTCTTCCTCTTATCAGACATGAATGTCTTCTTTCCTTCATTTTGGATTTTACTAGGCTCTTCATCATCATTCTTCTTATGTTTATGAGGGCACTTATTGGTAAAGTGTCCTATCTTTCCACAAGTAAAGCATTTGAAGGGTGGTTTACCCTTATACTTGCCTGAACATGTTTTCAATTTTCTTGTAAATAAAGCAATTAGTTCATCATCATCAATATCAGATATGTCATCCTCCTTAAATTTCTTACCTTAAGTTCTCTTATTCTTTGGCTTCATTTCTTTCTTAAATGTTGCTTCCGTCTTTGTTACTTTGTCCTCATTGACTTTCATCTCATATGCAATAATGATGCCATGTAATTCATCCATCTTCATCTAAGTAAGAGCATGACTTTCTTTTACAGTAAACACTTTTGAATAAAACTTAAGGGAGAGAGAACTTAATACCTTTTGTACTATATTAGCTTCTTCAATCTTCTCTCTAATACCTTTGATAATATTCACAATCTCATCAACTCTATGTAGAAAGGATGCCATAGAATATTCTTCCTTCATCTTGATACTCTCAAATTATCTTTGATGAGTTTGAAACTTAGCTAACTTGACCTTTGAATCTCATTCATAAATGATCTATAGTTTATCCCATATTTATTTGGTAGATTTATAATGAATTAACTTGGTGTACTCAGTCTCTAAAAGACCGCAAGTGATGGCATTCATTGCCTTATAATTACTCTCACATAGCTTCTTATTAGTTGCACTAGTTAGAGGAGTAGGGGGTGAATATCCATCCACAACAGATTGCCAAATGTCAAATCTTAGTGACATGATGTAGGTCTTCATCCTGACACTCCAAAAATACAATTGGACCCATTGAACATCAATGCTTGCTTAGTTAAAAATTCTCCTTGCATTTGATGACTACCTATATTGTATCTTGGATCAACTTCAAGTTGTTAAGCCTTCACCAAAGTACTTACTCTGATACTAATTGTTAGAGGTTAAATCACTAAGAGTGGGAAACATTAGTGTTGAAAGATAATTCAATTTAATTCCAAACCTTTGAAACCCTTAATCATTCAACGCATACATTCATGAAACATACACATCAATTATAGCACTGAACAAGAAAGATAATACAAGATTAAGCACACAACACAAGGATTATGTGGGAAACCCTCTTGGGGAAGAAAAATCATTGGAAGCTAAAATTGGACTACTATCCTATAACAACAAGATCAAAATTTAGACCATCACCAAATGATCAAGGAGCACCCACCCCTTAATTTAGTCAAGCACCCACTTGACCTTTATCTAGAACCAACTATCAAGGAGGATATAACCCCCTAGGCAACCAAGCACCCACTCAAATACCTTGAAAATCACCTTGAACACCTATTTTTACTCTTTAACTGATGATGACCTCCTTTGTTTTCAATATTTCCCATTTACACTCTCATAAACTTGCACACATAAGCAATGCATCCAAACACCCTTTTGGATAACTCTACACTTATTAACACATACACAATCAAAAAACCTACAATAACTCTATCACAACATCAGCAACATGACCAAATCATCATACATGCATACCTCACACTCCTCTGATCCTTATTCCATACACCAAGCTCACATAAACATCACCTATCCTTCACTCACACTCAAAGCATCCAAAACAACCTTTTGGATCAACTTAGACCTCTTTGCTCATCCTCAATCTTCAAACCTGCATGATCACTATTATGACATAATAATTATGACCAATAGGTCATACACACAATCCTTAACTTACTTTTCTCATCAACCCATCTACTAAGCACACTCACACTCCTCTTTTATTTGCCTCTCAACTCTGTACACTCAAATCTAGAAACCATCACCTTTGATTTCACTCTTTATAGAACCTTCATGAATATCATCTTCTTAGTCAACCATTAGACATGAATTAACCCTTAAGGCTTATATCACACTAATACATATCTCAATACCACCCTCATAGGTCAGCCATATAATCCATGGGTTGCTCTTAAGAAGTTACACCTTTCAATTAGACCTCAGTAGCCCTTATAGGTCTCATGGAAACCTATTCACCCCTTTAACACTTCACCGATTAAATTAGGAACACATGACCAATTTTAAATGCATAGGTCCACTCTGTATGACCCTTAAGACACCTTCAAGTGATTACATCCATCACTCCACTCCTCTACATATGCACAATCTACTCAAACATTAGCCTTGTATACAAGAACACCATAAATGAATAAATAATCAACTTCTAATTATTTTTTCATACTAAAGATAGACTAGTTAAACCTCATAAATCCATATATATTATTCTCATAGATTTTATAATACTCTCCAATTGTTAAATAATTATAAAACATCCAAAACTCATCAAAACAAACTCAATCATCCTTCTTAGGTCACTTGCAGAAGATGGTCAAGCACAGTCAACTATGGATCTCAATAATTACAACTATATAAATAGTCAAACCTTCTACCTTTTGACCAATTCATATAAATATCCCTTGGAGTCTTTTAAAATGTTGATTTTTATACCACCTTCAAATTCATCATACATCAAAATATATAGCTCAAACAATCAATGTCAATTTTCCTTTATTAATTTGAAAATTCAAATTCCAACAGTCACTGTGTAATACAAAATATTCAGACATGTGTCTTCATCTCGTACCCCCTAGAAATTTGATCAAATATGCTCCATCGATCTCCTCAAGATTATCTTGGCTTTAACTATCAACATTGGATGTTAATCTTTGATCTGAGCTTCAATGTTTATGCCACTTGGTAACCTTGCTTGCCTTCTATGTGCCTTGCTCCATTTAGTTAACATGTGTATGCCACTTGGTAGCCTTGCATGCTATATATGTACCCATTGACTTGTTGACTTGATTCACACCATTGATCTCTATCGGCATGGTTGAACATGCACCATCTATCTTTGTTTACATGATCACCTGTGTGTCATTGATCTAGTGCCAATTTTTCATGATTGTGACACATGCCACCAATGCATTCATTTTTAGGATCCTTTGACTTATTGACCTTATGTTCACCATTAGATCTTCATCTAAATGATTAAACGCTCATCATTAGATCCTTGATCTGATTGAACACTCACCGTTAAATCTTCATCTGCTTAATTAAACACTCACCATTAGATCCTTGATCTGATTAAATGTTATTTTGACACTTATGTATGATGGTCACATGATATTGTAAATTTGGCTATGGAAAACACTGCAATCTGCCTAGAAGGCCAACTTTGTACCTTGATATTTTTTACTACACACAACCTCATGACCTAAAAGGTAGACCATAGAAACTAGGCTCAAACCTGAACACCACCATGTGATCATTTCCTTTTGACACTACCACACATGTAAATGATGATGTCATCAATTTTCTTACTCAGCCTTATCTATCAATATGACTACGAAAACCTAGACATTCATATGACTACTCTTATGCATTCCTTTCACTTCCATAAGCACTCCAATCATTCATAACACCCCATAAAGTCTTTGTAACATGATCACACTATCAATCACATCCATCAACTACCTCACTAAGTCAAACACTGAAGAATCATGCAGGAACACTAAAGCATATTGAAGCACACTTTGTCATTGTTATTCTAACATGCATGACACCTCATCAACATCCTTGGCCATCTTGGAGACATCATTGAAAACTCTCCAATAATTTTAAGTGACAATCAATACATAGGTGAAATAGAGTTCTATTTGCATGGGTTAAATTTTTAAAAAATAAGACATTAGTATTTATGCATGTGCAAGAAATATACTCCATATCAAAATTAAGAAAATATTGAACGGGTTTTCAAAAGGGGTTAGTTATGTGTACCATATGTGAATAATATGTGATTTATGAATCTGAGTCTCATATATATATATATATATATATTGTAGCATTTTATTAAAGTGGATATTATCAAAAAATATATAAAGTATCTAAAAGATAGTTGGAGGAATCTAGATCATCATGGAATGGTTGAAGGAAACTTTGGAATGTCTTGGAAACATGTTTTAGATGAATCCGTAGTTCGACTATCAAAATCTATAATTCGATTATCAAATCTGTAGCTCGACTATTGAAATCCATAACTTGACTGTGAATGGTTGAAGGAACTTTTGGAATGCCTGGCAAAGTTTGGAGCTTTGTTAGAATGATAAGTTTGTGATTAAGGCCCTTCCTTGTTTTCATGGGATCATATCTCAACTTTTATTTAGATGTTATAATACATGTAAATATCAAAAATGGAGGACTAAACATGCAAATAGTTAAAACATTACGTAAATAATGCTAATTCAGACTCACATAAGTTTAAAAAGACAAAAATATTCATCTTTTATGTTAGACTAGTTATAATCCCTAAGACTACATGAATGTTCAACCTAAATGGTATATTATGTTAGGAACCCCTTATCCAACGGAAGCACAATTGATTACTTTCTTATAAGCAATTAAACACGGAATTATACCAGAATGATTAAGTAACTAGAAACTTGAGACAACAAAGAATTTGAGAGACAATACACACTCTTGTATTAAATACTACTAGAAGAAAATACAATAAGGAAGATGCCACTTCTTCCTCCACCTCAAAGGCTTGCCACACCTCAAGACCTTTCTCCCTCTCTCTCTTGCTCAACACAACCAACTCAACAACCTGAGTTGTTATCCCCTCCTTGATTGCTTTAGCTGATCTCCTTGACCTTACACCTGTAGATCTCCTTGACCTTGCTTCAATGCTTTAATGCTTTACTTGCTTGCTTAATTTACAATACATGCCTCATGGGTCTTTAAATAGAATCCCATGCATACAAAAATAGAACTCTAATTACAATAATTAGACACGCAGCTCGGGACTATAATTAGTCCTTAAACATGCAAACACTCGCTTCACTTAACTGACTATTCATCAACAGCAGTTCTGGAACCACCACAGGTGACCAACGTCGGTCCCTATCTGTCTGGTGCTGACCGACATTGGCTGACTCCCTGTCGATGCTGGTTGCCTTCTGCACTGGCCATGACCGACGTCGATCATGCTACCGATGCCAGTACTTCTAGATCTTTAGCAACCTCCCTTCTTTGTGTCTACAACAGTTGAAGCTTTTAGCTCCACACCCTAACAATATCCCACTTGGAGATAAATAGCTGCAACTGTACCTATACCTGTACACCATCTACTTTGTTCCCTTGGCTCTGTATCCCTCTTCAAAGTCACTCTTGAAGACCAACCACCATAAAACTTATGATGCTATACCTGTCACTTATTCCAAAAGAATTTTGTTGCTCCCAAATTCTTCATGACATACCTCTGAACCAACTTTACCCTTAGCTCAAAAAACTCCCTGTATATGAAACCCTGCAACAAGCAACACAATACAATAACAGGATAATGTAGCTAATATTATCCAACCTGGTAAAGAAAAAATACAATGGTCAAACCTCCATTGTCCTGTAGCCTAATCAAGACCATATACCATAGCCTTTTGTCTCACGTGTCCATCCACTCTCTTCTCTAACTTGGGAATCCATCCCTTATCCAGTGCTTTCTTCTAGCTGACAACTTCACCAATAAATACATGTTTGGTTCTTCTCCAAGGACTCACACTCCTCATCCATGCCAAGCTCCCACTATTTTTGGATTCTACCTGCATTGCTTCTTCACATCTTCCTAGTTCTTGACCATCAGTAAGCAATATAAAAAAGGTGAACAACGAATATGAGGTTCACTTACCCTTTCTAACCTCCATATGGGCGTTTGAGACTCCTTGATAGCTTGTTGTCCACCCAACATCTATTTTAGTGACCGATCTCAGCCATCTCCCAGTTTGCTCCCGACCGATGTCAGTTCCCTACACTGACCCTGACTGTCGACGTCATTTCTCTGGTTGATGCCGATGTCCCCTCTACCGACGTCTATCCCTGCCTGACTGACATTAGACTTCTACTGCCTAACTCTACTGACCCTGCTGGTCTGCACATGACCGATGTCGGTATGACCCTGTGAGTAACCTATAATCAACAACACTTAACAGATCTGGGCCATCTGTTAGTCAAACTCGCTTTGAGAACATCCAACCTTGCTCTGATACCATTTGATAGGACCTAAGTTCCCCAAAGCTCTGACACAACTTGTCAAAATTAAGAGCACACATGATTACCATTGTATAAGCAACTTAAGATTGCAAAAATAACCAGAAGAACAAATAACTATCAACGAGAAAACACACAGAATATGAGAGGAAACACACAATTGTATTCAACTCATTACAAAGGAAATTACAATAAAGAGATCACACTCTTCTTCCACCTCTATGAGGCTTCCTCCTCAAGGGCTCCAAGTAATCTTCTCACTTGAGTAATCTTCTCTCATAGGTCACAACTAACAACTAACACAAGCTGTTGTTCACCTCATTGTACATCCAGTACAATCGAGTATGAACCGGTACTCCAAGTAGATCTCACCATGATCCTGCACCTGATGTATTGTTGTCACCTTGATCTTGCTCCCCCACTGATCCTCTTCTGACCCTCGCATACACACATCCCTGCAGACCAACCTGATCTTAGTTATCACATGTAGATCTCCACTATGATCCTGCAACACCCTGCATATCAAACCTGATCTTACATGAGGAATCCTACTTGATTCCACCATGGGAAGAACTCTCCAAGCTCCACACTTGGGTTCTACAAGTTCTACAAGTTCTTCACTTAACAATACAGCCCATGAGTCTATTATATAGATCTCATGCATACAATAATTAGACAAGCGGCTCAATGACTCAAACTGGTCTTTATCATGCAAACTACGCGTTTACTTAACTAACTGTTCATCAACAACAGTTCTGACCACCACAGGTGACCAACATCGGTCCCTGCCTGACTGGAGGTGACCGACGTCGGCCGATCTCCTGCCGATGCCGGTTTCCTTCTGCGCTTCCCCTGACCGACGTCGGTTGTGGCCTGCTGACACCGGTGACTATCATGCTCAGAAACCTCCTCCTTCTGTTTGCAATGAGGTGAAGCTTTTAGCTCCACACCCTAACATATTAATGGGTGTGAAGGATGATATATTATAATTATAATGAGTCATAGTGTGGACTCATCAAACTATGTGTTTTTTATATAAACCAGTCTTAAATTGTGAATCGACTTGTAACCTATGAATATAGAGATTTGAACATGTTATGGTTGGAAATAGAAACAATGAACATTATATTTAAGTGTAAAACATAATCACTGTGTTAAAAAAATATTGACTATTTCTCTACAGTATTTGAAAAATTAGATTATTGAATAAATGACTTAAAGTTGGGAATAATAGAAATATGAGATAAGGAATAAAAACTAATCCTTAATAGATTCATTATTTCTGATGTTAAATTATGAGAATAGGGGTATTGGAATTATGAAAGTGTTATTTGTTTTCAAGCCTTTTTTTAGAAGTTTATATCTTTTAAGCTTTAAAAATAATAACGAAAAAAATTTGTAAGTCAGAATGTTAATTATGAATTGAATTATATATATTATGGAATATATATAATATGATCATATAAATATACAAAATACACGTATAAGAGAACATAGGTCCTCCTATACGTGTATAGTATATATATAAAAAATAGGTAGTGTGCTTATAGTTATAGTAGTGACTAATAAGTCAAGTCATGAAATCTTAAAGGATAGAGGACTATAACCATATGAATGTAGCCTAAACTTTCAAAATGGATAAATAAGTGAATGTTCATAAATCTTTATGAAAATTGTGAATGTTGATTATTTTGAGTGGTATGAACTTTATGTTATGAAAATGTTAATTTTGTGCTTAACATTTACTAAAAGAAAATTAAACTCTTGGAATGACTTGTATTATACCCGTATGGTAAATAAACTTACTTGTCATAGATATTTTTTATGAGATAAATAATATAATGAGGTTCATTCATATGTTTGATGGAGTAAATGTATGTATAGTAATTATTTCTATAATTAACCTGTGTTTATACTTGCTAGTAGAAATAATTACATGAACCTATTGGTTATAACTATATGTTAACCAAATCTAGCATTGATGTTTCAAACTAAGTAGTGAGACAAACTTCACCAGCTTAGTTAGCATCATCAATGCTAGTTAAAGGTAATCTGATCAAGTGGTGTGCATGAATTTGAATTATCCTAGATATCATACATTATTTAAAAACTTTGGCCAAAGTAATATTTAGATAGAAATTTTCATTTCATATGTATGATTTACATGCTTATATAATATCATGTTAGAACGTATTTCTTTATGGTACACATCATGTAGTAAAAATCTTACAACACATAGGGTACTAGCATGTCTCTTTGGATTCCCACACTGTCACTATCTACCTATTCATGAAGGGAGGGCCATTCCCTATTTGATGGATTGTGAAGGGGATCAATGGTCTTTGGTTAGTGTGGAAAAGCACTTAGATGATGCTCTCCCTCACCACTATAGTACTTACTTGGAGACTACACTTGAGATTATCAAAGATATAGGAGTTAGTGTGACTCGAGCTTCGTGTAGCATTATATCTATTATTATACTTATATATTGATGTAACATGCCTGATGGAAATGTAATTAATTATTATTATATATTGATAGTATAGATTGTATTAGTGTACCAATCATAGCTAAATTTTATTATGATTACTTTCCTTATGCATTTATGATTATTTACATAAGTTTCTAGTGATTAGTAAACAGAGTTGTTCATATTCACTTAAGTTTGATATGCTTAGTTAAGTATGTTGAAAATCACTAATTGGATTCTCATGGTGTAATCTAATAAAATAATAAATGTTTAAAAAAAATTAAAAAGAAAATTATTGCATTATTTAAGTAAATCCCTATTGAGATGTTATATTTGTTAAGGTGTGGAGCCTAAAAGCTTCACCAAGGAGCGGATTGTAGAGTTGCAACAGTTACATAGGGACCGACGTCGGTCAGGAGCGATCGACGTCAATCAGGTGCAATTCAGGAGACGCTGGCGTCGGCAGGGATCAGCCAACGTCGGTCACAGGCAAGCAGGCAAGAACCGGTGTCGGTTACCTGTGCGTCTAGAGAGCTATTTTCGAGGACAGAACCGAGTGTTTGCATGATGAGTTTAAGTCATAGTCTTAAGTCTGCATCTCTATTATTAGTAAGACTATTTTTAGAGCCCTTGTTCAAGAGGCTTAACTGTTGGTTGTAAATGCATGCTCAAGTCTCCTAATTCTATATGTAGAATTAGATCTTCTTAGCTTATTGTATTGGAATGTTGAAAGAACAGTACAGAATTGTATAGGTGAATCAATCCAGGTTGTTGGAGTTGATTGTGCTTGAGAGAGAGAGCTCTTGAGGGAAAGAGATCTAGAGAGAGATCTGTACATCTAAGAGAGGTGTGGAAGAAAGAAGTTTCTTCAATTGTATTCCTTCTGTAAAGAGTTTAATACAAGTTTTCAAGGTGGTTTCTTGTATCTCTTATTCTTTGCTATTATCTGATTCTAGTTACTTATCTATCTGATTTAATTCCACATTTATTACTTTCATAAGTGTAATCAAATTGTTGGTTGATCCCCAACAAGTGGTATCAGAGCTCAGGTTCACTAACAGGTGGTTCAGATCTGTGTAGTGTGTATTGATTACAGGTTACTCACAGGGGTTTATGCAGGGATTTCTGTTTGAGTGGGAGAAGCAATGGCAAAAGAAAGTAAACTAAGAATGGAGAAGTTCAATGGCAAAAATTATCAACATTGGAGAATGTAGATAGAAGATTATCTGTATCAAAAAGATCTATACTTACCGTTAGGTGGGATTGCAAAGAAGCCCACAGACATGGATGATGAAGAATGGGAAGTTCTTGATAGAAAGGCTCTGGGGTCTATAAGACTGAGTCTAGCATCTACTGTGATATCTAATTTATCACAGGCAAAAACAACGGTAGAGTTGATGACTACTTTAGCAAATTTGTATGAAAAACCCTCAGCTTCTAATAAGGTATATCTTATGAAGCAGCTATTTAATTTGCGTATGCTGGAAGGTGGATCTGTATCTAATCACCTGAATGATTTCTATGGAATTGTAAATCAATTAAGTTCAATCAAAATAGTGTTTGATGATGAAATTAAAGCTCTTTTCATATTATGTTCTTTGCCTAAAAGCTGACATAGCTTAGTAATGGCAGTTAGTAATACTGCATCTGCTTCAAATATTTTAAAAGTAGAGGATGTTGTTAGTGTTATCTTGAATGAGAAAATTCGTAGGAAAAGCACAGAGGAAACATCAGGGAACGCTTTAAGTTTTGAGAGCAGGGGAAGGAAAAAAGAGAAGAGTAAGAAAGGGAGATCAAGATCTAAGTCTAAGGTGAGAGGTAGATCCAAATCTAGAAATGGCAGGAAGCCACAATGCTGGAATTGTGGAAAGATGGGGCACATAAGAAGAGATTGCTGGTCAAAGCCTAAGGAGGACAATCAGTACGAAGGAAAAAAAGAAGCAAAGGTTGCAGGTATTGCACAAGATGCTTTAATATTCTCTTTGCATAATAATATAGAATCTTGGGTGTTAGATTCTAGTGCATCTTTTCATGCTACCCCTAATAGAGAATATTTTAGTGACTATATCCATTGAGATTTTGGAATAGTGTATCTAGGGGATGATGAGCGTTGTAAAATTATTGGCAAAGGTAAAGTGCAGCTGAAAATGCAGAATGGCAACACATGGGTGTTGAGAGATGTTATGCATGCTCCCAGCTTGAAGAGAAATTTAATTTCTACAGAAAAGTTAGGGGATGAGGGTTGTACAGTAACTCTCACAGCTGAATCTTGGAAGGTGACCAAGGGTGCACTTGTTATGGCCAGAGGTAACAGGGTAGGTACTCTCTAGTTATGTAATTGTGTTACTAACAATTCTCCTTTTGTATTATCTACTTCAGATGTGGATGCAAAATTGTGGCACTCAAGGCTTGGCCACATGAGTGAGAAGGGAATGTCAATTCTTAAGTCTAAAGGTAAGCTTTCAGATTTGAAAAGCATAGATCTAGATTTTTGTGAGCACTGTGTTTTTGAAAAATAGAAGAAAGTGAGTTTTCTCAAGATTGGGTCAACAAAGAAGAAACATAAGTTGCAGCTTGTTCACACAGACGTGTGGGGACCGGCTCAGGTAGCTTCTATTGGAGGATCACAGTACTATGTTTCATTCATAGATGATGCTACAAGAAAGGTATGGATCTATTGTATTAAGAAGAAATCTGATGTATTTGAGAATTTTAAGATTTGGAAAGCTATGGTTGAGAATGAAACAGGCAGAAGATTGAAGTGCCTGAGATCTGACAATGGTGGTGAGTTCTGCAGCTATAAGTTCAACTGGTATTGTTATATGCATGGAATCCATAGGCAAAGGACGGTTCCAAAGACACCTCAGCAGAATGGAATTGTTGAAAGGATGAACAGAACAATTATGGAGCGTGCAAGGTGTATGAGATTGCATGTTGGTTTGCCCTTAGAGTTTTGGGCAAAAGTTGTTGATACTGCAATGTACCTGATTAACAGATGACCCTCTATAGCTCTAGATGGTGGAATTTCAGAAGAGGCATGGACAGGTAAAAAGGTAGATCTCTCATTTCTAAAAGTTTTTGGTTGTGAAGCCTTTGTGCACGTTGATAAAGAAAATAGAAAGAAGCTGGATGCTAAGTCTATGAGGTGCACATTTATTGGCTATGGCTCAGACGATTTCAGTTTCAGATTTTAGAATCTAGGAACTAACAAGATAATTAGGAGCCGTGATGTTGTTTTCAATGAAAAAGTGATGTATAGTGATTAGCTGAAGAAGCTGAATCAATCTGGGTAGAGCAATGGAGAATTGGATGAGGTGATGGTCCAAAATGAGCTCGCGGGAAGAAGAAATAATCACTTGCAAGAAAACACAGAGACCGACGTCGGCAAGGTAGGAACCGACGTCGATAGAACAGAAACTGACATCGGTCATACAGAGATCGACGTCGATAGGATAGGCACCGATGTTGGTCAGGAAGAATCGGCATTGACCAGTAACATGCTTGGAAGTGACCGAGGTCGGTCACTGTCAAAAAATTTGGGCTGACAGCGTATTGTGGATGAGTCTCAGACACCCATCAGGAGGTTAGAACGGGTAAGTAAGCCTCCAATTAGATATTCTCCTTCATTATTCTATCTATTGCTAATTGATGGTGGAGAACCAGAGAGTTTTGAAGAAGCAATATAGGTGGAGTCCAAGAGTCAGTGGGAGCGTGGCATGGTTGAGAAAATGGAGTCCTTGAAAGAGAACCAAACATAGGATTTGGTTGAGTTGCCAGCTGGTAAGAAGACACTGAAGAACAGATGGACCTACAGATTGAAAGAAGGTGAGAATGGATAGATGAGATATAAGGCCAGGTTGGTAGTGAAAGGATTTACACAAAAGCCAGGTATTGATTTTGGTGAGATTTTTTTTCCTGTTGTTAAAATGACTTCTATACAGACTGTACTGTCTTTAGTTGCTATTGAGAATTTGCATCTTAAGCAGCTTGATGTTAGCATTTCTTCATGGAGATTTGGATGAGGAAATATATATGGAACAGCCGGAATGATTTGAAGTCAAAGGTAAGGAGAAGTTAGTGTGCAGATTGAAAAAAAGCTTGTATGGCCTCAAGCAAGCTCCTAGACAGTGGTATTTGAGATTTGACAGGTTTATGACTGAGCATGGCTATAGTAGGTGTTAATCTGACCATTGTGTGTATTTTAAGAGATTGGATAATGGTAGATATATTATTTTATTATTGTATGTAGATGATATGCTGGTTGCAGGATCACACATGCAGGATATCTCTGAGCTTAGGGTGAAATTAGCTCAAACATTTGTTATGAAGGATTTGGGAGCAGTAAAGAAAATCCTTGGCATGAGCATTAAGAGAGATAGGAAAAATCACAGGTTGGTTTTGTCTCAAGAGGATTATGTGAACAAGGTGTTGAAACGGTTCAATATGTAGGATGCAAAACCGGTAAGCACACCTTTGGCTGGACATTTTAAGTTGAGTAAAGAACAATGTCCTAATTCACATGATGAGGTAGAGTACATGAGTAAATTTCCATATTCTTTCATAGTAGAGAGTTTAATGTATGCAATGGTTTGTACTAGACCGGATATTGCCCAAGCAGTGGGAGTTGTAAGTAATTATATGGCCAATCCAGGTAAGAAACACTGGAAAGCAGTTTAATGGATCCTTAGATATCTGAGAGGAACCAGCAGTAGGCATTTGTGCTATGGAGGTTCATATACTTCTCTACATGGTTATGTAGATTCATATATGGTAGTGATTTGGATGGCAGGAAAAGCACCACAGGATATGTTTTCACTGTTGGTGTAACGGCGGTTAGCTGGATATCAAAGTTACAAAAGGTTGTTGCCTTGTCAACTACAGAAGCAGAGTATATTGCAGTCATAGAGGCTAGCAAAGAGATGATATGGATGAGACGGTTCATGGAAGAGCTTGGAAAGGAGCAAGAGAGTTGCAGATTATACAGTGATAGTCAGAGTGTAATTCATTTGGCTAAGAATTCAGCCTTTCATTCAAGAACAAAGCACATACAGCTTAGGTACCACTTCATAAGACAGGTATTGGAGGATGGTGAGTTGAAGCTGGAGAAGATCCATACACATAAGAATCCTGCTGATATGTTAACCAAGCTGGTTACAAAGGAGAAGTTGAATCTTCATTCAACTTCTATTGGTCTTCATGATTGAGTTGAAGATGGAGGAGCTAGAAGATGTTGATGTATAGGTACTGGTGCAGCTGTTTATCTCCAAGTGGGAGATTGTTAAGGTGTGGAGCCTAAAAGCTTCACCAAGGAGTAGATTGCAGAGTTACAGTAGTTACACAGTCACCAGCATCGGTCAGGAGTGACCGATGTCGGTCAGGTGCAGTTCAGGAGACGCCGGCATTGGCAGGGATTGGCCGACGTCGGTCACAGGCAAGCAGGCAGGAACCGGCGTCGGTTACTTGTGCATCCAGAGAGCTATTTCTAAGGACAGAACCAAGTGTTTGCATGATGAGTTTAAGTCATAGTCTTAAGTCCGCGTCTCTATTATTAGTAAGACTATTTTTAGAGCCCTTGTTCAAGAGGCTTAACTGTTGGTTGTAAATGCATGCTCAAGTCTCCTAATTATATATGTAGAATTAGATCTTCTTAGCTTATTGTACTGGAATGTTGAAAGAATAGTACAGAATTGTATAGGTGAATCAATCCAGGTTGTTGGAGTTGATTGTACTTGAGAGAGAGAGAGCTCTTGAGGGAAAGAGATCTAGAGAGAGATCTGTACATCTGAGAGAGGTGTGGAAGAAAGAAGTTTCTTCAATTGTATTCCTTTTGTAAAGAGTTTAATACAAGTTTTCAGGGCAGTTTCTTGTATCTCTTGTTCTTTGCTATTATCTGATTCTAGTTACTTATCTATCTGATTTAATTCCGCGTTTATTGCTTTCATAAGTGTAATCAAATTGTTGGTTGATCCCCAACAATATTGTGGTATCAAATTTGTGGTTTGATCACTGAAACTTAATGGGTCTGCTAACATTTTAATAGTATTTTATTACCAGAAAGAAGAATAATGTGAGCAATAGCATTGGGTGAGGGTCCTTTGAATTTCAATGATAATAACCCTCCATTTGATTCTAACCAATTTTCCATTGAATAAGCATCAAAGTTAGATAAGATTCTTATGACCATGAATGAGATTAAGGATAAAGTCATAGCCCTGGAGTAATAAATTCATGGACAAGAGGAAGAAGCCCATTAAGATGTGCCTAAAGAGCATCTTACTGAGTAGGAAATCCCTCAAGAGCAAAGACACGAGGAAGTGCCTTAATACGTGAAAGCACGTGTAGCCGTAAAATTAGTAAGGGATATGAAAAAGGTGAATCCACTTAAGTTTGATAGAACCATTATGGGAGATGAAGATGAAGCATGGTTGAATGAAATGGAGAAGTATTTTGAAATTCAAAACTACTCCAAGGTCACCAAAGCTATTTGAAGAGATTATTAGTTAGTTGGAGAAGTATCTATGTGGTGGGTCAATAAGAAGTTGGAAATGAATCTAAACTCAACCATTATTGCTTGGGAGTAGTTTGTGACACTATTCATATTAAGGTGGCTTTCACAGTTATATTTTAACCAAAAGCTGATAGATTTCCAAAATTTGAAGCAAGGAAACTTGTTAATAAATGAGTATTGGGAACAGTTCACCAAACTTTTGAAATATGTACCTCAGTATCAGTCATATGAAAGGTTCAAGATAAGGAAGTTTATCATAGGATTAAAAACCCAGATAGGTGGAGAGGTGGACATTCATGGATCATCTACCATGGACCAAGTCTTTGAGAAAGCAGTCAAGCAAGAGTAAAAGTTGAAATCTCTTACTAGGTCAAGGACAAGTTTAAGAAAAAGTTTGGAAGTTCAAAGCCAACTTTCAAGAACAAGAACTAAAAGCAGAGGAGTGGAAACTCCAAGAGTTAGTTTAGGAATCAAAATTCCAAATTCAATAATGGTTCATATAGAAAGAAACTAGGTAATGGTTCCAAGGGTGGTTTCAATGGAAACTAACAATCTGATAAGAAGGGACCACCAAGAGGTTGTTTCATTTATGGAGGTGACCATTTTGCATGTGAATGTACCCAAGATAAGTTGAGGAACAAAAGTTTATCCCCTCAGTAAGGAACTTTTTAGCAACACATTCATGTAGTAGTTGATAATCGACCAGCCGAATTCCAAGCTTTACCCATATAACTATCAAGTATTTTGTTTGAACATCCAGTTTCTATTGTGATAGATATAAGGGCTACAAAAAAAATTATAGCTCTTAATATTTTAAATAAATTGTTTAAGAAAGTTGGTGTAATGGAAAATGCATTATCGGTACAATATGGGAATGACTCTAAAGTCTGGGTTGACAAGTGTTTAGTTGAAGCAGATATTAGGTTGTCAGAATTCACAATGGTTGTGGATCTTTATGTAGCACCACTAGGGTCATATGATGTAATCTTAGGAGTTAACTGGCTTGCAAAGCACAAAGCCAAGGTTGAATGTTATTTGAAAGAGTGGAGTGTCTTAATGATTATGGAAATTAGAGACTAATTTAGGACGAGAAAAGGGAGTTAAGACTTAGGCAAATTTTTGTAATGCAACTCAGAAAGGCCCAAGGTAAGGGATGCTAAGAATTTATCATCAAGATAAATGAAATAGAGGAAACTAAGGAACTATCAATTGAATATTATCCTTTCCTTAAGATTTTTCATGATGTGTTTCCAGAATAATTGCCAAAGATTACCTCCTAAATGGGAATTTGACTTCTTTATTAATATCAAACCAGGATCAAAACCTCAGTCTAAAGCTTTGTATCAAATAACAACCATTGAATTAGTAGAATTGAAGGCACAATTTTAGGGATTGCCATCCAAAGGATTGATTAGACCAAGTGTGTCACCATGGGGTACACCATTTATTTTTATTAAGAAAGATGACATCCTTCAACTTTGTATTGATTATAGAATATTGAATAAAGCAACCATTAAGAATAAGTATCCACTACCTCAAATAGATGATCTTTTAGATAAAATGTGAGGAGCAACGGTCTTATCTAAGATTGATCTTAGAGTTGGATATCATCAATTAAGGATAAAAGATGAAGATATTCTAAAGATGACATTTAGAAGTCGCTATGAGATTTACAAGTTCAAAATATTACCCTTTGGGTTGATGAATGCACCAACATCATTCATGAATATTATAAATAGTGTGTTTAGATATTCTCTATATCTTTTTATTTTTATCTTTTTATATGACATTATGATTTATTCCAAGGATGAAGAAGAGCATCTTTGATATCTGGAGTTGGTTTTACAACATCTACGAAAGCACAAGTTATATGGAAAATTATCCAAGTGTGCATTCTTTAAAAAAAAAGTGCATTATCTGGGACATATTACTTAGTGGATGGTATTTCTATTGATTCAGCTAAGGTAAGAGCCATTATGGAATGGCCAGTACCAAAAAATGTGCATGAGGTTATGAGTTTTGTGGGATTAATGGGCTATTACAAGAAATTTGTCTTGATTTTTTTCAAGATAGTTAATCCAATTACCTCTATACAGCGTAAGAATTAGAATTTGATCTAGTCAGATAAATGTGAAGTGGATTTTTAGGAATTGAAAAGAAGGCTTATTTTGGCACCAGTGTTAAGATTTACTAATCCTAATGATCAATTTTTAGTGATCATAGATGTGTTTGGGGACGGAATAGGAGGATTCCTTATATAGGATGATGTATTAGTAGCTTATGAATCAAGGAATTTGAAACCTTATTAGGTGAATTACATCCCTCATGATCTTGGTTGTTGTTGATAAATTAACCAAGGTAGCATATTTTATCCCAAAAAATTTAATAGATGATGCACCAACTCTTGCAAAGAGATTCATAAATAAAGTGTATCGATTGCATGGATTTTCAAAGAAGATCATATTAGATCATGATCTAAGAATGACTTCTATATTTTGATTAACTCTAAATTTATCTTTGGGTACACAACTAAATTTTAGTACTGTATATCACCTATAGACTGACAATAAAATTCTAAGTTAATTAGGTGTTAGAGATCTTCTTCATATGTATTGCATGATCAATAATACAAATGAGAATAATATCTACCTTTGGTTGAGTTTGCATCCAATAACTCATACTAATTTGCTTTGAAGATGACACCATTTGAAGTACTTTATGGGAGAAGGTATAGGACACCAATTAGTTGGGATAGGTTGGAAAATAGGTTAGTCTTTGGACCTAAGATGCTTTCAAAAATAGAAGAACAAGTTAAAATAATCAGGTAGAGATTAGATGAATCCAATGATAGGTACAAGAGCTAGATTGATCTAAAGCGAACAACTAAGCAGTTTACAGTATGTGATAAAGTAAATTTGCATGTTAAACCGCAAAAGAGATCGATTAAATTTGAGAAGTCAGCAAAACTTTCATCAAGATATGTGGGACCCTTTGAGGTTTTAAAAATGGTTAATCATGTAGTGTATAGGCTTACATTGCCACTAGCCCTAGCTCTATTGAATAATGGCTTTCATGTATCTTATCTTAAGAAGTATATAGTTGATCCTTCGCATGTGTTGGATTAGAATGCTTTGCAAGTTCTCGATCCTGAAGTGGTCATAGTAGAACCAATCAGAGTCATTGACACTCACAAACTTTATTTGCATAATAGGGAAGTGTCATAGTACAAGGTCTTATGGGACCAATACTCTGAAGATAGTGCTATTTGAGAGGACCATGATGATTTCTACATGCTATTTCCACATTTTTTTGCTTGATTTGATGTTAGATATTATCTTTTTATTCTATTAAACTTTGTTTGTTATTCAAAACTATTATTTGAATAAGTGTCATCAAGACGATGACCAGTTTTAGGGGAGAAGGAACTTACATCCTAATTCTCTCACTAAATTATTATGCCTATTTATCTATAGATTAATATGGTTATTAAATTGATTGTTACTTTTTAACTAAATTTTAAGTCATATGTTGTTATGGGATAGATGTATGTTACTTAGATTTCATGAGTTCATTATTTTGAGATGACAAATTATGAATTATGTACATAATGATTATGTTACATTTATTGTTATAGAATTATTTTATATGTATCATGATATACTTGACAAACTACCTTTTTCAAATGAGATAGATACAGGAGAATTCATCCCTTAGAGCATGACGGAGGGAGAACATCATTAGAGAGAGTGGCATAGATGGAGATAGTGAAAGATGATAGAGGAATTGCTAAGACCACTACACACACCATAATAGATTAAAAATGTTATATACATTGTGTGTTTGGATTATTAGATATTATAGTTTGTGTATTTTAAATGTTAGTACGTAGTTATGGAATACATATTGTATATGATTGCATTTTGTATGTAGATTCAGTACTCGATATTGTAATAAGATTACATGAGGTTACTTTACTTATGTTTGTCTATGATTTTCGAGAGTAAATCAAATAATAGATATATAATTGCAATCATACGTATAGACTAGTATAATGTCTTTAAAAACATCATTGAATGTTTAGCTTACTATTATTGATATTTAGAATATCAATATAAGTTATTAAAAATAAAGTTAATACGTATTTATAGTCTATATATACACTAGTAATTGATTAAAACATTTATCTTGTTATTAGAATCAATTATAAATTTATATATCTTTTTGATAAAGAAATAATTATTTTTGTTTTATTGTATTCAAGGAGATTAAACTATCTTAAAATTACAAATATAGAGTTAAGTTCATTTTAAACCTAGTCTTTGATTATCATGCATGAGACTACGTTGAAATTAGAAGTATGGATAATTGTTATATTAATGATTAATGTAGACTTATGTATTGGATAAACTCAGGGACTTATAGTGAAGTGATCATGCGATAATTGTTAAACAAGTTAAATGTTTTATATTATTTGAGAAAGTTTAAAGTGAGAGAAATTAAGGCTTATAAAAATTTAATGGAGAAGATAGCTGTGAATTAGTGGAGTTTAGAAAAAAATTGGGATATTATGCATGAACTGTGAAATAGCATGAGCAGTAGCATGCAAAGTTGGAATGGAAGGAGGTTGGCAAAGAAAAATGAATAAGAATTGTAGAAGAGAAAGGACAGACATGACGCAAAAGTAAAAATAGGAAAAACATAGAGCAACAAAGCAAAGGGATTTTGAGCTCTAGAAATTCCAAACAGGAGCAGTTACAAGGTTGGTTTTGTTTTTATATTCAAATGAAAAAGAAAAATATGTGAGTAATTTATTATACTTAGGGGTATGGGAAATGGATTATAGATTTTGACGGATATAAGCTTAGCCTTGTGGATGGCCCAGTCATCCACAGAGCTAACTCATTATCTTCAAATCCTAAGTGTTTCGATTTAGAATGGAATGGATGTTAAATTGTAGGGTTAAATAAAGTCTTAAAAATAAATTCCATATTGTCCTAGTTTAGGAAAATGAAAACCTGAGGAAATATTTACATTCAAACAAAGAGTGGGTTTTGTTAAAACTTATTATCTATACATACTCAATTGTATATAAGTGTAATAAATCATCTTTGTTTTAGAAGAGATATTGATAGAATCATTAACATGTAAGACATGTTTCAATTTAGGGAAATAGATATCTACTGTTATTTTATATTTTAAGCGATAGTCAATACATAGGTGAAATAGAGTTTTGTTTGCATGGGTTAAATTTTTAGGAAATAAGACATTAGTATTCATGCCTATACAGGTGATATACTCCATATCAAAATTAAGAAAATATTGAACAGGTTTTCAAAAGGGGTTAGTTCTATGTACCATATGTGAACAATACGTGACTTATGAATCCGAGTATCATATGAGACATAATATATATGTATGTATAGACTATAGCATTTTTTTTAAGTGGAGATTATCAAAAAATATAGAAAGTATTTAAAAGATAGTTGGAGGAGTCTAGATCATCATGGAGTGGTTGAAGGAACTTTTGGAATGTTTTGGAAAAATGTTTGAGATGAATTTGTAGCTCGACTATCAAAATTTGTAGCTCAACTATCAAAATTTGTAGATCAACTGTTGAAATGTATAGCTCAACTGTAAAAGTTTGTAGCTATTTGTTGAGGTCTATAGAATGCTTGGAAAAGTTTAGAGCTTCACTAGAATGATAGGTTTGTGACTAAGTCCCTTCCTTGTCTTCTTGGGATTATATCAAGACCCTTCTTTAGATGCTATAATGCCTGTACATATCAAAAATGGAGGAATAAACATGTAAAAATTTAGAACATTATGTAAAGAATGCTAACTTAGACTCACATAAGTTTAAAGAGATAAAAGCATTCATCTTCTACCTTAGACTAGTTATAAGCCCTAAGACTACATCCAATGCTCAACCTAAATGACATATTAATGGTTGTGAAGGATGATATGTTATGGTTATAATGAATCATAGTGTGGAGTCATCAAACTGTGTGTTTTTTATATAAACTAGTCTTAAATTGTGAATTGACTTGTAACTTGTGAACATAAGGAGTCGAACACATTATGGTTGGAAATAGAAACAATGAATGTTATATTTAAGTGGAAAACATATTCACTGTGTTAAGAAAATTATTGACTATTTCTCCACAATATTTGATAAATTAGATTATTGAATAAATGACTTAAAATTGGGAATAACTAAGCCTTGCTAAATTCATTATTTCTAATGTTAAATTATGAGAACAGGGGTATTAGAATTATGAAAGCCCTATTTGTTTTCAAGCCTTTTCTTGGAAGTTTATATCTTTTAAGCTTTAAAAAAAATAATGGAAAAATTCAGTGAGTAGGTTTGAATGTTAATTGTGAATTAAATTATATATTATGGGATATATATAATATGATCACATAAATATAAGGAACACATGTATAAGAGAACATAGGTCTTTATATACGCGTATATCATATATTTAAAGAATAGTTATAATTATAGTAATGATTAATACGTCAAGTCATGAAATCCCGAACGATAGGGGACTATAACCATACGAATGTAGCCTAAATTTCTAAAATGGATAAATAAGTGAATGTTCATAAATCTTTATGAAAATTGTGAATGTTGATTATTTTCAATGGTATGAAGTTTATCTTATGAAAATATTAATTTTGTGTTTAACATTTACTAAAGGAAAAATAGACTCTTGGAATGACTTGAATTATACCTGTACGGTAAATAAACTTGTCATAGATATTGTTTATGAGATAAATAATATAATGAGGTTCATTCATATGTTTGAGGGACTAAATGTATGTATAGTAATTATTTTCATAATTAGCATGTGTTTATACTTCTAGTAGAAATAATTGAAAGAAACTATTGATTATAACTATATGTTAACCAATTATAGCAATGATATTTATAACAAAAGAGTGAGATAGACTTCACCAGCTTAATTAACATCAGATCAATGCCAAATGAAGGTAATCCGATCAAGTAGTGTGTATGAATTTGATTGATCCTAGAGATCATATGTTATTTGAAAACTTTGGCCAAAGTAATATTTAGATAGATATTGTCATATCATATATACGATTTACATGCTTGTGTGATATCATATTAAAACATATTTCTTTATGGTACACATCATGTAGTAGAAATTTTACAACACATAGGTTACTAGCATGTCTCTCTAGATTCCCACACTATCACTATCTACCCATCCGTGAAGGGAGGGCCATTCCCTATTTTGGGGATTATGCAGGGGATCGATGGCTTGTGGTTGTTGTGAAAAAGTGCTCGAATGATGCTCTCCCTGCCCACTACAGTATTTACTTGGAGACTATATTTGAGATTATCAGAGATATAGGAGTTAGTGTAAATCGAGCTCTATGGAATATTGTATATATTATTATACTTATATATTAAGACAAAACACCTAATAGAAATGTAAATGATTATTATTAGACATTGACAGTAGAAATTGTATTATTGTACCATCCACGGCATGATTTTATTATGATTACTTTTCATATGCATTTATGATTGTTTATATTAGTTGCTAGTGATTTATAAGAGTTGTTCATGTTTACTTAAGTTTGATATGCTTAGTTAAATATTTTTAAAATCATTAATTAGATTTTCATGATGCAATCTAATGAAAGAATAAGTGTTGAGTAAAAAAAAAATATTGCATTATTCTAGTAAATCCTCGTGGGAACGTTACATAAATAAACAACTATAACAAGTTATAACTTAAAAAATCTCTAAAACCATTAAACATATCAATAAATACATTGTTTAAAATACCAATACTAATTTAGGATTTATTTGTGGTTCATTTTTTTTGCTCTGCTAGGGTCTCATCCATGCACGCCATTGAGTCGACCTTTTTTTTTTCCTACCCAGCCTTGTGTCATACCATGGCCTTAAGTCACCTGTGGGACTTGCATTTATTGTCATTTAAGGTTTCTCACCTGCAGCGAGGCCAGCCTTTATAATGACTTATCCCCATTCTATCCTAGTTGTTTCAGCTGTGAAGAAGAATGGTGGAGTGTCGAGCAATGGCCCCCTATAAGCGCCTAAGGAAGTTTGTCCCAAAGGTTTATCACAAGGTAATGCTTTAAAACCTAATGTTATATTGCTTATTCTTGAATTTAGTTTTGCATTTCAATGGTTAGTGAAATTTTATTTAATAGGATATTTTGTTGAGAGAATTCTCTCTGAAAGTATGCTATGATCTTGGGTTCAAACTCACTGGGCAGCTCATGACAATAAATTGGAGAGCATACAGAACATGATTAAGGGTTTTTTTCTCTTATACTTTTCTAACATTTTCCATGTAGGAGGAATCCTCCATAGGTCTATCACTTGGTATGTCAGGAACTCACTTATGGTTCTCTCCTCCTAGACACGAGACTTTGTGGTCTCAGAGCACATTATTCTTAAAGTCTTGATTTGAGTTGAATTTATAGGTCTCTCACTCCCCTACCAACACTTTATTCACCAGATAGTGTCCTCCATAGGTCATGTGGTTTGTCATGAATAAAACCAGTTCTATTTTATTAGATTGCAAAAATGGATATGTGTAGAAGTAGACCTCTCTCGAGACCTCAAGGAGTTTATGTAAATTTAAGTTAGGGATGTGAGGCACTCTCAGTGAATCCTATTTATCAACTTGCCTAACACTTACTTTTGATGCCAAGCCATAGACCATAAGACATGGGATTGTCTCCTTCAGTTGGCTCGTAACAATGTGTCCAACTGCTCATCCTCTCCCCTCAAGCCCTCTCTCGAAGCTATCAAAAAACCAATTGAAGACAAATGGACTACGATAGGGAATAAAAACAACCATTCCAAACTCACAAACTTAGTTATTGATACTAAAGGAGGCAAGCCATCTTCGAGCAATGGCCTGTAGGAGTAGGCTCCTGCTGAGAAAGAGCCTCTTCAGGGTGAAGCCCCAAACTTGGTGGAAAGTCCTAGGGTATTTAACACCCCTTTGGTTTATAATGTCTTATTCTAAGGTTTTGAGGCCTTCATGCCCAGTTATTCTAGATTTTTAGACTCGCATCCATCCACTCTTCCACTTCCTACTTGATGGGATACATCCAAATGCTCTCGCAACTCTCCTCATAGGAGTGGTGAGGCAGAGGAAGAAGAGTACCAGGTTGACCCTGTTGTGAGGAATTAATTTAATGATTTATTAAGTGCCAATAGTGTGCACTTTTTGAAAAATTGGTATGATGCCTTAGAAGGTCTAAACTCAGAGGACATGTCCCTCGACACTCGTCATCTATGAATTATTTTTCATAGAATGTTTGAGGTCTCACAGACCCAAAATGCAAGTTTATTATGCATGATTTCAAAAGGAAGTTCCTTGAGATGGACATTCTTTGTCTATAAGAATTCAAGGTAGTGTATTTTTATTAAAGGCTTTCAGTAATTCCATCTAGAATGATAGTATCATTCTACATAGCAATCATGATGCAGGACGTGGAGGGGTGATCACATTCATTTCTCCAAGGTGATGACCACACTTAGTGCAATATGGTATGGACCCAACCAACCAGTTATTATGGACTCTTTTTAACATTGAAATCCACTCTTTTGGCTTTATTAATATTTATGCCTCGAATAATGCCTTGGAGTGTACCCATTTATGGTGATGGATAGTGGATGATCTCCTTGATACTCATTGGGTATTATGTGGTGACTTTAATATGGTGGCATCTCTCGAGAACAAAGTGGGACACTTGCCTATGAGGTGGGCAATTGGTGAAAGGAAGGCATGGTTTTACATGTGCACTAAATGGGGCCGTTATGACCCTAATTTAACCCACTAGCCTGTAGATGGAGTTTGGTACACCTAGAGTAATTTCAAGGAAGGCCCCACTCAAATTTTGAAGCACTTGGATAGGGAAATGATGTCCACCCAGCTTTACTTCTCTTTTGATAATGATTTTTCCCCTCTGATGCAAGTGCTACTAGATTTTGGGCTTTTCGACCACTCCCCTATTCGGTTCAAGTGACATGGCAGTTTATGAAACCCAAAGTCCACAAAATGCAATTCTTCTTTAACACCTCTTTGCTCAAACATGGGCCCATGGTGGTGCACATTAGGAGAGTTTGGAATTTGGATCCATGTCATTCCCAAGAATCTGGTTGGATTTTTTAGTGGGATGATGCCATCAGAACGATCTCTTGCTTTCTACATATATATGGCCACCAACCTAGTAAAATTCAAAGACACTCTTACTTTGCTACTTCCTCAGAGCTGAGTTGCATAACTTTAGCCCTGGAAAAGGATCCCTTCAATGAGATCTTGCAGGTTAGAGTTTCCTCCTTGAAACACCGCATTTAGATTACAAATAACTACAACATCTGGGGAGCCCAATTCAAAGCTAGGCTTCATTGGATTAAGATAGGGGATAAGCTTCAAAGGAGTTCTTCCAAATGCTACAAGCCAAAAACTTGAAGCAACAAATATAAGTCATCTTTGAGGCTGGTAAAAGACTCATAGAGACCCTACATATTGTTCAAGATTTTGTCCACCATTACCAACAAGTGTTTAAAGCTTAAGCATCCTCAGTTGAGCGTGAAATTGCCCTTCAACAATGCCTCATAGTGGTGCCAAGCAAACTCACTCCCACCTAGCAGGTAACTTATGATAGACCCCTCATTACTGATGATTTGCATGAGGCAATATCTCACATGGATAATGACAAAGATCTTGGCATTGATGGTTTCCCCTACAAATTCTATAAAACCCTTTGGGACCTTATGGGCAATGACTTGCATAAGGTTTATCAAGAAGTGTTTCACTCGCATTCACTAGATAAAAATATAAATAAAGGAAATATTAAATTCATATCTAAAGAGGGAGATCTTGAGTTGATCTACAACTGGTGACCCATCACCCTCCTAAATGTCTCTTATAAAATCATTGCCAAGGTATTGGTGATCCACCTGCACAATATGTTACCTCTCATCATGCATCTAGAACAAATGGGTTTTATCAGAAGCCATTATATTTTTGACAACATCATTGTAGTCTGGGAAGGAATGGACTAGTCTAGAAGGTCTAAGCAACAAGCTATGTTCATTAAAATGACTTTGAAAAAGCTTATGACTACATCAAATGGCCATTCATACTAGCCATGCTTTGAGCACTAGGCTTCAAACCCATGTTCATCCAAACTATCCAAATGCTTTTTGTAGATGCCTTGGTCATCCTCTCTATTAATGGAGTCACCTTTGAACAGTTTGGCTTGTTCTACTCCATTTGTCAAGGGTTCTCACTGGCTCCTGCCTTGTATGTGCTTGCAACTAAGGGTTTTGGATATCTTCTTAGCAATGCCCAAGATAGGGGCCTTGTTAAGAAAATTTATCTCCCTCCAGATGTCATGAACTCACAAGAAGATATGCAATTGCTTAATGGTCACTTTGCAGATGACTCCTTCCTTACTCTCATTGAGGATGAATCCAATGTGGACAATGCCTTGCAGTGTCTCAACATCTTCTGGCTAGCCTCTGGCTCCAGCATCCAATAGCAGAAAAATCATTGCTACAAATAATCTTACCTCCCTTCGCTGATGTGGGCTATAAAATTTGGTTGGAAATAAATCCAACATGATGAAATATTTAAATTTATTGGCATCCCCTTTGCTTTTGATGCTTCACCACCTTTGTTGTGGCAATATGTTATTGACAGAGTTGCTAAGAAGCTAGAATATTGGGTGACCAAGTCTATTTCATTAGTAGGAAAATTTTAAATCTACTCAAAAATTCTTACAAGCACCCATGTGTACTACTCATCATGTTGGGTGCCTTCTAACAAATCTTACCAAAAGTTAGAGAAATTGCTCTGAGATTTTCTTTAGGCCAATTCCCCCCAAGGTAAAGGATTCCATAGGGTGGCCTGGGAATATTGCTACCTCATGCGTGATGCCAGAGGGATGAGGCTCATTGACATAGCCCAACAAGGAACTACCTTATGTGCCAAATAGATTGTGCAGGCCATTGAAGGCCTAGAAGCTTAGAAGGTGTTGTTTAGACACTGTATCTCCTCAGGCTTGCCTAAGGGCAAGACAGCCTGAAAAGGACTCAGCTTCTCCAATTTGTTTTTCATTAATTCTCTCATCCAAATCATAGGGTCTTTTGTGGCTAAAAGCATCTAGAAGGCATGGGAAAAGATTAAACAATGGCTTCTCTCGAATGGTTCAGGATTTCATAATGGGCTATCTGCTAACACCCACTCACTTTGGTGGTCTCTCATTTTTAATCTCAATGAAGTGCCTCTATAGAAGTCCCTTGGATCAACTCTCTCAAGCTTTTTTGAAGGGGAATTCATATTGTCCATAATATCTACTTCAGGCAAACTCGCTCTTGGCTATCCTAGGAGGAAGTGAAAGCTAAATTTCAGTCAACCAATGTAGACCAAGAATCTTACTAGGAGATACTTAACATCATACCAGCCTCCATGATCCACAAAATCTCAGTTCACTCCACTTGGCCATGGTGGAAGGACTGGAAGTGGTATGTGGAGACCCCCTTTCACAATTACACTCCTCGACTTGGCTATGGATGGTTCACCCCCATTTGCCCATGGTGGACAAGCTTAATGCCTGTTGGGGGCTGCATTCATCTGTTACTACATGGATTTTTCACTTCAACATTATTTGGGGGGCTTGTGTCAAGCCCAAGCTTGCTCATTTTGTTTGGTGTATAATGCATCAAGGCTTATCCATTGGTAGAAGACTCATTCAGCTAGGAGTTCACCTGCCTACTTGCCCTTTTTGTGGTCACTTTGAGATGCTTCCTCATCTTTTCTAGTACTATTCCAAAGCTCAAAGGGTCTAGACTTGGATCCATGATCTCTTCAGTTCTTTCCATCCCAAATTTTTTCTTTGGTAACACACCCTCCTTGAAGATAAACCCATGACGCCCTTCAAATACACTCAAGTCTGGCATACTTTTAGAGTGGAGATTCTCTTCTAGGTTTGGAAAGAAAGAAATAATTATGTGTTTAATAATGCATCTGTTGATTGCAATACTTTTGCTTTAAACAAGTCCTCTATCATCTCCAATGTTCTTTTCCAGATTCAAGTTCAAGCAAATAAAGTGGCTATGGAGCTTGGGCACTTTTAGGATCTCCTCTTCCACTAGGGAGATGCTCCTTGTGTAATGGCTCAGGTTCCACTATCTCTGCCCAAGGATCCTAGATTGGAGGATAGAGTGGCTTTGTTGCTTCATGGTGGGCATCATCGTAGCCATTCCCAGTGGCACCCCGTATCAGCGTATGACCCCTCTTGGGCAACAATGAGGATGGCAGCCACTGCTCCTTCCCCTATTGGGCAAGATGGCTAGGGTGCTCCTCCTCTTCTACGTTCATATGCTTGGGAATGCCACTTAGAGGTCGATCAAATGTACTTGACAAGTTCCCCAAGGTTTTTCTGGGCATTTTGCCCACTCGAACACAACAAGAAGATGATGACAGGGACACTACTCAAGCTACTGACTAGGAGCCTATTCCAGATGGCAATGACTTGCCAAGCTCAGGTTGGGGTCTTGATGATATGGATCCTCCTTTTGGCCTTGCTCTTGTTGCTTAATGTTATCTTTTATTATGTGACTTGTTCCTAGGCTTTGCCTAGTTGTTAGTGATACTTGTGTTTCTAGCTTCTAGGCTTTGTCTAGTGTGACTGCGTGGTGTGCTCTCACACTACCTATATTTTTTTGTGAATTATTTATATATTTCTGTTAAGTTAATATATAGATATATTTCATTAAAAAAAAAACTATCAATAAAACTAACCACTTTGTTTAAAAAAACAAAAAACAAACCTAGACTCTAGATTTACAATTATTAAAAAAAAATAAAAATTAGTATTATACTCAAAGATTTTATGTTTTCACAATCCACACAATAACAATTTTTTTTTTTGAAGAAACTGTGTAAAATTTTGAAGATTGACACGTTTCGGAACCACTTATGCAATCCTTCATCAGGAAAGAATTGTATGCGAGAACAACAAAACTGTTAGGTTGTGGAGCTAAAAGCTTCACTGATGCAAACATGGAGGAGGTTGCTGGGTTGCTGAGTTGCAGAGGAACCGACGTCGGTCAGATTACAGTGCAAAAGCAACCAATGTCGGTTATGAGTCGGCCGACATCGGTCATGGAGGAACCGACGTCGGCAACCTGTATGTGCATGCAGTTTGCATGCGGGTTCTGGACTGGTCTATTTTTGGACAGACAGTTTGCATGTAAAGACTATTTTTGGTCTTGAGTTGCGAGTCTAATTATTGTAATTAAGAAAGTCTAATTATTGTATGCATTAGATCTATATAATAGACTCATGCACTGTATTGTAAAATTGTACTAAAGTGAGAGAGCAAGAGTGCTAGATAGCCATTGCGCTTGTAGAGAAAGCAAGAGTAGCTCCTCCTAGTTCCAAAGGGGTGCTGAGTGTGTATGATCAGGGAGAGTTGCAGGTTGTGCAAGTTCTAGTAGAAGATCCACCGGGGTACTGATTGAAGAATCATAAGGACTTGGTGAGGCAAGGACAAGGGTTCTTCAGGGTGTAGAGACATCTACGTGGTAAGGTCTAGTGATTTGCAGGTTGATGCAAGAGCAAGGAAATCTACTTGGAGTACGATTGTGTACTTGGTGTACTGGCAGCGTTGTTACTGACTGGTGGAGGTGAACAACAACTCTGTGTTTGAGTTGATTGTTGTGACCGTTTTTGTAGGAGAGTGAACTCTTGATTGAGAATTACTGAGAGCCCTTGAGGTGTGGGAAGCCTTATAGAGGTGTGAGAAGAAGTGGCATCTTCTTTATTGTATTTTCTTTCTGGATGAGTATTAATACAAGATTGTGCATTGTCTCTCATATTCTGTGTTGTTTCATATTTCTAGTTACTTATCATTCTGGTTAAATTACGTGTTTAGTTGCTAATACAAAGGTAATCAAGTGTGCCCTTAGTGGGCAGTAAGATCCTAACAAAAACCTCGGACCTTAAAAATTGAAAAAAAAAACAGTTGTAAAAAGATTTCTTAAAAGGAACAAAATAGTTGTTACATTTAGTTTCTAAAAATAAATAAATAATTAATTAATTAAAATAAAAAAGTTTGAGTTATTTAAATTTTATCATATTTTAAAATTTTAAGAAACAACAAATCAATAAATTTCTTATAAAAAAATTTCTTATTAAAAATTTTAAGCTAATTTTATTTAAATTTATTAGCATTACATTAAAACATATTTAAAGAATTTTTAAAAGGTAGCCTATCATGTTATAAAATGGTAACCTATTATTTCTTTTTTTAAATTTAAGAGTAAATATTTTTTTTTAACAATTTTAAATCAAAGACATGAAATCTAACTAAGATTAAAAAAAAAACAAAGAGAACTTTATAAATCAAGTCTAAAAACTACCCACCTACGCCAAAAGAAAAACCCTAATTTTTATAAATTATAGAGTTTCATGCATGACTAATTCCTAATCCCTCATCTTTATCAAAATTTCAAGGTATTTCAATATTTCTATGGCTTCCCTTAATTCATGCTAGTGATCTTCTGCTTAGCGTCTTCAACGTTGATAACATATTTTAATTTAAACGAGTGTTCAACAAGAACCGATTTTTCCTTCCTTTTATATTATATAAAAGGAATAAAACAAAACATTATTACATAAGAATTAGATTACATATAAAACACTGAAAATTTATAAAAACATTTTTATTTAAGATAATGGTTGCACCTCTTTCACCCATATGTCTCTACAAAATATTAATGGTATTGTTATTGAAAATCAATGTACATTTTTAAGGGTTGGGTGGACCAAAAAGAGATCTAGAGTTAAAATTTTGCAGGTAAGTTTTATTTGGAGTGGAGGGAATTGATTCCATTGAATACTTTAAGCTTGACAACGGTAATTCCGACCCTGAATTAGTAGAGGTCTCCCTCAATTTGAATCACATTTACAAGTAAAAATTATAATAACAATACCAAAGATTTATAATTGTAAATCGAAGAAAAAATGAAGAAATATTAACGATTTCCTTATAAATTTTAAAAAATAAAACAAAAAAACATACATTTCCAATATGTCTACAGAGGTTTAGCCGAGCATCTTAGAACTTATTCAGCGCTAATTTGAACAAGGTAACTTATTCAACTCTAATTTGAATAAGATAAACCTCCTTATAACCTTTCACTGGTTATATAAATGAAAAAGTAACCGATCCCATAAAACCTAGAGAGCTCGCAAATCACTCCGACCCCACAACATGACCTCACCCTTACACACTTACTTGTTGCCAAATGTTTGACCAAAATGAATGAACGTGACCTCTTCTCATGTAATTGTAGAATTGCAGTTTACAAAAAGAAATGGGTATCCTCATGTGGCATTGACACTGTTTCACCTAATGCAGTCAGTTTACCTTTGCCAGCGTCCTTCCGACACAAGGCGCGCAAACCATATGACAAAATGCCTCAAAGAGGCGTGATCTCCTGGAATATTTCGATTTGCAGGATGTGCCCAAAATGGTGTTCTGGAAAAGGTGTCAAGGCTTTTCAAGGAAATGTCTTAAAGAATCGTGGTCTCTTAAAAAATCTTTGCCACAGTTCTCCAACCTGTGCCAACAGGGGAGTTTTGGAGCGCAGTCTATATATATACGCAGTCTTCTTAGTCTGCAAACAGTTTGACAAAATGTCTGTGAGAATGTGGAATTA
Organism: Torreya grandis; assembly: GCA_037957365.1. Taxonomy (NCBI): domain Eukaryota; kingdom Viridiplantae; phylum Streptophyta; class Pinopsida; order Cupressales; family Taxaceae; genus Torreya; species Torreya grandis. The sequence goes on along the minus strand of JARHVA010005198.1, from coordinate 187,530 downwards.
TATATAGGAGCCGTGAACTGTTTGACATAATGTTTCAAAGAAAAATGCCTTAAAAGAAATGCGGTCTTATGGACTATGATGATTGTAGGATATGCACAAAACGGTATTTTTGACGAGGTTTAAGTAAATGCAATTCGCAGGTGTGGACTCCAAATCTTTGCGACCTTTGCCAGCATACGCCCGGCCTGTGTTAAGCTGTGAGCTTCAGAACAGGGTATGGACACCGATCAAAGCATATAATTGAAAACAGAGTTTTTTAAGACCTTGCGGTTGCAAGCGTCCTGATGGACATGTATGCAAAATGTGGAAACATACACAAGGCCTGTGAATTGTTGGACGAAATGCCTAAGCGAGATGTTTGTTGGGTATGCCGCAAGTATAAGGCAATATTCTCATGAGTATGATTTCGTGGTAGAAGAAATTAATGACAAGCAGCTAGATATTCAAGAGAAGAGAGCTCAATTGGCTGAAAACATTGCAAAAATTATTGATGCTCAGTTTGCAGATAAGGTGGATATGTTATGAGTGCAGGACGAGTTCTCAGCAGTGACTTGACATCGTGGTCAGCATTTCCAAAGCCAGTCCCTGCACAAAGGCATGAAATTTTCTCTTTGGACGCCGCACATTGTGCGAAATTGTTCCAATTTTAGCTAATTTGTGTCAGCCTTAGTGGGAGGGATTGAGGAATTCCTTCAAAGTATGGTGGACAAAGGCAAGAAGGCCAGGGTGGACGATGTTTATCTTGGCACTAAACTCATTCTCATCATTGAGAAACCTCAGTAAATTCAAGATGAGCTCGAAAAAGTTAGAGAGGAAGCAAGTGACAAAAGTGTTGGAGGTGGAGCAGATGTTCAATGACATACCGACGGCCTGTGGCAACCAGAGCATGGATGACATTAGTGCATGGATTGGAGACAATACTTGAAACTGAATTAGCTGCAATGACAAAGTCTTTATTGGATGATTCAAATGCAAATGAATATAGATTCGACTCGCCTGTTAGGTTAAACATAAAGAACTTTAGTTTTTTAATTATATATAAAGATAAAGTTGTTCATTCTACATAACAATAGTTACATATATTTAGTTTTTTAATTATATATAAAGATAAAGTTGTTCATTCTACATAACAATAGTTACATATATTTCTCATATAACAATAATTATAAAGCTAGAATTTTTATGAATGATGTGAAAGACATAATTTTGTCAATCTTTTATCCTCTAATTTTCGAATATTTACATATTTACTTTCTTTCATTCTTGCAAATTATTCAAAGGTAAATGTAGGACAGATATACATATCATTGATTGAACATACTCTTGTTATGGTAGTAAGTGTTAAGCCTTGATGATCAATATCTCTAATGTCAATTGTTGCTTTATTGAGTGTCATTCCTTATACTTTGTGTATGATTAGAGTCCATAGCCCATATATATAGGGCTATATCTATATCTATATATATGTATGGGGTGGGGGTGACCCATAGACATAGTTAATATAAATTACGCCAATTAAAATATATATTGTGTGGTGTCCCTGCCATCCAAATAGAATCCGTTCGTGTTGCCATATAGAATCTAGATGGGCCTTTCCGACTTTTCTTGAGCGTAGCCCCTTATATCTATCTGGGACTCTTGAGCGTAGCAAATAGGATCTTATCTTGAACGTAGCGAATACTTATCTTCTCTTAAGCATAGGGGAAGCCTGTCTATATAGATGGGGTTTTTTTGCCCCACTATATAAAGTAAACTCTATATGGGAGTTTAAAGTTTAGAATTTAGAGTTAGTTATAGTTTAGTTATATATAGAGAGCCCCTCAACTAACTCTATCTAACTCTATATATATAGAGAGGGACCCCCTCTAACTCTATCTAATTACCATTTTCAACAATCATTTTTCCCACCACAATGAGGTCATGTTGCTCAGCCACAACTATGCTTATATGCAATCCAGGGCTAGCCATGGTGAAGTATATGAGTTTCTAGGTATAGTTGATATGTCTCTCTAGATAAGTCGAACCGTCTTGACATTCTATCTAAAGACAAGTTGAAAGAAATATTTTGGAGGTGCCCAGATTTAAAATTAATGCGATGTGTTGAGAATAAGAAGCGCAGGATGAAGATGGTCAATCCTCCCTCCCAGCATGGGCTAAATTCAAGCATTGAAGGGAATCTTACCAGTTATACAGGGATGTTATTCTCTTATCCGTCTAATTCCTCTAACAAGCAATGAATTTAGAGGTGAATTAATATTGAATATAAAATAAATGTGCCATTCTAAAAAGCAACTCTCCAAAGGAAAAGTGTCAATGTTACATGTAACAACACTAACGCATATGGACACGTAGTACCCTTTTATGCCAATTCCCACTACTTAGAATATCTGTAATTTGACCTATGCCTCGCTCCTCATTCTCCTATGGAGGCAATATGCTCTTCACTAGGGCCCAAACAATTGGACATCCAAACCAACCTCAAACCTTCTTTCATTCTCGTCTGTCTTTTTGGCTTGGAGGATTGTGGGAATGCATTCACTACAAAAGAGGAAGTCGACAAGCAATGGTAAGGACCTCATCTTCTTTTGCCAGGTCAAGAGGACGAGTCTGAGATGACTGTGCCAATGCAGAAACCTGATTTGATAAAAAAAAAGGGTGGAATTTTTCATGGAGAAAGAAATAGGTGTTTCAAGTTTGGGCATCCCGATGGTTGCCATGAGCACAAGCACAAAGGTGAGAAAGAGAGAGAGCATGAACATGTGCAATTTCCAAGCAAAAGGCAAGAGAATAGGGAGTTTTCTTCTGAGACAATACCTGTCAGCATTTAAATGGGACTGAACACAATATTTGTTCCATTGATCTTCACCTTCTTTATTGCCTTCATGCAATCCTTGTTATCACCACGTCCAGGGTTCGAACCTCTCGAAGCAGCGTTTTCGTCCAACAGCATTAACATTGTTGCCATATCAAGTTATGTTCTTTTCTTTTCTTTAACTCAGTGCAAGAGCAACATCACCACCACTCTTTTTATCTCAACTGTTTCACTCAAGCGGTTCCGCATTCCATTTCAATAAAGGATTTCAATGGACTCAAAAGGCCCCTCTACGCTTTCAACAGAGTACAAATATGTGTTTATCTCCATGTCTAGACATGACATAAATATAAATGGTGTCATGCGCTACCAAACCACTTTGCACCACCACCTCCCCCAAGCTGCCACCATTCAAAACCAGGTTGTTTATAACGGAATATGTTGTTTTGTCTTTTTGTGAGATGAATCTGCGGGCTTCACCCACTGTATAATCCTCCAGCTTAATAAACACTGAGGAAAAAATCATAATCATGTCAATTCAAGAAGACCAAATGATGTAAAATAAAATGCAAATTGTGGTTCTATTTGACTTTCAACAAACAAAACAAACTTTACAACTAATCAAAACCACACCAAACTACCCAAAAACCCCATAATTTACATATTTTGGCCTAATTTTAATATTATTTTTTTTAAATTTAATAACCAAAATTTAACAATAAAACTTTTAACACAAATAGTGAGTTCTTCCATTGTGGTTACCAAAATGTGATGTAAAAATGAGTGTTCGAGCAAAATACAATGGAACGATAAAATAAATTCAAAATCTCTATTCTAAGTCCATTCCCAACCACTTCTGATTGAGCTAAAGGGATAAAATATTCACATGTAAATTTAAAATAAAATATAAACAACAATTATACCTCAAGTTGCAATGAATTCCCCCTTCTTGACAAAATTAAATGTGCTAAAAATGACTTGAACATGCTTGAAGTTTGATAATCAATGTTTGATTTCCTTTTGACAACTCTAGACTTGGACATCACTTTGTTATAGTTGATGGCTTGATTTCTAGAGGATAGTGATACCTCAATGGACAAAAGTTGATTGTTCGTTGATGGATAGCTTGGATTCAAGATTTCTTCTATTTTCTATGATAGCTTGTATGATGTTGTGGCTAATTTTATAGGAGCCTCACAAATAGATAGAGGGTTAGGATTTAGCCATGTGAGATGGAGATCAATGGTTAGGAATTGAGGAGAAGATTTAGTAGTTGAACATAGGATTTAAAAATTCCTAAAAATCTCTAGAGGGTTGGAGAATGGCTCAAGAAGGATTAAAGGATTCAAGAGGAATATTGGGATTATTCATGGGGATTTAAGTGATTAGTAGGAACTTAGTGGAGGTAGGTAAGGGTAGGTGGTGGGAAATTTAAAAATCCTTCAAAGTTGTGCAAGCTAGAGTAATGTTTAAATGTTATGCTAAGAGGATTATTAATTGATGCAAGGAATGTTATAAGGTTAATCTAATGTGGTTTGATGTAGGAGAAATGTTAGGAGATGTAAGTAGTGTATTAGAACAAATCATGGAGTATAATTAATAAGCGAGATTAGTATGGGGTGAGAGTGGAATTAGTAGTGAGTGGTAGAGCAGTGATTTTAAATCTATACAATATCTTTCCTTAATAGTATATCAAATAGGCGGGTCTAATAAGCGAGTTAGTTGTTTGAGGTTCTCAGGAGGATATTGTTAGTTAATTAGTCACCCTTGACCAAGGTTTATTCAAAACTAGGCACCTGAGTTATCTAACCCTGTAAATGGTTTTGTTGAGAGTCATGCCTTGGTAATCTTATCTTGTCTTGTCATGGTTTCAAGCATCAAATTGTTTCAAGGTCTTAGTGACGTCTTCTCAATAAGGTAAGTTATGACATGTCTTGTCCAATCACCCTGCGTAACATTTTTCAGGAGTTGTTTTGCACGACCAAATCATGTTCTTTTATCTCCAAATTTTTCATAATGATAGTCATATGTGGGAAGAGTTCAAATTTGGAGAAGGTCATAGCAAATTCATTTTTCAATCTCCTTTTCACATGATTAAAAATTTGCTTATGTGTTGATTTTTACTTGGTCATTATCTATCTTCCAATTGCCAAATCAACCTGCGAATCACTTTTCAAACACAGTTTTGCAAGGGTAAATCACATTGGTTTATCTTAAAAATTTGATGTGACAGTTGTTGTCACTCAATTTGTACCCTTGGAGAGGTAGTTCAAGCCTACTCCAATTGCATAAAACAATAGGATTACCCTTAGACTTGTGGGTTGTCCATAGTGGGGGTAAACCTCTAGTTGATAGGGCTAGCTCCCTTTGATGAATCATTTATGATCAAACACTACTCTAACACTTGCTAGGAAAAAGGAGAGAAATCTACTCTGATGGAGGTGATGCACGAAATATGAATTGATCACTACCAACCAACTGAAATTGCACTTCAAACAAGAGCCCACCCTACACATGAAACTAATCCAAATTGGCCTCTCTACATTCGTATTTCTCATGGAGGTTTGTGAAGCAAGCTTGAGCTAGCAGGACTAGTCAAGAGGTCATGACATGACACTTTTGAAAAGACAACTCACTAAACTCATATACACTTCATTTGAATACTTTAAGAGACCTGCAAAAATACTTTCAAATTGAATATGAATGTTAAACAAGGACAACATGCTAAGGAAGTGAATCTATCACTTAGCAAGATCAACTAGTCAAACATGCACATTGAAATAGTCCAGGAGAAGGTAAAACCAAGTTGTTCTTCATTGATCAAAGGCTTTAAATGGATAGGGCTTCACCATACCTCTGTGGAGGATACAAAGTTAGCCAATTAAGGTTCAATATATAACACAAGTGAGAGAGAAGAAGAGAAGAGTATAGGAGAGAGAGAGAGAGTTGATGACTGTCTCATGAGTTAAAAACAAGAGAGGAGTCATGAAACTGCCTTAATAGGTCCTAAATGCCATTTGTAGCTCCTTTAAATATGCTCCCTTACTTTAAGTGGCATAGGAGTTAGAATGCTTGCTTGACACCTTGACTAGCTCTCCAAAATTGTGCTTTGATTTGGCTTGTTGAATGGAAAATGGTCTTCTTGATGGTCAAATAAATTTCTCTTACACCTTTGCTCTGCTCTTGACACCTCTCAACTGATCTATTCAAGTTCTCTTTGACACATCACTTCATTCTCTTATTAGGTGGCTAGAAGGCTCTTCATCTCCTTGGGCCAATCTTGCATACAAGTGTCAAAACATGAATTATTATTTTTCATCTCATGCTATCTTTATGGATGGCCTATTCACATCATACTAGACCTATAAAAATCCATCTATAAGTATTAAACCAACCCCAAGAATTCATTCTCTACCAAAAGCTCCAATTAGGCCTCATTCTTTATAACCCTAAAATCATGCAAACCTCATTGTGCATAGAAAATTATGGATGGTACTAAGAATATAAAGGCATATTCTAAGACCTAATATGGCCTTACAATTTCATGTCCTAAGAATTAGTGGAAGTGTACTTGTTTGTTGCTTCTCTCTCATAACTAGGTCTCAAGTAGGCCCCACTGTCTAGAGATTGAAAATTGACTCTAATGGATAACCACATGTTCCAAACCAAAAATAAATTTGTGATTTAGTTATATGACCTCCTCCCCATTCTCCATGTCAATTTTAAAGTTTTGACACCTTGTACGGACCTCCCAAGTAGCTAAAATATAAACTTTTTGGCATATTCTTTATAGTTTTGTACATACAAGTACAAAAAATTGGCATGGGGTAATGCTTAGTGGAGTCTTATACATGATACATGTCATTTAAGAGTTTATCTAATCCATATGGAGGAATATAACTCCATTTCTCTCTCATCGAGTCATTCTGGCTCTCCTAGGCAGCCTGAAAGTGCTTCAAGGTTTTAATGATAGTTCATAAAGCTTGGGGCACCAATCCTCCAACCAATTCTACAAAATACAAGAACACTAGGGTATCTACCTATACGTATGAGCTGAAGGTCCCATGAAACATCTTCATACTGTACTAAGCAAAATAAGATAGCATCTTGGGCTGCTAGTAGGCATTCTATAAGGGTTGAGAGAGAGATAAGGTCAGTGTGTAACATCTCAAAGTTTTTTATGACTCTAACCATTTCATGGAGGTCAATGAAAATATCATTGATTTGTACCTATGGTTTTCCAACCCTTTTATCTCCATTAGATCTCCTACAACCTCATTTTCTTAGGCCTAGGGTTTGTGAGCAAAGCAAAGCAAGGAACACTCATGGCTGTGTTTGATATCCTTTCTCCTTTGTCATGAATATAGGACTACATATGATGCCTATTTATACCCCTCACCATCCCCTTAGGGTTCTCAAAGATCTCAATTCATTTCAACTAGCCATATCTTAACGAGATACCCATATAGATCTATGCATTCAATTAGACTTGTTAGGCCTAAATAGGGTTTGTCATGATTTCCACTCTTTGTTTCTTGAGTCTGAAGCTCTGGTGGACTATGTTATCCCATTCAGTCATGTTCAATTATCTTTCTCTCAAACCCCATAGTCCTTCTACATTCTTTTCAAGCTCTCAAACAATAAATGTTGTATATAAGTAAATAGGCTTGTGTCTTGCTTGGTTGGGCGAGCAAGGTGGTGGATGGCTTATGGGAAATTGACCTTTGTTTGAACTTAATTTTAGGTCTGACTACCCTCAAATGATTTGGGCACTTACCCTTCACTTCATTGAGTTAAACCTTCACACTTTGCATGAACATTGCCCTTCTTTTAGGCTTGGGATAACTTGCTCACCCTAACAAACCTGTAGGTCTTTATTAGAGAGGTATGAGTGTATTTAAGGGATTTTAGGACCTTCATTGTCACTCACTAAACACCTTCATGGTTTTTCTCTATTTTTGAAAGTCTATAAACTTCTGAATTTTCACTTTTAAGACACCATGACCTACCTCACCACATACAATACCTTTCTCAATCTTCAATTAGTTTGGTTTTAGCTAATCATTGAAGAGGTTTACTCATGTGATCTTGAGTTTGACTCCTTTAAAATACACCATGACATATTATCAATGGCTATTCCTCATCAAGAGCTCATTCTCAGTTCCCTCAAGTCTATTAGCATTCTCAAAGCATCTTACCACCTTTGCCTTCATTGTCTCCCCAAACAGTCCTGTAGGTGTGTCTTAGGTTTCTTTATTTTGTCATCAACTCTCTTTGAATTTAGGTGATTTGGAAATATTCATTGGTCTATGAACCTTTTCAACTTGAAACCATCACAAGATTTCATGCCTAGACATTTAACTTTGAACATTGACACCATTAGATTTCTTTTTGAAGTTGTAGACCTACAGATCTGTAGACCTGTAGGCTGGTAACCCTATGTTTTTGGATTTGAAAAGTGCAAATATGGTTATTAGGACTGAAATATGATTGCTTCTTTGCATCAATACATTTACCAGGAGGTCAAAACTCTCAATCTCCTTGGAAATATATATATATATATATATATATTCAAACCCACTCAATTCACCCTATTATACAGGCACACTAGAACATGGTTCAAAAGGTGAATGAAGGTGTGACCTTTTTGAAGCTAGTACAGAATGTTTAACTGATCAAACGGTCATGAATGAATTTTAAGGATGGTAGAAGACAATGAAGAATCACTTAGATACACTAGACCATTTGGAGAACCCTAAGCACATAAATATTGACAATCACTTGTAAATGATGCACAAGACCAGATCTCTTTGCCAAAAGACCTTCCACACATGTCAACATCATGAATGAAGGTGTATGATACATTTAAAAACCTCTAATAACTCATTCCAAGTGGTTTCATGCAGCCAAAGAGTTCACACTTGCACTAGAGTTGCACAAAACTTAGCCTGTGGAGATTTTAGTCTTCAAAAAGTAGTTTATCTCCTTAGAGATTATTCATAAATTTAATAAGCTCAATCCAAATACCAATGCCAAAAATTATAAGCCCATAGGGATCCCAAACTTTGGCTAACATTTGAGCCCCCAACTCCACTTGTATGACTTGTACCATGTAGTTGAAAATGGCCTTTAAGAGCTTATGAATCGTGCGATGGAGCAGAGAGAGAGATTTTTGAAATTGTTGGACTTGAAACTTCTTCCCATGCTTGTTTTTGACCTGTAGAATATGAGAGAACACTTATAAACCATTTTTACCTACAAATTACTTTTACATAAATGAATGTTAGCTAAAAATCACATTTTTCCCTCATTTTCACCACCTTCAAGTTTACAAATGAACCTTAAAGTCTTCAAACATGCATTAAGTATTATAAGAAGATGATTAATATATGAAATGACTTTATAAAAATTCTAACAACATATGACACCACTTGACCAAGCCTTATATCTCCATGACATGTCTAGACCACTATATGACCAAAATAAGACATTACCTTAGCTTCTCCAAACTTACCTTAAACAATGTTAATAAGGCTTTAAGAATACTTTTAGGGACCATATAGAACATGGCAAGACCACATAACAACCCTATAAAAGTTTCAATTTAGAGGGGCTGACCAATTTCGACTTGAAGTCAAAATTTGATCAATAATTTAACGATTCACAAGGGTAGCATACCTACAATGCTAAATGGATCAGTAGCCTTGTCCTTCCATTGGGCAATGGAGTCATTTGCACTCAGTTTCAGATCTGACCATACCTTGACCATGACACAACAAACTAATTGGACCTTCAAAACACACGAAACAAATACAATAATACACAAAGCAATGCAACAAGACTCACACATGTGCTATCAAACACTTGGGAAACACAATAACAACATAAGCAAACTACCTATATACAACTAACCTGAAAACAACTTCTTCCTTCTAGATCAAATGTGAAGCTTGTCCAATCTCTTGCTCAATCAAAAGAAGGATGACATGAAACAAGTTATCTCTTGAGATTTTCTCTTGATGTCCTCATCTTCTTCATGTTTGCCAATCCTCTTAGCATGATATCAAATGAAGCAATGACAACTGCAAACCAATCACCTATAAAAGTGAATTCATCTTGTGGCTCAATCTCTTTCTCATATTCTTTCTTGATTTTTGTGCTTATCTCAAACATAACATTTCTTGACTTATAGGAGCAACTTCAATCATGGTACTTTGGACGTTGTCATATTGTCCTTCAATAAGCAAGGCATCTTCAAGAACATCTGCAGACTGACCAGTAGGAGGTGTAGACCCTTGAAGAGCCTCAAACTCATCACAAATCTCCTTGAACTTTTGTCATAAGTCCTCTTGATCCATGAAGGTAGAAATAGCTTTGTTTTCTATTGGTTTTTCAAAACCAATCTCTTGATCATGCTCATGAGACTCAATAAACTTAGTCAATACAGTGTTCACCTCAAAAACCTTCTCTTCCATGTCTTGACCAACCTTTTAATTGGACAAAATAGGAATTTTGGCATTCTCTTCATAGGCAACTACAAACTGATCTAAATCGTCTCTTTCTTCACTCAAGAAGATTGATTTGTGTTTGTCTTCACTAAAGGGGGTACCAATAGTAAACTCTTTATCATACACCCTTGAGTAATCTTCTTCAGCTACAACTATAGCTTGATCTTCTTCACTTACCTCCCATAAGACAACTTCCTCTTCAAGGAGGGATGAGGTGAGAGGGTGATGGGCAAGTTCATGAGTTGGAGAGTGAGTATGAGGTACAGTAGATGGCTCATGAATTGGCAAGGGAATGGAGGATTCTTGAAGGAACTCTTGGAGATATAACAAGTTGAGTTAGGCAATAGAAGAGACATCTTCTTCAACAAGAATTTCTTTTTATTCATAGCTTTCTCGAGGCTCTTCAATAGCTACAAATTGATCTTCAACCTCTTGATTTTGGCTCTCTTCAAGTCCTTTCATCCTCAAGTCCAACTCTTTGATTTGCCTATCAATTTTCTCTTGGAATAGTTTCTCTTGAAGATGGTTAGGGGATTCATGAAAATAAGGGACACAAGAGGGTTGGTATGGGGTACAAGAGGACACTTGATATTAAGAAGGTTGATCATATACAACATCATGGTCATGTAGAGGGAGAATAGGCTGACCATAGGACTGACATGACTCATAATAAAGGTAACAAGCTTGATATGGTTGTTGAGGCACATAGTTGGGGTCATAACAAGGCTGATAAGGAGGTATAAAAGAGAAGTTCTCTTCATACCCAACCATCCTAAGTTCATGAGTCAAAATAAAACACAAGATATTATCAAATACTTTTCAAAATAAGTACTTAGGTTGATATAACTAATTGATTACATTTGGAGTCACCATTAGTGTTTGTTGAATGCCTCTAAATGCTGATAGGTAGAATAACACACCAAGAATTCTTCAACAACTTTGGACCTTGGTCCCACCAGACGTACAAGAACTATTGTCACTCAATTTTTCACCCTTAGAGAGGTATTTCAAGCTTACTCTAATTGAGTGAAACAATGGGATTACCTGTAGACCTATGGGTTATCTATAGTGGGGGTAAACCTCTAGTATTACATTTTGATTCCTCTCTAAGCAAACTACTTGACTATCTGTGAATATTTATAGTTGACACCTAATTTAGTTATATTTTGATTAATATTTTAGATATATGATATTATGGGATAGTAGAGTGTTGCTTAGATACATGATTATACATTATTTTTTTACTACGAGTTAACTAAAGTGTACACATTTACATTTCAAGCATATAGATGCGTCGTTTTATTTATATTTTATGCTATATATTTATCATGTTGATATGATCTAACTACCTACGTGTTGTGAGGTTAATGTAAGAGAACTCACCCCTTGAAGTGTGACAAAGGGAGAGCATTATCAGAGAGGGTGGTGTAGATGGAGTTACTGGGGGATGACAGAAGAACGATCAGAACCCTACACACACCACGTTAAACATTACATAGTAAATGCATAGTTGATTTGTCATCATTAACAAGTTTTTAAATATTGATGCATTTAGATAATTAATTAAGCATGTTAGTTGTTTGTATGTCATGTTATTATGTTCTAGACCAGTATGCTTCTGGTAATGTAAATCTATGAGAGTAAAATGTAGTGATAATATGGTGTTCATATTGATGATGGGTTTAACGAATGGATCTAAAAAGAAATATAACTAATTTTTCATTATTCATATTATCTTTAAGCCATTATTATTAATTATTTATACTAAATAGTTACTTATTATTAAATTATTAGAAAATATTAAAACAGAAGATAAAGCATGTTAAAGCAAGATCGTTAAATAAGGAAAATCATATTTAAAACATAAAGAGAAAAGGGAGAAAAGTTTTGGCAAGAATGCAAAAAATAAACTACAAAAAAAAAGTCTTTAAAGTAAAAGGAAAGGGGCTACGCCTATTCACATAGGGAGAAAATTAATAAAAGGGCATAAGTTCTTGAAATAAAGAAAATTAAGAGGATCATGAGAGATTTCCCAATTAATAAAAGGGGCATAACATGAAAGAGAAATCATAGGAGTAAAGAGGAAGACTTCAACCCTATTTGCCAAGTATGTAGTGCGTTCAATTTTATGCATGATCATGGGAAAAATTGCAGAATGATAAATAGCGTCTAGTTTTAGTGAAATCTATTGAACTGTAAAGGCATTGATCTATAAGGTTAAACCTAATTGAATCTTTGGTTATATCATTAATATCATTATAAATTGTCTGAACATATTAGATTACCTAATTTCCATAGTGCACTATGTGATGATATATGATAAGGAATTATAAAAATATTATTATGAAGCTAATAGGTAGTCCAAGCGTTACATGTGGCGATAACAATCATGATCAGCTAATATTAGTAGGAATGAGGTATTATTATAATGAGATGACATTAACTGATCAGTTGATCATGTGATAACTGTCACTGAATGTCTCATATAGTGGCAATGATTGTTATTTATATGATCAGCTAATATTATTATTTATAATGAACTTGGTTTTAGATGATATATGACTGTTATTTATATGATCTATGGTCTTGTAGTTATCATTGTTGTTGTGATAATTTGAAAAACATAATAATTAAACAAGGATGAGTAATCATTTGTTGTTATGATAGTTTAAATCTAACTGAATCTAGGATTATATATAGCTACATAAATCTATTTGAGACCAAAATAAAAACATTATAATCTATATGACGGACCGTTAAATGTAAAATTATCAATTACAACAATTTAAATTGTAACCAATAACCAGTCATCACCCTTGGGAGTTGTTAGAGGAATCATTTCCAGATTTAAGTTATATATTTATTTTACAACTTTTAATATTCAATGGCATCACTGGACTATAGCAGACTATATAATTAGTTGTGATCATTCTTGGTACGCTTCATACTTGTTATGGCATCACTACTTTTAAGAAGGAAATATTAATTACCATAAGTGAATCGTTGTATTTTCTCTTATACAGCTACCAACTTATATAGGGTCGCTGAAAATAATTTAATATCTTTTATCGAGAGGATAATTCACTGAAATGGAAAAGTTGTTGGAAGCTTAGATGAACAAAAAACTTTATAAAATATTTATGAATAATGAATTGCGTATTTATTTAATTCCCTGATTAATGAAATCTTATTTTTTCATTTTAAACCAGACCTCAAGTATTGAAAAATAGTCATAAATTCCTTGGTGAATGTCGAGCCACTTTCAAGGAGTAAATACTGATGTATGATAACACTTTAATCAACTAAATATGTAAGTGTCAATTTACTCTCAACTTTACATAAATAAGTGCCTCCATGTTTTCTTGTTCAGTATGGAATCAAAATTATGTTAATATATACCTAATGCCTAAATAGTGGGTATTATTAGTAAATTTATATTGGCATCATCTTGTTAAATATCACGGTTGGTGCTTTTAATTTTATTAAGGAATATAGTTAACTTATACTGACGCTCACCAATGTCATTTGAGCTATAGTGTATTAACTCATTACATCATTTATATTTCAAACTATAATAATAGATTTGTATACGGGTTATAGATTTATAATATTATAGTATAAATGGTAGTGATTCATTTAATTATAATGGTATATGAGTTAACATTAAGAAGTGAATCAACCAACATTGAATTAAAGAAAAAAATATATTCCATTGGTTGCACCAAAATATATATTACTATGGGGTATATAAGAGAAGTGCAATTAATTAAAAATATTGAGTTGTATATAATAACCTAGTGTATGGTAGTAGCGAGATATATATATTTATGGTGATTTATTAATTCGTTGCACTCAGTTCATATCTTGTATATTTGGATAACTATATTAAGCATATTATGGTTTATTAAATAAGTATTCGGATAGTAGTCAGAACAACAATAGAAATAGATTATAGTGATCTATGTACTTTGGCAATTCTTCGTAATGTATAAACTCAATGATATTAATGTGATTATTTATTTCAAATTTTACAAAAATATTGTTATCTTTAGCTTGTCAATAAAGTGACTTTGACCGAATATTTATCTATGAATCATAAAGGCTAAATGATGTCAATTATATTGTTGAACATATCTATGTATAATGGAAAGTAATATATCTAAAGATTTAGGAGTCATTATGAGAATTAGCATACATTGGGTATATTTGATTGTATACCTCTAAGTTGGTGACAAATATAAACACATTTGGTCATGGAACCTCGAGAATTGTGAAATTTTGTCAACATAAACATAAGCTTCTAACCTGGAGTAAGGTCATTGTTCCCTCAAAACACAATAAAGTATATGAGAGATTCTTGTTTAAAACATATAAGTAAACATTGATATAGTGTTTACATAGAATTGGAGTACTTACATGTGGCATCAACTTATGATGTACAAGTACTCCTCTATAAAAATTAGAAAATATAACTGTAATTAAATATTTTTTTAGAAAATAGAATGAGATGTTCAAATGAATGATATAAAGAGTTTATGAGTTTTTTGTTTCTCTACAATTGATTGATTGACTATTAGTTATATGTGTATTCAGTATTGAATACTTGTGTATGATACATATTATGAGAGTGTTAATATGTATAAATGTTTGGTTGTATTTAACATATAATGGTGCATGCTTATAGATAATGTATCTTTAAATGATAGTATGCAGTTTAAACTTAGGGTATACCCGAGGTGGTATAATCTCATACTTGTTTGATTTTTATTATGTATGTGGGTCATTTAATTATTGAAATCATAAGTTTGGTTATGTATTTTTATGTAGTTATGAGCTATGATAGTATGGGATATCATAAGATACTATAGTTTAAATGTATGTTGTATTTGGATGATACATAATGTAATTATTATGTCTAGACTCACATTTACATTTAACCGATTAAACGTATGTGTGTTAGTTATTAATATGAATGGTATGTTTAGTGATAGTTAATAGGACTTTATGTATGCATGCATACAACCCTAAAAATTTATTGAGTGCTATGATAGTATATTATTGTGTTATGTGGGAACTGTAACTTGCTTTGTTATATCTAATTACTTGAACAAAACCTTATGTTTTCAAGTATTTAAGACTAATTTATATGACTGTTTGTGAAAAATTAGTAGTTATGTCTTAAAATACTAGACTATGGTAGTATGGGTTATCATAGGATGTAATATGTTTAAAAACTAGTTGTGGTAGTAAAAATTTGTAGTTAAATATGTATTTACCTAGATGGTATAAATTGTAGTCACTATTTCTAGTATGGGATAGAAAATAATGTAAGATTCATTCATATGTTTGATGGAATAAATATATACCTTTAATTACTCCTAGGTTAATCATGTTATATGATGTGTTTGTTAGTAGGATATAAATTAAATGAATCTCGTGGTTGAATTGTATTTGACAAATCTGTATTGCTGATATAAAGTAAGGAATGAGATGAACTTCACTAGCTTACTAGTATCATAATGACAGATGAAGGCAGTCCGATCAAGTGGTATGTATAAATTTGATTGATCTATAGATCATTATTATTTATTATTTGTAAAACTTTGGGCCAAAATATGTTTAGTGAGACATTATCATTTCATGAGTATTATTTACATGTTTGTGCAATATCTTACAATAGAATGGTTTTCTATGATATATTACATGTTTAGAATAGAAATTATACAACACACGGGTACTTATTTGTCTCTTTGGATTATTGCATCATCACTATCTATTCATCCATGAAGGGAGGGCCATTTCTTGATAAGATTAGTGTGTAGGATCGTTGGTCCATGGTTAGTGTCGAAAAGTGTTTGGATGATGCTCTTTCTCCCCATAATAGTATTACTTATTGAGATGACACTTGAGATTGTCATAGTTACTTGAGTTCAAAAACTATGCTTTGGGGGAGCCATGTATCTTATATATACATTGTATTGTCTTGTACTTATTCATGAAGATCGTCTTGAGAGTTATAATTATTTATTGTATTTTGATAGCAACAGATGTAGATTTGTTTCAACTATGGTTAAATTAATGTCAATACTTTATGTATTCATATTATGTTGTGTTCTCATGATATACTTTGTAATATGATTTATTTATTGTTATCACTTAGAGAATTTTATATGATCATTGCTTATATTCTCATGGTGTAATCTATTTATAGAGTATGTGTTTAATAAAAAAAATCACGTATTTCTATGTCTAACCCAACGGAGTTGTTACATGTGGTATCAGAGTTGTGGCTCAAACTCTAGGACCTAATGAGTTCATTAGCATTTTTGTGTCTTTCTATTCACAAGTGTGAACCTAGTGACATGAAGTATTACACTGGTATTATGGATTAGTAGTGCTTCAGTATGAAACCATGATTGGATTTTTTAGACTTGATAGATATTTTTGTATGGCTTGGTGACTATTATTAGTATGAGACATTCATGTAATGTGTGTGTGGAACATTGAGTGTGTACCTTTAGGAGCACTTGTGCCCTTTTGAGTAGTTTAAGGGATTAGTTTCTCAAGTGACCCAATGTTAATGGTTGTATACGAGGTTTGGGTAGGCAAGTACATAGTTTAATTCATGAATTATGAACAAAAAAAATTCTACCATAGTTCGAACACTTAGATCGAACACCTCGGGTATGATTACATCCTTATTGGTAAGCAAGTCACCTTCACCATTTGTGTTTTATGTTGTGAGTGATTTGTAAGCATGGGATGTTTCTCACTTAAATTTATGTGCTTTAGTTTTTGTGGTCTTACATTCACTGATCTAAGAAATAGAAAATCTTGTAAGAACATTTATAGTTAGTACCACCTAGGGCGGTGGGAATTTTCTTGTAGAAGAGTGTAGATGCTTTGATTGAGAATCCCTGGTGTTAGGATTTTGTTGATGGTTTGGAAGCCTTAAGTTATGTGGGTTAGGAAGAAGTGTCATCTCTCTTAGTTAACTTAAAGGTGAGTTGTTATTATCTCATTCTCCTTTGACATCATTATAAGCTATCAAGAGGATTCATATTTTCTTGATGTTGAAACTTGTTTCTAAAAAGTTGTTTGACCATATTCCTTAGCGTTCATTAGATAAATGTCTATTAATTCTTGTTGAGAGAGAAGTTATGGGGTTAGATGGATTGATAAATCTTTGTGGTTAGTATTTTATTTCTCCCTTTAGTGGAAATAGATTGTGATACTATACTTACAGATTTGGTAAGTAGGTAGTGTTTTGGCAACATTGAGTTGTGGTGTTTTCTTTTTACCTTGTGAGGGTATGTAAGATTTTTTGAGATGATTGTTCTCTACTTTTCACTTGTGACTCTTTAGGGTCACTACTTTATCTAACCAGTGATTTTAGACCATGTGGAGTGGTAAAACTTAAATTGTATATAAATTTTTATATTAAGAATTATAAGTTGATTATAATTACTATGATATTATACACCCTTGATTAGATTGATATTGTTCTCTTTTGATTAAAACATGTTGTTTTGAAGAGTTATTTTTATACCTTCACCGAAAGTGAGTAGGCTATAGGATGTGCAGAACATCTTATCAATTTACGAGTTGAGATAAACTTTTAATTTATTGAGTTATAACTGAACAAGTAGGGAGATATTATCTCGCTTATTCCTATATAAGGTTGAAAGGATGATGTGATCCTTGGCCTATTTATTTTATATTAATTTTAACATTATTTTCTCTTAATTATGAATATAACACTATAAATTGAGCTGGAAAATATACTACTAGTTATGTTTGGCTAGTGGCAACTTAATATAATTATGGATTGATTGGATGATTTTTTTATATGTATGTTGATACATCTAGAATTATTTAGTATATAGCATTACTTTCTATAATCTGTTAGTATATATTTATGATTCATTGAACCTTGTGTACATTATGGATATCATTAGGTCATGGAGACTTAAGGGAAGAGTGATGAATTAGGAACGTAAGTAATAAGCGATAGGAGTGGATCCTACTTATCCTCACATTGACCCAGTAGTTACTAAGTTTGAATGTGATAAATGAACTTGTTGAGTCTAGGATGTAACAAATAGACTTTTAAAATTTAATCGTATGGCCATACACATATACAGTGAGATGTTTATTTTTTAATTTTGTATACATTGAAAATATAATATTTCCAGTTCCTATTCATTGTCATACTTGTCAAGAGCCCTATGGAGTAATGATAATATTGACATGTTATACTTATCATAAGATATGTGGAGTAGCGATAGTATTAACTTATACACATGATTCTTACCAGGTTCTCTAATTACTTTTCTCTAAAATGAGAAAAACACTCTAAGTTAGAGAGATATACAGAGAGGTTAGAAGATTTTATGGAACTCTCCCTAGTCATTTATTTTGGCTTAGATGATGACCATATGTGCTCTTAAAAAGTCAGTGACACTTGCACTAAGATATGTGGGACCCTTCAAAGTAACAGAAGTGGTCAGTCCTATAGTCTATAAGCTTGTCTTGACAATTTTGGACCTTGGGGTGGTCATGACAGAATCAATCAAAGTAAGTAATACTCACAAAATATGTTTGTAAAATTGAGAGATGTCATAGAGCAAGGTCTTGTGGAATAAATACTCTAAGAATAGTGAAATCTAAGAGAACTCTAGTGAGTTTTATAGGGAATTTTACATTTAATTACATGATTTGATATTTTATATTATGTTAATTTTTTTTGAAATAATGTTTTAAATTTAGAATTTATATTTGATAACAGTTATCCGGGATGATGACTAGCTTTAAGGAGGAAGAATGTTACATTTTGATTCCTCACTAAGTAAACTAATTAACTATCCATGGATATTTATAGTTGACACATCCGTTTTAGTTATATTTTGACTAAGCTTTGAGATATATGTTATTATGGGATAGTAGAGTATTGCTTAGATACATGATGGTACATGATTATTTTACTATGAGTTAGTTAGAGTGTACACATTTATATTTTGAGGATACAGATGTGTTCTTTCAGCTATATTTTATACTATATGTTTATCATGTTGATATGATTTAACTACATATGTATTGTAAGGTTGATGCAAGATAACTCATCCCTTAGAGCATGATGAAGGGAGAGTATCATCGAAGAGGGTGGTATAGATGGAGTTATTGAAGGATGACAGAGGAATGGTTGGAACCCTGTACACACCACGTTAAATAGTACATAGTAAATACATACTTGATTCGTTAACATTACCATATTTTCAAAGATTGATGCATTTAGATAATTGATTAATCATGAGAGTTGTGTGTATGTCATGTTATTGTGTTCTAGACCAATATAGTTTCAGTAATATAAATCTTTGAGAGTAAAGCGTAGTGATAATATGGTGCTCATATTTATGATGGGTTTAACGAATGGATCTAAAAAGAAATATAATTGACTTTTTATTAATCCTATTATATTAAAGTCATTATTATTAATTATTTGTATTAAATAATTACTTATTATCAAATTATTAGAAAATATATAAATAGAAGATAAAGCGAATTAAAGCAAGAATAAAGTTATTTATTATTAAAGTTGTTCCCAAAATCTGTCACTCATTTTTGGGGACAACATATCAACTATTTTGGTCCTGCAGGCCAAAATTCTCTCTTCCCTTCTCAAAAAATGTTCTGAGCACTCAAGTTCTTCAATTATTAAAGCATTTTTAGTCAAGGGACTCACAAGTTCAATGGGTTCAACAATTTCAATAGGTGAGCTCTCACAAAGGAACAAGTTCCCAACACTTAGGCAATTTCAAGGTTGGTTCAACGTCGAGGTTTAACCAAAGGGTCCATCGATAGGCTTCAAGAAAATGGAATGAACCATTGAACCATTGAACCCTGCCTCCAAAGGTTTAAAATTTGAATGGGTTCAAAGGTTCAATGACATCGGCAGACTTAAAGAGTTAAGCGCTTCGACAAGTTCAAAGTTCAATCGCTTTGAAAAGTTCGATGACTTCGAAGGACTTAACAAAAAGAAGACTTCAAAGAAGAAAGATTGAACCGTTGAACCTTGAACCTTTAACCAAAATAGTTCAAAGGTTCAAGAAATCTCCGAGCGAAGGAAGGAAGTGAAAGATTCCAGAGTCAAGTTCAAATGAATGGTTCAAAGCGGTTGGTTCAAGCGGTCAATTAAATGAGCAGAACACAATATTGAACCATTAAACCGTTGAACCATTCTTGGTTCAATCAATTGGTTCAATCGTATGGTTCAATTAGTTGGTTCAAATAGAAGGAAAAAAAGGATATCTTTCAGAAAGATTTTTTGTGGAAATTTTTCACAAGAGAAATCCTTCAAACAAAATGTTCGAAGGAATGTTGAAAGGCCCGACAAAAAGCGACAAAGGCAGAGGAAAGATTTCCTTTAGACAAAATATCCAAAGGATTTCCTTCAGACAAAATATCTAAAAGATTTCCTTTTGATAAAATATCTGAAGGATTTCCTTCAGACATTTTTTTTGAAAGATTTGAAGAACAAGGCCGCTCGAAGGACCCTTAAGGGCAAGTACCCTTGCGGGGGACTCTCGACGACCACGAAATGGACCATTCTCAAGGCCCGAAGGGACACCTTCCCTTTGGGGGGTTCCAAAGATGGAAAGCTGAAGGAATTTCCAAGTTCAAAGAGAAGGTTCAACCAAAGAAGAAAGAAAGCAATTGAACCAAGGAGCTGATAGGATCCCCTAAACCGTTGAACCATTGAACCAATGAACTCTCATGGTTCAAAGGTTCAAGGTTCAATGTGGTTCAAGTGACCAGCAACTAGTGACATCCCCATAGACGTCAAATTCAAGGTGTTGAAATGCCCATTTATTTTTAAATATGGCATAGAACTTGAAGAATAAAACTCAGTGAACAACTAAAGAAAGAAGCCGAAAAAGCCTGCTGAAGGTAAGAAGATAGCCTGAGAGCTAAAATTGTAACAAGAAAGAGGGAAAGATATAGGAAATACTAAAATATCTACAGTGGAGTTATTCTAGTATGGTAGAACTGTCCACCAAGTATAAATTTGAGCGCGCAAACATTAAAATGTGTGGCCTATTGTTCTCTGTTTAAATAAAAGCGAGTGGACAGCCGCATACATATTGAGAGACAAACCAGATGACCCATGCTGAAGAGAAGACATTCGAGATGATTCTGTACACCAAAGTCAAGGCTAATGCCCTATTCTAGCATGGCCCCTTCATAGAACTAAAAATGCATTCAAGGCATTGAATGCAACATGGGCCATTCCATGAAATAAAGCACCCAAGTCTTTCTTGGAGTGATATATATTGTAATCTCTTATTTGATGAGAGGGGGATCTTTTTGTTATCAGAAGCAAACCTCTACCCAAATTGAAAGGCATTATTGAGACTTTGAGCTCAGACTGTTAATCATATTTCATTATTTGAATGAGAAAGCAAGTGACCTTTCAGACTTTATGCTAGAATAGCTTGTATTGTTGAGGAAATTGTTTTTATGTCTATTTTTTGAATGCATTCTTATCCATTTAATTAAATAAGTAGAACTAGTGGAAGTAATCAAGAAGGTGTCCTGAAGCCAACTATGGAGAGACTTTATGCTACCAAAATTATCTTTAGTGTGTGTGTTTTCAGTTGGTTTCTGTGTAAAGGATCTTGGGATGACTTTGTGCCCCCATTGTCCTTCGTATTTCACTCTTTGGCAGTTGAGGTGGAGACTTTGTGCTACACCTCATTTTTTTGGTTACTACGCCCTGTCACATTTACTTATCACTACCAAAAAAAAAATTTATTGTTTGCTGTAGACCACTTCTGAAAGAAGAGAAGTGCCTTCAGTGTTTTCACCAAAATTCTCCTATGTCTATGAACATCATCTCTGAAAAAAGAGAGATGGATGGTGTTATCCTACCCTGAGTGTTATTTTTTGCTTATATATATAGTGTATATAGCACCTCATAGTTATAGGGAACCTCCCCTTGATGAGAGGAGAGATTTTTCCCCTTTTGATGTGGTAAATCTACACATTTGGCCAATCAATCTCTTTATGTTATGGTTGAAATAACCCATTTTGCCCATTAATTAGCTAGTGATAAAATATTCATCCAACAATTTTTTGTGACTCTGTTGGGGAAGAATGAGCATTTTGGAGCCTCAAACTCCAAGCTGAAGCAGGGCCATTTCTTTTGCATTTTTATTCTATAATCTGGCAGCTCCACGCTATACCAAAAGCTAGAAAGCTCAAAGTGTTGTTGACCCTATTTTTGAGTTGGTGCAGCAGAGCAATTTTGATTTATTTCCTCCACAACTTTACCTTCAATGAACTAGGAGTCTTCCTCTTACCAACACCAGATCACCAATACAAGGCAAAGCTTTTTTTTCTTCTACTAGCAAAGCTTTACCCATACATACCCCACCAAGATTTGTTATTCCCTCGTTCCATAGTCATACAATGGTAGTTCAAGGCCCCTGGGGTAACTCCTTTGGCTCCTTCAATTTAACTCCACCTCTACATGAGCTATCACATAGTTTAAAGAAGAATTTCTCCAAATTTTTTGGGATGGGAGAGTTCATCCTGATGAACATATTACAACCTTCAGCATAGCCTGTGGTGTGATAGGTGTGGAATATGAGGACGTAGTAGTTAGGTTGTTTATGGAGAAATTACAAGGTGCTACTACAGACTGGTTTTACCATCTGCAAGCTTAGAGTGTGACTGATTGGGACACCCTCAAAGCCAAATTTGAAGCCAGGTTCAAGCCTACAGAAGATGCACATGCCCTACTAGCCCAACTCACACAAATTAAGAAAGAGCCTCATGAACTTATGAGGGATTTCATATCCAAATTTGACAAACTGAGGAACATGATTCTTAAAATTACTCAGCCAAGAACTGAGAATCTCAAATACTTCATCAACTCTCAACTGCTTGAAGTGAGTTTTCTACTGAGACGTGCTAGCCACATAGACCTTGTTGCAGCTCAAAATTTGGCCACTAAGGTGGAAGATGATCTCATCTTGGCGGGAAAGATAAGGAGAGATCCTAATAGAGGTAAATCTTCCTCATCTTCTGAATATCTATCTACAAACACCACTAATCCAATGGTGTAGAAGTTGGTAAATAAATTTCTAGCTCTTAGAAAGCAAATGGCGCAAGGAATGTATGCTCCTCTTTCATACTAAGATATACCAAGGAGGGCTTTTCTAAATCAATCATACCAAGGCAATGTCGTTAAGAATCAAGGCTAGCCAAATCGTCTTCCTTCCCCATAAAGGAAACTGGCCATTGAAGCACCTCCAACCAATTCAACAATTAGATATCTCGAAATAGAATCTGATTTCTCCTTTCAACCAGAGTTGAACCCAGAAGATGACACTAATCTCTTCATAGAAGGAGAAGAAAAATTAGCTAGTGACTCCAACATTGATTTTTTGAACTACTAAGATGAACCCAGAAGTAAAGGCAAAACGTTTGATGGGTCATACGTTGTATTCACCCGATCCTAAAACTAGTTAGCCCAATAAGCTGATAAGGAAAAAATAGAGGAGCGACCTCAACTAGTGATTTCAATTACTAAGTGGAGAACCACTCTACCTTTTCAATCAAAGGACCTAGTGATCCCTAAAATAGTAAGTACTTTAAGTACACCTTCACCTTCAACTTCAATTTCACAGAATAGTACCCCCTCCTAAAAACTAAAAGGATGAACTATCTTCCCCTATTCCTAATTTATTTCAAACATTTGATATAATCGACCATGTCAAAAAAACCAAAATTCAAATGTTTGAATTTGAATTCTTGCAATCCAACCCTGAGCAATTGGATAAGTTGGTCCAATGATTAAAGAATAAAATCATCCCTACAGGACCAACTGTTCCAAAGGTGACTTCCACATCCACCTAGAATAACCTTGTCATTACTACTTCTGCTGCTCTCGAGAGGATAGAACCATTTTATGTCTCCCTACTAATAAATGGACACCAGCTAAATAATTGTATCATAGACTCAGGTGGGCCTGACAATGTCATGCCTACCAAACTGGAAAAATCTCTTAGACTCATATTAACCAAGACCTTTGGGAGATTCTTCTCCATGGAGAACAAACAAGTGCCACTATTGGGACAAATCAAGGATGTCCAATTTATATTTATGGCATTCTTGGATAAGAGAATTAAGATGGCAGTCTTGGTGGCTGACGTCCCAGCCTCATACGGCATCCTTCTTGGGAATTTTTTTTGTAAGGATGTTGGTGGTGAGTTGAGCATGGACCTGTCTGAAGTGAGGATCCCGATCAAAGGCATCATGTAGAGATTGCTCCCTAAGAAGGAGAAAAAATATGTTGTCACTCAAACATTATCACTTGAAGCTCAAATTTTATTTGAGTCTTCAGGCATGGGTAATTACTTTCTAACTATAGAGGATGTTCCTATCCTAGTTGATGAAACTTTTTAAAATGACAATCTAAAAACTAGCTCTAACGAAATAGCAAAAAGATTTGTAGAACGCAGTACAAGTGGAAAAGAATCATCCCTTCTAATTAAATTTTTTTTGAGGAAAGCATAGTTCTTGATGATGTATGGATACTATAATTTGATGGTAGCTATTCTTCTATTGGTTATAGAGCCAAGATTGTGTTGATATCTCCTCAAGGAGATATTTTTTCTTCTTCATACAAGTTGCAATTCAGCAACACCAACAACACTACCAAGTATGAGTCGTTGCTGCTCAGATTGAACGCTGCTCAAGACAGGGGCATCAAACTCCTTCACACTAGAGAAGATGTTGAGCTAGTGGTTTGCCAGGTGAAGAACATGTACCAAACTAAAAATGAGAGATTGTGCCATTACCGCAATCTAGTTTGGGATCAAATTGAAAGTTTTGATGCTTTCAGTATCTCTACAGTACCCAAGGAATTTAATGACCGAGCTGATATATTGACTATTTTTTCAACCCTCTTAGTTCTTCACAAAGACTTTGAAGAGCAGTACACTATCGAACTAGTCTTTCGACCTAGTGTGCCTGACAATGCCAATCATTGGAAAGTGTTCAATGGCGACAACCAAATCATCACCTTTCTGGAATAAAAAGACAATTTTGAACAAATTCACTTCGAAGGCACTAAGCCTCAAAAACTTAAATCAGCCCCTGAAACAAGTTCAAATGTAGGTGAAAAATTCCTACAGCTAAAAGGGAATAAAATTATCAAAGGATTGGTTTTCTTTGAGAAACTGTTTGACAAGCACGATAGGTTCATCAAACAGCAACAAATGAATTTAAGCTCCTCCCAGGAGTTTGATCAAATAAATTTGGGTACTAAGGAAAGTCCCAAGATGGTGAACATTGGTAAGTGATGCACTCTTGAGGAGAAGCTCAAATTTACTGCCCTGCTTCACCATTACATGGATGTTTTGGCATACTCCTATGATTATCTGAAGTCGTTCAGGCCTCAAAAAAATTTCCATGAAATTCCTCTCAAGAGTGATTCAATGCCTTACAAGCAAAAACCTAAGTAGTATAATCCAAAGATATCAGGTACTATTCTATCTAAAATACAAAAAATGTTGAACGTTAGAATAATTTTCTCAATCCATCATTCTACATAGATTGCAAACATAGTTCTTGTGAGAAAAAAGAATGGCAAAATTTGCCTCTGCATGGATTTTAGGAATTTGAATCAATCCTCCTTAAAGGATAATTACCCTTTGCCCATCATGGATCAAGTCCTTCAGACAGTGATTGGTTTAGAAATGTTATCAATGCTAGATGGTTTCTCAGAGTACAATCAAGTGGAAGTTGGCGAAATAGACCAACATAAGACTACCTTCACCACACCTTGGGGCAACTTTGTGTATCGAAATAAATGCTAGCACCACTTTTCAAAGAGCAATGGACCTTACTTTCTAAGATGAAATGGGTAAGTTCATTGTGGTGTACTTTGATGATTTAAAAGTCTTTTTCAAGCATCATCCTGATCATGTGCACCATTTACAACAAGTGTTAGAATGATGTCGCCAGAATGACATTTCTCTAAATTCCAAGAAGTTTATTTTTTGGGTAACAAAAGGGAAACTTTTCAGACACATTGTGTCTTGAGAAGGCATAAAGATTGACTTAGAAAGTATCAAATCCATCTAGGAGCTTACTCTACCCACAAATAAGACTGCAGTTCACTCTTTCTTTAGAAAAGTGAATTTTTTACAAAGGTTCATTCATGAGTTCGCCGAGCAGACTCACCACATTGTGAATATGATGAAGGGAAAGGCCACTTTCAACTGGACTGAAGAAGGCAAATTGGCATTTTGAGACATCAAGACAGCTATCACCCATGCCCCAATTTTGGTTTGTCCAGATTATACCAAATACTTCACAATATATAGTTATGCTTTCGAGCACACACTTTCAGCAATTATGGTTTAACAGAACAAAGAAGGTGTGGAATCTCCCATATCCTTCATGACCTATCCTCTCAAAGCTCATGAATTGAAATATTCAAATTTGGAAAAGCATGCTTATGTAGTGGTAAAGGCAGTAAAGCACTTCCATTTTTACATCGTAAATTCACACATTGTTGCCATGGTTCCTGATACAACAGTCAAGTCCATATTAACTCAGCAAGAGTTTAGAACCAAAAGGGGTAATTAGATTGCTAAAATCTAAGAGTTTGATCTAGTTATCAAACCAACCAAGCTTGTGTGAAGAAGGGGTCTTTGCCAATTGATTGTTGATAACAGTCTAGAAGAAACAAGGCATGAAGAAACAGAAGTGAGAGACACACCAACAGTCCTCTTTGTCACCACCACAAATGAGTGGTATTCAAATATTGCTCATTTCCTTACCTATGGTGAGTGTCTTGCCCACCTGTCTTGTAAAGAAATGATGACTATAAAATTGAAAGCTGCCAACTTTGTCCTATGGGACAACGGCCTATATAAGAGGAACCTCGATGGAGTGTTCTTTCGTTGTGTGGATAAAGAGCAGCAGAACCAACTTTTGGAGTCCTTCCATAATCTGGCCTGTGGAGGACATTTTTTTTCACTTGTAACTGCCTATAAGATTTTATGAGCCAAGTATTACTGGCCTACTCTATTTCAAGATGCATACAAATGGATACGAAGATATGAACTATGCCAATAGTTCATTGGAAGATCCAAGTTAGTTGCTTTGCCTCTTAAATCAGTGGTAATAGAAGAGCTATTTCAGCAATGGAGAATCAATTTCATTAGTGCTATAAACCCATCTTCAAGTGCTAGACATGATTATGTCCTCACAGCCATATATTACTTCACCAAATAGGTGGAAGCTATTCCAGCCAAGCATGTTACTTCAGAAGTAGTATGCAATTTCTTCAAGGAAAACATCATTTTCAAGTTTGGGGTCCCAACCAAGATGGTAACAGACAATGCAGCCTATTTCTCTTCCCATGATATTACTCAGTTCTATTTTTATTATGAGATTACCCTCTCCCACTCCTCTAATTATTTTCCACAAGGGAATGGCCAAGCATAATTGAGCAACAAGAACCTGGTGACTATCATCAGGAAGCTAGTGGATGACAACCAAGGAACATGACATAAAGCATTGGTCGATGCTTTATGGGTAGATAGAATTACGCCTAAGAGGGTGATAGATATGTCACCATTCCAACTTTTGTATGGTCTTAATGTAGAGATACCAATCACCCTAGAATTACCAACACTAAAATTGGCAAAGGTGGTCGAATATCAGAGATATGAAAGTTCCATTGACAAAAGGATCATGTGTATGACTGAGCTGGATGAGTAGCAAACTATGGTGGTGGACTGAATTGCTATGCATCAAAGTTTGGTGAAGAAGCTCTTCGACCAAAAAGCAAAAACTCATGATTTCCATATTAGACACCAAGTCCTGTTATGAGATAAGAGAAGAGAACCAAAGGGAATGCATGGAAAATTTGATTCCCTATGGAGAGGCCTATTTGCTATTCATCAGCTTAATGGTGAAAATAGTTTTTTGCTAAAGTATCAAGATGGCACGCCCTTTTCTCTACCTCATAGTGGGCAACATCTGAAGCACTTTAATTCTTGAAATATCAGATAAGATCATTTGTGTATATGTATAAGTTTTGTATAATCTTTTGTCTTGTTTTGGTACTATTCATTTTCATTTCTTTTTGGCACCTTTCTTTTTGGGTAGTATGACTCCGTATCCCAATGGCATACTTAAAGGCACTAGAGATTCTAGATTCTACTCTCTTTGATTATTTTTACAATCGATGAAAGTTCCTCAATCGAAGCCAGCTATTGTTCCCAAAAATTGTCACTCATTTTTGGGGACAATATATCAACTATTTTGGTCTTGCAGGCCAAAATTCTCTATTTCCTTCTCAAAAAATGTTTTGAGCACTCAATTTCTTCAAATATTCAAGCATTTTCAGTCAAGGGACTCACAGGTTCAATGGGTTCAACAACTTCAACAAGCAAGCTCTCACAAAGGAACAAGTTCCCAACACTTAGGCAATTTCAAGGTTGGTTCAACGTCGAGGTTCAACCAAAGGGACCATCAGTAGGATTCAAGCAAATGGAATGAACTATTGAACCATTGAACCCCACCTCTAAAGGTTCAAAGGTTAAATGGGTTCAAAGGTTTAATGACATCGATAGACTTAAAGAGTTAAGCGCTTCGACAAGTTCAAAGTTTAATCGCTTCAGAAAGTTTGACGGCTTCGAAGGAATTAACAAAAAGAAGACTTCAAAGAAGAAAAATTGAACCGTTGAACCTTTAACCAAAATGGTTTAAAGGTTCAAGAAAGCTTCAATTGAAGGAATGAAGCGAAAGATTCCAGAGACAAGTTCAAATGAATGGTTCAAAGTGGTTGGTTCAAGCAATCAATTGAATGAGTAGAACACAGTATTGAACCATTGAACCATTCTTAGTTCAATCAATTGGTTCAATCAGTTGGTTCAATCAAAAGGAACAAAAGGATATCTTTTAGAAAGATTTTTCGTGGCAAAATTTCACAAGAGAAATCTTTCAGACAAAATGTCCAAAGGAATTCCTTTGGACATTTTGTCCGAAGGAATGTTGAAAGGCCCGATAGAAAGTAGCAAAGGTAGAGGAAAGATTTCCTTTAGACAAAATTTCTGAAGGATTTCCTTCAGACATTTTGTCTAAAGGATTTGAAGAACAAGGCCACCCGAAGGACCCCAAAGGGCAAGTACCCTTGCGGGGGACTCTTGGTGACCATGAAATGGACCATTCTCAAGGCCCAAAGCGACACCTTCCCTTCAGGGGGTTCCAAAGATAGAAAGTCGAAGGAATTTCCAAGTTTGAAGAGAAGGTTCAACTGAAGAAGAAAGAAAGCGATTGAACCAAATAAGCGATTGAACCAAGGAGCCGAAAGGATCGCCGGAACCATTGAACCAATGAACTCTCATGGTTCAAAGGTTCAAGGTTCAAGGTTCAATGTGGTTCAAGTGACCAGTAACCAGTGACGTCTTCGTGGATGTCAAATTCAAGGTAATGAAATGCCTTTATTTTTAAATATGGCATGAAACTTGAAGAATAAAACTCAGTGAACAACTGAAGAAAGAAGTTGAAAGAGCCTGTTGAAGGTAAGAAGATAGCCTGAGAGCTTAAATTGCAATAGGAAAGAGGGAAAGCTATAGGAGATACTAAAATATCAACAGGGGAGTTATTCCAGTAGGTGGAATAGTCCACCAAGTAGACATTTGAGTGCACAAATATTAAAAGGTTCAGCATATTTTTCTCCCTTTAAATAAAAGTGAGTGGACAGTTACGTACATATTGGGAGACATACCAGATGACCCATGTTGAGGAGAAGACATTCGAGATGATTTTGTACACCAAAGTCAAGGCTGATTCCTTATTCTAGCATGGCCCCTTTACAGAACTGAAAATGCATTCAAGGCATTAAATGCAACATGGGCTAATCCATGAAATAAAGCGCCCAAGTCTTTCTTAGAGCGCTATATATTGTAATCTCTTATTTGATGAGAGGGGGATCTTTTTGTTATCAGAAGCAAAACTCTACCGAAATTGAAAGGCATTACTGAGACTTTGAGCTCATACTGTTAATCATATTTTGTTATTTGAATGAGAAAGCAAGTGACCTTTCAGACTTTGTGCTGGAATAGTTTATGTTGTTGAGGAAATTATTCTTATGTCTGTTTCCTAAATGTGTTCTTATCCATTTAATTAAATAAGTAGAACTAGTGGAAGTAATCAAGAAGGTGTCCTGAAGCCAACTGTGGAGAGACTTTGTGCTGCCACAATTGTCTTTAATGTGTGTGTTTTCAGTTGGTTTCTGTGTAAAGGATCTTGGGATGACTTTGTGCCCCCATTGTCCTTCGTATTTCACTCTTTGGTAGTTGAGGTGGAGACTTTGTGCTACACCTCATTCTGTTGGTTACTACACCCTGTCACATTTACTTATCGCTACCAGAAAGAATTCTTGTTGTTTGTTGCAGACCACTTCTGAAAGAAGAGAAGTGCCTTCAGTGTTTTCACCAGAATTCTCCTATGTCTGTGAACATCATCTCTGAAAAAAGAGAGATGGATGGTGTTATCCTACCCTGAGTGTTATTTTATACTTATATATATAGTATATATAGCACCTCATAGTTATAGGGAACCCCCCCTTGATGAGATGAGAAATTTGTCCCCTTTTGACGTGGTAAACCTGCACATTTGGCCGATCAATCTCCTTATGTTGTGGTTGAAATAACCTATTTTTCCCATCAGTTAGCTGGTGACAAAATATTCACCCAACAAAAGTTAAAAGAATCTTTAAATAAATAAAATCATATTTAAAACATAAAGAGAAAAAGGAGAAAAGATTTGGAAAGAAAATAGAAAAAATTAAAATAAAATAAACAAAACAAAAATCTTTAAAGCAAAAGAAAAGTGGCTACGCCTATTCATATAGGGATAAAATTAATAAAAGGGCATAATTTCTTGGAATAAAGAAAATTAGGAGGATCATGAGAGATTTTCTAGTTAATAAAATGGGCATATCATGAAAGAGAAATTACATAAGGAATAAAGAGGAAGACTTCAAATCTATTTGTCAGTTAGTTAGTGCTTTGAATTTTATGCATGATCATGGGAAAAATTACAAAATGATATATGGCGTCTAGTTTTAGTACAATCTACTAAACTATAAAGATGTTGATCTGCAAGGTTGAACCTAATTGAATCTTTGGTTATATCATTAATATCATCACAAATTGTCTGAACATATTGGATTACCTAATTTTCACAATGGACTACGTGATGATATATGATAAGGAATTATAAAAATATTATTATGAAGCTAATAAGTAGTCCAAGCTTCACATGTGGAGATAATAGTCATGATCAACTAATATTATTAGGAATGCGATATTATTATAATGTGATGACATTAGTTGATCATTTGATCATATGATAACTGTCACTAAATATCTTGATGACTATCACTAATTGTCTCATACAGTGGTGATGATTGTTATTTATATGCTCAACTAATATTATTATTTATAGCAAACCTAGTTTTAGATGATATATGACTATTATTTATATGATCTATAATCTTGTTGTTATGATAATTTGAAAAACATAATGATAAAACATGGATGATTAATAATTTGTTGTTGTGATAGTTTGAATCTAAATGAATCTACGATTATATATTGTTAAATAAATCTATTTGAGACCAAAATAGAAACATTCTAATCTATATGACACACTGTTAAATGTAAAATTATCAATTACAGTGATCTAAATTGTAACCAATAACTAGATGTCACCCTTGGGATTTGTTAGAGGAACAATTCCCAGATTTAAGTTGCTATATATTTATTTTACAGCTTTTAATATTCAATGTCATCGCTGGACTATAACAGACTATATAAGTCATTGTGATCATTCTTGCTATGTTCAATACTTATTATGGAATCACTACATTTAAGAAGGAAATGTTCATTACCATAAGTGAATCACTGTATTTTCCTTATACAGCTACCAACTTATATAGGGTCACTAAAAATAACTTTGTCTTTTTTTAGAGGATAAGTCATTGAAATGGAAAAGTTGTAAGAAGCTTAAATGAATAATGAACTTTGTAAAATGTTTATGAACAATTAACTGTGTATTAGTTTAATTTCCTGATTAGTAAAATCTCATTTTCTCATTTTAAACCACAACTCAAATATTGAAAATTAGTCATAAATTCCTTGGTAAATGTCGAGCCACTTCTAAGGAGTAAATATTGATGTCTGAAATTTTTTTAACAAGATAAATATGTAGGCATCAATTTACTCTCAACTTTACATAAATAAGTGCCTCCATGTTTTCTTATTCAGTATAGAATCAGAATTATCTTAATATATACCTAATGGTGTTTCTATATGCCTAAATAATGGGTATTATTAGTAAATTTATATTTGCATCACCTTGTTAAAAATCATGGTTGGTGATTTTAGCTTTATTAAAGAATATAGTTAAGTTATAATGACACTCATCATTGATACGTAAACTCTACACTGATTTCCATGCATAAAAAAAGTTTACAATAGATCATTTTGTCAAATACTCATTTTCCTGATATACTCAAAGGAATTATAACAAGTTTGATCTTTTAAGTGTGTTTTTCAAGGTTGATAAATGAATGAAGTGTATTCCAACTCATTCATCAAAACCATTTAACCTATTTCTAAACTTGAAGTGCTCAATTCTTTGTTAAGTTGTCGTATTTAGCTAGTTATGCATTTAATAGTGATTAATAATGAAATCAAATGTAGAAAAAAAATGCGTAAATAGAAATTACCCATGACAGGCACGTGATAATGGAGTTCACCCATTATTTAGGCTACATCTTGGGGTTCACTTAGAATACAAATCGATATATTTACATGAATTGCAAGTACATGGCCAAAATCTTACAATTATCAAATGGACACTCTAAGATTGCAAAACTCAGCAATAGACATTTGAAAAGTCCCGGTATCCATGGATGAACTTTCCACCTTCCTGTCATGAAAGAAATCTTGCACTGCTAAATTTCTCCATCAAAATTATCCTTAAATTTTTAAAAAGTGGGTCAAATGAACTCAAATCAAGAAACTTCATATATAGATGGAACTATCTCGGAGTTTGGAAGAACTCTCTAGTTTATTCCAAAGTCTGAAAAGCTCTCTAAGCCCTTCAAAACTTAGGATATATGTAAACTGGTATCTATATTGGCCATTAAACAATCTACAAATCTTCACTTTGAGGCATTAAAAAGTGCATCAAATGACCTTAAATCTAGATACTCAGTATATAGCTAGAATTGTCTTTAACTCTGGCTCTGGCTCTAGCTATCAGATCTTAAGCTCTGGCTCTAGCTCTTTGGCTCTTTAGCTCTGGGTTTGGCTCTCAGCTCTTTGGCTTTGGCTCTTCAACTCTGGCTCTGGCTCTAGGTCTCGGCTCTTTAGCTCTAGGTCTTGGCTCTAACTTTTTAGCTCTGATGAGAGCTTTGAAAATTTTTGAATGAATTGAAATGTACCTCTAACCCCTTTGTATACTTTTTACAAGTCCACTTTTTTCAATTTGAGTTGATTATCCACAATCTATTTTAATAAATTTTATAATTATCCTATACCCAATTTTTATGGGATTTTAAATTATCCCTTGCATTTAAAAATATGGGGTGATAATTATTCCCCAAGTTATAATGGTTTATGTTTATCCCCCTTTACTGAGGTGAAATTTACAATTATTAATGACTTGGGTCAATCCATATTGTCACATCACTTTATTACCACATCATCGAGTTTGACCATAACTTTAACTGGTCATAACTTTCCAATACATACTTAGATTTGGTCTGTTCAATATGTGTTAAAAAGCTTACAATGAGCTCTACATCATGGAACTAAATTTGAAATGTTCTATGATAGTTAATTTTTTTAATTAACCAACTTTGATTTCTTGTTCACCTACTTTGACTGGATGCATAGGGAACAAATAAGCTTTATTTTCAGAGTTAGGCATACCATCGAAAAGCTCTCGATAGGCCCTTCATAATGGTATAGGTTTTGACCTAATTTAGGACCTTATCTTAAATTACCTCTAAACCAATCCTTCCCACTAGGAGCTTTTGGTCCATCAAAAACTGGTACCTAACTTGATAATTTGAAATGCAAGTTGGTTTTGAAGAATTTTGATAGATCTTTTTATTGATCTACTTAGGTTCCACAACTACGCCTACAATGTTTTGAAAAATCAACTGATCACGTCTTCTGCAATCCATCTACTACTGTATGACCATTAATAACCTTTACACTGAACGAGGGTGTGATGACTTCCTCTGCTACACGGCTTCACAAGAGCCTCTACATAGATAAGCCTCGTGATCTTTTCTATTACATGGCTGAAAAAAGCCTCTACACAAATCTAAGATCTTAAATATGCATCCACATCTTCTTTTGTTAATGATGCTCTACAACATATCAAAGTACAAAAACTAGATCATAAAAAATGGTAAAATATGATTCATAATTCAAACTGTAAAGGCCAAAAATAAGGCATGAGTTATATTGAATCCTGCAACTATCAATAAAGATTACAACATCTTTCAACTGTATGTCCACTGTCACATCATTTAAGCAGTGAATTGTCAAACACTACAACAATCACTAATGTAACTATAAGACAAGTTTGTTAATGTAAACAAAATACATTAATTTTTGTGACCATGTCGTAATACACTATGCCTACATGGATCTTAATATGCTAAACCATTATGAGAATAACAAATAGTGTATAGTGTCTAGTATTTCAAACATTACCCAATAGGGTCTTACAAATGCATCCAATAATACACATGCCAAAAATAGATGCATCCAAAATAGCAGTTAAGTATGAAACTAAACACTGTCAAATTCCATCAATCTGTGTAACTAATGTCAAATCTCCCAAGCTAATCAATGAGTTAAATTGTTTAACAATTCAATAGGAAACTCATAAATCTAACACTAGAGATTCCAAAAATAGATCTTTCCAAAACATAAGTGTGAGAATTAAAAACTTTGCATGATGAACCTGTCTCGAAGTGTTCCCACCATAATAGCTCTAAAATGCAGATATCAAAATGTGGGTATATGTTCTTTGTCAACATACAACAAGGATCCCAAAAATTGTTTTGCAACATAAATGCATTATCAATCCACTAATCATGTTAGCATGAAATTAAAAAAGTGTTTACTAACTCTCTTTATCAAATTCCCTTGTTTAGGGTGTTTAATTTATTTATTAGATTTATTGACATCTGCATGAGTTGATTTAGGATTAACTTCATCAATTACCTTATCAACAGGTTTATATACCATCTTCTTCTTATCATTACTAGGATGGTGGGATGGTTGAAGTTTGCAACACCCGATGTCCACTCACGTGACAATGAGTGCAAATATCCCTCTTCTTAGGTGAGGTCACCCATTTTCTATTTCTTGATTTTCTAGTATGAGAATGGTATTTAACACCTACAAGTTGCTTCAGTAAAGCTTGTCTTTTTTAACAATATATGGCACAATGGTTATTTAATTTACAAAACACACAAGGAAAAGTTTGCAACATCTTCTGAATATCAAAAAAAAAATTCTTAAATGGAAGAAGTGAATCAAAAGTCTTAGAATTCACATTCTTATTAGTGTTGTTCCTAGTATAAGAATGAGAAGGTGGAATCTCAATACCTCTTTTCCCTGATTTCTTACACCGCTCATCATTCCTTCACAAGGAGGAATTTTGCTTTGCTAATGGCCTTGGACCTTGGTTGTCAGAAGCTTGTCCTCTTTTAGCAATGGATGAACTCTCTCCAACATCCACTTTCTCACTAGCATAACCCAATCCTGCATGGAAAGATCTATGCTCTACCTATATTGGGTTAGCAATATCTTGGCCATTCTTACCAAGACCCCTTCCATCAAATCCCATTTTCAATAATAGTTAGATCCAATTCCCTTAGTGTGTTTTTCAAAACTACCAAAAGCAACATCTGAGACATCTGAAACTAAAGGGACAACAATACTACATGATTAACAAATTAAAATGCAATCATCTATCATAGTACCTGCTCTATAGTGGAAGGATTGTGTCTTTCTGCACTCTGCATCTATGCAGAGAGCTCATCTTTGGTTTGTAACTCAAATTTCAAGCAAGCAATCTCCTCATCCAAGGAGTACAATTAAACTTTTAAGAAAGAATTATCTTCTTGGATATGTTGGTTAATCGCTTGAAGCTCATCAAGTCTCTCTTTTTAAGGTTTTTCTCATGGCTTCTTATTTCTTGCAAACAACCTAATCCCATAAATTGCACACTGTAAATGGAATATCAACAAGGCCAAAGAGTCTACAATACTACAAAAAATCAAACTGAACATAATTGATATCAAATCCTCATCGAACACAAGTATAACAACACACCCCTCTAAAATAATTGGAACACTTTGCCTGGAGGCTCTCGTAGATCACAAGACAATATCTAGAGGTCCAAATGGCGTCATTTGTCAAACTAGGGATTATGAATGATGACTGGTACTTGGAATAATATCAGCCTTTCCTACATCCATGCTCATCTTTTGGAATCACCGTAGTGCATATCCATTGCTTCAAGCTGGTCCAAATAGCCTACACTTTCATGTCAATACACAAAAATAAGCTCGCTAACACAATGTGAAAAAATTGTTAATGACAAAAAAATTGGTCTAATACCAAACCTGATCCATAAACTAACACTAATTTTCATGTAAAAAGTTTATTTGGATCCTTGTAGGTAAATTATTAAATATACTAAAAAAAATCAACTTAAAGAAAAATAATGCAAGAATACCAACCACACTGCACAAGAGTTGATTATGAAGTTTGGTAATGCCTACATCTCTGGCTTTGAAAATTAGCTAAATTAATTCATTATTAAATGTTTGCAAGTACAAGGAAACCCTTATAAAACAATAAGTAATTTACATGTTGTGGACCTTAGAAGAATCTTGAAACTCTCAAACAGATTCCTCACCTTCCTGAAACACTTCCAAATGTGTATGTTTGGCCCTTCAAAGAATCTTGGAATTCTTAGATAGATTATCCACTTTCTCAAAGCACACCTCTAAGATTGCATAAAATTTAGCAACATACCTTTGAAAAGTCTCAGAACCCATACACAGACCTTCCACCTTCCTGTAGTAAAAATAATCTCGTGTTCATAAAGTTCTCCACCAAAAATATCCTTAAAGGCTTTAAAAAGTGGCTCAAATGAACTCAAATCAAAAAAATCCACATATAGATGGAACAGTCTTGAAGTTTAGAACAACTCCCTAGTTTACTCCAAAGTTTGAAAAGCTATATAAGTCTTTCAAAACTTAGGATATATGCAGACTGGTCTCTATATTAGTCACTACACAATCTACAAAGCTTCACTTTGAGGCATTAAAAAGTGCATCAAATTACCTTAAATCTAAACACTCAGTATATTGATAGAATTATCTCTAGCTCTAACTCTGACTCTAGCTCTTGGCTCTTTGGCTCTAGCTCTCAACTCTAGCTCTGGCTCTCGGCTCTGGCTCTCAGCTCTTCAGCTCTGGCTCTCAGCTCTTTGGCTTTGGCTTTGGCTCTGGCTCTTGGTTCTATCTCTTCAGCTCTGATGAGAGATTTGAAACTTTTTGAATGAATTAAAATGCACATCTAACCCCTTTATATACTTTTTATGGGTCTACTTTTTCTGATTGGGATGATTATCCACAATCTATTTTAATAAATTTTATAATTATGCTAACCCTGATTTTTATGAGATTGTAAATTATTAGTTACATTAAAAAATATGGAGTGATAATTATTCCCTAATTTATGATGGTTTATGTTTATCCTCCTTTATTAAGGTGGAATTTACAAATATTAATGACTTGGGTTGAGCCATATTACCACGTCACTTTATTGCCACATCATCAAGTTTGACCATAACTTTGACTGGTCATAATTTTCGCATACAGACTCAGATTTGGTCCATTCAAAATACCTCAAAAATCTTACGATGAGCTCTACGTGATGTAACTAGATTTGAAATGTTCCATGATGATTAATTTTCCTAGTTGATTAGATTTGACTACCTATTGACCTATTTTGACTATAACTTTGACTGACTACACAAGGAGTAAATGAGCTCTATTTCTAGAGTTACGCATACCATTAAAAAGCTCTCGATAGACCCTTCATAATGGTACAATTTTTGGCTTGATTTAGGACCTTATTCAAATTTACCTCTAAATCAATCAATGTTATTTGAGCTATAGTGTATTAACTCATTGCATCATTTATATTCTGGACTATAATAATATATTTGTATATAGGTTATAGACTAATAATATTATAGTATAAATGGTAGTGATTCATTTAACTATAATGGTATATGAGTTAGCATTAATAAGTGAATCAACCAACAATGAATTAACGAAAAAAAAAGTATTCCATTGGTTGCACCAAAATATATATTACCATGGGGTATATAAGAGAAGTGCAATGAATTAAAAATATTGAGTTGTATACAATAACCTAGTGTATGGTAGTAGTGAGATATATATATTTACCATGATTTATTAATTGGTTACACTCAGTTCATATTATGTATACTTGGATAACTATATTAAGCATATTATGGTTTATTAAATAAGTATTCAATAATGGGATAGTAGTCGGAACAATAATAGCAATAGATTATACTGATATATGTACTTTAGTGGTTCTTAGTAATGTATTAAATTAATGATAATATTGTGATTACTTGTTCCAAATATTATGAAAATATTTTTATGTTTATCCTATCAATAAAGTGACTTTGATTGAATATTTATTTGTGAATCATAAAGGCTAAATAATGTCAATTATATTGTTGAACATATTTATGTATAATGGAAAGTAATATATCCAAGGATTTAGGAGTCATTATGAGAATTAGTGTACATTGGGTTTATTGGATTGTATACCTCTAAGTTGTTGATAAATATAAACATATTTGGTCATGGGACCTTGGGAATTATGAAACCATGTCAACATAAACATAAGCTTCTAACTTGGAGTAAGGTCATTGTTCCCTTAAAATGCAATTAATTATATGAGAGATTCTTGATTAAAACATATACGTACACATTGATATAGTATTTACATAACATTGGAGTACTTACATGTGGTATCAGCTTATGACGTACAAGTACTCTTATATAAAAATCATAAATGATAATCGTAATTAAACAGTCTTCTAAAAAATAGAATGAGATGTTCAAATGAATGATATAATTTTGTTTCCCTGCAAATGATGGATTGATTGTTAGTTATATGTGTATTCAATATTGAATACTTGTGTGTGATACATATTATGAGAGTGTTAATATGTATAAATATTTGGTTGTACTTAACATATAATGGTGCATCGTGATACGTGCTTATAGATTATGTCTCTTTGAATGTTAATATGTAATTTTAACTAAGGGTGTACTCGAGTGGTATAATCTCATACTTGATTGATTTTTATTATGTATGTGGGTTGTTTGATTCTTGAAATCATAAGTTTGGTTATGTGTTTTTATGTAGTTGTGAATTATGATAGTATAAAATATCATTGAATATTATAGTTTAAATGTATATTGTATCTGGATGGTACATACTATAATTATTATGTCTAGACTCATATCTACATTTCACTGATTAAATATATGCATGTTAGTTAATAATATGAATGGTATGTTTAGTGACAGTTAGTAGGAATTTATGTATGCATGCATACAACTTTTAAAATTTATCAAGTGCTATGATAGTATATTATTGTGCTACATAGGAACTATGACTTGCTTTGTTATATCTAGTTACTTGAATAGAAACTTATGTTTTAATTTTTTTAAGACTACTTTATATGATTGTTTGTAGAAAATTAGTAGTTATGTCTTAAAATACTAGACTATGGTAGTATGGGTTATCATAAGGTGTACTATGTTTGGAAACTAGTTGTGGTAGAGAAAATCTACAGTTAAATGTGTATTTACCTAAATGGTATAAACTATAGTCATTATTTATAGTATGGAATAGAAAATAATATAATATTCATTTATATGTTTGACAGAATAAATGTATGCCTAGGTTACTCCTATGTTAAGCATGTTAGATGATGTGTTTGCTAGTACGATGTAAATTAAATAAATCTTGTGATTGAATTGTATTTGACAAATATGCATTGTTAATACAGAGTAAGAAGTGAGATGGACTTCACTGGCTTACTAGTATCACAATGACAGATGAAGGCAGTCCAATCAAGTGGTGTGTATGAATTTAATTGATTTATAAATCGTTATTATTTATTATTTATTATTTATAAAAATCTATTCCAAAGTATGTTTAGTGAGACATTATTATTTTATGAGTATGATTTACATGTTTGTGTGATATCTTGCAATAGAACGGTTTTCTATGATACACTACATGTTTAGTGTTGTCAATCAGACTCAAACCCTTGTGAAGGTAGTTTCAAGTCTTCACAGTCTGCTAAAACATGGAAATAATTCTAGGCTATGGGTGGCCTAATCAGTGGATTGAATCTCTAAATTCTAAGGGTTAGCTCCCTTTGGTGTATCAATTAGGATCTCTACTCTATGCTACAAACTATCAAGAAAATGGAAGAAATAAAATTAAAGGAAAAAATCCTATCCAATGATGGTGATACACCTAAATTTTGATTGATCTACTTAATTTGAGCTTCTAAAAACACTGATTAGACACTAAAAACACTAAATTTTTAACTCCACATGACTTCTATGCATCAGTATTTCATGAAAAGGTTCTATCTTGTGATTAAAGCTCGAGGAAAATGATGGAATAACCCTAATTCAAGGCACTAACCAGCCACTTGTATCCAATATAGCTTCATCTAAAAGATATTAAACACATAACATAACCTGCATAGTCTGATCAACTAGTAATTAGATAAGAATCAGGATTTGACAAGGAAGAAAATTCTATCACATATGAAAATCACTAACATAAATACACTATACCAACATTCTAGAATCTGAAAACAACAGTCCTTTTATTTGTTTGAAAAGGTTTAAAAACTCAATCTTTCACAGAATTTGGTCTTGTCAAAAGAGGGATATCAATTCAAGGCTGAAAAGCCAACTTATATAGAAAAATCATACACAAGCAAGAGATTGGCATTGAAAATAAAAGAGGAGATCAACTCCCACATTACACAAGTCCAACTTCAGTTATGCCAAGATAACCATGCCTTCAAATAAATAACTTTTTATCTTTTATCTTGCATGAAAAGCTCTTTGGCATTTGAAAAGAATGGTGAGCTCAAGTCATAATCCTTATTTAGAATAAATATTAAATTCTTCAAATGTGCATGGATCTTTAGACATTCAATTCTCTTCATGCATGATGCTATGCCAATCTTTAGATGAACCTCAATTTGAACAAGAGTTGAAAACGTTGAAAACCTTAAATTAAGATAAACAAGAACGCATGCAAGACTTATCAACTAGTCAACCAAAGTGCAAGACTAGTCAACTCCAACTCGCTCCATTTTGCATGAAAATGCTCTTGAAACATAACCATGCATGAAATTACTTGTTGGCATAGAAGGGACAAGATAGGCCCAAGTTTGACAAGTCAAACTCTTGCATAGAATGCTACGCCAATAGACAAAGAAGAAAATGCTTCTTGATTGAACTTGGAGCTGAGTTGGATCATTGAATGCATGAGATGACTAAGAGATAAGCATGACTTCAACAAATAGTCAATCGAAGCTTTGACCAATTAACTATAGATAGCCTTTGCTTGCATAGAAAAGGACCTTGATGAATGAGAGGTACATGGAAACTCTAAGAGAACAGT
Organism: Torreya grandis; assembly: GCA_037957365.1. Taxonomy (NCBI): domain Eukaryota; kingdom Viridiplantae; phylum Streptophyta; class Pinopsida; order Cupressales; family Taxaceae; genus Torreya; species Torreya grandis. The sequence continues at coordinate 145,303 of JARHVA010005198.1, read as the reverse complement.
AAATACATGGTATAAAAACTCATATTGAACTCCTTGTTAGCTTATTCCAATTCCAAACCCAACTTATCCCTTTTGAACAATTAGGTCAACTAGACTAGTTAAGCTAAAAAGGTCATTTTTGCACACTTAGACACCATGAAACCTGCAACAGAAGCCATGAAACCTCTAGACTAGAATCTCTTTAGGGAGTGAATGTAGAATGATATATGGGTTGGCTATAGGTTTCATTTGTGTTCAACTATTTGTCCTTGCTTCTCTTAGGCTTGAGGCCTTTTCCCTTATGCACTTTCTTGCAGACATTTTCCTTTGGCTTGTCTTTTGGACCTTTCTTCAACATTTTTACAATAAAATTTTTCACTGGAATTGGTCTTCAGGATTTTTCTCTCGAATAATTTGTTTGGGCTCTTTGTCTTATATTTTTATTTTGGCATGGATTCCTTCAGGCTTTTATTCTCATTCTTTCCCTTTAGGCTTATTGCCTACATCTTATCTCCTTGTTTATTTCCTTCAGACAAAAAGTTTGAAAGAATTCTTTTTATTCATTTCCTTCATTCATTTTTTTTGGACAAAAATTTCGAAGGAATTATTTTAGGATTCTCTTTGTTTATTTCCTTCAGACAAAAACTTTGAAGGAATTCATGTCCTCAGAACCTTTGCAAATTACCCTTTAGGCTTTTGTAATTGAACTTTTTCCATGGAAAGAACCCTTCGGCATTATTGGAATGATCCACTTACCCTTCAGCTTTTTGTAAAGGACCTTTTGGAAATCTGAAAATGATCCTTTGAGATTATGGACAAGCCCTTTGAAAAAATTGTAATGGTCCACTTAACCTTTGGAAAATTTGAAACGGTCCACTTACCCTTCATCTTTTTATAAAGGATCTTTCAAAAAAAATGACAAGCCCTTTTGCCTTTATAAAATGTGCCCTTCATACTTTTTGAAAAGTCCTTTCAAGATTTTTGTTTTGGTCCTCTGACAACTTTGAAATGGTCTCTTGCCCTTCAAAATTATTGAAGATGACTCCTGCTTAATGAAATTTTCCTTCAGCATTTTTACAATTGACCCTTCGACTTTGGAAAAGTCCTTCAGATTTCCAAAATGTGCCCTTTGGACTTTATGAAAAGATCCTTTAGGAAATCTGGAAATGAACCTTTGAGAGAAATTATTCGGTCTACTATTTTTGAAAATGCCTTTTTTTGAAGGGAAAGGTACCCTTCGGCTTTTTGTAAAGGACCTTTCAAAAAAATTGTCATGGGCCCTTTTGCCTTTGGAGAGACCCTTTAAATTTTGATAATGGCCCTTCAAAAAAATTGGATAAGGTCTTTTTGAAAGAATTGAACCCTTTGACCCTTCGAAAAAATTGTCATGGGCTTCAAGAAAGTTGTAAAGGTCCTCAAAATTTTGAAAAAGACTCTCCAAAAAAATGAAAAGTGCCCTTGCTTTTGAAGATGCCCTTCAAGCTTTATGAAGAATGCCTTTCAGAATTTCTACTTGGACAATCCTCCCAAAAGAAAGTGACTATTTGGACTTATTGAAAAGGGCTTTCATAACTGTTTGAAAAGACCTTAAAACCAAAAGAACTCTTTGAAACTTATAAAATAGGACCATTTCTCAAGAAAAGAACCTTTTGGGGAAATTGTTTTCGAAGTCCTCCTTCCATGAAAGCCCAAAGTATTTTTTGCTTGTATACTTTTGAACTGCTCAGAGCAACATAAATACCTTTCTGTAAAGAATAATATGAGTGAAAGAAAAGTCCCTAAATCACCTAAACAACCTCAAGACCTGTTAACCATAGATTCTTCAAAGACTTTTTAGGACCAATTACTGGCTCATAAGATAAAAAGGCATGATTATACAAGTTTTGAATGATAGTGATTACAATTTGACCTATAGGGTTAAAATTGTCAACATTTAGTATAGAAATCATAGAGCACACAGGTACTTGTTTGTCTCTTTAGATTCCCACGCCATCACTATCTACTCATCCATGAAGGGAGGGCCATTTCCTAACAAGGTTAGTGCACGGGATCATTGGTCCATGGTTGGTGTGGAAAAGCACTTGGATGATGCTCTCCCTCCCCACAATAGTACTACTTATCGGTATGACACTAGAGATTGCTATAAATACCTGAGTTCAGGAACTATGCTCTAAGAGAGCCATATATCTTATACGTACATTATATTGTGTTTTACTTATTCCTGAACATTGTCATGAGATTTGTAATTACTTGTTGTATTTTGACAACAATTGATGTAGATTTGTTTCAATCATGGTTGAATTAATGTAAATACTTTATGTATTCATATTATGTTGTGTTCTCAGGATATACTTTATAATATGTTTTATTTACTATTATCATGTGGATAATTTTATATGATCACTACTTAGATTCTCATGGTTTAATCTATTTATAAAGTATGTGTTTAATTAAAAAAATCATGTATTTCTATGTCTAACCTATCAAGTTTGTTACATCTAGTTGATAGAGCTAGCTCCCTTTGATGAATCACTTAGGCTCAAACACTAGTCTAAAACTTGCTAGGAAAGGGGAGAGAAACCTAATCTAATAGAGGTGATGCACCAAATATTAACTGATCACCACCATTCAACTATAATTTCACTTCAAATAAGAACCTAACCTACACATGACACTAATCCAAATCTGCCTTTCTACATTAGTATTTCTCATGGAGGTTTGTGAAGTAAGCTTGAGTTAGGAGGACTAGTCAAGAGGTCATGACATGACACTAGTGAAGAGAAAACTCACTAAACTCCTACAAAATTCATTTGAACACTTCAAAAGACCTCCAAAAATACTTTCAAACTAGATATGAATTTTAAATAAGGACAACATGCCAAGGAAGTGAATCTATCACTCAGCAAGATTAACTAGTCAAACATGCACATTAAAATAGTCAATGGAGAAGGTAAAACTAGGTTATTATTCATTGATCAAAGGCTAAAAATGGATAGGGATTCACCATACCCAAGTGGAGGATACAAACTTATCCAATTAAGGCTCAATATATAGCATACGCGAGAGAGAAGAAGAGATGGGCATATGAGTGAGAATTGACAAGTGTCTCATGAGTTAAAAAAAGAGAGAGGAGTTATGAAACTGCCTTAATAGGTCCTAAATGCCATTAGTAGCTCCTCTGAAGATGTTCCCTTACTCCAAGTGGTGTAGGAGTTAGAATGCTTACTTGACACCTTGGCTAGCTCTCTAAAATTGCCCTTTGTTTTGGCATGTTGAATGATAAATGGTCTTATTGATGGTTAGATCAGGGTCTCTTACACCTTTGTTATGCTCTTGGCACCTCTCAACTGATCTATTTAGGTTCTATTTGACACATCACTTCATTCTCTTGCTAGGTGGATAGAAGGCTCTTCATCTCCTTAGGCTAATATTATAGACAAGTGTTAAAACTTGAATTCTTATTCTTCATCTCATCTTATCTTACCAGACCTGCAACAATCCATCTAGAAGTCTAAAACTAGCCCCAAGAATTCATTTTATACTAAAAGCTCTGATTAAGCATCATTCCTTGTAACCTTAAAATCATGCAAAAATCTTTGTGTGGAAAAAAGTACACATGGTACTAAGAATTTTAAGGTATATTCAATGACCTAGTATGGCCTTACAAATTCATGTTCAATTTCATGTCCTGAGAGTGAGTGGAAGTGTACTTTTATGTTACTTCTCTCTCCTTACAAGGTCTCAATTAGGCCTCCTTGCCTAAACACTAAAAATTGACTCTATAGGATAACCACACATGTCAAACCTCAAATAAATATGTGATTTAGTTATATTACCTCCTCCCCATTATCTATGTTAATTTTTAAGTTTTGACACCTGGTATGAACCTCCCAAGTAGCAAAAAATAGTTTTTTTTGGCCTATTGTGTAATGTTTTGTACCTAAAAGTAAAAACCATTGGCATGGAGTGATGATCAGGGGATTCTTAGACATGATTAAAGTTATTTTAGAGTTTATCTAATCCATTTGGAGACATCTAAATCCATTTCTCTCTCATTGAGGCTTTTTGGCTCTACTAGGCAGCCTAAAAGTGCATTAAGGTCTTAACGATAGTCCATAAAGCTTGGGGAACCAATCCTCCAACCAATTCTACAAAATTAAATTATGATAGGGTAGCTAACTATCCATATAATTCCAAGGTCCCATGCAATATCTCCATACTATATTGAGCAAAATAAGATAGCTTTTCAGGGTGTTAGTAGGCATTATGTAAGGGTTGAGAGAGAGATAAGGTCAGTGTGTAGCATCCTCAAGTGTTTTAGGACTCTAAGCAATTCAAGGAGGTTAATGAAAATCTCATTGATTTGTCCCTATAGTTTTTCGACTCTTATATCTCCATTATATCCCCTGCAACCTCATTTGTTTAGGCTTAGGGTTTGTGAACAAAGCAAGAAATCCTCATGGTTGTGTTTGATCTCCTTTTTCCTTTGTCATGGATATTGGAATACATAAGATACCTATTTATACGCATCACCATCCCCTTAGATTTATCAAATCTCTCAATTCACTTTAAATAGCCATCTTTTAATGGACTACCCATAAAGGTTTATGCATTCAATTAGGCCCGAATAAGGTTTGTCATGATTTCCACTCTTTATTGCTTGAGTCTGAAGCTCTAATAGAGTATGTTATCCCATTAAATCATGTTCAAATATATTCCTCTCAAACCACACAGTACTCCTACATTATTTTTAACCTCTCATACAATAAATGCTTTCCATGAGTAAATAAGCATGTGTCTTGCTTGGCTAGGCAGGTAGGGTTGTAGATGGGTAATGGACAATCAACCGTTACTCAAACTTGCTTTCAAGCCTGACTACCCTCAAATGATTTGGTCACTTACCCTTCACTTCACTAAGTTAAACCTCTACATTTTTCATGAAATCTTCCCTTCTTTTATGCTTGTGACAGCTTGCTCACCCTAACAAACCCGTACGTCTATATTAGAGAGGTTTGAGTGTATTTGAGGGATTGTAGGAGCTTCATTATCTCTCACTAAACAACTTCATGGTTTTTTCTATTCTTATAAGTCTTTAAACTTTTAAGACACCATGACCTCACCACATACAATACCTTTCTCAATCTTTAATTAGCTTGGCTGTCAGTAGTCATTGAAGAGGTTTGCTCATGTGATCTTGAGTTTGACTTCTTTCAACTACACCATGATATCTTATCAATGTATAATCCTCATCAAGAGCTCATTTTAACTATCCTCAAGTCTATTAGCATTCTCAAAGCATCTTACCACCTTTGCCTTCACTGTCTCCCCACACAATCATGTTGGTGTGTCTTGGGATTCTCTATTTTGTCATCAACTCTCTTTGACTTTAGGTGATTTAGAAATCTTCATTAGTCTATGAACCTTTTCAACTTGAAACCATCATAATGATTTCATTCCTGGATATTTAACTTTGAACATTGACACCATTAGATTTTTTTTTGAAGTTGTAGACCTACAGGTCTGCAAACTTATATGTCTGGAACCCTATGTTATAGGATTTCAAAAGTGAAAATATGGTTATTAAGATTGAAATATCATTGATTTTTTACATAAAAACACTTACTATGAAGTCACAACTCTCAATTTCCTTGGAAATATATGTATTCAAACCCACTCAATTCAACTTGTTATGCAAGCACACTATAACACAATTTAAAAGGTGAATGAAGGTGTGACCTTTTTTAAGCTACTAAAAAAAAATTAGTTGATCAGAGAGACATGAAAGGATTTTGAGGATGGTATAATACAATGAATAATCACTTAGATACATTGGACCATCTGGAGAACCTTGAAGCACAAAAATATCGGTAGTCACTTATAAATTATGCACAAGAGTAACACTCTTTGCCAAAAGACCTTCCACACATTCCAACATGGTGAATGAATGTGTATAATAAATTTATAGACCTATAATAACTCATTCTAATTGGTTTCATGCATCCAAAGAGTTAACATTTTCCCTGGAGTTACATAAAACTCAGCCTACATGGATTCTAGTCTTAAAAAAGTAGCCTAGCTCCTTAGCGATTGTTCATAAATCTAAGGAGCTCAATATAATGAAAAATGCCATAAATTGGAACCCCATAGGGGTCCCAAATTTTTAATAAAATCTTAGAAGCCAACTCCACATGCACAACCTGTACCATGTAGTTGAAAATGGCCTTCAAGAGCTTGTGAATGGAGTGATGGAGGAGAAAGAGAGATTTCTAAAACTATTGGACTTAAAACTTCTTCCTATGATTTTTTATGACCCATAAAATATTAAATGACACTTATAAACCATTTTTACCTATAATTTACTTTAATAAGTCTGTACAAGTCTCTTAATTCCTCTATTTGACATTGAAACTCGAGATTTTGATATTTCTCTAACTTGTTGATAGCTGTGGAAATTGTGTAACTACTCCAAGGTCCTTTGAAGATGTCTTTTACATATTTATCTTTTGGTGGACTTTTACATACGTGTATGTTAGCCAAAAAAAACCTTTTTCCCTCATTTTCACTACCTTCAAGTTTACAAATGAACCTTAAAGTCTCCAAACATGCAGTAAATGTTATTATAATATGATTAATACATTAAATGACTTTTTGAAACTCCTAACAACCTATGACACCACTTGACCAATCCTTATCTCTCCATGACATGTCTAGACCACTATATGACATGTTGTCAATCAGACTCGCACCCTTGTGAAGGTAGTTCCAAGCATTCATAATCTGTTGAAACATGGAAACAATCCTAGGTTGTGGGTAGCCTAATTAGCAGATTGAATCTCTAGATTCTAAGAGCTAGTTCCCTTTGGTGTATCAATTAGGATATATACTTTATGCTACAAACTGTTAAAAAAAGGGAAGAAAGAAAACTAAAGAAAAAATCCTATTTAATGATGGTGATACACCTGAATTTCAGTTCATCCACTCAATTTGAACCCCTAAAAACACTAATTAGACAATAAAAAGACTAAAATTTCAATTCCAATTAACTTTTATGCATAAGTATTTCATGAAAAGGTTCTATTTGGTGATCACATATTGAGGGAAATGAGGGAATAGGCTTGATTCAAGGCACTAACTAGCCACTTACATATACTATAACTTCAGCCAAAAGATATCAAACATAGAACATGACTTGCATAATCTAATCAACTAGTAATTAGGTAAGAATTAGGACTTGACAAGGAAGAAAATTCTATCACATATGCAAATCACTGACATAAATACACTACACCAACATTCTGGAATCTAAAAATAGTCCTTCTCTTTATTTGAAAAAGGTTACAAAACTAAAATTTTGGCAGAGTCTGATCTTGCCAAACGAGGGATACATTTCAAGGTTAAAAAGCCAACTTATATATAAAAATTGTATAACAGCCAAGAGATTGGTGTTAAAAATAGAAGAGGATATCGACCAAATCCAACTTGTGCTATCCAAAGATAATACAGCCTTATAATAAATAATTTTTTGTCTTCTGTCTTGCATGAAAAGCTCTTTGGCATTTAAAAAGAATGGTGAAACTCCACCTAGACTACCTAAAACAAGAGAACAATTTCTTTTGCAGGAAATTAGTGCCAAAACTAAATTTAGAACTCCACTTGAACTGCTGAACATGTTGAAAGCCTTCAACAAGATAAACAAGAGCACATGCATGACTTGTCAACTAAACAAAGTGGAAGACTAGTCAACTCCATAACTGAAGCATGCATAAAATTCCATGTTGGTGTAGAAGGGATGAGGTGGACCCAAGTTTGAAAATTCAAACTCTTGCATGGAAATCCATGCCACAATCTTCAAAAAAATATGCCTCTTGATTGAACTTGAAGCTGAGTTGGACCTTTGAGTGTATGAGATGACTAGGAGATAAGCATGACTTTAACAAATAGTCAATTGAAACTTTAACCAATAAACTATAGATAGCCTTCCCTTGCATAGAAAAGGACCTTAATGATTGAGAGGTGCATTGAAACTCTAAGAGAATAGCATATACATGGTGAAAAAACTTAGATTGAATTCCTTGTTAGCTTATTATCATTCTCGGCCTTCCGTATTCGGGCTCTTCACTTCTGTGCATATATTCCTTCTTTTTGTCCATGGCTATTTCCTTTGGCATTTGGCTTTATTTCTACATGTAGTCCTTCATAATTTTATTCAATGCTCTTCTTCTTTCATTTTCTTTAGACAAATTGTCTGAAGGAATTGTTTCTATTTATTTCTTTCAAAACCTTTCCTCTCATTCATTTCCTTCAGACAATTCCTTCAAAAACTTTGCAATGGACCCTCAGAACCTTTGTTTCAGATAGAATGTTTGAATCAATCCCTTTGGAAAATATGTCAAGTCCATTGGCTATTTGAAAAGAACCTTTTGGACAATTTGAACAAGCCCAATTCCTTCAATCAATTAAAAAGCCCATTTTGCTGATACGTGCCCTTCAAGACAGCTATTGAAATGGACCCTTTTTTTTAAAGGAAGGAACCCTTTAGAAAAATTACAAAGACCAATTTCTGCCACTACTTCAAAAAGGCATGTTTATGCAAAGTTTTGAACGATAGAGGTGATAATTTGACCTGAAGGGTCAAAATTGTCAACATTTTGGCGACTCAACTTAGAAGCATGCTTGTTATGCTTGAGAACCAGACCATATATGTGATATTTGAACTCATAAAACAATGGCAAATCTGGTCCATGAAAGCAAGTACAACCTTTGATTTTAAATAAAACAACCTTCATCCTCCAAAATAAGAAGGAAAACACACAAAATAGGAAAACCTAACTAAGCAAAGTAAAAGTGTAAACAAGCACTTATTTGGGACAAAATAGAACTAAACTAATGTACTTGAACATCACTCAGAAGAAAATAAACTAACTAACTATGTACAAGGAGCCATGCTCTTCAATAGCAATGTTTCAAATGTATCCCATTGACTAGGATTGGAAGCTCCTCGCCATCCATCTTTGCAAGTTGGAAGGCATTATGGGATTTGCAGCTAGAGATTGTGTATGGGCCACTTCAAAGGGAATTGAACTTTGTGTGCCTTCCTAGTTTAGCTCTATCCTTATCCCACTCGAGGATCAAATCTCTTTATTTGAAACTTAGTGAAGAAGCTCCCTTGTCAAAAGCTCTCTTCACTTGTGTTTAATGAATTTCCATGGCTAGCATGGACTGATTTCTTGTCTTTTCCAACTCCATAAGCTCAGCATACCTAATCTTCATAGGCTTATTCTCCAACAACTCAAGTTGGTGCATTAGTTCTAAAGCAAGAAACTCAAGATAAATGGGTAACCTCATTTCCTTACCATATACCAGCTTGTAAGGAGAGTTGGCTATTGACCTTTTTTAGGTGATCTTATCAACCCATAGAGCTAACTTCAACTTGAGATGCCATGACCTCTGATTGTCTTCAATAGTACTTATGATCTTCAATAGGTTCTTATTCATAGATTTAGCAAGGCCATTACCTTATGGATAATATTTTAATGAAGTACTAAGATAAATCCCATGTTGGATAGCCCATTAACTGATCCTAGTTCCCACAAAATCCATTGTATTATTAGAAATAATAGATGAAGGAACTCCAAATCTAGTAAGAAAACCTTCATATAATATAGAACATTAGTTTCATTTTCTCCTTTTAATGCCACTGCTTTTGTCCGACGTGTGAAGTAATCTGTAGTAGTTATAATCCGTTTATATCTTGAACTTGAAAGAGAATTTATGAGACTAATAAAGTCCAATCCCCATTGGAGAAAGGGTTGATCCACTGCAATCAGTTCAAGAGATAATGATGCAAGTTTTAATTTTCCTACAAACATAGCACATTATTTGCACTTTCTAACCCATGCATGGCAATCACCAAATATAATAGGCCAATAATACCCACCTCTCATGATCTTAAGGGTTGTATTTCTTATGGAAAAATGTCCTACACCATGTCCATCATGGAATTTTGCAAGTAATCTCTGAGTTTGGCTTGGTTGTATACATCTTAGCAACATGTCGTTGATATCTTTCTTGAACAAAACACCATCAATAAGCAAAATGGAATTGATTTCAACTTAGAATATCTTATTTTTAAAGCACTTAGATTTGAGGGATAAATACCATCTTGGAAATAGCTTATAAAATCATGAAACCAGCTAGAAGGTGAGGTATGACCAACTGCAAGCTCCTCATCATTTGATGCCAAAACAACCTCATTGGTCTCTTGCAAGTCTTGAGATAGATGCTCACAAAGTTATTTACCTCTAATCAACTTTGTGACCTTAATTTCCACGTCATACTCTATTACCTTGGTTATCCAACAAACTCTCCTCTCATTTATATCTTTGTTCAAAAAGAACTCCTTGATGCTTGGATGAGAAACCATTAGGTTTATCTTATTATTAGACAACAAGTATCTAAACTTTTCTAAAGACCTTATAACTGAAAGCACATGTTTTTCAACAAAAGAGTACCTTGTTTCATACTCTATCAAGCCTTTACTAAAAAAATCTATTGTTTGCTCCAAAGTCTTGTGATTTTATTGCATAAGAATGCCTGAAATGGTGTCCATGTTAGTGTATGTATACAAAATGAAATCCTTTGTGAAATCTAGATTTATAAGTGTATGAACACTAGTTATGGCCTTTTTAATATCTTCAAAACCTTTTACTCCTTCTTTGGACCAGCTAAAGCTCTGATTCTTCTTTAGCATGGTTGTAAGTCGCTTAGCTAAAATGGAAAAATCTAAAATATATCTCTTTATGAAGTTGATTTTCCCAAAAAAAATTTGCATAGCCTTTTTGTGCTTAGGCAAGGAGAGTGCAAGAATGGAGTCTACCCTTTCAAAATCTATACTTAAACCATGCTTTGAAATAACATGCCCAAAAAGCTTACCTTCATGAACTGAGAAGACACACTTTTTATGATTTAGAAATACCCCAAATTCCTATACCTTTTGAACACTTGCTTGAGATGAACTATGTGATCCTATGAACTATTTAAAAATATTGTTATATCATCCAAATAAACAAGTACAAACTTGTTAAGAAGGCCTTGGAATGTCATATCCATGGCTCTCTAAAAGGTTGTTCCAACATTAGATAAATTGAATGGCATCTTTTTGTATACAAACATCCCCCACTTGATTGTGAAGGTTGTCTTAAATTGGTCCTCTTCTTTGACCAAAATATGATTATAGCCAATATATCCATCCAACAAAGAAAACCTTTTTGAACCTACAACCAACTATAAAATTTGTTCCATTGATGGCAATGGATAATGATCTTTAAGTGAAGCCCTGTTCAAATCATGGAAGTCGACACACAATCTAATCTCACCATTCTTCTTTTGTATCAAAACAAGATTTACCACTCAAGTTGAGTGCTTGATTGGAAATATAATAGCTGACTCTATGAGCTTGTGAAGCTTAGCTCTCATCAAAGGCTCAAGCTTAGGATTAATGGACCTTTGTCTTTGTCTCACTAATTTAGTTTTAGCCTCTAACTCAATGGTGTGTTGAGCTAAACTTGGGTCAAATCCCTTGAGATCACTATATTTCCATGAAAATACATTGGCAAAACTTATGCATAACTCAATGAAATATTTTTTTTTGAAGGAGTGCATACCTTATCCAACTTCAAAATCTTACCAACTCCAATGTCTACATTGACATAGTGTTCTTCCTTTGTTGACAAGGATGACTCCTCTTTCCTTAACTCGTCATCACCATTGAAAATGTTCTCAAGTGTGACCAATCCCCTGGGTAACTTATTTGTTCTTAGTTGCACAACCTGATCAGCATACTATTGCAAATACTTTGATTGGTTTCTTGAAGAAAACTTAGGCTCCTATTGCAAGAATCTCACAATTTGATTGTCATCTTTTAACACCTACCAATTCTCGTGATTATCTAGAATAGAAGGCCTTACAACCACCTTTATATGTGATTGAATTTTCTCACTCTTTATATCAACTAGAATGCTTAATTGTGATCCAATGATAGCCAACCTATCTACATGTTTATTCTTACCTCTTGTTATTGCCTGAATGTTAACAACTTGAAAATATTTGAGTAAGTCCCATATTCTATGCTTGTAAGATTTAAACAACAAATTTTTACATATATTTAAACCTCTTACTTGGTGAACTATAAGTTCACTTTCACCAAACACCTGCAAGGTGTTAACTTTCATCTTCCTAGCCCATTGCAAACCGTGAACTAGTGCTTCATACTCAAAAACATTGTTTAAACAACCAAACTAAAATTTAATAGAAGATAAATACCTTTTCTTTGTTGGAAAAACCAACATCATTCTATCTCCAGTACCATGTTTATTTTTTGATCCATCAGAGTACAATTGCCATAAACCTTCACTAGATTCATCATCTTTAACCATAGTTGGAATCGATACATCATTCTCATGAAGGCAATACACACTGAGTCTTTCTTCTTCAATTATATTATAAGGATCATGCTCATGCAAAGTGGAATCCCACTCATCAAGAAACAAATTTGGAACTCCATCCAAAGGTGATCCATTTTCTACTCCACTAGTTTCTAGTACATCATCCGAGATGATACAGTTAGTGTTCACAACACTTGGCATATGTGGCTCTATATGGAAACATATAATAGATTTAGAATGAATTGTTACCTTGGTACCATACCTAGTTCTAAAAAATAAATAATTCCAATCAGCTGATAAATATCCCCCAATTTTTGAGGCGAAGTCCCTTGAAAGGCATAAAGCAAAGTAAGGAGGTAAGTCTACCACAACAACATCCTGCTGAATAGTAACATTGAGATAACCATGTAATGTCAATTTCAAATATTTGATGATGCCTACCATATTTTTTGGTGACCCATCCAATTTCAATACTCCCTTAGTGTTCAGCTCATAAACAAGGTTGATCTTGTCTGTAATCTGTTTAGGCATGACTGTACTACTAGCTCCATTATCCACCATATAGTTATGAACCAAATTATCACCCACTATCAAATAAAGGTACAAAGGAGGGGTTTATTTGATTTTACCTCAATTTTTTCCACCTTTGCCATCTTATTTACTTATTGTACTTCCTGCTTAGTTGGCTTATCTGAATTAGTTAAGACAACACCTTCTTTCTCAATCGGTTTTGGAGACAAATTGAGAGCTAAAAGTTCTTGGATGAGCATATATTTTTGTCCTAAGATGGAAAGAGAATCCCACATGCTAATGTTGATATTAGACTTCTTCATCTTATCTATTATACTAAATTGAGATCTACCAACCTTTGACTGCACTTTCTGAAGTACCAATTGCTCACAAACTAGAGGTATTCAATGAACTTTACTAACCTATATATTCTAATTTTTTTGAGTTGTAGGGGCAGCAAGTTATTCTTTTGTACTCTTAGAAACAATGTTAAGATTACTCAAAGCATTTTTCACCTCCTTCAACTCATTAATGGCTCTTCATTTAGCTCTACTTACAACTACAACTTGACCACTTTAATTGTTAGTTTCAACACCCTAAGTAAAAGCAACATGATCATCCGCTTGCCAATTTACATTAATGGCATCAGGCTGACCTTGAAATTTTTGAGTCTCTCCTTGTGACACCAAACCCATATCTTTGTACTGACCTCCTTGAAAAGAAAATTCTTCTTATGTCATTTGTGGCATAGTGATGTTTTGTGATACCAAGGCTTGCTTTTGAGCATCATTGAGATTTGAGGACTATCAACATGAATCCTACATCAAGTTGTTTTGAGGTGGGGTAGGAACAATGGCCTTTGAAGTGGAAGGAGCATTAGGATTAATGGTAGCATATGGCTTAGCTAGAGTCATGGTTCCTTGTGTTTGATAAGGTGGTCTATTCTCTTTGAAACCTTGATAAGGAGGCCTTTAATTTTTGAAGGGCTGATAGGTGGTCTAATTTTGTTATTGATAGGGCCTATTAGACTAATATTATTGCCTATTGAGTTTCACTATTTTATTTCCAAAGGATTGTAACAAGCTTTTCAACTCTCTTATCTCACTAGCTTGACTAATAGGGGTTGTAATTTGAGCTTGAGGTGATGGAATAGGATCCAAGGATGGAATATGGGGAATTTGAGGAACTTAAGGAGCTGGTATAGAATTCAATTGTGGGAATATATGAATTGGAGGTCTTGGAAAAAGATTACCAACTTGTTTCAAACTATTCTCTACCCTTATTACAACCTCATAAGCCTCTGGTAAGGTAGTACCACCCATTGATTGTATCATCACACTAATGTCAGAGTTAAGGGATTTCAAATAGTACAAGAACGTATATTCAGGGGATGGCCTAATCAACACAGGTATTCTGCTCCATATCTTTTGGAATCTAAAGTTAAAATCAGACATGAAATCATAAAGAGCTCTATTTATGGTAGTTAATTACTCAACTAAAGATAGGTGATCAGATTTGTCCTCAAATTTCTTGACTAAGGCTACACCCAATTCATCCCATAAAGAAATGGAGTTTAGTGGGAGGTTTATATACCTTTGTAATGTTTTTCCTTTGAAAGAAGCAATAAGCAATCTAATAGCAACATTATCCTAAACAATATTATGGATTGAACAAAGATTAGTTACATCTTGAATATGCTCAATAGAGGTTATTTGATTTTCTCTTGAGAAGAATGGGATACTTTTGAGAGCAGACACAGGAATGTCATCAAACTAAGCTAGATTTAGTGGGTTATCTTTATCTAAATTTAGTAGGCTAGAACAAACACCTGGTTTTTGATAACCATTTGGATAGTGGGGATTGTAGTGCCTAGAACAGTAGGATAACCAGGGGACAAATTTTTTTTTTGAGGATATGCATTTTCCCCCCTAAACCTTTATCTCTTATAAGATATAAATTCAGAAGGAATGCCTTTACTAACTAACCATGTGGTAACCTTTGGCATGAAAATATTGTATGAATGGTGCTATGAACCTTTCAACCTAAAGAATCTTTAGCCTTTGATGAAGATTAATATGTTCATCTACTGCAACTGCTTCTCCTCATATTCAAACTTCTTCTATGCAAATAATTTCTTTGATGTCCCACCAGGCATGCCAAAAATTATTATCAATTAGACTCACACCCTTGTGAAGGTAGTTTCAAGCCTTCACAGTCTATTGAAACATGGAAACAATCCTAGGTTGTGGGTGGCCTATTCAGTAGATTGAATATCTAGATTCTAAGGGCTATCTCCCTTTGGTGTATCAATTAGGATCTCTACTCTATGTTACAAACTGTTGAGAAAAAGGAAGAAAGAAAATTGAAGGAAAAATCTTATCTAATGATGGTGATATGCCTAAATTTTGATTTATCCACTCAATTTGAGCCCTTAAAAACATTGATTAGACAAGAAAAAGACTGAACTTTTGATTCCAATTGACTTTTATGCATCAGTATTTCATGAAAAGGTTCTATTTGGTGATCAAAGCTTGAGGAAAATGAGGGAATAGCCCTGATTCAAGGCACTAACCAGTCACTTACATCCACTGTAACTTCAACCAAAAGACATCAAACATAGAACATGACCTGCATAATCTAATCAACTAGTAACTAGGTAAGAATCTGGACTTGACAAGGAAGAAAATTCTATCATATATGCAAATCACTAACATAAATACACTATACCAACATTCTAAAATATAAAAATAGTCCTCTTTATCTAAAAAAAGTTATAAAAATCAAATTTTGGTAGAGTCTAATCTTACCAAAAGAGGGATACATGTCAAGGTTGAAAAGCCAACTTATATAGAAAAAGTATATAATAGCCAAGAGATTGGCACTGAAACTAGAAGAAGAGATCAACCAAGTCTAATTTGTGCTATCCAAAGACAACACAACCTTCTAATAAATTTTTTTTTGTGTTCTATTTTGCATGAAATGCTCTTTGGTGTTTGAAAATAATGATGAGCTCAAGTTTTAGTCAAAACCTTCATCATGCAAGATGATATGCCAATCTCCAAATATAAACTCCACCTAAACTGCCTGAAATAAGATAATAATTTCCTTTGCATTAAATCAATGCTAAACTAAATTTAGAACTCCACTTGAAATGTTGAAAATATTGAAAGCCTTCAACAAGATAAACAAGAGCACATGTATGATTTGTCAACTAAACAAAGTGTAAGACTAGTCAACTCCAGAACTGAAGCATGCATGAAATTCCATGTCGGTGTAGAAGGGATGAGATGGACCCAAGTTTGACAAGTCAAACTCTTGCATAGAAATCCATGCCACAATCTTCAAAGAAATATGCTTCTTGATTGAACTTGAAGTTGAGTTGGACCTTTAAACGTATGAGATGACTAGGAGATAAGCATGACTTCAACAAACAGTCATTTGAAGCTTTGACCAATTAACTATAAATAGCCTTTGCCTGCATGGAAAAGGACCTTGACAAGTTAGAGGTGCATGGAAACTCTAAGGGAATAACATATACATGGCGTAGAAACTTAGATTGAATTCCATGTTAGCTTATTATCATTTTCAGCCTTCCACTTTTGAGCTCTTCACTTCTATGCATATATTCCTTCTATTTGTCTACGGCTATTTCCTTCGGCCTCTGGCTTTGTTTATACATGTATTCATTCAGACTTTTCTTCAATGTTCTTCTTCTTTCATTTCCTTTGAACAAATTGTTCGAAGGAATTGTTTCTATTTATTTCTTTTAGAACCTTTCCTCTCATTCATTTCCTTTGAAAAATTTACAATGGACCCTCAGAACCTTTGCTTTGGATAAAATTTCTAAATCAATCCCTTTGGAAAAGATGTCAAGTCCATTGGCTATTTGAAAAGAACCCTTCAGACAATTTGAACAAGCCCATTTCCTTCGGTCAATTAAAAATCTCATTTTGCCGATACGTGCCCTTCAAGAAAGCTATTGGAATAGACCCTTTTTTTGAAAGGAATGATCCCTTCAAAAAAATTGCAAAGACCAATTTCTGCCACTGCTTCAAAAAGGCATGTTTATGCAAAGTTTCGAATGATAGAGGTGATAATTTCACCTGTAGGGTCAAAATTGTCAACATGATCAAAACAAGACACTACCTTAACTTCTCTAAAATTCATTTAAACAACATTAACAAGGCTTTATGAAGACTGTTAAGGACCATATAAGGCATGACAAGACCACATGACAACCTTATGAAAGTTTTGATTTAGATGGGTTGACCAATTTTGACTTGAGGTCAAAATTTGGTCAACAATAACTAAATATCAAAAAAATGTATGGGTCAAGAAATTCACAAAAAATTATTCTTCATTTGAAAGATACAAAACCATGAAAACTACTCAATTTGTAGATTTTTGAGCCTTCCCAATGACCAAATCACCCTGTTAGTGCTTTTCAAAAACAATTTAGCGGGAACGATTAAAGTCTAATAACCTTCACATTTTCCATGATAGTAGTCAAACATCAAACTAATGTACGGGTTAATAAATTTTTAGAAAACACACTCCCACATGGAAAATGTGCAGAGTTGAAAAGGGTTGTTTGCGCTATTATTTAACACAACCAATTTTTTGTGTTCCCAATTTTCAAATCCACCTAGTGCATACTATTGAAACCCATGTTCGCATGACCAAATGAAGTCCAAATTGCTTAAACATTTTTATGTTAGTTCTCTGATGTCATGATAACATAATCTAGTTGATTTCATAGATATTAGATTTTTTAGTGAAAGATATAATGGTGTGAAGTGAGCCTTCTAAGTAGGTTTATCACTCAACCAACTTTTGACCAAAAAATACTCATAGGGCATTTCGAAGGGATTAATTTGATCATTTCAAAAAAATAAAAATACAGTTTTGATCATATTTTCAATAAATTTATGTAAATATAAGATATGATGGGTTTTGATCATATCTTTCTCTGTGATTTTCTATTTTTCCATGTTCTGAGGGTGCTAGTGTAACTACACTTGATTGGTTTTTTAGCAATATATTTTGATCCGCAACTCCATTTTTTATGACGCTTGTTGCATTGGAAATTTGATTTCTCCCTCTCTACAATGATGTTAGTTTTAAATTGCAGAAACGTAGGATGTAAATTTGGTTAATGTGGTAGTTGAAAGCCATGTGCCAAGATAACAACTTGTATCTCCTCAATCAAGAAAGGGTAGTTTAAAGAGATAAAATAGGAGTCATCTAATATGAAGAGACACTCATATACCACCTCTCATGAGCTCATCATCAGTCCAAAATAATACACATTGAAGATAAATGATAGAACTATTTATCGACCTTCTCTTGGCATCGTAACTGGTCCCATGATTGATGACAATCATAATGAACTTTCTCCACATCCTCCCCTCTCTCTCTTCTCCTTTATTCTATATATTTGGCCTTGAATATATTTTAATGGGATCCTAAAATTATGCATGGTGAATCCCTACTAAACTTAATACTTGTTATTGCCTTTAAAATAAATTCACACTGCGTTATATTTTCTTCATCTTATATTTACTGATTTTGAGATGGATTATTAAAGAATGTTAGTGATAGTTGTCTTAATTCATTTCATTTATCCTTTTCATTCATGCCTCTATGTGAATTAGTCATCTCTCCATAGGTCATATGATGTGTAACAAATAGTTCTACTAAGTTCAAGTGTAGAAGTGTCATTAGTGCCCTTTCTAAGACTTCTTGAACATTCACCTTGGATATTGTATTAACCATAACCTTCATATAGAAAAACTTGTGTGGGAAGAACTATTTTGGAGTTTTGGAAATCAAGTTGTAATATTATATTTTTGTAAAGCAATCATAGGCAAGTTGAGGAAACTAAATTTGGTGCATCACCTCCATGTTTTTTCTGATTTTAGTCTTCTTTTACCCCTTTTCCTTACAACCTCAATAGGTTTAGTGAGTAGTTTTGGGTGAAGAATTAGTTAGCCCAATTTATAGATTCACTTCATCAATTAGGCCACCCACAACCTTTAAGTGCTTCCATGTTATCATCTAAATAAGAAGGCTTGAACAACCTTCTTAGGGGTGCAATTTATATCGATAACAGATAAATCTCAATAATTACTTTTAATTTTATTTTGATCCATTTCTATACCTCGCTCAAAAATAATAAAACCTATATATTTTCTTAAGGTGATACTAAAGACATGATACTTGAGGTTTGATCATACTTGGTATTATCTTAATCTTTCAAATATATTTTTGAATCCATGCACATGATTTTATTTTTACCTTGGATGTTCCTAGGATATTGTCTACATAGTCTTCTAAAATGTTATGTATATAATCATGAAATATATGTGTCATAGCATTTTAATAAGTTATTCCTACATTATTAAGTCTAAAAGGAATCACCACATAATAAAATGTGCCCCAGGCTCTTGTAAACATAGCTTTATGTTGGTTCCTAGGGTTCATATTTATTTAATTGTATTTAGGAAACCCATCCATAAAAGAAAGCATTTCATGGCCAACTATAGAATTAATAATCATGTCAATATTGATAAATGAGAATTCATCTTTGGGACATACATTATTTATATCTTGAAAGTTTTTACATCTCATAATACCCCTAAATGGTTTACCAACTAGAAAACCATTGGAAATCAACTTGGAGTAATCAATAGGTCTAATAAAACCAACATTAAGTTGTTTTTGGATTTCTCTCTTAATTAATAAAACCAATTTAGGATCCATTTTTTAATGTTTTACTTTCCAAGTTTGAAATTATGATTCATAGCAAGGTTATGATCCATGATAGATGTAGAACACTATCCATATCATTATAATAACATGCAAAGATGTCTTTATATTCTAATAAAATTTTGATATATGTTTTTAATTCCTCAAGAGTCAAAGAGGCACTAAAATTTAAGGTCCTAGTGAAACTAGTGCTAATATTGACATAATTCCTATCATTGTTGAACAAGGTTAATTGATCATCCACTTAGGATGCAATAGGCTAAATATCCCATTCTCTAAGGTAAGCATGACCACTCAATGCAAAAGGGAATATATTTTTATGATAATATGCAGGTAATTTAATATTAGTTCCAAAATATTTTGTTATAGCTTCATCATTAGAAAAGGCATCAAGAGATGGTAACTTGTGTGATATGGTATGACCAATTAATTCATAATATATAACATTCAATTCTTCATGTTTACTAATTCCACTATATAATGCAAACACTTAATCAAAATTATTTATAATATTTTCCATCTCTTGAGATTAATTCTTTGGGAATTTATTGAATTCATCATGAAGAGGATTTGGCAATTCCTTGATAACATTCTCATGATTATAAGCTTCTATATATCAATTATTTTCATTAAATGGTATAGTTTTAACAACGTCCCCTTGTTGAGATGTTGATTTATCATTGTTATATCCAATTATCTATGTAGTTTAATGAGTAGTTGGGAAAATGGGTTATATTATTTGTTGTTCACTTTTCCCTAAAGCTTGACAATTATAGCCAATCTTTTATGCATACTTCAGTCCAAGTCGATAATTGTGTTAAATTTATAATCATCTACCATAGGATATTTACCCTTAAAATCAATTCCTTATTCTTAAACATTTGGTGATGTTTGAGTTGGCATTCCATACTCTTGATGGGTTATATAAAGATCTTTGATATCAAACACACTCATGTCATCTCTATATTCTTTAGGGCCTATTGGTGGAAAACTTAGCTTGGAGATATTTTCACCTATATTTTCAATTAATACTTATTATCTTAAATATATTCTTTGGCATTATTACATTCACCAAATTCAAATGTTTCCACTTGGTCCATTAGAATAGCTTGTTGAGGTGCCATTATAGTTGGTTGAATCTTACTCAAGTGAGGCACAATAGTATCATGAGGTTTAATCATCTTGAAAAATCTGAATGGCACATCACATGTGGGACATGTATATTTTTTTCCCTTATTTATGAACTTCAAACATCTACATAGAGTGGATGAGTTGACTCCCATTTTATGGATTAAATGTCTATCATGTAAATTTTTATAGCTTCCATCAATATGTATAACTTGACATTCTGTACCTACAATTTTTTGTCCAAGTAATAGATTAAATACAATTTTTTTAAGAGTATTTCTTTATTAGTTTTCAAAACCCTTAATGATCATATTTGGATTAGTAAGGGCTTGTCTTTCAATACCTAGTTGCAATAAAAATGGACCCAGTATAAATGTTTAATCCCTAACCATTATCAACAAGTATTCTCTTAATCTTGGTATTGTTGATTGCATCTTGAATGTGTAAAGGTGATGTTGATCAATAACATATTTTAAAGGCATCTCATCATTTTCAAAGGTGATTACATTCTCACTATCTTTCAAATATTTAACACTGGAAGCAAAGTTAAATGGGTTAGTATCACTTGACAATGTTTATTTCCTTTAATGTTTTGCAAAGGATTCCCTTATACACATTGGATTTGGTAAGTAACTCAAGGGCATATTTCTTATAGTTAGTATTTTTTAATCGATCCATGATATCATAATACTTTGAAACGTGCAACATAAGCTTGGGAACTTGAATGGGATTATAAGGCATGTTTTGGTTGTTCCCACCTTGAGATCAATGAAGATTGATGAAAATTAGGATGGACTATCATGTTCTTTTCCCTAGCACTCATTTTTCTAGTATAGTCCACCTCATAATATGTCATCATACACTGGTAAACATCTACATCAGAACAAGACATGCCTACATAAGGGACTAAGGATATTATGTCATTATCCATGATAATAAGACATAAAAATGAAACTCTATCATAATTGAATTTAACCCTCACATGTATTGGAAAATATTATAACATTTTATAATTTTCCATTAAAAACATAAATTTGGAGAAGATGACTAACAACTTGTATAATAACAACATAATACACATTCTAACAATATACCATGTAGATAAAAACATTTAAAAGTTTGAAACATGGAATTACATCTAAGAATAATCATATCCATAACAAGATATAAATTACATATAGAGACACAAAAATTCCAAAAAAATCTATAATCAATGACTAGGGTTTTAATAATATGACTATAAGCAAAACCCTAAAGAGAGACACACAAGCAAGCACACTAGGGTTTGGAAATAAATTTTTTCAAAAATTAAGAATGACTTAGTGCTTGGAATCAAACAAATAGAGATTGGGAATAGTGGATGTAAGAGTATGTGATAAAATATCCTCTAGAATAATTAGATGGATTCAAATGTAACACTTGCGATTAAAAAAAATATAATCTTCAGAGAGAAAACACATCAAATAACCCTAATTTTCTTATAAATCTATCACAATGATTCACACCATAGGGCCCAAGATCAAGTGTGTAGGGAACAACTGAGTTTGATTGTGCAGAGTTAATTCAAACAAAATAAAACTAAACACATTTAATGGAGTGGAAGTCTCTACTTGCAATAAATGTAACTTTTATTTAATAACAAATAATAGGGAAATGATATAATGTATTATAGTGCATGAATTATATAGTAGATATGCAAAGCATGTTATATATGTTATGACTGTGTATGGCATCAACCCTTGTTTAGATGCATATGTTATATAATTATACAAAAAGAATACAAGAGTATTTATAACTATTGTCGGTTACAAAGAAGATGATTGAGTCATTTCATCTTCCTTGTTGGATGATGGTTTAGCTTCTAGGTTGATGGTGATTAATAATTCAACTAACAAGATCCCTAGCTGGAAAGTGCCACATAATAATCCACATGTTTGGATCAAGCTAACATATGGATGTGCTAGAATGAAGACAAGTATGGGTACATGAGTCTAAGAATAAGTATCAGTAAAGTGCATAGTGCTACGAGCCAACTAGTGCATCAGTTATAATCCAAGTGCAAAAGTATATGAACACATGCATGGCTTATGCACAAGTGTGCAAGTAAGCTTCTTACTAAGGAGTGCAAGTAATGTGTAGAGAAATAAGTGAGCTTATATTACTATGCAAGAACTGTGCACAAATCATTATCTCTTTCTTAAAGAATAATGGCCTCTATTACATCAATGTATAACTAAGGAAATAATAGTTAAAGTTGATAAGAAGTGTGCCACTTGGCCTGATCAGCATATTATCCAACCTTGATGACTTTGAAAATTTGATGCGTGCTAAGGTAGGTGTGTATGTTTATCACTTTGATGATTTTGTCCTTGTCTATGGGGCACAAGTGTGGAGAATCTAAATCATAAGGATGTTGTGTCACTGCTAGCTCAAGAAGTGGCAAAGTATAAGGCTTGAGACGTTCCACATTGAAGACTAGGTGCAAGCCCAAGTATGGAAGAAGATCAATAACAAAGGCATTATCACTAGATGTGCATAGAATGGTGTAAGGACCATAACACAAAGGCTTGATCTTCCAGTGTGAACCTTTCAAATATTCCTTCTAAAGGTACAACCAAACTTTATCACCAACTTAGAAAGCATGAGGTGTGTGATGTGCATCGTGGCACTGCTTGTACTTTGCTTATGTATGAAAGAGAATTTGTTGAACCTACTGATGAAAAGACTAGATGTGTCGTAAAAACTTCTTAGTTTTGTCTACTTCTTGTACCTATATGCACGACTTAGGGCCTATTGGTACATGAAAGAAAATATCTAGAGGTGTCAAAGGTTGAAACCCAAGACATTTTTGGAATGGAATATGACTCATAAAGGTGTGGAGGGGTCTATTGTAGACATGTTGAATGTACTATTGTCTCCAAATCTTGTACCCTAAAAGAGGGTTGTTCTGGCCTCCTCCAGATTTGGGCAATGTTGGGACATTTCCAGGCCTGTGGGTGTGCCTATAAGTGGAAATGAAACTCTAGGTTGAAAGGGATAACTCCCTGTATTAGATTTTTGTGCCATAAATTTTTTGAACTAGTTCGTATGAGTGAAAAGAGTCAAAAGTTTGCATAAATGAAAAGCCTAGTCTAAAATGGTGATACACCAAGAATTAGTATCCACATGTATGCCCTATACTTATGCACAATACAATAGAATATAGTCTATAACTCAAGATCTTGAAGATTTTAACATAATTATTTCAATGTAGGGACAAAATGAATGAGATCACACAAGGTAAATAACTAGAAAAGACAACCTGTATAATCCAGAAAAGGGTTACACATGTGCAAAATCTCATACAACTGGAATGCACTCTACATGACTTGTTAGATCAACTCTTTGCTCAAAGCCATAAAGGATAGAGAATAGAAGGATAAAACATCACTTTCTATCACTCTGTGTCTCTTGTATGCCCAAGCAAATTCCTAGAACTTAGAAATAAAATAGACTTATGTTTCTTTGCTCAAAGGCAAGAAAATGGCAAAACATTCCTGTAGGGCTTCACCGTACTATCTATGGATGATAAAATTAGAGCCCAACAGTCCTATTTATAAAAAAAAGAGGGAGAGAAGAGAGATCTCTTAGGTGCCAAAATAGAAGCCTCCAAAATGGTTTATAGTCACCATCCTAGTGAAATTGATTCCAATTGTTCTCTCATTCAGTTAGAGTTTGTCCTTCTCTTTGATTTGCCCTCTTGAAATGACTAGGATCAGTACAAAATCAATGGTGAGATGACCCTCCATAATAAATGGCTTGAATCATTGTTGAGAAACTTATATTCTTCCTAAAAGCTTTCATGTTTTGCACTACAAACCCATCCGAGCCTTCTGAATGGATTTACTTAAAACCTATAAGTCAAGCATGTTGGGAAACTTGATTTGTACTATCCTTGCTCTTTCAGGTTTTTTGATTGCTTCTACTTATAAAATTAATAATCAAAGATATTTTAAAAATGCAATTTTTCTTTACTTAAGACCCTGTCGGGTTTTCTGAATGGCTTTACTCCTTGCTTTCTCCTTCAGGTTCTTTGATTGCTTCTACTTATAAAAGTCATAAATTAAGCATGTTGGGAAACCCAATTTACACTACAAAGTCATTCAAGTTTTCCCATTAACTTTACTTCTTATTTGAAAACTTTAGGCATGAATTTGACATCTTGTGGCACGTCACTAAGTTGCACCCCAATGAATAGTTGGCTACCCTGAATTTGATGTCCTACGACACGTCATGTCTTTGAATCTTAATAGCTAGTTTGCTATATCAAATTTGACATCCCGCGGCACATCATGGGGATCCATTTGGGTTAGGCTTATTATTTTAAGCAATTTTCCCAAAGTAATTCCTTTAGATAATTCATCCGAAGGAATTCTTTCTAGAATTTTACCCGAAAGGCAACGACTAGGTCCTTCGAGAACTTTTCGCAAAGGACACTTGGGAAAGTGTCCTTCAAAATAGTTTTGAAAGACATTTTCAAAGGAAATGGCCCTTTAGAAATTTTCTAAAGGGCATTTCCAAAGACAAAGTACTCTTCGAAAAAGTGTGAAGGGACACTTCGGTGAAAAAGTGCCCTTTAAACCTTTTCTGAAGGGTCACTTAGAGAAAAAGGTGCCCTTCAAAAAAGTTTGAAGGGACACTTGGGCAAAAAAGTGCCCTTCAAAACTTTTCCAAAGGGTCACTTGGAGAAAATGGTTCCCTTCAAAAAAGTTCGAAGGGACACTTGGGCAAAAAAGTGCCCTTTGGAACTTTTCTAAAGGGTCACTTGGAGAAAAAGGTGCCCTTCACAAAAGTTCGAAGGGACACTTGGGAAAAAAAGTGCCCTTCAAATTTTTTTTGAAGGGTCACTTGGAGGGAAGGCAAGGCAAGAAATGCCCTTAGAAAAAGTTCTGAAGGGCACTTATAAGGGAAGTGGCCCTTCGAAACCTTTTTCGAAGGGTGCTTATAGGTATAACAAAGCAAGAAAGGCTAAAGCAAACAAGGAAAAGGGAAAAACAAAGAATAAGGGAGAAGAGCCCAAACCAGGAGAGGTCGAAGGGAAAAGACAAGCAACAAATCAAGTGATCAAATACAAAAAATGAGCAAGGGAGAAATGAGAAGAACCAAAGGGAAAACATAAACTGGTTATGCAAAAAATGGTCAACATGTACTAGAGATTATCATCCCAAGTGTAAAAACGTGCATAGTTGTACATTCATAGAAGATGAACAAGTTTTAATTCACCACTTTAGTTTGCCTACCTATCTATGGATGAAAAGTCATTGAATGATGTAGCTGCATGCCCATCAAGTCCCACAATGCTTGCCAAAAATAACTTAAAAATCATGGATTTTGATCAAAGATGATGGATGTTGGAAGCCCAAAATGTACCCAAACATGGTTGAATAAGGCTTGCATAATGCTATCTACATCAATGTCTTTCCTACATGTGAACATGATAGCCATCTTGGAGAACCTATCCACTACAATGAACATAATGTCATCCTGGCATCTCATCACAGGCAACCTAATCATGAAATCCATGTTGATGGATTCCCATAGTTTGGATAGAACTGGTAGAGGTGTGTAAAGTCCTAGAATCTTATTCATGGGCTTGGCAATGCAACAAGGAATGTAAGACTTGAAATGGCATTCCACATTCGTGTGTATGTGCGGCTAGTATAAATGAAACTGTGAAGTGGCTAGAGTCTTTGTCATGTCAAAGTGTCTTGAGGTCTTGGCATAGTATGCCTCGTAGACGAGTCATTGGTGAGATGTACCATTAGGAACATAGAGATGTTTGAGCTCATAAAAAAGCTGGTTAGATAAGTAGAACTCCTAAACTTTTTTACCTTATAATGGAACCAAAAACTATCAAGATAACAAAATTACCAATAGGCCAAGATCTAAAACAATAACTCATAATTGATTCATATTGATTTCCTTGAATTAATTAAAAACCAAACCATGCATAAATAAGCCTCAACTTATAAATAGAATTGACATGCAAAAATTCAAAAAAACTAAAATCCAAAAAAAAAACTTCTATTTTTAGTAGCTGCTATTTTTAGGAAGTTTCGCATGCAAGCATGTACAACTCTAAAAATCTCTCAAAATACTTAAAACACTAAAATTATCCTATTAGATGAATTTCAACTAAATTTCATGTTCAGTCATAAAAGATATAATATATAAAAATAGAAAAATCCCAAAAAAATAAATAAATTGCAATTTTAGAACTGTAAATGGTCTCATTTGGCCTCTAATTTTTTTTAAAATGTCTCTAAGCAAAAGGTGTTTTTAGAGTAGAAATGCAATTTTTGTGATGGTTGTTTTGGTGCATGCAAGAGCTCAAACGGAGCTATGAATCAAAATTTATAGCCTCCAGAAGGTATCTTATTATTTCTACATCATTCTCCTCTAGTTGAAAACAACTCAGCTCCTATGATTTGCCCTGATTGTACTACTGCCATTTTTATTCTTCATCTTCGTTACCTTCACAATCTTCTCCATGGAATTCATATAAATTTAAAACATTAAATACCTGAAATATATCAAAATTTTGTGGTAAACTCACCTCATAAGCATTGTCATTGATTCTCTTCACAATTTTACATGGACAAATTTTCTTGTACTTCAACTTATTATACATGCATTTTGGAATTCTTTATTTCCTCAAATAGACCATTACCAAATCTCCTTCAAATACCTTAATTCTTCTTCTGACATCTATTGATGCTTTATATTTATCATTACTTTATTGTAACTTTCTCCTTATTCCTTCTTGCAACTGTTGCATATGCTCTGCAAATGCTTCTACATCATCGCTAATTTGATCTGCAATTGGTAATTGTACCAAATCTAAAATACCCATAGGATTTCTCCCATAAATAATTTGAAATGATGATTTCCCTATTGATCTATTGAATAAATTGTTATATACAAACTTAGCATGTGGTAAAGCCAATTCCCATTGCTTGGGCTTCTCTCCCACTATGCATCTCAACAAATTTCCCAAGCTTCTATTCACAACTTCTGTCTATCCATCTGTTTATGGGTGATATGCACTACTGAATTGTAACATAGTACCCATATTCTTCCAAAAATGACTTAGAAATTTTGTGTCTCTATCTGAAGTAATAGTCTTTGGAACACCATGCAATCTCACAATATCCTTAAAAAATAGTTCTGCAACTTTAGTGACATCATTGGTTTTCTTACATGCAATGAAATGAACTATTTCAAAAAAATTGTCTACAACAACAAAGATTGAATCATTAACTTTCTGTGTGCTTGGTAATCCCAACACAAAATCCATACTCAAATATGTCCATGGTCCTCTTAGAACCAGTAATGGCATGTATAATCTAGTATTTTGTGCATGTCCTTTAGTAACCTGACATATCCTGCACCTTGAAACATACCTTGTCACATTTCTCATCATCTTTGGACAAAAATATTTTTCCTCCACCAAAGCTATTGTCTTCGTCTTACCAAAATGTCTAGCCAAACCTCCACTTTGTAATTCTCTTATTATATTGTCTTATAGAGACCCAACTGGAATGCATAATTGTTTCCCTTTGAAGAGATAACCTTCTTGTATAAGATACTCACCATGATTAGTTTTTGTCTCACCTATTAATGGATTCCTATACTATCTTCAAATCTCCACACACCATGAAGAACCACCACACATTCTTACTAACCTTTTCTCTCAAGCTACCTCAAGGACCACTAATAGGACTTCATGCCACTCACCAAACAAGAAACATGATCTAAAAAAACCTAAGAACTCTCTGTGAAACATAAATACTATTGGCCAAATTTGGTCCACATACCAAGTTGTGCTAGATGGAACAAGTTGCTAATGGATGAGTGGATGAACAAATGTTTTGGATGGAATGAGTGGACCAGAGAGATCTTATAGTGCTCATAAAGCTTTTAAAACACTTTTAAGTTTTCTTAAAGTGTATTTTGTCGAATTCTAAGGGATAGGGCTGCAGAGCAAAGAAAAAGGTTCTTGAGCAGGTTTCATGGTGAAACCAAGCAGTTCAAGGTCATGGATCAAACAACATTTCAAACATGATTTCGAAAGA
This sequence comes from Torreya grandis, assembly GCA_037957365.1. Classification (NCBI taxonomy): domain Eukaryota; kingdom Viridiplantae; phylum Streptophyta; class Pinopsida; order Cupressales; family Taxaceae; genus Torreya; species Torreya grandis. Next base: position 116,361 of record JARHVA010005198.1, on the reverse strand, counting down.
ACATACAGGCCTTCGAAAAGCTAAGTGCAAAACCCTTTTTATTGGCTAAGTCCTTAATTGGCATAATTATTTTAGGCTTTTGTTTGGCTAAGTTTAATTCTTGTGGACCATTTTATTTGACTAAATGTTGATATTTTGGGCCAAGTGCTAATATTTGTTTTGGGCAATTGTGTCAAGTTTTTTAACCAAGTGTTGGGGACTTTTTGGGGAAAATTGTCCAAAGAAAGGATCCTGAAGACCCAATTCATTCAAGGAAAATGTTTGACAAAAGTTCTAAAGGGCAAGTTACTTCATTTGAATAAGTATTAGGAATTTTTTTTGGACATTTTGTCCTAAACAATTTCCATGAAAGGGTATCTTCCAAAAGCTAAAGGTACTTACAAAAATTTTGAAGGGTTTTTCTCGGCAAAATGGACCAAATAGAAAAATTGAAGGGTACTTTCCTTTTAGAAAGTAACATTTTCAAGAAAGTCAAAGGGCACTTTTCTCAGCAAAGAGGGGGCTTTTCAAGAACTTGAAGGGTCCTTTCCCTTCAGAAAAGATACTTTTTCAAGTCGAAGGGTCCATTTCAAAAAGCTCGAAGGGTTTTTTTCTTAGGAAATTATCCAAAACAAGATTTCCAAATAATCATTTTCCAAGGAAAGTATCCTATACAATTCCCCTAAAGGGTCATTTCTTCAGGAAAGTGGTCAATACAAAAAATCCCAAAGGGTATTTCTTCAACAAAAGGGCTGTAGACAAAAGTTCGAAAGAAATGGCTTAGGGAATTGGTTTTCTAGTAGAGTAATGACAGTTACGCAAATGTTTATTTTAGGTTATAGGAAATAGTCATTTGAATTCAAAAGGTCTAGGACAGTTACATGCATGTCAAATACATTCATATAGACATCAAAGTGAAGCCTCATGAAATAGATGTTTGGGTTTAAAAAACAATATCAATGTCTCACATTCAATCATATAGAAGATCCAAAAATGAGCAGTGACTGACAAGTTAATGGGCTTAGACAAATCAATGGCACATGTTCAATCATGGATTTAGATCAAAGGTAAGAAACTCATCAATGAAAAAAGACAAGGCATCAAGCAGAGTGTCATCTATTATAACTATAGGAAACCAATAATTTAGATTGGTTTTCAACCTATAGTTAATTCAGGTTCAAGTCCCAAAGCATAGAGTAGGTATGTGATTAATGAAAAGAGTAGCCTGAGCAATGCTTTTGAAAAACTATCGCTCAAATCACACATGGCATAGCTCTATCAGTTTTAAGATATGAGGACTTTGTCCTAATAATGAAGCCAAGTGAAAGGTATGGCGAGATTCACAGAGCAAATTTAGGAGATTGGAGAAATAGTTGGAACATTCAATAATGATCAAAACATTCGAAGATACTTTCTCCTCAAAAGGATCATGACTCACCATATAAAATAAAATCTTTTCCTCTATTGCACTTTTCTTAGCCAATAAGAATAACTTGAGAACTAATTGGAACTATTGAAGGATAAATGTTGATGATGGACTTGTCCTGATTAGACAAAGGGGTGGTGGGGCATCCCTTAAAAGGTGGAGTTTATTCATTGATCATGGACAATGTGCCCCTCGTCTTTCTCTCTCTATTTCTCTTCCCTCTTCTATAATTCCATTCTTTTCATTTTTGTATGGGGGTTATCTGATTTAAAATTTTCAAAAACTAGTTCTCTCTAGTTTAGAAATTTAAGAAGAACTGGGGAACTTTTTGAGATATTGTAAAGTATGTTCCTCTTTATTAGGTTTGACCTTGTCAAGCATCTATAAGAACTACCTCTTGATGCAATATAGGACTTTCCTTACCTATATTTTGCCTTGAATTTGTGTGTGGTAAGTTGTGCACTATGGCATTGTGTGAAGAAGAATCTTCCTCATCCATGGTCCTTCTTTTTGACCTTGTTTAGGGAATTTTCAATGTTGTTTGCAGGTTTGGATTAGTGTTCTTTCTACCATTAACGTGAGATTTCATTGAGTCTTATAACTCCTCCTTGTTTCTATTCATTGCTTGTTGAACCTCTTCCATGAAACACTTATGTAATTAGCTTGATATTGAGATTGTGTGAACTAATATTGTCCTCTACAGATCTAGTGTGGGTTCAAGATTATGGGAGTTTACCATTTTTTATTTGGTGCATCACTTGGTTAACTTCTTTAGGAGCCCTTATCCCTCTGAAGCATTAGTTTAGCATTAGTTTTAAGTGAGCCTCAAAGAGGAAGCTGGCCAACTCCAAAGATTCAACCTCATTATAGGATACCCATAGCCTAAGGTTATTATATTATTGTTGATGGAAGTGGGAGAGCCTAAAAAATTCTCTCACAAGGGTGCAATTCCATGTTACAATAGTTTCTAGTATGCTTGATGGGACCAAGTTCCAAAACAATAGAAGGATTTTTAGTGTTGTTCTTCTGCATATCAGCCTTTAGTGGCATTCATTAAACATCAATGGCAACTCTAAACATCGATCAACTAGTTTAAATAGTCAAAGTGCCTAATCATCATTATCTGGTATGTTCAAGTAATCATCTTTTGATCAACATGCTTATTCTCTACCTCAACATCCCACTTATCAAGCTAACAATGTTTATGTGTTCCCCCCAAGTGGCCCTCAAACAACCTATCAACCCTATCATGGCCTTTGCCCTCTTCCCACTCCTATGTCTGACCAAGACCAGTCTCCTTTGCATTTAAATAAGTCCTATAATTCCCCTTGGCAAGACTATGTTTACCCTGTTACATCCTTGTCAGGATTCAAGCAAGCATTATCAGATTATATTGAGTTGATAAGGGAGATTGGTAAGGGTTTAAAACTTTTTCCAGTCATCCCTATTCGTGTTCTACAAGAGGCAAGGAGTTATCTTTAGTTGGTCAAGAATAGGTGGTCAGTTTGTAAGGATGAACAATGGGCAGTTTGCCAGAGGCAGAATAAGGTGTGGTTGAGAATAACTGTCCAAGAATTGGAAAGTGTGTTGATATCTTATGAAAATCAGCATGCTCATTTCGATCAGTCTTATGTGTCCTCTCCTTTCCAAGAACCAATCAGTTTTCCCTCTCTTACCCCAATGCCCATTCCCACTCAAAAGCAAGAATCCCTTCCATAATGGATCTTCTACTACACCTCTGGCCCTAATTATGTCATGCCCTCTCTTGTGAAACCACCCTCTCCTATACTTATTCAAAAAGAAGAAAGGGTGGTTATTCCCTACACATTTCCATCATGGAAATTGGTTTAGAAAGGCATAGAGAAGAAAGAAGAGGTGTCAGTTGTGGTGGTCCAAGAACTAGTTCAAGAGAAGGAGGAGTTAGTGGTTGAAGAAAATAAAAAAGAGGTGTTAGCTCAACTCAATGAGCTTGCCCTACAAGAGCACCAAGACTCTTTCTTCCTCCCTCAAGAACCACCAAAGAAACCACTCAAAGTACCTAGTTAGAAAGACACTTTTTAAAGCTGTGAGCAAAATGAACTTTTTCACCCTCCCACCATCTCCCTCTTGGAGGAAGAGCCTATTTTTCAAGGAATAGAGGAGGAGCTTAGAGTCAAATTAGAGCCTAAAGAGGACGACACAAGTGTCTATGATGAGGAGATCATGATAGGTAGTCCACTCCAGAAAAGGGAGGAGAAATTGGGTTTGGATCAGCTATTGTGGCATGGCTTTGAAATTGATGAATTAGAGCCTAAAGACAATACTGACACCTTCATACTTAAAGAGGTGTGACTTCAGGATGCAGTTGAGAGAAAATAGGATTTTATTTGGTCCAAAGAGGATCGAGATGAAGTATGGCAGCAGCTGTACCATGACTTCATGGATCAGGTAGAGGTTTTAAGCTATCTTATGCCTCCTCTAGAGTATGAGGATGAACTCACCAATCAAGTTGAATAAGTTGACCAATCTCAAGATGAATTGTCCATTGAAGGCAGTACTGATGTCTTCAAGAATGAGGGGGAATTATCTGATCCAGAGCCTCAAAATAATGGCATGTTGGGACTTAGGAGGATTGATGAACTACCATATGGCCCCTTTCAAAACAAGTAGAGCAAATATGAAGTTGAATTTGGCATTGTCTCAGATGACCAAGAGGAAGCTACCTTTATGGATGGATGACTTAGAGATTTTCTGATTAAGTCTAGACAGTCAGTCAAGCACCAGTTCAAAGGAGCCATCACATGTTATGCTTGATTCAGAGCATATAATTGAGCCATCAAATGAGAAGATTATAAAATCCCCTATAGTCCAACATGAACCAATCTTGGAGGACATGGACTAGTATGTCTACATTGGAGATATGAGGACCTTAACCTCATAATGAAGCCAAGTGGAAGGTATGGCAAGATTCATGGAGTAAATTTGGGAGATTGGAGAAATAGTTGGAGCATTTAATAATGATCAAAACCTTTGAAGATACTTTATCCTTGAAAGGATCATGAATCACCATATAGAACAAACTCTTGTCCTCTAGTGCACTTTTCTCAGCCAATAAGAAGAATTTGAGAACTAACTAGAGCTATTAAAAGATAAATGTTGATGATGGACTTGTCCTGATTGGATAAAAGGGTGGTGGGGTATCCCTTGAAAGGTGGAGCTCATTCAATGATCATGGAAAACATGCCCTTCTCCTTTCTCTCTTTATTTCTCTTCCCTCTTCTATATTTCCCATTCTTTTAATTTTTGTATGGGGGTTCTCCGATTTGAAATTTTTAGAAACTAGTTATCTTTGATTTGGAAATTCTAGAGGAATTGGGGAACTTTTTGAGATATTGTCAAGTATGCTCCTCTTGATTAGGCTCAACCCTATCAAGCATCTATAATAACTACCTCTTTATTCAATATATAACTTTCCTTCCCTATATTTTGCCTTGAATCTGTGTTGGTGAGCTATGCACTATGGCATTGTGTGAAGAAGAATCTTCCTCGTCCATGGTCCTTCTTTCTGACCTTGTTTAGGGAGTTTTTAATGTAATTTACAGGTCTAGATTAGTGTTCTTTCTACCATTAACATGAACTTTTAGTGATTCTTATAACTCCTCTTTGTTTATATTCATTGCTTTCTGAACCTCTTCCATGAAACACTTATGCAATCAGCGTGATCTTGAGATTGTATGAGCTAATATTGTCCTCTATAGATCTAGTGTGGGTTCAAGCTTATGAGAGTTCCCCATTTTGTATTTGGTGCATCACCTAGTTAACTTTTTTAGGATCCATGTTCCCTTTCTAACCATTTTCCCTGTGAAGCATTAGTTTTAGGTGAGCATCAAAGAGGAAGTCAGCCTACTCTAGAGGTTCCACCTCATTACAGGATACCCACAGCCTGAGGTTATTCCAATATTGTAGTTGAAAGTGGGAGAGCCTAAAATATTTTCCCATAAGGGTAAAATTATACACTACAATAGATACCTTGTTATTTTTGAAACACTGATCAAAAACATCAAATCTTCGTATTAGACCTGTCTAGACTCCTTGTAGCCCTACCTGGAACTTACAGAGCCCACAAATTTTAGTAGACATATTTCCAAAATCTAAAACTTCATATCTAGAGCACTCTCATATGCCCCCTCAAGCACACAAATTTTCATCACCAAAATCATCCTCCATAATATACTTCCTTCACAAACCTACTAACCAATAAGGCCTCCATCTTGACAAAAACATGAATAATTTGAAAACCACAAACCTTCAGATCTCTATGAAGCTTGATTTGATAACCCATTTGGCCCATTCAACCTATTAAGAATCCTTAGACCTCAAATCACAAGGCAAACCACTTTTCTAGTAGATCTCAAAACCCTAGAATCTCAAAACAAATAGAGTCAACAAATCTCCTTCTGGTCAATGCACACCTCTGAAACTTCTTGCACACATAAAGACACCCATTTTGACCCTGTACTATAGCTCCTTCACAAACCTCTATAAAAATATCATGAACTTTTTGCTCCCCCTTAACCAATGACCTTCTAAGATCAACATAAGTCTCTGTACAGATTGGCATTATGATCTTGTGTGTACAAACTTACTTCTCCACAACAAAGATGTCTCCTAAAAAGCATAGGTAGAGAAACTAGGAGTTCCCCAAAACTCCTCATATTCCTTCTCCTCCTTGGTCATCTAATGTTTATAGTTCTTCTTCTTCTTAGACTTAAGAGAAGGAACATGCTCATCTACTACAACATTCTCTTTCACTTCTATGATTGGATTGATAATACACGGAGATAACATATATTCATGATGTACCTTTTCATCTATAAAATATTTCTTGTAGCTTGGAACCTTATCACTATGCACTAATAATTGATGTTATTTGAATGATACTTGCTAAACAATAGTAAGATGTTCACTTAGATCCATACGCACCTCAAAACTAGCCTCAATCAGCACCTTGGTCTTCTCTTTGAGTTTAGTCTCTTCATTCACAACAAGAGTATACAATGAGATCCCTTAGTACTCTTCACCTTTTGTATTATCCTCCACCATATCAAATAGATTACTTGGACTTGCAGTCTCATCATGACACATACTTACCACCTTTGGCTTCCATGAGATAACTTGCCTTCTTCCTTATACTATAGGAGCCTGATTAAACCTAATCTGATTTGTAGGCCTTTGCTTGCAGAACCTAGCAAAGTGACCAATCTTCTCATAGTTGTAGCAAACAATACTCCTTGATGAAAACTCAAATTATCTTACCTTGTTCAGACAAAAACTATCAATGTGTCTAATGTCATGGCAACTAAAACAAACTACTCTTTTTGAAGAAGATTTACCTTGCCTTTCCTTATTTGGACAATGCTCAGCAAAGTGTCCCTTATTAAAATAGTTGAAACACTTAACCTTTCTCACATATTTTGATTGATGACCCCCATCATAGTTCCATGCAAACTCATTTCTAACAGGTCTCTTGCATTCTCTAGCTCTATGCCCATTAATAATTACAAGTATAGCAGTAGCCATTGAAATTTGCATACCTCATAGCATTTGGTTGTTTGATCTGATTTGTCTTCATTATACTATCACCTTCATTCCTTGTTTGATGATTTGTCTTCAAAGTATGATTGTTGATATTTGCATTAGTCTTCATCTTGTTTTGAGTTGCATTCTCTAGTTTTTCTTTGTATCCAAGACCAGTTCTATCACTTACATGCTTTTGATCATTCAAAATATTTTCTAGATCACTTAAGCTCTTTTCAAATCTCCCAAATGACTTCACCTTAATAGATGTCTTCTCTAACTCAAATTTTAATGACTCATTTAAATTACATACCTTGAACATTCATCTTCTTTAGCTTTAAGGCTTATAGACAAGATTTTCAATTGATAACTGAGATGCTTGACAATATCTTCATGTTCCTTGGTGTCTTCATTAATTATTGCCTCATACACACTAAATTACTCCCCATAGTCTTTGAGTTGAGATTTCATCTTCTTCTTAATATTCTTCTCAATCTTCAGTTCTTCAAGAGCATTTGTCAATGTAGTCTCATAGTCCACATCATCTTCATCATCATTTGAATCACTCAAAGTAGAATTCTTTTGATGTGAGCAACTTCCTTCCTCGGCCATGAAGAGGGCTTCAACTTCAACATGACCATCATCTTCATGATCATACTCTAAGACACTAACTTAACTCTCATCTGATGAGTTGCAATATTCTTTGGTATAAAGACCCTGTTGGACATTTTGGCCCACACAAGAAGCTCTTGGATGGTCTGATGAAGTAGTAGATCAAAGGCTTAGAAAAGGGGTTTAGAATTATAAACTAGAAGAGACTATATAGGTTATCATATGTCTCAATCATTTAGAATCATGGATCAAGTTGCACAAACCATAAGAATCCATCAGAACCTAAAAAGATTAATCAAAGAATGAATTATGCAAGCTTTGAGGACCAAACCATCACCAAGACGTCATGGAGAAACAAGTGGACTAGTCAACTTGTGCATTTAATATCTTGCCTAAGAAGCCTCGTTTGACCAATGGATCAAGTGCAAACATAGTTCTACATGTGAGGAGCATCTTTAGAAAATTTCATGTCTGCACAAGCTTTGTAGTTCAAGTTATAAGTTTCTAAAGTTGGACCTATGTAGTAAGACCTTTACGCTAATGTCAAGTTTAAGCTCAAAAAAAACAAATCACATTGAGATTAAATTTACCAATCAAGCAAAAATCAATGATGGTTGCACAAATGTCATTTGACATCCTACTAACCAACAATTTAAAGCTCGTAAACTAGTCATTAACTTTCAAACAGTGGGTCAAAGGGTCAGATAGCTCAAGAGATTGACATGTGGCATAATCATGTAAGCTGGTGGACTAATAGTAGTATTCTAAGGATTAATGTGTTTCTGATATGTGGCATAATCAAGGACAAGGTTTACAAATCAAAGATAGATCTGAGGGCTCACATTCATTTATACTTGGCAAATCTAATAGAGCGAGCTGAGTCAATGGTCAATGATCTGAGTAGGCATTATTGATAACCAATGAAATAAAGGATGGAGCTGGGTTATTTTTGACTAAGGTCAATGGATCAACTCAACTCCAGAAAAGCAAATAATATTGACCTGAGCTGGTAGAATTACATAAAACTGATCTCAAATATGATCTGAGTTGGAAAAAAATGCATAAAAAGGACCAGACATTGTTAGCAAAGATCTTTGAAGTAAACACATATCTTTTAAACTTGATATAAATCAAAGGTGGACAAGTTGCTGGATAAATGGGACCAATCATCAATTAGAGTATGAAGAACTATAGGAAAACTAATTACCTTACATTGGTTTTCCTTCTATAGTAGATCTATAAAAATGGAGCAGGGATGTGATAAATGCAAAAGGGCTCATTTAGCGACATGTATCCATAATCATCAAAGTAGGTACTCCATCACTCAAGGCATGGCATTATTATTAGTATCAAGATTCAAGGATTTGATCCTCATAAGCACATCAAGTAGACTCAGGGTCCTAAGTTGGTGAATTGATAGTGGAAAAAGCAGTTAAGGGGATTTATTCTATTTAAATAGACTTAGTCATCACATAACAAGCCCTTGTCTCTAGTAGGACACTCTCAACCAATAAGAGGAGATCAAACACTATTAAGATAGCAAGAGTTTCATTTGTTGATCAAGGCATGCAAACATAAACAAATCAAGTGCTACCACCTCACCTCTTGATCTCGAGGACTTTCCTCCACTCTCCAATGCATTGTTCCCATCTCTCTTTCTATTTTTTTTTCTATGTATAGAGGCTTTTGATCCAAAAAAATGGATCCTCTCTGTATTTTCTCTAACCTCTCTCTTGGGCATGACCAAACTCTACCAATATGGAGCTTGTAACCTCTTGAGATGAATACAAGATTGTTTTATATTTCAATGTTTTGGTATAGTGTGTACATGTTAGATTTGTCTATGTGGTAGAGGTTTCTCCCTTGTCAAATTATGATCTCACCTAGCTATTAGTCCATTTGGTTATGCAGGTCATGTTTAGTGTTCTACATCTCTTGATTGAAGCTCGCATGTGGATATTGTGACTAGTTAGTGTCTTACTTTAGACCTCTCCTTCATTTCCCTCAGCTTAGATCATTTGGTGAACCTCTTCATGAGACACTAATGTATGATAGATATTTGGGATCTTGGATTTAGTCTTTTACTTGTTTCATTATTGTCTATTGAGTCAAGTAGGGTGGATCAAACCATAAATTAGGTGCATCACCATTGTTAGCTTAGGTTTTGCTTTCATGTTCTCTCTCTCTCTCTCTCTCTCTCTCTCTCTCTCTCTCTCTCTCTCTCTCTCTCTCTCTCTCTCTCTCTCTCTCTCTCCTCTCTCTCTCTCTCTCTCTCTCTCTCTCTCTCTCTCTCTCCTTTTCACCTAGTCATTTGTAGGTTTTAGTAGTGGGAATGAGCTAAAATGATGCATTAGAGAAGCTAGCCTCATAAAACATCCTAAAGCTCTGACCCCATTATAGGATACCCACAGCCTGGGGTCAATCTCATGTTGAGCTAGGTTTGTAAGTAGGACCTAAACACTCTTGCCTCCAGCTAGGGTGCAATCTAGGTCTCCAACAAACCCTTCTTATCCTTGAAGTACTTCTTCATGTTGTCAAACATTTTGAATCCCTTTTTGCTTTTATCAGACCGGAATGATCTATTTTCATCATCATGACCTTGTTCATGCTCTTCATCATCATACCTCTTATACTTTGAGGGCTCTTATTAGCAAAATGTCCTACCTCTCCACAATTGAAGCATTTGAGGAGTAGTTTACCCTTATACTTGCCTGAACTTGTTTTCAAATTCCATGAAATCAAAGCAATTAGTTCATCCTCATCTATATCAGAAATGTCATCCTTCTTGGGTTTCTTACCTTGGAACTTCTTCTTTGTTTTCATTTTAATCTTGAAAGTTTCTTCCTTATTTAGTGGTATATCATCATTTACTCTCATCTCATAAGTAGTATGGATGCCATGCAATTGATCCAACTTCAATTGAGTAAGATCATGACTTTCTTCTATAGTAGATACTTTTGGATCAAACTTAAAGGATAAAGACCTTAATTATTTTTGAACTATAGTACCCTCTTCAAGGTTCTCTCCAAGACCTATGATGATGTTCATAATCTCATCAACTCTATGCAGAAAAGATGCAACGAAATCTTCTTCTTTCATCTTGAGACTTTCGAATTGCCTTATGTGAGTCTACAACTTAGAAAGCTTGACCTTTGAATCTCCTTCCTAAATGAATTGTATTTTATCCCATATTTCTTTAGTAGATTTGTAATGGATTAACTTGGTTAACTCAATCTTTATAAGAGCATAAGTGATGGCATTCATTACCTTAGAATTATTCTAAAATAACTTATTGTTTGTAGCACTAATGGAGGAGTAATAGGAGCAACATAACCATCCACAACATATTGGCATACATCAAACCCTAGGGACATAATGTATGTCCTCATCCTTACACTCCAAAAAGCATAATTAGATCCATTGAACATTGGTGCTTGCTTGGTAGAGAAACCTCCTTGCATTTGATGACTACCTGTAGTGTACCTTGGATCACCTTCAAGCTATCAAGCCTTTACCAAAGGACCTACTCTGATACCAATTGTTAGAGGTGCAATTAGTGAAAGGGGGGGTGAATTAGTGAGCCCAGATATTCTTGTTCAATTTCAATCCTTTTAAATTATTAAATAATCAGCATATACCAACTTGACCAAGAAACATTAACAAGAGATCTCATTCATTAATGCATACACAAGATTGAACACACAACACATAATTCCTATGAGAAACCCTCATGGGGAATAAAAAAGACTCTCAAGCCTAAAACACATGGACTACTTGTCCTATAAGAGATTACAAACAAGAGACTGGTCAAGTTCTTTAGATCAGAAACCTTGATTAAGTCCTAACCGAAGACCTTTAGTAAAACACATGTTTCATAAGGAATAACTGCCCCTAAGGATGATCAAGTCCTTTAGACCCTCCTTTGAAGTGAACAACTCCACCTTAAAACTGATGTCTTTAACACCTGATGATGGATCTTTGATTTTATAACCCTTGCATAAACTCCCTCTCTATCTCATATAGGCCTCTCACATAGGCATGCCACAATCTCTCTCCTTCACTCAAACTATCCTCATATGCACACCCAAACCTCTTCACATATCCTCAAACTATATGAGCACTATTTTGACATAAAAAATATGACTTACAGGTCATACACATAGTCAACAAATTGTTACGCTCATCACCTCATCCAACAAGCATACTACCTATCCTCACTTCTTCACTTCAACACATACTCCTCTCACATAGGCCTCTCTAGTCTAGAAACCATCACATTTGGTTTTACTATTTATAGAGCATTCAAGAAATATCATGTCCACAATCTTCTTTGTTAGCCACAACAAATGCCTTCACCCTTAAGGCATATTACATGGGTCAGACTTAAGCACAACTCTCTTTCAAATAATCTTAAGTCACCTTTTAGGTCCTATGATGACCCATTCACCTCTTTGACACTTCTTTGAGCAAACTAAAAACACGTGAAAACTTTCTAACTCATGGACCCATGTCACATGATCTGTAGGTCTTCATTAAGTGTTAATAACCATCACAGTACCCTTTTGCTTAAGCATAATTTACTCAAACAACATTTTGTACAACAGCCATTATGAGTGAACACACAGTCAGTTTCTAAACCTTGGTTCATACTAGATATGATTGGTCAAACCTTCGTAATGTACACAAATGGTCTTCATGGAGTCTACAACATACTCCAATATCTAGTTCACCTTTAAACATCGAGATATCAATAAGCACAACTCAAATACCCTTCTTGGGTTACTTTCAAAACATGCACAAACACACTTTTAGATCTTTAAATATATATTGCCATATGTGCCTTGGAGTCCTCTACAAATTCACTTTTTACACCATAAACAAATTCTACATAGATCGAAAGATATAACACAAAAATCAAGCACTGGTTTTTCCTTCATAAATTTGAATATTTAAATCCAAACAGTCAGAGTTAAACTTCAGTCACTTTAAATGCATCTCATGCCCTAGAATCTTAGACTAATCACACACCATCGATCTTCTTCAAACTTTAACTCATAGTGCACCACTACCCAAACGTTAAACTTTGAACACTTGGCATCATCTCACTTCTTCCTGACATCCTAGAATAACACGATTCATTGATCTTCTGTGATCTTTATCTATGTTAAACATTAGACACTTTGAACTTATTTCACTCAATACACTTTGTTGATCTTGATTAGTATGAACTCCCACTTGCCATCAGATCTTAGAAGTAACTAGGTCTTTACCTCTGCCTATCATTAAGTAACTATCACTTTGACCTCTTTGACTTGATACACATTGTTAGATCAATCTTTATGATCACATGTGAATTGTTGGATCTTCATTTGGTCTTGATCTTTATTTCTTGCAAAATTGTCTATGGGAATGATTGCAATCTACCTAGAAGGCCAACTTTGGACCTCAATAACTTTTGTTGTGCTTAGATGCATGATTTGAAATTTGGACCATATGATCTCCTCACATAAAAGAATCCAAACATGTATCAACCTATTCCTAAAACCTTTTCACATTAAATATATAACACCATTAATCTACTTATTTAGATTTTTCTGCCACAGAGCTAACCATGCCTAGAACTGCTTGGAAAGCCAACTTTGCACATGCATATCTTTTTATGCACTTCATCGCATGATTTGAAAATTAGTGAATATCAAATAGGGAAAAAACATAATAAACCCATATGATTAAATTTTATTTAAACTTTCACACATGTGAAATATGACTACATTAAAATGCCTACTCAACTTTTCTTGTCACAAGCAAATTTGGCTAACTATGGAAAAATATTATCAAACTGCCTGGGAGCCCAACTTTGCACTTACATATCTTTTATCATGCTTCATCACATGACTTGAAATTTATGGTATAGAAACTAGGCACAAATTTTATCACAACCATATTAACAACTCCCCCTGACTCATCCACATGTGGTAATGGTGATGTCAGCAAACTGCCTACTCAAATTTTTTGCCACTAGACCCAAAATGTCTAGATGAAAACAATGATCAACCAGATGAAATACACTCATGGACATAAGCACTCAAAGCATAAAAAAACTCTTATAGGACCCCTTGCACATGATCAATACTTCAAACTCATCCCTCATCATCTCTACATAGTCAAACTCTAAAGATCAACCAAGCCTACTTCAAGCATATTAGCACAAGCACATTGCACACTTTGTCATTATCACTTAAACTAACAAGGCACTTCATCCACTTACTTAGAAACTTCTATGACATCACCCTAACATCATAGACAATTATCCAACATGTGTCACTGAATGTTTCTAAGTGGTACGCGACTGGATGTCCATGTTACATGAGCACTCCACAGAGTGTGTAGTCAGATGCATCAATGTGAATTTTGAAGGAATACATAATGTCAATCATTATGAGAAAAAGTGTTATGCATAAGCATTAGTTGAGTACCAAAAAAACAAGTTGTTACACATGAGTCTAATCGAACTTGGCTTTTATACATGATTTTTAGCTGCGAGTCCAAGAGATGTATGGGAAATAAAGGATGAACTTACAGTAGAAGTTAGTAAGTCCAATAAAACTCCTTAATTCTATGAGATTACATGGGGTAAGCTAATCTTGGATCAGTTTTATCTTCTCTAGATCTACACAGATGCATGTGCAATCAATGATGTAGTCTAGGTACTGAATCTATATAGTACTGAATGTATACTTTTCTAAATTGGCCTATAACTTATGTTGATGCAAGGTGTTTAGGATTTGTGAGATGTGCTCCACATGTTCCTCCCAATTATTTCTAAGGATGAGGATGTCATCCAAGTAGATGATGATGAAGGATTTTTAGAAGGGCCTAAGTAGACCATCCATTAGATGCATGAATGTGGCTAGTCCTTCTCATGTCTTAAACATTATCTTCCAAAAATCTTCAGGATCGAATGGAACTTGATGGTACTCTAACTTTAATTTGATCTTGGTGAAGTATTGTACAGCTCAGAGATGGTCCAAAAGGTTGTTAATGTCTGGTAATGGGTACCAATTCTTCACCATTATTTTGTTGAGTGCACAATAATCTATGCAGAGTCACTAGGACCCATCCTTATTGGGTGTGAGGACTATCAGACTCTTGTGAGGTGAATAACTAAGCTTGATCTTGCCTTGATCAAGGAGTTCTTGTATTTGGCCCCAGATTTTGTCATTTTCCCAAACTGATCTATAATACAGGGGCTATTAAGAAGAGGGCATCCAAGAACCAAATTGATGTGATGCTTTACTACATAGTATATTAGAAGGCCTTGAGGCTCTACAAAAACTTCACTATGTTGATCTAGTAATTTGTTGAGTTGCTACAACTATGACACTGTGTGTGTTGTGTACTTCCAAAGTGTGCTTCATCTTCTACATAGGTGTATTAGGATCAACCATGAGTAACACAAACTTCTACAAGTGTGATATGAGCTTGCAACACTACTTGGTAGAGACCAAAGTGACTTTAGTTGTGGATACTAAATCAAAGAGGTTATAGAAGTGATCATGCACATCAATAGTCTAACACTATGGCTTGGATTTATATGTAGATTTATGGTCAAACATATATGATCTTCCTAGCAAAATGTCACTGACCTCTAGAGGTGTGATGTCACAAGTGATGTTATCCTCCATAGGCCCGACTTTGTACTAAAAAGTAAATTATTATTGAACCTTCATATTTTTACCTTAATGCAACCACCCCCATAGAATATGCCTTGAGATGTGTAGCAGTGGCAAGACCAAGGTGTTGAGTTGTGGATTGCACAACCACTATCTATGATGACATGAAGAGGTTGAGCCTTCACCTATAACTTGGTGTGGAAGAGACACTCACATTACTCATAGATGTTAATTATAGTGGTGTTGATGCTTAGACAAAAGGCATCTGGATTAGTTTTGTCCATTAGTATGGGTCCTGATGTAGATTACGTGAGCAAGGATTGTTGCACATGACATTCATAATTATCGTGAGTGGATGAGTGATGGCGATGGCACCACTTGTCACCATACTTATTATTGCCTTTTTCTGAAGTAGAAGATGTAGGATCCTTCAAGTGTTATGCAATCTTCTAAGGTTACTCACCTTTGTGATAAATATTTTGCTTCTGCACAAAAGGCTATGATGTGGATTTGTGTGAGGGTTGGCCTTTGTGTACTACATTGGATGAAGGGGTGGAACATTGTTTCATCATTGCCTTGGCTTTAATCTTAACAACATTGTGATATGCTTTCCATAACATGTCAGAAGTTAAGAACTCCATATTCACATAGATATGAAGTGAGAGTTTGTTAATGTACTTTAACACCTTATGTTGTTTTCTCAAGTTCTCTTGTAGATGCATAAAGTATTCATGGAATATATTGGTGTAGTCCTCCATTGACTGATCCTTGCACTGATGTAGTTGTTGGAACTTGATGTATTCATCTTCAAAGTGTTGGAGAGGGTAGTATTACTCCTTCAGTGCATCAACAAAAGTCTTCCATGATTTGATTGGAATGCACTTTTGTGCATGCTATGCACTAAAGGTCTCCTAGTAGTGAACAATTGGAATGGACAACTTTAGTACTATAAAGGTGATCTTCTCAGTATCAATGAAACAATTGACTAAGAAGTATGCCTCAAGTTTTTGAATCCAGGCATCCACTGTCTTAATGTCGATCTTACCTTCGAAGATGCCTTTGAATAGAGGGCTGTTGAGATTGACTTGTACTTTGAAGGGGGTTTGTTTTTGAAACCATTGTTGAGTGTACTTTTGGGTTGAACTATATCATCTAATCACATAAGTGACCAATTTTTTTAGTGAGTTGTGATTCCAATGCATCGATGATGATATTTTGAACCTCTAGGGCTACCTTAGGTTGCTTTTAGGCATCAACCATATTACTTTTGCTTTGGCATTCTTTCAGATATTTTGAAATAAAATTGATTGATAGACCTTCTTTCTCAAGCTGCACTCGCATGTTTACAAGCATAAAAAAGGAAAGAGCTTTTAAGCTTTGATACCAATGATCTGTACCATGGGGCCCAATACCAAGTGTGTGGGGGACAACCGAGTTTGGTTGTCTAGAGTGAATGCACAAAGTTAATTTAGAGAAGAACAAAACTAATCACATTCAATGGAGTGGAAGTCTTTACTTGTATGAAATACAACTTATATTCAATAACAAACAATAGGGAAATGGTACAATGTATTAAAGTGCATGAATTATATACTAGATACGTTGAGCATGCTATCTGCATTATGACTGACTATGTATGGTATCAACCTTAGTTAGATGCATATGTCACAAAATTATACAAAAATAATGCAAGAGAAGTTACAATTGTTGTTGGTTACAAAGAAGACATTTGAGTAGCTTCATCTTCCTTGATGGATGATGGTGACTAACAATTAAATTTACAAGATCCCTGGATGAAAAGTGCCACTTGATAAGCCATACCATCAGAGTAGGTTGACCTGTGGATGTGCTAGAGTGAAGACAAGTGTGGGCACATGAAGCTATGAGCAAGTGTGATTTGAGTGCAAAAGTCTATGAACACGTACAAGACTTATGCATAAGTGTGTAAGCAAGCTTTGTGTTGAGGAGTGTGAGATGTGTACAAATAAACAAGTGAGGAGCTTATTCTATTGTGTAGGAGCTACACACAGATCACAACAATATGGAACAAGATTCAACCTTAGAAGTATAAAGAACATGCAAGATAACCAATTATTTTTTATAGGAATTTGATTTCACATCAAAATGTAATATAGTTTACATGTAAACATATAATCAATGATAATCTGAGTAAAATAATAAAATCAAACTTAATTACTATTAGAATTCCATAATAATAACTGATAAAGAAAGAGTTCAAAGAAGCATGTTGATTTTTATGTAATTTGTAAATTATTGCCACAACTAAATAACAAAGTTAGGATTTTTGTGGTAAGATAGTTAGAACTTAGAAAACTCATTGTATCTTAAGTGCCTCCCCAAAACATTACGCTTTATGTTTTTGACCTAACCAAAACCATAGACTCCATGCTTTTGGCAAAAAACAAACATGATAAATCTGATTTGACAAACACATTCATGAGACCCAGGGCTCTAAAAACCTCACGCACTATTTTGAATGTCCATTTCGATCCCTAAAAAATTGCTCTTCTTCGCCAAACTCCAATAGGTAAACTAAACTTGTAAAAGATAAAGGAAAGGATTTGTTTTGGGCCCTGTGTTTAGGGTCAATAGGGTTTTAAAGCATCAAATATTTATTAGGCCCCTTAATGGTACACGATATCAAAGATAACATGTCAAGTAAAATTTAATTCAACAAAACAATCTAGTGTAATGCAAACATCACTATAATGATCTTGAATGCTCTATATATTCCTAATCTCTTCTAACATATAGTGAACAATTAATTTTAGATGCTCTTTAAAATTTCTTAGATTCTTGAATGGCTTATCCATATGCTTGCATTGATTGCTTCTATCACTTTTATTTTCCTAAATGCATTAATGTACTTGTGCATTATAGGTCTCTTGTATTCAAATTATGAACTTATTAGTGTCGACGCTCACAAAAGACATGCATAAAAAAATGACATGGTAGGTCCCACAACCATTGGGAAACCCAAATCAGTAAAAAGGGGCAATACCCCCAAAATGTACATTATATGTCTCTGAGAAAGATACAAAAAAATATAGGAGAATAAGAAGAGAGAAGGGAGGTGAGATAAAGCGGGAATATGATAGAAAATGTCAAAAAATACTAAAATTGCATCATTATAGCCTAATATGGACCAATACTTAACAAACACACATGTACATTAGAGTAATACAATTTTATGATTAATAAATGCATAGGGGCCATTTTTAGGAGTCAACCCTATCACTAGTAGGCACACTTTTCCACTATTATATTACATTATGATAAATGCCATAAAATCATATTAAAAGATTGGTTGGGCTTAAACCCTGTGTTTGCTCCAATTTTATATTTGGATTAATTAATTAGGTTTATATTATTGTTAAATCCATTTGGGACATAATTGGGCTCCCAATCCCCTTTTCCAATTCAACTTGTCAATTAGTAAACTTGTTGCTAATGCACGACATGTTTTAAGTGCCCTATTGTATGTACCATGCAGATGCAAATTTTAGGTGATCCCTATTATAAATCTTTCGATAGTGAATGAAATTTGAACCAAGTTATTTATATAAGAATATATCCACTTAAGGGTTATAATCCAGCGTGAGGGAGATTAAGGGAGAGATTCCGATCCGTAAACTGAAAACTTGTAAAAGTGTTACAAAATCAAACTCACACTATTAGTTTATACGGATCTAATTTATTTTTAACAAATAACTTTAAAACTACAAAAATTGAATTAAAAGAGTCTAAAAATAAGATAAATAGAGGTAAGGATAGAAATAACCAAAGTCAATTTGATAACGGAGTTCGGCTTTGTGAGCCTACGTCTCTGAGTCCACTCCAAGTGAGGACCATTCCATTAATTTGCAAAAATGATGTTTTACAAATTCTTCATGGATGTCTTCAAATCCTACTCAAGTCCTTAAAACTACACATTTAATAGTCTCTAGCCAAAATACATAGATTTAGACTCAACCCTCTCTAAGTCTCCTAAGCTCTTCACACATAACACAGTCTATAAAAACTTAACTTCAAATAGGAGTTCATCGGCATTTATATACAATTCAACCCACGACCAAGTTGGTTAAAACCTTAACTCTTTTGTTAAAAGAGCAGAGTTCAAAGCCTGCTATCAACGCATCCATTTTAACGTTCAACGATTTAGTCCCACATTGGGGAGGTGGTGGGCTAATTTAATATTTAAATCCTATAGTCTTCATGGTTATCAATGTCGAACATACTTTTGTTAGGCGTAGGTTATGTTGAGCATGGTGACACAACCATTTTAGGTCTATGTTTGGCATTTGTGAGCTCAGCTGAGTTGACTTGGCAAATTTGGAATGGTCGACTGTATTGGAATTGTCGATCCTTTGAGCTTGGCCATGTTGCAGTAGACTTGGCAATGAGTTGGAAACTGAGCTCGATGAGCTGGTAGTAGGTCCTCCTTGAGATGTATTGGTCTTTACAACATATATTGAATTAGCCCACATACATGGGTCTCAAAAACATAGTGATGTTTAAATAGAACCAATAATACAATGCAATGTGAAGTAAAGGCAACAAGACACCCCTCCTTACAAAAAGTTGTCAACCCTGGTTGAGGGCCCCCAGCTAATAAGTAGCGGGGCCCATTTGACAACCACTTCATGCTATCAAAGACTGAGGATGAAAACCATACTAAAACCATTTTTTTATTGTCTTACTGCCATGTGTCACATCTAGATTGGGCCACTTGGTGTACTAGAATTGTGCCATTTGTCCATCTTGTGACACCATCTTTTTACTTGTTTGTCCCAAACTTCAATGCACTATAACTTACGCATACAAACTTGAAATCAACCCATTTAAATTACATCAAAAATCTCTTTATGAGATCTACGTTATGTCAATGATCATTCTGGAATTTAAAGAGTTGCTTTGGAATGGTAGTGGGGATCTTCCTGGATCAATCCTCTCTACTAGGAGCTTTTGGACCTCCAAAAGTTGATTTGTAATTGGTAATGAGGTGAGGGTATTTCTCCCTCACCTTTCCAGTTTCCATCCATTTTTGCTTGTTTGGGTGCACCCCTTTTAAACCAACATGAAGATATTCAACATCTCCCCTTCATAAGGTTCATACCTTCCTGACAAGAACTATACCTTCTTGCAACTCAATTAGATACTCAGGAGCAAAATCATCAATATAAGGAATGGATACACTTTCATCATGATCAATAATCATTACAGGCTCATACAATTTGAGATTTTTAACATTCACAACTGAATAAATTTGCATGTAAGATGGCAAATCTAACTGAAAATCATTTTTACCAATTTTATCTGTAATCTAGAAAGGACCATACTAGATTGGTTTCAACTTCTTTCCTTCACCTATCAGTATTTCCTTACTAATGTGAAGCCATACCAAATCACCCATTGCAAATTGGTGATCAACTCGATGTTTGTCATGTCTTGCCTTATACATTACTTGACTTTTCTCCAACTGTTCTCAAACAGTCTGGTGTACCAACTATATCTTCTCAATGAACTTTTTAGCTTTGGTGACATCATTATGTCTATCAACAACTAAGTCCTATCCAAAAGA
The DNA here is from genome assembly GCA_037957365.1 of Torreya grandis. Lineage (NCBI taxonomy): Eukaryota > Viridiplantae > Streptophyta > Pinopsida > Cupressales > Taxaceae > Torreya > Torreya grandis. Next base: position 95,513 of record JARHVA010005198.1, on the reverse strand, counting down.
AACATATAGAGGAGATTTAGGCAAGTAACCATAACATGTTTCAAAAGGAGATTTCATGGTAGAAGAATGAAGTGCACGGTTATAAGCATGTTGTATGTAACACAAATGTTCATCCCATAACTTGGGATGTTTATTTCAATAACCTCTAAGCAAATGCACCACTATGCGGTTCACAACCTCAGTTTAACCATCAGTTTGTGGATGAAATGTAGTGCTATTTTCAAGCTTAGTATCCATTAAATCCCTCAAAGTTGACCAAAAATTTCCAATGAAATGAGAATCTCGATAAAAAATAATAGAAGTGGGCAGACCAAAATGAACTCATACATGCTGAAAGAACAAGTGTGCAGTTCCCTCTCCTGTAATTTGTTTAGTGCAAGGAGTCAACACACACATTTTGCTAAATCTATCCACTACCGCATACAAATAGTCATGATTTCTTTGTGACATAGGCAAGCCCCCTACAAATTCCATGGATATACTTTCCCAAGGATGGGTAGGAATAGGTAGGGGAGTGTAAAGTCTTAATTTCTTGTTGCTAGGCTTGCTGGTGGCATAAAGACCAAACCCCTTAATGTATTTGGCAACATGTTCCTACATACGAGGCTAATACCAATACATTTTCAAATGTGCAATGGTTTTAACAACTCCAAAATGACCCAAAATAAGAGAAGTGTGAGCTTCCCTAATCATGTGCACCCTTTCATTTTGTGGAATGTAAAGTGTTCCCAAATTATACAAAAGCCCATTATGCACATGATAGTTTAATTCTTCCACCTGTTTACCACTCATCAAGTCTTCATACACATCCTTAAAATCAACATCATTAACATATTTTTCTTTATAGCTTTCATGAGAGAAAGAACCATGTTGTAAAAGAATAGATGCAACTACCATAGGAGGCCTATAAAGCATGCCAGCAACCTTATTCTGTATACCTTTTTTATACCTGATTACAAGATGAAATTATTGCAAGAAACCCATCCAACATAAATGCCTAGACTGTTGTAGCTTGGTTTGTGATTGGAGATACTGAAGGAGTTGATGATTTGTATGGATTATTGTTTCCTTGCCCATCAAGTAATGTTTCTACTTTTCACACTTTGTACCAATGTATACAATTCTTTATCATAAGTTGGATATTTTCTTACCACACTTGTGAAGGTCACAAAATGATAGCAAATAGGCTTCTTTCTCTGCATCAAGACAACTCCCATAGCATAATCACTTGCATCTATCTCAATCTCAAAAGGTTATTACAAAGCAAGAAGTGACAAGACAGGAACAATACTTATCTTTTCTTTCAAAGTGTCGAAGGCCTTTTAATGCTTACCTCCCCACTAAAAGTCCTATTTGATACTAGTCAAAGAATGCAAAGGTGATGCAATATATGAGAAATAAGCAATAAATTTTTTCCAATATTTCACCAAGAAAACTCTTAACCTTGGTTACATTATTGGGTTTAGGCCAATTAACAATGACTACCACTTTTGTAGGACCAAATTTCAGTTTACCATGTCCCACAATATAACCCAAATAAATTAAAGAGGTTTTGCCAAATTCACACTTTGACATTTTCAAATAAAGTTTTTCTTTTCTTAATGCATCCATGACTTTTTGAATATGCATGATATGATCTTCTCAAGATTGACTAAAGATCAATATATCATCTAAGGAGACTATAAAAAATCATCAAGGAATGGCCTGAAAACATCATTCATTAGTCGTATGAATGTAGCCAGTGCATTGCACAATCTGAAAGGCATAACAATCCATTCAAATAGTCCGTATTTTATTTTGAAAGCAATTTTCCACACATCACCTTCATGGATCTTAACTTGGTGATAACCACTTCGTAAGTCAACTCAGTGAAATAAACAACATTTTTCAATTGATCTAATAAATCATCAATACGAGGAAGAGGGTAATGAATTTTAACCATGATTTTGTTCAAAGCATGAAAATCAACACACAGTTGCCATGTACCATCTTTCTTTGGCACAAAGATGATAAGCGAACCAATAGGAGATGAACTTAAACTAATTACTCTTTTTTACAATAATTCTCTTACCTAATTTTTGATTTCCTCATTCTCAACCATAGATAATCTGTACATGCCAATGTTAGGGAGTGGAGAATCTAGTAAAAATTGTATTTCATGTTGAACTCTCCTTTTAGGGGGTATCCCCTTTGGATCCTGAAACACATCATCATAGTTAGAAATGATCTTAACCAATTCATTTTTATGTTTAGGATCACAATTGTCCACATCCTAGGAGTATTCTTTTTCCTTAGCCTTAATGAACATGAGTACAAAAGTCTTGCTTGAATTTACAAGTCTTTTCATCTGGCCTGCAGAAACCAAGGAAAGACTTGTCTTTATATGATGTGCCCTTACTATGTATTCAGTGCCATCTTTAACAAGCAAGTACTTATTATCCTCCCTATAGAAGATTGCTTTTCTATCATAAAGATAAGAGCTTCCCAAAATAATTCCACAAATATCCAAAGGAACTACATCCAAATCAACCTCATCAACAAACCTGGCAATGATGACAAATCTTAATCGACAGGTTTTTGTTACCTGTAATTTTATGTCATCACATACCCAACCTAGTGGATAAGGCTTAGGATGTGGCTTGGTTTGTAAGCCCAAATTTTTAACAACCGCCTCATAAATCAAATTTTCTTGAGATCCACTATCAAATAGAGTATCAATTTTTATATGCTTTGAAACAACTCTAATGTGGAACAATTCATTTCTTTTTTTGGTATCATGCTTAGATTGTTGTTTTGAAGAAGAAGCAACATTAGATGACTGAGTGTTAGAACAAGAAATAGAAGAACAATTTTGTAAACCCATGGCTGTGATCTTTGTTTCATCCCTTAAATTTGAACCTAGATCTTGTTGAACCATAACATTTGTCTTCTTTTCTTTCTTTTTAAAATACCTTTTAGCCTTTAATTTAGGGTGTAATTTCCAACACTTAGATTCATCATGATTTTTTTTACAATGATTGCAAATTGGATTTTAATCTTCTTTTTAAATAGTAAAAGTATATTTTTGCTTACCCTTTCTTGAACTTTGCCCTTTAGAATGTTTTTCTTTAACATCAATTTGCTTGTTCTTAAATCTATAAAATGGCTCTTTAGATGGTTTTCCTCTAGCTTCTAAACTAGTAGCTTATACACATACTGCATCTAAATTAGTGGGATTGAGAACAAGTATCATATGTCTCAAGTAACTATGTAACCCACCTATATATTCTAGCACTGTATCTTGTGTATACAGAGGAATTCCCAAAAATAAAGCCCTTTTTCTAAATTCTTGTGTATATTACTGAACACTTTATCCCTTAGTTTATCTCAAAGTTTGCCAATCCATCATAGCTTATTGCATGTAACCTAAAGGATAAAATTGCTTTCTTAATTCATCAACAAATTCACCTCAAGTAGAAATCGAGTTACCTTTTTTAAGCTCAGTTTCCTTCAACTTACTCTCCCACTAGATGAGTGTTGTGCCTCCCATTCGAAAAGTAACCGTGTGAATTTTTGCCTCATCCTCAATAATTTTTTAGACCTTGTAATATACTTTGATTTACTTTTTCCAATTATCTAGTTTCTCTGCATTAATCTCACCATTAAACATTGGCAACTAAAACTTAATATCTAACTTTAATGAAGGAAGAGTTTCAACAACTTTCTTATCTTTACTATCATTTGAAGAGGAAGAAGGTTTATCAGATTTTTTACCATCTTTTTCCTTGAATTTACCTTCGTCATCACGTTCCATCGTCTTTCATCTTTCCCGATAAAGTTCTTCAACCATGTCCTTCATTTCCAAGAAGGCCTTTCAAAAATCTCATTCAGACTCAATTTCCTTTGCCATTTCAGAAGCACATCTTGAACCAATCTCTGGATCGTACTTTGCAAGTATGCCTTCACCTTTACTAGACTTGGACCTTGTCAACATACACTAACAATCCACATTGTTCTATCGCTTCTTGGCTTTGATACCAAAAATTGATCCATAAACCAAAAACTCATAAAAGTGTCACAAAATTCAACTCACACTATTGGTTTCTACGGATATATATATTTTTAACAAAGAACTTTAAAACTGCAAAAATTGAATTAGAAGAGTCCAAAAATCAAAAAAATAGAAGCAAAGACAGAAATAACCAAAGTCGATTTGATAATGGAGTTCAGCTTTGTGAGCCTATGTCTGTGGGTCCACTCCAAGTGAGGATCATTCCATTAATTTATAAAAATGATGTTTTAAAAATGCTTCATGGATGTCTTCTAATCCTACTTAGGTCCTTGACAGTGCGCTTTTAATAGTCTCTAGCCAAAATACATAGCTTTAGACTCAACTCTCTCTAAGTCTCCTAAGCTCTTCACACATAACACGGTCTACAAAAACTTAACTTCAAATAGGAGTTCATCAGCATTTATATACAATTCAACCCATGATCGAGTTGGTTAAAACTTTATCTCCTTTGTTAAAGAGAGCAAAGTCTGAAGCTCGCTGTCAACGCATCCATTTCAACATTCAACGGTTTAGTCCCACATTGGGGAGGTGGTTGACTAATTTAATATGTAAATCCTGTAGTCTTTAGGGTTATCAACGTTGAACATGCTTTTGTTAGGTGTAGGTTATATTGAGCTCGGCAACACAACTACTGTAGGGCTATGTTTGACATTGAGATACGATTCGAGCTATATTTTGGGTATTGCCGAGCCTAGTTGAGTCAACTTGGCAAATTTGGAATGGTTGACTGTATTGGAATTATTGATCCTTCGAGCTTGGCCATGTTGCGGTAGACTTGGTAGTGAGTTGGCAACTAAGCTCGACGAGCTGACAGTAGGTCCTCCTCGTGATGCATTGGTCATTACAACGTATATTGAATTATCCCACATGCATGGGTTTCAAAAACATAGTGATGATTAAATAGATCCACGAATATAATACAATGTGAAGTAAAGGCGGTATGGCACCCCTCCTTACAAAAAGTGTGCCAACCCTCGCTGAGGGCCTCCAACCAACAAATAATAATAATAAAAATTTTAACGTCCCAGAGACTAAAAATAGTCTATGGGACGGCAAGACAACTCAAGCAGATTTAAGTAGCACTGTTCGCTTCTTGTGTACGCTGATGATGAGCCCCCCTAATTGCTCAATGTGCTCTTCGTTGAATAGGTTATGCCAAGAACTGTCACATATAGTATCCGCAAATTTATCTCTGCTATCTTTGTAGGCCTCACATTCTAGAATAAAGCGCTGTTCAGTTTCCACTTTCCCAGAATTGCAAAATCTGCAAATTCTCTCTTCCCAAGCCTCTTTTGGCCTCTTCCAACCCCCGGTCTCACAACGAAGTTGGTGAGAGTTGGTTCTCAGCTGAGCAATAAGAATTTTAGCCCTCCAAGAAATGTTGGCTCCTATGTACGCTTTTTGGAGTTGATCACAAGTGGGGTTGAACTCATTTATATAATATAGTTTCTTCCTCCCGATCTCGCTTCCCCAATTTCTCTTGTAAAATTTCTCCATAACAAAGACTTTTATTTCTTTATTATTTGTGGGGCACATATTGAATTGAATATTTCATTTACTCATCCATGTGATATTTTGTTGCATCCATGTCCTTTTTCACTTACATAGTGTATCACTAAAAACAACTTTAGGCCATCTATCCTCTTCCATTTTTTCGATTCTTTTTAAATAGCTTAAAAGGCGAACCATAGCAAGTGCCTCGATAGGAACAACTCCCATTTCACTTAGCATGATGTCATATGGAACCGTGCTTTTGATTTTAATCTTGCTTGTAATCAAGCGCTTCCTTCAATAACAGGGCCCATTTGACCACCACTTCATGCTGTCAAATACTGAAGACGAAAACTATACCAAAACTAAATTTTTTTCCCCTGTCTTACTACCACGTGTCACGTCTAGATTGGGCCACTTGGTGTATTAGAATTGTGCCACTTATCCATCTTGTGACACCATCTTTTTGCCTATTTGCCCTGAACTTTAACGTGCTATAACTTGCACATACAGAGTCGAAATGAGCGCATTCGAATTGTGTCATAAAGCTCTCGACAAGCTCTACGCTGTGCCAATGATCATTTCGGTATTTGAAGACTTTACTTTGGAATGGTAGTGGGGATCCTCCTAGATCAGATTCCAACTGGTGAGTAGGGTCCAATAGGTGAGAGGGTACATAAGAACAAATTATTCAATACATATTGGAAAAGAGCCAATACTTATTACTAAAGAATTAAAAGTAGGTGTACAATTTACATATAATTATACAACTTTGACCAAATAATAATGTACAACAACCAATAATATGATGACACATCACCTTCATAAATATAAATTATTCAATATATATGTATTGATCACACTTATATGTATACATTTTTAATAATATCTTATACGATAATCATTATACTATTATATCTTACACGTCACACCTTGAAAATATAAAATTAAATAATAAACTCTTCAAACATCGATCGATATAATTTTCGAATATTACCATCACATCGTTTGAATCCCAAATAAATACAAAATTAGGGTGTACCCAGTAGTATCTCTCCCTTATTATATATGCATATTATTTCGCAGATATGACAAGTTTGTTGAATTGAATTGAATTGAATGAGTTTTAATAACGTCCACGAGACCAAATAGTCTATGGGACCAAGTGTCAAGACCATTAGAAATTCTTCATATTCCTTTTGAGGTCATCTCGCCTTCTATGAATCTTTACCAACAGCCAGGGCGTGTTGTGTAGCCTCTCCTCCTCAAATAATTCACTAAAACTGCCCACATTCACACTGTTATCCTGCTGCATACGGATATCTTTTTATGCATCGCACTCCCTAATGAAGTGTCGTTCAGTTTCAACCACTCTATCACTGCAAAAAATGCAAGTCCTATCTTCCCATCTTTCCTTGGGAACCGTCCATCTTCCAGTTTTACACCTAAGATGGTGTGAACCGGTCCTCAATTGTGCCATTAGGATCCTAGCTTTACCTTTAAGTTCGGCACTTAGGTATGCTTTATCCCCGTGCTCCCAAGTGGGATTAAACTCTTTGATATAATGCATTTTTTTACGTCCAATCTGATTTGTCGACATGGCAGTGTTGAATTTTTCTAACACAAACTTTTTTATTCCCTCTTTGGAGTTAGGGCACTCATGTAACTTAATGTCCCATTTTTCCAGCCACTCGATGTTTTGCTTCATCCACGTCTTCTTCCTCCCGTCTAACACCTTGTTCACCACCATTTTGGGCCACCGGTGATACCCCATGTTTTCAACCTTTTTTAGGTAGCTTAGTAACCGTGAAATCGCTGCAATGTCCATTAGGAAAGTACCGGCTTCTGCCAAGAGGATCTCATATGGAATAGTTGCTTTAACTTTAAGACCACTGGTGATAAGATGTTTTTGAATTCTTTCCAATTGTCTCCATCTGTGATTTGACACGCTGCTTCCCCAAATCTCACAACCGTAAAGAACAACCAGTGTGACCAGCAAACCAAAAAAAGTTTTCTTAGTTTCCCAGTGCCAAAGTTCCGCTTTCCTACCCTATCTTGAAGAAGGTAAGAAGCTCTCCAACCTCCTTGAATCCTTTTCGCCCTCCAAGTGTGAAAATCCATTTATCCATATTTACAAATACTCGCATAAGAAATTTAGTCCCGTTCTTAAATTTGTGGTTACATGCGTTTTAGCGAGTTTTTTAAAAAATAATGCGTGGATGGATAAGAAGGCGGATTTCAGAAAAATGTTTGCTCAACTCGTGAGGGTTTAAGAAAATGGCAGCAGGAAGAACGATGATGTTGTTTCAATCTTCCTCTACTCTATTAAATTCAACGACATCAAGGACAAGGGCTTCTGTTCTTCCTCGCTGTTTTGCCACGCGCAGGGTTTATGTAGGATTTAAGGCAGCATGCTGCTCGTCCTTGCCCTCGTACTCTTCAGTTGCTGCAGCAGTTGCAGACAAATTCAAAGAAGATGTTGATGGTGAGGGTGGTGTTCAACAACATCAACAGGCTCGTGCTATTTCTTTGCTGGAAAAGCTGAGGTCCAGGCACCTCAAGGATTTTCAACTTCAAAATGCCAAGCCGAAAAATAAAATTAACGCAACTGCTGCTGGTACTACTTACCCCAAAAGGGAGAGCAAAAAGACTCCTACTATTTCGTCTTTCGCAGAGATGGGATTTACCCCGGAGATAATGAGTGCAGTGGAGGAATTGAACATATCGGTTCCCACAGAAGTGCAGTGCCTGGGAATACCTGCAATACTCACTGGACAGAGCATTGTCTTGGCCTCCCACACCGGCTCTGGAAAGACTCTCGCCTACATGCTCCCTCTCATTCAGGTATGCTATAGGCTAATATTCCCCCAATGGCCTATTTTTTTTTGCCAAATCTTTTCCCCTAAATTTATCCTCAATTTGGAAACTTTTTTAAAATGAAGGCCTTACTTTCCGTAATTTTTTTTTTTTACTTTTAAAATATATAGAATATGAAGGAAATAGTAGATATTTCTAGGTTAATGCTAATTTAAGAATTCAATATTGACAAAGATTCCCCAGGCTTCTTAACTTCAGAATGTAGGCTTCGTTGAAATTATCCCCATTACGACACACAACGGCTACTAGTATTTTTCTAAATGCCGCACACCCAAAAATTTACAGAATCGATGTAGTACAGTAAACTATGGGTGAAGTAAAAACAATTAAACAAATAAAAAAAACAATTTTTACCAATGATACTTAAAAAGTGTCGCACAATTGAATAACAAGTGAATAATTTTGAAGCTCTATCGCTACTTATTACAAAGTAGTTGTAAGGTAGACGAAACATCATGCATGGGTAATGGTACTAAATGAATCTATAAATCTGATAAATTTTTTTGGTCCGTTGCTTGATTTGACTTCCACTGAATTGTGTGATCATACTATTGATATACTGACTGTATGTGTCAATTTTTTTTGAAATCTCACTCAACTTGATCGACCCCCCTACAAGATTGCCTCTAGTGACTATGTTCTTGACCTGACAAGATTGCAGAAAATAATCTTTAGGGATAGTACCAAAGTAGTTATTGTTATTTTTAGTTAACTGTGCCAAGTTGTACACTATGGCTCCCACGAGAACAACATGATTACGTTTAAAAGCTAGCTTGCTAACTTCGATATTATCAAGTAATGTCCGTTTCCGGTTAGATTTTTCCAATTCAACACTTCTGTCACTGGTCTTGAAAGCCCTTCTAGCATTTGCAACCAGTACTGAACTAGTGCTCAGTGTATATGCAATATCCACATTCAGATTTAAAATGTCATCTTCATAGCCTTTTAGGTTCATCCCTTCCAAGACAACAAAATCATGATTCTTTCTGAAAGTCATGTATGCTGGATTCTGAATTGTCCCATTGCTGCTTGCCTTTAGAGCACTATCTGATGTGAGACATGCCTTGGTTCCCTACATTTGACCGATGTGCTTCAACCATTGAATCCTATTATCATTCACAATATTTTCCTTATGCTCATCTAAGGTCAATTCGGATTTTTTTCTTATCCATTTGTATGGGATAATGAAATTATCAGCAATAATGATATTGAAATAAGAAACTCTACCCTGTATAGATTTAAAATACTACTTGGATTCCACACCATCATGCACAAACAATTTTGAGCCAAAGGATCTATCTTCATTCTTTTACCTTTCTTAGAAAGATGGTAAAATTGAAATAGATCTGTGCTATCATTCCCATATCTCGAGCTCAAATTGTAAGAGTCCTTACCTGCTTTGGCTGAAGTAGGAGCTTTTGAGAGATTTATGTTAACATTAAAATCGACTGAAACATTTTTTTTAATTGCATGCCTATCAACATGATTATTCTGAAATTCAATTTTATATGTAGTGGCTCACTCTTCGAAAGATTCTTTTCAATTATGGACATTTTACATTCAATGTGCAATGTTTGCTTCTTCTTGACTTCATTAATACAAACATTTTGTTTATCAGAAGTCATACCTTTTTTTATTGAGGACTCTTCACCTTCAACTTGCATGGTGGATTGTGTAATGTCCCCTTTTCTAAAAATAAAATAATATTATTATTAAAATAAAAAGTATTTTTAAATACTTTAAATAAAAGTAATAATATGCCGTAGTTGCCAAAAGCGAATATGTCGGCAACTCCTTTCTTTTTTTGACTTAAGAAGGGGACTTTTAAGAGTCATGGCCAAGATTAGCCCTTAAGTGAATTTATAAGGAAGTTGCTTTTTGATTATTTGAATTTTCCCTCCAAGTGGAATGCACCCTTTGGGGAAAGGATATAAAAGGGAAAGAGAAGTTCCTTTTGGAGACTCATGTTATATTTATGAATTGATAACACAAGTTTATGCACGATTTGTTTGACTTCATCTATTGAAGATGGAAATTGATGCAGGAGCATTAAGACATGCACTTTCTATTATTTAAAAAGCATAAAATGTACTTGATCTGGGTCTAGGAGGGCTTAAATGATTTATAAGAAGTCTTGGAATTCTCGTTAGAGTTTTCCCTCCAAATTGAAGGATTTGAAAACTTGAATTCTTATGAAGGTTTGAGACAAGTTATGAAGGGCTTGAACCATTGAGCATGGTCCTAATAGGCTTTGTTACATGTTGTAAAGGTATTTCACCTATTGTAAATGTAAATCTCATATTAAGCCTCATATAAAAGTTTGGGCTATGTTGGAAGAGGCCAAAGAAGGAATACTCGTTACGGATAAAGACTAGTTGAGTGATTTGTGGAACCAAACCTCAATTAGGACAATTTGTTACAAAGAGATAAGTTTGAAAACATAAGATAGGAGCCCAATAAGGTAAAGAAACCAGTACAAGGTTGAATCAAGATGAGAAGAAAGTGGCAGAATGAGGAGTGAAGAAGGCCTTTAGGCCTGTGTTTTTGTAAATAAGACTTTGTGAAAGTGATCAATAAAGGAAGTATTTGATGTTAAAGGTATGTTTCATAGAAGAAAAGTATCTATTAGCATGTTTTTGACATTCATGACATATGTTCTAATGATTCTAAAAGTGAATCTTGATTGCTAAGATGTGAAAAAGGGTTTTTAATAACAGTCTACAGTTCACGAGCAAGGTTTTGTAAGTGTTGAAGTGCAAGTTTCTTACCAATAAAGGTCTTATGTCACTTGAAACCTGTGTAAACATGTTGTTTATATGTGAATGAATAAGAATTTATCCCATTTGAAGTGATTTTGAACTTAAATCATAGTTTTTGTTGTTGAAACTTCCAATACCCTTTTTTTTGTGTGTCAAGTGTCATTTGCAGTCGTTTAAAATACGTGTAACAAGTTGCATGAGTCCAATTCAAGGTTTGGAAAAGTTGAAGGAGGTTTTTGAGAGTCTCTTGCAAGTGTTAGAAAAATAAAATAAGCCCTAGACTCTATGAACAATTGGTAAGAAGCTCTCGGCTTCTGGGTTCTCGAAGAAACCCTAAAACAGGGTTTTAAGGCATAAATCGAGTCATAACTTCATTTTAAACTGGTGAAATCCCTCCAAATTTTTAAGAAAGGTGCTAGGAGGTATTTAAGAGTTAATCCAAGTGTTAGCAGTTGAAGAGAGGCCTTGTGGAATAAGAAACAACTGACTGTGTTTGCGTTTCCTGTAGGTGTTTGCCGAAAGACCTAAAAAGGGGTAAGAATCATTTGTTTTATATTGTGCTTTGACTTCAAACCTTGTATGAAGGTATCTCCATGCTAGTTGATCACTATACAATGGTGTTGTAAGGCGGTTCAAGTCATTTGTTATTGGTGTTGATCCAAGATCAGTTAAGAGACTCAAATTAGGCCTACACAGGTCTAGAAGAGCAGAATTGCCTTTGAGATTATCTCTTTAAAAAACCAATAGAAAGATTGGTTTCTTCCTATCGCAAAAGATCTATGACACCTCAAGAAAACACTCAAGGAGTCATTGAGAGGATACTAAAACTAAAACACCTTTCTTAAGATCACTCACAGTCCTGTAGTAGTCATTAAGGACCGAGTCACGTTTCTTGGCAAATTAGTGATCTAATTGATGATTTGAACTTGTGTACAATCTTCAAAGGCCTAATATCATTGCTTGAAGCTGCTTGTCTTGTGGAGTGATTCTAGTAAAGAGAACAGGGTTAAGGTAAAAGTTATCTTACCAAGACTCAAAGTGATTGTCTTACTGAAAATTGCAGACTTCTTGATAATTTCACTTGAAGGTTGAATAAAGTAGGTTATTCTTGGCATCCAATTATGGTTTCCAGAGGCTCCTTAGTGAAGAAACAAAATGATGAATGAGATTTAAACAAGACCAGGTAATTAGTCTCTAGAGCATTCAAATTTTGAGGACTGTATACTATTCTCCCTGTAGTTGTCATCAAGAAGACCATAAACAGAAGGTTTTGAGTAAAATTTTGTGGTGTTTGGAGCTAGAAAACCACATAGAGGTTGAGATTATTTTATCCTAGTAACTATCATATAAGAGAGAAAGGGGAATGGTCCTTTTGAAAAACATTAGACCTATTTCAAGGTCGCAGGTCTAGTATCTTAGACTATAAGACTAATAGAGGACAGAATTCCTAAAGGAGTCCAGTAAGAACTTGAATGATCCAAATACAGGGTGTAAATCACCAAGAGACAGATTAAAATAAGTTCATTGGTCTTTCAAGGCCAATATAATGAGATTTTCTTTTGTTACAATCATTAAGAGACCTAGAAGTGGCCTATATTCCTTCAAGTTGGTCATATACAAAACAAAGGCAGAATGTACATGATATAAGTCAGATCAAAACGAATAAAGTGGATAATGGATAGGTTCAATGGAGTGCAAAGTGTTCTAGAATGGTAAATTAAGCAAGTAAACAAGGGTGTATTTCAAAGTATCTTGGGATAGTGTTTAAAAAGTGTGAGATTGTCATCATAAACCTTCAATGGAAGGCTGAAGTAAGGATGAAAACCCTTACCTATCAGCTGGGCAGCTTTGAATCAAAACCTTTGATTCAGGCATCATTGGTCATTTTGAGGTGTGCAAACACTAATTTTGGTTTCAGCACAATAGAAGGAGCTTCAAGGAGTGTGGTGAGCAGGTTTGGAGGGTTGGCGAGTTGGTTGAGGAGCCCTAGAAGGGCAGAAAACTACCTAGGGTGGGCAGTGAGCCTCTTTGGAGGGCAGCGAATCCCCTCTTGGGGTTGGACGTGGCATTTCCAAGGCTGATTTCAAGCCTATTTGTTGTTTGAAGGCAACAAAGCATTTTGGTATTTTTTTATCATATTTTTCCAGCCATATAATTGCACAAAAAACCAGATTGGAATGGATAATGATTGGCTGTAATATTTCCTGTTTTTGGTAATTATTTGAGGAATTAAATATTGTTTATGTGCCCTAAATTGACACTTTCAGAATTCTGCAATTTTCATGTGCTTAGGTTTGAAAAGAAATTCAGACATTTGTACGTATTGCTAGGGTTTGTTGGGAAACCCCTTTGGTTCTAATTCTGCCCTAAAAATGACATTATGGATTCGTTCTGTTCTTGTTCATTGGTCTGTTCACTTTCTTTTAGCTCTTGTCTTGGCTTTTCTTCTTTCTTTAATTTTATACTTCTACCTTCTTCGAGCATCTTCAAGAATTCTTTAAAGGTAAAGTCAGACTTTTCATCATATGTGGGAAGCTTGCTCAAAGGATTTTGAGTAATCCTTCTTTCTCTTCTTCTTGGCTTATGCCTCCTTATTGAGTCACATAAATCTCGGAGGGTCATGTCAGCTTCAACTTTTTGGCTTAGATTATAATATCTTCATAGTAAGCTTCATAATCAATTCTGAGTTGTTATTGTCATTCTTCTTTTGACTCGTTTCTGTCCATCTGTATTTTTATTGATGCCATTAGATCTGGCATGCTATTTTGATACTCTTCCAAATTCTTGTCTATTTTATCTCTTACTCTGCAGGCTGGCAGGATCATATATCTAATACCACTGTAATGCCCCTTTCTGAATATTTTATAACTCTAAAATTTACTGTGAATCCTTTTCAATACTGAACATCAATCAAATACTAAAACAACCCACATGCAATATTGATACTAAAAATCCACTTGAAACTTCATTGAAATCCTTATTGTATTGAGATGAAAACATGTGAAATACTAGTAATGAAAAAACAAGATAATAAATTGCTTAGGCAATATAGAAATTCCAAATTTGATAACAACTCAATTGAAATATTCTATTCAATGTGTTGTCTACATTTTTAACATTGAATAATATGTATAAATAGAGCAATAAATTCACAACAAACCCTTGTCAAACTCCCAATAAAATCACCATGCACAACAACAATAACCTTGGTACAACAATGATTCACCAAGGACAAGGTACAACAGTCTAGGGAAACAGATCATAGGGCTACAAGGAGGAATGACGCTGAACTGGAGGGTGGCGTGATGGCTTTGAATGCAGTCTAGAATCCCACGCAGCAGTCTGTAAATTATTTCAAACCCTCACAAGGGCTAGAAAATGATGACAATCCTCAATCACACTGAAACTAGAATTTAGTCTTGATTTGCAAGCACAATTATGATTTCTGGATGGAATCACATCAATGACTTAGAGGGTTTTTGTCCTCCACACTTGTATATCATAGAGTTTTTGTCCCCAAATGAAAATATTGAACACAGTGGCTCAAGCTCTGGATTAGTGTCATGTCCCTCTTTTGATAGGGACATCGTGGAAGACCCTTAGCCTTAAAACTATTCTCGGGGACTAAGGGATAAGTATAAAGGGAAGTGAGAGTTGAATGTTTTATTTGAATACGTGTAAAAGTACTTATTTGAAAAGTACTTTATGTTTCTTATTTCACTTAAAGAGGGGACTTTTAAGGGTCATAAAAGCTTAAGTGATTTTAAGAAAAGATCATAAGGAAAGGTCTTTTAAAACAATTTTTATATTACCCTCCTTTCCTCTTTTTGGGTGCCACACTTGGAGGGTTACAAAAGTGAAGAGAAATCATTTGGTGAGGGCATGCCATATTTTTGAATACTGAAAATTTGGTTTATTAGCACACAAATGCTAAGCTAGTTGCTTTGAAGACAAAACCCTTAAAGCAAATGAAGTTAGGGGACGAAAACCCTCTTCCTTCTTTGAGGTAACTCCATTTAGGGGTTATCATTGGAATCAATCAGTCATTCAATGGTGTTTTAGACACCAATTGGTCATTTTTAGGTTGGCACCTTGCTATTGGGAGTGTGACAATTTGTTTGGAGAGTGAAATCTCACTCTTTTGGTGAATTTTGTGCTGTAGGGGCAATTCTGAAACAATTCACAATTTTTTGCATAGTGGCTATTTGGTTTGGGAGAGGTTTGGACCTCTTGCAAAGTATAAATTATCTTGAATTTAATTTTGTAATTTTCTCATATTTTTCCAGCTTGGCGATTTGGGTTTTGGTGTTTTTCAGCCATCTAAATATTCAGAAAAATTCATAAAATTTCTGCGTTTATTGCAAACATATTTAATGCAATTTATCAAGGGTTTTGATAAGATCTTTGGCATAAGAAACATCTACAATTTTCAGATTTATTTTACAGCCAAGGATACCAAGGGTTTGAAGAAGAAATTTTGATTTTGAAGGGTTATCTTTTTCATGTTTTGAACAACCACTAATTGATTAGGGTTCGGCATAATTTTAAGCTATTTTAAAGGTTTATTTGAAAGGTTGTTGGCAGCGAGTATTTGTTGCAATTAAATTAGAAATTTTCTAAATTGAAGTGAGGTTTATAAATATTTTTAATTTTCAGTTAACCGTCATTTTTGGGGACATTATAGTGGTATCAGAGCCAAATGTTGGCTAGCTATGGGTTTTGCAGCATAGTTATCATGTTCGAAAAGTTTGGGTTGTTCGGAAGGGGAAAAAAGTTTGGAAGTTCGGGATTTTGAAAAAAGTTCGGTTCGGTAAGTTCGGTAATTCGGTTAGGAATTTTTTATAAATTATAAAAAATATATATCATATAAATATTATTTACCCACTTAAAACAAATAAACAAATGTTAACAAATTCATAAAAATGATATATAGTTAAAAACTTAAAACTTAACACTTATTGTTAACAAATAAAATTAAATACAAATAGAAACGGTAAATTATTAAACACATTTTAGTGTTATAAAATTTTAGGGTTTTCAATTTAAATAAATGTAAACTATTAAGTTATTAACCCTAATAAGATAACACATACCTATTTCTTCTCGACGCCAAGCTGATACCGACTACTGTACTGCGCATTTCTTCTTGATGCCAACTATCTCACTGTGTATCTGTTTCTTCCTTTGTGTTTGCAGTTGCACGAGTTTAATGGTGAGTTCTACACATTTAATGGCAAGTCATCCAGTTTACTAGTGATTGCTCTGCGTATTTGGCGAGTCGTCGAGTTTAATGGCTCCAACCTTCACATTTATTGTTTTCTATTTCTTCTCATCTAAGTCACAAGGTTCAAGTTTGAGTTTGATGAGGATAAATTTCGATTTGAGTTCGTGCCAAAGGATAAAATTTGAAAAAAAAATCACCATTAAATTCAAACTGTGTAGAAAAACATATAAAAACTTAAAATCACCACTATTTTTTTTTTTGAAATAATAAACAAAAAATATAAAAAAAGAAAATTAAAATATTTGAAATATAATTAAAAAATAAAATACATAATACAAAGGTCATAAAAAATAAAATAAAATTTAATACAAAATTAAAAACAAAACATAAAATAAAATAAATCAAAACAAATCTTAAGATTAAAAAAAAAATTATAAACAAAATTAATCACAAAACATTAAATAAAAAATAAAAAATAAAAAACAAAAAACAAAAACCAAAACATAAAATAAAAACATAAACCCTACCTTTAACTTCTTGTGGCCATCCGGCATCCAACGTTGAGCTCGTCCAAGTTCACGGAAAAAGACCCTTCTCTCTTTTGCGCTCGCCCATAGGTGAGGGAGACACTCAACTAGTCTGCGTCAATGCTTCTGGCTTCCACTTCCAACATCACACTTTCCATAGCAGGGTGCGTCATGACTCCACGCCACGGTTTACAGCAGATGCATAATAAAATTGATAGCTCCAGCATTTGCTGTGATTTTTACCTCGAATTGCACATACATTTGCAGAATATTTGTCGTGATTTTTACTTCGAACTGCACATGTATTTCCAGAATATTTGCCGTCATTTAAAAAAAACAAAAGTTGAACGCCCAAACATTACCAAATATATTCAGTGAGCATTAAAAGCTCAGTTCGAACCGAACATCAGGGATGTTTGGTTGAACATGGTAACTATGTTTTGCAGTGATACATGCAAGAAGGTGAAGGAGAGATAAGATATTACTTGAGGAGCAAGAAGAAGTGGGGGAAATTTCGTAAACAAAAGACATGTCTCACTTAGATCAATCAAGGGAAGAGGCACAAAATAGAGAGGAACAAAGGCTTGACAGGTACACACAAGCTCAAGAACAAATGATGGCCATGATGTTAGAATTTGTGCAAACCATGAAGGAGATGAAGGGTGACAAACCATCCAATGGGGATGGTGGTGCTTTGGGAAGTCACAACGTCATGGATTAGCCTTTGAAGGGTATTGGATGAGCTTCACGTAGGCCTAACCAGCCTACCTTCTTGCAGGATGAGGTGGCCATTCCCAAGGGAGAAGCACAACCCTCATTGAGGGAGACTTTGTTGAAGGATTATGATGAATACACGACATATCCAGCCCCTTTTAGGGAACAAATGGATTTCTCAGCGTTCACTTCTTGGAAGCATGGTCAAATGGGAGGCAATAGGGCTGGCCAATAACACAAGGGCCGCCAAGGAGGACTCCACCACACTTTGGGTAAGCTTGCACTTTCAAATTTTGATGGTCCCCCCCAAAGTTCAACTAGGGCTTGTATCCAAAAGGTGGATACATATTTTCACTCAGGCCTATGTTGGAGGAGGCCATTTAGTTTGCTGCTTTGCACTTGGAAGGGGCTGCCCATGAATGGTGGTATCATGGTTTGGTTACTCAATGCCACCAACTCATTTCATCATATGAGGAATTCAGTAAGAGAATTATTGAGCGATTTGATAGGGCAGATCTGGAATTGCATTTTAGAGAGTTGGCTCAACTAAAGCAAAAAGACATAGTGGAAGGTTATGTGACTGAATTTCAGAGGCTTTCAGTCATGGTGACGAATGTTTCAAAGAGAAGGTTAGTGGTTCTTTTCATGGAAGGTTTGACTGATTCGATTAGAGGGTTGGTCAAGGTTTTTTGATCTTTCTACTCTCCAAGGAGCCATTCAAAAGGCTCTTGATCTTGAGTCCTCAGCGCCACAAGGTAAAATTCTGCCCTTTAATTTTCAGAAAACTAATTCTTTTAAGCCTTATGGACAACCAAAAGACAACAAATGGGGGCAGCACTTTTGGGCCACCTAGATCAGCTCCTTTGGGGCAATTGGATAAGCCCAATCACAATGGTATAGGGCAGTTTGGAAGGCTAAACCAGTAGGGTTTGGGGTAGCAAAAAGAGCTGCCAAGAGGGAGTTTCTAGACAAAAAATGAATTGAGGAGGATTAAGTTGTGTTTTGATTGCAAAGGCCCTTGGTCACCATGTCACCATTGTCGTGGATAAGGTCAAGTGCACTACATTGAAGTGCATACAGATGGAGAAGATGAGGATGTAGAGGAAGGGGCAGCCACCTATGATGAGAAGCATTTGGAAATTTTTGGTGGAGAAGACTTGGACGGCACTTTTGCTTCCCTATCAGGAACCCTTAAGTACTACCCCCTTCGTGTGAAGGGTAGTTTGAAAGGTATGGAGGTCACTATTCTTATTGATAGTGGAGCCACACATACTTTCATTGATTAAAAAATAGTGGTTTTATGTGGATTGCAATCTATTGAATTTAGTGGTTTTCGTGTGATTGTGGCGGATGGCTTCACCATCCCTTGTACCACTAAAATTTCCAAACTAAACATAAGATGGGAACACACTTCATTGAAGATGATTTTTATGTGGTTGGTATTGGAGAAACTAACCTTGTGCTTGGTATACAATGGTTGCACTCTCTTGGGGAGTACACCCAAAACTACCAAACAATGGAGCTCAAATTTGATGCCAATGGGAAGGAAGTGACATTATATGGTTTGCAAGTTAGGGCACCCAAGGGGGAAATGTCCAAAAGAATGGAGATCTGTTAGGATTTAATATTCGTAACATTATTAATTATTGTAATGTAAATTATTACATGAGTAATAATTGACTAATAGGTGTAGTTTGTTATTGGCTTGATTGAATATATTGTTAATAGTAAACAATATATCACGATTAAGATTTAGGAGATTTGGAGGTTTTTTAGGAGAGATTTTATAGGGATCTCATAATCCCTGGTTATAAGAAATATCATCCTATATATTTGTAATGTTCGAATGAAACAATATGAAGAGAGAATATTATATTTGTGTGATTAAGTTTTTGTGTGCAATTTGTATTTCGGTTTTCTCATTTTACATCAATGGTATCAGAGTTTATTATTTGGTCTTGTGCCTGTAATGGAAGCTTGTGTAAAGCTTTAATGAGTGATCATGGGCAGCAACTTTGCTATTGTTAATCGCTCCAATTTATGATAAAAAATCATTTGAGTATTACCTGTTCAATTGTAGCATATACATTTACTGTTTCTTATACATGCTTCTGCTATGAATGCTATTTGCCGTTCCATCTAGTATTTACGTGCTGAATTGTCACATGAAAGTTTGTTGACAATATATAAAAAGATCAATCCCCTGTGATGTAGTCTAAAACATCATTACTTGCAACACTACGCAGATTTGAAAAGCAACCTGAAGTTTCGTATTGATTTCAATGTTATCCATTTGTGAGTGATCTTATTCTGAAGCATTAGACAATATTGTTAGCTAGTTGTATGTAAACATATTTGTCGTAGGATCCAAAGTCAGAGAATAAATAGAAAGTTGGGCTTCAAAGTTGCAACTGGGTTCACACAATTTTTGATCCAAGCAAGCTCCTCTCAATATCTTTCTAGATATGGTTTGAATGCCTTCTCTTAATATCTTTCCACCATGCCATTTAACTTGCTGCATGTTCAACAGTTGCCATTCTCGTGACTTGTGTTTTTAGGTTGGCGGTCTAATTTGACTGCTCATCCCGATTCCCACGTCGATGTGCTGCTTTAACCGGTTCATGCAAAGTTGCTGGATTTAGGGTAATGTTTTTAGTTAAGCGAGTTTGCATATATTTTAGATTTATTTTGGTACATGTGTCAGTTTATCGTTTTATCAAAGTCAACATTACTTTATAAATAGTCAAGTCGATAGTTTTAAGTTGGTTTAGTATTGTTAATATAGTCAATAGAATATCAAAAGGAGTCAAAATCTTTATATTTTTTTGATTGAATTACATTATTGTGTCTCATAAAAATTAAATATTAGTGTCAATTATTTGTCTTTTATAGAAGTCTAGTCTTATTGTGGGTCCATTATCAATTGTCAAAAAATTCAAAAAAATGTCAAAAGGTAAAAAAATGAGTCATTTGTCAAAAATATCAGTAGTTAAGTCATTTTTTCAAAATAGTCAATATTTTTGCCTTACGAACGCATTTTTACTCGTACGCAACGTCCGAATTGTAAAACAATTGAGCTTTATTAACACATGTGCTGAGCAAAGCAACAACCTATTGGAGGTCAAAGGCACAGGAGGATGGAGGCCATTCAAGCCTCTCGCAAGCCACTAGCAAAGAGGCCACTTTTGATTTAGTAGCACATTTGTGTGGTGTGTGTTAATAAGAACAAAAGCATATTTCTGTTCACATGCATTTTTTTTAGTGTGTTGGTTTGTAAATAAACCCCTTAGTAGATATTCGAGAAAAAATCATGTTTTCAGAAAACTCATTTTTGGGGAGCAGGAGAAGATTTCGAGGTAATTTTGGGGATGGTTACCCCGTTAGTGCCAAGCTTGTGGATCTTGGAGATTCAGAATTCAGGTGCCCAAGGAGGAAGGGAAAGTCCCATAGGAACCCAAAGAGGAAGAAATTAGTCATGCATAATTCAACTTGCCACTACACCTTCACGAGGGTAAAGAGATAATCTATGGAGTTTGTACCTGGTCTAGCCAGCACTTTTAGGAGGTGAAAATCTTTGAGAATGTGATTTTATCCCCATGTAAGGGGGTGCTTGGAATTAATAATGTTAAGGGAGTGAATGTTAAGATTTATATTCGTAACATTATTAATTATTGTAATGTAAATTAGTACACGAGTAATAATTTACTAATAGGTATAGTTTGTTATTGGCATGATTGAATAAATTGTTAATAGTAAACAATATAGCACGTTTAATATTTAGGAGATTTGGAGGTTTTAGGAGGAGATTCTAGAGGGATCTCAGAATCCATGGTTATAGGAGATATCATCCTATATATTTGTAATGTTCAAATGAAACAATATGAAGAGAGAATATTATATTTGTGTGATTAAGTTTCTGTATGCAATTTGCATTCGGCTTTCTCATTTTACATCAAGAGCATGATACATGAAGAAATTCATGTAGGGGCCGCTAGGCAAATGGAATTTTCTGAGTTGGAACAACCAACTCTCATGAAGGGAAAAAGTCTCATACATGACATATGGGGTGAAGGAAAAGTGGGAAAAAGTTTCCCATACCAAAAATTCAATATTGGGAGCTTAAGGAAGCCTCTAAGGTATGAAAAAAATTTTCAAATTCTTTTGTGCATAAGCTGGTTTCTAAAGTATGCTAAAATGTGGATCCTAAGACATGCTAAGGTGAAAGGTTTGTTGAGAGGAGTCAATGCCATTTGGTTCCCAAGGTATGGAAAGAATTAATTCCTTTTTTTCTAGCCAAGTTTGAAAATTTGTGCTTAAAATTGGTATTGTGGAGAAGTAAAGTTCCATATTTGAGGAGAATTAAGAAATTTGAAAATGACATAGGGAGAAATTTGCAAGTACATTCATAAAATTTTGAGTGTTGTATGTCATTCCAGCCTAGCATACAATTTGGAAACATGCCAAATAAGGTGTCAATTCAGTTGGTTAAAAACACTCCAAGTTTTAAAACCAAAATGACACTTGGGGATGATAGTAATGAGGGAATAAATGGACCACTTCAGCTGCATATGTGCACTTGGAACAAGGTAAAAAGGGGCAATGGACAGCCCTCTGCTAAGTCTGATTTTGCAAGGAAAGGTAAATTTTCTTTTAAGGGCAAGGATCCAATTATTGCTTCACTCCTCCAAGACACTAAGGAGTTGTTGGACAACACTTTGGTGATGAATAGTTTAACTTCAATAAAGAATTGCAGGGTTATGGAAAATCAGGATAGATGGTTGGCAAAGGAGTTGGTTCACTCCAATACAAAGATACAAATGAATTTATGGGTCAAGGGTGGAATTAACATTTTCACACGAGTTTCTAGCCCTTTGGATACTTCATTAGAGGAATTTGAAGGATAAAATCAAGAGCATATGCAGCTGTTATGAGTTGCATAAAGTGGGATACACTTGGGGCAGCAAGATGATAAATGGAAAAATCATTGGATGGAGGGATAAGGAGGTTGATAGGGGCTGCATCATTTATAACATTCAGAAAGTTGCAGCTATACTCCCCAAACATTTCATAGTCAACAACATAAAAGAGAAGGAGAAAATGATTCTTTTGACTAACATGTTTGCTTCATGTGTAGGTAAGGACATAGGGGCGATCAAGGCCCTAACACTTGAAGACTACCTAACTGGAATACTGTTTTCCAGCCACCCTTGTGATGCCAAAATTGAAGATTTTCTTGCTTTCAGCATCTTTTGAGCACGTGGGTTCAAGAGAAAGACGTGACAATATGAGATGCTGCTGGTTTTGTATTTTCAGCTTGTTTAAGCAACAAAGGAACTTCATATATTGCTGTAGAAGGCATCACTAAGAGGGGTCTTTCTTTTGGGAAGGGCCTAGGTTCGAGTTTGGCACAAGACCCACCGTGGAGATAACACTTTGCCTACTTCTATTGCTTGAGGACAAGCAATTTTGGATAGGGAGGATTGTCATGCCCCTTTTTTGATAGGAACATCGTGGAAAACCATTAGCCTTAAAACTATTCTCGAGGGCTAAGGGATAAGGATAAAGGGAAGTGAGAATTGAATGTTTTATTTAAATATGTGTAAAAGTACCTTATTGAAAAGTACTTAATGTTTCTTATTTCACTTAAAGAAGGGACCTTTAAGGGTCATAAAGGCTTAAGTGATTTCAAGAAAAGATCAAAAGGAAAGGTCTTTTAAAACAATTTTTATATTACCCTCCCTCCCTCTTTTTGGGCACCACAATTGGAGGGCTACAAAAGTGAAGAGAAATCATTTGGTGAGGGCATGTCATGTTTTTGAATATTGAAAATTTGGTTTATTAGCATGCAAACACTAAGCCAATTGCTTTGAAGACGAAACCCTTCAAACAAACGAAGTTAGGGGACGAAAACTCTCTTTCTTCTTTGAGGTAATTCCATTTAGGGGTTATCATTGAAATCAACTAGTCATTCAAGGGTGTTTAGACACCAATTGGTCATTTTTAGGTTGGCACCTTGCTTTTGGGAGTGTGGCAACTTGTTTGGAGAGTGAAATCTCATTTTTTGGTGAATTTTGTGCCCTAGAGG
Source organism: Torreya grandis (assembly GCA_037957365.1). NCBI lineage: Eukaryota > Viridiplantae > Streptophyta > Pinopsida > Cupressales > Taxaceae > Torreya > Torreya grandis. The sequence continues at coordinate 71,785 of JARHVA010005198.1, read as the reverse complement.
CAATTCTGAAATTATTCACAATTTTTTGCATAGTGGTGATTTAGTTTGGGTGAGGTTTGGACCTCTTGTGAAGGATAAATTATCTTGAATTTAATTCTATAATTTTCTCATATTTTCCCAGCTTGGCAATTTGGGTTTTGGTGTTTTTCAGCGATCTAAATATTCAGAAAAATTCATAAAAATTCTGCCTTTATTGCAAACATATTTTATGCAATTTATCAAGGGTTTTGATAAGATCTTTGGTATAAGAAACATTTACAATTTTTAGATTTATTTTACAGCCAAGGATGCCTAGGGTTTGAAGAAGAATTTTTGATTTTGAAGAGTTATCTTTTCATGTTTTGAACAACCACTAATTGATTAGGGTTCGGCATAATTTTAAGCTATTTTTAAGGTTTATTTGAAGGGTTGTTGGCAGCTAGGGTTGCTGCAACTAAATCAGAAATTTTCTAAATTGAAGTGGGGTTTATAAATATTCCTAATTTTCAGCTAATCGTCCTTTTTGGGGACATTACAATTAGTGTTTGATTGTCAAAGATGAATAATGAATAATGACTCTTTTGAGCCCAGCTCCTTTTATAACTTTTCCTTCTCCAATTTACCCTAAAAGTATTTAAAAATACTTTTAATAAAACATTATTTTTCATCCACTTAATAATAATTACTTGTTGACCCTCTTAATAATAATAATAATATATAAGTGTCATTTTTATGTTATAAAATAAAAGTGACTTAGGACAAATTATTAATTTATTTCCCTAACTTTATCCCTTAGCCTATGGAAAATAAGGAATAGGCCATGGGTTCTCTGATCGATTAATTTCGAAAAGGGGACATGGCATTTTATTTGTATAGTGATTACATTGATTTAAGATTTCATGTACCATTAGTAAAAGTTGATTTTTAGGGAATTATTTTCTATTGAACTAGTCTGCCTTCTTGAAGACCAGGTGCTCTTGAGGGGTAGATAATGCCATTCTTCATATACACTTGCCTAGCTTCATGACATTTTCTTTTCCTTTTGCTTAAGGTTGTTTTGTGTGTCCATTTTTAAAATTTATTATTTTATCTATAGGGTGATTGCATTGATTTCAGAGTCCATATACCATCAGGAAAAGTCAATTTTTAGGGGATTATTTTCTATTGAACTAGTCTGCCTTGTTGACGACCAGCGGATCTTCAGCTGCAGACAATGCCGTTCCTCATATACACTTGTCTGGGATCATGACATTTCCTTTTCCTTTTGCTAAAGGTTGATTATCTTTATCATAAGTGTTACAATTTTCCACTCCCCGGTAGCCCATCTTCCAGAATAACCAAATGCCTATATTTATTTAAGTATTGGAGGCCGCTAAAAGCTTTAAGCTTATATTTAAGCCACGATGGACATGCATAAGGAAATTACAGTTACTTTTATTTAATAAGGAGGGGCCCACCTTTTTATAAAAAGGCTTTAAGCTTTGCTTATAATTTAAAAGCTATGGGAGTAGCTATGCTAAAAGGTGGGCATGTTATTTTAAAATCTTTTAAGCTCCTAATTGTTAAATGGTGGAAAATAATTAAAAAGGGCTTTGCCTTATTATTGCTCCACTCTTATTTGGGAGCGCACGAGAGTTTAGATTGTTATTTGCCTCTTGCATTGTAATTTTGGAGTGTTTTATGTAGATTTACAGCGGCTGTTTTGTACATGTTTTCCTTTGAATGGCTGGAGGGCACATTTATTCTGGCGCATTACCTTTTATTGCTTTGCTGTTTTTAGTTTATTTCTCTCCCTTTTCACCCCCGAATATGCTTAGACTAGCGCTAGAGTAGGAGGAACCACCTCTGTAACCCAGAGGTTGCTTCAATGCCAAGTTCCATGCATTGAAGTCACCAAAATGTCGTGTTCATGTGCATGGTGTGATTTTGGGCTATCAACAATTATTTTGGCACACCCGATGGGACCACAAGTAGAGCATTGGCTTGTCTTTGTGAGAGCTCCAATTTTTTTTTTTAATTTATTTATTTTCTGAATTATGTTGGAATTTGGAAAATTCAGCTCATTATGAGTAAAATCAGAATGCCCATCAAGTATTAGTTTTTATTTCTTTTGTTATTTTAAAAAATATTCAATTTTTTATTTATTTTGGTTTTTTAGCACCACGATTGTTGTTTTACATTTTATGATTGTGGTGGACAATTGTTAAAATCAGCTCACCCATTCTCCACCCGGCGACTTTATTGGATGCAAATCCAGAAACCTTTGTTTTCAGCAGAACCTGCCTTTCATTTAACAAAAATGTTTTGTGAGCCATTTGGCAACCTTGCCAATGGATAAACTCAGTAGTCCATAAGAATATAATGGCCAATTCTAGACTGAGCCTTCCATTGCTTGGGACTCCGGAGGACCATTGAACTTGCAGCAGTAGAATCATATTCCAAAATCAGTCCTCAGAGCACTCCTTGTTTTCAATGGAGATGGCCCAGTATCTGCAATTGACCACATCCATGATGTGGCACAAACTTGCACAATACATCATGTTGCATACCCTGATGTAGCCGTCTGGTTGCTTGCATCATCTCTTAAGTGAAAGGTCTTTGAATGGTTTAGAAGCTTGACATCTGCATCAATTTCAAGTTGGGACGAGTTTGGTGTTTTTCTGCATAATTAGTTCAAGGAGAGGATAGATGCTGTGTCTTTGGTTGACCATCTTGCTACCATAAAGAGAGCTACTGCAGAGCACATGACGGACTTTGATATCAAATTCAAAAGAACATGGCAGAGGATACTCTTGGAGGTCTGTCCACTAACAAGTATGGCCTTCCTGTATTTTTTGAAGACTTTAGATGCTGATTTGGCTGTTACGATACCGCCTAAAGACCCTTTAAGAAGCCTTTGATATTGCTATATCCACTGTAAATTTCCTCATATAGGCTGGGAAAAGGCCCCCATATCTGCAATATCCTTGTTGCCTCAATGTTGTAGCTTGTCTAAAGTTTTCCAGTGCTCCCCTTTGCAAATCATATAACCGCCATTCAAGGTGATTCCTCTGAGTGTGGGGATGCTTCCTCTTATCTTGGAGATGAAGAGGAGCCTGCCAGATGAAGTTGCTGATGCAGAGGAATTCTTTGAGGCAGATGATGCTTGTGGGGATTCATATTCCTTTAATGAGCCTTCTTCTCCTTCTCAGAGCTCAATCATCTCTGATTATGCAGAGGGCTTGTTTTCTACTTCAAAAGATGATTGCGGTGATAGAAGACACATGGGCATAGATGTCTTGCAGAAGGGGAAGGTTCAAATGAATCATATGGAGCAACCTGTGGCATCATATAGTGTGGATGATGAAGGCTACATCCTCCTGTTTGAAGAGGAGGAGCATGCAGATGCACAATTTGCTTACAACAGTGCAAGGGAACCCAATATTTGGGACAAATGCATCATCTAGTGCAATAGAAGTGGCCAACCTCCAATATCCAAATCTGTTTCGGGCACCTATGTACATTTCAAGCTGGTTTTTGAATGCTCAACAGACGTTGGGGGGGAGGTAGTGCAATAGAGAGAATGCACATGCATTGGTGATGTTTCATCAAAATTGCTTGTTTCAGTGTTACAACCAACGAACTTTACAATGAAATTACTATACACATTTTTTTTCATTTGGTGTCATCACAATTTTACAGTCACTTTAACATTGTTAAATTTTCAACCAATGTAGTCTAAAACGTATTAGGATTAGATTCCACTGAATCAAGTGCTAAACGTAATCAACCCTCTCGAGGCTTAATAGTGTAATACAATTATGGGCTATCAAATGATTCCTAGCTATACAGTTTAATAATACAAAAACCTAGGTACAACAACACAAAATCAGCATTTGCTAAATACAGTAAGGCATACTGCCATACAATGAGTGTAATCATTTCCTCTGCTGATGCAATACAGTACAAATCTATATCAAAATACAGTGCTGTTTTCAGCCACTATTGAATAGTACAATAAGTTAACATATTAAGTGTTCAATATTTTCATGAGCAATCAGCTCCTGGATAGCCATGAGTAAACAATTGTTGAAAGTTCTGATAAATTGTAAGGAGGGAGAGCATTATCTGAGTGCTTCACCTCCAACCACAGACCAATGGTCCCCAACATACCTTCCCACTAGGAATGGCCCTTCCATTCGTGAAGGGACAAACAATGGTGATGTGGACATCAAAAACTAATCAAGAATAGTGTGAAAGTACAATCACTATTACATGTATTAGTCATACAGACCATGGATACTCCTTTATTTAATATGATATCATTCATATATGTAAACTATAAAGTACAGTGGACAGACAAAGTATACAATTATAACATTACTTTGGCTAAAACATTTTTATAGATTTCAAACTTCAAATGAAGTTGTGTCATAGTTCACATCAATAATACTTTTTGCTAGAATACATGAACAAAATTATTCTTCTTGTTAACCTGATAATGACTGACTTATAGAAAGGCTCCTTGCCTGTCACTAATTATCCTTCACCTTGAAGGATGATCACTTAGCACAAACCACATACAACATCATTCATAAGGAATCCACACAATCCAAATGATATATATACACGAATCAAAGTGCTGTTTTGAAATCATTTTCACCAAAATGCCAAAATCATAAGCTTATTTAAGATAAGTAACCTTTCCACAAACTCACCTACAATCACCATGCAAGCCATACACCCTAAAGTGTAATCAAACCATGCAAGAACAACATACTTAAACATTTTTATGTCTACTATAGTTATTCAGACCTTTATGCACTCATAAAATGGAAACATAGATTCAACTTATGATACAATCTAGTCATGTATCTCAACTTCGTCAAACAACATACTATATTATCTTGCATGAGCATTCTTTTAAAATGATATGGACAGTATTAACACATTTCATGGCTGTAAATTTAATAGACTATTTCATAGAACTTAATGATCACTATTTGACATATTTCAAATCTGCATGCTCATTATATGCTAAAGGAGAATGACCATCTCTAGAATCTTAGAACTGTATGGCTCACAAAATGATATTAATGAAATGAAGGATAAGATAAAACAACTTCAATCAATGTCACAACCTATTATTGACAGTTTTGTCCATCCCCTTTTCTCTTAACATAATATACTATATGTTCTAATTTCACAGCAGTAGTTTTATAATTTCAATCACTAATGTTATTTTACACTTAATCGAATGATCCTCTTGAAGACCTTCAATATATTAACTCATTATACAAATAATATACTGAGATCTAAATTTCTGTTTGAATAAAACTCATTAAAATTCCACCACTAACTGTTCTATGGCCATTTACATAACATGACACACATTTAGATGACATCTCTACTTATAAATAGAGATTAAACTATAATGTGCTTTATATTCATTGTAATATATATATATATATATATATATATATATATATTAGCTACATCCTTTAACTCCATTAAAATTCTTATATATATATATATATATATATACATAAGCTACATCCTTTAACTCCATTAAAATTCTTTTCACATACATTGCTACAACCATTTAACAAAAATATATTGCTCCAAACGAGGTTAAGGATTGTTGTTACAGACTTCAAAAGAGGAATATGCACTACCATGTTTCTCATAGAAGTTTTCACACAGAATGAGTTTATATGCCATCGAGCTACCCACCTATTGGTTAGCGTTTACCTACCCTAGCCCTGTAGGTGGTCATCTTGAGTAACAGGTCCAGAGTAAGTAAACTCTTCGATTTCTCAAAGTTACGAAGGCTGTAATACTATGATGAAGACCTTAATACTGTTTTGCAAGATTAATTAAATGTTATAATAAATGACAGCTTAAACCACTCGAAAAATGCTTCAATATGGAAATCACCGATATGGGCCTGGAGGTGAGAGCAAGCTCTCACCCCAGATCCATATATAGTAAAAAAAATCCATATAAGAGTTTCAATAAAACAACATATAAGAAAAGCTAAGTAATATGATAACACAAACAACCACTATTTGCCCCCACAAACTTCATTTTTTTCAAGGGTTTCAGCACAATTTAAATGAGTTGTTCATGCACTAAATTTGGCATAATAAAAATAGCCCATCAAACTCCATTCTCATGGAAAACCTAACAACTATTTTCCAAATCCACTAAGCTCCAAAGGTTTCCATAAAATAAAAGGATTCCAATCCTATTTACTTAGTATATGGTTTGCTATTTATGAAATTAAATCAACAAATAACATTAAAACAAACTCTCATTTAATCCACACAGCTGTTTGTGAAATCAAACCAACAAATAACAACAAAACAAACCCACATTTAACCCACACAAAGTCCATACTAAATGGAGGAGCCGTTACTTGCCCGATTAAGGAAGACAGTAGTTGATTTCCTTTGAAAATGGCATCCTGCTCCCTTCTTTCTTTTTTCACCTCCAACATCTGTACCCATCTCTTTTCATTCTTCTCTTATTCCCGTTTTCTTCAGCGTTCTTTTTACATGCCACATACCTTGCAGTTTTTGACTGTAGTTTAATTAAATGCAAGCCCAGAAGTCAGTATTGCATATATTTATTGAAAATGGAGTTATTTTTGAATCCTATAGCTGAATTGAGCCATAACGCCTTGTAGAGATCTGCCCATACAACAGACCCTTCTCTAAACTCCTGCTAACAAAAGTCAAAACCCAAAGATATCCAAAACTTTTGCATTTTGCTTCAAAACTCAAGGAATTAGGAATTTTGACCCAAATTTGGTGTATATGAAATTAAATAATAATACCTCATCTCATGTTTTAAATCGGACTTTGACTTGTCATTCACTGTGTTGCAGGGGTATGCCCCTCGGCCCGATGCCCCCTGTTCAGAGACGCCTCCGACACGGGGACGTCCCGGAGGCGCCTGCCGGCATGCCGGAAACGTCTGGCACGCCGGCGGGCGCCTCCGGGATGACTCCAGGCGTACCCGAATTTTTTTGGCAGAAAACCTGAAAAACAAAAAAAAAACTCAAAAAAAGCAAAAAGAAAAACCCTAAAAACTTAAGGAAACCCTAAACGTGAAAAACACAAACGCCTATAAAAGCAGCGCGTCCCTCTTTTTCAAAACACACGAAGCAGGGCGCGACCATTGTTTGCGTTTGGCAAATTGCAGGTGCAGCGGCAGTTTGCAAGTGAAGACGGTGAAGAGGAGAATGAAAATTCGCTGGGAGAAGAGATTCAGAGAACAAATTTTCAGTTGAAGAGTGGACTGTGGCAGTGTGGAGTGAAGCCGCGCCTATGGGGAGGACTCAGGGATTTGCAATTTCCAGGGATGTTAAATGTTTTTTTTTTCATTTAGTATTTAGTTTTCATTTTTTTAACTTTGTATAGTATTTACTAAGTATTTAATAAATTAATTTTAAATTTTTCATTTAATATAATATAACTATTAAAAATAAAATAAAATATAATATTAAAAATTTAAATAATATAAAAAATTTAAACTAAATACTATTTAGTTTTTACATTTTTAATATTATAATTTATATTTTATTTTAAATTTACAGTTTACTATATCTTTAGGTAGTATTTAAATTTTATTTTTAATATTTTTAATTTTAAAATTCTTTTAAATTTAAATTTATTTATTTATTTTAAATTTTAAATTTAAATTTTCTACAATGTTAAAATTTGTAATCGTATTAAAATTTATTTATTTTTATTGTTCTTGTTTCACTTTCCATAAATATTTATTATTAAAAAAAAATCATTATCAAATGTATATTTTAAAAAAATGTTTCTAAGTTCTAACCCTAATTTCTGCATATGCTCTTCTCTCGCGCGTAATTGCGATCTTGAGAATCAGAAACAGAGTTAGTTGCATTACATTTATTTTTTCAAGTTTAAATATTTTAAAAAATCAAATGTATATTTTTTATGTTTCTAACCCTAACTTCTACGTATGCTCTTCTCTCGCGCGTAATTGCGATCGTGAGAATCAGAAACAAAGTTAGTTATTAATTTTAATTTTGTATATTTTTGCTTGGTTCTAGAATCTAATTTGATAATTCATAATTAGGATATCTATGGCATCCAGTTCAATGGCAGGAGGAGGGCATGATGAAGCAAACCACGCTGAAACCTCACTTCAAGTGAAATATGACCCTGCGTCCCCTCTTTGGAAACATGTGACGATACTTGAGATCATTGCTGGAGGTGGGACTCGTGTGTGGATATGCAATGATTGTTATTCCACATTCAAATCCTTGTATACTTGGGTCAAAACTCATTTGACTGGGTATGGGCCATCGGGTATCAGAAAGTGTGATAAAATTTTCAAGCCAAAAATAGTTGAGTTCATGAAAGAGCAAGAAGAAGCCGATGCAGCAGTTGCTTCAAAAAACCGTTCTAAAACAATACCTCTCCAAAGAGGTAGATCAGGGAGACCACCCATAACACCTGCAATGACGAGTCATCCTTTCATTGAAAGTCAAACTCGAGCTCATTCAGTTCCAATACCAAAAGCTGATGATGATGCAGATGCCACTTCACGGAAAAAACCAAAAGGACTATTGGAAAAAGCTTTTAATGTCTCACAGAGGGACATTGCTGATGAGTTGATTGCTAGATGCATTTATGCATGTGGGCTGCCCTTCAATGTTTTGAGATTGCCTTATTGGCAACAAATGTTGAAAGCGGTCAATGAAGCTTCACAAAGTTACAAAGGCCCTAACTATGAGAAAGTTCGCACCACACTCTTAGCCAAAGAAGTAGAACATATTCACACTTCTTTGTAGCCAATTAGAGATTCATGGAAGGATTCAGGGGTGTCCATTATCTCAGATGGATGGAAAGATGCTTGAAACAGGGCTTTGATCAATGTTATTGCAGTATGCCCTAAAGGGGCAATGTTCCTGAAGGCAGTGGATTGTGAGGGCGAAGTGAAAGATGCTCAATTCATTGCAAACATTTTGATAGAAGTTATTGAGTCTGTGGGCCCCCAATATGTTGTCCAAGTCATCACAGACAACGCAAAGAATTGCAGAGTAGCTGGGTTGATTATAGAGGGCAGATACGAGCACATATTTTGGACACCTTGTGTTGTCCACTCCTTCAACTTGGTGCTGCAAAAGATTGGTAAAATTCAATGGATAGAGCAAATTTATGCAGAGGCCAGTGACATTCAAACACTTGTCACAAATCATCACATGTCTCATGACATCTTCAGGAAATTCTCAAAGTTGGAGTTGTTGAAGGTAAGAAATTCGAGAACAAATTCTTAGTCTTACTTTTGAAGTTCTTAATTTTGAAGTTATAACTTTTTAATAATTAATAATTTAATTTTAGTTGTTTATCAACGTTTACAGTTTGGACAATTAAACTTGGTCTTATTTTTTTTGTAGATTGTTGAAACTAGATTTGCCTCTCACACGCTCGTCTTGAGACTTGTGAAGGTGAAAGAGGCACTAAGCAGTATGGTGATAAGCAATGTTTTGGGGTGTGTGGAGGCAAACAAGCACCATTGGTATTGAAAAAGCTAATAAGATCAAAGCATTGATCCTTGATGATAACTGGTGGACCAAGATTGAATATGTGCTCAGTTTTACAGAGTCTATTCTATCTATAATCCGATTTACGGATACAGATGCAGCTTGCATGGGAGAGGTTTATGATGGAATTGATTCCATGCTTGAAAGTATGAGAGAGATCATACAAAATAAAGAGCAAGACCCAGAAGAAATGTTTTATAATGAAATCAAGACGTTGGTCATGAAGAGGTGGAATAAAATGACCACCCCATTACATCTCCTTGCTTATGCTTTCAATCCGAAGTATTATAGCAATGAAATACTTCGGCTACCCAATAGGCAACCACCATATGATGATGTAGAGGTTGCAAATGGAACTAGGCAAGCATTCAGAAGGCTTTTTCTTGATCCATCTGTAGCTAGTGCGATCTGCAACGAAATGGCCATGTTTGTAGCTTCAGAGGGTAGCATGGGAGAAATTGAGGCTCTTTTTGACAAATCTAGTTTGTCTCCAATCAAGTGGTGGTATGTACATGGCCATGATGCCAAGTACCTACGACCTATTGCAATCAAGATTCTGTTACAGGTATTCAATTTGAATTAAATAAAAAAATTATTAAGTTATTGACATTTTTTTTTATATTGTTACAAATTTTAAATTCAAAAATTCTAACAATTAACAACCTTTTTTTGTGATAGGTGGCTAGTAATTCTTCAGAAGAGCGGAATTGGAGTACATATGGATTTATCCATTTTGCTAAAAGAAACAAGTTGGCATCCAAGAAAATTGAGGATTTGGTATTTGTACATTCCAATTTGCGCCTCCTTTCACACAAGTTTGAGGATTATATGCGAGGGCCTAACAAACTTTGGTATATCGTTCCAGAGAATATAGACTTGGGTGCCTCCATATCTACATTTGCCCAAGTTTCATTACTTGGTGTGGATGATGTTGATGACAATGAAGAGAATTCAACACTAGGGGTGGAGAGTGGAGCTAGTGGGAGTAACATTCATAATTATTAATTATGAATATGAGGACAATCTAGATGAATTATGAATCTATGATTTATTCAACATTTGCATTTTGAAAATTTGAATGTCTTTGCAATGTATACTTTGAACATTTTGAAATTTGAAGCAATGAATGAACAAACACTATGTATTTACTATTTTCAAGTGTTTTACAAAAAAATTGAGTAATATGCATATATATATATATATATTTTAAAAAATATATATAGAGACATACCCACGACGTATCCAAATCAAGGTTTTTGAAAAATGACGTACTCGCGTACCTGAATTGTACACGTACTCGTACCCGTATCCAAACAACGTAGGTCATTTACAAATTATTTCATAACATCTACAATAGCCTTGCAATGAACACCACTACAGTGGTTTAACATTCTCTAAGGCTCTGATGACCATATAAGTGGTTTGTTATGCTTTTTGCTATTCATAACAAAGTTTATGTTAAATAAACCAAACTATTGAGTATTAACCTTGCCTCCCATAATTATGACTATGCAAGCAACACAAGGACACAACTCAACAAGTATTAAGAAATCACGAGAATACACTCAACAAGCAAAACTAAATATTATCATGCAAGTAGCACTAGAATAAGACTCCACAAGCAAAACTGGTATGCAAGCAACACGGGAGTATGACATTCATTAGCGAAACAAGAATATAATTTTATGCAAACATAACAGTAACATAAATATTATCTAAAATAGAAGCACACAACACAATTATCTCAAAAACAAGACGAATATCACACATCAAGAGATAAAACATTATATAACTGAATACCACTCAAGTAGTCTACATGAGTGTCACTTTTCTTAATTTTGTTTTTTTTACGCCCAATTGCTATGATTTGTCACCCTCTCTCCTATGATGCCCTCCTTTAGGATTCTGCTACAAGGTAATGGATAGGATATCCTACATCCACCTTAGTCAGAGAAAAAAGGTAGGTAGTTTGTTAAAATCATAAACAACTGAAAATACTAATATAAAGAAATACATTAAATGAATTATTTCAATTATATCCTCCATCGGGGCTTTTCTTGAATTACTTCGGACAAAAAGTCTGAAGGAATTTGTCTCCTTTGGCTATCTTTTCTCGAAGGGCAAGTGCCCTTCGGGAACTTTGTTTTTGCCCTTCGCTTTATGAAGGTGCCCTCCGCAAGGGCTTCTGCTTCCCAAAAATGCCCTTCGGCCTTTTTTGATTTGGTCCTTTTAGTTCCCTGGGTGCCTTCCGCAAGGGTAAGGTTCTTCTAGAAGTGCCCTTCGGAAGAATGGAAAAGGTCCACTTCGCTGCATAGTGCCCTTTGCAAGGACTATTCGTCTTCAAAAGTGCCTTTCAGAACTTTTGAAAGGGCCTACCACCGATCAAGGTGCCCTCCACAAGGGCAGGTGCCCTTTGGAGAAACTATAAACGACCCCTCAGAAGTCTTGCAATTCTCTTCGTGCTTGAAGTGTCCCCCACAAGGGCACATACCCTTTGGGGTTTTTGAAAATGACCCTTCGAAAAAAATGAAAGGTCCACTTTGTTCTTGAAGTGCCCCCCGCAAGAAATCACTTGCCCTTCGCAATGTCGAAGACCTTTTCGAGCTTTACAAGTGCCATTACTTATAAAAAATTTATAAGACAAGTCGATGCACAAACCCGCTTCCCTTTATAGACGAACTCGGGCCCTTGGATTGCTTTTACTTATAAAAGTAAATAAGACACCCCTGTAAACCCGATATGCACTGTAGATCCATTCAGGTTCTTCGAGTGCTTCAACTTATAAAAGCTAATAAGTAATGCAACATCACAAACCCGATTAACACTGAAACTGGCATGGACCCTTTCGGGTTCTCTAGGTGCTCCTACGTATTACTTATAAAGCTTATAAGTAATGCTGTCTTGCAAACCCAAATTGCTCTGTAAGTGCTAGAATTGATCATTCCCTGATGAGAAAACCCCTGTACCCGCACAAAAGTGACTTATCCTCGATTTCTCAAGGGTCAAGCCCTGGTTTTCAAGGCAAATGGTCATGGTGAGTGAAGTTTCAAATGGTAATGGTGACGATTTGGCTTGTGGGGCAAAATTGTCAACATTTTTGGCGACTCAGCTGGGTAGCATACCTGCTATGCTTAAGGACCAGATCATAGATAAACTCTTGGGATCACACAATGACTGAAAATTGACACATGAATGGCCGTACAACCTTGCTTTTGAAAGGACACAACTTTCAGATTCAAACGAACGAAAGGGAAACACACAAAAGCAAGGGAAACTAGCTAACAAAATAAGCGTGCAAAAACACTTTATTGGAAAACAAGCTAAACTAATGTGCTGGAACAGCACTTGGAGGAAAGCAAAACTACTCTAGATTAACTCAACAAACCAATACACAACATGATCCACCCGGATCAAAAGGGAAATTCGTGAGCTCACTCCTTTCAAGAGATGGCACAAGTTGCAAAGCATGATATTTACCAAACATAACTTTTGCTGAAGCACTCTTCTTGCTGATAGGAGCAATTATATGTTCACGTGCTTTGGATGATGCAGTTAGGCCTCCAACTTCCATTTTCATATGCAAGGATTGAAGATATGAATCTAGGATCCAATCATCTTCCTCCCATATTTTTCTTTGTTTCATTAAGACTACAATTTCTGCCTTATTCATCTGCTGATCATAATCTGGTACATTCTCATTCAATGATTGTATTGGCAATTCAGCTGGTACACTCAGATTGGCATCTTATGATCCATTTGAGATGGCACCTTGTCAAAGTCTTTAGATCTTTGATAAGCATTCAAACATGGCTCTAACATGTCTTTAAATTCTGCTTGATGAATAGATGCAACAATACTCTGTTCAAGACATTTAGTAACCTCTACTTGGGGTGGAGATGGACTATCAACTTTTGCACAAAAACTTTCTAAGTCATCCCAAACGGCTTCTTCATCATGATCAACTGAAAGAATATGAAAAATATCAGTGTTTTTACCATTTGAAATATGCTGATTACATATTTCTACCTTTTGGATAGAGTCATATGGAATCTCTTGATCTGCTGCGCTTGCTCTGTCTTCATCTTCTGTAGAGAATGGCATCTCATTTATCCACTCAAGTTCCAGCGCATCTTGTTTTGGAAAATCCATAACAGTGTTGCTTTCTTGAAGCTCCAAAACATTAGTGAAATCTTTAAATGAATCATCAACCTGCGGTTCTATCTCATCACCAACATCTTCCATCCTAAGCTGCTCAATTTCGTTCATGAAATCATGGTACAGCTGCTGCCAATGATCAGTGTCTTCAAGAGTAGTCTCTATCTCACCAATGGTTGTATGTGAATTGTCTTTATGGCTGCCTTGTGAAGAAACATTTGTTTTTACTTCATCTATATCCGCAGCTGCAATCTCTTGAGAAATCTCTTGCAACTCTTCTTCTTTGGCAACATGGAAAGCTGAATCATTCTTGTCATAACCAAGTGGTGTCCCAACATGATTTCTTCCTCTTGATCACTCAAATCACCTTTCTTTTCTGTCTCGTTGGCTGCATCCTCTTCACTTGGCTCACAAATAAGAGGTTCTTGCTCTAAAAGTGGCATGTTAGATCCCTGAAAAAATTCAAATTAGCAAGAAAGATCTACAGAAGCTATCATAGATACCTGACTTTCTTCATGAGGCTGGTCTTCCTGAACTACCTTCACCTTATCAAAGTCTGAAATTTCCTTGTCCTCATGGACAGCTTGAACTTGAGGGATGATGGATGATGAAAAGGGAATACAAGATGAATTAGTCTCATGAATAGGCTCTTTAATAGGCATATGAGTTGGCTTTTGAACAGGGTTTTGACTCCAACTAGGAAGCTCCCTTGGTAAAGACGAAACATGGTTAAGAAATTCATAAGAATAAGGAACATAAGAACCTTCTGTGGGCAAGTGGCTTAACTCAATTTTCTGCCTTTCCCAAACCTCCAACTTCTCTAATACAAAGATGCACAACTCATCTATCTTCACTGGATGATTAGACACGTTTTGAAAAAGACCTATTCACTTCTTCATATTGAAAATTTGAGCAAACTTTTCTTGCATATGCTAAATTTTTTAGCTCGATCTTGTTCATTCTCTTTTGGAGACAAGGCTGCTCATATGCAACATCGTAGCCATATGGGGAAGATGAAATCTGGTCTTGAGATTGATATGGCTCACAAGGAAGGTAAGACTCATGCTCTTGATAATAAGGATCATGAGAAACTTGATAAGGCTCTACATAACTTTGATAATATTGTTGACAAGGCTGGTACGATTCATTATAGGGCTGCTAAGGAAACATAGCATGGGAATTCTCTTCATACACAACCATCAAAACTCATTCATTGTAGTAAAAATAAAACTTTCTTGAAACTGTGCCCAGATTATTAGAAGTAACTGCTTTGAGCTTGAAAACACCAAATATGTCATGAACATTGTTGCAATTGTAATTTCACCAAGACCCGCTCCAATAGTTACCATCGAACGTGCCAAAAACTGTTGTCAACCTAGAGTTACACATACATCCCTTTGTTAATTAGTTCTGAATCACGGGCTCAGAAAGTGTGCATGTGCACACCTTGTAAGAATGCAAACAGGTACAAGATAGGATATATGTATGGATATTTCATTATATTTTTAGCATGCACAGGCACACATGTATAGTAGAAATGCTTTTTTATATACACACCAGGGATACACACACTGACATTTTAATGTCTAAAAATGATACACATTCATCCCTTAGATTTCACACAAAATTTATAACAATATAGTGTATATAATAAATGCAAATGACTGTTAATGTCTTGATCAATTAATTAAATGAAGGACCATATGGTTGTGTGCATCCAGGCACATTTATCTGTCTCTCTCTTTATGATAGATGGAGATATAAATGCAAATAAACCTGTTTGCTAGCATTCTTGCAAGAAACCTTGCAACCAAGCATGCTTGCCTTGTCTTTAAGCCACTTGCAGGCAAGCTAAGGCTGGTGAGTGTAAGAAGATTCAGAAATTAGAAAGAACACAAGCTTGGATGTGAGCACATATGGCACACATGTATTTTGCATGCAAGAACATGTGCACATATTATACATAATTCATGTATGGATATTTGCAAACAAGAATGCATGTCTTGCAAGTAAGCTAGTAGTTCTGGATGATTTTTTTCCTTTTTATTTTGTGTATGTGTTGTACACGTACACTGCATATATGGGCATAAGAGAGATTATAAAGATGCAATCAAGCAGGAAGAGTTGTAAGTGGATGGATGGAAAGTAAATGTTATGCTAGTGCTGCTTGCCAGATTCAGAATTTGCAAGATAAAGGCAAATGCCACCTGGAAGTAACAGATTGATGTTGATATCAATTATCCTGCTTTCATTAAATGAAGGCCTCCTGGTGTGGTGACAATGGATCCTGGATTCATCAAACAAGAGCTGGTCAATGTTGCAGCTCATCCAGTGCCAACTGAAGTAGTTGGCTTTCTTATTATGGTAGTTTGTTACCCCACTTCGATCCAGTTTCCTAAGCCAGATTTGAATTATAACAAATCATGATAGCTCTTCTGGTTTTTATTTTTGGGTTGTTCTGTGTCAGAGTCTGAAATGTCACAGTTTGTCTGTATTTAAGTGACATAGTCTTATCTCAGTATATTATATGTAGCTCATAGTTTTGTAATATCTGTTCAGGAAGCCTTCTCTTCATGGCTACCGCTCTCAGTTAAGCTTCATATTCTGTGTTGTTCTTTGCTCCAGCAATTCAGGTTGCTGTTTTTTAAATTTGTTTATCCATTTATGTAAATTTGAATATGGTTTTTGTCGATTAAAGAAAGTCCGTACTCATGTCAAGTATTTTACAGGATACTTCAATCCTACAAGTCATTTGGGCCTTGTGGGTCCTTTGCAATTGAAGAAATTTTTGTTTTAAACAAGAAAGATAAATTATATTAAAAGTTGACAAGTACAACACCTCTGCTATACTCATAAGGCAAACATTTAACCGTTACAATTGACATCAAGCTTCTACCTGTAGAATCTAGTAATAATTTGTCTGGCCTTTTCCCCCCTTCAGTTTGATGTCTTTCAGGGCACTTTGCATCCTTCCACAGATTTTCTCATTGGTTTGCTTAGTCTCAATAGCTTTATTGGTTGGTCTTCCCCTTGAATGGGATTGTGGTTCCGCTCCCGATGAAGAAGATTTTCCTCTCAATATGCTTAAAATCTCAATAAACTGATTGTCATCGTATTTTTTTTCCTGGCTCTGTGCAATCACATCTATTCAACTTATTGAGGCTCTAAAGTTAAATCAACTGTTAAGGGAATGCTGTTAGCCTGATTCTCTCCACCTAAATTGAAAGAATTGTGGGTGTTAGCTTCAGCCTCATTTTTCTCAAGGATTGACTCATGCTTTTATTCCTTAGACTAGGTTGCAATTATTGTTTGAGTTCCACAATCTTCTTCTTCATTCCAAGGGATTTTACCCGCTCACCTTTGAAGAGAGCCTTGGTCTTCTCTTCTATGTCTTGTTGATGAGAAAGGGAAGAATCCAATTTTTTTCCTCCTTCAGGCCTACCAGAATCAGCCTCCTCTCTGGTCATTGTTCTGATACAAATCTTGCTCATCTTGGGGATATTTTTGTTCATATGTCTAATCCAAGAATTCTATAAATTTTTCCTTGTTATTGTTCCTTGCTTTTTCCTCCTTTGTCTTCATGATGTGCAGGATCTTTTACATGCCAATGTGAAGCTAAACTTTTCTGCACTTTTATCTTCACACTTTTCCTTCTTTTCTGGCAAATTGGAGACTCCTTATCCGAGTCTCTGGAATAATTTGCATAACTCATGACCATGCTTGCACTTACAGGTCACATGGTTGTAATCATACTTTTGAGTGAATACCCATTCACCAAGCTAGAGGGTGATTGCTCTTGGTGGTCCCTTTTCAACTTCTACCTCAACAGACAGCCTGGTGGAGATAAATTTCTAATTGCTTTGTTCTGCCCACTTGACAAAGTTTCCTGTTTTGTTTTCAACTTCTATCATCATTTATTTGTCCTATTGATGGAGAGAGAATCACAAAAAATGTACGCAAACCAAAACTGTAGGATATATTCTTCAGGAGGGTTGAAACTCATGCATCCTTGTTCAGGCATAGCCCACTATTTCCCTAGAACCTTGACCAGGGTCTTGCTCCTGAAAATCTGGTTTTTATTTATTTATTTTTAGCACCTGTGGCATGAGGAGGACGAGGTCTCAGAAGATACCATAGCTGTTAACAGAAGCCTATTTCCTTACAACCTGATGATCATTTCTGCCCCTTTTTATTCAGGTGCAATTTCCATTACAATAAAGTTTAATATGCAATAAATCAGGCTATTTTTGGGCCTTTCTCATCTTGTGGGCCTTTCTCGTCTTGTAGGCCCTAAATGCCTTTTGGCTCAACAGGCCCTTCAAGCGTAAAATTAATTACAAAACATTGTCATACTTACTACATGGGTATACATACACACACAATAGACGTGATAATAGGTCCTGACCTTATTCATTTTATTAATAATTGTTATTGTGTGTTAGGCACATGACACCCAATGCTAGAATTGGTTGTTAGCCAATTATTGTTTGATATAGGGGGAGACAACCATCGTTTTTCTTAGAGTTTTTATTTATATGAATGAAAACGATAATATTATCGAGTAATCCCCCATAAGATTTAAATGTACATGTTATAAATGGACATATGCACTTTTTTATTAGTTTTTGGCTGCTGGATTATTTTCCAAGAAACACTTGTATTATTTATTTTGATAATCTCTTACAAAAGTGCCTGTGGTATTTGTGTGGATAGCTATTAAGGAGAGATGAAGCAGAAGTTGGCATGCAAACAAAGCCAAGAAGGCCTCGAGCTGTCGTTTTATGTCCTACTCGGGAGCTTTCTGATCAGGTTTGGCTGTCATTTCTGTGGAGGGTGTTGCATAATGCAATCATTTTTAGTCTCAAAATTCTTTGAGTTTTACCTTTTTCTTCAGGTTTTTCGTGTAGCTAAGTCTATATCTCATCATGCACGATTCCGATTAACAATGATTAGTGGGGGAGGCCGCATGAAGCCTCAAGAGGATGCTTTAAGCTCTCCAATTGAGATGGTAGTTGGTACACCAGGAAGGTTGCTTGAACATATTAATCAGGGCAATATGTTTTATGGTGATATCAAGTATGTGGTGAGCTCTTTTCCTGTGACAAACCTGTTGTAAGGTTGATCATGTCAATATTTGAATATTTAATATTTTTCATTCTTATGAAAATCGTTTAGTGGTTTCATAGAGCATGACAATTTTTACCCTGCCTATGAAATTCTTGGCAGGTCCTTGATGAAGCAGACACGATGTTTGATCGTGGCTTTGGTCCTGACCTTCACAAATTTCTAAACCCACTGAGAAATCGTGCTTCAAAACCCCAGGATCAAGGTTTTCAGTCAGTTTTGGTAACTGCAACCATTACAAAGGTATATCCACCCTTTTTAAGTTGAATCAGTTGTATGAGTGATGTTGTGGCATTAAGAATTGAATAAATGTAATTACACATTGTTTGGCCTTTTTGGTTCTTCCTGCAGTGTTCCTAGTTTAAACTTTGAACCTGCACATATTTGGCTTGCCTAAAATTCCCCTGTGCATTATATTAATTTATTTTATGAAAACATATATGGGTTGTCCCTCTTGCGTGATTTTCAGTTCTTGCTAGCAGCTATAATGATAAACCAAATACTCTTTAGTAAACAGTAGTTAAGGAATGCTCCACCTAGAGGATTGTACTTTCTGTTTCAAAATGATCCGCCTCCAAGCATTTAGGTGATTTGCTTTTCCTTTCTCTTATGAAATCATTGCAAATACCCAAGGATGACATCCATCCAAGCTCGTTTGGCTGCACATCTGTTATAAGAGATATCATTGAAAACTGTTAACAGATTTTTACACTTTTTTTCGACTGGATGAGACAGGGCATCTCTAGGCAAAGGGCCCAGGTTTAAACCCTACGGCTGAGAGCCCCATGGATACACTATGAAAACAAATTGGTTGGATGTGTCCCTATGCTAGGGGGGTTCCATATGCATTACATGCTTTGTGGACCTAAAAATTGCCTTTGCCTTTTTTTTATAATGTAACCTGATAAGATTTACTAATGCCTAGGGTCCCAACTGTAAGCCAAAATAGAAATATCTCCAGTTCTTGATTAAATTGACTATAAAACAATCAAGCTTTCATAGGACACTAAATGCATGTCTTCTTTTTATGTCATTCTTACCATTGAGTCTGGAAAATATTTTTCTAATCCTTCCCTCAAAGGCTTTTTATCCTCGCCCTCTTACAGTTTAGGAGTGTATAATAATAATGCTGTTGAATGATATTTTAATATGTAATCTGTCATTGCTTTGGGTGGAATATGTAAAGCAGCAAACATTGAACTGGCTTATGGTTTCTTATTTTTATTTTTAATTGTGACCTGGATATTTATATTGCCTAGGACCATGGTGCACCTGAAATACAATCACTCAGGTCCATATTTAACAAAGGTTAAAAACTATGAACCTTTTGCTGGACACCGTACATATGTTATCAATTTTTTGAAATTTAGTGTGGGGTCGAGAATTTTTGTTAGTCATTCTCTTTGCGATTCTATTGAGTGTACTTTTGTAGTTTACGGATTTTCCTATTTTTGAGCAATATTTTGTGATACGTTTGGTGAATTTTTTACCTAACTCGCAACCAAGTGTTAATCATCTGCATGTCTTTTTTAATGTGATATGTAAGCTGTATATCTGTGAAGGAAAACATCACCAAGGCTCTACATTCATTGACAACCAGACAGAGCTCAAACGTGTGTATTGAATATGTACAACATTTGTTGCTTGTTTCTGTTATTTGTTATCATTCTGGATGTTACTATGGAACACGGTTAATGCTGATATGATTAAAGTGAAAATAAATCAGTGGCTGCTGGAAGTGTTATGTTTGGCTTTTGTTCCTCCTAACATTTGCTCCTTTACTGTATGCATTCCTTTGGGCATGCAACTATTGACCATGATAATCTGTTCCAGGCTGTCCAAAAGTTACTTGATGAAGAATTTGAAGGGATAGTACATATACACACATCAACTTTACACAAAAAGATTGCATCGGCACACCATGATTTTATCAAGCTTTCTGGAGCTGAAAACAAGCTTGAAGCACTTTTACAGGTTGGTAAATGTTTTCGTATGTTATGTTCTCTATTAATGATTGATTTTTTTTAAAGCATGAAATTTGCACTAATCTTAATGTCTTCACTAGAATGTTGAGGTTTTTTGGTCTAAGAACATTTGAGCTCTATTAAATTCCTTTTGGAATTCTTATTTCACTCTTAAGTATATTTGAGCTCTGTCAAATTCCTCTTGCATTCTTATTTTGCTCTAAGAATATTTGAACTTTTAAAAATTCCTCTTGGCATTCTTAGTTATAGTTTCATACAGGGGCACTTGTCTTGGCTGAATTGCATTACTTAGCTCCTAAGTTACTGGAAATGCCTAGGAGGGTCGGCGTTTCACATTTCCTGTGTTTCTTAAACGTATTGGAAACAGAAACACATTGAAAACGTATCGAAAATGCTGCCAACTGACATGCAAATTCGGAAATCGTGTGGTCCAATGGAAACACTAGCAGAAATGTTTCAGTTCTCAGGTCTGGCAGGAAAGGCCTATGACTCTTGAAAAACGGGTTGACTGTGATGTCAACCCTCCTTTTCCCTGCCCTTTTCCCAAGTTTTCTAGTAAGAGGCTACTTTTCCTGCTTGTATTAGCTGATTCCTGCCCTATTTATTTGTCCATAAGTATTTAGCAACAGATTTCTGTTGAAGTGATTTGGAGGTCGCAAGTATTTTAGCATCAGGGAGTAGGCGTGGTAGGGAAATGGTATTCCTGAAGGAGGTCCATCCAGCTTTAATGTTCCTGGAGAGCCAGAGGACCTCAATGCTTAGAGCTCCAATATGGTCACGATATGTACTACTAGAATTTCAGCGATCTATTTGATAAGTATGATATATTGATATGTATTTTGAATAGCTAAATGTATCTTTTTAACACATTCGAAGTAAATTAAATAACTTTTACTACTTCAAAATTATCAATTTTATCACTTTTAGTTATTTTTTATTGCATAAAAATGTGTATTTTATAATATTGTATTTTTAAGGCGTGTGTACATGTACACACAAATATTTCGATGCCATTTCTTATCTGGGGGTTCTCGATCTTTTGTATCCCTGTTTCTATTTCCTTATCTATTTTGGGTAATGTAGCTGATCTCCATCTAGATTTACTAGCATAGCATATGCACTAATATAACTAACACCTTAAAATTGTGCTGAAGACAAAATGTTTTTGTCATGGTATATATCTGTTATATATGCTCATCTCAGTACTGTTTTTCAATTTCAGATTTTTTATTCTGTTATTTAAAATTTCATATGATGATGATATTATTTTTCCATACTGGATAATTCCATATTTACATGGTAGCCTCCAACATCTTAACGTTGTTTTTCTTCAATATTCTAGTTACTCCTGTGAATGTAAGTCCAGCTTGTGTAGAAGCATGCTTTTGGCACTATTCGATGCAAATTGGTATGTCTATGACTGGTTCTGTTGTTAAGGTAAGCTTTCTACAAGCTTCTTCTTTGGCATATTGACTGCCAAAATCTCGTGCAAATACAATGTTCTGCTTAGGAGCATAATTTATTGAATGGGTTGATGCTTGGTGCTTCATTGAATGGTTTTACAGGGTGCTATTTTCAATGTGTTAAAGCTCGGTGGTCTGACCCTGTCAAAATTTGACATGATTTATTGTATTTGGAACACTTTCAGATTTTTATATTTTAGTGCAATTGTGGTTATCATCACTGGAATATTGATTTTGAAAAGAACGAATAATTTCAGGTTTATCTGTGGATGTCAAAGCTTTAAGCAATCAGGGCCATATGTGAAAATTCTAATGCATTTTTAGTATATATTCATTCAGGTGCTAGAACCAAGCCTTGCAAAGGGCAATAAAGTGATGGTATTCTGTAATACCTTGGGCTCCAGTCGTGCAGTTGATCATTTTTTGAGTGAAAATCAAGTGCTGACAGTGAATTATCATGGGGAAGTGCCTGCAGAAAAGCGGTAAACATATCTTAAGTGGGAATTTTAAGCATGTTTAGGCTAGGAATGTAACAAGAATCACTTGATATCATGACATATCCTTGACTCTTATGTTTTTATCATGGTTAAATTCTCTTATATGAAGATGAACAGGATACCTGGAGTTAATTTTAGAATGATGACTTGCATGAGCCCGCTTATTTAAGGGAATGGATTATCTGAATGATGTTCTTGATGAATGACGTGCAGGTTAGATTTTGGATTACTATGCTCTCTATATTACACATTTAACAATTAACATGTAATGTTTTCCATAAATCTATATAACATTTTAGAATTAAATATAATTCTAATAATTAATACTTTAAAATTAAAAAAAATCATAATTATTACCTAAAAAATAGTTGGCACCTGCAGAATAGCATGACCCCGAATGCTTGTCTTAAATGGACAAGGGAAACAACCAGGTGATTGGGGACTTGAGTACTGTTGAGATTGAATAAGAGAAGACAACTAATATTGAAAAAAACGTGTTATTGATGGAATTAAAACTCTAGCACTAGGTCAAAGCCTAAATGTTATGCTTTCGTTTGAATAAAATTTAGCAGAGTGTCATCCACGCTTAGGTGTGTAACGAAGAGGCAACTAGGGATAATAAGTATGGCTGAAATTGGATGCATTGTGTAGAGAGTGAAGAACAAAATAAATCTTTGATCAAGTATTGGCCGGATGTCTTTTTTTCTCTTAAAGGTAGGTTCTGTCAGATTAGAGGTTAGAAAAGGAATTTGCTCTTAAGAAACTACTGGACACTTCTAATAAAAAGCCTTTGATACAAGAAGCTAAACTGGTGGCAAGTTGTAACGTCTTCCTATTGAGATATTAAGAATATAAAGCAAACTTGTTATGCCCCTGATAATTGCCCCTGATAAGTTTGGTTGGTACGTCTTCCCATTCTTTCCAGTTCATGCTTTTTTCAAGTTGCCAGACTCGTCTCTTTAACTTTGCATTGCTATCAGATATGTTTCAACCATGTGTAGCTTGGAATATCAACACAAATTGTCCTGAGACCAACCAAAAGGATTTACTATTATGCTATGAAGTATTTTCCCTTTTAGGGTACAATGGTACCCAATATATTACGGTCTTTCCTCTTAATGCATCCCTCTTGCTTTTCAATCCTATATAATATGGCTAGTTAAGTTTCTTTAAATGCAATGTTAGACTTCTGCATTTCAACCCAAACTCAAAAGAAACTGAAAATGGAATTTCACAGATATCTAGAAGAATATTTGGAAACATACCATATAGGAATTGAAATCACCTTATTAGTTTACTTGCATTTTGCAGAAATAAGTATAGAACTGAAAATAAATTGTTATAACAGAAAGAAGAAGAATTTCAATTAACTACAACATTGCTAGAAGTAAAGTAATTGACAAGTAATGGACCATTCTAGGAGACAAGATAATGTATTTTTACTCATTTGTATCAAAAGTTCATATCACCGCATCCTTCGATAAAATTAAAATTCAATTCCAGATCTCTCTTTAATTCTGGATCTGAAATAAGGGCACATAGTCCCAAGATCTATAAGAATGCAGTCTCCTAAGACCTTACTCTACTGACCGCTATAGCAGAAAACAGAGTACAAAAAAAAAAAAAAAAAACGTTTCCTTTACAGAAATGCTCCGGAAATGTCCTGGAAATGTGACGAAAATGTCCAGCAAGTTTCCATCACGTGTCCGGGCATTTCTGGGCAGTTTCCAGGGCATTTCCGGCAGAAAAGTCATTGACCAATTAAAAAAAAAAAAACAGCTAAAACATTAGAAAAAAAACTCTCATCTTCTAGAAAACGCTATTTTAAATTAGAGGCTTTTTTGGCTTGCACAGCCTGATGATAATAATCATCTACATATGGATCATTGCTATG
The DNA here is from genome assembly GCA_037957365.1 of Torreya grandis. Lineage (NCBI taxonomy): Eukaryota > Viridiplantae > Streptophyta > Pinopsida > Cupressales > Taxaceae > Torreya > Torreya grandis. The sequence goes on along the minus strand of JARHVA010005198.1, from coordinate 47,126 downwards.
AGTGGCAGCGAGTTGCATGTGAACAATGCTTTCAATTTCTTCTGCAGACATGTATTTTGATTTGAACTGTGGCCAGCCATCGTTAATCCTGCTTGATTGACTGTTTATATCTGGTCTGTTGGTAACTGTGCTGATTTTGCCTTTCATGTTGTTGGGATTTGCTATTACGTGGATCCCTGAAATTCCCAGCCAAAAGTGCTTCAGTAAATTTGTGGATCATTGATGGAGAATGAGGGTGTGAATTAAAAACTACCTGTGTTTGCTTAGGTGAAAAATGAGGTACACTACCTTGAGGAGCAGCTTCAAGGAGAAATATACATGATTTATTCTAGATTATAATCATTTGAATGTACCTTTTGTCTTTGAAGTTTGAACCTGGGTTATAACACATGATATGACACATGATTCATGAACATGTGAAATTTTAAGCATGTTGAATGTTTTGAACTTTCATGGATACCTTACTTTATAAGTGTTTTATGTTTTATGGACTTTGTTTTTATTTATATTTATATTTTTCATAGTATATTGTATGGACATTTCCATGATGTTTCCAAATAAAGGGTTTTTGAAAATCATTGTTACCACTCTTCAGACCCGTTTCTGTTTCCATGCAACGTAGAGAACAATGTGTCTGGAAACAAGCTAAGTTACCAGTTCGTTTTTGGTTTTGGTGCGGTTTCAAAGAACCCGGTTTGCTGGGACGGCGATTTTTTTCTTTGGGTTTGTTTTGGGTTCGTCCGTACAAAAAAATATATAAAAAATTAAAAAATATAGAAATTCTACCTTGATACATAGGAAATTAGTGTCATTGTCATTAACCACTATTATGCATCTTTATAAGTTAATAACCATTAAACTGAAATGATAAATATTAAAATATAAAATATAAAATATCAATAATTATCCTATGGCTGTAATTAATTACATCAACCTTTAAAAGTTAATTTTCATAGTCATATTGGTCTTCATCGAGAGCATCAACATCAACATCATGTTGTGGTTCATTAGAACCACATGGACTATCACCACTACCACTCCTGCTAGCTAAGTTGTGTCGTCGAAGCCGAAGGACTGACAATGTCATCTAATGAGAAGCAAGAAATGGAAGCATCCAAGTCAACGAACTTTGGATCTATATCCCAATGCTTTGACGTCCCCTCCTTGTACTCTGGGTTCTTGTGCGATAGAAGACGCAAATTGGAGTGTATGTAGACCAAATCCTAGGCCTTTTAAGCTACGAGCTTTTTGCGCTTTTGTGAGTGGATGAATCTATATGTGCTCCAATTCTGATCACAAGAAGATGAACTTGCAACCTATATTCAAATTTAAACATAAATTTAAATTTTTTAAAAGAAAAAGAAAAACTTAATTAAATTTAAAAACTTAAAAAATAAAAAACTTACCTGTGACAAGATCTTGATTGCAAGAGGTTGTAGGGTCGGTGATCCTTGGCCATGAAGGTACCACGACATAGGATCATCCTTCTTGTATTTGTCCCAAAGAGCACCAAGACTATGACCTTGGGAAGTAATGAAAGCCCCAAACTTGCTCGTAACCATGTCTTCTATCTCATTATCGGAGAATATCCTAGAGAATGCCAATTTGTACCCTTCAGTCACTTCGACATCCCTATATGGTGGCACCCTCCTCAGTGAAGAAAAGATCTCCGTGCTATAGAACTAAGGAGTCAATGCAAAGGCAAAGAGATGTAGCGGGGTGGTCATTTTGTTTGACCTCTCAATAAGGATTGAATGCACTTGTTTGAAAAATGTCTCCTCAAGGTCTTGCTCGTTTTCATTAATGATTAACTTTATTGTCTCAATCATTGAGTCGATGGCACCATATATTTATCCCACACATAGCTGATCCATGTTAGCAAAATAGATCATACTTATGATGGGCTCAATGAAACTCAATAAATAATCTACACGGGTCCAATCATCATCTAGGATCAAGTTTTTCACTCTTTGGGCCCGCTCTTTGCTCGGCTCCCTCCATACACCCCCACAAGTAGCTGATGACCATATTACTAAGTGCTTGTGTAAAACTCCGAATAAGATCTCAAGCAAAAATAAGAGAAAACCTTCAAATTCCAATCCAAATAATACATAAATTGAATTATGAAATGTAAATCAACAACTCCACACTTCACAATTAATTTGCAATTTTTCACCTTTCAAACAAAATCGCCTAAACCCTAGGCAGCTAGGGTTTTTGGTGATTTCAGCCCCTAAAACACCTCCAAAAAATATGAAACTTTCTAGGGACGTAGGGAAAAATATGATTGATTTATTTGTCCAATCAGATTTGACAAAAACTGTATTTCTGATTTTATATGGCGAAAATACAGCTGCAACTTGTAAAATTCATAACTTCTGAAATACTTGGACTTTTAATGCAAATAATAGCTCAAAATAACCACAAAAATAGCAGCTATCAAATAAAATTAGTTTTACCATTTTCCACCCACGGCAGGTCCCCCAAAAGATGTCCTGAAGTTCTAAAAACCCTAGTTACAACACTAAAATTATGCAGATAATTTTTTGAATATCAAACCCTTGAAATCAGCTCAAAACACCTCAAACATACCTTACAAATGGTTCGCTCCATTTAGGAAAAATAGTAGAAATTATTAAAACCCTAAGAGAGGGTTTTAACCAACAATAAACCTCCCAAAGTGATGTTTTCAAGCCCTCAGGTGAATTGCCCAAGGTACAAATAACAATCCTCAACCTCCAAGCAAAATTGCTAACCTTCTATAGACCTCCAAGTGAATTCTCTATAGCTGCAAATGTTAGATAAAAATCTCAAATAACTATTCAAAGTCGTAGCACAATTTCCGAAAGATAGGTGGTCTCAATAGACACCGTTTATAGAGCATCATAGCTCTTGGAGTGTAACATTCTTAAAAAAACTATGCCGAAGACAATCAAGCTTGACATACTTGACCTCTTTTTCAAATATCCAAATTCACATATTTTCAAATGAGCCCTCATCCTTCGTAAATAGCATCCTCCAAGTGTAGGGCCCAATTTGGAGGGAAGAGTTAATTTTAAAATATTGAAAGAAACTCCTTATAATTTCACTTTAGGCCTTAAGTGCCCATGACCCTTAAAAGGCCCCAACTTAAGTGGAATTTATAACATAAAGTGTTTTTTCTGTTAATTGTTTTTATTCTAAGTATTTAAAAATACTTTTTATTTTAGCAATAATTTTATTTAACTCTTCAAAAAATGGGGACATTACAGCTTGTCGCACCTTCACTAGTCATCTCAAGACGATTGTGTGAGAGACAAATTTAGTTGGATCAATCTATTACAAAATTAAAAATGTATGAAAATAATAATATTTAAATATACAAGTACTAGATTAAAAAAGTAAAAAGTTGAAATTTTAAAACAAAATAGAATTACTAAAATAAAAATACCTTCAACAGTGCCAATGTCGAGAAGGATCTGAAAATGGATTGAGAGAGTTTATGGTTGTTGACAAATATTTGAATATGCTTAGCGTTATCGTATACTTGTTTGATCCACTCAATTTCCTTCCCCATCTTTTGCAACATGAAGTTGACTGAGTGGACAGCACAAGGTGTCAAAAAAATGTGTCCATACCTTGCCTCCACCAACATTTCTGCAGCCTTGTAAGTTTTTGCATTATCCGTTACAACTTGGATAATAATTTCAGGTCCATCCACCTCAATGGTTTGGATGCGGATGTTGGCAATGAACTTGGCATCCTTCATACACCCCTCATAATCAATGGCCTTAAAAAACATTGCCCCTTTAGGGCACACTGCAACTACATTGATCAAAGGCCTATTTCTTGCATCTTTCCATCCATCAGAAACAATGAAGACCCCCGTTTCAGCCCACGAATCTCTGATTGGCTTCAAAGAATCTTCAACATAGTTTCTCTCCTTTGTCAATAAAGTGGTGTGGATTTTCTGAAACCTTGGGCCTTTGTAATCTTTTGGGGCCATGTTGATTGCTCTCGCCATTTCTTGCCAATATGGTGATTGAACCACATTGAAAGACAATCCATTTGCATATACACATCGTGCAATTTTTTGATCTGCAATCTCCCTCTTGTCATTTTGAAAAGACCTATCCAATGGTCCACCTGTTCTTTTGTTTGGAAGAGAAGCCTCTTCTTGCATGGAGGGTGCTCCCAAAAATGGATGTCTTCCAACGGGCACAACTAGAGAACTACTAGTAGGACTTGGGGAAACAGGTGGCTTCCCTGATCCTTTGCCTTTCTTTGCTAGAGGGTGATTGAGTCTTGTGGCATATGCGGCATTTGCATCTTCATGCTCCTTGATGAATTCAAGGATTTTTTACTGTGGCAATGGAGAGTTAGTCTTCCCCATGCAAAATTTGACATGCAAAATTTGATGCTGCAATTAGGAATGTGATATAAATGGGCTTTCACCCTAAAGTATGAGCTTGTGAATTGAGAATCACAAATATTGCATTTCCAAACATAGGTCCCACCCCCTGAAACTTGGTCTAGCAGTGTTGTATATTTCTACAACGGTTAGTGTGTCAAGTCCATTTTGTGTTGCCTTTGGCCGGTAGAGGAAGAACTACGAGACATTGTAGTAATAATATATATATATATATATAATAACTACAAGTTTAAAAACAAACACACAAAAAAAAAATCAATTAACAAACCCTAGGGTAACTTGTAAAAATTTAAAAAATGACAAACATAAATAAATAAAACAATACAAAACTTACCTTGACGGCAAATGAGCTCCTCAATCACTGTAGGGTGTAGGCAAATGATTAGAATGATGCTTGATGAAGATTCAAACCTACAACAACAATGGAGGGCAAGTACACAATGAGAAAATTAGAAAAAGAAGAAGCAAGTGGTTTTCCTTTTGTCAGTTTGTTTTTATCATTTGTGTTTTTTTTAGCTTTTGCTTTTGTTTATGCTTGGCTTTTAGAGTTTAGGAATGTCTTTCTTATTATTAACTTGCATTGGTTTTGGCGAAAAAGTGAAAAGAACAAACATGGTTTCAACTGTTTTTTTCTGCAGTAGACTGCGGGTTCGTTGCCCCAACCCCTAGGGCCCAGGTGCGTCTGCTGGGAAGAACCCCAGATGCACCCGGCTGCCTAGGGACGAACCCTGGGCGTTGGCACAACAAACCACTCCCGAATGTGAACTTGGTTCAAACCTAGATCCCCAACGCAGGCAAAGATTGACGAACTGGTAACGTTGGAAACAAGGTTTTGTTTCTGGTTCTCTCTCCTTTTTATAAGTACAAAAAGGCAGTTAGAAGAAATTATGGTAGTTATTTAGTTACATTAATTATGTTTTACTTTCTGTGGGAGGTTGTACTGATTTGGCCGCTGTCGTGCTCTTGAAGCTGATCAAGCGTTCTAACCCTGGGAAGTTCCAAATTGTGACATTGCCAATTGGTGTTTTTTATTCATGAATACAACCATCAAAATAGATGACCTTTCCTGCTTGATGCAGGATGCATAGTCTTATGCTTTCTGTTTGCTTGGGCCCTTTTTGTGATGATAGTTTATGATGTTCATCTTTAACTCTATTTCTTTCAATACAACACTCTCATCCTGCAGAGTGCTATCCTTTTTTCTATGCTTCACATTTTTATACGTGAACAAATTTTCAACATCAGGAAATATCGTGTCCCATTCCTTTGCAGAAGGGTGTACTTTTATATCCTGACCTGAGAGTGGGAAAATACAATTACTTTCAAATCCTTCTTATCTGCATTACTCAATATATCGATGTTTTTTTGTATATTGTTATCTTCATTTTAGTGTGTTTTAGCCTTGATACTTCTCATGTCAGTGAAATCCCATTGGTGTTCCAACAATGTGTAACTGGTCTTGGATTTATCATTGATGAACCTTTCAGTGAAACTGCTCCATGCTGTTAAATTCTGCACTTGATTTAAAATAAAAGTTTCGTTACGGAGTGTACAAGATTCAGAATCACTGCCAGTGGATCCTCTACTGTCTGCTAAAACTCTTAATTGTCCTGTGTAAATCTTTATCAATATGTTAAAAAAACTCCATATCTTATTGTTATCTAAATTTCTTACTCTGATATTATCTGCATTATCCTCAGTCCTAAGAAACTGACAGCTCTCGATTAACAGGAAGTTTATGTGTCTTGAAACTCTTGACATCACAGTTTCCTCTGGTTATATTTTGAATCAACTTTCTTGTCTTGGGAGTTACTTCCATGATTTTCAAGGGCTTCTTTTGTTCATCCATTTCAATGATAAAATGATTTCTTTCGAAAGATATTTTTTAATCTTTATCAAATACTGGAAGCACACATTGTGCATCTTTTCCCGCTTTCTCTTATTTTCTTTACAATTTCTTCAATGAAAAGACTGCTTATGTCTGCTACGCCCTTAACCATGGCTTGTATTGGGTGTGTGGTGAACTTGTTGCATGCATAACCTATGACCTAATCATCTGTTAATTTCTATGTTGCATATTGGTAGGAGCAGTCGGCCTGTTTGGGTTTTTGGATTTCCCATAGCCTAATTAGGGTATATATACGAGGTAGTATTATGATATTAATTATTATATATTCGGTATTTTCTTCCTGGCCCCAACCTGCCCCTCTCAGCCCTAGACACTCCCCGAGGCGCATTATCAAATCTTGCATTGGCCCTTTCATAGTGATAGATGATGACACAAATTATTCCTCTATTCTGGTCACTTTCAGAAATGTTTGATGAGATTACCATCCAGTAATTTTGACTTTCGACTTTTATCAGCCCATGCTCTTCAAGGGTTCTTACTCTCCCCACATGACTATTTGTATTGTTACCCTAACCACATGGGTTGGGGGATTTACTACGTTGGGTTTACCCTTCATTTACCTTCAATGCTTTTGTTCTTCTTCTTTTATTTAGTTAGTCATTCCTAGGGTCCTTTTACCATAGCACTTTCTATTGTAATTGGGTGTATTCTCGAGTCCTATTGACCTACTTTTGGTCATTCATGGACATTCATATAATTTATTTTTTTCTTTCTTTATTCTTATTGTAAGGACTCAGGAGGTTGCTCCCTTGAAGTGGCTCAGTGCTATATTCAAGTATTCTGCTTTCATTTCACTTATATTGTGTGGATCTGCTCTAATCTGTGAGCAAAAGTTGTTATTTTGTCTGTACGATCTGTTATGTCGCAATCTGTTGTTGTGATTCTGCTTTTGCGATATAGCAAGTTCATTATGAGTGTGTCAAAGCTTTGATTTGGGAAAAATTCTTCGGCACATTAGGGCAGCAGAGGGGAGCAAGAAGCAAGTTGTTTGGGTAATTCTGTTCTCTTTTCCTGATTTTTTTATATATATTCTAGATCTAGTTCTGTTTGTTGTGGACTTGATTGTGTTCTGTGTGAGGGTCAAGATCAAAAACTTTTGATCTAAGGGGAATTTCGGGTTTTTGTCAGCACCAAGCATTTTGGCCTAAAAACGAGTCTGGAATCAGTTTCACACCTTGGTCAATATAGCATTCATTGATCATTGGATTCATCTTGGGAAGACAATTGCAATGGTATAAGTCTTTGGTAACCCTAAGTTTTGGCAGCTTTTCAAGTTTTGCGGATTTCAGGTTTTTGGCACCCTTTTGCAATATAACAATCGTTGGATTTGTCTTGAAGAGGCAATCGTAACAATATCATTCCTTGGTATTGATAAATTGGATGAATCTGAGACAAATGCGTCAACCTCTACTCCTAAAGCAGCAATAAAAGCAGACACATGGGTATTGATATTTAGTAAAAGCAGACACATGGGAAATATTGATATTCAGTTGGAACGTCTGGAAAAAGTTACCACCTGTAAGAAAATCGAGTTGAAAGGTGCATCTTGATCGAATGGTGCATATAATTAGCTTCATATATCACTCAGCTACCAAATATCACATTCAGACAAACACCTCAAAATGAAGTATGGTTGCCATTCACCAAAGTCAGAATTTATGGAAGCACTAGGAAAATGTTAATGCAGAGTGAAGCAATACGAAAAAGTAAATGATGATGTCAAAAGCTACGTAAATATTCTGATGAAGTACAGTTTTTAGATTATTAACTTTTTTGGGGTTTTATGTGTGTGGGCAAGTCATCTTAAGGTGACCCCCATGAGCATAGTCACAAGGTTCGTCGAATTTTTACCTAAAAATTCGGAATTCGGCAAACTTAATGCCCTTCACTAACAATTCGCTCAAGTTCGCCTTGTTCGGACCCAACAATATAAGTTTACATTTATATGGACATCTAGTTTCTTATACTTTAATTTATATTTTATTTATATACTTTCAGGGTGTTTGAGAGGGGTTTCGGACCGCTAGGAGCTATAATGCAAATTCTAGGTTTTGGAGGATCCTATCATATTTCAGAGTTAGTCAGATTCCAGGGTTTCAAGATTTCAAGGAGACATCATAAGAGGTATGAAAGCTGCATGAAGGGATGTATGTGTGATAGAATAGTATGAGAATATCTCTTGCAAAGTGCCACAAGCCGATCCCACCCCATTCCCAGTGCACCCCTTAAGGCATGCACTCTATGAGATTCAATGCACCGATGAGCCCTTGTGAGAGAAAGTGTCAGTAAATGAGATTGTGCCCGTGAGTGGTCTCAACACTGGGGGAGAGTAGCCGAGTGGTTTAAAGCGGCACAAGAAGACATTGTTAGCATGGATCCCCATTTATGGCGGCAGACGTATGGTTCTTCTACTCCAGAGTTACAAAAGCTTGCTGTGCGTGTCCACAGTCAATGTGCCAGTGCTTATGCATGCGAAAGAAATTGGAGCACGCATGATTTGATCCATACTAATAAGAGAAACCGACTAGGGGCCAAAAAGTTGTCAGATCTTGTGTTTGTTCATAGCAATTTAAGATTGCTTGAGCACAATCTTGCAAAAGAAGATGACAATCTTCATCTTGGAGAACCATCCTTTGAAGGAGTTGAGAAAAATATAGATAGTGTTCATGAGCTGGATGGAGGATTCGTTGATGGTGCTAGTGCTAGTGCTAGTTTTGATTTTGAAGTTGGGTTTGATGTTGCAAATGCTTGAAACTTAAGTTCTATATCAATTTTGAGCTTAGGCTCTAAACTATGAATATTTTGATATCTTTTAATGTAATTCAAGTTTGAAATTCTTATGTTTATTTTTATTTTATTTATTAAATTAATTTTATTTATTTATTTACAATTATTTTTAATTTTTATTGGATTTCTTTTTGACTTTGTTTTTAAATATTTTTTATGTTTTTATATAAGTCGAACTTAATGGCGAATTTTTTTTCGAACTTTATCTATTGGCGAACTTGAATCGAATTTTATCCTTGTCGAACTCGAACTCGAATCCGAACCTTGTGACTATGCCCATGAGTAGTCACTGCCTAATGACATTTTTCCTAGTGTATTTTTGGTTATAATCACAAGGCAAGGGGACTCAGTTAGCAGTAGCACACAAACTCCTTAAAGCATTTGTTAGCAGGGAGTGTCTTACGCGTGTGCGATAAAGTATAGTTGTTTTTCTTTGTATTCAAATATATGGAAGAGGATGATGGCTACAAAGGAAAACATATTTAAAGCCTCCTGATAAGATATAATCTCGCCCAGCTTTTCTGAATTAAAATCTTCCATTTCGTACTCTCCTCTTATCGATATATAATATTTTACCTCTTTTGTCAAAAAAAATCAGTCTCTTCTTCTATATTCCCAATTTTTATCTCTCTTTGAACCTTTTGATGTCAACTTCATGTTTCAACCTTTCATCATTTGAGGCAGCAAGTCTGTTGTTGACACCAGAGTGTCACTCTGTTGAAACATCTCATTCTTCTTCCATGGTTGGCATCATGTCCTCTACTCGCCTCAACTCCTGTCTTTGTTTGTGCAAATGTCAAGTCCTGCTAACATTTTCCCCCAGACTTAAACCTTGCGTCGACCTGGAGGCAACCAGAACAATGAAGTGTCCTGCTAACAGTACGGAATATTATGGATATTTTTTGTTTTATCACAACTCTCTAGGTTTTTTGGTTTTAATGAAATTCTGGACCACTTTGTATCATGGTAGGCATATGCTCTGAAATTAATATTATTTTTTCTCATCTTCTTTAACAAAATTGGTAAGAATCCCCATATTATTAGATCAGTTGAATCGGGAGAGCCTGGTTATTGAAGGGCCAAAACAAATAATATACGTCCATTTCATAAATAAAAGATTTAATATGTTTTTATTTCCTTTTTTCTATTAGCTTCTTGTTTTCCTTGTGTGACGGTAGAGTTTCATTGGCCTTCGGATGATATGGAACTTCACTAGCTGATAGGATTTGGTTGGATGTGTAGGTTAGGTTGATTCAAACAGTTGAATCATAAAATATATGTGAAGATTTATTAAGTCTAAATTTTCCCTTTTATAGTGTGTGGGTATTGATGTGGAAAGGTTGACTGCAACTTTGTACCAGAAGGAAAAGAAGTTCATGTGGCAGAGGTAGAAAAACTTTGTAACAGAAGGAAAAGAAATTCATGTGGCAGAGGTAGAAAAATTGGAAAATGAGCTTTCTTTTCTTCCCATTTTTACTGAATTTTGCTTTCATGACATGCATTTTTAATGTAAGCAGGATCAAATACAGCCAATGTATTTCAGTTGTTTTTGGTCCTGCAACTCAATGACATTCCTGATGTAATTCTTCAACAAGACGGTGAACTGGGTTGTTAAGCTTAATGCTGCTAAAGTCAGCAATGCCTGCCTTTTTTATCAGCAATTTTTCTAACATAATATTAAACTGTAAAAAAACCTGTTACAAAAACAGCCAAACCCACAGGCTGGTAACTGGAGATGGAGATAAAGATTTCTACCGAGAAAGCAAAACCAAGTGTCTCTTCAACCATTTTTAAATCAAAAGTACATTAGTAGAAAATAAAGAAGCTCAAGAATCATGTAGGACTATTTCACCACCAAAATACAGAAGTAATTTAACCAAAAAACTGCCAATTATTCCGAGAAAATTGAGCATCTTCCACAGTAATAGAGAGAATCTTCCATAGCCCTTATGAATAGAATCTCCCATTGCATTGATGTCTGGCTTTTATTAGTATCTATAAAAGTAGCAATAAATGAAAAGTCTGTTTTTGTGCTGGCAAAAGATATGGATTATTGCTTCTATCTTTTCCAATTCAGATAAGATAATTATGCAATCTACCTGTTTATGAAATGGGCTAGTTTCTAATGTGGAAAAGCCTCTAATACGTAAAACTTTAGATGAAAATACTTAATGATAACATTATGCATGTGAATCCTAGCTTCAAAACCTCGTTCTCTCATAGAATAAATCCTTTTTCCTTTCCCACGTGTAGAGTGGTTCATTCCTAATGAAGAGTCTAACATGCTCCCATCAGACTTTCTTTGTATTTAAACTGTGCAAATGCTTTTTACATGCCCATTAATGTTATCAGTTTTGTTTCTCAGGGTTGAGAATCTCAATAAGTTCAAGAGTGACGATGGTGATTGCCCCACATTAGTCTGCACAGATTTGGCAGCTCGGGGGCTTGATTTAGCTGTTGATCATGTGATCATGTTTGATTTTCCCCATACACCAGTAAGTGTTTTAGTTTCTGACAATTTTTACGTCATCATATTTCTTGGAATATCGTTTAGGAGTTGGTTTTGCGGTAGTTCAAAAAGTCACCATGATTCCCTCATGCTTTGTTTGTGCAGATAGATTACCTCCATCGCACTGGAAGAACTGCTCGAATGGGAGCAAAAGGTTAAAAAAGACTTCCAGATATTTGTTTTATTCGTTTCTTTGCTGCTGCTATTATTTTGAGAGTTGTAGACAAATCTCTAAAACTTGATTGCCAAGGGTAGTGGGAAGGGAATAAGGAAAGCAAAAAAGCTAGGGATCCTGAGTAATTATAGAGCATTATTTTTAATTGTATGTTATTCTTTTGAGTGGATTATTGACATGAGGATTATTAATCAACTAGTCCTTTCTTGCAGGTAAGGTGACAAGCCTTATCACAAAGAAGGATATCACTCTAGCAAGTGAAATTGAAGATGCTATACGAAACAATGAGAGCTTAGAGGCTCTTACAACGACAAAAGAAAAACATGAAGCAAGAAAACAGAAACAGACCCAGCAAAAAATGAAGGAAAATACAAACTTTAAAGAGAGAACATCATCACAAAAAGGAACTGAAATTCAGAGGACTGGGCGAGCTTCATCACTGAAGCTCGGCTCTAAGGCAATTAGAACTTCTGCACCAAAAATGTCTAAAATTCCTAGGACTGGACGGGCTCTGTCACTGAAGCGCAGCTCTAAGGCAGTGAGAACTTCTACACCAAAAATGCCTAAAATCAGTTCCCAGAAGACCAAACAGGTAAAGGTTATTGCAGTGGGTGCCAAGAAAAAACAGGAATCTACACAGAAAAACTTAAAAAGCACTGGTGCTAGAAAAGTAAAAGGGGCACCGAAAGTATGGAAGACTGAGAAAGCATTGACATCTAGGCTTTCTGTAGTTGGTTTTAAAGGCAAGCAAAAATCTTCAGAGAAAGAAGGAAAACCTACAGTGAAGAGAAAAGCGTAGTTTTATGGGATATTTTTTGTTTTCTACTCCCCTCTGTTCTTAAATGAGGCCATTTTGAAGCAAAACATGGTCTAAGTTCCGGTTATGGCTCAGATAAAAGTGAAATCAATAAGAAGAGTGTAGATTTGCAAATTGTTAGTCCTATGATATATTTTCAAACAAGACAACCTGTGAAACAGAATGTAGGAATTTGATGTGTCATCCAGGAATGCTTCTAGGCCTAGGCCTCACTGGTCTAGTTTTGTAAATGGCTATCACATTGTGAGATGTACTCTTGAATAACTTTGAGCGCTAATTGAGAAATTGTTTATAATTAGGGCTTCTGGGGGAAAAAAATGCATTTCGAAGGATTTAGATAGAAATTTTGGAGGATTTGGCCCTACTTGAGAAATTGTTTCTGTTTTTGGGGTTCATTATTATCCTTTTCAAGCCACATTTCTACATTCATATTATGCTTTTATTCATGCATAAAAAACTATTAATAATATAATTGTTTTCCACCTTATCTCCAACTTTTGTGAGAGATTTAGTCTGAATGCTGGTCTTGGAAAAGAGAAGATTTTTAAATTTTTGTTGCTCGACTGCAATAGAAAAAAAAAACCAAGGGTCTTTTGTGACTTGCACATGGCCCATCCATATTGCGTGGTTTCAATCTATAGGTGAACCACACTAATTTCAACTATTGAAAATATAATGCCCATTTAGAGGTGGTAGATGTCACCTAGTTTATAACATTTAGGTTACAATTATTGCGTGTATGTGGGGTAATTAGAAAGAAATAAAGTTGTTAGTTATTGGGAGTTGCATACTGAACATCTTAGTGGTGATGTATAAATTTAACATCGAGTTATAACATAGATGCCTCGTTCTTACCTCATTCGTGCTTTTTTTTTTTATTGATATCTTTTTTGATATTTTAATATTCATAAGTTCATTAGTATTAGAGTTACGTGGATAAGATTTGAGTTTTATTGAAACTTTAGATAAGATTTAAGTTTTATTGAAACTTTAGATAAGATTTAAGTTTGATTGAAACTTTCGCTGACATTTGAGAAGAGAGAGATCAAGTACCAAATTACAAGTTTGAAGGTCGAAGAATAAAGATAGGTTTTTTTTAATTAGTTTTTTTATTATGCTTAAACATATCCAATATACCATGATCCTTATGTCAATGGGGTAATGCGACTATTGAAGTTGTACTAACACAATGGTTGATTGGCTGCAGATGACTAATTTAAAAAATATTTTCACAAAAACCATTGCTCATATTTTGGAAGAGAGAGAACAAGTACCAAATCGTGGGCTATGAAGGGTGAAAAATAAAACTAAGTTTCTTTTTATTAGTTTCTTTATTATCCTTATATAATTTCAATATACCATGATCTTTATACCAATGGGAGTGAGGTCATAATGAAAGTGGCCCTCCTACTAATCCCATGGTTGCTTGATTGTATGAGTATGTTTGCTTGTTTGGTCTCCCCTCTCCTCTCACATGGCTTCAAAAATTAAAAAAATCTCCAAGTTGAATTATGTGTTGGCTTGCTTGGCCTTCCCTCTGCATCAAAATTTAAAAAATCTTATTACAACAAGGTTTTAAAAAAGACCTTATTACCTCAAGTTGAATATACGTAATCAGTGTGTCTTGGAATTGCTTCTACGATTCTAAAATCTTAATATCGTGTTATATGAAGAATTTATTTTAATGTCTAGAATATTAAATGTGAACAGATTAGAGGATGTAATACATTCAAAGGCTTATTGTCTTAGAAGAAAAATATTTCTTATAAACTTCATTCTTTGGAAACCCCAACTCCTTGCACCTCACTCCCCGACAGAGTCATGAAAATAAAAGTTTGAATATGATGGCGTACAAATAAATAAAGTAACGAACTTACAAAAAAACAACATTGAGTTAGGGGGGTGATTGTGTAACCTGGGACGGATCAAAGCAATTTCAAATGGGAAAACCCTACTCAGGTTTCTAATCAGGTGTTTATTATTGCTGAATTTTCAAACAAAAGTGCATAGAATAATAGCTGGAAGAGACTTTCTAGGAGGTCTGGATGGTTACAATGATATCAAATTGATCCTACAATGAATTGGGTGGTGTATGTACCAGGGCTGAAATTAATCTTTTACCTTGTGGTCTTATATGACTAAAAGCAGAAAGAAGAAAAAAGAAAAGAAAAAGAGAAATTGTATGCACAGAGAGAGAGTTGTTAGTCATTTGTTTTATTGAGATTGCAATGGTGTTCTTTGTCGGGCGAGGCGCAGGGTGGCAAGGATGTGAGAATTTTTTTGAAGTATTTTTTTCATATGAAGATCTTTTATGTGAAGTAAAAACATAATTTAGATAAATTTATTGTTGCCTTAGAGTGGTTTGGATAAATTTTGTTTGATAAATCCTTTTGTCGGTGATGATTTGTTTCTTGAAAAATAACCTACGTAGACATTATTGTTGATATTTTTTGAGAGTGGAATTATTTTGACGCTTCAAGGTAATCTTTTTATTGAAATCATTTTATTGTGAGATGATCTAATAGAGGCACAATTTACTAAATGGAAGTTTTATTTAAAGTGTGAAATTGGCATTGTTTGTTTGTTGGAGGACCTCTGATTTTTAATTGAATCCTTATCTTAAACGATGAAACATATTTTTCAAAATTTTAAATTGTCAAAGATGCAAATGGTTTGTATTTAAGCGAGTCTCAAAAGTTAACAAAAGACAACCATGTTATTTGAAGATAAGGAATGAAAGTGTTTTTTGAGTGAAAAAGGTATTAAACATCATTAATGCAATGAAAAAGAGACCACACAACCTAAATATGATACATCTAACCTTGAAAGCCTTTGGTACATTGTCAACTTTGTCAGTGATGATATTGTCCCCTCTATTATAGATGGAGACAATGGTATTACTACATAGAAACAATTATCTTCTTTGTACGTTGACTCAATTGGAACTATGATACTTTATTTGAAAAAGAAACTTTATGCTTTAAAGTTACAAAATTGTGGAGCAATGGATGATTGCTTAAGAAATTGAAGGATGTGAAAAGTCAACTTACATGTGTAGGTGAAAACATAGATGACAAAGAATTCAACTCCATTGCATTAATTAGTTTGTTTGAACTTATAAAGGAATAGATGAGAAATAATTCAATTCCATTGCATTAAAAAGTTTGTTTGAACTTATAAAAAAGTAGTTGAAAATTTCTTAGTTGCTACAACAACTAGGATTTTTTAGAAGTTTTCCAATGTATTTATATAATGATGATGAAGAAAAAAGGGTTAGATGAAGAAACTAGCTATGATGAAGAGAAGGCTCTTGTAGTGCACATAATATAAAGGCAAGGATATACAAGTTAAAGCCCAATGGGAGGAGAGAAAATGATGGTCAACCATTTTTTGGATAGAGAATGATGGTCAACCATATTTTGGATGTTGTTGTGGTGGTAAACTAGGGCATATTGCAAGGTTTTGCAAGAGTTTGTATCCTAATAACTCAAAAAATTAGGAAAATGATTTTGCTGAAACTTATGGAAATGTAGAAGACATAAAAGCAGAAAAAGACGATGATATGCATGTTCTTTGCTTTAATGGTTCCTTTGATCTGCCCCAATTTGAAGATATTTTGTAATAAGGTCCAGTCTAATTAGACATTATGGGGTGTTGGGGATGGGGAGCATGGGGGTTATATTGAAAAATATGATGTTCAGTTTTAGTTAGTAGATTATAACAACATAAATCTCTTACCAAAGATGACATCAAATTATAACAAAGATGCCTCATTCATTCCTATTTTAATTGATATCTCTTCTAATATTTTAATATTCATAAATTTGATACAAACAACGTAATGTAATCACACTAATGACTTACTAAAGTTCCGACAATACAATTTAAGCATTTTAATGACTTGACCGTGCAATGTATGCTTAAGCCTAGAAACTTCAACTCTTTCCTTTTTAGGCTTTCTTACCAAATTTGACCTCTAAACACAAATAATCTAAGATCCAATCCTCCATGAAACTAATTCTAACTAAGGGAGGCCATGGCCTTCTCCACTTTGCTCCAACCTTTCTTGAAGGTAGGTTGTAATTCAAGGAAGTACTCATATTTATGGAAATGATTTACCAAAATTTATGAGTCAAAATCCAAGGAAATTGGATAACTTCTCTTCCAAAATGGCCAATGGTTGCTTCATATAAATGAGAACCACACCAAGAATCCCTTGCCCATTCGAAGAAGTGGAGAAAATGTTGTTGTAATTGAAATATGGGCTTTGATTTACAAATTTGGCGTCTTATTTAGGACCAAAGAGTTTAAGGGCATGAGTTTTTGAATATTGAGAGCCTGTTAGCTCCATTGATTTTTTGATGATGCTAAAAAACTACTTGGAAATATTTGTATTTAAAATTGAAAAATGTAATCCCATAGTTCTTGATGTTTTGACAAGGCCCACAATTCTTAAACAAGTTTGAAAAAGCTCCATTGATTTTTTGATGATGCTAAAAAACTACTTGGAAATATTTGTATTTAAAATTGAAAAATGTAATCCCATAGTTCTTGATGTTTTGACGAGGCCCACAATTCTTAAACAAGTTTGGTATTTTCATAAATCTTTCAACCTTACAATGAAGCTTTTAAGTAATACCCTATTTTGGGTTACTTTACATCTCCCAAATAAACTTTTAGGGTGAGGCCACTTTTAAATGAATTGAAAATGCTATAAGAGAATACATAGTTGCCTTTAAATTCACTCTCCAACAAAAAGTACCAATTTTTTAGACTTGGAAGTCTTTACAAAAGATATTCTTTAGTTTTGAGAAAATAAAATAACCTATGCACTATTAAAACACCTTGTTCAAGTCTAAGATTTATCACTAACATGAAAAAAATTGTTTTGTTTAACATATGTTTTGTTGATAATAATATATTTAACTATAAACATGTGCACATATCCATGTACATGTAAATAAATAAACAAAAGGAAAATTAAATTGTTTAGCTCTTTTAAAACCCACTCGAAACCTCTTTTGTATTTGTTTATTTTTATTTCTTATTCTTTGTATTTATTTTTAAAAATTAATTTTGGAAAAAATTAATTGTTTTATTATTTTATCTTCAATTATATCCATTTTTATAAGGAAAAAAAGGGTTTTATTAGAAGCTTCTTTGCCCAAAATTAGAATGAGTTATATCTTGAGGCCAAGCTTGAGCAAGCTAATGCTATGTTCCATTAAAAATTCCTTGTGGTTTTATGATATCCATAAAAATATTACTTGGATTAGAATTAGGGAGGCAAGATCCTATACATATCATGACTTGTAGAAGTTAACCCACAAATTGTCATATAGGCCCCATGTGACCAAGGTATTGACCACAACTAGGTGAGGTAACCAAGGTCATCCTCATTGTGAGTGACTTGACCTTCTCCATGATGAAGACTCTAATTAAGCCCCATCTTCAATTTTTGTTTTGTTTTGATATTCTAACTGCTTCACGATCTTGATACAAAGCCACCAACATCTAAATGCCAATGATCCCGTTGTTCCTTCCTTACTAGTGATAGAAAACTAGGGATTTGTGTTATTAGCATTAATATGGTGCCTTGAGGATGGCGAGGGGGTAATTTTATCGATAAACCCACTTGGGGTAAACATTCCAACATATTATTTGAGTGTCATCCTTGTTTGTCGATTAATCACCATTCCACTAGATTGCTCAAATTCTCTATAATATACTTGGGTATTTGATTCTACCTCAACCTATTCTTCCATGCATGTAGTATTTGGAATACAAATTGCTCAAATTTAAGCTCTTTTCCTCCAATGTAGTGATTTCATAGCTGTACTTATGACCGTCTAGCTCATTGTAGAACCCATTGATTAGTGGGCAAATACAACTGCAACATTTAAATTATTGTAGAAATTCTCAATCCTATTTCTTAGTTT
Source organism: Torreya grandis (assembly GCA_037957365.1). Classification (NCBI taxonomy): domain Eukaryota; kingdom Viridiplantae; phylum Streptophyta; class Pinopsida; order Cupressales; family Taxaceae; genus Torreya; species Torreya grandis. The sequence continues at coordinate 28,579 of JARHVA010005198.1, read as the reverse complement.
TACAATGCCAAATAGCAACTCCATTTGGGATGAGAATGTTTCAAATGATTTTTGTCGCTGATGTGTGCAGATTGACTTTCAAAAGTCATTTTCATAGAAGACTCCATACAACATGGTAGGGGACACGAACTATGTTCATGGTTAGGGTTGATATTGGTCCTACACACCTTGTCATTGCTCCACAAGTCTAAATGGACTAGTTGTAATCCATTAACACTTCACAATACGTTGTAACACATTTAAAGAAAAACCCTGATTCCTTGTATTATAGAATCTATAGTTAGCACAAAACCTTTAATACAAAAGACAATGTTATAAATTGGCGATCAAGGCATAAAAACCAATGCAGAGTGATGGAAAGGAATAAGTGGATCCACAAAGAGATATAAGTTCTACTTGGATGATTGTGTTATAATGACACATTCGACCAATATCGAAGATGTCACTTTAGAAGGGCTACATGTTCACCTAGGGGCAAACATGACACTCCCAATAGGGTAAAAATAGGGTTATATTAGAGGTCCCCTTGTCCAAAATTAAAATGAATTATATCTTGAGATTAAGCTTGAGCGATATAATGCTATGATCCATTACAAATTCCTTTGGGTTCTATGACATTCATTAAAATGCTACTTGGATTGGAACCAATGAGGCAAGAGGCTATACATATCACCATTTATGGAATTAATCACCTAAACAAAATTTACTAAAACTGAAAAATTGCCACGTAGGGGCCCCATGAAAGTATATAAGTGTGTCCATGTTTTTTGCAATTTGGGCCACACATGACAAAGTGTTATACACAACTAAACTTGAGTTTAGCTCTATCAAAATCAAAATCAAAATCAACCTAAATATTTTAGCTTAGATATTTAAAGATGTAGTGAATGCAAGTTTTTCTTAAAAGTTAAAGTTTGCTAAGTACTTTTTAAGATATTTTTAAAATAAATTTTGGTCCCAAAGTGGGATACTCTATTGTGCTTTGACCTTGTGAGGAGTAGGTAAAGTAATTAGGCTCATTCTCATCTAACTTGACCTTATTCATGGTGAGGGCCCTAAGTTGGACCATCTTCAAAAAATTTCAATGTTGACATTTTATTATGCCCTCTAAGACCTATTGGGATATTTTATTATGCCCCAACCTAGTTTTATTCCATGGATGCAATGTTTGGTGCATAAATTATTCAAATTTGATATCTTTCTCCTCCAATGTAAATAATTTCATAGCCATATTGGCGACTAACTAGTTCACTAACAATCCTTTGATTAGTAGGCAAAGGGTAACACCATATTAAAAGTTTTTACATAACTACTCAACCCTAAAAAAAATAGACTGATAAATTAATGTAGGAGAAGCAATGCTTAAAAAATATAAAGCTATAACAAAAATACAAATGGAATGCACACATGACACAATATTTTCACCTATGAAAACCCTTTTAGGAAAAAGGCAAACACATAAACCTTCTTCTTTATTTTATTAACTCAATTGTTTACAATGCAATGATGTGCTTCAAAGTTATACTTTACCCTAATGCATGCACATTTATTTATGGGCACATTAATAGGAAACCATCTATGCATATTTAAAATACAATGGGTATTTAACCATGGCTGGGAAATCACCCAAACATTATTAATACATTACTATAGGTAAAGTACCCATAGACTCATCAAAGTCTGTTTTGAAAAAATATGCAAACTATATAACAAACCCAAATTGTTGATTTTACAAAGCTCAATAGAAATTGTATTTGAATTGAATAATGGTTTCAAATGCATCCATGAGTCACAAAAATATATGGGATAAAAACTTGTTACAACTATCTCAACCACTTGATGATGGATAAATTGAAGGACGATTTGCTTCTCTAAGGAGATTGTCCCTTCTCCTATTGATTTATGGTAGTTGTAGACACATAAATTAAAATTTATTTCTAAAATGATTGCAATTGTGAACACTCCTTATACATACTCAACTCATGATTAATTCCATGGTCCTTGACCACCATTCCTTCACTTCCATGCAAATGACCTATTCCTCTAAGAAACTAATGATTAATAAATCTTCCTATTATTCATTTCAAATAGCCTAAGCTCATCCTTGGATTGATCCACACTTCCAAATTAGCTATCTTTGCTCTTCAAATAAGGCTGTTATTTCAAGATAGTCCTATTCATTGATAGTGTCTAAATCTGCCAACTACGTCCTCCTGCAAAACAACAAATAATTTCTTAAATTCAAATTCACCTAATGGGTCATCCCACATGTTTCATAAGTTCCATCTAAAAGATTTAAAAAATGATCACTATAAAGCCAAATTTTCTAACCATTTTTTCACTAAACACTGATATCAAGAAAATACACTAGAACATCTAACTGCACATTGAGAGAAAAACACCTATTCTTTTGAATTCAAAGTCCAAAAAACCCAAGTAGTCCTAAGCTAAGTTTGAATACACCTCCAAATTCAGAAGTAATTGGTGAAGCACTTAATCACACTAGGATTGCACCAACATATAACATTACACCAATTTTTCACACCCACCACCATAGCATGGGAGAATTACATGGAGTTTAATCCCTCTTCGAAGTATTGGTATGTAGGAAACACTCAACACAGGGGGTATTGAGGTTAAGCACAACTTTAACTAATAATCCCTTTTTAATGTTTATTATGTTTATCCCTCATGGTCTATTGAGCTTGGGTTCCAAGTGAAGAAGGCATACAATGATTTCCATAGTGAATCACATAGATACGATCACACATAGGAAGGCACATCGATCTATTTTTACACAAAGAGTTAAAACCCTATTGGACACTGGCACACCCTACATACAAAAGTATAGGAAAGTTTCATCCACTTAGCGTAGCCTTGTCCTAGGTAGATACGAAGCTCTATTCCTGATTCATAGTGACCTCATATAGTCATACAATTATTTTCATAGTTGCACTTACAATCTTGCATATATTTTCCATCTAAATTGTACTTATTTGGTATTTTCATTTTTTGGTATATTTATAAAAATAGAAAGTTCCAAATTAATCTGTGTAATCTATTACATATCTTGTACATTCTTATTTTTAACAACGATTTTTATAACTATAAAACTCTCTTAATCAAAAATTTGATAAAACATATTGATGAACCTATTTATTGTCAAATTTTGAAAAAAGCCCTAACTATTCATGTTGCTAGGGTTTCTTTCCTTATTTTTGTTGTTTTCAATTACTATATTAGGGTTTTCAAATTTGGTAAATTCTTTGATAACAACAATATTCCAATTTTTTATTTCATATTTTATGTAATCTAAGAAAGTTGTTTCTAACTCTCTTAGAATAAGTGCTACATTAATTGGTACTCAAGTTGAGCATAAGCAAATTTATTTTGATAAGGCACATAGATTAGAACAAGGGTATATTATAACCTTAAGATATTAATGTACAAATTGAATTTATGGAAAAGCATGATAATACTTCAGAGAATGAATAGTATAATAAAGACAACATTGACTCTCAAGATGAGCATCAAGATTTACTTACATCTATTGGTGATGAACACCCAAAGCTTAATAAAGTACAAGTTATTCAGAATTTTTAATAAAGAATCCATGAAAAACCTCACGATTATCATATAATTTTGGAAACTCTTTTGGAAATAAAAAGTGTAATCATGGCTAATACATTTGAAACTTTAACTACTATGGGTTACTTAGGTTTCTCTACACCATTCGATAAAATTTTTGTCCCACCATTCACTATGGGAGAAACCAAGGGGTTTCCACATATCAATATGCCAATTCATATTCGATCATTTGTGACACCAAATTTGGTTAGCACACATTCTATTCTTGAAGTAAAATTGCTTAAGTTTTATCCCTATAAACAAAGGTGTTACATTTGAAACAAGGTGCTTCAAAACCTAATCAGGCACTTGATTCAGAAACTTTATTGCATATTCCATTGGCTTAACATATTTTAGCCTATCCTTTACCAAATAGTTTTTTGGAACCTAAGCTTACATTGTATTATGGAATAGGTGACCTCGATCAACATTTGAGAGCATTTCACGCATCATGTTTGGACTATGCATCCAATGATATATTGTTGACCAAGTTATTTCCTAGAATCTTAAAAGAAGATGCACTCAGATGGTTTTATGATTTACCACACCATTTGTTCATGCATTCAATCCTTCAATTTTTTTTTGCCTTGCATGTTTCTCAATAAATATTAGTGAAAACATTTCATATGCTCATATTACTCAGCTTAAACAAGAATCCAACAAGCCTACCATAAAATTATCTTATGTTTTTAGATCATATTATCCAAGATGACAAATCCTATGGCAGATAATGAATTGCAAGATATATTCAAACATAACTTGCTTCCATCTTTACATGAATCTATTATGTTTAATAAGTTTATATCATTCACAGATTTATGCCACATGTTTAAGGAAAGAGAGTTTAAGTTTTTGGCCATGAATAAGCTAAAGTATGCACCTAACCTACTTTCTCCTTCTCATGCAAAGAATTTGAGTAAGCCACCATACAAGGTAAGACCAACTAAAAATAAGAATGATCAAAAGGTAACAATAAATATAGTATCAGAACCTACTCTACGTATTGTATTATTAGCTCCTCCAAGGAGATAATTTACCAACTTACTAGAAGCTCCCTACAAGGCGTTATAAAAGTTATTGGAATGTCATCTCATATCACTCCTTCACATTAAAGAGGATGATGTGAGTAAACCTCTTCCAAAAGGATTTGACCAAAACACTTTTTATAATTTTCATAGAGCACTAAGGCATACTACCAACATATGCATCAATTTAATACATAAGAATCAAGATTTGATAGATGAGAACATCATTGATGTGAGCACATATACTAATAGTCCAAAGGCACAACCAAGTGAGAGTAGAATAATTAAGATATTCAATGATCCTTTCCCTAAGCATAATGTTCAAGAAATAATAGATAAATAAAAAGTGAATTAAAAATATAATGCACATCCTCCACCAAATTCTTATCATCCTCATATAGAGGCACACCATCCTTTGAATGACATTATTGCCACATATAATGTTTTAGTCCCATGTAGACCACTTATCACATTCACAAAGCATGATATAGTGGATGATGATTTTGAATTACAATCTTTGTTCATTCAAACTTATATTTATCATCAACCTATACATAGTGTCATAGTTGATAATGGTTCAAGTGTGAATATGTGCACTATCACACTTCTCTCTCATATTGGATACAAAAATAAGGATATACTCACTACAACAATAATAATCAAGGGGTTCAATGGCCATGTTCAAAGTTTTATTGGTGAGATTACATTGCCACCATAGGTTTATCCCACACATGTGGCCACCAAGTTCATAGTATTACATAGGGCATGAGTATTTGATATTTTATCGGGAGATCCTTGGATTCAACAACTTCATGTAGTTCCTTCTACAATAAAAATATGTTTAATATATATTTTTTCTAATGAGGTTATCATAGTTCATAGTATTTCATATGAATAGCCCATAAGACCAAAGGTTATTGTTCCTACACAACAAACTTTAGTTGAACAACCACTTGGTCGGCAAAGATAGCCAGAGGACACCTTGCCACTTGGATTGCCACTTAGACTGACTGACACATAGACAACGTGGATTGACACCTTGGCACTTGAGTTGACACGTGGACTGCAGACTGTCAGCTGACACTTGGGCTGTCGAAAGGCACATAAAAAAGCAAAGGGGAAGGATATATCCTTTAGAATTTTTGTCTAAAGGAATTCCTTCAGACAAAAAGTCTGAAGGAATTCGACAGGTCGAAGACCAAAAAAAAAACACAAGCTTTTGCAAAAAATCTGGGCGCCTCCTTCTTTCGACTTAGACTGCCTGCTGGAGGTCACGCGGATGACACGTAGACTGGCTGAGGACACTTGGAGGACACTTGGGCTACCACAACCACATTAAAGTTCAAATGCAAAGAAAAGAATCCTTTGAACTTTTTGTCCGAAGGAATTCCTTCGAACAAAAGTCTGAAGGAATTTGGAAGAAGACAAGTCGAGCATATAATAAAGACCATGGGTTTTTTCAAAAGGCAAAGACAGTTAGGACAAGAGAGCCAACTAAGCAACAGGCCACGAGAATAAGCTAGAGCAAAGGGCCGACAAAGGGAAATAACAAAGAAATAAGCCTGAGAATATTTTTGAAGGAAACGTAAAGCTTTCGGTGACGTCCCGCAGGCCATCAAATTTGGACAACGAGAAGTAATCGTTGGAAGCAAAATAGCAGAAAAATCCAAAAATAAATGAAGTCGACTGTGCAAAAGAATAGAAAATAGATAAACCGTCGAAAGAGATGAATACTGCCAGAAATAGATATACACAGAAAGACCATAATAGAGCAAATTACATGCAAGGAGTAGGCTATTTTCAAACATTGGTCGAAGCTTTAGTTAATGAATCATTAAAGTCCTGTTCATATCCAATCAGCTCATGCATTTGAAGGTCAAATTTAGCTTCAATTGGAGTTGCAAATTCAATGATGAGTTGACTGTTCTAGATTTAGAGTTAACTAATTGATCAAACGCCGCATCCACTAGAAATTTCCATGCAAAAAGAAATGGGCAGTCCATAGCAAAGATAAGTTCACTTCATCAAGTGAGGAAGCTTCATGCAAGGACAGGGAAAATATATTTTATTGAGTTAACCAAAGTGAATCTTTCTCTTCAAGTTTCTACGCCAATCTTAGGCCTATTGTAATTTTGTAATTTCGTATATAATAGCTTTTAGCCTTGATTTAAAAGGATCCAATCTCTCTTGGTTAGACCAGACTCTGCCATTAAGAGTTGTGTAACCTCTTCGACCAATAAGGACTGTAATTTTAGATTTCAAGTGTGGCATAGTGTATATTTCTTCAACAATTTGCATAAGTGGTAGAGTTTTTCTCCCTTCCCAAATTTTGTTCATACCTAGTTGCTATATTGTCCTTGTGCAGGTCATGTTAAAGTGTTCTTTATTGTCTTTTGCTGAAATTGTAAGTGGATGTTAGGTGGCTACAAAGTGTCTTGTATCGGACCTCTCTCCATCATTTTCCCTCAGGTTTTAGTTATTAGATCGAACCTCTGCATGAAATACTTATGCACAAGTGATTAATTGAAGTCTAAGGTCTTCCTTCTCTCTTGTTCATTCAGTGTTCAAGGTTCCAAGCTGAGTAGGATCATAACCCTGGTGTATCACCCCCTTTTAGGTAGGATTTCCCCTTTAAGTTTTCTTTCTCCCTTTTCCATGGCAGTCAGCAGCGTAGAGTAGGGATCTTCATCGATACATCATACAGGAACCAACATTCTTTGGAGGTTCTTCTTACTCTTGAGGCACCCACCCTCATGAGGAGATCCCATTGTTTCAGCCGGATAGAGGACTGCCCCTTCCACGCACGTCCTCAAATCAGGGTGCAACTCCAGGTTGACAACAGTTTTTGGCACGCCCGATGGGATCCATTTTTCCTAGTTTTCATGAAATCGCAGTTACAGTAGTGTTCTTCAAGAATTATTTGGTGACTCCAAGCTCAAGCAACTATTTCTAACAGTTCAAGACAGCTTCCATGTAAGTCTATTTTTATTATTGTGAATGAATTTTGATGGCTATGTATGGAGAGAATTCCTATGGTATATTTCCTTATTAGCCGAATGAGGGATTATCCCAGCCTAGTCAGGGTATCTATGAGCCTAATCAGCCTTATCAAGGCTACTATCAAAGCTATGTTGAGCCTTATCAAGTTTCTCATGATCCTTATTATCAAGAACATGACTCTTACCTTCCTGGTAATCCATATCAGTCTTAGGATCAGATTTCATCTTCCCCATATGGCTATGATGTTACATATGAGCAGTATCACCTTCAATAAAAAATGAATGAAATAGAGCTCAGAATACTGGCATATGCAAGAAAGGTTTGTTCTAACTCTCAGTATGAGGAAATAAAAGATCTATTTTGAAATGTGTCTAATTATCCAGAAGAGATAAATGGACTATGTATTCTCGCATTAGAAAAAATGGAGGCTTGGGAACGATAGAGAATTGAGTTAAATGAATTGTCTACAAAAGGCTATGGTGCTTCTTATTATTATGAAGCTCTTCACCATGCCCAGCATGTGCCAAGGGAGTTTCCTATTTGGAGTCGAGAGCCTAATCAAAAGCCTATTCAAGAGCCTATTCAAGTGGCTACTTATGAGACTAGACCTTCTTATAGTCCCATCATTACCTCACCAATCATCTCTCAAGCTCAGGTTGTCCAGGAGGACAAGCAGGTTCCAAACTTTGATGAGGTAATGGCAAAGTGGAAAGAATAGAATATAGAGGTTTTAAGAATTTCTTTTTCCCCCCTCCAAAATTCCCTAGATGATTCTTTTTCCCTCAAGATTCCAAAATCTGATCATGATCAATCTCCCATGCTTCATTTTCCCTCTCAAACAAGTGAATTTCATCAACCTCCCACCATCACCCTTCCTCAAGAAGACCCTGTTCTTCAGAGTATTAAGAAAGAGGTTGCAGCTACAGGTCAGGTTCTTGCAGAACATGTAGAGGATGCTTCAAAAGTGTTTAAGGAGGAAATTCCTACTTCTCTTGAGGTTGTAATTGAGCATCCAGTTATAACTGAGAGTGGGAAGACTGATCTTGATGAACTTCAAAAGGCGCTGGTACAAATGGAAGTCATACATGAGTTACAGGTATCTCCTATTGAGAAGGATCCAGATAGCATGACAATGGATTCAGTTCAAATAAACCAAAATGAGGAATATAAATATGATTGGCAGTTGTACCTTGAGCCTCTACCAGAGATTGAAGAGCTTTGTATAGATATGTTGGCTATTGAAGAGCATGTTTATGAGAAGCTTGATCAAGAATCACCTATTCAAGATCCCAGTATAGATTGGGTTGCATATTCAACGCTCTTTGAAGAGCTGGATGAACTCACAATAGTCAACAAGAAGGATGTGGCCACTCAAGAACCATGCATAAATGGGGTATCACTTGACATGGTAATAGATGACAAGCACTCCGAGAACAATCAGGAAATACTTGGTGAGTTTGTCTTTGTTGGTGACTGGTTTGCTATTGATGGCCCATTTGAAAATATGCTAATACAGTTGGTCAACAAGGCAAATGCATCATCAAAGGTTATGACTAATATACATCCTGCCTTGCAAATTGTATCATCTCTCGAAAGGAGCGAGTTCAAGAATTTTCCATTTGATCCAGGCGGATCATACCTTATCATGGTTAACTAGGTTGTTTTAGTTGTCTTTGCTTTCCTCCAAGTGCTATAAAAGCACAGTAGTTTGCTTTTGTTTTGTTCAATAAGTGCTTGTTTGCACATTTGCTTTTAGTTAGTTTTCTGCTTTCATGCGTTTCCCTTCTTATTTTGAGGAAGGAGGTTATTACAACAATGATCAAAGCAGATTTTTTCGATCTGAGATCGGATTCACCATCAAGAAATTCGAATAAAGTCTAATACACTCTTCCTCTTTAGACTTTAGGTTTACATTGACTACCTTCATCTGTGCCTCAACTAGATTTATGATCTCATCATACTCCTTGGAAGCATTACTCGGTCTTTCCTCAAATAAGCCAATATGATCCTTATAGTCCTTAACTAGCGCTCTTAGTTTGTGATTCTTTTTCCTTTGGAAATTCAATTCCTCTAGTGCACTTACCAATTCTACCTCAAGATCTACTTCAACTTCTTCTTTATTTGATTCTACATCAACCATAATGCCTTTCCCACTTGAACAACCCTCATTATCTAATTCTATGGCCATAAACAAGGTTTCATTATTGTCATGTTTAGGTTCATGACTACCATCATCACTATCAAATTCACTTGAGTAACTTACATCAGAAGGATTGTCTTCCTTAGTGTAGAAGCTTTTCTTATTCTTGAAAGTTCATTTTCTGCCTTCATACTTCCTAAACTCCTTGTTTTTATCAGGCTTATAGGTCTTCTTGTCATCTCCATGATGTTCAGACTTATCCTTGTTAGGAAATTTAGATTCAAAGTGACTAGTATTTCCACATTTAAAATATTTGAAGGGAAACTTACCTTTGTACTTACTAGATCCAAATCTCAACTTTTTTGAAAATATGGCTATTATTTGATCATCATCAACATTTGAGCATTCCTCATCCTTGACCTTATTAGCTTTTAACTTATTTTTAACTTTGAAATTTGCTTCCTTATTTTGAGGTCTTCCTTCATTAGTTTTCATCTCATTGGCAGTCAAAATGCCATTAAGCCCATCCATCTCTAGCTTATCCAAATCTTGCATCTCTTCTACTACAAATACCTTAGAGTCAAACTTAGGAGTTAGTGATCTCAAATATTTTTGAAAAATAGTAGATTCTTTGACTTCTCCCAATCCTCTAATGATATTGATGAATTCATCAACCTTAAACATGTAGGATGCAATGGTTTCACCTTCATTAATTTTCAGGGTTTTAAACTATCTTTAATTAGTCTATAACTTGGCTATCTTTACCTTGGTATCACCTTAATATATGGTCTTCAATTTGTTCCATATCTCTTTGGTAGATTCACAATGCATTACCTTCACAAGCTCTGCCTCTGATAGGCCACAAAGAATAACATTCATTGCCTTGGAGTTATTTTCACTAGATTTCTTACCTAATGCATTAGTTGGTGGAATAAGAGGAACACTATAGCCATCCACAACTGATTTACAAATATCATGGCCTTGAGATATAAAATATATCTTCATCTTGACATTCTAAAAGGCATAGTTAGATCCATTAAACAATAGAGCCTTACTGGTAGAGAAACCACCTTGAGCTTGCTGACTAGCCATCCTTGCTTCTACGATCTCCCTTTAGGCCTTTAGACCTGATTCAAAGGACCAAGATATGATACTAAATGTTTTAATAAAAATAATTTATAGGGGGATTGAATCAATCTTCAAAAAACTTTAAACAATCTTACTTAAGCAATCATAGATCATTTAGACAAGCATGTACATCTTAGCTAGCATAAGCACCAATCCACAAGAGCATGAAACACATGAACTATATATATATATATATATATATATATATATATATATATATATATATATATATATATATATATATATATATATATATATATATATATATATATATATATTGTGTGTGTGTGTGTGTGTGTGAGAAATTTGAGGGGAATAAAACCCACTAATGATGCAAATGGAATAAATTCATTATAAGACAAACACAAAATTTAATGAAGCACCAAATTCACATGGAGCACCAACCCCAACTAGCTAAGCACCAACTTAGGTAGGCTTTAATAAGCATCCACTTTCAAGAAGGTAACAAACCCCTAGATGAATCAACACCAAATAATCCACCTAAAACACTTGATAATATTTATAATGCCTTGTTTCTCATATAATAGATTATGATCTCCTTCCTTATCTCTACACACACTTCTATCCCTCTCAAAACTTGTCTCTAGCCATCTTTGCTCAACTAGCCCTCTTTTTGAATTGATTAGGTCATATGAAATTGATCCTCACATTAAAACTCTATAAAATGATCATCACCAATCCTCTATCCTCTTATGATGGTCTAAAAGACCTCCTTATATTTTTTAATGTTTCTTTTTTTTTCGCTTACTCTACTCATCCACTAATAGGCCTAAAAATGCCTAGTATATATAGAAGCTTCTTGTTCATATCCTTGTTAGTCAGCCAAGAAATATTATTGTATTTGGTTACCCATGAAATGGATCTTATTAAAACTCATAGACATGGATAAAATGTGTTTTTAGTCCCTTTAGGTTTGACCTTCCTCAAATAGGCCTTATCTCTACTTTAGGTCTCATGAAGACCTAATCCCATTAGGCCTACTTAGCATACGTTGCCCTTTGCTCTTCTTGGATAATATTAAAAAAATTTACATGGTAGAGACACATCATATTAAATACTAATATAATATTTATAATATCATATAGGGTTCAGAACACTTTTTATCTCAAACCACTACTTGGATCACATCATTAGTATTGTTCATATTAGGCCTGTGCATACCCAAAAAGTCTATCTATAACAATTGAAGCACAAACACAAATTTTCAAAAAAATGATGTAAAAAAAAACATAAAAAGAATAATTATGACCTCATGGTTATCATCATGTGAATTATACCTCACAAATCAAGGCAAAATTTCTCAAACCCTTCTCTGCAAATAGCTTACTCAGAGCTGCCAATTCATCTCAAAATACAATCATGGAACTTTAAACTTTTGACAGCTGTAAGAAAAATCTTAAGGTTTTAAAATTAATGAATATGATATTAAATCATCCTAAAATAAACTTACATGAAAAAATATCACAATCACTAATTACAACTATTGGTCTTACACACCAATTTGTTGACCTTTACTCTCACAGTCCTTACTCAACTAGGCAAGCCATTTTGGATTTGATGTTTCAAACTATTACATTGAATCTCATAATTTATTTAAAGAATTAATAGGAAATATATATTTAAAATAATAAAATAATGTGCATTTAATTATTTATCTAAGGTTAGAGAGATTCCAACTCATCACTTCAACATGCTTACCCAAAACTGCTAGTTTATCTTGAAACGCAGTCATGATGATAATGCCCTTCAACACCTGTGTAGACACTTTTAGAGACTTTTGATTTATGTGGGTGATCCTATGATATCATTAGGTAAATATAACATATAAATATACCATGTTAATGTTATAATATTTGTCTTTCAAACCAAACTCACAACCTTACACCTTTATTGTCTCATCTGCACAAGATAAGTCAAATTATGAGAAACATTCTCAACATATCCACTGAAATCCAAAACATATAACCACATGAATATGTATTATAGGTATTTAAAAATATCCCCATGCATTTGTATCCATCCCTAATCCATGACAACACATCCATAATCTAATTTTCATTTGTCTGGTTTTTCTCACTGTCTGCACCATTAGACCTTTTAGCAATAGGTCAACTTGCTTGACTAGTTTAACACATATGAGGTCTATAACCTACTCAAAAACCACCATAGACATAATATATAAGTCTCAAGTTTCAAACTCCATACATTTAAAAAATTTGACTTAATCAACCTTATCTGCTACTATAATCACATAAAAATGCAATTTGTACAACTTGAGCATGACTTGTGACACCCAAACCATATGTCTCTCCTGCTTCCTTTCAAAACCCACTAGGCATTTTTTTTACTATTTACCAGTCATATAAAGCCTTCTAGATTTATCCCCAGCCACCTCAGACTCCTATCCTAAGCATAAACGTATCCCCTAGGGTCTCTTTCCCCTTGGACACTAGTGCCATAAGTTAGACTATAGTGCTGGACCCCAGGGTGTCCCCTTTTTGGTGATATTGTCTAAGTCACTCTTAGCCTCAAACAGTCAGATTTCCTCGGTTCCTTATCTTTTACCTTGTCAGCCTAACATGAATTTATATAACTTAAGATCATTAGTTTCCCTATAAAATCCTATTCAAGGGCCATTTAAAAGGGTTGGCAATCATTCAAAAGGCACAAGCTAGAAATACACTAAGCACCTTCAAGAAAATCCTCCTATTATTTGCATACAACCAACCATTACTATTTATAGCCTACTCAAGCTCTCACACAAATCACGAGTCATCTCAAGCTTTCTTAGATTCATATAATACTTACATTACATACAAATAATTGCATAATACACATTCAATTTGGGAGAACTACATTGGCCTTGATCCCTCTTCAGAGTATTCGTATGTAGGTAGCATGCCCACACATGAGGTGTGATATCATGTCTAGTGCATAATATACTAACCCCTTTTGATAGTTGATTCAAGACCACTTATCAAGCTTAAGGAGGAAATAAGACCCTAGGAGACAAAATTAGTTGCACACGAAGCTCCGTAGATGATTGAGACTTGCAAATTTAGAGACAGAGCCTCCAAAAGCATTAGAATAGAACCCATAAAGTTCAAAGGAAGTAGATCAAAAGGACTATTGCACCAAAAATAGGACTATAGTGCTGGACATCTAAGTGTCCAATTTTTGGTGCTATTATCTAGGGAAAAAAAGACTTTTGGGTCCTATTTTTGATAGTCTACCCAGTCAGCTTAGTAATTTGCAGTTCTAGAATCCTCCATCTCAGTCTAGAACTGAACTAAGTTTACTCTCTATCCCATTGTTTGCTATTTTTAGTAATTAATTGATCAAATATATATTTATAAAATCAGTAGGTTAATTTAGATATACTATATTTACATATTTTATAGATTAGTCTAGACCCATTTACTAATTAGGAAATTGAACCTTAGTTTCTCAAAAATAGTAAAACATTTGGTGAACCTGACTTACTTCAAATTTTTGCTTAAAAACCCTAGGGCTAATTATTTCTAATTTTTTGCAATATTTTATTGATTTTTATAGAATTTAAAAATTAAAAAACTACAAATTTAGTGTAATATTTTTAACAATTCACTCAAACCCTAGTTTCTACATACTAGGTCTTTTTTACACAAAATCACTTCTAGATCACTAGGAAAAATATTTTGCCAAATTTACAAATATTTTTAGATTTTTCCTAAATTTTTCAAGTTCAAATCTACAAATTTTCAATAAAAATTTCAAATTATCACATTATTTTTGAAAAAAATCATTTCAAACCCTAGTTGCATCAAATAATTCCCAGTAAATTTCCAGCACTATTCCACTTATTTTTTGTAAATTTTGATTGAATATTAAAATCATAAAATCATTTTCAAATTCCAAAATTCATATTACTTGCCAATAATATTCCTAAAAATTCCCTAAGTTGCATACACTATGTCTTATTGCATCTTGAGGTATCACCTTACATCCATAGCTAAATTACGAAAATGATGCTCACTTATTTACAATTATTTCTTGCATTTCTTACAAAAAATAAGGAAACCATCATTGGTCCTATCATGTACATGAATGATGAAGTATATCATATGTTAGTACAACATTTAATCCTTTGCATTTCATGTTTATGTTTCATTATATGGGATGATATTACAAAATTTAGTGCTAAACATGCACAAGATTCCAAAATTCTTTTTACAAATTCTCTATCTTTCATATGAAAAATGTTTTAGGCTTATCATGCTACACACATTCAAAATGTTATGTCACATGTCAAAATTCTTTATGAATTCATGCTCTTTAACCTTTTCTCTCTATCTCTCATAGGGAAAAATATACTAGTTTATCATGCTAAACACATTAACAATGTCATAACACATGTCACAATATCTTATGCATACATGCACAAATTCATGCTTGCTATCCCATGATTACTATATTTCATGTGGAATTTTATCTATAACCATGTTGATATACAATTTATAACTCCACTTATATGCATTTTATCCCATATATATGGTTTGTACCTAGACGTATATGCCTCCTTGGCTACTCTTGTTTCAATGTCATATTTCATGCAGAAGAAAGAAATCCCTTCTCCTCCTATCCCTCAAGAGGGTGATAGAATCTTTTCCTGTAACTAGGTCCATGCTATCACTCCTCTAAAAGGTAAGACAACTTATACCATTATTCCTGATGCATACATTCAGCTTATAGCTTCTTCAAACTATCTTCAACATATGTGCTTACATTTTCAATCGCAAGTAACTAAGGTTTGCACTTGTGAGACTCTAAGGGATCAAATCACTAGTACGAGAAAGTTAATGTTAGATTTATAAACATAGAATCAGTTATTACATGAAAAGATCACAACATTGGAAAATTAGATCATAATTTGAAAGCCTCAAAGGCATCCTAATGTCAATCATGTATATGCACCTTCACCTAGTCAATTGGTTGCAAGCAATGTTACATATCAAAACAACAAATCACAACTTAGTAACTCTACAACTAGTGATTTAAAAAGCATTCAAAGATCAAATAAGAGTTCAAGTGAGGTACTAAGGGAACTGATTAAATCTAAGTGGATCAAACTATCTCCTCTACATCTAGTGAGAAGATCCAGATATTATTGTGCATATCATAGAATGTCTAGGCATGATATAGATTCATGTTTGGAAATGAAACAACATATACAATAGATAAATGCTAATAAGGACCCTATACAAGGTAAACTAGTCAAGAAATCCAAAGTGACATAGGAACACATTCTTAAAGGGTCAAATTCAGAAACAGTACAAAAGTGGTTACCAAAGCACAAATCTGAATAACAAAAGGATCAAAAAGAAAAATTAGAAAAAGAAAAAACTTCATGAGCATAGGTAAAACATGAACAAAATGTAAAGCTAATTCTCTAAAATGTGGCTCAACTTTCAAAATAGTATGGGTTTGGTCAAAAATATTTATAACAATTTGATTTTTAAGGTCAAGGGTTGGGCAAGCATGCTCAAGGCATCACTACTCCTATTCAAGTAGTTGCTAATGTTTGTCACCAAGGTTTAGGATTTATTCAACGTACTAAAACAAAACAATCATAGACATAATTTATAAAAGGAAAATATCCAGATACAACAAAAGTCAACACTAGCGTTCCATTGGTTTAAAATCAAGATGATAATGATGAGTGGAACAATCTAGGTTATTATGATTTTTAAGATACCAACAATGAATCCAAATATTCAAAGTCATATTCAGAGCCATTCCCTCATGTTTCAAAATCATGCATGATTCCTTTGTTTGATACACTACACCATAATAAGGAGTCTCCCATGAGACTCATCGGTTAGTATCATTCTTTCTCAGCCTTACTTGTACATAATCTCCTATTCCAAGCCTAATTGTACATAAGCTCTTTTGCTTGATTATACATAGCTTATTTAAAAATACAAAAACATTCAAAAAAATTACAAAATCACCAAAAAACATTATTTGATTGTATGCATCATCCATGTTTACATTACTACTGTCATGCTATGACTTACATTTGTTGTTTCATGCTATTGTAAGTCGATTTATCTACACTACCATGATTCACTTTATCTTTTTAAGGTGTGTACTGACATATAGATATTTGATTACTTCATTATACCGATTGATGGGGCATTCCTACTTATAAATTTGAGACATACATAGATATACACACCCATTGGGGGCATACTCTACATGACTACACTATCCAAGTTATGTCATTTTACACTACACACTCTAGACATATTGTTGTAGTACGTTCCTTACTTGCTTACATAGATATTACATCGACATACAATAAAATTTATCACACTTTTGTGTTTCATAGCATATACATTAGTCTTGTATCACATATCTTGTATACTCTTGCTTCTTGCTTCCATAGTTAGATGCTTGTCTATATTTCCAATACTTTGCATGCTTCCATTTTTTGCTTTAACTAGATAGATGTGTTACATTTTATAGTTCTTGTATGCTTCTTATTTGTGTTTTAGGACATTTTCTAATGTCCTTTACTTCTATCTATATTGTGTGTGCCTTTGGACATTTGCCAATGTCCCTTATGTGTGCCATCCTATGTGCTTTTGGCCCTTGTGCCAATCTTTGATTCTTGTGTGTTTATGTAGTATTTGGACATGCCTTGTATACCTTGCATGTCTATTGGGCCCCTTGGCCACCCTTGTGTGTTTCTTGCTTCTTGCTTTGTATGTTTGTTTGCTTGATTGCTTCTCTTTGTGTGCAATGCCATGATTCCAATCATGCATTTCCCTTACTTCTTGGATGCCATGATGGACATCATGCTCCATTCCTCCATGCTACTAACAACTAATAACTAACATCTCACATTCTATCTTTCTCCCATGCACATGCTATTACATCCTTATATCTATCTAGGCATACCCTTTTGGATCTAACAATCTCTCTATACAACTCTTGCTATATCTAGAGATTATGAATATCAATGCTATATCAAATGTTTTCATAGCTTAACACACTTTTAGAGCTTGTTCTTCTAAGGGAAGTCACTTTAGGGTATTCATTCCTACCCTAAAAAGAGGGGGCAAGAAACAAGGGTTTTGTCATAGAGATTAGAGCTCCTAAATGGTCAAAAAAGTAGTTTCAAAATACATAGTCTATATTCTAGAATTTAGTACATGCATGCCAGATTAGGCAAACAATAGATAACACAATCCAATTTTTAGTTTTGGCTATGGACAATAGCACCAAACATGGGACCATAACATTGGACCCTGAAGTGTCTAGTTTTTGGTGCTAGTATCTAGACAATATAATTTCTAGTTTTTCCAAAATCAAGTAGAGGGGTGAGTTTAGTCACAATTTTTCCATAATATTACAGTCTAAAATACAATAGTTTTCAGCACTTATTTTCTCAAAGAATCTAGATACTGGGGGCATCATGCATGGCATGAGGGTTTCCACTTACAATTCAGACATGGTAGTTGATACAATTTTTAGTTTAGAATCTATGTTCTTGACACTAGTTATTGGGGGCAATGTACACGACACATGGGTCTTCTCTTTTATGAGTTTAGTATATTTTTCTTGCACATTCCTAATAGTTGTGTGCCTTAATCTATCTACAAGTGGTTAGCATCATTTTAAATTAAAATTACATATAATTTTTCTTCCCACGTACCCAAGTTATCGAGTGGCTTCTTAAGCATTGATTCTAGTTTTAGAGGGGCTTCTATACAAGTCCAATCTCCATCTTCCCAAGTGGACAACATTGGCCTAGTTTTCAATTACATTCGGCTATCCATACCAACATTATCAAATTACAACACATTCATGGGCTTCATGAGCCATCTCATATGACATTCAGTGTATATCAGTATCTTTCTATTTAGCTTCACATCATGGGGCAATGATGGAGCCAAAGGACTAGCTAGCCTTTTTAATCTTGAGCCACCTATTCAGAGGGATCAAACACATGGTCTAGACATTGATTAACACATACATGATTCATTAACTTTGCATAGTTAGTGATGATGGATCTAAAATGCCTGCCTTTACATTCTTGAGCTACCTTCCATGGGATTGAGCACTCATCTCATCCATCGATATAACTCTTGGTTTAAACATACATCCAACATCACTCACCACAATCCAGTAGCACAAGTTTTGTATTAGTTCGCATATCTAGTGAGGTGTATTCATTCCTTTCTCTCTCTTTACCTAGATTTATACATTATTATTTTATATATAGTGTATCTAGTAAAAACTGATCTAATTTCAATTTACTTACTTATAGATTCACATAGTACAACGTGCTCTGATTATGCACAATCCAACATCACATAACTTCTTGGGCTTAGCCTCACATGTAAGTTTAGGTACGCTTCTATTTTTCTCCTTTATCCCAATATTTCACTTTAATACATACTTAAAATAAAGGGGGGGAAAATCTAATCACATAAAAATGCAATTTGTATAACTTGAGCATGACTTGTGACTCCCAAACCATAGGTCTCTCCTGCTTCCTTGCACAACCCACTAGGCATGTTTTTTACTATTTTCCAGTCATTTGAAGCCTTCTAAATTCAGCCCCAACTATCTTGAACTCCTCTCCCAGGTATAAACCTATCCCCTAGGTTCCCTTTCCCCTTGGACACTAGCACCATAATTGGACTATAACACTGGACCCCAGGGTGTCCCCTTTTTGATGCTATTGCCCTTAGCCTCAAATGGTTAGATTTACTTGGTTCCTTATCTTTTTCTCTGTCAGCCTAACATGAAGTCATCTAGCCCAAGATCATTAGTTTCACTATAAAAGCCTATTCAAGGGTCATATAAAAGGGTTGGCAATCATTCAAAAGGCACAAGCTAGAAATACACTAAGCACCTTCAAGAAAATCCTCCTATTCTCTACATACAACCAACCATTGCTATTTTTAGCCTACTCAAAATCTCACACAAACCATGAGTCATCTCAAGCTTGCCTGGATTCATATAATCATTGCATTGCATACACATAATTGCAATATACAAATTTAATTTGGGAGAACTACATTGGCCTTGATCCCTCTTTGGAGTATTGGTATGTAGACAATGTGCGCACACATGGGGTGTGATCGCATGTCCAATGCATAATATACACTAACCCATTTTTATAGTTGATTCAAGGCTACTTATCAAGCTTAAGGAGGACTAGGACCCTAGGAGACAAAATCAGTTGCACACGAAGCTCTATAGATGATTGAGAATTGAAAATTCAAACACAAAGCCCTATAAGCATCATAATAAAACCCAAAAAGCTCAGAAGAAGTAGATCAAAAGGATTATAGCACCAAAAATAGGACTATAACACTGGTCCTCTAAGTGTCTAATTTTTGGTACTACTATCTAGGTAAAAAATAGACTTTTAGGTCCTATTTTTAATAGTCTTCCTAATCAGCTCAGCAATTTACAATTTTAGAATCCTTTATCTTAGTCCAAAAATCAGCTAAGTTTACTCTCTATCCCCTTGTTTTCTATTTTTATTAATTAATTGATCAAATCCAAATTTCACAAATCATTAGGTTAATTTAGACATACTATATTCACATATTTTCTAGATTAATCCAAACCCCTTTACTAATTAGGAAATTGAACCTTAGTTTCCCAAAAATAGTAAAACAACTACAATAAATTTTAAAGAAATAAGGCTTTTCCTGTAGGGTCCACTCACTCACATGACAAACCAATGCCACCTGGAGGTATGAGTCTATTACATGATCCAATCATCAAACTAGGTCATCCAATCCAATCTGATCCATTTCCATCAAGATCTTCCATATGAGTCAAAGTTAGGTTTTAGAGAGTTTTAAACCACCTTACAATCTTAATGATCATTCATAAATATTATCCTCTTATTCTAAAAACTAGTGCTTGGAAATTTGAGCTAGGACCCTTACCCATATACCATGAATGTCTTAGGTTTTCATGTAAAAGTTACATGTGCCAATGAGTACTTGAAATTTATTCTCAGGTTGAGAATCCTTCATTCTATGCACATTAAAAACTTCAAAACAACATTCCATGTCTTTTCTTGCAAACATTGACCTCAAAATTGGTCAACATACCTAAAACAACACAACATACCTCTGTATTGATCCTCAAGCCCCATTAGGTCACCATCTTTCTCTTTGCTCTCAAGGCTTTTGACCTACAAGTCGCATTAGGCCTTGAAATTAACCTTTAAACCTCTTTCCATGCACTCACCACCTCACTCACATGCTCAAGAAACCTATCACATGATCAAACACTACTTTTCATCCTTCATAGGCCTTGATAAGACTTGATGGTACCTCATTGGGTTAGGTAGGGTCTAGAACTAGTCTAGTCGCATGCTAGGTCTGTAGGTCTTACCCTTGTAGGCTCACCTTGAAACACACTTGAGTGCTCCAATGACTCATATGCATACTCAAACAACCCTATATTTCCTCTTAGGCCTTTGTTTATCCATCTCTATAGGACACCATGTTCATACCTTCTCACAAGGTTCCTTCATGCTATGACGAGTGTCATGTTGGGCTTCTTAAGCACTTTGAGACTTGACAACTGATCTTGAAAACACTACTTGATGATTTTATTCATTTATTTCATGCCTTTCATGCTCCTCATACAATATCATACCTATGTACATACTTATTTATGTTCATCATGTATATGCCCATGAGATGACTAAGTTTGTTATGACTAGGCTTCTCAAGATACCTAGTGCTCAAAACATGCTTACCTTGACTTGATCATCAAAACCTCTTTGTGAAAATATTAATAGTCATCAAGTTGACTTGAATCATGACATTATCCTTAGAGGAATAATTTGGTTGCTTTTAAATTCTCTCTCAACTTAAATAGATCAGGTTGCCTTCAAATTTTCTCAAGTCACATAGTTTATATCACACTGACTACTCACTATGTATCTGCACCTTGACATCAATGACAATAATTATCAACATGTATCTCAATCACAGCTAGTTATATGATAATTTGAAATAGGTATACAAAATTATTTTAGATAAATAATCAGACTTGTCTCATATTTATGCTTAAATTGGGGGCATCATGCAAGACATGTGTTCCAAATTATGACATATTTTTCTCAAAAAATCACTTGTCATTACTGAGTCTTAGAATCAATATAATTAGATATTAGATTTGGGGGAAAGTGCATGGCACATGACCACTATTTTTGCTTAGTTTTGCACTAATTTTGTAGAAGGAATGGAAATTCATGTCATTCTCTATGTTGTATACACTAGACTCAGATCATGCTATTTTTGCATCAATTTTATACCATAAATGAATCTTATTCTATTTTTAAAAATTGATTCACCTTTTTACACCATTAAAATCCATTGGAATTCATATAGGGATTACAAGATACTCTATGACCTTGGGGATGCAATAATGTAGTCAAACACACTTTGAGTTATTAATCACAATCTCATATCAATGAGAATTGGGGTGGAAGTTTTTAAATGAAAAATAAATCTCCAAGGGTCCTACCCTATATAGTCACTAGTTTTACACCATAAAACACAATGGTTCACGTATTCAATCAGGGGTATTCATTCCTTGTTATTTTATTTATAAGTTTATTGTCTCTACTTTGCTTTTAGATTTTCATCATAAGGACTAATTTATACATGTTTCTTTGTAGGTTTGCATGAAGCACAGTTCAACATGTGGCCTACAATTGTTTTGAATACTTCAACCATTGAATCGATGTAATGGTAATATTTATTTTTGTGTTTTTTTAAATTTTAATGTAGTTCCCTCAAAAATATTTTCATATCATCCTTTCTAAAGTATGTCAGATATACCCATCTTGTTCTCATGTTCTCTTATATTTTTGTCCTCACCATTTGTTTATATATTTTCCTATCCCTTACTATTACATATTGGAACATAATGGCTCATTTGGATCAAGAATATTTAAGATGAATTTCATCACTAGTGGGTGTAAATTGAATTCTAGATTTAATTTTCAGGTATGGGTCCATATAACATAATTGGGGCGATGAAATAGGGTCATGGTTATGGGTGATGTTGAATGTCCACATGCCACAAAATCAAACATAACTATGCACACAAAAACAACAAAAATTGATTCCTCATATGTTTTTTTTACCCTAATTTGGTTTGAGAAACCCTAATAAGATATAAACTAGTAGAATAATTTAGATTAATAGATATGGCATTCAAGCACATATATGATTGATTTCAATTATTCGATAAGTGGCATATGCTAAATATAGCAAGTAAAACAATGAGATGTGTACTTATGTTTTCTGATTAATTGTCTGATTATGACTGTATTGTAGTAATATAAATTAGACTAATGTAGGCTTATGATTCATCCAATTCAAGAAATGTGTTTTTGTCTATGTAGGGTTAGTTTTGTTAAATTTGGGTTAGTATCAAATCTTGATATTGACCTATGTTGTTCAGTAATGGCCTATGTTGAAATATGTGTCAGTGATAGTCAAATCACCTTCATTTATCTTTAAAATATCTATACATGTAATGCCAAACCATGATGGTGGTAAAAATCTATAAATTAACCTTGTTCACCTTAAGACGCTAGTTGTGCTTGTGAGGGATAAAAACTTGCAAAAATCAAGAAAGTGTAATGGCTTCAACTGATCCCAATCACCCTAATCACCACTGTCTACATATTTGATACTCCAAGGAGGGAAATAAGGTCAAATGTTATTCTCCCACCTAATGTAATTGTGCAATTATGCTCCTTCACTATATGTATGTAATTAATTATTTGGATTCAATACTTAATGATTATTTTGACTTAGATTTGATATGATTTAGACTTGGATTATGATTGGTATTAGTGAGAGATTTAAAATTTAAGAAGAATATGGCAGATTTATTCAATGTGTTATAGTGTATAGATGTGTACTAGATAAAAGGCAAGTCCCCTTTTAAGTGATACCTTTATTTATACATATATGAGTCTAATTGGGTAATTTGTCATGCCATTGACAAAATAGGAAAATGGGTTAACCCTAATAATAGGTTTGATTTTAAAAATTATATATTATTATGAGAGGTTTGGTATTGACCAGATGAATTCAACATCAATTGGTGATATTGACCAAACATAATGGTAATAGTTTATGTGTAGGCATATTGAAATGAAGGTGTGGATATGTTTGTGTATGATATTAAGAAGGTTTTAAATAGACAATGAGGTTCATATAGGTGTGTAACAACATAAAAAAAGGGTCAAACTCATAAGATAACATGTGTGTGTGAGAGAATGGCATATTAGGACCAAGTTTGTGCACTTAAGTTATGTGTGGTAAATGTATGTCAAGCTTGTCATTGCCAATTACTTAATACCAAATTTTAGTATCTATAAATTCCCTCATTTTATTCTAATATTGGATTTGATAGAGTAAAATAAAAATATATACCTAAGTTTGTACAACACATTTTGTCTTTGATATCAAGCTCTAAATGTAAAGGTCACTCAATAGCAAAAACTTGTAACCAACATGTGTAGTCAATATCCTTAGATTGACAATTTTAATTTGAAACTGATTTTTTTTTGAAAATTTAGAAAGTAAGGAAGGAGTACACTTGTGTGTAGTTCGAAACCATGTTTCCCTTGAAAATTATTGGAGATGATGTTTCCTTGTTGAAGCATTCGATAACTTGTACTTCCTTAGTGAATCACGTGGATATTTGGGGTGATTGTGCCCAATTTTTATAACTATACATGCCCTTGGGATGGGAAAAAATGTCCCAACCCTCTTGAATGTGGAGATAAGTACACAATATAATAAGTAAAATAAATATGCATGTAAGAAAAAGGTAAACACATGACAGGTTTGCTAAAATAAATGAAATTAACCATTGTAGATGTCTTATAGATTCAATTATATAGTTTTGATCTAGTTCATTCAAGTTCACTCCATGAAAAACAAAATACATTATTGAAATAGAATGAACAATGTTCATGCCCCAATTATGTCTGAAGATTTGATTGTAAAGTTTTTCTCAAGTTCGATCAATGTCAAATAAAAGCATGCTTGAAAGAGATTGCACAATGTTCATGCCCCCATCATGACCAAAAATTTGATAAGTGTGAAGTGGAATGTCAACCATATTCTATTCAAGTGTAAGTTGTATTTTTATGTATGTTCGTGAACCAACATCATGCCTAGTGAAAATGAAAATTTGCCTCCTAAATTTGTACCAACTGATTTAGAATTATATGCATCTATATTTTGAATTTGAGAACATGTATCTCAAGTGTGTGTGTATGTGTAAACTTATAATTCATTTTGTAAATTGTGTGCATATGTCCATGCATATGCACCAATGTGTGTATGAATATGTACCAAAGTATCTATAAAATGAGTGCATATGCCCCCATAATCTTTACTGATGTGTCAATATCTATCATGTAACTGAACCATTTGATATCTAAACCATTTTAAATCTCTAAAATATATCATTTGATTTTTTTTTTAATTCACAGAGGCTTATTTATCTATGACCCCACTATAATCCCCCCCTTTTAAGATGAGGGATGTGTTATGAAAGTCACTCATCTCAAAATTTGAGTTAAATGTACCATGTCATGTATAAAGATAACACCATGTATAATAATGTGAACATGTGGAGAGTGTGTCCTATCTTGATCAAGGCATGTATGTAACATATGTAATACAGGGAATATAAGTGTCATTCCTAGATATATATATCAATGAATCATGTAGTAATAGGACCATTGAATAATACTGTGCAATAATAATACATGGTATGGATCATGACACCACTCAATATTAGCAAGGTCCACAAGTGAAATAATCTCAAGAGTTAGTGTCACACATAATGCCAAAGGGACACATAAAATGGACGTGAATATGTCACAAAAAATAAGGCTAAGAACCACACACAAGGAACATAAATATGTTGCAAATACAAGATACAAAGATGCCACATGAAATAAAGCTAAGGGCCATATGCAAGGGACATAAAATGTCACAAATAAGGACAAAGGTTCACATGTAAGGGACATAAAGATGTAAAAAACAAGTTCAAAGGGCCACATAAAATATAAATCACAAACTAGTATATCATAAAAGAGAGTAACAACATCAATGGAGCATAGCATAAGTAAAGACCAACCTACACCATCCATATGTATCAATGTCACATCATAATATAATAACATATCCCTATAACTCCTTGTAAGATATGCAAACTAGCAAGGCATGTATAAGAAATATAGATATATCAACATGGTAGATGGTTATAAAAAGATATACTCTGTAATAGGGACACGTGTGGAATAAGATGCTCCTAGTATTGATGTCGCCATTGGGTAGAGGAAATTACAACATTTATATGTCCATGTGTAACCTTTATGTCCTACATCAAAATCATATACTGTGATATGCACATGTGAATGAAAATAATATTCCATCTACTAAACATGTGATTAATAACATATGTAAATAGTGTAATCTAGTAATCATGTCATGTCCAGGTCATGATTCTTTATTTATAGAATATTTTGAATGTTTTTTGTATTTCTTGATTTTTTTATATTTTTGGAATATTTGAGATTTGGAAAGTGATAAAAAATGATTTCATAAATGGGAAGACCATGTGGAGTGATTGTATTGAATAGTGTAAAGATCCTATGTCATGGATGAAATGTACATGATGTGGGCATGTCTAAATATGATAAGTAATCATGTATTGTATGGTATTATCATGATCACTACTCATGAAATCCTATGTGTTATGGTTAAATATAAATGGTTGAGGAATATATGGGGTTACTTATAGTAGGAGGATATTTAACTCTTTTTATTCACTATATAACACACTGAATTGTCTTTAGTTGTAATTGAGTGTGTTATAAGAGATGATGGCCTTTATGAGCCATAACTAAATCTCTGATGTGATCAACATTGAATAAATGGATATCTATCAGACCCAACTAATTTAATTTGAATTAGGCATAGATAAATATCATTCATATGTGTAACTAATAGATTTATATACTGATCCCTTATGGGTTTATGAACCAACTATAGTGGTGGTGGGTTTACAGGAATTGATACTAGTGGATTTAAAGGGTACTCATATTGTACACATATAATTGTGAGTACCATGTAGTAGTGTATATACTTGAGACATTGATGGAAAATATATGGTACTACATAAAACTTTTGCATCCAAGGGCATCAAAATAACATGTCAAAGGCACTGTTACTATATAGAAATAAGAATGGTATCGCTAGTATGGAAGAGTCCACCTGAAGAGGTAGCACTATGTATTCAAGGGTATTCTATTTTTATCCATAGAATCCCTTAATTGATGTTGATGTATCTTATAAATCATGTTGTATGTATCCAATTCAGTGAAAAAGGGTCATTGTGCATACATTATCACTTGAACCATTTACAATCATGAGATTGTGTGTGGATTCATTGATATAGGCTTGTATGAAAAATGTATGATAATCTGAATCATCATAAAAAATGTCACTATCATGAAATGTGATAATAGAATGTTGTGGTAAAATGAGGCAAGTGTACCAATAATTATGTCTATTGGGTGATCATATGTCACAGGTGGAAAATGCATTTTGTATGCATATTGTACTTCTAAAATATATTTAGTCTCTTCCATCTCATGTTTGGGAGATGGATCATTAAATATATCTAACTTGTGATTTCCATTTTTTTATGGTCTAGATTCCTCTGTAGGGGTGTTCAATTTTATATTGTTTTCATTAATAAGCTCTTGTCTCTTAGGTCTCAATTTCAAGTATTTATTCATAAAATATACTGAAATATAATGATGGTCAAAATATACATTATTGTTATAGTTCCTTGTTTTTGGCTTATTTTGATTGAGATCTTATGGAGGAATAATAGTGATTAGGTTTCACTCAAGTAGATTTTTTAACGGTATTTGAGGAGGTGATGGTAATTTGGAAAATTTCCTCTTTGGTGGAACTATCAATTGTAATTGATTTATAGGTTTTGATGCTGCATTAGCTGTAATATTTGCCTCACTCTTATTGTCATTTTATTTGAACTTGTAGTTTGGTTTATTTAACACTTCATTCCTAAAGTATTTTTAGGAGTAGATGTATACTTGAGTTTGTTCAAAGTTATGAGCTTAATTTTTTTGTCCCTTATTGTATGGCATACCTCATTGAAAGATTTGAATATCTTGAAGATAATTAACTCATGGAGTGGTACAAACAAGCTTTGCTTGAATATATCTTATAACTCATTTTTGGCCATAACATTATTCATCTTGGATACCATATTATTGTATCAAATTACATAATCACTGATTGGTTTGTTGAACCCTTATTTGAAATAAAACTTTGTGCATAAGATAGTTTCTCATCAATGTTGATGGAAAAATGTGCTATAAATTGATGTACCAAAGGGTTGAAAGCTCTTAAAAATTATAGGGGAAGGTCACAAAACCATTATAAATCATGGTCTTTGAGGCTTATAAAAAATAACTTGTTCAATAATTTGTCATTATATGCATAATCCAATCATGCTATGTGGAATGATCTAAGGTGTT